>CM027840.1:50187495-51433495 GCA_016097545.1 Eucalyptus victrix
ATTGCTTTGGAAAATTTTTCTATTGATATTTAGTGTTTTTCTGTTTTCCTCTCTTCTGGGTTATGCAGAGGTTCATTCTTGGTGGGAGGTTGATATTTGGACCAGATGCAAGGTCATTACTTGTGACATTAGCACTTATTATAGCTCCAATAGTCATCTTTTGCATATTTGTTGCAAGGCATCTTCGCCATGAATTTTCTTCACACAATGCTGGATATGCAGTGCTGGTGGTAGCAATTGTCTTCACAATCTACGTGAGTCCCTCTGCCTGAACCTGGCACTTAAGATTACAGAACCATTCCGTCTGATTGCTTTGTACTGTTTCAATAGTTCCATGTAGACCATGAGTGTAGAACGAGATTACTCTGAAGATGTTTCCTGCCCAATTACTGGGTGGGGAGGCTACTTTACTTTCTTTAAACGCAGTGTTGATGGCCATCATTATACTTGGACGTTTGATTCTCTTTTATCATGAATTATATGTCTGTAGTTCAGTTTGTGAGTAGATTATATAGCTACTGAAGGAGAAAACATGATGACATCCTTCCTCTTGTTTCCATCATCTATTGAAAAATGGCCCTCTGAATGGGCTCTATTATCCAACCGAAAAAAAAAAGATGGGCTCTATTAATGTGTGTTCTCCTCTGTATTCTTTCATGTCTCTCAATTCTTCTTGGTACTTAAGATTTTTTTTTACATAAATTTTTGTTATGCCTATTATGGTTAGTTGAGACATTTCTTATTGTAATTGCAAAGTTGATTTTGATAGGTGTTGCTGCTTCTTTTTCTTACCTCAGCCCGGGATCCTGGTATAGTCCCCCGGAATGCACATCCACCAGAAGAAGTATTTCAATTTGACCCCTCAGCATCGGTTGAAATTGCGGGAAGACAAACGCCTAGCCTTCAGTTTCCTCGCATAAAAGATGTTACGGTCAATGGTTTTAATGTGAGAGTGAAGTACTGTGATACGTGCATGCTGTATCGACCTCCTCGTTGTTCTCATTGCTCTATCTGTGACAACTGCGTTGAGCGTTTCGATCATCATTGCCCTTGGGTGGGCCAATGCATTGGATTGGTATGCTATTGTGAACTGGGGCTTTTGTATGTTCTTCATATGCCTCTTGGCTGTGGTTAATGCTGATAATCAGTCACACTTTTTAAAATTATGCTTGCCTAACTGATTGTTGCCTTTTTACTGCTGCAGCGCAACTACCGTTTCTTCTTCATGTTTGTATCTTCAGCAACTCTTCTGTGTATCTATGTTTTTGCGATGTCAGCTTTCTACATTAAGGTTCTGATGGATAAACATCACGGTACAGTTTGGAAGGCAATGAAGGAGTCACCTGCCTCTGTCATACTTATGGCTTACTGTTTTATTTCTCTATGGTTTGTCGGTGGACTCACGGGCTTCCATTTGTATCTTATAGGGACAAATCAAGTAAGTCCCATGCACCTTTTATACAATCTGAGAGGGATCATGTCATTTGATTGGTTCTCTCTGCACATTATTTCTTAGCTCCTTTAGTTCCATCTCTTGGATTGAATTGGTGCTGTTGAAGTTTTCTTTAAATATTTCTTCATTCACCATTATTCCTTATGTTGTCTCTCATCTTATGTCTTATTTCTGGTTACAAGCTGTTCGGTTTCCAGCACTATAGCTGGGATAGTATACTTTCTTGGTTTTGTTATACCAAAAAATACCCTGAAGTAATGTCTTTTGTTTGAATGTGACTATAATAGACTAGCAAATCAGTGAAGCGTGAAAAGAACTTCTAGTATTGTCATATTTTTTAATCATAGAGGGGCTGAGTACTCATTCCTTTTTGAAGTATTGGATAGTTTATCTGCTATGGAATTTGAAAGTCTGAAGGTTCAATGAAGAATTAGGGTGTCCTTTATGATTTGTTTTATGGTGAATTTCTGTGTAGAAAACTAAGTTTTCTGCAGTCCATCATTCGCGATATTAGGAAGGATTCAATATTTTTGCTGATGTGATGTATTAGATATCTTTAGCCTGAACGAGACTTTGGTGCATATTTTCCATTGCGATTAAGGCCCTGAAAAGTCTTTTCTTATGAGCACTTCCATGCATCCTTTGATCTTTCTTTGCAACTCTTTAAGGCTGCCTTTCTCTGTTTCTGAAAAGGATTTATTGGCCATTTGCTTGTAAATTAAGATGTCTAACTCCATACCTGTGCGAACATGATTTCAGCTTGTAAATAGTGCTTTCTTCTGATTAATCAAAAAACACTTGATTTTCCAGACAACATATGAGAATTTCCGGTACAGATCAGAAAACAGGTTGAATGCCTTTGATCGAGGGTGCGTCAGTAATTTTCTTGAAGTCTTCTGCACGGAGGTAAAGCCGTCAAGGAACAATTTCCGAGCTTTTGTCCAAGAAGAGGTGCACAGACCTGTTTTACGCAGTGAACGAGGAGCAGAATCAGAGATTGAAGATTTAGGCGCAAATCCACGCCCAAAGGTGGAGGATGATGATTTGGACATTGGTGAAGATCTTCTCAAAATCTCCCAGCGTCGCAATATCGAACTCGATCAAGATGTTCAAAGTAGAGGTAGCAATGGAACTCCAGAAAATAGTATGATGGTGGACTCCCCTATGGCTTCAGGTCATCGAGCTCCAACCATTAAATCTGAAAATCGGCACTCAAGTTATGTGAGAAGTGGGAGTTGGGAAATTGCACCTGATGTCCTTGTGAATTCCACATTCGCGGAGAGAAGCTACACTCCCTCAAGCGAAACACGCTTGTAATTGGGTGTCTAGGATTGGATTGAAACCAAAATGAAACTCTGACCTCAAGTTGAAATTTGGCATCTTTCTGGAGCAGTCATTTCAGGTCTGAATTCTGATATTTAGCTCCCTTTTGTTTCAGTTCTTTTTGTGTGCTATATATCTTCCTCTGAGCAGTTCAATAGGAATGTTTGAATAGTGTCTTCTCGATTTGTTGCTTTCTCCTGGCACATTTGTCTGCCCCCGCAGATTAAATTTGTATTGCTGGCTATATTGCTTCTGTATATAACCAGTGGTCTAGGCACTTGAAATCTGTGCTTTCTATCTGTCCAAACTGCTCAGTTGCATTCCCCATTTTTGTCCGAAGCCAAACTAGACTTGCACTCTCTCGCTCTTGGTTGAAGATAAAACGCTGGGCAATGGTCTTGGTAAATGTTAGAACTCAGAGGCCATCTTTTGACTTGCGTTGCTCATTAGCAGGGATCAACTTTGGAATGTTCAAATTTGTCTTTGCACGACCTCAAATGAGTATTTTCCCAATCCACACTCGCGATCATATGATGGAAAGGTTGCGGAAGCAAATCGCTTCATACACTGAATGTTGTTTCTTGATCTCTTTATTCGGTGATTGCAGCTTTGGTTGGAATTCCTCGAAGAATTGGTATCACCATGTTCACTTTTAGGTCTTGCTTTGATATTCGGCACTAGTGCGATAACATGTTGAACGTGGCCGGGCGTTATAGCAAAAACCTGGAATTGTTGGGTCAATTCCGAGAAAGCTTATTCATTCCATGAGGCTTACAGATTTTATATGTTTCTTTAGTGTATAAGCGGTTCATAGCTTCGGGTTCATCCCTTGATCATTTGCTCCCTTCCCATTAACTTTGGAGCTGTACAAGCTTATAGATTTGAGGATTTGGTACTACACCATTGAAGATTTTTGCTCCTTCACATACCGTACATTAATGAGGTTACATACGCAAGTGTTATCAAGAAATTGTTTCTACTATACACTAATCCAGGAAAATGGAGAGGCGCTATCTTTTAAGTACATCTGAAATCTGACTCATGGCATGCGTAATATCGATCGGCTGTCGCTTATTCAATGAATCAACTCAAAGATGGATCAACAGGTTGTGTTGATATTACACCTTTGATTGAGCGGAAAAGACAGTCTGTAACTAGGATGACGAAGACTCTGGCTCCTTCGGTTTGGGCCTAGTTTGTGCATTAATTTAGCCTAAAAATGGAAAAAGTGTGAGCTAAAAGTGTGAGCTTTCTTGGGTCTCGGTTTCAGGTACCTTGCACCTCTCTAAAAGGATACACGGAAATGAAACATCACCCTTGTATCTGGTATCTTTGAACGGACGTGAATAATCTGAGGAATTTCTTAACCAGTCCAATCTTATCGTGTTTGGCCTTGTTTAAGCTACCGAGTCCAACGTGAGTGCTGGATGCTGAAACATGACAGGCTTGTTATATTGGTCACAGTTTAAGTTAAAATAGGTACCATCAAACATAATTGAACACCTTGTTCTAGATGCTTAAGACCCAATTATCATCCACAAATAGACAGACAAATCTTTCTTTGCTGTTGTTAGGTTGTGGTCATATAGTTATCCAGGATCTTCAAGAGGATATGAATAATTTGAAGTTAGGTTGTGGTCATTTCTCAATCATCTAACCGGAAAAAGACCCTCCTCAGATTCTGCCTCCTTTTTCTCAAATTTTGGAACCTGTCATCTTTGGTTTCCCGAAACGTAGCATCCCACAACCTGACCAGACCTATATCCTTGACCTAACTCCTAACCGCTAGACATATTTGAGGATATGTTATCCAGTATCTTCATGAGGATATGAAAAATTTGTAAAACTTTTTACCCAATCCAGTATTCGGTTTTGTTTTGGCTACCAAGTCCAACTTAAGTGCCAAACACTAAAACATGACTGGCTTGTTATAATAGTAACGGATTTGAGTTAAAATAGGTACAATTAAACATTATTGAACACCTAGTGCTAGATGCTGAACACCCAATTCTCATGCATAAAGTAACAATCTTTCTGTGCTGGAGTTAGGTTGTGGTCATTTCTCAATCATCTAACCGAGGCAAAGGCCCTCCTCAGATTCTGCCTACTTTTGCTCAAATTTTGGAGCCTGTCATCTTTGGTTTCCCGAAACGTGGCATGCCGCGACCTGACCAAATCTCTATCCTTGACCTAACTCCTAACCACTAGACATCATTTGGCGCTTTCCTAGGCCACGATTATAGGACTCCCCTTGGTGAAATAATCGATCGTCCAAATGTCAGATGCAGCCTTCAATGACCAACAAGATCATGAGAGACAAATTCCATTGATTAAAAAAACATAAAGATACCATTCGATCACGTCAATCAAGTAACCATGGGAACTTGGGCTTTCCGGCTTTCCGACAGTATGAACCAACGCACTTTCTTGTCGGTGAAGCAACAGCTTTGAGTTATGCCTATTGTTTATTCAAGATTTAATCTGTAGAGCATCTTTCGTTGTTCGTCCCGTTTTAGACTTCTCAAAGGGTAAATTCTTTTCATACGACTGTAAACTAGCACTGAGCACATCCTTTTTATCTGTCCATATATAGAGAATCATTACAAATAAACAATTATTTATCTGTTAGCGTGCACCCTTTTGCATATTTTAATGTCAACCCTCTAAGCGAATGAGGCACTTTGCATCCACCTAGTCGTCATCATCATCATAACGCGTTTCCTCGGCCCAACATATATCCAATCCAAAAATTGAGCCGCATCATCCATGTCTACAGCATAATCATAGTGCTCCTGGAAATCGAAACTACGAGCATGCTATCTGAACACGAACCCCATCATCGAATCCCGCGCACACCGAGTCAAAGGCCGTCGAGATAACACCACTGAGCAAAGACCACGTCCAAAGACAAGAAGGATCCACCTCATCAGAAACGGTAGGTAAACCACCAATTGACCCACCACGACCCTCGATCGAGCCTCACCGGCAAAGTCGAAATTCCACCCTTTCGAAGTCGCAAGGCGCACAGTTTTAAGCACGTGTTTCGATGGCGACACGTCGATGCCTTTTTTTTTTTGCGCGATCCCATGGGAGTTTGCCTAACTTTCTTAGATGTTTCTCGGCCCGACCCCTAGATTCTGACGAGTCCAATGAGCAATGTCGTCTGTCGTCCATCCGAGGATTATTATTAGCACAACACGTGGTGATATGGGTCGGTTTGGATCGACCTCGGGCTTCTGACCTGGTCCCCAAGGCTAACGTAAGCTTTACTTCAGGTGCCGCGTGGCATGATGATTTCGGCGACAGAATGGCCGTGCATTTCGGGACAGGAAGTGGACAAGAAAAAGTGGGCAGCTGTGCTTACCTATCTATTCACACTCCAAATCGTTTCGAGTTTAGAGATAATAAAAAATTGAATGGAGACACGTTATTCATCTACACTTGGGAGAAATAGCATCATTAGTTTAATCAATCCGGAAAAAAAAAAGGTGTGCGGTGGCACTCGTGGGGGATATCTCTAGTCAGTGTAGGAAGCATGTTGACATGCAAAATGCATGAGAATAAGGTTGTTTCATGAGATTAGTATTAGCATTTCAGGAATTTACCTACTCAAACAAAATGCCAATCTGGCATAGTTAAAGGGTTATTTTCGTGAAGGGGGCTGACTCGTTTATCACACGATAAGGGTTGGTCTTATGCAGATTGACCCGCTCGATCTTGTTGAGATACAAATTGACTCTGATTAAGTTGTTAGCATGTCATTTTTAAGTACGATTCTATTAAACATGTTTTAACATCCTTAATATTGGCATCGTATGACTTTTTTACCCAAAAGAATTATATAAAATATCACACATACTAAGAAGAATAAGAGAAAAATTGAAACATATTTAAGGACGCAAAAGTTTAGAACATCATAATCAAGAAAGCTTTGAACTTTTGTTTTAAGTTTGATGTGGAAGTGATCTTTTGTCTTCATTCTATTGTGAAGCACGCGAATGCGGGTCAATGTATTGTGTGGAGATAATTGTTAAATGTGTGTATAATGTGGTGTTTGTCTCTGCGATGCATTCCATAATTGTACTAATCATATCATCTCATGTGAAATGCTTAATTAGATACGTCATGTTCATGTGAGGGAGTTCGACACTTTAATTTAACATTGTTGTGTTCGAATTAGCTAACCTAATATGCCCTTCTTTCGACAGTACCATTAACATGACACGACTCGGATTGCCAAACCAACGGCCATGAATGCCTCCGACTTCTCCACTTCCTTACACATACCTCATTATATAGATTAAAATATAATCATCACTACAAATTTTTAAGTTTTTATTTTTATTTTTTTTAATAAATTTGGGCATGGTCAAAAAATCTTTCGAAGCCATTAATCAGTTGGTTGATTGTTAACATAAAGGTGTAAAAATTTATAAATCACCATCAACTGTTTCAAAAACTTAAACTATTAGATTACATAATGATTTAATATTTAAATATTCCAATAAAAGTAATTTTCTATTAACAGGGCATGTGTTGGTATCTGACGGATCTCCATTTAAATTTGGCAGTCTCCCCCATCTCACGCAAATTGGAGATTACTGGAGGCATATGATCCATGTTCTTGAAAGTGGCCCCAAGAAGTTGCGCTGAGGTTGGTGCGATTCGAATTTACGTGTCGATTGAGGTGGACGAGTGCGTTCTTCACTTGAGCAATGACCCCCCCAAAAGGAGCGTGTATCTTATCAAAGGGGGCGTCTTCAACTAGAGACTCGAGGTGTGAACAGGACATTGATCGTGTGAGTTGCTGACCAAAGCTTTTCCTTTAAAAAAGCTAGCATGTCGCCACACGTTTCCCATTTTGCTAATACGCCAAGGCACTCGATCCCCCTTTTTTTTTTTTTTCCCTTTTCTCTTTTTAAATACTTTAAGACCGACATTGATCGTTCAGATCTCATCGATAGAAAAGGGCGATGTTCAATTCTAAAAAATCGGTCTGTGGTCCAAAAGTTCCCATCTTCCCAAGGGGAGAATTCGACTCATGATTTTTGTCTAAGATTGGACCCACACGTTTACATCGGCGAGTCCATTTCGTCAGCACGTATCTCATTCTCCTCGTCCACTACTTCGGACCTACTAAAGGCCTTTTTAATGTACTGGGTACACACCGACGAACGGGTCGCCGTCGAAAAAGCGGATCGCGGGACCCGTCAAATCTAGCGGCTCTTGTGGGTCAAGCTCGCATCCATTGTATGTGCCTCATTCTGTCCTTGGAAATAGATTCCAAGGAGCTCGCGCAGCATCGCTCGTGAGCGCGGTTTGTCCAGCGGAAAGAAGAGCAAATGGTTAAATTTACGTGCACAGTCCGAGACAAAAGGCCCATTTGGTTCGACTTTTGAGGAATACATTTATCAAAATACAAATACCTTTGGGTGAATGAGGATTTTTCGAAATGCAAATATCGTTTGGTAAAATTTATTGGGATACTGCTTTTGGCCAAAATACCGTTTGGTAAAATTTGCATTTGTAAATGATTTTTTATTAAATTAAAAAAAATTTGTATTATTTTTTTTTTGAAGTCGAGATCGGATTCGGCCGCCGGATGGCGTTCGCTTGGGGTCGTGTGACCTCGGCGACGCAATGTTGCCGAGGTCGCGCGACCTAGGCGATGTCACCGGGGTCGCGTGACCTCAGGTGACCGTCACCGGGGTCGCGCGACCTAGGCCATCAGTCGCCTGGGTCGTGCAACCCAGATGTCGCCTGAGGTCCGACAACGGTTGCCGGGGTCAGGCGACCCTCAGGCGGTGGTCGCCGATGCCTCGCCGGCGCGCGGGACCCCTCGGCCGGTGGTCATCGGCCTCCCTGCGGTGGTTTTCCTCGCCTGATGAACAGTACCTCGAAGATGAACAGTATCCAAACTTGCATTCTCATAATACAACTTCCCAAAGCACTTCTAGACCTCTATTTGGCTAAAGGCCCTTAGAGCCACTTGGAGATGCAATTGCATCTCGCCAAAGTCGCCCAAAAAACCGAACCAAACACGTTTGCATTTGGCCAAGGGACTTTGGAGTCCAAATGCTCATCCCCAAAGCTGAACCAAATAGGGACCAAAGTACACTAAAATCATTTAGATAGGGAATTAACATAAATGATTCTTGAATTTTGATTCGATGTGTAATGTAATTTCTTAATTTTTAATTTATTCAACATAATCTCTTAATTTCAATTTAATGTACAATATAATTTTAGACTTTTGGTACATATTTTATTTAATCTCCAAAATGTTCAATGTTATCCATAGTCTTAAATTAATGAAAATAACATTGAATATTTTCATAAATTTCATGGACTACATTGAATGTATACCAAAAATTTAAGGATCGCATTGAATGAATTAAAAATTCAGAGTTTCGATTGGATCTTTGGTTATAATTTTGGGATTATTTGTGTTGTTATCCATATAATTAGGTTGAGAAAGACCTAAAAAGTGCAATATATTATAATGAATAAGAAAAGAGGACACTAGCTGAAACAAATCCCGATGACTAAAAAAAGTCTTTGCGTGTAAAAGTAGTGTCCACGGGAAAAAAACATCATCCTCATCCCGAAAGAGTATTAAACAATGCTCTGAAAGCCGTCAACCCCCCCTCCAAAAGAATGATTCTAAATAGAAATGAAAAATAAAAAACCGAATTTCAACTGGTTGATGAATGGTAATGACTTGAATCCGATGACGGCGGCGGCTCAAAGTCTTCCCCGCCGCTTCCCTGGTCGTGCGGGGGCCGCGGCGGCGGAGGCCGGAAGTATCCTAACGGGGGCTGCTGAGGGAAAAACAGAGGAAACGAAGAAGAAAACGAAGAAGCGCCACCAAAACCAGATGATGACGAAGACCCGTATAAATCTGATGAAGGAAAAGGAGGAGGCGGCGGCGGCGGTTGCGGCGGAGATGAGGAAGGCAATGATAACGACGACTGTGAAGAAACCATCTGCGAAGAATACATCATTTGCTCCATCAAGCTCGCAGGTTGATGATGATGATGCCCTTGAAGAAGCTGAGAGTACTCCCAGTAGTCTCCCAAATTGAAGCCTTCAGATCCTCTAGGATATAGCGGGACCGCCCCCGCAGACGGAGGAGCTAGCTGACCCGCCGCCATCGCCGGAGGAGCGGAGCCGGTGGCGAGGGTCGCGGCGGCGGCGGCAGGGGAACCGTAAGTCGGGACGTTGGGCGGGATGACTCTGACGTTTTCAGGGAAGTTGAGCTTGGCACGGTTGCCACGGAACCGGAGGGCGGCGTCGTCGTACGCCCGGGCGGCGGCCTCCGCCGTGTCGAAGGTTCCTAGCCAGACCCTTGCGGCTTTTTGGGGGTCGCGGATCTCCGCCGCCCATTTCCCCCACGGCCTCTGCCTCACTCCCCTGTATCTCCTCCTCCTCTCTCCGCCCTCATAGGGCGGCGGGCCCGCTCCGGAAGGTGCCTGCGGGACGTTGGAGGTGGCGGCGACAGTCGTTGCCTGGAGTCCTGTATAGAGAAAGGTCATACGCGTTTTCGTCACCGGCAATTCTCGGAAGCTTACGTTCTACGTGAGGCAGAGGCACTTTTTTAATTTTAAAAAAGAAACGTGGGAATATTAATCTAATAGTTAAAAAAAATTAAAATAATAAAGATATACACTTGTCATTACGTTATTTTTAATATAGTCTATGTCGGAATAATGGTCAGTATGTATTTAGTATAATGAACTACAACTATTTTGTTATTGTATCATGTACACACCTTAATGGTTCATATTTCTTGAAAAATCGAACCAAATCGAGTAGATGACACCTCTAATTATGGCATATTGACATTTTTGTTAATCACAATATTAATTATCTCGTAACTCAATCCCACTTTCAAAGCAAAAATGAGCACTCGGCTCAATTTAATTCTTGTTTATCATCCTGAAAAGGACCAGTTCTTGAAATGCACCGATGGTTCGTTAAAATCTATAAATGAATAAAGATAAAAAGCTATCTAATTACATTGTGATAGCATTATCCTACCTAGAAGTCTTCAAATGTATTGCACCCTTGAAGATATTATAGTGTTTCGATTTTAATATCGGTGTATCATCTCATTGATCGGGAGGGAAAATAATTTAATACCGTTGTATAGATGTCATGTCTAAACCTTTTATTTTCTTCAATCGAAATAAAAGAATGGCTGCAAAAAGAAGATGATCATGACTAGCCAACGCATGCAAAGTTAGAAAACCTAGAGATGGCCTTCATAGCTCATCGCTTGAAAAGTGTTTGGATAAAACAAAGTAATCGCTTCATGCCATACTAAATACAATATATAGGTTCACATAAGTATGATATGAAAGCAGGGGAAGTAAATGAGCCTTGTAGCATATACTGAAATTTAGCGTTTAGGGTTTAGAAAATGGCAAAAACCCAGGTCCAAGCAAACCCTAGCGCTCAAAGATGAAGGATGAACACAAAAGCAAAGGAAAGAAAGAAAAAAGAAGAAGAAGAATTAGTGATGAGGACTGCTAGATCCATCTAAGAAGTATCTATACAAGCATCATTGATCTTATGATAAGTTGCTTAGATTTTAGGGGTAAACCTCGAGATCCAAGCAAACCCTAGTTCTCAAAGACGAAAGATGAACACAAAAGCAATGGAAAGAAATAAAGAAAAACGAAGAAGAATTAGTGATGAGGATTGCTAGATCCATCTAAGGAAGTATCTATACGAACACCGTTGATCTTATGATAAGTTGCTTAGATTTTAGGGGTAACCTCAAGATCCAAGCAAACCCTAGGGCTGAGAGATGATGAAAGATGAACACAAAAGCAATGGAAAGAAAGTAAGAAAAAAGAAGAAGAATTAGTGATGAGGATTGCTAGATCCATCTAAGGAAGTATTTATACAAACATCATTGATCTTATGATAAGTTGCTCAGATTTTAGGGGTAAACCTCGAGATCCAAGCAAACCCTAGCTCTCAAAGATGAAAGATGAAAGATGAACACAAATGGAAAGAAAGAAAGAAAAAAGAAGAATCAGTGATGAAGATTGCTAGATCCATCTAAGGAAAAATTTACACGAACATCATTGATCTTATGATAAGTTGCTTAGCTTTTAGGGTAAAACTTGAGATCCAAGCAAACCCTAACGCTCAAAGATGAAAGATGAACACACCAAAAAAAAAAAGTGGAAAGAAAGAAAAAAAAATAGAAGAAGAATTAGTGAACAGGATCGCTAGATCCATCCAAGGAAGTATTATACAAACATCATTGATCTTATGATAAGTCCCTTGGATTTTAGGGGTAAACCTTTAGCCATTCCACTACTTTGAGAATCAAAATAAGAAGTTTTTTTGTTTGTGGATAATAATAGAGTATTTGACAGATAGAAAAAAGGAAGTATTTGTTCTATTTATGAAATAGTCAGTGGAGAAATCATTGTCTATGTATATGTATAAATGAGATTTTACTCATGTTTTCAAGATCTAAATCTTAAAACTGCATGGGCAAATACCTTTCTCCATTAACGGTGGGTATAAAAATAATGATTTTCGTCTCTGTCTTTTTTCTCCGTTGAAACGCTTCTTTTCTTGATATGACACAAGATGCTAATCATTTCTTTAGTAATTATTAAGAAAATAGAGGATTAGATGGAGGAGGAGGAAAGATAGAATGAGGGACGAACCAGGTAAGGAAGCGGAAATAGCAGAGGGCTCTCTTAATGCAACACTGCCGCCATAGATCCCATAGAAATCCCTGTGACTTAAAGGAGACTCGGCCAAAAATTGTGATGAACTCCCTGCTTCGTCACGCTCTCTCTTTTGCCCAATATAAGTCCATGGAAGCTGTGATGAGCTGCCGGCCGACGCCGAATCGTAAGCCAATGAAGGAGCCAATGTCGATCGGTACGCTCCTCCATGCTGACCGCCTCTCGTCCCTGAGACAACGTACGTTAGAGCCGACACTATCGCCGACGTCTCTCCGGGCGGACAGTATGGCGAGTACATCGACATGACCGCCTCTTCCATCGGTTGCGTTTGCTGCTGGTTCAGAAGTCTGTGCTGCGCTGGCGGTGGTTGCGCCTCCTCCTCCTCCTCCTCCTCATCGCCCGCGGGGTCTGTGGCGGGCGGATGGTCCGCGTACTCGCCTCTGCTCCGACGGTGCGCCACTTTTATAATGAGCTCGCATGAACATGCGACGCTCTCTGCCAAAAAAGATTCAATTATGAAGAGGAAAAAGAGAGGGCTTTGCTTGATTTACAGAGATACTCCTCTTTGTCGCTACAGAGGGAAGAGAGAAGACCCCCTTTTCCTTCTTGGGTTTCTGGCGAGCGTGTATTTTTCTTTATATGAAGGGGACAGTTGTCGGCTTCATTCAGCCGCCATTGCTACAGGAATAGCCGAGAGGCTCCTCGCTTTCAATTGAATTTACAAAGATTCATGCATGCGTGCCCTTCCATCTCTCTCCGCGCAAAGGGAAGCAGGACAAAAGTGGAAAAGACCAGAAGATGCCGCCTTATGCGTGTTCACACCGGTTTGACCGAGTAGTCGCCAGAGCAACGAGACATGGCCAGGGCTAATCGGGGGAAGGGAACTTTGCCTGCGGGGGAATTTTTCCCTCTCCTTTTTAAGCGATTTGCTGCTCGGTCCGATACACATCATTTAGCACATCTCGTGTGATGTGAATTTTCTTATTTCACTTTTGAAATAACTAGACCCTTTAAAAGGTGATCGACTGAATTTTTACTTATCTTTTGAAATGATTGAAATCTTTTAAAAAGTGATATATTTGAATGGACAGTTATCGTTATTTAATTACAGCTATATTAAATTAATGATGCTAGGAATCCTTGTGTAATGGTTAGCAATGGAGGAATTTGTGTTCAAATTGACCTCTTTTTCTTCAACGTATGGGAATGATTTGGACGGATGCACACGTGGCTCACCGTCGGTGCTTGCGGGTGTGAATATAATTGGGGAGGAGTCCACCCAATTGGAAAAATGGGCCTTAGAAGAAAGTTAAAGTACGACTTGGGCTCTGTTTAAATTATGTCTTTTTTTTACCAAATTCGAAAAGGTTACGTGAAAAAAAAAAGTTAGGGTGTACTTTAATTTGCATTTCACATTGGAGCTTATTACATTATTGGGTTTTGATCCGGTAAAATGAAAAAGAAAAAATAATGGTGATTATAGAATTAAGACTGAATGGATCGCATATTTGACCATAGTTTATCATATTCGATTGTCTCCCTATTATTTGTTTTCTTAAGTGGACGTTTGTCGACTTACCTAAGCAATGCTACTAGAGAAAGATCACTTTTGAGTTAGTTGAATCCAATCCCTTTTGTGCACGCTAATAATCTGATCTTCCCAATTTGAGGCAACATTAGAATGTTTTGATATATATTTCTTTTGTTTTTCTCTTTTTGGGGCAGAATTTTCTGTCTGAACGAATTGAATGTTGGAAGCCCGCTAGTCAGCCCAAAATAGAAGAATTAAATGCGTTATAAGTAAATCAAAGAAGCGTAGCCTCACCACGTGCTTGACTACGGACTCCTTCAAGCACTTATTTGATGTGGTAAAGCAGGTCAATTGGATGGGTAGGGTCGGATGGAAAATAATTTGATCCAAATAGACCCATTTAACCTGTCTTCACTTATTTTCATACAATGTAGATTTAGTGAGCCATAAATTAACTTGTCTCATATTACTAAAACACTTCCATATTTAACCTAATCTAGGAAAATTCATACTCAAACTAAGGTGAGAATTCGAAATGAGTAACTACAAAATCAAGCGAGGACAAAAGAAAGCAAAGAGAGAGTGATAAAGATGAGTTTGTTATAATTAAGTTGTAAACTAATTTATGATCCATTTAACATTCATATAATGCTCATATCAATTTATTAAATATAACTAACTCATATAATAATTATGTCCATCAAATATGGGTTAAAAAATAGGTCTATAACTCATTTTGACAGATTTGGCCAATATGGCATGTACATATCATGGAGGAATGCATACTTTGTAGAAAAAATACTCTATTTGGGGAAAATTTAGTTGATGTCTTATCAATAGACTTTATCATCAATCTGCTAGGAAAACGAACAATAGCCATAGATTGCAGTGAAAATTCATATAATTCAACTCAATATATCCTTTTCTTTTCCTCAACGGTTACCTTTTTTCTGGCCATACAGAATACATAATATTTGAAGTTTTCCGAAAATTATAACGAAAACTTTGGATGCCTTTGATATCTTTGCAACGTTTTGAAGAATCGAAATTTTTCCATATTGACCCCAAGTCAAAATCCCAAGTTTCGACAAGCATACGCATGTTCAGATACGTACAAATAAAAGTCACTTCAATCGCTCTCTGATTGGCATGGAAATGCAGATATGATAAGTAAACGCACGAATAGGGCAAATGAATGTGTTTTAGTGCGAGCATCTTTCCTCTTGGAAAATTCGAGCAGCTTTAAATCGCAAGTCACGACGCCCGACATTATTTCCTCCAAAATGAATGAAATTCTTAGCCGGCGTGTCATGTCAGTGCTTGTCTATTTCGAAGATTGATCGTGGTAATTGACGTGATTGTATCCGCTCGTTTATTTCGGGTCTCTAAGTCATCAGATCCACATGCATCTCATTTAAACGTTCTCCCCCAATTGTGCTGTGAATCTAATCTCGAACATATCTTAAATCCAAGATTAACAAGGCGCTGTTCGATCAATTGACCGATCACATGCTCTAATCCTCTAGCTCTTCTCCGTCGCACCTAAATGCCGCTCACCTCGTCAATCCCATGTTTCAAGCACGATCAAAGATAAGATCGTTGACATTGAGATCAAGATGTTCTTGTAATTTTAGGATTTTCGGAAGTTATATGCCTCCATGTGAAATCCGCGAAGACGAAAGAAGAAAGAACGCCCCAAGGCTTCATTTATTTTTCGAAAGATTAATTTTTTGTACAACATTTTCCTAGAAACTATTCTTTATATCTCTTGAAATAATTAGTGGATAATAAATATTTTCATATTGATAATATGTTTTCATAAATGACAAAAATAATTTTTCATTCATTTATTTTATGATTAATATTACGAAAAATCTTAAATTGGTTCATATATGACATATTTACCACAAACTAATTTTTTTTATTACTAAAAATCTAAAACTGGAATATCAATGACAACTTTATCTCAAATTAATTTTTTATTATCAAAAACCTCAAATTGATAAAATTATGACAAATTTACTCTCAATTACATTCCGTTAAATCAAATTTATACCAAAAAAATTGCAAACTAACTTCAAATTAGTATATTCGTTAATTATCCAATGTCATCAAATTCAACAATTCAATAGTAAAATTTAATGGAAATTAACAAAAGTTAGATTTGTTATTGATGTATCGGTTTGGATTTTATTTATCAGTGATTCAAGTGATTATTTTAAATATATATATATATATATATATATATATATATATATATTTGGAATTATTTATTTTTTGGTAAAACAGATGCATCCTAACACTAATCAGACAAGCGCGAAAGCGACTGGAACTGGCCAAACTTACCCTGTTCCATGCAACCTAGTAGTTATCGAGGTGGGTGTACTCGTGTCCTATTAAAACCTAAGATGGTATCGTACGATAGATTTAGATGAGGATGAGTCTGTGGGCCAAGTTGGTCAACGAAAATCTGAGAACCACTCGTGGAGATTTGGGTATATCTTTATATTAAGGTGGGGGGTGGGGGCGGGGTGGGGGGGTTAGATGTTGATATTATAATTTGATTTGTTAGGGCACGACCTACGAAGGCTAGGACTCCACGTCGAGTCATGTCCACCCTACACGCGATTGCTTGGGGAGGAGGTATTCTCTATCTGGCGTCTTTTGCTTTTGAAGGGGGCCCTTCTAGCTACATCTTCTAGAAAAAAGCTCGTCCTTTTTCTCGCAAGATCTAGGTTGACGACGACACGCGCGCACGTCTACCTACCCCCTTTTCTGGTTCTTTTCCTTTATTTTATTATTCCCTCTTCAGCTTCCGTTGGCCATATCATACCAGAAAGATAAGGGAAGTTGCAACGCATCTTGGGTTTTGGCGTCATATCAAATAGCCGTACAAATTCTACAATTTACACCTTGAGTTTCGTTGCTTTATTTGAAATAGCATCATGCTCTGCTCACTGCTCACTTGTTTTCCAACTTGCTATTTTTCATATCCTTGGCCCGAAAGTACAACCCACATCCTTATTTGGCCTCCTCTCTCCTACTCGCCAGCTCCTGGTGCAAAGCCAATTGCCATAGCAATGGTCACCAACTTCATATTAGGGGTCCGCCACTCTCCACCTCGAATGTGGTCCAAATCGAGGCCAAACAACCCGATCTAGAACCATGGCCACAGTAAGCTTCACCACAGAGCTCTTTGGGCTCGCATAAACAAGCCGATGGCAATTAGAAGTTGTTTATGGCATCAGTGTGGTGTGAGCACGTGTCACAAGCTGGATAGCGATGTGGACGGTGGCTTGAGGTAAATGCGGTGGCAAACCGGTGGATGGTTTTGAAAAGGGGGGGGGGGGTGGGGAGAGGCAAGATTGAGGTCGTGCATCAATAGCGACAGCAGTTATGGGCTGCGGCGATTGACTGCATATGAAGTTGATGATTTGGTACAATTCAAACTAAATTATTTTGGTGTCTTTTGAAAGGGGAAATTTGATCTTTTTTATCAAGGGTTGTGAGTGTGAGATTCTAACTATAAATTTGACTAATTAATGATGCAAATTAACGAGAGAGAGAGAGAGAGAGAGAGAGAGATGAAATATCCCACATCGTTTCTGTGGCTACATTTGATTGAATGTATAAGTAACTCTTCCCTCTCTTAATAGTCACTATCTATCCTTAGTTTGTCATAATCTAATATTCTCCATTGACTAAGCTTCATTGAAATATCCCACATCATTTTTGTTGCTACATTTGATTGAATGTATAAGAAACCCTTCCCTCTTTTAATAGTCACTGTCTATCCTTAGTTTGTCATAATCTACTATTCTCCTATGACTAAGCTTCGTTGCTCCAAACTAGTGTAATCAGCTCAACATCGTCTCTATCACCATTGTCCCGATTACCAACCCACCTCCCTGCCCTAAACCCTCCCCCCCCCCCAAAAAAAACCCAAAAGGTCTTAAACTTACGGTAATTGTGCCAATTTAATTATAAATTTATTTTTTTGGCCAATTGAATTTTAAACATTTTACAATCGTATCAATTTAGTCCATTCAATCAAAATTGGCAAGGCAATGCTAATGTGACCGTCGGCCAACATCGGCAATAATTTTTTAATAACACTTTTTTTTTTAAATTTATTTTATTTTTTTATCTTTTTTCCTCCTCCCTCCTTTGGTTTTGATGACTAGTGAGAGGGGAGAGCTAGCCGGTCATCAAACTGAGGCGGCCCGGTGAGCTCACCTCACCGTCACTAGGCAAGGGTGAGCCACCACTAGACTTGGCAAGGGCTTGCCTTAATGTCGTTGGATTTGATGAGGTGAGCCGTTGTTGGATTTGGTGAGGGCTCGCCTCGCTGGGTGAGGATGAGCTTGCCCAACCATTAGTGAGGTGAGCCCTCGCTAGATCCGATAAGGGCTCCCCTTGCTAGACCTAGTAATGGCGAGGCCCCTCTCGTCAAGCAAGGGTAAGTTCGCTTAGCCAATTCAATTGTCGCTGGCATTGAGTGGTCAATTTTGGTCGAATGGACTGAATTAACATAATTAGAAAAGGTTTATGACTCAATTGACATTGGTCAATTTTGGTCAAATGGACTAAACTAACACAATTAGAAAATGTTTATGACTTAATTGACAAAAAAAAAAAAATTTAAGAAAGAAGGAGGGAGGAGAGAGAGAGAGAGAGAGAGAGAGAGAGAGAGGAGAAGATAAATAATTCAATTGTCGCCGGCACCGACTGGTCAATTTTGGTCGAATGGACTGAACTAACACAATTAGAAAATGTTTATGACTCAATTGACAAAAAAAAAGTTTAAGGAAGAAGGAGGAGGAGAGAGAGAACTAACACAATTAGATAAAAAATGTTTATGACTCATTTTTGACTAAAAATTAGAAAATGTTCATGTTTAGGACAAAAAATTAAGAAGTTTAGGACTAAAATGAATTTATGACTTTTTTTGATAATTTTCCATTTCGATTGGATATGTTAACATGGTATTAAATCAGATTCTTCCTCAGTTTATTTTGTGTGTGCATTCCTCAAATTCATGCATCATTCCTCATCCAAGTTACACGTAAGAGGACATGTTAAACTCTCATATTAACCATGGCGCTTTTATGCTTTTTATATTTATGTAATCTCTCTTTATCTATTAATTTAAATTTTTAGGTTGAATTTTCTAAGAGAGAGAGCAAGAGAGGGGGATGGAAGTTGCTATTTTGAATTTGTAGGAATTTGATTTTGCAAATTGAGACCAAGCAAAATGGACATGTTTAAATCTAGCGAATGGGACATGAGATGGAGCATGGTAGTAGACATCATCATCCATAGTTTACAAAAAATACAAATTGCGACCTAACATAGAAGTAGAAAATCTAGTGAATAACGTAGAACATGAGTTTTCTTATTCGAGGCAATTTCTTGCCTAATTCCAGGCTACTATGGTTTGACCGTTGATCATGCAAGTGCCACAACTCCATTCAATGATCGTATGATTCCCTAGATCCTAAACCGCCATCTTTATGGTCTAACATGCGTATTATACATTGATTAATTCCTTGGATTATCAACGTTTTACGAAATTAAATTCTGCTTGGCTAGACAATTTTCTGCTCGGAGACTTGGACCTTCTCCCCTTCAAGTTCTCATCTCATCATTTTTGCATCATGCGGAACGCATTGGTTGACGTAGGTTTTGGATTGACTTGATTCTACCCCCTAAAGAGATTCGACTCGGTCTTCGGGTTTGATTATTGGAAAAGTAAAAGTCGAGAACGTGACGCAGAAAGGAATTGATATTCAGGGTTTGGCTCGCTTTATCTGAATTTTTTTGGATGAAGTCATCTCTGTAGTCGTTTGAATATTTAATCAATGCCATGTGCATGTTCCAGCTTTTTCTTTTCAAGTTGGAGTAATGACTTTTGACCTCAACTCGGATAAGTTCGCGCTGTTCATACTTCCATAAACAACACGTAAAACTGAAAAAGCATATGAGGAAGGAAGATTATTGGTCTATAGTAACAAATTCAATTTTAAACATTTTAATTTTATAAATTTAATTTGAAACATTTTTTAGATGACTAATTTAGCCCTTTGGCCGATTTAGGTCTGAATTTGTCAATGCAGCCGCCGACCGTCATACATGGCACGGCTGTCATAGTCAATACAAATGTGAGCAATATTTACATTTTATAAATATTTTTTTTATTTTTTTTATTTTTTCATTTTGTTCTTCTTTTGTCTTTTTTGACAAGCAAGGGTGAGCAAGGCCTTGCTAGTCATAGATGTTTGCCATTGCAAAAAAAAAAAAAAAAAAAAATTAGGACTAAGTTGGCTGTTGTAAAAAAAGGTTTAAAACTGAATTAGCCATTGTTTTAGGACTTTTTGGATATTTATCTTCATTGGATTATCTCTAAAACATACAAATAAATCAAAAATAGAGCTTATTGACAAGACTATATGATTAGGTTCATTGGAATGTGAATATGGTGGCGTGCCCCTAGTGATGTGATCCATAGTCAAGTCAAAAGTGTTGGTGACACGTTTAGAGAACCCTAATAATTAAAGGGCGATGACCTACCCATGTTTTTTTGAGCAAGGATGACCTACCCATGTGAGTAAGGCAAATTTGGATTATAATACATGTGACTTCACCACGAGGGACAAAGGGCATGATAGGTCAAGTAAAGGTGGCTGGCGAAAAGAAGGAAAGAACTAGATTTGATCTCTTAAGCATTTAAATTAGAATAAAGAATGACCATTCTTAGCATAAGTTTCATTCTTTAGATATAATTCTCGACAGCAATGCCGGATGCACAGAAGATTATATTGATTGAACATTGAATATTGGAAAATCAAAGCTTAGGATAATCATGAGGAACAGGTAGAAGATTTAACAAAAGGAAATTAAAAAACATAGAAAAGAAAAGAAAAGGTAGAGACACGTTTTCCACAATGTGGAATTTATTTTAATTAATTATTTATTTATTTATTTTTTTGACTTTCTGTCGTGAAGATTCTATCTTCCTCTTCACAAGTAATTTGGGATTAAAAGGGAGCTTGCTTCTTATTGGATTGGCTTCTTTTGTTTCTCATCCAATCTATTTTCGGTCAAGGGAAAAAAGAGTAATATATGAAAAAGAAGTTGAACTCCAAGCATTGGGTCAGAATTTGAAATTACCTTCTCTAGTTTTCTAATTGGAATTTGACTGGTCAAGTTAATGCCAGATAAAAAGAATCTAGTGGGGCAAAGTAACATTTTTTTTTTTCATAAAATAACTAGGAGGGCACTACTGAACATAGTTTCAATTATAGGACAATTTCCAACGCTAGCTATATTCAAGCAGAAATATATGGTGAGTATACATTTATATTGCTCAATGACTCCATAATTAGAGTTAGATATGATTATCAGCTCAAACATGGCGGTTCATCAAATGGGCAAACTTTGACAATAAATTTAGGCCCTCCAAGCAAGGACCCAATGGATTTAATCCTTTTCAATTAGGCAAACGTAGATCAATTCCCTCTTCGAACCCGGAAGAGTGGCTCATTAAGCCCTATGAAAATGTTTATAGAAATAAAATTATATTTCATTCATGAGCGTGGGCTTGTTTAAGTCTTTTAAAGCCTAGCGCAGCCCGATTGGACCCGAGTCAAGCACTTGCACGAAATTGAGTATCGAAAACCGGCTCTAAAATAGAAATATGATTCTTGTTTACAAATATAGTCCAAGCACTTGCACGCATACTGATCAATTTATAATTATCATATTCTCGAAATATCAATTGTGCATAATACGAGATGAGAGTAGGCAAATCGAGAAGGGTCCATTGTTCTTGAATAGTTATTTGAACCTTACTTTAGAAGAAGAAGAAAATCATTAGAAGAAGATCAGGCGATTATGACCAATCATTAGCCTTGCTCTTTTTGGAAGATGATTTCGTTTCGGATGACGGCTCGCGGGACCACTTTTTCACGTTCCCAAAAAGCAAAGCATAAATTGCGGCTGCCATCCAAAGCATGCAAAATTGCGGCTGCCATCGCCATCGGAAAGATTCGCAGGCTCAACAATCCCTCCAGCTACAGTCCCCTCTGGGGAGACGACGGCGGCCGCCTGGGACTCGCGATTATCATTCCCGAAAATTCCCATTGAAAAACCCAGATCGTGTAATGTCAACGGGACTGAGATGGCGTGGGCTGGTGAGGTCTGAACTGATGAAGCCATCTTAGACTTTCTGATAGATCCATCTCCGGGCCAGCGAGGTGGGATTCGTGCGTCGGCTTCATCTCGTGTTCATAGTGGTGTGTCTCTAGTTGTCGGAGCACTCCAATGAAGATTGAAAACGATGTTGATTTGGTCAGATTGGCGACGTTTGTCTCGGCTCATATGGCCTTCAGTTTTATGTTGCCGAATTCACGTAACCAATTCCCATTCTCATCTCTAAGGAGTATACATTATCACCAGCATCATATGCTCGCAACGTGAGTCATACATGGAATGTGGACGAAGAAAACACATGTAAAATGAATAAAGAGAATGTACTTTGATGTCATTTGTGAACACTTTTTAGGTTAAAAGAGATTTAGTTCCTATGTTATTTATGCTCATCTTTTTCTTCAAAGTATAGATAAGACTACTAACATGATCGGTTTGGCTTGACAAACTAGGCTAAATTGAAATTAAAGAATTGAAGAGAGAGATACATTTGGGGAGGGTTGTCGCCCCTCAAAGGAGATCGACAAGGGTTGCAACCCTTACAAATGCCATTGAGGTTTGCAACCATCGCTTGAGCTTCATGGTGGGGCACGACCCCCGCCTCAAATTTTACACAGGGCTTGCAATTCTCGCCTTCTTTTTCCATGAAAGGTGGGAACTCTTATTTCTCTCTTGGATTTTATTTGTTTCACACAAAATGAGTGGTTTGGAAAAAAAAAATGATCACTTATTATATTGTTTGAAATAATTACTCGATGGAAGAAAGCAATGTTTTTATCTCCACAGTCAATCTTATTGACATGAGCTCGTTGATGCCAGTACATCTCTTGTTGTAACAAGTACTCGTCTAACTTTGGAAATAACCTCCTGCAGATCAGCCTCTGGAGCATCACCATCCTGCAAGTCGTTGATTAAAGACTTCTCCATGCAAACATTAGCTAGGCCTCTCTATCCAACCTTTCCTTTAAGATCCCATCCTCCCTATCGTTACGCCAGGTAAATCTTTTACCCTTATCGACCAGGTCCGTCTTTAGCAGTGTGTCCAAAATCACAGCATTAAGACTGTCGATGCATCTGGCTGATTTCATATCACCTCTCCTCTTCTCTACGGTGCTACTTTATTTCATTAAAATCTCCCACACAGAGCCAAGGACAAATGATGGAAGCTGCTATTTCCTTCAAAGCTTGCCAATTCTTTTGGTTCTCTTGGAAATCAGGGTTGCCATGGATCCAGGATACTTTTAATCCCTTCCCCATTCTCTGAAGCCATATCAATTTGAAAAGAAACAATGGCACTCTTCTCATCCAGCTGGTCCTCCTCTCCAGGAAACTCAACCAAATGCCAGTTCCTCTGCCCTCCTCCTCCTTTTGATTCCCATGTTTACCAGGATCGGTACAAATGGATGGAATGGATTCAAACACATCCGGTGAAGGGTCATCAGCACAGTGATCAGTAACATGAGATTCAGTGAAAGAACCACTAGCATTGGGGTCAAGAGAGAATGCGCGTGGAAAAAAAGAGGAACTCGGAATATGTGTAAAGAAATGCGCCGTATGGTCAGTTTTACGGCTTTCTGTGCATTCTATTGTGTAGGGACCACGTTTTTGGCATAGGTTTCGTTAGAATGTGCCCGGGCTAAACCGAGTTTGCACGGGTATTAGAATGAGGTTCTTCACTAATTTATTTCATGTGTGCGTCCACTCTGTTTCTCACATTTCACGTATCATTCCTAATTCAGCTTACACATGAAAATGAATGTTAAATATTCTCATATCGCTTACTTGTGTGATTTCTATATATATATATATATATGAGATATTTCTTCACATTTCAATTTTAATTTTTAGTTTGGATTTTCTAAGTGAGAGAGAGAGAGACAAGGGGGGGTGGAAGTTGGTAATTAGAATTTAGTGGGAATTTGATTTGGCTAGTTGAGACTAAGTGAAATAGACATGTATAAATTAGGGATAAGCATAGTTCCAGGATAGAATCGGAAACCTAAGAACTGGACTAATGAAAACCGCTCTAGATCCAAATTTTAGAATATACAAGATAGATTACAAGTTCTAAAAATTGGGAAACATGTTATGATAGATAGGTTTTAGATTCCAAATGAAATCGAGAATCTGAAACTTGGAACCTAGAATAAGTCTTTGTATTTTTTTTTATATCTTCGTGTGATCCAGCAATATTTTATGGCGTTCAATGATAAGTATATAATCTTAAACGACTAGTTTGCATTTTCATTTCCGGCAATATTCATGATTGAGACTTTTACTTCGTTAATATTTATAATTTTTGCATGTCCAAATATGAGTTGTAACAAATAGATTGTAGCAAATTGGAGTCATAAGAGTATAGATTGAACATGAATAAACCCTAAAACCAACTTTGGAATTTGCAACAAGATAAGTTTCAAGTTCTTGAATATATAGGGTGGTTCTAGATTCCAAAAATTAAAGGATTTGTTCTGACGGGTAGATCCCAAGGTTCAGGTGGAATCTGAATAAAACTTGGAACTATTCACCCCTAATTTAAATCTAATGAATGGGACATGAGATAGAGCATGATAGTAGACATCCTCATCCATAACTTGACCCTCCAAATCATTCGTGTACAAAAAGTACAAATCACGAGCTAGCAAACGAGTAGAAAATCTAGTGAACAATTCAGAACATGAGTTCTCTTATTCGAGGCAATTTCTTGCCTAAATCCAGTCTACTGTGGTTTGATGAAATTTGACCGTTAATCACGTAAGTGCCACGATTCCGTTCAACGATCGTACGATTCACTAGATCCGAAAACGCCATCTTTATGGTCTAACATTCGTATTATACGTTGATTAATTCCTTGGATTATCCTACACAAATAAATTCTGCTTGGTTAGACAATTTTCTGCTCGGAGTCTCGGACCTTCTCATCTTCAAGTTCTCATCTCATCATTTTTGCACCATGCGGAGCACATCGGTTAACGTGATGCAGATTCTGACCTGGTCTTCGGGTTTGATTATTGGAAAAGTAAAAGTCGAAAACGTGATGCAGAAAGATATGGATATTCATGGCTTGGCCCACTTTGTCTGAAATTTTTTGGATAAGGTCATCTCTGCAGTTATTTGAATTTTCCATCAATGCCATGTGCACGTTCTAGCTTTTTGCTTTCGAGCTGAAGTAAGGACTATTAACCTCACCTTGAATAAGTTCACACCCTTTATATTTCGATAAACGACATGTATGACCGAAAAAAATCCTATGAAGAAAATTATCCAAAAAATCCTAAATCTATTATATGGTGGCCAATTTAATATTAAATCTTCTAACATTGCCAATTTAATTCGAAACCTTTTCTACTAACGCTAATTTAGTTCTTCTGGCTAGTTTAGATCGAAAATGATTGATATGGCCACCGGTTGTCCTACATGGCATGGTCAACACCGGCGTGGATAATTTTTATAATTTTTCTAAATTTCTACTTTTTTTCAATTTATTTTTTCATCCCTTTTCATTTTCCACAAACAAGCCCGGTGAGGCCTTGCCAGCCACAAGCGATGGCTAGCTAGGTCTCATAGCCCTCACCCACCAAGCTTGTGGCTAGTCACCAGCCATTGCTATTGACCACAGGCCAAGAGGAAAAAAAAGGAAAAAAAATAGAAAATTAAAAAAATTGGCCGACGTTGATTAGACCATCATGTTAGCAGTATTCGATCAAAATTTAAGGGAAATCCTACATTAGAAGATCATCAAAAGATTTATAGGACTAAATTGGCCGCCATAAAAAATGTTTAAGATTAAATTAGCAAAATTGACTGGTTAGACAATTATCCTGGTAGGATGATCTTTAAATCATTCGAATAAATCGAAAATAAAGCTTATCAACAAGACTACGACATTGTTGATTGGAACGTGAATATCGTGGCGTGTCCTATTGATGTGATCCATTGAAAGCCAAATCAAAAGTGTTGATGACACGTTTGGAGAACCCTAATATTAAAAGACGATGACCGAACCATGTGAAGTAAGACAAATTTGGATTACAATAGATGTGACTTCACCACGACAAACAAAGGGTAGGTCAAGTAAAGTCCGCGGGCGTAAGGAAGGAAAGACGTCGGTTTGATCTCTTAAGCGTTTGAATTAGCATAAACAATGACCATTCGTAGCATAATTGTCATTCTTTACATATAATTCTCGACTGCAATGCCGGATGCACGTTAGATTAGATTAATAGACCATTAAATATTGGAAAATCAAAGCTTAGGATAATCACGAGGAACAGGTAGAAGATTTAACAAAAGGAAATTTAAAAAAAAAAATAGAAAAGAAAAGAAAAGGTAGAGACCCGTTTTCCACAATGTGGAATTTGTTGCAATTTCTTTCTTTTCTTATTTTTTGACTTTCTGTCGTGAAGATTCCATCTTCCTCTTCACAAGTAATTTGGGATTGAAAGGGAGCGTACTTCTGATCAGATTGGCTTCTTTTGTTTCTCATCCAATCTATTTCCGGTCAAGGGAAAAAAGAGTAGTATATGAAAAAGAAGCTGAACTCCAAGCTTGGGTAAGAATTTGGAATTGACTTCTCTAGTTCTCCACTTTTTTTTTTTTTTTTTTTTTTTTGTCGGTCTCTAGTTCTCCACTTTGAATTTTATATTTCTTGATATTCCTCCTTGTCTCTTTGTCTATTTTGAATATGACTGGCCAACCTACGCCAGATACAAAGAATCTGGGCTGGCGAAGTGTCTTTTTTTTTTTTTTTTTCATGAAACAACTAGGAGGGCACTACCGAACATAGTTTCTACGGGGAAATTTCCAACGCTAGCTATATGCAAGCAGAAATATATGGTGAGTACATATTTATATTGCCCAGTGACTCCATAATTAGATTTAGATCCAATCATCAGCTCGGCAAATGAATGAATCAGACATGACCATTCATCAAATGGGTGAACTTGAACAATAAGTTTAGGCCCTCCAAGTGAGGCCCAACCGATTTAATCTTTTTCAATTGTGCAACTGTAAATCAATACCCTCTTTAAAACCAGACTCTTGGCTCATACAAACCTATGAAAATGTTTATAGGAAATAAATGATTTTTCATTCATGAGTGTAGGCTTGTTTAAGTGTTTTAAACCTAGCCCAGCCTGGTTAGCCCCAAGTTAAGCCCGATTGGCTTGAAGAATTGCGAATTGATAGGTGGGCTCAGGCAACAAGCAGACTCGAATGTAGAGTGGGATCCATACCCGAGCCCACCCAATGATCATTTCTAACTCACAGTCGAATCCTCTCAGGTGAGAAGCGAAAGGCAGCATGCCCTCTACTGAAGAGAGTAGAGGATCATGCTGTTCTCTTTTTATATACTTCAAATCCTTGCTGATTCGATCATTTTTCCTATAACATGACTAGCATGATGCAAATTAGTGACCGTAAGCTCCACGCCATGTGATCATCAAGTGTCCGTGGTAGATTTCTAGTGGAAAATTGACCACAAAAGAGAGGGTGTAGCATCAATTTCAAGTAGTTATAAAGTTGAATAGATTGCAAGGTTGCAACTGCAGTTCCGTTTCTTACATTAAAGTGTCATTAGCAATCAGTAATACTGTAACGGAGATCGTAAATAAAAGTCCCCACAGTGGAATGGAGAGAAGCCCAAAACTAAGTACTGAAAATCGTCTCTAAAATAGATATAAGGGTTTTGTGAAAGCGCTGGTACACATACTGATCAACTTATAATTATCATATTCTCCAAACACCAATCATGCATGATTCGAGAAGGGTGTAGGCACATCAAGAAGGGTACGTTCTTTTTGAATAATTATTTTAACCTGACTTTATAAGGAGATCGGGCGCCAATCATTGGCCGCTCTTTTGGGGAGATGGTTTTGTTTTCAGATGACGGCAGGCAAGGCCACTCGCCTAAAAGAACCAAAGCATGCAAATTGCGGCTGCCATCGCCATCAGAAAGATTGGCAGGCTCAACAATCTCTCTAGCTACAGTCCCCTCCGTGGAGACGACGGCGGCGGCCTGGGACATGCGATAATCATTCTCAAAAGTCGAAAGTCCCATTGCAAAAACCATATCGTGTCGTGTCAACGGGGCTGAGATGGCGTCGGCTGGGGAGGTATGAACTGATGAAGCCATCTTAGACTTTCTGATGGATCCATCTCCAGGACGGCGAGGTGGAATTCGCGCGTCGGCTTCATCTCGTGTTCATAGCGGCGCATCTCTAGTTGTCGGAGGACTCCAGTGAAGATTGGAAATGATTTTGATTTGGTCAGATCGGCGACGTTTGTCTCGGATCCAGTTCTCACATGGTCTTTAGTTTTATGTTGCCGAACTCACCTGACCAATTTCTATTCTCATTTCTAAGGAGTATATACTATCACCAACACGGGCTAAACTGAGTTTGCACTGGTATTAGAGTGACGTTGTTTACTAATTTATTTCTTGTGTGTGTCCACCCTATTCCTCAAATTTCATGTATCATTTCTAATCCAATTTATATGCGAAAGAGAATATTAAATAATCTTATGTCACTTACCGTGTGGTTTTTATACATTTTTTATACATGCGGTCTCTTTTTAGCTATTAATTTAAATTTTTAGGTTGGATTTTCTAAGAGAGGGAAAGACATATGAGAGAGGGGTGGAAGTTGGTATTTGGAATTTAGTGGGAATTTGATTTGGCAAGATGAGACTAAGCGAAATAGACATGCTTAAATTAGTGGTGAGCATGGTTTTATAATAGAATCAAGAACTTGAAAACTGGACCAATGGAAATTGGTCTTGATCCAATTTTAGCATATGCAAGGTAGGTTTCAAATTCTAAAAACTGGAAAAATTATTTTGACAGGTAAGTTCTAGATTCCAAGTGGAACCGAGAACTTGAAACTTGAAACCTAAAATAAGTCATTGTGTTTTTCTTGCTTTATATCTTCGAGTGATCATGCAATATTTCATGACATTTAATGATGAGTACGTAATAGGAAACCACTAGTCCAAGACTTTTACTTTATTAATATTTCATAATCTCCGTGTATCTAAATATGAGTTGTGATAAGTGAATTGTAGTAAATTGTAGTCACTAGAAGTGATTATTTATTGTAATTATTTAATAAAGAATATAGGTGGAACTTAGGAAAAGTATCAAAAAAGTTCTAAACATATTATATTGGTACTAATTCACTCTTAAACCTTTCAATTGAACTAATTAGTCCTAAATTTAATCACATTGGTACCAATTAATTCTATTTAGCTAATTTATATTGGAAATTACTGAATAGACACCAATCATCTTACGTAACATAACCAGCATTGATGTTGGCATTTTATATAATACTTAATTATTTTTTAAAGTTTTTTTTATTAATTTTTCCTTTTCTTTCTTTTCATTTTTTTTTTTTCTATTTTCCTTTGCTAGCTGTCTACAAGGGCAAGGGCTAGGACGCCTTCACCAACAACAAGTGAGACTGGCCTAATGGTTGGGTAAGGTTGCCCCTTGCTAGATTTGGCAAGTGCCTGTGAGCATTGGGAAGCCCTCGCTAGCCTCTAACAAGGGCCAACCTCGCCTAAACGAGGCCTCTCGCCAACACCAAAGGCCTCTGGAGATTAGATTGATTGACCATTAAATATTGAAAAATCAAAGCCTGGGATAATCACGAGGAGCAGGTAGAAGATTTAACGAAAGGAAATTTAGAAAACAAGGAAAAGAAAAGAAAAGGTAGAGTCATGTTTTCCACAATGTTGAACCTGTTTTAGTACTTTTTTTTTTTTTCACCTTTTGTCTTGAAGATTCTATCTTTGTCTTCACAAGCAATTTGGGACCAAAAGGGAGCAAATTGTGCTTGAGTGTTTTCAAATAATTTTTTTAATCGTAAAATAAAATAAAATAGAGTGGCTTCTTTTGTTTCTCATCCAATCTATTTCCAGTCAAGGGAAAAAAGAGTAACATATGAATAAGAAGTTGAACTCCAAGCATTGGGTCAAAATTTGGACTTACCTTCTCTAGTTTTCTAATTGGAATTTTATGCTATTTCTCAACATTTATCCTTATCTCTTTGTCTCTTTTGAATCTGACTTGTCAAGCCAATGCCAAATACAAAGAATCTAGATTTTGGAAAAGTGGTTTTTTTGTTTTTTTTTTTTCATTTCATGATGCAACTACGAGGGCACTGCTGAACATAGTTTCAATTATAGAGAAATGTCCAACTCTACCTATACTTGAGCAAAAATATATGGTGAGTACACATTTATATTGCCCAACAACTCCATTTTTAGATTTAGATCCGATAATTAGCTCAATGAGTGAATGAATCAAATACGGCCATTCACCAAATGGGTGAACTTGGACATTAGGTTCAAGCCCTCCGAGCTAAACCCGACCGATTTAATTTTTTACAATTGGGCAAATATAAATCAATTCCCTCTTTGGAACCGGACTTGTGGCTCGTTAAGCCTTACCGAAACATTTATAAAAAAATAAATATTTTTTTCATTCATGAGCGTAGGCTTGTTTAAGTTCTTTAAGCCTAGCCCAGCCCAACTCAATTGGCCCAAATTCAAAACCCATTCGGCCTGAAGAATTGCCCATTGATAGGTGGGTTGGGCAACAAGTAGAATGTAGAGCGGGATCCGTCCTTGAGCCCATCGAACGATCACTTCTGACACGGAATCCTCTCAGGTGAGAAGTGGAAGGCAGCATGGCCTCTACTGAAGAAAGTATTGGGTCATGCTGCTCTCTTTTTATTTACTTCAAATCTTTGCTGATTCGATCATTTTCCCTATTACATGATCAGCATGATGCAAATTAGTGACCGTAAGCTCCTCCCCATGTGATCATCAAATGTCCGCGTTAGATTTCTAGTGGAAAATTGATGGCAAAAGAGAGAGTGTAGCATCAATTTCAAGTAAATATAAAGTTGAATAGATTGCAATGTAGCAACTAGAGTTTCATTTCCTGCATTGAAGTGTCATTAGCATTTAGTAATACTGTGGAGGAGATTCCAAATGAAACTTCCCACGGTGCAATGGGGAGAAGCTTGAAACTGAGTACTGAGAGCCGGCTCTAACATAGAAATAAGGGTCTCATTTACGAATATGATCCAATGCTTGTAAGCATACTGATTAACTAATAATTATCGTGTTCTCGAAATATCAATGGCGCACAATTTGAGAAGAGAGTTGGCAAGTTGAGAAGGGTGCGTTTTTCTATCTCACTTAAAGAAGGAGATCAGGCCATTGAGACCAATCATTGTTCTTCCTCTTTTTGGTTGACGATTCCTTGTTCAGATGACGGCGGTCACGACCACTTTTTCAGGGAGTCGCCAGAAAGAACGAAAGTACGTAAGTTGCGGCTGCGATCGCCATCAGTGCAGTGAGATTCGCAGGGTCAACAATCTCTCCAGCTACATTCCCTTGTGTGGAGACGATAACGACGACCTGGCACATGTCATCATCATTTCCGAAAAGTCCCATTGCGGCTGCGATCGCCGTCAGTCCGCTTCTCGTTTCGTGTTCATATCAGCGTCTCTGATTCCCACAAGACTCCGATGAAGATCGTAAACGACGTTGATTTGGTCAGATCGGCGACGTTTGTCTCGGTCTAGATTCCACATGGTCTCCAGTTTTATGTTGCCGACTTCACCTGACCAATTCCAATTCTCATCTCTAAGGAGTATATACTATGGCCAGCAGGATATCCTCGTACCATGTGTCGGAATCTGGGCGAAAAAAAAAAGCATGTAAAACAATAATGAGAATGTATTTTGATGACTTCGTGAACACTTTTTTGGGTTAAAGAGATCTAGTTCCTATGTTATCCATGCTAATACGTTTCTTCGAAGTGTAGATAAGACTGTCCCCATGATCTGTTTGGCTTGATGAACTAAGCCAAGTTGAAATTAAAGAATAGAGAGAGATTTGGTGAGGGTTGTTGCCTTTCAATGGAGATTGACAAGGGTCACGGTTCTTATGAATGACCCTCGCTCAGGCTTCGTGGTAAGGGCACGACTCCTGCCTCAAATTTGAAGCAAAGCTTGCAATTCTCGTCTTTTTCCATCTTTATGGCAATTCTCACCTTTTGTCAACTCCGTTTGTTTCATATAAAAAGAATGGTTTGAAGAAAAATAATCACACTATCGTTTGAAATAATTTAATGAAAGAAAGCGGCGTTTTGGTCTCCATAGCTAATCTAATTGACACGAGTTCGTTGATGCTGGTACATCTCTTCTTGTGACCACGACTCATCTTAACTTTGGAAACAAACCTCCTGCATGTCAGCCTCTGGAGCGTCACCATCGTGCAAGTTCTTGGAAACAGATTTCTCCATGCAAATATTAGCTAGGCCTCTCCATCCAACCTTTCCTTTATGATCCCATCCTCCCTATCGTTACACCAGGTGAATCTTTAACCCTTATTGACCAGGTCCGTCTTGAGCAGCAGTGTGTCGAAAACCATAGCATTAAAACAGCCAATGCGTCTGGCGGATTTCATATCGCCTCTCCTCTTCTTTTGCTTCTCATGGAAATCAGGGCTGCCATAGATCCGGGATCCTCTAACCTCCCTTCCCCGTTCTCCAAAGCCACTTCAATTTGGAAAGAAAAATGGCACTCTCCCTTCTTTTTTACCATCCAGCTGGTCCTCCTCTCCAGGAAACTCAACCAATTACCAGTTCCTTTGACCTCCTCCTCCTTATGACTCCCAGGTTTATTAGGATCGGCACAAATGGATGGAATGTTGAAAACATCAGATGAAGGTTCATCGGCAAAGTGATTAGTAACATGAGATTCAGTGAAAGAATCACTGGCATTGGGGTCGAGTGAGAATGTGCGTGAAAAGAAAGAGGAACTGGGAATATGTGTAAAGAAATGCATCGTATGGTTGGTTGTAAGGCTTTGTGTGTATTGAATGTTCAGGAACCGCATTTTCGGCATGGATTTCGTTAAAATGTGCACGACCTAAACTGAGTTTGCACAGGCATCGATGTTTGTGGTCTATTGTATCCAGGGCTGTGTGGGGTCTGTAAGATGGAAGGATGAGAAGGGTCGGTATCAGGCTGATATGTGTCGGAAGTATCATGCAAAAGGACCGTTTTTGGATACTGGACTGTAAGATTGGAGGGTGAGTCAGGTTGGACTTAGGGTATGAAGGACCCCTCTGTGTTTCTTCCATCTCTTCCAGAAATACTGGCATCTTTCCCTCCCGTTCCTAGAACCTCTTTTCGCCTTTTGGAATTAGATATCAATCTGCCAACTCTATTAGCTCGCAAACCAGGACTGTGGTGCTGTCCGACATCAAGCAACTGACAAGCAATCTAAGCATGCTCCAATCTTCCACACTTCTAACAAAAATCAGATACTCAGTTCCTATTTAAATCGATCCGATATTAAACACCTTCAAGTAGACTTGATCCTCAAGCCAGGTTCCGAGGAAAACAAACACCAATCTCCACCTTAATTCGCAAAAAACCTCTTCCTATCCCCAAGTCCTCCACATGGATCATCAGCATCCGCAATTCTTACCAAAAAAACTGATTCTTCTAGCATTCCCTGACTTCATATGATCTGGAGCTAAACCATATATTTGTATACGGAATGCAACTCAATTAAAACATAGATCCTCAAATCTTCTTTTCTCATCCCAAACCTTCAGCACAAGGCGGTATTCCATAACAGACCATGGACTAACGTTAGAAAATTTGTCTGCATACCTTTACGAGACACAAAAATAAGCAGGAATCCGTCATCTCCACCGTTGGCAATGGAGAAATTTTACCCATATCGGCCCAAGCCAAGCCTTCATGATGCTATTGTGCACTGCTGTTTTATCCAGTAGACACGATCTACTTTCTCTTCGACATCTAACCAACGGGGATCGTCGGATTCATCCTCTCTAGCTTTAAAACTGACTCATCGGCCTCTTCTACTTGGAAAGACTTAAAGATGTAGAGACGAAACCCCTGCAAATCAAGATGGGAAACAAAGTGAGGATGACGAACAGAGTAAGAGAGCAAAAGAGAAAACAGGGAAATGCCAATTATAGATCAAATGTCGCAAATGAGGTAGATCCACTGAAAGGGAAATGTAAAGGTGAGGAAGGAAACAAAGGTAGGAAAATGTAACAGGGGGTGAACGGAGAAGATTAGAGATGCCAAAGAATGAATGTAATCAAAGATCGGACGTAGAAAGAAATGCGGGTGATTGAAGTGACAGGATTGAAGATTGGACAGATCCAATCTAAACTGAGCGCCAAGCATACTATGCCTCGAATTGAATTTCATTCCTGCACATTTCCTTCACTATTCTTTAAGGCTTTGAAACCTTAGAACATATTCATATAATTCCAGCCCAAAATATCCCGATGCGGGAGGTGTATTTTGATAGATTATCAGATTCAATCATACTCTGACGATTGGCCTGTGAACTGGTTTGACTTCAGGTCATGATCTATTTGTGGAATTACATTACAGGCGCGTTTGGTAACGATTTTGTTCTTGGAAGTAAATTCTGATCAGAAGTGATTCTTTTTCATTATATTCCCGGAAACTAATTTTAAGCATTTTAAATCTGTTTGGTAACTATCCAAAATTTCTTATTTTGGAAATAGATTTGCGTTTGGTACCGTGCTCATTAATTATGTTACAAATCAATTTCTTTTAATTTTTAAATAATTTTTTTCCTTTTTTCTTTTTTTCTTTATTTTTTTTTTTTTTTCTTTTTCTAGCCACCGGTGAGGTTGGGCTTTGCGAGGCTTCCCCAGCCTCGGTGAGGCTCGGCCTCGCTAGTGGCCAGGTGGGGCTGGGTGACCCTCACCGGGGCTAGGCAAGCCTCGCCTAGCCCCGATGAGGCTCGCTTGGCCACCGGTGACTCTCGGCCTCACCAGATCTTGGGAGGTTGAGCCTCGTTGGTGGCTGGGCTTGCCTCTAGCAAACTCACCGATGGTTGGGCATGCCTCCGGCGAGCTCGCCGAACCTCGCCCGGCTTAGGCCTCCACAGCTCGCCGAACCGGTGGATAGTGGTGGCGGACGGGCAATGGATGGTGGTGGGCGGTGGTCGCGAGATGACCAAAGGGAAGAAGAAAAGTTGTTGGTTTTGATTCTCAAATTTGTTCTCGGAATAAAAATTATTTTTTTTTTTTATTCTTGATTCCACTCCCAATCTGTTCCGGGAACAAAAATTTTACCAAATGCGATTTTAGACCCAAAATGATTTTGGGATCAAAGAATTAGAATTTGATCATGTTTGGATGGTTACCAAATAGGGCCTACACATGAATCACAAGGAATCGTGAGTTGTAACTTCCAAAGCCCATGCCCAAATAAGAAGTGAATCGAATGTGTGTGCATTGATAGGTCATCTGATGATTTAGGCTCGACAATCAGTGCTTCAATCGGTCAAAAGCTGATCTTGGATTGTTAGTAGGCTGATTTCAAATATAATGGATGGGGCTGAACCTGTAAGAACTAACAGAGACTTTCCATGGTTTTTCGGTATTTGGTTTTCTTAATTATCATTACTTCTCTTGTAAATCCTCATAAAATTTTGCATGTTTGAGGCTTGTTTTTTGCTCTTCAATATGCTAAAGAATCATTTAAAGATACGCGAGTTCGAGTCTAATTATTTGAGATACAGCGCACGAAATTGATGAGTGTCGTCTGCCTCTCTGAACACTCCTGGGACTAAACTATGAAATGAGCGTGTATTCACATCAAAATATATGACCGCAGCTTGTAAAGCTTTAAAACAGAAAATTAGAGTGCAATTTCTTATCTTAATGGGAAATCAAGGTGACATAGGTTATTTTGAAGGCGACCCCCCCGAAATTGAATACCGATAAAGTTAAACTAGATGATGTTATCGCGGCAAACGAATAGGTACGCATCAGGAAACCATTAAAGAATGCAAATAGTGTCTCTGTTTCACTTTCAAACTAGCAACAGAGGAAGACAATCCCCATCTAGGAGTGCAGAAGTGACAAAGGACTGCAGTTTCTGATCCTTGACAGTGACAGAGTGATCAAAGAACACCAAGACTGAGTGAAGAAAAAAGAAGAACAGAGAACAAGAACTTTAGTTCTGAGGTAAGATGTGCATCCATGGACTCGGTGAAGAAAGCCTTCTTTTTTGGGGACCAGTCCAACAAAATTGGGGTCTCACACAAGCTTGTAGTAGCACTTGTTTCCAGAGAGCAGAATCTGGAAGCCCTTTCCACAGGTGCAAGCGAGATTGATGCCCAAGCAATCACCGATGACCTCCACACTCACAGTTTCCTGATTCTCTTGCACGGCTTTGTGCTCAACCTGCTGCGCAATCTGCAAGTTGAAACAAAAGAATGAAAACATCAGAGTAACAAATCTTTCTCCAAGTTCCATGACATTACATGATCATCAGTACAAATGTAAATTCTATGCACATCAGATCATACCTCTGGGCTCTGGGTGTTGTCTCGTTCATCTGGCCGGTCATCCCCTTCGGCTTCGCACATCACATGATTCCACCACTTGCCCATCTCATTCAGGCAACGCTTCATCCTCTTCAGTCTCTGCATTGGTTTTAAAAAGTAACCCCACATTAAAGAAAGACGAGTTCCGAATCAACAAATCAGAACATGCGAGATAACAAACGAATTTCAATAGCTCTTTCGCTTGATCTTTATTTCATTCTGTTTCCCTTAAGAGTCAAGGCCCGGGAAAGCAAAACTAGGACAATATGCTCTATGTTCCTACTGTTGCACAACACAAGAAAAGTTCCGAAATTGACAAAGAAGAGAGGGAAGAAAACAACTATCATTCATCAGAAGACTGAAAAAACAAATCTCCACGACAGTAACTTGAGATTATGCAAAAGAAAAGAAAAGGCGAGATTCACAATCAACATGCCTAGAAAAAAAAAAATTATTTTAATGGTCAGAGAGGGCATTCAAGAAACAGAAAATAATGGATCAGAGTTGCCAACAATTGTGACATTCAGATGATCATAACAGAACGACATTAAGGATTTTTTTCACCAAAAAGAACATCAAGAGGATTGGAAAAGACCGACCCTCGAATTAGGACTATCCTCCACGCTGCCACAACCGCCACTTGAGCTCGAGCCGCTGGAAAAAGAGGTGATCGTCCCCGGGAATTGGTGTGGGGTTGGGTCTGATACCGTCCTCTGTAGCGGAGGCCTTGGGGGGAGGGAGGATGGCGACGAGCTTGCCCTTCCCGGCAAAGGAGTCGTCGCCATTGCCGGATTGACTCCAAACACAAGCTTCTGCGGCGACAAAGGGATCGCGCCGTTGACCCCCACACCTTCGCGATCCCCACTGTTTGGAGCCGCAAGAATCCCATTCGCGCTCTTGTGAGCGCCGAGCGGGACTGGATCGGAGCTGGTGCGCCGGAGACCGGAGGGAAGCGAGGAGGAAAGGTTGATGTTGCTAAAGCCGCGGAGCGTGTAGTCAATATCCTCCCGCTCAAGCAGGGAGCAGCAGGGCCTCTTCTTGAAGTTCGAGGCCAGCGGCGCAGGAGAAGAGAAGGGGAGTCTCCTCCGCTTCGTGGGGTTGGAGCCGCCGCCACCGCCGCCGCCGCCGCTGCAGCAGCAGAGGACACAGGGTTGGGGCAACAGGGACTCAGGGCACGCCCCGTCGCGCTCTACTTCTTCTCCTTCTTCTTGGGGTCGTTCTTGAACCGGGCCATGCTCTCCTTCCGGCGGTTCTTGAGGGTGGTCCTGAAGAGCGAGAAAGCTCATCGTGCGTTCTTCAGCTGCTCTGTTTTTTCGCGGCGGGGCGAATCTTGAAAATGGTCGTTCACAGTCGCAGACTGATGCGCTTCTCTCTCTATCTCTCTCTCTCTCTTCTCTCTCTCTCTCTCTCTCTCTCTCTCTCTGTGTATGATTTCTTGAATATGGGGATGGATTTGGGAAGGCAGGGAGAGAGAGACAGAGACAGGAGAAACAGAGGTTTATAAAGCTGGAGAGCGTTCTTGTTTTGGCGCCCAAATCTGGTGGCGGTGAGAGCTAGTTATCTGAGTCGTTATTTTCTGAATTTTGACATATAGGATGACCCTTTAGAAATGTGTTATAATTTTTTGGTGATGGGGTCTTTTTATTTTATTTTATTTATTAAATAGTTTTTCTGTTGACTTTGTAATAATAGTCATTTATCTGCAAAAGATTAGCTATAATCCTTTACTGATCAGTTGTTTTACTGATCCTCTAATGTCATCAATTTATCAGATAAAGGGTATCCTATTTGTCATATGACTTGATTTTAATGATCCTCCGACATCATATATTTATGGAATATGCATTATTATACCATGGAGTCTTTCTAAGTAATTTTTTCTTTAATAAAATATCTGTGCTCATGGCTAATTCATTTATTAGTTTGTCGATATGTTTTAAATTGTAAATAAAATATGTGTCATAGTCTGATTTAGATCAGGTTTACATCATTTGTTTGTTAAATGAAGGTTATCATATCATGTAATTTTTCTCAATAATTTAATATAATTGATTTATATAGACAAAATAATTTGTTATATGTATTTTGACACGCTATTCAAATTACTTTGTTCTTATCAATTGTAAAGTGATACAACCAAATTTTGGAGTTTGTTCTCTTCAACTATAGAGTAATTGAAATTCTACCATAAGTAGAGTTTTGCTCATAAGATTTATCAATGATTTTGCTCGTAGTCATATTTGATTATCATATATGCACAATCGTGTAATAAAAGACAACTCTTTCTCTACTGATTTGCTATTAGATTTTTTTTTTTATTATCTTTTGATAGATTCTTTATTTGGAAATCATGTATTATAATTTCTTTTAGGATGACGGGTACTTTTCTTTAATCCTCTGATATCATTTACTTGTCAAATATAGACATGCCATAAAAGATATTTCTACATTGTTCGTTCTCAGCGAGCATCTTAGTTCAATTCTTAGAAAGTTATCTTATTTAGCACAAATTCAGTTATATATATATATATATATATATATATATATATATATATATATTACTATTATGTTATACATGAGCTATGATGTTACGGAACTTCTTTATCGAGTTGTTAATATCATTTACTTAGTGAAATGCAATAAAATATTGTGCCATAATTGGTTTCTTTTCAATTTTGAAATAATTAAATCCGCCACTTATAGTCCATTTGTTAACTTGTCACATAGTGATTGATTTTATTATTTTGTTTCAAGAAATAAAAAAATAACATAAATCCGTTTGATAAATATTTTATTCCTAGAAAAAAAAATTTGCTCTCGAGAATAGGCTTGGAACAAAATCGAGAAGTAAGAAAAAAATAGCTTCTTTGATTCCAAGAACAATTCTAAAATCAAACCCAACCTATTTTTATTTTTTTTCTTTTATTTTCTTATTTTCTCCTTCTCTCTCCTTTCTCTTCTTCTTCCTCCAAGCTAGTCATCGGCCATTGCCTATCATTGGTCGCCGCCACTAGTGACTGGCTGGGCAAGGACTAATGAGCTCACCAAAGTCTCACTAGGCCACCACGAGCCTCAACCTCATAGATTTGGGTGAGGCTAAACCTAGCTAATGGCTAGGTGAGCCTTGCCACTGGCTAGGTGAGCCTTGCCTCATCGGTGGCCACAAGCAAAGTTTGTTGAGCTTGCTGGCCACCACCATGGCCAGCAACTGGCCACGGGGAGGAGGAAGAAGAAGAACGAAGGAAAAAAAAAAAAGAGAAAAATAGAATAAAAGTATTTAAAAATTAATAAGACAAAAAAAAATTTAAAAGTCCTACCAAATACAATTCTATTTGAGAACAAAAATTTTTAGATAATTATCAAATGCCTTTGAATATTTAGAAATTATTCTCAGGAATAAAATAAAATAAAGCATTTTTGAGGAAAAATTAAACTAAAAATAATAATTATTAAACGCACCTTTATTATCTTTTTTTACCGTACATCAACCTTTTACCTTAATTCAAAATATCAATAGAGGTATGCTAAAGTGATCTTGAGAACTAATTTGTTATAGTGCAAAAATAGAATCGACACCTCCATAAATAATGAGTATCATATCATGCGGGTTCTAGACGCTTTCACTTAAGTTTATAAAGATCTCGTATATTATGTCAGCTAATAACTACATGCTAGATTATTTATATCTTGCACATGCTGAATATTAAATCACACATTCATTTAAAAAATTAGAACTACAAAATTATTGACAGCGGCCAGCAAAAGTCTACAGTAAACCATAAATCACTGATTTCCCAAGTTCAATAATCTCCAAATGCAAAGGTTGCCAGAAATACAAAGAGCCAATCTGGTCGTCTCCAAAAGACTAATTATAGCCTCTTGGAGTTTTTAGCTCGCCAAAGCAAGGATTATGTACGCAAGTTGCTTCCATATCATAAGGCAAGAGCAAAAGAGCTCAATGGAAAATCCCCGAAATAAAAAAAAGTACGGTTAAAAGTTCAACAAAAGGTTGGAGATTGCACAAATACAGGAATGGAAATGCTGGTACAAGTACGAGAGAAGACAAGAATTCGCCCGAGCCATCGTCGGACGGAGCAACCTTCCATGCAAGAAGCCATTAAATTCTCATCTCGTGATTGAGTCCACGCAGCTAGTAACCTTAACAGATCCTCTAAATAAAGGGTCCTAAGAAAACTAAGCCCGATGCAGGCATTGTGACATCGTGATCATCACCTTGAACTGCTGTCTTCCCTTATATAGCTTGCAACTGAGAGAAGGAGATTCGGATTATCGACCCCGCCACAGAGCTGGCATGCTTGCACACAAGAGCTTCGGTGGCTTGCTCCTCAGTTTCAAACATAACTAGGGCTTGCTTCTTCCCGTTCATCTCAAAAACCTTGGTACTAACAATGGCACCGTGCTCCTCCAGGAGTGTTACAATCTCCTCTTCTGTAATCTCCTGGGGAAGAGTGGAGAGGTGGATCATCTTCGTAGGAGAGCAACAATACCGGTAGTTCTTTGCCGCATTACGATTGAAGCGGTTAAGATTCGAATTGCTATACTCATGTGTTTCAGCACCAGGAGTAATGTTTGGATGCTTTGAGAAATTAACCTCCAATCGCTTCCCAAAAAGCATGGCCCCCTACAGCTCACATAATAGCTCCCAGATTATTGACAAACCTCTATAATAACTGATGCAAAATAATGAGAAAGTACACATGGAAATGATTCACCTCAGAAGAGAGAGCTCTCAATTGAATTCAAGCAAACACAATTTCATTAAATTAAAGCCCGTTCAGAGACCAACTTGATCAACTTCAGAAGCAACTAATGCTCATTCTGGCAAAAAGAAAGTGTTTAAATATTATCTGTATGTTTGGGTTATTTTTATTAAGGCTACTTGACAGTAAAAATGCACGAAAAGCAAGCTCTGCGAGCCATAAAACATGTGCAGCAGATTATAACACTGTGGAGAATTCAAATTCTTCACAAGGTACCCCTCTCCATGGCCAAAACTCGTTTGATCTACCAAGTCTTATTTTTGCCAAAGAAACTCCATCATGTGGACCATTGAGCAATTGTGAGAGTACAAATGACCAACATTCTGATACACTTCCACTGAACATAAGTTCATCAATCTGTGAAATTATTGAGATCTTTGCTCGAGGCTTAAGTGCACAGTGTCAAATAGGCTTCTTAGGTGGTTAAATTATAGATCCAATATACTCACACCACTGAAATCTATCAAGTGCATGATTTCTGTGATTCTGAGACCTGAAGATGGAATGCATGTCATCATTTAAAACTGTTTTACATATTCCATATGCAACACAGCCCCAAAGTCAACACACACTCAATCTACAGTCCAATAGCAGCTGGGGAGAAAAATGTTTCCTTCATCCAAGGAACCCAGAGGGAAGGATAATAATAAACCAAAAAACAGCAAATAAAAAAGACTCAATTAAAACCATGGCGGCAAAAGATCATCCTACATCAACCATGTGGAGAGATACAACTATTAAGATCCAGGGAGAAGAAGTAATTTGCTCTATCCTATAACTAGGGAGGGTTCTAGAAAAGAATTTTCTCATCTTCGTCTTAACAGCACAAGTGCAGTTGATAAGTTTGTCAGATCTAACCTTTAGAAAGTGTACTGCTAATTCAGCCTGGAAGCCATCACCCATCTGAACAAGTGCATGATCTGGCTTATTTCGAAGAAGTTTAATCCTGACAATATTTCCATAAAGAGAAAAAAGGTTGAAAAGCTTGTCCTCGTCTATTCCCTGAAACATAAGAAATGGTGTTTTTAATGGTCCAATAGTTGAATCACTTTACAAGCTACCAAAGGCGACAAGTAAAAGTCAAGAAAGTACTTACATCAGGATTAAGATTGGAGACAAGGACAGTACACCTATCATTTGTCCCACTAACTCCCGGGGGTAAGCCTCCTGCAAAGGCAGCTGCAATTGCTGCAGCATTGGGCACCTAGATGAGAGGAATAGGAGACAAAGTCAATGCATCACCAAAAATTTATAGTAGCACAAAATACATAGACGACATCAGAAGAGAGATCAGATAATGTCACAACAACATGATGGGGTTGCTGCAGGCTGTCAGTCCAGTGGTTTCAAGACAACGAAACTATTTTTGTTTTTATTTTACTCCATGGAACCCCAACCTTCTCCAAAGTCAGTCTTTTTTTATAATTCCATGCAAGAAGTTCCAAACCTTTATCCATGTTAAAACCTTCCTCCACCCCCAACCAACCAAACCTGGGCCGCCCGGGGGGGCAGGCATGGGGGCCAAAAAACCTTTGAAAAAGAAAGGTACTCCTCTCATGAAAAGATTCTTTCTGTGTAAGTGTGTCCAAGTGATCAAATTCAGACCAAATAAAAGTACAAGGGATCATGCTGACACTCACAAAAGTTCAAGGGGTTGTTTATTCATTATTTTACTCACACTTAAAAGATGCTACTGTCAATCAAGTGCACAGTGAAAACACGTTTTTTATGCATCATGACAAGAATTCAATGAGTGAGAAGAGTGATAAAAAGAAAAACAAACATGCAAAGATTTTAGAATAATACTCCAGCAATTGTACACAACTACCATAAAAAGAAAGTTATCTTGCATATATATCATAGCTCACCTGTGGAAATGCAACTGGAGGACCACCAGAAGAGCAAAAAGAAAGAAGAAAGAAAGTTCATGTTAGTGAATGGCAGGCATCAGCACGTACGAAGAATAGTCTGTAACTGACCCTTTCTTAAAAAGGCTTACCTGTACTGGCTCCAGAAGCTGGAAAAGGATACATACCTCCAGCATCCCCATATCCAGCTTGCTGCACCATGACCAAAGACATATTTTCAGTATCACAAGAGTTTCAGACAAAAAGAGCAAACATTAATGACAGGACCACGACCAGACATACTTGTGATGATCTGCCTCTCTGTTCTGCAGGCAGATTTGGATTTGTAAAATCCCTGTGGAAAAAGATGAACCACAAATGATGAAATCAACAAATATGTAAAATTAACACTCCCCAATGCTACTAAGTTACCTTGACCGTTCATTGTTGAAGTTCACTTGCAGCTCATCAAGGCTGCAAAAGGGAAATGGCTAAATTTAATATTCAGAAGTTGAGGGAAAACAAACACGAGCAATGAATAGCCCGTTGGCCAGAAATGTCCAAACAGAGAATAGTAAAACTTGAACTAGGGATTTGGACATACTTAGAGTACTGGATATCCAGCTGACAACAACCATCATAAATATTACGTCCCTGCGGCATCAAGAATTAATTCTACCATTAGAAGCAATTATAGGAAGCGCCACAAGATGCCCCTTACCAAAGGACTGCAACAATAAGCGACTTATAAATACCTGAAGAGACGTTATAGCTGAAACAGCACTCTGTCGTGATTGATACTGGATAAGGGCTTGAAAACCTAAGAATATAAACCAAAATATTTATCTCTCTATCTATATAATTTGTTGACACATGCATATACTGTCTACTATAGGGGCTAGATCAACAAATAATGATAACAAGTGACATAGATAATATGCCTCGAGTGACATAGATAATATGCCTCCTTTACGACTAAATGCATTGCAGATGCGCATGAAGAACTAGCAGATCAAAGTGGGACTAACGAACACATCGCGTGGAAAACTCATATAGGGTTGTTTAGTACTGTGATTGCCCAAAAAGATAAGTTCAGGCACAACCCACTTAGATAAGTATCATCCATCTGACTAAAGTACAATGTGCGAGGAGAAAAGAATGCAGAGAGAGAGAGAGAGAGAGAGAGAGAGAGAGAGAGAGAGAAACTTGTAGAAGCTGACCAGCTGACTTCTGAAAGGTGACAATCTTCTCTACAAATCCATAAGGAGAAAACACTTGATGCAGCACTTCCACCGTTATAGGGTATAGCATGTGATGTATAGTTACTAAGACAATTCGATTTGGCTGTGCATCCCAAGTGTGCCCAAGAGTAGACCAACATAGAGAAAGAAGAGAGAGAAGAGAATAAATAGAAAAGAATAGCAGAGAAAAGAAGCAGCACCACAAAAGATTATTTATGAACGTCCTACACGAAACATTGTTCGTAACAAGCTCTCTATCGAAAGCATTTATGACAGATTTTGGAAAGACAAGGAATGAGAGTTGAACAAAGTTATCAAGTCTTCAACATCAAAATTATTAAATTTTTAAGTGGAGTTGCATCTGGTGGCAACTTCATAAGGCAGAGCTCACTATCTCATCGTGTATATACCTTGTTAATCTATTTCAAGAAGGATTCGAGAATACAAATTATCGTGGTAGGACTGAAATCACCAGATTCCAGTTACAAAGATGACAATGCCCAAGAAACATGAGGAGTGACAAGCAGAAAAAAAAAAAAAAAAGGCATGGCGTATAGTATAATGTCCAACAATTACTTAACAAGAACCTATACCAGCTCTACTCTGAAATCTGCTCTACTCTGTGATGCAATAGCTAGTTCATAATGATGCAATACAGTGATCAAAGTTCTAAGAAAGGAACAAAGAAAGGCCAGAAATAACCTATACTGCTGATTGATGCCACAATTCACCCATAATCTGACCATTAACTGTGACGCTAGAAAAGGGTTGAATTTTTGTTGATGCTCGGGAAAGGGTACAAATTTCCACCAAACTTAGCTCCCTTCCAGAGAAATTGGTCCTAGTGTCCCACCCTCCAGGAATGGATAATTAATAAGGATTGGAAATAACTACTACAAACTAGAGAAGTATAAAACATCAAATACGATCCTGGAAGACATTAATATTATCGAGGAGTTTTCCCATAATAGCCCTTCAGATGAGGTAAGTTCTTGTTCTCAACATATTATTTGATCTATGCTTATTCACATATAACTTGTGGAACAGCTTTTAATATTTGAACTCTTTACAGCTGGATATTGGCCGAAATCTAACCGTATAATTTCATCCCTCCATCTATCTTTTGCCCTTAACCATCCCTTGATCTACCTAAAAGTTGATCTGGCACATTCAAGATCCTCCTTGCAAAGGTAACAATTCCTACCCAAGAGACACCAAACCTTGGGGCAGTTGACAGCTTCTCCGCTTGCCAATCGCACTAATGAAATTGCTACGTTGTTTTTAACAAAAATATTGTCTTTTCGTCACTCAACTGAATGAATGATTAAGTTTTATAAAGCTACAAATTATGCTACTCCAGTATTGTGTTCAGCCAGGCTACTTAAAAAATTGATAAATTCCAGGAAAATGGCCATGCAGCCCATCTACAGGCAAGAAGTTAGGGGATAAGAAATTGATTTCTCTACATCTGATAAATAGACACAGATAGCTTAGACCCAGAAAGATCACAAAAGATAAACTGCAGAAGTCTCTCGAGTACAGCCATACTGATGTTTGCCATTCTACTCTGATTCCAATAAAAACTCTTAACCCACAAAAAAGATGTTGCTAGAAAAGATGCTAACTCAAATCAATTAAATAACCAAAGTGCACAGTAAACTCCAAAAGGAAAAAAGAAAAAAGCCGCTGACCTCATCTCCTCGACCCTGAGTGTTCTGATCCACAGTAGTCAATTCTTGATGGGATGAAAATTGGACATACACATTCCTACCCCTAAATTAAGAAAAATAGCACTTCAAGTTGTTTATTACAACTACGGAAAATGCATATCATTGTAAAAGAAGGGAAAACGAGGTTTCCCTCAATAATCACCGGAGCAGGCAAAAAGAATATGTCTGGGGAAAAAAAAAGGGCTCGTTGATACCAGAATTACCATACCTGATTGTTGGCTGAACATTGCTGTAAACCTGCATAGCATTGATAGCAGATGGTACATCCTGCATTTGGAGGAGAGCCTGCAGAAACCAACGGTCAGCAGTTGCATCTTTTAGCTTTAAAAGAAAATGGACAATTCCCAGAGCCATATCTAACAGAAGTCAGACCTGATTCTTTGCGCGGAGCATTACAAGCTTAGTAATGACTCCAAACGGCTGAAAGAGCTGAAGCAAATCGTTCTGAATGACAAATGGCAACATATTAGCAATCGACATATTTACTCTAATTTATATACAATCGACCACAAATATTACAAATTGCTAGGCACCCTCTTTACGAAAAATTCCCATTAAAAACTTGACAGCAGATACCAAGACACCCTTTAGTCAAAACATCAAAATACAAGCAGATATACACACCCGAAACTACGGAGCGAAAAATGTCTCCTACATATTCGTCCCCTTCTTAAAGAAACAAGAAAATCATTCTCGACTTCGACTGCCATTAGGCGTCAGACGTACAGCCACGAAAAAAATCAATATTGCGTGCGTGTCTACAGCGAGAAAAGCAAGATACCTCGGAAATCTCATGACCCACGTTGCGAATGTGAATCACCTTGGAAGCCTCGGCCATCGTTTCGCCCACCTGAAACCACAACCCCCGTCACGCACGAGAAAAAGAAAGAATCACCCCGACTTTCCAGTCGACGCGGCAACGACGCGATCGAACGCCGTCCTAAAACCCGAGACCTCCGCGACAGCCCGCCGCGGCGAGACTCGATTTCCACAAGCAGAGCAGGCATTGACGTAAGGGGAAAAAAAATAGAAAAAGAAGATCGGGCATACGTCAGAAGCGATTGGACGCGCCCCCCTGCGCCCGAAACCAATAGGGAGTCAGAACGAGCCGACGAGGCGGGGCGGCGGGCCTACTTACTGGGGATTCCTCGAGGGTGGTGGGTGGAAATGCGAAGGCGAGCGAGAGGGGGAGGGGGAGGGAGAGAAGAGAGAGAGAGAGAGAGAGAGAGAGAGAGAGGGAGAGGGAGGGAGTGGATCGAAGTTAAGCTGAGCTTTTTAGGCTCTGGTCACGTACGGCTTGGCTGGTGGAGAGGGAGGGCTCTTGCGGAAGGAGAAGATGATGACATCGGAGTGAGAGAAAAGCCCTAAATTCGCCATTTTTAACGGTCCTTCTTCCCCTCCACGCTCTCGACTCGAGAAGCAGACGACACCCCCCCGCTCTCTCTCTCTCTCTCTTTTTTTTTTTTTTTTTTTTCTTTTTCAGATCCTTAGTGGGATTTTTTATTTTTTTTGTGTTGCTTTGATTTTGTTTTTACTTCTTCCCCTCGTTTTTTGAGTTCGAAGAAAAGGTAAATCTTTTTTTCGAATGCCATATATCTCGAATTTAAATTGTTGTATGTCACAATTAGAATGTCATTTTTTTATTGACATATTTATAATTAGTAAATAGGTTATGATCGAGTTTAGAGCAGTAAATTTCAAAATAATATGAGTGTTGAAAATGATTTACAAATTATTTAGATATAATCTATTTCTATAACTCTCTCATCCCAATTTAATCTTGTGCTCATTTGATCTACGTTCTCACCTTGACTTAGATATATTCTTAAATTGTATTAATTTTAGCAATATTAGTTAGGATCAAGTATGATTGTATCAAATGTTGGCCATTATATGCGAACACACACATTCCGACCAACCAAAGCAACAACACTTGTAATCATGCATGAAAAGAAAGTGTGTGCTTTTGCTTTTGTTGGTAAAGAGAAAATAATAGTCATTTCGAAGAAGTGGATGATAATCAAAAGGTGATTTATGGGAGTAATTACTGATTATGGATATATGACAAAATTTTAATTGGATCTTCGTGGAGATGATAAATGCAAAATACAGGAACTTTCATCCTCAATACCAAAAAAATGCAGGCGCCAACTTTCGGCTTTATAAACATGTGATTTCTTTTTTAAAAATATATGTTTTGCCCAACGACAATTACAATTATTTTCACTTATTTTTTCCCGTTACGCTTCTTACTATACTAATTGCGGATTAAATCGAAACGATTAAATCCGAACCCAGCCCAAAATCTCAATCTCATTTCTTAATCCAGGGCCACGGCTTGGCGACCTTCCTAATTTCTAACTTTCCAAGTGGGACATTTCGTACCGAAAATGAAAATGTCGGACTTTTCTAGGGGAAATCCGGGAATAATTTCCTTTTCAGGGCTCTGAAAAGAGGAAAAGCGAAAGTCACGTAAACGAAACAAAAAAAATATTTCTATTCCGAAGAACAATTTTTGAATAAAAGAACGCGTTTGGTAACGTTTGGTCCAAGGGAATAAAAAATGAAAACACGTTTGGTAAATTTTATTCTTTTTTGTTTCTTTTAATTTTTTAAACATTTTTATTTTATTTTTTTCCTTTCTTTTTTATTTTTTTCTTTTTTAGCCGGTCCACCGGCCTCCAATATCGGCCGGCGGGGCGGCAGCCTCGCCCAGCCACGGCGAGGCTTGCCGGCCCTCGGCGAGGTGGTTGGGCGAGGCCGAGCCTCGGACCGCAGTTCGGCCATGGCCGAGGCCCGAAAGAAAAAAGAAGAAAAAAAAAAGAAGAGAAGAAGAAAAGAGAGAAGAAACGTTTCTTTATTTTTGTTTAAGAACAAGAAATAATAAATTATTGTTTTCTTTTTTTTGTTTTTATTTTGTTCCGAAAATAAAAAATAAAAAAAGAATATAAATATAACTAAATGCGTTTCTGTTTTTATTTTCGAAAGTAAAATCCGTACAGAAGTGTTCGGAAAATTTCTAAGAGACGTTTCCGTGTAGACCCTGAAAGGACGCCGTTTGAAAAAAGCTCTCTCTTTCGGGAAATCAGTACGCGAGCGCCATCCAGATTTTAAACCCTCGAGAGAGTTCGCGAACAGAGTGAAAATGGCGCCCGATCATCACCGCCACCACCAGGGCCACCACCACGCATCGGCCGATCAGCTGGTGAATCTCTTCCGCAAATCCGACCACGACCTCACCGTGATCCATCACCGGCTCGAGAGGGAGTTCCGTCAGATTTATCCCGACGACGTGAGGAATTCCGTCTCTCCTCTTCCCGATTCCGCTTTCGTACTTCGCGGGAATCGATGTATTTTCGGGGATTGAAGTCCCTGGATAGTTGTGATAGAGAAATTTTTAGTTCTGTTCTTTTAGTTTTTTTGTCTGGATTTGTACAGAAAAGCAGCGGAGTTAGTTTTTTGTGTTGTGCAGGCAAATCCGTTGAAGCTGGTTTCCAGGATCAAGAAGGTGCTGGATGACGTGTCGATCTTGAAAGATCAATGCCAGGAACTTCTAGTGGCCAAACAGGTGCGTTCCTTCTTCATTTCGGAATGTTTTGAATTCCGATCTGATTTCGAGATGCTCTGAGAACTTGGGCATGTCGACTCGAACATTTATTCCCCCAGTTTGTTTGCTAAGGATATACAATTCACATATCAAGCTATCTGTATGGTGGTAACTTTGTAATGTTGGCTTTAATTAATACTGCTGATGGAATAATGCATTTAAAAGCATTTTATGATATCATCTAGTTATAACTGGATTTAGCTTTCGACTAGGGTGGCTATGCTATCTCAAATTTTACGAGATGCCGGGCATTTCACATCTGAGACTATTGTATAAATGCCAAAGCAACCATTGCCTTGATTGGTTGATATTGCATGGGCTCTTAGCTTAGGTTCTGATAATTAGCAAGGCGTTTAAAGTCTAGTGGACAAATTTGTGAATTTAAGCCTGGAGTGGAATTTTCAGCTCAATCATAGATGAGAAGTCATTGGAGGTAAAAGACCAATTGGACTGTCTATCACATCACTCTTCTGTACCAGTAAGGTTCAAGGTTCAAGACCATTTAAAGACCTTGAAATGGGGAAGGAAGATGACTTGGGATTATTCTTCCATTCTCCAAACCTATCCTAGGTTATGGAGGAGAGCTGGATGCACTGCATCAACTATAACAACCTGTTCCGTAATGCAGCTGCTATTGAAATGCTAACTGGCAATAAGCATCTTTTAGCCAAGTGAATTCAAAGTTTCACATGATAAATTTTCTCTGAATCAGGGCAGAAAAGGAAAAGATCACAGCTGCAAATGCAAGGGTTCACATTTACAAAGCTCAATGAATGGGAAAATTCTTTGATTTATTAGATATAAACAACAATATGCAAGCCTTATGCCTCTGAGTGCTGTTAGCTATATGGATGCTTTTATGACATTCCACTTTGAGTTGTGCTTATAATTATTTCTTTGTTTAGTAATTTAGGCACATGGACATTGGTAGACCCATCTGTCATTTTTTGCAGTTATCCTCATTATGATTTTGAATTTCATCTTCTAATTGATCATTTTCATGACAACTGCCATAATATACCTGTGCCATATAGGAGAATACTCACTAGGCGGACCTGCGCCTACTTCAATGTCTTTGTTTCTATGTGTGTCTGTTTGAGAGAGGAGGATGTGCTCTTCTAACTTCATATCATTCATTTGAACCTGCAGGACTTAATTGACCAGGCACGGACAACTCTTGTTGGAAATAGAAGCTTAATCAGGAAGATGCAAGCATCTGTCTCAATTCCCTTGACAAGTGATTCTGAAGATCCTGCATATGCCAACTTTAACCAGGTTTCCATCATTCTTATGATGCTCTGGAAGATTTACTCAGTTTTAAGCTCTAACAAAAGAATAAACTATGTTACTGATAAAAGTCCAGAAAATTTAGATAGAAGGTATACACCACATTTTGAAATATGAAGGACTGGATGAAGACGTCATCACATATTTAATCATTTTTTCCCAGACATCACCATTCCACGCTTTTGAGAAAAAAAGGTTGTGGTGCTTAACATATTTAATTCAAATATGAAAACTTTTAAGTCCAATGTTACAGTTGGCTTTTTTCACGAAACCTTCTAAAGCTCAAGGGAGTCTAAAATTCGATTCCAGTTGGCTTGATGCTGTGGCCAATTATCTTATCTTTCTGCATATTTAACTGAAAGGAGCTAAATTGAGAGAGCGTCAAAATATTGGTCTGATTGACTAAAATGTTTATCTCAAAAAAATTGAGGATACTGATAATCCCATTAGATCATACTGTATGTTGCATTCCATCGCTTGTAGTCAATGAATGGAAGAAATCAAATTCATTAGCTCAACTATTTAGTGATCTCTGGAGCTCTTAATGCTGGTTTTCTCAAGTTTTTTTGTTTTTTCTTTGATAAATAAATCATTGATCATACTATCACTATGAGTTTACAGTCTTCATTGCTTGATTTCAAATAGACCAGGAGTTCTAAATTTTGATTAAATTGCTTTAGCAAAGATGCTTACCAGAATGGTTGTCCATTTTCCAAGTGGAGTCTGAAGCGTGTGCTCCATTTGCCAGCAAGCAACCAATACTAATTGATTGGCAAGATTTTGCTTTAAATAACCCATGGAAAGATATATATACAGGCTGTTTATTCATATGCAGCTTGCCACATAAATTGTTTCTTCACCATTTTTTGTCACTCCAAAACAAGCATCCATGAATTTAAAACTATGTGCATAGAAGGCTGGAGACTGTCCAATGATTCCATTTATCCTCAACTCTTGCAGATTATTGATGAGTGGACAAAGCAAGTCCAATCAGCATCAGGTAACATCATGCTGCTCTTTAATTTATTACTGAATGTTCTCTGTTTGACATATTTGATCTTGGCAAAGAATATGGCTGCCTTAGTGCCATGCCTGATTTTATGAGATGGAATGGCATAATCTAAGTGTGTTATCTTTCATAAGCCTGGAACCTGTAGAAGGGAAAGTAGGTTTATGAAAACCTCCTCCTTCTGCAAAACTGTGGCTGATTGATGGGCCATCATTCAAATTGATTAGACAAAATAAGTTCTCTATATGTCAGTCCTTCGCAGCAATTACCTTCACCTTCTTTATTTGAATATTATATAAGCACCATGACGTTCTATAACATCTATTCATCACATACCCTTAGAAATAATTCATCTTGATTCTTATGGAGGGGATAATTTGCAGAAGCAGCAAGTTAACCTTAGTGAGTTGGATCACTGTTCACTTCTTAACACATCCAGAGGATGCCTTCTCTCATCCTCTCTTCCCAGTATACAAGCCTCATCTTGTCCTTACGGAGGCCTTCCTTTTGGTGTTCTTCTTTGGGTGTGATTTTGTTAAAGTTGATGAAACTTTTTGCTTCTAACTGTACATAGGCTGTGAAAGCCACATTTTTATCACCCCAATTTGTTTCTGCCGAGCTATAAAATAATAGTCAATGACTCTGGTATGAAGATTTTGCCAGATGTTCCTTTTATATTTTCTTCATTTTCTCCTGCACTAAGCTGCCATTTTTTTTCTGGCCAAAGGAAAATCCCTTCATCTGGAATGGCTGGTCACTCTTAACAGGACTTTGTTGTAGTTTGATTTATTTTCTTTTAGAATGAGCATAAAGTTTACAATTTTTTCATCGGTGGTGTATCAAGGTTGTTGCAGCACCTTGCAGGCCCATGCAAGTTAAACTGTATTGGATATGTATGCATTTTAAGAAAGCTTATAGCATACTCATGTTGGACAATGTGGTACATTTCTCTTTTGATTTATGACCGTGAAATATGGCCAATCAACATGAAGCAGGACATTGCATCTGCAAATGGTTGCATTTTTTATATATTTTTAATTTGGTGGTGGTAAGCAATTAGCTGTCCATATAGTACATTTGATTACTGTTACACAGTCCATCGCTTTTAGTTGAGTTGTTCAGATTTAGAGTGTTTGTGTAAATAAAATCCAAGTTTACTTATCTTTAGAAGTAAAGGACTGCTGTTTGGACTTGTGAGTGATAGAACTACGATTATGTAGGTGACTTGCCTTCTATCATCTCTTAATGCTGCAAAGAAGTGAAATTGGGGCCCAGTCATAGAATTTGGCAATGAATTTGTCTCTGAATATGGAATCAAGCAAAATGTCTGCTGAGCTTGGCATTATGAGCAAACATCTCAAGCAGTTTCCTTCCATTCATGCAGGGAGTGAACAGCATGTAGCAGACACCAAGGACTTAAACAAGTTGCTTTTCTCGGCCATAGTGCAGCGTAGCTGAGACCTAGAGAGCTTCTCTGGAAAGATTTCCCCGTCTTCGAGGAACTGTGTATTGAGGTCTCTTTGGAACACTACCATTCGATTGTACAAAGGGCTTTAGAACACTGCATGCAGACCTCTCTGTCTCTGTTTCTCTAATTTCGGTCAATTCTAACCAAGTTGATTCTACCTTTACTTGCAATTTTGATGGAGATTCCAGAAATGTATGACTTCGAAAAGGACCTTTTGAGCTGGTTAAATGGTGAAAAAATCCAAGAATGTATTATCACATGCACTATCTAAGTGCCCTCAATGGAATAATTTCGCAATCGGTTTTATATTTCTGTTGTAACCTTTTGACGTTGCCCTAGCTTGAAATTTGGTCATTTTGTCATGCATACGTCTTAGGGTGATTTTACGTCGTTTTTAATTGTTCATAATTTTAAAATAAACTCAATACATTTCGATTTTGAAGTGAATTAAATAATTAATTTAGGTCCAACCTCTAGAATTATCGTAATCGGATTCGTGCCCCCTTAGAGTAGGTCCGCACCTTAGATTTTTTTATTTTGATTTTACAACAATTGGTTGTACCTTATTGAGTTTTTAAATCGGAATCGGCTAGGTCTCAGGTTAAAATTGATTGGAGACTCCTTTATAATTAAAAAAAAAAAATAGAGAATAAAAGGCATTTGCAGAATTTGCTGTCAAGTCCTCTTAATTTGCAGAATTTGCGTAACGGATCCTATCTTCTGATAAAACGCTGCGGAATCGATGCTTTTCGGAAGTAGACGATCTTCCGCATCTAGGAAAAACCGAATTTGGTTGCGGGGTTTTAGCTCTGCTTCTGCTCTCGATATCGTCGTCGATCGGAATGCTCAACGACGCCGGCGGCGTGTCCATCTCCGTCTCCGACGACGACCCCGACGAGCACGGCCGGGCGCGACCCCGTGTCCGGCGGAAGCGCCGGAAGCCCGGCCTCCGCGTCCGGGCGGAGCTCACTCCGCGGCTCGTCCGGTTCCTGGTGAGGTACTGGATCCTCTTGGTCCTCGTAGCGGCCGCCGGGCTGCTCCTGTTCGAGGCGTCCAGGATCGGGAGGAAATACGGGCCCGGGGAGGCGGAGGCGAACCACGAAGCTGGGCTGGGCGGCGGCGGCGGCGGAGGATTCGGCTCGCGAGCCGTCAAGAAGCCGAGCTCGGACGGCAACTTGAATCGCTTGGATCCGACGACTCGAGTCGTCCGCGGCGTCAGGGAACGTAAGTGTTGGTCGCGGCTGCGTCTGCGCGTGTGCTCGTTTTCGTTGGTTCTTCATGAAGCTCCAGCTTTTTGCAATTTCCATTGCTGAAGTACTCGAGGGAGATGATTTAGCTCGATGCTGGCCGATGACGTCTCATAGAATGTGCAATCTGTTTTGGAATTCTTCTTTTGGCGGGATCAGTGTTGCCAATTTCATTGCCCGATATCTTTTGCAGTTTTCTCTCTTGTACAGTAGCTCATTTAGCACCCACTTAATCGACAATGTCGACCGTCTTAGGTTGTTTGAAGCTCCTACCTCTTGAAGAACTTCAACAGTTGGATATTCCTGTGGCGGAAGCATCCAGTGGCCCCTTAAAAAAAGTGACATACTTGTCAGAGAGCTCTCCTTCGGATTTCTCTCGGCAGCAGGCTGCACAGACGAGATTCAATCTATTCACCGGAAACCAGACTCTTGATCAGAGGGAGGAAAGTTTTCAGGTCGGGAGCTTTATGCCCGCAATGCTCATCAAATTAGCTAAAGGTCAATTCAGAGTTTCTTTGCTGCAAAGTATGTTCAATGCTGTAGCTTACTTTGGAAATTTGTTTCTTGCAGGTGAAAGACACCGTGAAAGTACATTGTGGATTTTACAGTGATGGTGGAGGGTTTAAGATTTCTGAAGAGGACCAGACCTACTTGCAAAGTTGCAAGGTTGCGGTGGCTACTTGTGCATTTGGTGGAGGTGATGATCTCTATCAACCTATAGGAATGACTGAGTCATCAATTAAAAGGGTCAGCATTTGCTATACAAAGGTCTTGTGTCTTTCTTTAGGTTCTTGGGTGTAATGACATGGATGCTGCAGGTTTGCTATACCGCATTCTGGGATGAAATCACTCTTGCAGCTCAAGAACAGGAGGGGCATAAAATTGGTGAGGATGGATATGTCGGAAAATGGCGTGTGGTAGTTGTTAGGAATCTCCCATTCATGGACCAAAGATTGAATGGTAAAATTCCAAAGGTACCTGCATAACTCATAATTTGGTGTCACTTTCTGCAGTGAACAATACTTCATACTATCTGTCAGCGTGACATTCTTTATCTTAATGTTTCTTTGATTTTCATCTGATTGCTATTGCACTTTAGCATTTCAATTAAAGTTTAACAGCAATAAGTAGAACAAATGTAGAGTACAGAGTAAAATTCAAAAGGAAGCATGACCTGCTATTTCACCTTGCTAACCAAATACCATAGCACCCTACCACTCTCTTTCTTTTACAAACAGGAAAGAATGGGTAACATAATGGGTAACATAACTGGCAAGGCATGCACTTCTTATTACTTCAACTTGCAACGCTTAACTGGGGCATATTGTTTTAATCATCATAAAAGATCCTTCCACTAGATCATGCTATCCATTATAGTTATATCCGGTGCTTGTGTGATCATTTTACAAGATTTGAAGGGGCACTAGAGTGTGCATGCATAAAATCACTTCAAAGTTTTAAACTGATTTGATTGTCAACAGATGTTGGGCCACCGTCTCTTTCCCAATGCAAAGTACTCTATATGGGTTGACTCAAAGTCCCAATTTAGGAGGGATCCTTTAGGTGTGCTAGAGGCACTACTTTGGCGGTCAAATTCAGTTCTTGCAATTTCTGAGCATGGAGCTCGTAGTAGTGTGTATGATGAGGCTAAGGCAGTTGTTAAGAAGAACAAGGCCACTCCAGAAGAAGTCGAGGTGCAGTTGACTCAATATCACCATGATGGCCTTCCTGAAGATAAGAGATTTAATGGGAAGAAAGGTATGTTATGCTGTTATTTTCATAATTTATCAGCTGGAATTTTCAAAACCAAATATTTGAGGGGGAGGAGAAAAAAAGGAAAAAAGGGGGGCGGGGGGGAGGGGGTGGGTTTGAAGCATTTTATCATTTGGTTTCCGTCTTATTGCTCCTTTTATGCCGAGTTCCAATGCATGGGTTCCTGTCTCTAGTACTGTTAATTGCTTAAATGCTCCATGTGTCCTGTTAAGTTTACTACTGTTTATTTGGAACTCAGGCCTCGCCTTCAAATATTTAGGTTTATATTTCATTAGGAATGACTCTATTTTATATATCTCTCCTGTTGTAGTATCATCATTCCAGGAAGAGCCGTTTTTCCTCTTTCCCTTCTAATTTGGGGCTGGGGGCCTGAAAATGAGGTAAATGAGCCTTAGGGTGGGTGATGATACAAAAAAACTCAAATTTCCCGCAGAATGGCATGCTATATTGGCAAGAGATACAAATATAGGAAGACTTTAGCTTTTCACCTGGTCTTGTTAGGGGCAGTGTGTGACTTAAGTTATCAACAATGCTTCTAAATTCTAAATGATGGCATTGTCAATCTGTGCAGCATTAGCTGAGGCATCTGTAATTGTAAGGGAGCATACACCTTTGAGTAATCTATTCATGTGCCTCTGGTTCAATGAGGTCGTGCGGTTCACATCAAGGGATCAGCTAAGCTTCCCATATGTGCTTTGGCGGTTGAAGGTACTCAAAAACATCCACATGTTCCCTGTATGCACCCGCAAAGATCTTGTCAACAGCATGGGCCATATACGCAAGGCCAAGCCCTTGGTCAGTTGATATGGATACTCTTTGGCAGGTTCCAACTTCAATTCTTAGAAAAGAAGGGTTTAGAAGAATATTTTTCAAATTTCTTGATTTTTTATTTAGGATAACTGTAAATTTGTGCTGTTGGTGGAATTGTACCTTCAGATGGGATTTGACCTTCCCATCCTTCTTTCTAATTTTATTGATTTCACGAATGTTATTTATTCAATTCATGTTATGGATTGTTTTAACCCTGGAATGTTCAAGCTCCATGTGCAGGAGAGGCAAATCTTGTATTAAGTTATTAGTTCTTACAAATTAATCAGATTATTATATAATGAGAAATGAACATGAGCTTGGTAAGTGGCTTCTTGAGCCAGGCGGTGGGCGGCGGAATTTGCACTGACAGCAGGGAGTTGAAATATAAAAAAAAAAAATGCAGTGAAAGACTTGAGCGACAAACTAAAACTTCAAAAGAAAGTGCTGGAAAATCTGATATCTTACTGTAGTGTACGATGGACAGAAAGTGGAAATAAGCCAGAAAAATTGCTGTTTGGTGATTCACCTGCGTTCTTTCCCCTCTTTATACCTTGCTTTCCGTTTTTTGAACCTTTTTAGATATAGTTAATTAGCACACATTACCTAAATCCTCCATGCCTAAAAAGCTCGATTCTAGATTTTTTTGTGATTGTTTGCGCCTGATGTACTGCTCAGACACTTGATTTTCAGCTCTGAGATCAACAATCACTCTTTTGTTCCACCTGAAAGAGCTATACTTTAATTACGCAATTAATCCCAATGGCTGGCTCTCATCTAGTTCAATTTCTTAAATCCATTTGCTTGTTGCGAGGTTCCAGGCTTAGCTAACCTTAATAATCTCTTTCGTCAACAAACTGCGGCTGATAAACTTCCGCCTCCTGTCTCCGCAAAACATTTGCCGGGTTGCTCCCTTTATTTGGCTCGCTCCTACGAACACGCTCGCCAAGCTTTAACATATTCATTTTGTTTAGTCAATAACCTTACACGACTTTTAACTTTAGCCCTTTAACATGCGACCAAGTTGGCCATGGCACTCCCTGGTGACACCATGATTATGAGGTTATCAAGATCAAATCGATACGGTCATCCCTTTGACTGACAATGACCATCCTGATTTCTCAATAGACAATGCGAAGCACTTATCTCTGGTCTTCAGTTGAGGACTCCAACAGCTCTCTGCTACATTCGCATAGGCCTCTTCAACATCGAGAACAAGCAGCGACAGCAGCCGCCCGATCCCAAGAGAACTAATGATCAAAAAGAGTGACAGATTACTAAAGCTGGTGTCTCTTAGTTCCAAGAAGATCCTCACAATCATCTTTGGTCACCAACTCAGTCATGGGGGACAATAGATAATGACGTTACTGAAAGTGAATTTAGTTTTTGCACAGATGCCTATCATCACATTTTGAGTCGTATCATCAACAAGAAAGCTAAGATAGTTGAATAAATAGGCTCAACAATTGACTATATTCCAAATCCCTTCAACCCATCACCAAGAGGCACTGTATCAAACTGCTCGCACAAATTGACAAGCGCACGAGCAGAACCGATGTCATGCATCACCCGTCCATGCATGAAAGTCCAAGAAGATCTAGAATGCTAAATGTAAACATTAAGATAAAACTGGATAATAAGAGATAACCACAAAGGGGCTATTACCATTTAAAACAAAGTTTCCTCCCAACCCAAAATTTGCCGCATAGATAAGTATGTTCAAAATCCAAAGGACTTCAACTTCAATCAGAAAAAATTGAGACAAGGCAATGTCGCAACATTTAAGTCCATATGCAATGGAACTAAAAGTAACCCGAACTCTAAGATGCAAAATGAAAGGCTAGTTTGGTGATCTAAGCCTTCAGGCGCCCATAATACTTCTGCTTCTCCTGTGTTGTCTGGAATCGCCCGTGTCCAAACTTTGAAGAAGTGTCAATGAACTTGAGCTTGATGTCTTCAAGCGCCACACGAGATGTCTGCTTGAGCAAGGACTGACGCAGCGTGACAACCCTTTTCTTAGGTCCAACACAGCAACCTTTGATCATAAGGTAATCATCCTTCACAATACCATAGTGAGGGAAGCCACCCATGGGGGTTATCTCTTTCTCAGTCCTAACAAAGAACACACAATGTCAGATGCTTTCGAAGTTAATTCCTAGGACACACTTGTAAATTTAATGCAAGACGCCCCACAGTTCTCACCTGTCAAACTCAGTAATTGCTGTGTGAGATTCCTGGCTAGTCTTGCCGATCTTGTAAACTTTCTTGTTCATTTCAGTGCGGTGATGGTAGCCATTCTGACCAGCTCTAGCAACTGTGAAGGAAACTCTTGCAGGATGCCAAGCACCGATACAAGCCACCTTTCGCAGACCTCTGTGAGTCTTACGGGGAAGACGAGTGACGCCCCAACGGGTCACAACACCTTCATAACCCTTACCTTTTGTCACACCAATTATATCAATCATCTCATCCTTCTGGAAAACAGCATCAACGGGAACCTGCTTCTCAAAGAACCCATATGCATAGTCCACCTTTTGAGCAATAGTACCACCATTAACCTGAATCTCCATTAGGTGTGCCTTCTTCTGCTTCAATCCCTTCATCTTCCTAATCTGTCGAGCATTAACCAAAAAAGATAATTGGATTTTTGTATCACAATGAATTTATGCATCACAACCAACCTCCAGCTGGAATATGCATCAATGTCTCTATCACCAGTTTAGGCTAACCTAAAATGCTCCATACCTGAGTGTGAGCCAAAACCCTGATCACAGATGCATACTTCTTCATCTTTTCAAGCTGAGCTTGGATATTCTTCTTTCCTTCTTCAGTCTCATACTGCTTTGAGTATTTGGTAAATGCCTTCTTCTTGGACTTGCACCAATTCTTGTAGAACCTACGTCTCAGCTCCTCACTCAGGTGCTGAGCCCAGACCGTGTTCAATGTACGCAGACCACGCGGAGTCTTAACGTAACCCACAACTCCAACAATTACCATAGGAGGTGTCTCGATCACAGTCACAGCTTCACACGTTTCCTTCTTGTGAAGCTCTGAAAGAAAAAAAAAAAAAAAAAAAAAAAAAAAAAAGGAATATTTAGCTCAACCATATGTATAATTTGCATCCTCATTGAGAACTATGTAATTGAAATTTGTGCCTAGAGCATGCGTGACAAACAGACTTGTTTGAATCAATGTAATGGCAACCTACAAGTGAAATAGATGAATAAATCACTAGAAAAGGCCACCAAAATGAATTGTTCTAGGTGGATTACTGACCATTCACATAAAACGCAGCCGTGTGACTGATATGTGACTGGCTAATTGACCACCATCAACAAACAGAACGGAAGCTTTAGCCAATATGGGAAAACAGCCAAAACTTTTTTTTATTTTAAGGGAGGGGTTGTGCGATACAGAACTTATGTACATCAGATATTCCACCCATACAAAAGAAGACATTTATAACATGCATCAGCTTACACGCATGCAATCCGAGCTGCTGCAAAGTAATATTGAAGAAGACATGTAAACAGAAGAACGGTAGAAGGATAGCCACGAGTAATGAATATTGAAGCAGGAGATTAGAAATTGTAACGCAGATCTGCACTAGCACCAAAATTTTACCCCGAACAGACAAATGATTTCCAGTAGATCAACCAACTCTTTGGGAAAACTAATTGATTAGCAACCACTGTCAACTATAAGTTCAACAATTCCTTCTACTCAAGCAAGCGCTGTCCAAATTCATTGCCCATATATATACTTGAAAAATTTGGACTTAAGCAAGAATTGTATACTCAACATGCAATTGGAGAAGGATCAGAAGAAACAAAAAGGCAAAAGTTACACATTGCTCACTTGATCCAGGCTTTTCCACTTCTCTGACAATATGAGTCATCCCTGCCTTGTAGCCCAGGAAAGCAGTCAGTCTAGGGGACTTGCTAGGATCATCCTTTGGAAAAGCCTTCACTGAAGAGTCCATCAAGAAAATAAACCAGTCAGTACGGCACAAGATGAAAATAAACGTACAGTAACCTTGCACCATATAAGAGAACACTGATTTAAAATGAGTAGATGCATGGACCCTGCAGAACAATTTATACAGCACTATGCCATATAATTAATATCCCTGTTAAAATTAACCTTCAGATGCTAAAAATCACTTCATTGCCAAAACTTGGCCAGGCAACAAAAAAAAAGTGGAGTCTGCTAACAAGCAACTGCCACGTTTACAACCTAGTAGTACCGACCAAAATCTGAACTTGCAACTCGATCTTACTCTTGCATAAAAACAACATTGCTAGACATTCAGTAAAGCTTTATTTACAATCCAGACTCCCAGATGACCTTCTTCCAATGACTTCTCTGGGCATGATGTGTGTGCTTAAAACCACACAGAATACGTATGGATGCTTATCTAATTCTGTAGATACATGTAGCAATCGACCCGCCATTAATCAAATTACCTTTTCCCCTGTGGCGAGCAGCCCTCTTCCTTGGCAGAAATCCAAGGGATCCATGCCTAGGATGCTCAAACTTCCGGTGAGACATTCTTCACCTCCTACACCAAAAATAAATAAATAAATAATCAATCACTCATCATTATCTACGGTTTTCGTATTATCCTCTCGCAGCCATCCTACTACAACACAAATAACTAAACGGGCCACTTGAAAAATAGAATCTTTGTTAAATCACCGTTGCATAATACGGAAGGCGGAAAGTACTGAAATCCCATCTGACCAAAAACACTAGCCAATTCCACAAACTCCCAGATGTAATGTAACATTTCTCTTCCAGAGACGAAGAGAGCTCTAGCCCTTCACGCACAACGCGCGAAAGAACCGAAGGTGCTCTCAAGAATCCCGCGAGCGTTACTCACGTACGCACCCGGGAAAACCCACGCGCAGCTCATCCCAAGCTACCCGCGGCACGCTTCCGACCCGTCGACCGTATCGAGAGCAAGAAAATGCGCAGAACACGACGACATAACAAGACGTCGGGTAGGTTGCGACGAACCGAACGAAAAAAAGTCCAAATTTTTCTTGCTCGAACGCGGCGAACATAACACGTTCGCGGAGCTGATCTCGAGAGCAATGAAGGGTGCGCGAGAATCATTCCATCGCATCGAACGAAACCCATTTTCCAGAGACACTAGAGAGAGAGACAGAGAGAACCTGAAGCGCCGGTGCAGCAGCAGAGAGAAGCAGGAGAGAGGCGGAGGAGATGAACTTCAGCGGCGATTTATATCGTCCCTGGCGCGAGCTCTAAAACCCTAGCTGGTGCTCATAAAGAACTTCGAATTTACATAATGGTCCCGACACTTTTCGTTAATTTCAAAACGGCCCCAGGTCTGATGTATGAAATCCTGATGACAGCCCCTGGACCGTGGGTCGATTGCTGCAATTGGCATCTCATTTATTTCTTCTTTTTGGAATTAGCCCTCCGATCTTTAAAATTTGCTTCCGAAAGGCAATAGGCAAGCCTAGACATAAGTGACATTTTTCTTGCACGTAGGCCCATCGAGTACCGAGACGTGGCGAATTAGACATTTACCTTTTGAACTTTGCAATTATCGCCTTGATCTTTTGAGGTTAATGCAATTTTGGGTAGTTTAATAAATTAGTTTGGTATGTTTTACCTTTTTATATTTAGATGAAAACTGTAGTTAGGAATGGCAGAGGACTTGAAATTTTGTGAACAATACGGAGTCGAATTTGTTGATTCTCGGATATAGAAATATCATATGGGATACATCAATTAGCATGTCCAACCCATGCATGTTATTTGAAATGTCTTCCTAGTTATATCATGAATATTTTAAATAAGCCTCTTAATGAATTAGAAGGATTAGTATATTATGACGTGTAATTTGATCGAAATTCTAATTTTATGGATTCGAAATGAGAAATCGGTATCCCAATCAACCAAATTGGGATGACTTAGATCTGACATGTCTAATGAAATGAGTGACTCTTGGATAATATGCCATCCCAAATCATGAAAAGAAAAAAAAATATATCTTCAATAAAGTCCACAAATTATCTTGATTAACTACATTGGAAGTCTAGCTTATATGTTTTGGATGAATGGCTAAATGAATACTGCACTAATAACAAAAGGGTCATGTTAATGAGTGCCAGTCCCCTGATTAAGCATTTATTAAAAAAAAAAACGATTTTTTTTTCAAAATACTGATTACACATAATATCATAAAAGCGGTCTATTAGAAATTGTAAACTTTCTTTATTTTATCTTTTAACAGATGCCCAGGGGACACATTTAACAGAACCCAGAAGAAAAAAAACATAGATCACTAGCCTGTTGCCCATGCATGCAAACTATCTTTTTATTTACTGAACTTTGAAGACAATTCTACTAAATAAATCATTATCTTAATCATGCTTTTCATAAGTTTATGTGTTGCATTTGTAATCAATGACTACTTTAGCTACTTACTAAGAGTGATTTTACATATTAATATTTACATACTTTTTGGGTATATTGTGTATGACCAACATACATTAACCATATTCTAAGAGTTCATGCTTATTAATTTGCATCTTCTTCACAAAGTACCTGCTTATTGGATTCAAGCTCTTGGTTCTGGCCAATTTGATCAGTATTATGATATTGATGACTTCATAAATGATGTAAAACCACAAAATCATGTTACTCAATGCTCCAATTTGCCGTGAATTGAAATGCTCAATGATGAGCAACTTCAACAAGATAAACACAATGTGGAATCTCTTGGTTAAATCAAACATTTCTTGTTGTTACTATTGTTGTGATTGTCTATCAATTCCGATACCAAATAAGAGAGATGTTGATTGGAAGAAAAATAGATTCAAAGAAGGAAAAAAAAAAAAAAAGCTAGCTATGAAAGTAGTGCTTACAGAGCATGTATTGATATGAATGAATTACATACCTTTCGAATGTCATTGTATGATCCGCCATGCTATGGAGAAGGTGGAGCTCTGCAAACCCGTGACCCTTTTTGTGGATGAGGTAAGAGGAACAAGCACTGGTTGTTTGAAGAGTATACTGAGTCTTCCTTCTTTCGTTTTCTAAGATTTCTGGGAGAGAAAACGAGTGTTTTGTGCTTTAATATTTCTGGGAGGAGCTTTGTGTATACTCTGCCAAGCACCAAGCCAAGCGCGAATGCTAAGTTTTTTTTTTTGGTAATGGGTCCGCTTGAGCCCTGTTTCGCTTACGCTATTTGGGGTCACAAGGCCCTCCAGCCCACATGGAATGTCACCTTTTGACTAACGACTATATTTTGAGGGAGATTAATATAGGATCCCAATACCATGACCTCCACTTATAACACATTAGTAACCACGGGTTTCGAATTCTTGACCTCGACAATGAAGGAGAGACTCTCAACTAACGTAGCTGCTGGCGGTTGGGTAGCCATGTGGTAAGTTGCTCGGCTCCAACTCCAACAAATGTTTAAACAAAGAAAGGAAAGAAAACAACACCTCCATATATACGGGCACCAGCAACCAGGGCAAGCCCGAAGCCCCCAAGCCAAGAGCGATATTGTTAATCTGATTAGGATCACGACGAGCTGATGTGAAGCTGCCTGGCGAGAATGACACGGTTATATTTTCTCATTTAATACTTAAATAAGTTCACGACGCTAATATGTCCAGAACCTAATATGTCTCGGTTCTAATATTCTGACCGGGTTAATCATGACAATGATATGCCAATGAATATTGGCGCCACGGCACATCACGGTTCTTGACAAAATCACTTTTTTTTTTTTTTTGGCTAAATAATGACGAAATCACTTGATTGAAGAAATTATACAAAATAAAATACTCGATTGTAGAAAACCAAAATTGAAAGATTCAACTGCCCAAACTTAATATGAAAGTTCCCTAATATTAAACATCATAAAAAGAATTTCCACGGAGAAAGTACAATTCTCATAACTTCATTGATGTTCTAGGAACATGCGTTAATGTCTTCCATCTTCATTAAGCTATTTAAGTAATAATTATCGAAAATTCATATCTCCAAAATAGTGGCGTTAGCGCTAACATAATAAAGGGTTGTGTTTTCTTCCTTTTATTCATGAGTTGAGGAAATATTTTACAATATTCAAATTATATGCGACTGATCTTCATACATGTTTGTAATCGACCAATGAAAGGGCTAGTTGGAGCTAGCTTCCCCTAATTAGAATCACAGGCAAATATGGCCTTATAACTAAATCCCCAACTTATTTAAAAATCCATACATATCCGAGAGCAAGTCATCAATCGCCACCACTCAATTCTCCACGACTAAGTGTCTTACTTCAATAAATCTTACGAATGCCATGTGTGGAATTATTATGATTCGAGCTGTTTCATGCCTGAAAACAGTTTTGCATGCAATTCAAAGGTGGATCGACAGGGGCCGAGAATGGATCTAGGGCATATGAAGATCGTGGTCTTAATGTCGCCTTTGATGTGACGGGCCTCCCATGATCTGGCTTCAACGTTTGGTTTCATGTTTGTTTCATGGAACAAGCACTTGGTTACAGAGTTATATACATCCGTTACCTCACGTGGAGAGATCTCCTCGCTTCTAACTTGTTGGTGAGCTGCAGTAATGGGCTTATCGATCTCAAACATTGGGTTTCCAAGCGTGCGTAGTGGCAAATTCAAAATAAAGAGTTGGAGACTCTATCATGACTATTCTCTTAAAAAAAAAATAAAGTCATTTTGTATATTATCACAGTCTACCCCAAAATTTATCAATCTCTCCTCACTATCTTTTGCGATATTACAAGTTCTAAGTTATTTTATCAACGCAACTTTATTCATCCTATCCTTCAGGCATTTGCTACCTCATATGGAGAGATTTCCTTCTGACTTAGTGAAGCTACAACAACAATGGGCTCATCGATCTCAAGCTTTGGGCTTCCAAGTGGACAAAGTAGCAAATCAGAACAAAGAGCCAGAGACTATCGTGACTATCTTTTAGGCATCTTTTGGTTTTTTTTAGTCCAAGTCATCAATTAGTGATCTTCGGCGTTTTTAGTAGGTTATGTGGCAAGAAAAATCATTTGTTGATCTACTCAACACTGGAAGACTTGTGAGATTATCATTTTCCTTCATGATTTGAAACAGGACATGATCTCAAAACATCCGGAGATAGTAAAAGTTTTTAGGTCATTTTAAGATTATACACTGCGAAGCTGAGCTATAATTTGTTTATTATGATTGATTAATATATTTGACCTTTCCTTTGACTTCCGATGAGTTGGGATTTCAGGATGAACTTAATTGCTATCTTTGGTAGAAGGATGATATTGACACCTAAATTTCGACGACCTAATAATTTATTTATTGCATAGAAAATTAGGAATTAATTTTTAACCTCTAAAAAAAACTAGAATTAAATTGCGTAGCATATAGTTTTAAGAGCATTTTCATTATTGCATTTCTATTGGACCAATGACGGATGAGTTTGAATTAATGGTTTTGAACTTTAATTTAATGAGTTAGCCTAAGCTCATGAAGAGAGTGAATTGGCCCAACCCCATAATTTTCTGAAGACTGAAAATTAACCTACTAGGAATGTCAATTTGATATTTTCGGAAATGATTCGTATTATTCTTCCAATATTCAATAAATCTTTTATATATTCATGCGATATATACATTAAGTGATATACTTCATAGCAGTAGCAGATTGGAAGGTTTCGGATGAAATATTGAAAAAATGAAAGAGAATATTACACGTAGGACATATATTTGGGGCAATATATCATCAAATGTGCATGAGGAGGAAAGAGCTGAAACATGTAATATGCGAATTTATTCTCTTTCCTTGAAGAGCTTAGCCCCTTCCTCGGCTATATAAGGAGGCCAATAGGATAGAGGGGCCACGCATATTCAATGCACGGCCACATTTAGGTGGGGAGCACAGAGTAATCACATGGCATGTAGAGAAACAAACGAGAGAAGAGAGTGCTTGAGATGGGCAGAGTCGTGGTCGAACATCCCCCTTGTCAGCCGTGACCTAATACGTTTGTCGAGTTTCGCTGCCGTTTCTGACTCCACTGCCCGCCTTTGAGTCTCTCTCGAAGACCCAAGACAGTCGCCCACGGTATACTGAGTCATATTCGAAGCATCCCGTAGCGCTCGCATTCACATTTCCACACGGAAGCAGTTTGCGCTGGTTGGGTCGAGCGAGCTACATTGTCAAATCTGATCAAATTATTGCACGACACGCCCCATCACTGGAGCCACTTGGCGATTCTGTCGCGTGTAGATTCCTTCTTGCAGGACTTTTGGTGCATCCGCAGCAGGCGGCAGCCCTTGGACGCTCCTCCCACATTAGCACCATGTCCTTGCAACAATCCAAGTGCTTCATTGAATAGTCCAAGTCGCCTCTCGAAGTTTACGTGTAAGATTCTTGAACCGACCGCGATTTGTGACTACTTGCCGCACAAGAACCTTTGTTGGGCGTGATTCGAGTTGCAAGTGCGAGCCCCCCCATTGTGCCGATCACTACCGCAGCAGCCAACGAGCCAAGCATATGCAGGCTACCGCCTCCGCCGCTCCACCGTAATCCCAAGCCGACGGTGCTTGTGAGCTCGCCAGGCTGACCATCTAATGAGTCCACAATATTGCGAAATAGGTAAAGATATTATCTGAATTTAATTTGATTATTTCCTTAATTAATTCGTTGATATTGTGATCAAATTATAATCTTTACATGATTTATCTTACCCAAAGTTTCCTAAAAAGCTTTTTAAATTATGGATTATTCTCTAATTTTATAACGTGCATACGATTGACAATCCAATTTCATGCCCAAAATTATTAGTACGATCTTACGATTCGCAATTTTCGTGAAAAATTGTCCAATCTGATCTTGTGCCCGTGATATGATTCATCAATTTATATCTATAATCAAGTTGTCATGAATGATATCTTGCTTGATTTGTTGTCGTATTATTTTTTATGCCTTTGCTTGAACTGATTTTGCTTCTAAATAAGAAAACCCAAAAAATATATTTGAGTTGGATTTGATTCATGCTAGAACATTGCCTGTTTTAGTATAGTTTGCATGTTTAGATTAGGAAATTTATTTATTTTGAATTTTTGAAATAAAAATCCAAAAAAAACGTTATTTAGGGTGTTAGATTTTCTTTTCCTTAATTAAAATTGCATGTTTAATTATTGGACAAATTTAATTTCGAATTTTATAAAAAGGAAAAAGAAAACATAAAAAGCCGTGTTTGTGTCATGTAAATTATGTCATCCTTTGCTCTTCGTTTAGTCATTGCATGTTTAGGATCACTTAATGTGTGGCATATTAGGATAGTCCCATTTAATATTTTTCCATCATTAGATTAGGTCATTTAATTAATGTCATGTGATGTATAGTTTGCATGATAGGTTGCACCTTAATTGCCTCAAGGTAAGTATTTCCTCACCATGTTTGCAATTAATTTGCGACTTTGTTTTATCGAGTGTTCAATAATGATTGTGCACCCGTATGATTATCTCACATGTATGATTATCTCACATGTTAAGGAGTAAATTAAAATCAATATGGATTGCTTGTTGAACATGTTTTTTTTTTTTTAAAATAAAAGAGAAAAATTACCAAAAGGGCAATAAAGAAATATAAAGTAATCAAGTTCTTATTCCCATAGTCGGTTTGTAATAATTATTTTACTCGGATTACTAGTTGATCTATAAAAAATAGATTGGTGGCGACTCTTAATTAAAATTATTTGTATGTTCAAAACTTGAACCTTAAGTCGTGAATTGCTATGGGCTTGGGAGAGCCCAAACTAAATCTAGGCTTAGTAATTCATTAGCCAAACCTTAGGTGGTCCAACTTGCTTCAAGAAGGTTGCAACAAATGAAGTATTTGGTCACTCTAATTTGATCCGATTCGTAAAAGCTCCTCCTCTTAAACATGAGTCATAGGAAATGATCTTTGGAAAACTCACAGACACTTCTCATAAGAAATTAGCAAAAAAAAAGAAAAAAAAGAATAATTTGGCCAAGAAAAGAATCGAATGAATTTTAAGATTCACACACATGACATGTCAATAACGTAAGGTTCCCCAAATAAAGAGCATGTACATAATGACATTCTCTTTTCTCTAATGGTATTTATTACAAATAAATCCAATCAAATCGATACACAAATACAATATGATTGCAAGAGATTAAAATATCAAACTAAACTTTGACAATTGTCACATTGTCCAACAGCTAAACAATCTCTAAAAAACAATCGAAACCTCTTGCAAGCAGATAAGACGGTGCGAAAGCAAACACTAACGACCACATATGGACAACTTGCTATATGGACAGAGACAAGCTTGTGCAGAGGAGCAACTTCAAACCAAAAGTCCCAAATACGATATACAAGTATTGATATATCGAGTATGGGCTCAAGGATCTGGTCACTTTGATTAGTCTTGAGAGATAGGTAGCCTCACAAATGATATAAACTACATAATTGTGTGGCTTAGCACCCCAATATGTTGCAAATTAAAACACGTGACAACGATTAGCTTTAATAAAGTAAATGCAATGTGGAATCTCTTGGTTGAGCTAAACTTTTCATGATGTTATTGTTGTGGTTACTTGTTAGTCTTGTAACGAACTAGGAAGAAATCAATTGAAAGAAAAATAGATTAAAAAAAAAAAAAACTAGCTACTTAGTTCACACCTTGAGTGGAGTTCTTAGAACATATTCACACAAATGAATTTTGTACCTTTCGAGTGGGGCACTGTACGGTCCATCATCCTGTCGAGAAGTTGGAGCTTAACAAACACTGATTTTATTTGAATTTTGTGAAAGATGAAGTGGAAGAAGCACTTCGTTGCAAAGGATATATAGAGGTCTTGTGTTGTTAATATTAACACTTGATTTTCAAGGCTCTACATCTAATGGTGGTAACCCCTTAACACTCTTGATTTTCAATGTTCTTCTGATGGGGACATGAGACACCACCTTGATTTTCGAAGGGGATCCCATTGGATCCATACATTTCCCGATCCCTCCCAAACAACATCCTCGTGAGTTGGTGGCAGGACAAGATAACAACATTGTACGAATTTCTTGAGGGGTTGAAACACCAATTTTCATTCATCACGCTAACGAAGAAACTAATTACAATTAGGTATGGTTGAAACATGCAAGAGCGATTTTAGGCCCCGGAACACAACATATTAATGAGATACTATGACTTTATGAGATCTATGTGCCGTAATCAATCAGATGAACTTCTTAAGATAATGAAAGGCTGTGGAGGGTCAAGTCAATGAAACGCCGGCTCTCTGCCCTAGAGCACCGTCCAATCTCAGTGCCACTCGGGCCCCACTCGGGCGGTTCCCCTTCTTCGAGAAAAGCTACTTGAGAGTTTCAACTACCCCCCTCGTATAAAACATTACAGTCAATTGAACTTCCCCATTTGCTTTTTCAGGGCTCGTAATGGGAGGGTTTGGTCGATCATCCGACTAATTGCTCGTACAAAAGGAGGGACTACATACACGATCAGGTGTGCCTGTCCATCTATTGTTGTTTAATATATCATTTCACATATAATTCCTAATGTATCTTTAACTTTAGGGTCATCAAAGGGGATTTTCCACTTATGGATGAAGTAATGCTTCAAATCCAGACATGTCACCTTTCAGAATTAAAATTATAGCCTAAAACGCAGCATGATATGTAAACGTTGCTATGAAAGAAAAAGTTATTTCATGAAGATGGAGCATATATGCAAAGTTGCAAATTTAATGTATCAATGAAGAACTAATATAATTTGACCACACTTTTTACGTACAGTAAAAACAAGTCATACAAAGAAAAGACCTCAAATATCCATCTCACACAAAGTACAAATATCTTAAAATGAAAAGAGAAAAAATGAGATATAAAGGGTGTCGAATTCCATCAAGAAATCAACTAGACGATATTCTCCCCAACTTCGCCCTCATCATTGCCCACCGGTAGGGTTGCAGGGGTGTTATTCTTCGAAGATTCTTTTGACACAACACCAATTTTGAAAAGATTTTTGATAATTATTTGTGATTGATTGAACAAGTCTCTAAGTCTCAAAGAAGTTGCTCCACACATGGACTTCAAGATTTGTTTCATTTCCGGAAAAGTTTGTTGGTAATCAGGATTTGTAGCTACCATAGCAAGGAACACACCATAGACAACCCACTTGATGTAAGAATTTTGTATGATCGAGTCGATTGCTATTCCAACAACGAGACATCCTAGTATGTAAAATGCAAAATTGATGAATGTTGTTCCACGATTGCTTCGTCTTGTTCGTGAATTGATGCCAAAGAGCATGATGAGAACTACGGAAATCCCGATGAAGGTCGCTTGCATGTTTACAAGTAAATCCTTAACTCCAGAAAGAGCAAATGACCATTTAAGTGAGGATATCAAGAAATCTTTTGATTTTTCAACAATGGCATCTTCTGATTCTTCGAGTCTACCAAAATAAAAAACAAATCTAAAATCGTCAATTTATGGTGCAAGTAAATAATACAAGCTTGTAGCAGGAACTATCTACGTATATGCTTAAATCTTGCTCGATGGAAGCTTACTCATCCACACATGAAATTGTACAATGAGCAAAATTAATTGTACATATGAAATATGATGATGAGAATTTCTCCCATATTGCATTTCGACGTGTTGTATGCGAATTCAAAAAAGAAAGCAAAAGCTCAACATTAATGACATGCGAATTTCATATGATAAGTCTTACATTGATTAAGGACTCATGATCGAAATAGATGAATTTTGCAAAAGTTGTACAAATTAAAAAAAAATAAAAAAATTGAAGCAACACAGGAAGCCAGGTGCATCGAGGCTGCATTTGTTTCTACTTTCCAAAAGGGCTCTCAAAATCCCTTAGGAAAAATATGGTGTATTTTGGCAAACTTATTTGTGACCTCTTCAACCAAATGCTAGTTGCCTTGGGCTTTCATAATTTCCAAAACTATTCTCATCAATATTTTTGTTTTTCGGTTTTCCCTCATTGTTACTGTTCATCTGCTTTGTGCAAGGATGGTTGGCGAGGCTAGATCCATCGATGAAAGGCCACCTGAGATTGCGCCACCTAGGTGACAATCGCCTGATGGTCATCATGGCACGCATGACACCTTGCAAAGGTTGAGCGACCTTGGCAAGGGCCGCCTGTGCAACCCAGGTAGCCCTCGCTCAGGTCACCTACACAACCCAGGTAGCCCTCACCTGGGTCGCCAGACCCTTGCCAAGGTTCACATGAACCTAGGCAGCCCTCATCAGGGGTCACCGAGGACTGCCTGAGGTCGTACAACCTCAAACGACAGACGTCAACACCAGATCTAGCTTATAGACAGCCTAAGCTCTTCGCCGGTTTCGACACACGGTATTAAAAAAAAAAAAAGTAGAAAAAAATGCAATTGGCGACCCTTGCCAAGGTTCACATAAACCTAGGCAACCCTCATCAGGGGTCACCGAGGACTGCCTGAGGTCGTACAACCTCAAACGACAGTCGTCAACACCGGATCTAGCTTATAGGTAGCTTGAGCTCTTCGCCGGTTTCGACACACGGTATTAAAAAAAAAAAAAAGAAGTAGAAAAAAATGCAATTGGCAACCCTTGCCAAGGTTCACATGAACCTAGGCAACCCTCATCAGGGGTCACCGAGGACTGCCTGAGGTCGTACAACCTCAAACGATAGTCATCAACACCGGATCTAGCTTATAGGCAACCTGAGCTCTTCGCCGGTTTCGACACACGGTATTAAAAAAAAAAAAAAAAGTAGAAAAAAATGCAACCAACAAGTTTTTTCAAATACTATTTAATCCAAAATTGCTTTACAAAAGACTTTTGAGTTACAATTCTCTACATGTAATCTGTACTTCGAGAAAGCCCATTTCCCCAAAGGTCTTTGCATTCCCCCAAATCTCATTTCCAAAGGCAAACCAAATGCACTCTAATCACCAGAAAGGAAATATTCAAACAATGAAGAGTAGTATTCTATGTAAATTTCAATTGTTTGGATGCAAAACTGACCTCTGAGCTTCAATTGATGTAAGGTTGATGTCAGACATTGATATCTACTAGCTTTCGAACAAATGTTTTCTTCACCTCAATGCGAGAGGCAAATAGCTCGCAGCAAATGTAAATTGTGTTGGGCTTCATATCTATTGAAGTAGGGTTTTTAAAAGGGGAAATTTCACAAAGAAGCTTTCACACAAATGGCGTGGAAATTTCTTGGAGAGGCTTCTCCATGGAAGAAAAGTGGAGAAAAGGAGGGTCCTACCAGAAAGGAAAGGAGATGGTATTTCTCCTCCTATTCCTTATCCCATTTGTGGCCTTTGTCTCCTACTCCTCATTCCCGTTCGTGGCCCTTTTGGAGAACAAGAGTCAAGACCCTCTTTCCTCATATTCTTCATTCCTTGCCAAACTGGGAGGAGCCCAGAAAGTATTATCAAGCCTTGACAAACTGGTCGAGCAGACGCCCCAGTTCTTCCTTATTAGTGAGCTCCCTTATTAATGTGGAATGAGGGGGCTCATTAATGAGGGAGTTATTCCCACACAGATTAGGTAGGACCTTCGGATCTAAATGAGGGATGACTAGGATTAAATGAATCATTTAATTCTCTGACCAAGAGTACGGAAACTGGGAGGAGAAAGGGAAAGATGAAAACTACTTTGTAAAGGGAGTTAAAGGAGCGCTTGAAATTGTTAGCCGCTTTTCCTCACTTTCAATCAATTGTTGCTCCATGAGCTCATGTTGGATACAAGAAAATGGGAGGCAAGAGTTACTCCCTCATTTAATAAAAAACGAGACAGAATTTAATGTTCTCCCCGACTGTGCTTTTGTCAACGTCAATCGGTCGAGTGGCACGGTTGTTACTTGTCAATGTTCTTCTCAGTCTGCAAAATAAATTTTAAATAGATTTTTTATATCAAGTGATCAAATGAACAAGTTTATGAGTCTCAAATAAGTTGCTCTGCACATGGCCTTAAAGATTCATTTCATATCTTGAAAAAATAGTTAGTAATCAGGATTTGTAGCTACCATAGCAAGGAACATCCGATAAATGATCCACTTGAGATAAGAATTCAGTACGATCAAGTCGATTGCTATTTCAATGAGACATCCTAATATAAAAAAATAAGAAATTCATGAATGTCATTCTAGATTGTTTTGTTTTATTTACAAATTGATGTCGAATAGTAATATGGGAGTTATGCAAATTGTTACGAAGATTGCTTTCATGTTTCTAAGTAAATCCTTAGCTCCGAGAAGAGCTAATTACCGTGTAAACAAGGATGTGAAGAAATCCTTCATTGAAGTAATTATGTAATTAAAATATTTGATGGCAGAAAATAAAATTGACGGACTCAATTGCCAAGCGACATATATTATAGAGCTGAATACAGAAGTATCCTAAAAATTGAACATAAAAAATGAATTTTCATGGAAAATTACAACTATCATAATTTCATTAATGTTCTAGGAACATGTGTTAATATTTTACATTTTTATTAAATTATTTAGACAATAATTACAAAAATTCATGTGTTCAATATAGCAGTGCCAGCGCTAATACAATAAGGTCGTGTTTTCCTCTGCCCATTCATGGTTACGCTATTCCAAATACATGTATTAGAGATATATTTAGAATTATGACCTAGGGTTAGTGTTGATACCTAAATTTTGGTGATCCATTTATCTATTGCATAAAAATTAAGGATTAATCTTTAACCCCGAAAAAATAGAATTAAATTGCATAACATATAGTTTTATGAGCATTTTTAATTATTGTATTTGCATTGGACCGGGATGGATTTGAATCGATGGTTTTGAGTTTTAATTTAACGAGTTGAAAGTCCATGGTGGGAGAATTTGGCCAAACTCATTATTCTTTAAATGGGTCAGTCTTAATGCCAAGGTGGAAAATCGCTAATTAAGCGTGATCTTAGGAAATATTGAGGCAAATTAGGATAGTGATATCAATAAATCTTTTGGTCACCTAGTAAGCAATCAGTATGATTCTCAAGGTACTTGCGTAGGAGCAAATAAGCCATGGCTGATTCTGTTAGTCGTAAAAAAAAAAGAAAGAAAGAAAGAAAGAAAGAAAGAAACAGGAAATCAGCAGAATATTTCAATAAGAGCACTTGCGGTGGCCGATTCTCTTCTTTGCAGGAAAGAAGGGAAATAAATATTTTTTCATGGTTTAAGGTACAAGTCCTGAAAGGAAAAAATAGAAAGGATATATTTCAGTGCATCTAGAATTAGAAAGCAGATCATCTTCTCTTTTTGGGAACCTCACGGGATCTTGCATTTAAAAAGGAAGAACTTTCACGCAAGAACGGGGGGCTACACATTGACTATATGGCACGCAGAGAGAGCTTTAGAGAGAAAAAGCCAAAAGAAGATATCGTGGTGGCCGGCAAATTGATAATTTCAGAGAAGCCACACAATTGAAAACACACGGCGACAGAATCTAGGTCAGCCACAATATAAAAATGGTGAGTGAGAGCCGAGAGAGAGGGAGAGAGGGACGGGGGTCTTCAAAGTCCTGAGCGGCAGCACTTGGAGGACTTCTCTGGGATCAACATTCGGCACATTGGAGAGCACAAACTTGGTCTTCACAGAGCACTTGCCATAGACGCACGCATAGAAGAAGACCATTCTCGGTGATTCTCGAGACGTCGATCTTTGCCTCATGTGTTTCGCTAGTTTTTTTTTCATTGGCACAGCTCCCCGGCGCATCTACTAGGTCTAGCCCCGCTCAGTCCATCTCGTAGTGCACTTTACGAAAAAGACACAAGAAGGAACAAGTTCTTGGGATTCCTTAAGTCCTCAAAGTGGCTGCCGATCTGTTGTTGATCCACCGTGAGTCCAGGCCGCTGATCCCCCAACTACGTAACGACGAGTGGCACCCGTACCAACCAATAGCCTTGTGACAATCACACCGAGAAGCTGCTGCTTCGGCCGTCACGACTTCAGGAGCCCCAGAAATTCACAAGCCCGGCCACGCATGCGGGAGACGCAAAGCTCTGAACAAAGAGGCAGTCGAAGACAACGACGAATCCCCTCCGTCGGCAAATAAGTTTGTGCGGTCAATCTGCAACGCTTGGCCTGTCAAAGTGGAGGGTCCTCAGTTCGAAGTTTCTTTTACGTCTGAACCGGCCTCACTTTTTCTGTCATTAGTTGGATTACTTGGAGAGTTCTGGGCTACCATCACTTGAAAGGAAAATAAAGGCCACGAATATTGAATAAAGGAGTACTCCACGAAGAAGCACTCATAGGAAAGTTTTGAATGTTTGAGGTTTGTTTGTAAAACAAATTGAGTGTTTTTCCTTATCCCACATAAGAAAAGTGGGAGAAAGTGGTGCAATTTATAAGTGAAGGGTTTCCTTGTGTACCTCAAGGAATGATTGGGTGGCCCCACCATACCCGCGTGTGGGTGCGCAATTATTTGGCGCACTTAGCAGTTGGCACGCCGCGCGTGCCCGTGATTTAATTAGCACTAATCTCTTGTTATTTTTTTATTATTAAATTTTTATATTAATTTTTAATAAATTCAAAGGTTGCCTTTTTCTTTTGAGAATTTTGGAAATAAAATATAAAAAATGAAAATTCAAAATTCTATTAAAAAATTATTATTCTGATTTTTGTTTGTGTCTTTTCAAGACAACCTTTGAAAAATTACTTATTTGGTTTACAATTTTTCCTGAAGGGTTGCAATTGTTCGGTTTTCGACTTCTTTCGAAGAGTCGCATTTGTTTATCCGAACAATTTTTCTAAATGACGTGTTTATTCATTCTTTGGCAATTTTCACGAAGAGTTGTAAACTGTTTCATATAGATACTTATCAATTTTCGGAAGGAAAAATGTGGTCATTTTTCGAGTCTTCTTTCTGAAAAATTGCAGCCAATTTTTCGATTGTTTCCTAGAAAGACCTTGGAGAAATACTAGAATTGCTATCTAGTATCCTCATCCGAGATTTTGTTGTATCCTGGAGGATTTTTGCCGGTGACCATTAGCAACATTGTGGGGCAAATAAATCCTTAAAGAAAGTAATATCACGCCTCAAAATCTGACTTGAGTACTCTGAATATCCTTCTTCATTATTCTACCCAATTCGAAGCTATATTTTTACAACAATTTTAAGGATTTATCTTGCTACAATGAAGTCAAAGAAAATCAAAGTTATGACTCATGATATGGTCAAACTGAACTGATTTGATGGGAACAATTTTGCTTGCTGGAGGAACAAGATGATGTTCTTACTTACTGCTCTAAAGATTTTCTACATACTGGATCCTAACTTGGCGCTTATAGAAGATCCTAAGCCTACTGCCGAGGGAAGACAACCAAGTGCGGAAGTCATCGAGAGGGTTAATAAGGAAAAAAAGAAAAGTGCAGAGGATGAATTACTTTGTCAATGACATATTTTGAACACACTCTCTGATCGTTTGTACGACTTATTCACTAAAATGAAGTCGGCCAGAGAAATTTGGAATGCACTGGAATTCAAATACAAAGCGGAGGAGCAAGGTACCAACAAATATCTAATCGCAAAGTATTTTAATTTCAAGTTTATTGATACTAAATCCTTGCTGGAACAAGTCCATGAATTGCAAGTGATTGTGAATAAGATTCATGCCCTCAAGATTGATATTCCATAAGCTTTTCAAGTTGGAGCAATTATTGCAAAATTGCCTCTAAGTTGGAAAACTATGGAAAATGCTGATTCACAAGTCGGAGGACTTTACTTTGGAGCAAATATAGAAACATCTTCGCATTGAAGAAGAGTCACATTTACGTGATAATTATGTTTTGTACAATTCCAAGATGAATGCTGTGGATAAAAAACGGAAAATCGGCTAGAACTTCAAAGTAAAAAGCGGGGGGCATAATTTTACGAGAACACAAAAGAAGAAAAAATGGTTGCTATTTTGTTTGTGGCAAACATGGACACTACGCTAAGGATTGCATTAACCGCAAGAGCATTTCAAAAGACAAGAACATTCTGACAGTGAAGGCAGATGCAAATCTAATTGAAGTGAAGAAAATTATGTAACCATGATTTCAAATATGTTTTTGAGCATGAAAATTTCTGAGATCAATGATGCGATGGTTATGGTTTCTGAAATCAATTCCATCACTGTTCAATTCGATTGGTGGTTAGATCCTAGAGCAACAGTCCATGAGTGCAAGGACAAGTACATGTTCAAGCAATTTGAAGAGATTGTTGACTCAAATGTTCAAGAGGTCCTGAGGGCGAATAATACTCTTGCAAAGGTTGCTGGAAAGGTACGGTGGAGATAGATTTCACTTATGGAAAGAAGATAACTTTTCTTAATATGTTATTTATACCTGAAATTAGGAAGGACCTAGTTTCTATTGATTTACTTTTTAAGAGAGGGTTTTGGGTTTTGTTTGAATCCGACAAGGTTATCCTGTTGAAAAATGGGCTGTTTGTCAAGAAGGGTTATGCCAATAATAGTATGTATCAATTAAGTATCAATAATAATATTTCTAATTCTGCTTATATTGTCAAGTCTTCAATTTTATGACATAGTAGGTTGGCACATATAAATATTCGTTATTTGAAGCATATGAGAAAATTAGACTTGATCAATTTTAATGGTGAATTTGATAAATGTGAAATATGTGCTAAGTCAAAACTTACTAAGAAGCAATTTCTTAGTGTTAAAAGAAATTCGAATTTATTAGATTTGATTCATAGTGATATATGTGAATTTAATGGTATGCTAAAGCGTTGAGGTAAAAGGTAATTTATTACCTTTGTGGATGATTGCACTAGGTTCTTATATGTTTATCTTAAGAGATCGAAGGATAAAGCATTTACCATGTTTAAGAAATATAAGGCTGAAGTAGATAATCAATTAGAAAAGAAAATTAAAGTTCTACAATTAGATAGAGGTGGAGAATATTTCTTAAATGAATTATCTTCATTTTGTGAAGAACATGGTATAATCCATCAAGTTTTGGCACCATATACTCCACAACAAAATGATTTAGCTGAAAGGAAAAATCGATTTCTTGGAGAAATGATTAATTATATGTTTTCAAATTCAAAGCTACCAATTAATCTTTGGGGAGAAACATTACTTACTGCATGTTATATTCATAACAGAATACCTTCCAAGAAAAATGACATAACCCCTTATGAAATATGGAAATGTAGCAAGCCAAATTTGTCATATTTTAAAGTGTGGGGGTGTTTGGCATATTACCGAGCTCCAAATCCTAAGAGAACAAAGCTCGGTCCTAGAGCTATCAAAAGTGTTTTCGTTAGGTATGTTGAAAATTGTAAAACTTATAGGCTTGTTGATTTAGAGTCCAATGTCATAGTAGAATCGAGAGACATTGAATTCTTTGAGAACAAATGTTTTACAAGTTTTAAATTATTGAAAATAATTCAAGATCTATGGAAACTCAAAGTGATTCTCAAGAGAAAGAAACAAATGATTCTAAAGACATGATTGAACCAAGAAGAAGTACTAGAGCTAGGAAAATAAAAGACTTAGGTCCTGATTTTATTACTCATGTTTTTCTTGTTGAAGGAAATGGAAATAATAACGTGATAAATAAATATCCTTTAGTATTAAATTTAGAAGATCATCCTAGAAGCTTTGATGATGCTATGTCTTTTAAAGATGTTTCTTTTTGGAAAGAAGCTGTGAATGATGAAATGGACTCAATTATGTCCAATAATACTTATATATTAATAGATTTATTGAAAGGATCAAAACCTATTGGGTGCAAATGGGTTTTTAGAAGAAAATATCATTCTGATGGTTCTATTCAAGCTTTAAAGCTAAGCTTGTAGCTAAGGGATATAGACAAAAAGAAGGAATATATTATTTTGATACATATGCTCATGTTGCACGTATAACTTCTATTCGAGTTCCTTTTACTCTAGCTTCCATTTATGATTTTTTTTTTGTTCATCAAATGGATGTTAAAACTGTTTTTTTTTTTTAAATTGAGACTCGAATGAAGAGATTTACATTAAACAACCGGAGGGTTTTGATCTTCTTGGAAATGAAAGAAAATTATGTAAATTGATTAAGTCTTTTTATGGACTTAAGCAAGCTCCTAAGCAGTGGCATGAAAAGTTTAATTCGGTCATATTGTCAAATGGTTTTATCAATAGTAGTGCCGATAGGTGTATATACTCTAAATTCACTAAAGACTATGGTGTCTTAGTGTGCTTGTATGTTGATGATATGCTTATCTTTGGAAAGAATATGACCGGAATTAATGAGACTAAGAAGTATCTAACTTCCATGTTTAAAATGAAAGATTTTGGTGAAGTAGATACTATCTTAGGTGTTAAAGTTAAGAAACATAGTGGGGGTTATTTTTTAAGCCAATGTAGTTATGTTGAGGAATTATTAAATAAATTTCAACATCTTGGTTTTAAAGAAATAAGTATTCCATTTGATTCAAGTATTAAATTAAATTATAATACTGGTAAAAGCGGTGGCACAACTAGAGTATGCAAGTGCGATAGAGTCTTTAATGTATGCGATGCATTGTACTAGACCCGATATTACTTATTATGTATGAAAGTTAAGTAGGTATACTAGTAATCCAAATACAGAATATTTGAGAGCTATAAAAAGAATTTTTGGTTATCTTAAAAGAATTAAAAATTTAGGATTGTTTTACAATAATTATCCGGCTGTATTAGAAGGATATACTGATGCTAGTTGGATTACAAATGTGGGAGATAAGCATTCCACTTCTGGATGGATCTTCACACTAGCTGGAGGTGTTGTATCTTGGGCAAGCAAGAAACAAACTTATATAACTCACTCAACAATGGAATATGAATTTATTGCTTTAGCGGCAACTGGGAAATAGGCTAAATGGATTAGAAATTTGTAGTTGGATATCAAATTATGGCCTAGTCCTATACCTCCTATTTCTATCCATTGTGATAGTCAAGCCACTGTGGCAAAAGCCTATAGTAGCACCTATAATGGTAAGTCTAGACACATTAGTCTAAAACATGAATATGTGAGACAATTGATTAAAGATGGTACCATAACAATTGTCTATGTGAGGTCAAGTAAAAATCTTGCCGATCCTTTGACTATCAAGACATATGGTAATAACGACCTCACAAGAAATGGAGCTAAAACCCTTTAATTAAAACCATTAATAATGGTAACATGACATTTTTCTAGAACATCACTAGTTACAAGATTTAATGGGTAAGAACAAGATATTAAATGTGATTGTTTGATATTGACATAGCCATGATATGAGAAGTCAGTATTGTCTGTTACGTTTTGTAGGCTGAATTGAATTCTTAATGAAGTATGATACGAATTTGTAGTGTGTTGATAATAACAGAAACACACGGTAGATACTTCACCTATATGAGCTTAGAAGTGGTGCCGCTTCTTACGAAAGTGAGGGTTGTTTTATAGAGAACTCATGAAATAGGATTAAACACAAGGCTATAATAGTGCAGAGTAATATAAACCTTCTCGCTAAAACAAGAAGTTAGTGTATGTGCGGTATGTCCGGTTCTATTACATAAAAGTACAAGTTTAAAGTTGAGCTATTTGTCACTTTGATAGAGCTTTGATATACTTGCACTAAGTAAAAGTTTAACTCGAAAGAGACTTTTATATATGTATATTAATCTTACTAAAATTTTGGCTGTACGGTTTTTAAAACTTTAATTTTGAAATCTTTGTTTTTATAAACAAAGTGGGAGATTGTTGGAGGTTTGTTTGTCAAAATAAACTGAGTGTTTTTTCCTTGTCCCACATAGGAAAAGTAGGAGGAAGTGATGCAATTTATAAGTGAAGGGTTTTCTTGTATACCTCAAGAAATGATTAGGTGGGGCTAGACTCCATCATACTTACGTGCGGTGTGTGATTATTTGGCGCACTTAGCACTTTGCACGCCTACACGCCCACGATTTAATTAGCACTAATCCCTTTGTTATTTATTTATTTATTTATTTATTTATTTATTTTATTATTATTATTATTATTATTATTATTATTATTATCATCATCTTTTGTTATTAATTTTTAATAAATTCAAAGGTTGCCTTTTTCTTTTGAGAATTTTGGAAATAAAATATAAAAAATGAAAATTCAAAATTCTATTAAAAAATTATTATTCCGAATTTTATTTGTGTCTTTTCAAGACAACCTTTGAAAAATTACTTATTCGGTTTACAATTTTTCCCGAAGGGTTGCAATTGTTCGGTTTTCGACTTCTTCCGAAGAGTCACATTTGTTTATTCGAACAATTTTTCTAAAGAACTTGCTCGTTCATTCTTTGGCAATTTTCACGAAGAGTTGCAAGATTGTTTCATATATAAACTTGTCAATTTTTGGAAAAAAAAATGTGGTCATTTTTCAAATCTTCTTTCTGAAAAACTGCAGCCAATTTTTCGATTGTTTCCTAAAGAGACCCTGGAGAAATACTAAAATTGTTATCTAGTATTCTCATCCAAACTTTATTGTATTCTAGAGGATTTTTATCGGTGACCATTAGCAACCTTGTGAAGCAAATAAATCTTTAAAGAAAGTGATATCACGCCTCAAAGTTCGACTTGAGTACTCTAAATATCCGTCTTTATTGTTCAACCCTATTCGAAGCCATATTTTTACAACACTGAATGTTGTCCAAGGAAAACGTGCACACATAATCCCACCGTGAGCAACTCGTTGAGGGTTAACCCTGTGCTTGACTTCGGCAAACCAATCTCTGGACAACTCCAGTTGCATGTAGCCACGCCGCGGAATCTCGAGCATTGTGTCTGCGGGAGAGTTGTTGCTAAAACAAAAAAGAAAAAACTTATTTTGTGTAGGTTTTTGAGCGAGCCAAGCACCATGGAGCCATGCTTCGTCGCCATGCACATAACGCTTGCCACCATTCGCTGTCAAGAAGCTAGTCGCAATCCTAGTCTAATTGCACTTGGTCCAAATTTTGAAAGAATATCCTTAAATTAGGATGCACATCTCTAGTATATTTACATATTTTACTGCCTAATTCGCAACCGCACACCGATTTTTTATTCCATCTATAAGGCTTTAGATGGAATAATTAATCATGTCGGAATAAAATTGATATTTTGATCTTTAAGGCTTAATATCAATTTATTGATTTTATTAGTGAAATAATCAAGCTGATTTGGATATTGTTCCCTGATTTGAACGATGTATGATATCTTTGATGATTATGAATGATTTGGTGCTTATCCTTTAATTGCTTTATTTATCCTGAAAATACAAAGAAAAACACATTTGCATGTTATGTAGATAGAATTGCATGTTTAGATGACATCTAGGTTAGATAATACCTTTTGAAATAAATTGCATGATGGGATAATTTTCTAAGTTAATATAGGATTTAGATTAGTCTAATCCTAACTTAAAATAGATAATATCTCACTTTAGTTAGATTTTTTTTTTTTTTTTAGCAATTTAATTACGAATTTTTATAAAAAAAAAATACAAAAAAAAAAACATGCGCATGTCATACAGCATTAGGTTAATGAAATACACGTCATTTAGTGATTATTGCTAGGTCCATTTAATTAGAAATTGTTCGTCATTAGAATTATGTCATTTGGTTAATTTAGATTGCACATCTAATTATTGGAAAATTTTAACTTCAAATTTCATGAAAAATACCAAAAAGAATTGTCTTAGAATTAATTTTATTCTCTTGGATAGAGTGCATGCTCATTAAGAAAATACAAAAAAATTACTTTGCTCACGTCATATAGTTTAGGTCATACAGTTATGTCATGTCATTTCATGCTAGATTAGTAGCGTGCATTGCATAAAGCATGATTCTCGTTAAATAAGTTAAAACAAAAATTAAGTGATTGTGTGTTAATTAGAAATCATATCTAAAACTGTTGATGTGAATTCTGATCTAATATTACAGATGTTTTTGTTGCTAAGTCCTGCAATTTATTCATTGCTTTACTTTAATTGGGTGTTAAATTTGTAGTTTACACACTCGCATAATCACTTCACATGTTAGGGAGGTAAATTAAAATTAATTCAAGCTACCTGCAAAATATTTTTTCGAAATAAAAAGAGAAAGGTATCGAAAGGGTATTAGAAAAGTCTAGTATAACCAAATCCCCATACTTAAAGTCTCTAGTTCGTAGAAGTAAAATAGTTCTCCCATTATTTTATGTAGGTGTCTAATCGATCTACCGTAAATTGATTAGTGGCGACTCCCTTTTACATGTTAGATATTTGAATTTAAGTCACGAATTGGTATGGGTTTGGGAGAACCCAAGCTAAGTTAGACTTAGTAGTCCATTAGCCAAATTTTAGGTGGTGCACCCGAAATTTAAGTCGCGACAGTTAGTTACTTATGGTTCACCTTAATTGTAATTAAGTCTAATTGCTTTCTCTCCCTATATTTAGTGGTCTTATACTTTTCTTCTGGTAATTGACATAGTATTACACTCTTCTCTCCTCTACTACAAACCTCAACACTATATCGATGAAGGAGGTCCTTGGTAAAATTATTTCCAAAACCACTATTTGACTTTCCAATTTCATATTTCCGCACTTTAAGCTTAGGTCAAAGTCTAGCCTACGCGTAAGGGGGAGTGTTAAAAAATAATTTTTTCCGCATAAATGATGGAACCACTCCTAATTCAAGAAGAAATTAATTTGTGTACCCATAATCTAAAGACTCATACCTAGGATCTCACCACTTCATTATTGGCAAGGATCGATTGGATGATCAATCAATCCTCCCATTATGAGCTGGGAAAAAAAAACATGCTACTTAGGTAGTTTGATCAACTCTAATATTGCATGTAGATGGTGAAGTTGAAACTCTCATGCAGCTTTTCTCTAAGTCAAGGTAGAGGAAATGTCTAGGCAGCAAAGGAGCTGCTATATGTCAAAAACAAGGAGAATTTGTCTGGGTGGACGTAATTGGAAAATGAGATCGAATAGGCTTAAGATAAACAGCTGGCGTTTCCATTGATTTGACTCTCTACAGTTTCATTATCTTAAGAAGTTAATTGGATTGGTTACGAGGAGGATCATCAAGGTGATTCATTTTGTAACATCCCCCATAAGGTGGTCATATTTAGAAAATGAATATGCGTGGTATGTTATGATGCTCCATAAGTGAATATGAGAGGTAATGAGTGATCATATTCAGAAAGTGAATATTGAGTAATATGTTATAATCCTTAGCAAGTGAATATGAGTAGTATGTTATAATAATCAACAAGTGAATATGAGTAATGAGTGGTCATATTGAAAAAATGAATATGAGCAGTAAGTGGTCATATTTAGAAAGTGAATATAAGCAGTGTGATATGATACCCAGCAAATGAATATAAGCAATAAGTAATCAAATTCAGAACATGAATATAAGTAAAATGTTATCATACTTTGCAACTAAAGAAAACCTTTATACGAGACATATTTTACATGTTCTGACATGTCCGCTATGTGGGAAAGCACTAGAAACAACGGAGCATTAATTTATCTTATGGGACTGGACAAAGCATATTTGGTTAGACCCTTATTTGCAAGTGGACAGCTCTCCATCAAATATAACTCGCATCGATAAGTGCGTCCATGAAAATCTCACATCCAAATTTGACCCACACTAGAAAGCCCTCTTCACTGGTGTACTATGGTAGATATGGAAAGCTCGAAACGCCAAGGTTTTCTATGCTCAGTAGCCCGATCCGAGAGCAACGCGTGAAGAAGCCACTACCATGACCCTATCCATGTTCCTTCCAACTGCCACATACGAGAATATTCCTCTTCCGTTCCCTTCCACTTTTGAACATTGCCACACTCGGTCAACGATGCATTTGAGGCATGATTTCGAAACAAAATCAGCAATCTGCACAAGGCCGACGTGCATCCAAAGCCTTTCATTGAATGACCGTGATTTTCTATGCTGAATAAGAGACCCTAAAAGAGAAAAACTGCTCATTAACTCCCATAACCTAGGCATCATGAATTGCACATCTATTTCCATGATCCAGATTTTTCACCATTTATGTGCACCCAACTTCCTAATTTGATTCTCGATCGCCTTGAATCAACAATGCCAGGACTTGGAATCACCATCTTCAAGCACGCTATAAATATACCGACGTTTACACATGTGGAGGCAAGAGAGTCCGCATTGAGAACTACCCATGATGAGAAAGAAGGTTAAGCTCATGTGGATTGAGAAAAACAAATGCTAGGAAGGCGCATATTAGAAAAAAAGCATTTAGAATTGGCTGAGGAAGTAAATGAGATTAATAAAGCGTGTGGTGTGAGTGCGTTCGTTATCATGCATGGTCGTGGTGATACCGAACCGGTCACGTGCCATCTCGCCCGGAGATCGAACGATTGCTGAAGAGGTACGAAAGTTTCCCGGAAGAGGTATGAAAATTAATAATCATCAACCAACCAAGTTGAATGTGCTAAATACATTAGGCCAACTTAACACCTAGAGTTTTCACTTACTTCACAAGTAATTTCGAGTTCAAATTTAAGTCACCTTCAAATAAAATAACACAACCAAAATTAACGGAGCTTGATTTTCAAACACGATAAAATCCATCAGTAGAAAGTAATAAAAATCCATGATTTACCTCACCCGAATCAGAAAATCAACGCACAATCTTTGTATCTCAAGAGTGGGACATTTGCTTCTATTTGTTCAAAGCAAAAGATTGGAGAGGGAGTTGATGATCGGTAATGGTTGGAGGAAAAGCTTTTAACCTTGGATTTTAAGTATTTTCAAGTATCCTTCTATTCGGCCAAGGAGTTTTAAAAGATAGGAAGTATTAACCATGGTTAAAAATCATGATGAGCTTGAGGATAAGATACCGAGTGGCCCAATAAATGAAATTTAAGTGTCCCTATGGAACTAGGTAGAGCACAAATGATCCAATAGAATTTTGACATACGAAGATAATTTGGAAGGGATAAAGATAAGCCTCTTCCATTTGGCCAAGTGTGTGTATGACTAAAGGTGTCAGAACCGAATTGAAATCGAAATCGAATTGAACCAAACTGAAATTTTCTACATTTTCGGTTCAATTCAATTTTTGGTTCAAATAATGAAAAAATAACCCTTTATTTTTTATTTTGCCTTTCCAAACCACTAAAACTTAAAAAAAAAAGATAACCCTTTATTTTGCCGATTTGGATTTTTTCAGTTCAATTTGGTTTATAAACCAATCCAAACCACTAAAACTTAATAGCCCCGAACTAAAATAGATATCTCGTTTTGTTTCTTTGCTCACTCAATCCTAAGCCTGATGCTTAGAGAGAAAGTAAGAGGAGGAGCTTTGGGAGAAGCTTTGATATCTCGGCCTTTGGCTTGGACGAGGCGTGCGGTGCGCACTCAACCTCGGGGAAGAGCGCTTGGATCGGCATGGCATTTGTTGGAGTAGGATCCAACTTGACCTTCGGTTTCACCTCGGACAACTTGTTGATGCGCATGACGGCCTTCAAACTCTTGTCGAGGTGTCGGATCGACGCGATGGTCTTGGTGTTAACCATCCCTTTGATCATTGGGACAGTCGTCGGGTAAACCAGATCGAGGATCGCAAGGCATTTGGTCCTCATGTCGATCATGGATCTCACGCTATTGAAAAATTGCATGCCAAGAATGAGATCATAATCGTCAAGCGGGATTACCTCGAAATCCATTTTGCCCTTCCAATCATCGATCTTGACGTCCACATCCGAAGTCGATCCTACGCCACGGACGCCTTCCGAATTGACCGGTTTGAAGGTGTTCCCGGTCGGCTCCATGCGAAGGTTCAAGGCCTTTGCCACTTCCTTCGACATGAACATGTTCGACGCGCCCGTGTCAACCAAGGCGTATAGCGTTCGGCCGCACACGTCGACTTGCACAAAGAACATTTCCATGTCCGACGCAGCTTCTTTGGTTGGTGACCGAGCTTGGACGGAGTTGATCATTTTCACGGCTCCAAGTCGGATTTGTCTCTTCTCTTCTTTGGTCTCCTCTTTTTCTTCCTCGAGGGCAAGGAGGGCGTTGATTCGACCCTTCTTCGGGCACTTTTGGGTCCAGTGCGGACCTTGGCAAATGAAACAAGGAGAAGGCGGGGGTTGATCAAACCTGCTCGCGTAGTCCGTTGGCGGTCTACCCCTTTGGAAGGTTGGCTTGGAAGACCCTTCTCCCCATGCTTTGGCTCGGCCGCTTTGTTCATGCGCAGCCCGGGGAGTGTTTCTTCCAGCTTCATCCTCGCAAGGTCGATCAGTCCTCCAATCCCTTTGTCAACTCCTTGGTTCGGTCTTGGTGAGGTCGACGAGTGACTCGGCCACGCTTAGCGCACGCGCCAGGCTACTCACGTCCCGCCGCTTCAACTCGAGCAATGCCCACGGCTTCAACCCATCCATGAACGCTCCGAGAGCCTCCTCTTCGCTCAGGTTGCGAATCTGGAGTTTGAGCTCGATGAACTCCTTCACGTACTCTTGGATCGTGCCTCTTTGCTCGAGGCGATGGAGCTTGCTACGGGCCTCTTGTTGAGCGAACTCGGGGAAAAAGTAATCCCGGAACTCTCGCACGAAGTCGTCCCATGTGCACACAGGATCGGCGCCTCGTCTAACTTCGTCACACCTATTGCGCCACCAAAGCATTGCCGTATCAGACAGGAACATGAATGCGGTTCGTACCTTGGTCGTCTCGACGTTCATGTTGACGGCGCTGAAGTATTGCTCCATGCTCCAGACGAAGTTGTCCACCTCCTTGGCGGATCGTTCGCCTTTGAATTCTTTCGGCTTTGGCACCTCGATTTTGGGCACTGCTTGGTTCGGCACAGCCCCGTTGGTGATGCTAAGTTTGCACAGGGCGAGCTCGGTCTTGAGCTCTTGGATCTCGGCCTTCATGGCTTCAACCTCGTCCCTACGTGGAGCTTCTTCCTCGACCACTTGGACGCGCTCTTTCAACACATCGATCGATGCTTCAAGGGCTTCGTCCTTGTCGTGTAATGGCGCGGTAGCTTCGTTGAGACACGACGTGAAGTCTTCACGGAGCGAACTCTCAACCTCCATGATCCGGTCTCGCACATCGTCAAGACCTTCCATGAGTTCGAGCACGGCGCTCCGGACCTTCCCGATCTTCTCATCGAACGCAGCTATGACGTCCATCGAGGCGTCTCTTTTCTTTGCACGGCCGCGGTTCTCTTGGACTCGTGCGGTCTCTCCAACCATGACAGCTTCTTCGCTCGACATTCCTTCGAACAGTTGGCGCTCCTTGGTCTGTCGAACGGATCTCTCTTTTGCTCGATACCACTTGTCTCGGGCCGATCGATTGGGATCGTGACCGCGCGGCGAAATCGGGCGAATTTGGAGAGAGAGAAAGTAAGAGAGGCAAGGCTGAGAGACAGCGACTGAGTTGCGTGCGACCGCGGAGGCAAAGCTGAGCGACAACGTGTGGGTAACAGATTTGATGGTTGGCTTTTCGATTCTTGAGGCGAGTGAACACTGGTGACTAAGTTGCGTGCGTCAACCTCATCTTCATCATTTTTTAGTTCTTCGTCCTCGTCTTCTTTGGGTAAGTTCGATGTGAAATCTTTTTGTGCATTCATGTGTATTTTAGTTGATTCCTGAGTGAGATGTATATAAAAATCGCCCTTGAATTGTGGATTGGTAAGTAATCTGATTGGATTTTGTTGTGACTGAAGTTAGTTATAGATTGGATTGAGTTTCATACCTTACTCTATACGCTGGTTTCAAATTAAATAGCACATGTTTAACAAAATTCTAAAACAAGATCCATCTGAATTTGCCTCTTTTTATTTGCCACTTTGGGCTGAATCAACCCACTTTACATCACGGTGGTTGCTTTGTTAATTGTTGAACATAATTCCTAATTTATTAAGTAATTATGGAATGCCTCCTTGAATATGCTTTTATCTGTTCTTTGTTCTATTTATTCCTTTGGCATTTAAGTGTGGTTGCCGGCAAGGAAATTGCCATGAGTTTATGTCACATATGTAAAAATGACTAATCGTAAAGGTGGTTGAAGTAGGAGAACTTACATTGCCGGAAAATCCTTGTGTGCCTTGGTTTGTCTTTTAGTCAATTCTTACTATTTAAATGAAAACCAACAACCGAAAATCTGAATCGATTCGAACGGAAGCAGACAGGGGTTTTAGTTCGGTTCGTGTTTAGTTCAGGTCACATTTGATTCGATGCAGCATTTTTCTTTAACGGTTTGATTTAGTTCGATTTTTTAGAAATATTGAACCGAACCAAACCGAACCATTGACATTCCTATGACTCATCTATGCATTAATGAATGAGGGTTAAACTTAGTAATGTCATGAATGAAGTCAAAACTACCAAGTGCGATGCATCAAATTAAATCATGTGCTTAAAATTTTGATAGAAGAATGAGAAGTGGCGTGTAAATGGAGAAATAATAGAAATCTAGGAAGCTTACTTTCATTCTCTCGTTTTGAACATATATGCGGTTGAAATATTTTGAATCCATAAAAATAATTGAAAAATATCAAAAATTAGGAAAATCTCAAGGTGTAAATTTAAGGCTTAAATATCTTCAAACAAGAAATTAGGGACATACATACCAACTTTTGCCAATAGTTTAGCAGTGAATTAAATATTGTTGCTCTACACCATCAATGTACACATCAAAATCTATCCACCAAATTCCATCACTTCAAATTCTTAGCAATCCCATCGTGGAAATTAGTTTTAAATACTATAATTGAAAATAGAAATATTCGAATGTCACAAATTCAGTCAATTCGGCTAATTTTGACTAGTCGGTGCTAATGTGGATTCTAGCCGTCTGACCAATGTTGACGTAAATAATATTTTAATAATATTTTTATTTTTTGAATTTTTATTTTTTTACCTCCTGTTTTTCTCATTCTTCCTCCGGTTGGCAGTTGGCCAGAGGTGAGCACCGGCAAGGTCGGCATTGCGGACCACTAGCGTGGGTGAGCCTTGCCCAGCTATGGTGAGGCCACCCTCATGATGGTTGAGCGAGGCCCCGCTAGATTTGGCGAGGCCATGACCTGCCCGTGGCCGACAAGACTTAACCCTTGCTAGATCGTCGAGGGCAAGCCTCACTTAGCTACTAGCACCCTTCTCTTGAGGCCGCTTGAGGTCACAGCCTCTAGCAAGGTTAGGCCTTGCCCATGGCCAACAAGGCTTGACCCTTGCCAACCCAGTGGGTTGTTTAGATGAGATCACCTAGCCATAGCCAGGCTTCCTTGAGGCTAGTAAGGGACCCTTGGGAACTGGTTGAAGAAAGGATGAGGAAGTGAAGAAAAAAGATAGAGAAAAAATATAACAAATAATTTTTTTATTAAAATATTGTTCATGTTAGTGCCAACCAACTAAAATTGGCTGAATGGACTAAATCGACACAATTACAAAATATTTAGAACTAAATTGGAAAAATTACAATAGATTCATGACTTTTTGAGTAATTTTCGTTATGGTCTTGTATAGAAAAAAAAAACTATTGTGGTTCTCATGGGTTTTATATGTCAAAATTTGTTGAATTTTATGTTTATGAAAACTCATTTTATGCTTTTTCGTATTCAACTTAAGCAAAAATATAGTGCTTCTTAGAGCAATAACAATGACAATAGCCATGTTAAATAATTGGAGAGAATATCACGCAAAAATAATGTCTATCTTTTACTAAATGATAATATAGGTTTCTTTGTCTTTCGTTCAAATTCACTCAACGCTGATCAAACATCTTGTATTTCCCGTTTCACTAAAACTGAATTTATCATGGATCTTTTCAAGTTAAAAATCATTATTATTTTTAAGCAACTATCATAAAACTAACTATAATATTATATTTTACTACATTTTATATAGGATTAAGTCGAGGTAATTTTACCCTCTTTGTTATAGATTTGGTTCATGAAAATAATTTATAGACTACACAATAAGTGTACAGTATAATCTCCTTTACCGTTGTAGATTTTTTTTTTTTTTTATAAATATCTTTTCCTTATATATTGTTTCATATAGTATTAGTCTATTTTGCTATAAATTATATTGCTTGCGGTAAAGTCAACTGATCTCCTACATGTAAATAGTTTTATTTTTATTTTTTGTGTTTTTCTGACGACATAGCATGTCATGTCCAATATAATCAAGTTTACTTAAAATGTAAACATGAATATTTTATCATTCTCATGGAGTTAATTTCAATACTTTGTAGTTTAAATAGAATGGAACATATACGATATTTACGACTATGTTTATACCATAAAATATTATTCTATTGTAATTTTCTTGAAAATGAAAAGACTTCTGTCAATCACATAATTGGCTGCACGTTCTGTTCCACACTACACATAGATATCATGGCACAACTAAAAACTTATACTTGGATTGCAATATTTTAGGAATTTTCCTTTAAATTTTACTTTTTTTATAGGGGTGATCTATTTCAAGTTAAGTTGATTTTTGCTCTGAAATTGGAAACCAAACTGGACAAATTGGTTCCCGCCTCTTGGGAATCGAAAATTGAACCAATCGATCTCGATCCGATTCTCGAGTTGGGTCGAGATGGGCAGTGTTTTTGTTTTTGTTTCTTCAGCTATACGCATGGGTTTTCGCGGGACGTACGATCAAATAGATAAAGTAGTTCTGTCCACGTGTAATCATTCCCTGACAGAATTGCCCTTTTTCTTTTTTTTTTTTTTTTGGGGGGGCTTTTTTCAGAAGGCGGGAAAAGCCGTTTCGTTTGAATTTCGAAAAACGGCTCAAGTCCACTTTCTTTCGAGGGGGGAAGCCCTCAAAAAGCAACCGACCACCTTTCTCCCCGAAGCAAAATCCGCGATACGAAACAGTCGGAGCAAGAAACGCGGGATTTCTCCTTCTTCTTCTTCGTCCGCCCGAGTCCGCGCCGGCATGGATTTGTGATTTCGCCGTGGCGGCTTCGTCCTGCTTCGGCCCCCTTTCGATTTCTGGGTAGAGAGGGTCGGGCGAAAATGGAGTTCCGTAGCATGAAGCGGAAAGAACTGCAGGCGCTGTGCAAGAAGCACGGCGTGCCCGCCAACCTGACGAACCGCGAGATGGCGGATCGGTTGAGTTCGCTTTTCGAGGTGGGTGTCGATTAAAATCCGAATTATTAATTTAAGAGAGGGAAAGGTTCTTTTTTTTATGAATTTTTCTTGGTTTTGTGTTTGGGATTCGATTCGCTCCTCGATTGGGCCGATTCTAGATGAATTTGCGACGGGTCTTTTAGAGTTCCGTGGTTTCGGTTGTTGTCGACTGATTTTGTTCACGGAGTGGTTCCTTTTCCTATTTGTCCTTGCGGAGCTAGGAATTAGAGATGAATTTTTGAAAAGGTATGGCTTAATTTGTGTTTCTTTACTTTGCAGGAGAATGAGAAGTCTTCAGTAGAACCAAAGAGCGAAACTGACGTTAAGGCTGTGCCGCAGAATGTGAAGAAAGTGAGGTTTAGCCCTGTCGACGAAACGTTTGTATTTGTCAGTTCAAATGTGAAGAGTACTTCGAGAAAGAAGCGAGCCACTCGGAGGGGGTCCAGCAATAACCCGAGTTTGGCTGTGGGAAAATCTCGCAGGAGGTCGCTTCTGTAAGAACTGGGCAGAACCCGGATAGAGCAACGAGGTCAAGGGCACAAAAGGGAGTCGATAAGGATGTGCCTCAAGTTTTTTCGTCTCGTATTAGGAAGAAGAGCAGGAGAGGAGAAGTGAAGGTTGGCATAAATGAGGTTCAGAACGTTGATGTTGGGGATATGGGACCCGAATTGAGTGGCAGCACTAATGGTGACAATCCTCAGGTTGAAGTTGTGGCCCCACTTCGATGGCACTTGAGAAGCAGGGGAGCAGGAGGTGAAAAGGATGGGAAAGTTGAGAGCACAACTATAGAGAATACGAGGAAGAACGTAAGACCGATGGCAGATTTGAAGAAGAGGAAAAGAAATGATATTGAAGCGCATTTGCATTCAGACGACAAACTTGAAGATGGTTCCCAAGCATTTGTGAGGGCTCAACAACGGAAGATGACTAGGCATTCAAAGCGCATAGAAAGAGGGGAGACAGATTCAAAATTGTCGACTGAGGGATCAGAGGCAGTCAAATCTGTAGGGAGAATAACACGGTCCAGGGCTCCGAGAGTGGAGTGCGCTTCTACTGTTAAAGCAATAAGTGATATTGTAGAAGTTCGGGAGAGATTGATAAGGTTGTCCAACTTGGACAACCACAAAAGATCATAGGCAGAAGGACACGAAAACCATCTGCACAAGATGAAAATCTGCCAAGTGAGAATGATGGTCTAGAAGGTCAAATTTCTGATATTTCCACAGCAAGGATCGTGGAGAGGAGGAAGACTAGAAGTATGAAGCGCAATGCAGTGACAGGTTCAAAATCTCTACTCCTGGGCAATGAATTAGTGAATGCAGAAATTGCTGGTAGGAAATTGTGTTCTCAAAAGAAGTCTGGCCTTGATGCTTCCACCATTGAAGCTGAAAGTAGGAAATCTGAAGTTCCAGAGGAACATAAAGAGGTTGATTGCCTCAGACATATGTCAAATGGTTCCGGCAATAGTGTTTCAAGGGGAAAGCATTCTCCTGTTCATGAGGGCAAAGAGCAAAATGGACTAGTTCTTGAGAACAAGACACAAAAACGAACCAAAGACACATGTCAAAAATTAGGGGCTTCAGAGTTTGGGGTAGCTGTTGATCCTGTCAATGGCCTTCCCCTTAGAAGATCCAGAAGAAAAACGATTCCATCAGCTGTCCTTACTGATAAAGAGTTTATTGCTGATCCAACTGACAGAAAGAATGTGCGATCGAGCCCATACAATCGCACATCAGAAGCGAAAACTTCTGAAAAAGAGCAGTCCCTGAAGACATTGATGACTAATGGCCTTGTACACAATTCAAGGGTGTCCTCGGACACACCTGCCAAGCAGATGGGGGGAAAAGTTCCAAACGGAGAAATGGAATATTCTGAACCTTCAACTGAAGATTCTAGGAGAAGCAGACAGTCTAAAAGAGGTTCTTCTAAATCTGACCATGGTGTATCCATGAATAGTATTGTTAAAGCTGACGCTAAGGGGCAACGGGCAGTGCGACAATCACAGAAGAGTTAGAAGCAAGAGCTAAAAGTGCTGAGATGATGGATAGGACTTTGAATATTTATGTCTACTTGGATGTGCCAGCAGTTCTGGAACATGAAGATGGTTTGGAAAAGAATGGCAAAACAGATAAAGCTGAGTGCTCCAAGAACAAGGGATCAGATGGCAAGGCAGGCGACATAGCAGGAGTTAATAGTTTTGATTTAAATGGAGCAAACATTTATAAAAAAGATGACCTTGCAGCACAGCCAGGTAATGCTCTGGTTTCAACAGCTGAGAAGTCGCAAGAGGTTGACGTGAAGGGCAGTTTAGAGGAACTTTCAAGTGATTCTGTTGTTATAACTGAGAAGCCAACAGTTCTAGTTGAGGATGACAGAGGGAAAGTCCAGGATTCTGTCAATCGATCATGTCAAGCTTTGGGTAGAGCAGAAGATAGCATTCCTGAACAGTTGGAAGATATGAATGCCGTCCCCCACCAAGATGCATCTTTCACACGGAAATTAGATAGCGTGGGTAAGTGTGTTGTTCCCATTTGGTTTTGGAGAAACACATCATTTTCTGTAGGTAGCGTGTTCACTTCCCAGTTTTGCAGATGAACGTTCTGATGCTCCCTTATGCTTGGATAATAAACCAGAAACAGAGCATGTATATATCGGAGAAGATGTTCATTCAAGAAGTGTTGAGGTAAACAATTATACACCTTTGGCTGAGTGACAGTGGTACTTTTTAGGGAGTTGGCAATGGCCAACATGACTAGAAAGCATAAGCGAGGTTTTTCTTTGCTTGATCAGGAATTAGCTCTCGAGGATCATATGGATGAGTGTGGGCAAAAAGGGATCCCGGAGAGAGTCCCTGTAGATGCTGATGAGCATGCTCATCAAATTGCTCTTCTTGATCCCAGCTCTAACAAGGATCAGAATCAAGCGTATGAGGCAAGGGAAGAACATACAATAAACTTAGGACTACGAGTTGGTACTTTTAAAACTGCAATAGAAGATGTCGTGGCCATTCAGTTGGACAGTAGCTACTCTAGTGCGCCAACAGGAATTCCAAAAATGCTTGCATTAGGAGATGGAGGTGCGTTGAGTGTCTTAAGTTTTGCATCTTTCTTTTTTTGTGCCTTAGTCTACTCTATCACTAACTCTGATTAGATTACTCGCACTTCACATATTCTTCTGATACTGAAAGCAACAGTCTCTGATTTACTTTTTTTTCCTTTTTGAGTGAGAGATGTGTAATCTACTTTGCTTTCTTTACATTGGGCAGAGGCCAATCAAATAAAAACTCCAAGTCTAGTTATCTCAATTCAGAGCAATAGTAATTTTGGAGGAGATAGATATCCTAGCCATGAGATTGAGTTTTCAAGTCAAAGAGCACAACCAGAGCAGACAGTAATTGATGCAGAGGATGGCTTATGCACTCCTGAAAAAACCACAGAAGAACCAGGCAGGAAGCAAAGGGAAAGCCAACAGCCACTGGAAAGTGTGGAAGCAGCGTTGGCAGCTTGTGAGGTGACTATAGACAAGGTCGCTGAAGAAAATCAATCTGCTGATGGGAGTTTCTCACTTTCAAATCCCACAGATGCAAAGATTACTGGAGAAAAAGTATGTGAAGTTGAGGAAGGAAACTCTGATATTGCTTCTGAGAAGCCATTGGGAAATTTCACTCGAGAGACTTCTGGAAAAGATCTCAGCATGATCCCGCGAGATGGATGTAGCAGTAAGTTAAAAATGCATTTTCTTGATGTTGTCTTTTTTAGCATGATTGCAGGCAACGAACTCTTTGCTACTACTGCTTCCATTTAGCTTTTGTTTGAACCTAGGCTGAGTTCTTAGCAATAAAGTTTCCTTCTTGCAGCTCCTGTTGCTAAGAAATGTTTCCTCTCTTGTGAGCACCCTCTTCAAAATGACTCAGAAAAGCAAGGACAAGGTTGGTTTTATCTGCAATCTTCCTTTTCCTGGATCTTCTTCCAGCAAAAAGTTATGTATGATGTACAAATTTGCTACACTAACTCAATCCTACTACCGGGGACATTCTTTACTTCTGTGCAATTGTCGAATGCCGAATTAGTTATATAGAGTACAAAATTGGAACTGTTGATTTGTTGACAAAGATTTTGGGTTTTTAGCTAAATCTTTCCCTTGGCTTGATTTTTCAAAGATGTTAAAGGGCAATTTCCATTGCTTGAAGCATGTTTCTCTACCTTTGGGGAGGAAATTTCCAGCAAACCAGCTTTCAAAAGTGAAAGTGACCTCAGCAGTGTGGAGGGTGGAATGGATAATCAAGAGAAAATTGATGAGGGCTCTACCACACAGGAGGACAATGTAGTTCCTTTTGGAACAGCATTAATTAATGCATGTGATAATGATTTGAAAGATACGCTGCAAGTGGATTGTACAGATACATGTCCAGATGAGCTGGCTGCTGATACTGATGAGCATAAAGAAAAGGATCCGGTAATGCGAAGCTTTGAATCTGTTTTTGATGAAACTGGCAAATCACGCATGGAAACAATTAATGCCCAAGCAGTTGGCTTGGTTACTTCAGTGGAGGGGATCATTGCTGAAGACAAAGGAGTCTCCAGTGAAATGGTTTCTTTGCATTGTAAGGAATATAATATGTCATTGTTTTGTTACAATCTTTTCTCTAAAGATAGCACTGCTTTTTCTTCTTCACCTTTACTGACATATTCACTCATTGCAGCCCCAAATACTTCTGACCATGAAATGTCATCCTGCATGAATGATGTCTCAAAGGATAATGATGGATATGAAGGTGAATTCAGCATTCTTTCTCCATTCTCAAGAACTATGTGAGAGCTTTTACTGCAGTTTGAAATCATGGCAACTTGTTCCCCCAAAATGCTAACAATTCTCATTATATTTGAGAATCATATTGTAGGAGATGCTTTGGCTACTGATCTTTTATTGTTCAATGTGCAGATGGGGGAAACCGTGAAGATGAAATTCTCTCACCTGTAATTGATGGAAATTCTCTAGGACAAGATAATGGATTTTTGGTCCCCAACTATTCAAGTCACAGTCTTCTAGATGCCAATTCAGAAGAAAACAGATTTGAGGTGGAAGAAAAGAGCCTTATTAACTCTTGTGATGTGAACAATATTGTGAGACCGGCAGTTAAAACAGAGGCATTGATTGAACCAGCCCTAGGAGTAATTTCAAGTAGAAAGGATCAGGTCTTAGTCATGAATGATAGTTCCAGTCCCCAAGTTTGTGGAAATTTCAGTGCTGAAAAAGGAGCAGAGATTGATACCGTTTCTACTAGGGTTGCCAGTGAAAGTTTCCCACTGGATGAATCAAGTGCACTGAGAAGTTCTGTTATGAATGTACAAGGTGAAATTCAAGATGTTCTTAACATAGCCTGTAATACAGAGGCCGTTACCTTTCACAATTGCTTGAAAGAACAGAATCTTGAACAGTGCAATCATACTGTCCAAGAGGGAGATTCACACTTTAGCCCAGACCAACTAGCTGACAAGGATGATCTGGATAAGGCTGTTGCCCAGCTAAATTGCAGTCCTGAAGAAATGGTTGCTTTGGTAAAAAGCAATGTTGATATTACACAAACTTCTAAATCTGAATTTGCACATTTTGAGTCCTTGGAGAAGAAAGGAGCTGTGAGTTCTCTTTCTTTGAGCTCGTATGGCCATAGGCTGGAAGAATTGGATGATAGTGGTCACCAGGAGGAGATTGGGAATAAAGTGGACAAGATGGAGATGACTGCATCATCTAATCTAGACTTTTCAGACAATCATTCTGCAAACCATTCTGAAAACCTTGAAATGACAGAAACACTTGAAGAAGGAAATTTTGATCTTTTTGAAGTAGGCAATTGTCATTTGCCATGTGCTGGTGGAGAGGATTTGAACGTGCAAAAAGAAGCTGTAAACTTCCATCAAAATAGTGATGGGAGCATCTGCAAAGTTTATGAAGTTGGAGAGGAAGCTTCTTCTGCAACTGTGACCATCAAGGCAGTGGATATGATTAAGAAGGAAGAAGATGGAAATGCAACATCAGTTTTTCTCCAAGATTGTGCTCAATTTCATGGAGATGAGTCTTCAAAGATCAATCTTGACACTCCAGTCACTCCAGGAGTGGCTGCTGAAGATCCTAAGTGTAATTTCAATGAAGTCTTGGGAACTATGCTACACTCTGATGAACAGAAGTTTGATCTTTTTGATGATCATAGAGAAAAAAGTTCACAGCCAGACCAAGAGGTGCCAGCAATCTCCGAATATCCTAATCCCTCAGAACCTATATCTGCAGATGTCGGCATATATGTTGGAAATACAGGAAGCATACTCATCCCGGAGGAGAACAAGACAGATGCTGTTCAATTTGATGATGACAAATTATTTAAGGAAACTCATTTGGATGAGGTCAGCAGTTGCAAGATAGAAGCTGCTCCTAATGCTGATACTCATGCTGAGAAAGTGCGTACTTCTCATGAAGATATCATACATACGGAAGATGAACCTAGTGCATTGATATTGCAAGAAAATCCAGAAACTCTTAATCTTGAGGATGGCTCTACGCCAGCTGGAGAAACCACAGTGTCTCCACATGGCATGAGTATTGGCTATGAATGGGATAAGATGAATTCTGCAGGTGAGCGTTTGGTTGTACATACATGTGATGAACCAAATAAGGCTTCAGATTCTTATGCTGCATCTCTTCTGAATGTTGTGTTATTTCCTGGTGAGGTTTTTTGCTAGGAAGTCTGATTGAGTTCTTGCTGAGTGCTAAAGTAGTAGAGCTTTTAGCTGTGAGGAAGACACATTGAGGTCAATTCATTCTGCTTTATGATATTATGCACATCTTGTTTTAAAATGCAGGGGAGGAATACTCATCTAAAGCAAACAATGTGGACATTGGAACTAATGTTAAAGAGCGGAGCGATGGGCACAGAGGTTAGTGTAGCTTTGCCTTGCCATGATTCTACTTATTCATGCAAAGCCAGCAATTCAATCATGATATTTTAGAGGAAATCTTACCGTCATGCATTTCCTCTTGAAGAGGAAGTAATAGCGCAGGAAGCTCATAAGCCTCAAGAGGACCATGCTGTAATTGGAAATGCCAGCGACTCTAACCATAGCCCAAAGGCTTCCAGAGAAGTTGCTAAAGAGTATGCTAGAGACGATGAAGTTGCTTCTGTGCAAACTGATCTTGTTCTGTGCGAATCTTCTTGTACCAAATATGAAAGGATTGTCCAAGACAATGAAGAATCGCATGGTTCTGGAAGGCTTGATAAGACTTCCATTGGATCCAAGCAACTCTCTGCAAATGCTGACTCTAGCAGTGACTTCTCTCGGAATTCATCAATAGGAGATCCAGCAATTCTTGGTGAGTATTTGTTCACTCCTTCATTCCATCATATAAGTAGACTCTTATCATACGTTGGGGATACTAGAGAAGTTGTTTGTTTCCTAATGCAGAAAATAAGTTTTTGGGGAGTCAAGTGGAGTTGCGGACATTTACTAGTTGGGGAATGAGCTTTGTCTTTGGAGACAATGTAAGAAAATTGGATGTGCAGGCTGAAGAAGAGAGACTAAATGGAAATGGCAAAACCGCTGGCAGTGTAGAGGTAAGGATCGACAAGTTGGAAGAAAATGCTCCAGTAGTTGCTGTAGAAGATTCAAAAGATCACATGGATCATTTTGATGCTAAAATATTAAATCACACTTTCTTGAAGAATGAAGAAAACAGGGAAGATATCATCAGAGTCACTGATGATGAGCATTCTAATGACGGGGCCCCATTTGAATATTCACGTGATTTGGAACATGAAAAGAAAGATGTGACAGAGGATCACTGCAGTAACTGCAAGGCCACAGATGAGCTTACTACTAAGAATGACAAAGAGTCAATGGAGCATGAAGTCTCTGCCATGATTCAAGAGTATATGGATCGCGAGAAGTTGGAAGATGGGAGTATTGAGGTCAGGGCTTCCTATGTTGATAGCAGAGAGAAAGAACTTGCTTGTGTTGATGCAAGTGATGCTGCCCCATCGGATGTATTCCCAATATTACATGATCCCAGTGACATAAGAAAGGAGCAATTGTCATTTTCAAGTTATTCCAATGAAAATGTTGAATTAGGAATAAAACAGGAGAAAGAGTCATTTATTCCAAATTCAGTCAACTATACCCCAGCATCTGTCAATTTGTCTGCGAGAAAAGGTATCAAGAATTCGGTTTTTAACAGTGATAGCTTGGTGTGACTTTATTTTGTGTCTACAGAGTTAGTAATTCTTTTCATGTATATATTTCTGCAGATGTAGCTGAAAATGTCAGAATGCAGCAGATGAACCTGATATCGCCTCAGACCAAGAAGCTTATTAATTCCTCAATGGTGGGAAGGACAAAAGCCAGGAGCAATTTCATTGAGAAAATGCCGAAGAAGTTGCTTGTAACTTCAGACATGAAAGAGAACATGCCGAGCACTAAGTGGGAGCAAGCTGGTAGTGTCACAGCTTCTAAAACAACAAAAACTAGGAGGGTCTTGGAGGATCTTCAGAGGAAAGAGATTTAGAACCTCTGTAGGGTTGATTGGTCTTTTCCTTTCTAGGAAAAGACCTTGGCACATCTCATGCCAGCACTCTAGAAACAGGATGTAACATTGAATGAAACTAACTTATTCTAAATGTGCAGTTTGATTTCTGAACCTTATAATGGCAATACAGCCAATAGTTTGTACTATGCAAATTTGGTCTTGGTATGAATCAACTGAATTCTTGGTTTGATTCCGAGAATGGAGTTGCATCATCGCAAAGCAAGAAATGAGAAATGGAGGTGAGTGGTTGAAGAAAGCATGTTGCTTGGTTGTAAAAAAGTTGAATAGTTTTAAGACTGCCTATTTTAAGGTGTAAAAGGTCAATTTTTTTTCCAAGCAAAAACATCGAGAATCAGACCTAAAGGAGTTTTTTAACAGCTTGGCTACAAAAAGAAAATGAGAGTAATGAGTGGTAATGACATAGGACAATCACTCTCATCATCTCTCCATGCCCAAGTCGATCTATTGAAGTGTTGATCTTCAAGACAAATCACAAAGAGCGAGGATGCAGCTGGATTGAAATAAAGAAGAAGATACATGCTTTAATCTTAGGGGATCACCCACATCCACATACAGATAGATCCATAGATATTTATTTTGATAGGCTATGTCCTGGACACAAATTTTGTTTTGCAGGACCTTGAAGACTTCAAGACTATCCCATCCAATTGCTGAACATACGTTTCTATCTTTCATTTTACACCATGAGCGGAATTCTTTGGAAGGTTTTTCTGCCTAATTATTAGTTGGCGAACCTGCTGTTCTTTTCACTTTCCATGCTGTGTTGATGGCCATTGTCATACTAAGAATGAAATGAAGTAAATCTACTTACAAATACTCTTAAAGTTAGAAAAGATCAAATCTAGAAACAAGACAGGAGACAGTTCCCTAACTCCCTCTGGTTTCATCAATAAGAGATCCATCTATTCACAGTTAATACTTATTCACATCTTCATTTCATAGTGTAAAATCTTAATACTCACATTCTCTTTTTATGCAAAAAATAAGTCTTTGGAGAGTCAAGTGGAGTTGCAGACATATTTACTAGATGAGAAATGAGCTGTCTTTGCTGACAACTCAGAAAGTGAAGGTAATGTGGATGCAGACAGCAAGGAAGCGAGACTTAGTAATTGAAATGTAAAAAATGCTGACAGTGTAAAAGCAAGGAGCACAAAGTTGGAAGAAAATGCTCTGGTAGTTTTTGTAGAAGATTTGAAAGATAATGTGGATCATCCTGTAGAGCAAACTGCTGAATTCAAGGACGCTCAAATTTTTTTAAGTCTACATTGAAAACCAAAGGAGACAGGAAGCTATCTTTAGAGTCACCAATGACGAGTATCCTGAGGATGGGGCTACGTCAGAATACTCCCATGCTATGAAACATGTAGAGCAAACTGCTGAATTCAAGGATGCTTAAATATTTTTTAAGTCTACATTGAAAACCAAAGAAGACAGGGAAGCTACCCTCAGAGTCCCCGATGACAAGCATCCTGATGATGCAGCTACGTCAGAATACTCCTATGCTACGAAACATGAAGGGATAGATGAACCATAAGACCATTGCATTGACTACCCAACGGTAAATGAGCTTATAATCAAGAATTAGCACAGTACACGCAATTGGGAAAATAGCCAATTGTGTGTACTGTGCTAATTCTGAGTCATGGTACAAAATAATTGAATTTGCTCAATGGAGTTTAATCAGGCTGAATGCCCTAGAAGTGAGCTTATGTTGGATTCTTGGGACGACTCCCTTCATTGAAGTAAAAAGCATAAGCTTCAATCGTTGCTATCTTTGTTTTTGTGTGAAGATATTAATGCAAGACCACAGAATACAGGATGCTAATTTTCAGAAATGCAAAGCTAACAAATGCAGCAAGAATATTTACATAATCAAGATTCAAGAACCACCAAAAAAAAAAAAAAAGATTCAAGAACCATCCTCTACAGAGTACACTGACTACCGAGGGCAGTCCTAGGACTCGTGCTTCTCAAACAGGAATTTAAACATTAGTGATATTAATCCAAATCTGTTGGTGGCAGTGCCACCGGCCCGACATGAACCTCGGTGTGCTTGCAGTGCTTCTCCTCCTTCTTGTTATTGGCCTCAGGCTTCGTGGCAGCAGCAGTTGAGGTGGCTGATTCCTCTTCTATCTTGTGCCTGTGGGCATCCTCCAGGTCCTTATTGGCCTGGGGCTTCTCACGCTGCTTGCACATCATTAATTAGGAATTGTGTGAATGAAACGATGAAGGTAAAGAAAAAAGTAAAAAGAGTTATTTGCTTTGTATAATTTTTTTATACATGCCCCAAGTATGGTATAAATTCAACAAAAAAGATTGATTTATTCATTTTGAACAGAAGTTTTTGATCATGTAAGTACTGTTATGGATTACAACCATGTTTTTTGTGGGGAAATCTTATTTCTCTGGTTGATCGGTGAAGGAATACCAAACTATTGCTCATTTTTGTAAGGACAATCCATTCTCACGTGGCATGCCAACATCATGTCCAGTTGAAATATATAAGTCTAATCATGATCCTTCGCATCAAATGCTTGTGATCAACTCGATGGCATGGGTCAATAAGATGTAGAATATATAGAATGGGGAAAACAACTGCAAGAACTGAGAAGAAGTTGATGATTATCACCATAGGAATAGCGCAAATGGCCACATCATGGAGCTTAGCGTCAATGGCCGCAGCTTGGAGCTCAGCGCGATGCAAGAGATCCTTCAAGAAATCGAATGTGGGCTTGGTAATCTCAGCATGAGCACCGTCAGGGCTACTGCGTGGGCGGGGGCCTCGACAGGTGGCCCGTCCTCCTTCTTGCCGGGGAAGAGGTGGTGATGTCCTTGGCACATCATGGGAGGTTGTCTTTTCTGGGGAGGCTAGGCTTCACGATGGATCAGGGAAAGGACTCCCAGTGATGGGAGGTGTTGTGTGTTATGGGAAGTGTCGGGAGATAGTCTGGGAGGGAGAGGGGGTTCAAATAGGCAGGTCAATTTGGTGGGGCTCTATTCTTTACGGAGCGTTGCGTGGGGTTGAGATTACACCTTTCTCGAGTCGTTTTCAGAAAATCGCAGGGAACAAGAAGACGGAGGCCCCATCTGAAAGCAAGGTTTGGAAAGCGAAAACGCGTAGCCCTGTCACTGTCATCGCCTAGGTACGGAGCAGCAAAACGTATGTCAAAAGTGCAATTCCGATTTTGACAAGTACGGCTGGAATCTGCCAAGAATCTTGTTTAGCATCCGAGAGTGGGACATGGTTTACTTCTGATTGAATAAGCAGCACCAATCTCTGAAACCTCCAGAAGGAATATTTTTTTTTTCTAATTATATTGTTTCTGTTGATGAGCTGCAACTCAAGTATTGGTTGTAAAGATGAGAAAGAGATATAAGTTGTAAATGAGCTGTGGAGATGAAAAGCTCTCAGATTAAATTTTCACCTGGGTATTAAAAAAATGGTCGTGGCAGCAAGAAATCGTTTTCATCTGCTTTGATTTATTTCTTTTCTTACTCAGTTTTTCACAGAGAGGACTGTCAGGATTGACTGGTGCAGTTCAATTCAATGGGAATTCCGGATGCTTCTTAATACAAACTGGGGGGCATATTTTATCCTCTTTCGATATTGGAGTTAATCGTTCCTTCAATTGGCAGAGCACATGAATCAATCTCTTCGTTCCCAAGGCCAAAGCCAGCAGAAGAAGAAGAGGAAGACCCACCAAAGCACTCCTCAATACTCGTTGTAGGAATGAGACTAATGTTCGATCCATGTTTGTTGCTAATGTTTATGCAATGTTAAGATTTTTGCTTTGCCTTATGATTTTGTTTTTGATAATTAATCTTGTGAATTCTTAATTTTTCGTTTAGTTAAAAGGTTCATGTACTTTTTGATTACAAATGCTTAATATTTCAATATAAATTATGATTCATTACCATCTTGGAAAAGGACTCAGCGTGGTTCATCCTCATGAAACAGGATTGCACCATTGAAACCAACTTATTAAGATACGGATTTCCAGTTCCTAGAGTCAATTTGCAACCGTAAGACAAAGATAATTGGGAAAACAGCCAATTGTGTGAAGTATGCAAATTCTGAGACAGAGTACCAAATGATTGAATTCACTCAATGGAGTTTAATCGTGCTGAACGTCCTAAAAGTGAGCTTATGTTGGATTCTTGGCACGACACTTTTCATTGAAGTAAAAATAGCATGAGCTTCAATTGTTGTTATCTTTGTTCTCGCGTGAAGATATTAATGCAGAATACTGATTTTCAATCCAAATTATAAAAACGGGGGTACATTTTCGTAGCTTAGCTAACAAAGCTAATCCCCTGCCCATACCGAACAGTGCATGCGAATCTTTCTGAAAATAGTTTTGACCTCCACACGCGAATCTTACTGAAGAGTGACATATCACTTTCATTTCCATGTCAAGTGAATCCACCCAGCAAGGGTACCATAGTCACCTAGATCTGGTCCCTAACAAATCGAAGTGCTGATATAAACCGCAATTTCCAAAATACAAGAACAATTCCAGATTCAAGAACCACCCTCTGCCAATACGCTGACTACCGAGGGCAGTCCTAGGACTCATGCTTCTCAAACTGCAATCTGAACTTCACTGATAGCGATCCATAGCAGTTGGTAGCGGCACCACCGAGCTCACTGAGAAACTTGAGGTGCTTGCAGTGCTTATCCCCCTCCTTGTTATCGACCTCAGGCTCTGCAACAGCAGCAGCTGCGGCTGCGGCTTCCTCCTCTATCTTGTGCCTGCGGGCGTCCTCTGGGTCCTTCTCGGCCTCAGGCTTCTCAAACTGCAATTTGCACATCATTAAATTAGGAACTGCGTCAATAAAACAACATGAGTTAAGGTAAAGAGAAAATAGAAAAAGGTATAAGCTGAACAAGAAAGATTGATTTATTCACTTTGAGCAGGAGTTTTTGATCATGCAAATACTGTTATGGATCACGACTATGCTTTTAGTGGGGAAATCTTATTCCTCTGGTTGATCTGTGAAGGAATTTCAAACTATCGTTCACTTATAAGGACGATCCATTCTCGCACTGCATGCCAACATCATCTCTAGTTGAAATATATAAGTCTAATTGCGATCCTTCACATCGAATGCTTGTCATCAACCCGATGATTCAGGTGAGTAAGACGTGGAATATATAGAATGGGAAAACAATAGCAAGAATTGAAAAGAAAATGATGATTATTACCATGGCAAAAGCTCCAGCCGCCACAGGACCGAGATCCTCGGGGTACATCTTCTCCTCGTTCCAGTAATCGAACTCATCCTCCGGGTACATCTCCTCCTTCCACCAATCGAACTCCTCGACCTCCATGATGGCGGCCACCTCGGTGTTCTCAGCATAAGCGCCGTCAGGGCCACTGCCGTAGGCGGCGGCCTCGAGGGGTGGCTCGTCCTCCTCCTTGCGGTGGAGGAGCTGGTGTTGTCCTTGGCACATCGTGGAAGGTTGTTTTTTGTCGGGACGCTAGACTTGACAATGGGCGAGGGAGAGTACGGAAGGATATGTGTAAGTGCGGGATGACGACGAGGAGAGAAAATGGGGTTTATAGAGAAAATTGGGCTACCAGCCCATCCATGGGCGGGCGACCCTTCATTCGGTTTTCCTAGACGGTTGACTCTTGGGCTTCCGAAATCCCTATATGGACATGGGGTTCCGCGCTTCGATCGAAGCTTCTCGATCTCCTTTCGATTCGGTGAAGCGAGATGTGTTTGCTTGCGTCAACAACCGCGCGATGCTTGGTGGTTGGTGAGAGTAGTCGAAGAAAAGCGTGTTGATTGTGACCAGGCCCGATTCAAAAGCTTTGGAGCCCTGCATTTGCGGTGCATCCGGGAACAAGCCCACGACCATTGAGCTACCAGCCCATCCATGGGCGGGCGACCCTTCGGTTTTCCTAGACGGTTGACTCTTGGGCTTCCGAAATCCCTATAGGCCTTTTGAATTTTTTGTATAACTATGTAATGATTAGAGAGATTTAAACTCCACCTAGATCATAAAAGAAAGGGAAAAGACCATAAAAAATTTCAATTTTATCCAAAGTGACAAATTTACCCAATTTTTTTTTTTGACATAAAAAACCTCAAACTTTCAGTGATACATTTACCCCATTAAGGGCATTTTCGTCTTATTCTTTCTATATTTCCCTTTTCTTTTTTCCTTTTCTCTTCCCTTGCCGACCATGGTGGAGCCAGCAGAGGGAAGCTGGCATCCGGCGAGGGTCGCCCAACGCTAGCGAGGGGTGCCCTCGCTTGACGTCGGACAACAATTGCCCGACATTGGCGAGGGCAGTCCTCACCCGATGTCGGCTTCCCTCCGTCGGCTCCACCATGGCTAGCGGAAGGAAGATAAAAGAAAAGAAAATTAAAAATTAAAAAGACCAAAATATCATATAATTTAAGGTAGATATGTCACACGAATGAAAATTCAGAATTTTTTGTGTCACAAAAAAAGTTTTGGGTAAATATGTCATGGTTAGCAAATTTCGGGGTTTTTCATGTTACAAAAAAAAGTTTGGGGGTAAATTTATCACTTTGGGCAAAATTTGGGGTTTTTGGTAATTTTTCCTTAAAAGAAAATAGGAAAAATGTCACAAATGGTCCATGAACTTTTATGTAATATTTAATTTCATTCATGAGTTTTCGATTTGCTCAATTTAGTCCCTAAACTTTTATCTAATGTTCCATCTAGTTTATAACTATTTGAAAATTGACCGATTTTCGTTTCAAACTGTTTTTTAAATAAAAAAAATACTTTTTTTTGTCGAAAAAAATACCACATTTATGCAAAGTAATAAAGGTCAATATTTCTTTCATTTCTTTATATTAAAAACAAATGAAAAATGGGGTGAATCTTGCATTTTGGTTTCTTTTTTGTATATGCAGATTACTTGAATAATGTACAAAAGCCCATCAATCGATTTTTTCCTTTTCGATGAAATCCACAAAAAAAATCGATTGATGAGTTTTTGTACATTATTCGAGTAATTTGCATATACATAAAAGAAATCAAAATGCAAGATTCACATTTTTTTATTATTACTATCCATTTTTTCATTTTTTTATATGGAGAAATGAAAGAAATATTGAAATTTATTACTTTACATAAATGTGATATTTTTTTGATAAAAACCCAATTTGGTATTTTTTTATTTATAAAAAAAGTTTCGTATTGAGAAAAAAGAGAAATTAGTCAATTTTCAAATAATTAGAACTAGATGGAATATTATATTAAAGTTGATCAACGACCAAGTGTGAAGAATTGAAAAGTCGTGGATGAAATTGAACATTAAATGAAATTTCATGAATCATTTGACATTTTCCCAAAGAAAACAATGATTGTGATTAGCCCCGCATTTGTAAAAATAGGAATCCCTCCCCTAAATTGCATCTTCTCGTTCCTTAGTGCAGATAACGAGCTTTTCTTTCAAAGCTCTCTTTGTACGACCTTGAGGAGCGTTGAGTGCGAGCGAGGCTGTTCAAGGTCAGTTATTTTTTTTCCAAGCACAGCATTGAGAATCAAACCTAAATGAGAGTAATAAACGGTAATCCCTCTCGTCATCTCCCCATAAAGTGTTTATCTTCAAGACAAATCAATCTCCCTTTTCACAGAGAATCCATCGCTCCAAGCATGCGAGCCGTTTCCCCAAGAACGAAATGCATAGCCTCGTTTCCGCTCCGCGCCTTGGCCACTCGATGCCCGGAGCTTCCCACGGCCCGACGACGCGCCCGTCGTCGCCGCCGCCGTCGCTTCTCGACGATTTCGCCGAGCACTGCCGTCGGAGAGACCTTCCCAGAGCCATGCAGGCTATGCACGCCATGCAGAGGCACGGCATCTGGGCCGACGCCATCACCTACTCCGAGCTCGTCAAGTGCTGCGTTGCCAGGGGTGACGTCAAAGAAGGTAAATGGGTACGCAAGCACGTTTTCTCTGGTGGGTATCAGCCCAAGACCTTCTTGCTTAACGTCCTTCTCCACATGTACGTCAGGTTCAACCTCTTGGGAGATGCGGAGGCCCTGTTCGACGAAATGCCCGACAGAAACGTCGTCTCCTGGACGACGCTTATATCGGCTTACGCGAATAAGGCCATGAACGATAGGGCCTTGGAGTTTCTGATTCTGAGGGAAGGTGTACGTCCTAATATGTACACTTATTCGTCGGTTCTGAGGGCCTGTGCGGACCTGGGAAAGGTTAGACAACTTCACAGTGGCATAATTAAGGTTGGCATGGAGTGTGACGACTTTGTGCGTAGTGCTTTGATCGATAATTACTCGAAATGGGGTGAGCTGCAAGATGCCTTGGACGTGTTCAACGAAATGGTGACAAAGGATTTGGGTGTTTGGAATTCTATTATTGGGGGTTTTGCGCAAAATAGCAATGGCGACAAAGCTCTCGAAATGTATAAATGCATGAAGAGAGCAGGTTTCCCACCTGATCAGGCGACTTTAACTAGTGTTTTGAGAGCGTCCACTGCCTTGGCATTGTTAGAAGTGGGAAGACAAGTGCATGTTCATGTACTAAAGTTTGATCGAGATCTTATCCTCAATAATGCACTTCTTGATATGTATTGCAAATGTGGCAGTTTGGAGGGTGCAAACTCTGTCTTTAGTAGAATGGTGGAAAGGGATGTTATATCCTGGAGCACCATGATTACTGGATTGGCCCAAAATGGTTGCAGTCTAGAGGCGATGAGGCTGTTTGAACAAATGAAATGTTCTGGTACGGGACCAAACTATATTACCATGGTAGGCGTTCTCTTTGCATGCAGCCATGCCGGGCTTGTTGAAGATGGCTTGTGCTATTTCCGGTCAATGAAAAGGAGTTTTGAAATTGATCCTGGTAGAGAGCACTACGGTTGCATGGTTGATCTTCTAGGAAGGGCCGGGAAGCTGGATGAAGCTGTTAAGTTGATTAATGAAATGGAATGTGAACCAGATGCTGTTACGTGGAGAACCTTACTTAGTGCCTGCAGAGTTCATCGGAATTCGGATCTGGCCATATATGCTGCTAAACAGGTAGTAAAACTAGATCCGGATGATGCGGGTACCTACATACTCTTGTCAAATATTTATGCGAATAACCAGAGGTGGGAAGAGGTCACAGAGGTTAGAAGGTCCATGCGAGTGAGAGGAATCACAAAAGAGCCAGGATGCAGCTGGATTGAAGTAAATAAGAAGATACATGCTTTCATCTTAGGGGATGACTCACATCCACAAGTAGATGAGATCAAAAGACATTTAAACCAGATTGTCCAGAGGTTAATGTCAATAGGCTATGTCCCAGACACAAATTTTGTTTCGCAGGACCTTGAAGATGAACAAAGGGAGGCTTCACTTCAATATCACAGCGAAAAACTCGCCATTGCATATGGAATCATGAGCTTACCAAGAGAGAAGACAATAATGATCAGAAAAAATCTAAGGATTTGTGGAGACTGTCATACTTTCACAAAACTTCTGGCCAAGATGGAGCAGAGGATTATTGTGATAAGATATCCTGTCCGTTATCATCATTTTAGGGATGGAGCTTGCTCTTGTGGTGATTTTTGGTGACGAAAGATGTTGAAAATGTATCAAAAGCTTCTGTTTGCTGAACACGAGAGAGGAGGTCCTGCAGAGGTGGATATCAGTGCTGGCGGTAGCAATTGGTTTCATGATCTACGTGAGACCTTGTCCCTGCAGCTGGCCCTTAAGATTATAGGATCATCCATCTGATTGCTGAACATATATTTCATTCTTTGTATGCACCTTGTCACTTTGTATGCTGTGTTAATGGCCATTGTCATACTAAGAGTGAAACGAAGTAAAGCTACTTACAATCCTCTTGAATTTAGAAAAGATTAAATCTAGAAACAAGACAGGAGCAACTATCCTAAAATCTCTCTGGTTTCATCAATCAGAGATACGTTGATTCATGGTAAGTACTTATTCACATCTTCATTTAATAATGTAAACCCTTAATTCCTACATTCGTTTTGTTGATTATATTGGATTAGTGTTTTGTTTCCGAATGCAGAAAACAAGTCTTTGGAGTCGAGTGGAGTAGCAGACATACTTACAATGAGCCCTGTCTTTGCTGACAACTCAGAAAGTGAAGTGGATGCAGACACCGAGGAAGCGAGACTTAGTAATTGAAATGTAAACATTGCCAATAGCGTAAAGGTAAGGAGCACAAAGTTGGGAAAAAAGGCTCCAGTAGTTGCTGTAGAAGGTTTGAAAGATCACGAGGATCATCCTGCAGAGCAAACTGCGGAATTCAAGAATGCACAAATTAATTTTTAAACAAGTCTCTGTTGAAAACCAAAGAAGACAGGGGAGCTGTCCTCAGAGTCACCGACGATGAGCATCCTGAGGACATGGCTACATCAGAATACTCCCATGCTATGGAACATGAAGGGACAGACACACCAGACGACCATGGCATTGACTGCCAAAACTGTAAATGAGCTTACAATCAAGAACAAGAAAGAGTCAATGGAGCGGGAAGTCTCTGCCATGGTTGCAGAGTATATGGATCTTGAGAAGTTGGAAGATGGGAGTGCCCGAGGAAATGTTAGTGCCTTGATGCAAGTGAGAACGAACGTGCTAAAGTTTATGCAAGTGATAGTGCTCCTTTAGATGTATTTCCATGTCATTCCGAGTTATCAAGGTGATGGCAATGAAAATATTGAATTAGGAATTGACATGAAGAAAGAGACGTGTTACGAGACCACAGCGAACTGTGTATTTCCATTTTATCGAGTCGATCTTCTCCTGTAAGACAGAAGCTTATCGGGAAAACAGCCAATTGTGTGAACTACGAAAATTCTGAGTCAGGCTGAACGTCCTAAAAGTGCGCTTGTGTTGGATTCTTGGCATGACACCCTTCATTAAAGTAAAACACCACGAGCTTCAATTATTGTCATCTTTGTTTTTGCGTGAAGATACTAATGCAAGAACACGAATACAGAATCCTAATTCTCAATCTAAATTATAAAAATGGGGAAAAATCATCATAGCTTAACTAACAAAGTTAATCCCCTGACCACACTGCACAGTGCATGCGGCCTTCTGAAAATAGATTTGACATCCGCATGCAAATTTTAATGACCAGTGCTATAATCACTTCCGTCTCCACGTCCAAGTCCATCCACCCAGCAAGTGTACCATGTTCACATGAACGTGGTGCCGAACAAGTTTTAAGTACTGACATAAAACAAATGCAGAAGCTCGCATATGCAGCAAGAATATTTCCAGAAATATCCTGCTTGTCCCATTGGAGTATGAAAACAATGGAAAATGCGGAAACAGTATGATTTAGCAGCCACTGCTAGCATTGATAAAAAGATAGATCATCACTTGAAAAAAGTGCTACATTTCTCGAGTCGAACTATGAGATTTACTTTTCCGGAGTTACGAACTATCTTGTTTCATCCACCCCATTGCAACACTAAACACGCTGAAACAATCGAGAGGATTTTGCACAACTCAAGGTCCACATCTGCCAAAAACCATACTTCTCCTTTCTTCTTTTCAATTTTCCTTTTTTTGTACATACACCCACCAAGGAGCCTTCTCATCGATGAATCCCACCGCCAATTGCAAAAGGGTGCCCTCCTCTTCGAGTCTTCAACTAACGAACAAAATCAAGTGTAAATTACAGCAACAAAATCTCTACAGGTAAATTTTTTAGCAACTACAACATTCCAGCTTACCTAATCCTAGTTGCAATCCAATCCACACACCTCTAGTACAATGCCATCCTTGGAAATGAAGGGGTTTATTCGGACCCATAAAAGAGTTAAAATCGAGGCAAGAAGAATTGCCCAAACAATTATGATTGTAGGTAACCGATCTAGTTTTCCCATGAATCCCTTGAGGAAGGGATACAGATGAACAATGACCCACAAAGCAAAGAAAAGTTTACCAAATAGTGGACCCCAAGATTCGTAGTCATTATTGATGGCATCTGAAACGCCGACAATGACTCCAATTATGTTTAGGATGAGCAGAGTCAAGGGAGGGATTAAAAGTGATGTCCACTTAAAGAGGTATAGCTTAGAGAATTCTCCATCATCTCCGGCTTTGGACGTGACCGTGAAATTTGGGCTGACTCCAGCCAAAACTTTTAGTAGACCCTGGAAGAGAGCAAACAGGTGACATGAGACCCCACCAATTACCCAGAACTGCTCATTTCTCCACCAGTCGTGGATGCCGACACCACCCCACCGCATCTCAAGGATGCCTGTAGCCGCAATAGATATAAAGAGTGCCATGAAAATGAGACTAGCATAGTTGCTCATCTGCAACAATGTTGAAAAGGTAAAGTCAGCAATGGTCTTGTTACAATCAAGCAAAATCAATTGCTTGAGCAAGCACAGAACTCCTGGAAGTGCGGTGGAACTTACCTCAGGGACAATAAACTTTCCTGTTAGAAGACAAACGGCTGGAAGAGTACAATATGCGATCAAGGGAATGGAAGTCAAAGGATAGACGACCGAGTTGATGTAAGAAAACCGTTCTAACCATTTTAAGCCACAGCCATACCCATACCATATCGGACAATGCCTGCTCAAAAGGATCTCAACCTTTCCAAGAGCCCAACGGAGAACCTGATGCAGGCGATCTGATAGGTTTATTGGAGCTGAACCCTTGAAAGCGGGCCGCTTAGGCATGCAGTATACAGATCGCCAGCCATGACAATGCATCTTGAAGCCCGTTAGAATATCCTCTGTAACGGAGCCATATATCCAGCCCACCTAAGGGATAGTTACAAGTAGACAATAAGCGCAATGCAAAGAAGAGAATCTCGATACAGTATCAAAAGCAGTGACCACTGCTGAAATTGTAAGATCTTTACCTCTTTTCCCCATTCCGTTTTGTCCTCATAACCACAGCTAATGACATGAATGGCTTCTTTCAAAAGTGATGCAGTAGTGGCTTCCTTTGGGGCACCGCCTTCTTCCATCAGGGTTGTAGCTATAAAAACTGGGGATTGACCGAATTTCTTCTCGAACTTTACTCGGGACATTAGTGATGATTTTTCATTGTCTATACCTGAAATATAGTTCCGAAAAGTACGTATCATTTTGCATCTATCCATTTCTATTATAAGAAATAACAAGCAAGCACCATAAGACTACTATGTGAAATCACAATCGTTGAAATGAATGCAGCGTAAAAAATGAAGATTTCAGATAAAGCATATATTTGGAAAATCGACTACTTGATACAAGTGGAACAACATGCAAGTCCAAAGATTAATTTAGATAGAAAATGGGCACCTTCAATTCCCTCTTCAATATTTTCCAGTGCATGAATCTGCTTTGAAGCCTCCCTGTTCCTCAATGTGTTCTTTTGCTTATTGGACTTCATTTTCCTACCTCTTTTTCTAGATCCACAACACAAGCAGCACCATTTTGGCCAACAGTTATATGTTTTCCCGGGAGGTTTCTTTTTATTGGGGCATCATATCCATACAAAGCCTGCCTCCGGAAGACACAACCAGTTCCGACATAAATTGGTCCTTGTATACCATCCAAACCTTTCATATTTATCTGGATTCAACAGTATAGACATAAGTATATATGAATGATTTATTTTTTTCCGAAAAAAGGAAGAGAAGAACATTACGATATTAATGAGGCCTATTTATATGTTTACTTACATCAAAAAATACTACATTACGATTTGAGTATCTATCATGACGATCTATCCCGCCAAATCTCTGTGGAAATTGCACATAACATATCTTCTTGCCCGAAATTGGATCCATCATGAAGCACATGGCTTCTCGAAGAGCCTTGCTGTTGTTTATATAATGATCACAATCCACGTTCAGCAAATAAGGGGCATTTGTGATGACTGCTGAGACCCGCACCTTGATGAACGATTCATAAAATAGCAGGTAATTCAGCAACTTGAGAGAGATGATATAAACAGCTGAGAAGTAAGTCCAGACTTTGAAAGGTACTTCGGGTAGACAGGGATTCATACCAGAGCATTCATGGCACCAGCTTTCTTGTGATGATCAAAACCAGGTCTCTTCTCGCGAGAGACATAAACTAGGCGAGGTAATTCATTTCCTTCAACATCACGGTCACCATTTTGGCCAAGGAAAACCTGCATAAAGATGATTAAAAGAAAGACGACTTTAAATTCTCTGAATGTAAGCCAACTTCATAAATCTTATGCCACAAATAATATAAAAATTCCCGAAAGCAGCATCCACCTGGATCATTCCAGGATGATCTCTGACATTGTTCCCAGGCCACCGAGTGCCATCCTGCATTGTCCAACCCTCTTCAGGAACTTTCTGTGCCATTGCCACCAACCCATTTATCCGAACCTTGAACTCTTCATATTCTCTCTGCAGCAATAAAGGTGAGAGAGCCAATATAAGACATCTAGAAACCAGCAGTCTCCTTGATTATGTAAAAGGCAAAGATGCCACATTGGCATTCACACACAAGAGTAGATAAAAGTCAGACAACAAACTTTAAAAGGTTAAAAGCTGAAGACCTTCATGGCGCGGCGTTCTCTCACAAATTCAGGATTCACTTTGTCCTTCAAATAGTCAACCTTCTGAGAAAAATACCATTCTGGGGCCCTAGGCTCAATACTGAATCTCTTACAGAATGGGACCCACTTCATTGCAAACTCTGATGTCTCGGAAAGGGCTTCAAAGGTGAGCATCGCTGCCCCGTCATCTGAGACATAGCATGCCACCTTGTCGACTGGGTAATCTACAGCAAGTATGGACAGAACAGTGTTTGCAGTTATAAGAGGAGGTTCTTTCATGGGATCCGCTGTAGTCACAAATATGTCTATGTCAGCTAATTTGGAGGGCCTTTCTTCTTTTTCATACCTGAAAGGAAATTCTATTTAGTACCTGCTGAGAAAAGAGAATAATTACAATGAATTAGGAAAGGTGCAATACCTCAGTGACAAGCGGTCAAGGTATGTTTCTCGTTTAATTGGGTACCATTTTGGAAACTGATCCAGTATCCATGACATAGCAAACCAGATTTCGCATATCACTGATGTAAGCCACAATCCGTATGCATCATTCACGGGGTGAAGAATTCGATAGTGAAAGAACAATCCAAGGATCACAAGCCGCAGAATAATTATCAATCTGTAAGGACTGATCTTGCTGGAAGGAATTGGTAACTTCCTTGAGAGAGGCCGTCTTCCCTCGTCCATCCTGCCAATTAAATAAAGAGTATGTCTCGGTTACAGAAAGTGGGAAAGGAATTATCGAATTCTTTCTTAGCATTGAGCTGTTTCACAAATTTCATAGATAGGACACTTGGATGGACATTGGAAAGTTCATTCAACAAGAGAGAAGTACCACCGTTTTTATCTACCTGACCAACAAGTTAAACATGATTGAGCAAATTTCTAAAATGTATAAGATAGAATCCATGGGCTTTCTCTGTCGAAGCACTGATGGTAAGTTGCACACAGAGATGAAATAATGGCCACAGCAGGATACGGCATCAACACCTCCCTCTTTGGAGTTGAAACATAAAAATAATGAGCATCTATTTGCACATTAACTTGGTTATAGAAGTTAACTGAGATGCTAAATTCTGTACAACCAGTGTTGCTGTGTCAACGAGAAACGTAATGATGGCTTAGCATTAATATGTAGCTTATTGTAGCCTCGTTTGGGCTTTTGGAACTCATTCACGTGTTGAAACATGGAATATAGATCTCGTGTGCACGTCAAACTAAGCAAAAGATACCGCAGTGGATGTTTAAAAGCTTAAGGCAAATTTGTACATGTAGAAACATGAATAGGAAAAGCGCACATTGGAAAGGAACGTACGTGGGCAAATCAGCATCATCTGGTTCCTGTCCATCGCTTCCTCTATCATGCTTAACAACCTGAAGTCTTTCATTTTGCTTCTTCCACTCTTCCATCCGTTCCTTCCATGCCACGTTTCCATATCCATAGACTGCTGAATCTTTCTTTGGATCCAAAGTTCTTGGTGGCACTGAAACAAAGCATCAGCTCTGTGTTAAGCAGGAAGAAACCAGCCTAGAAAACATCATAAGCTGCAAATGAACAAGAATGTCTGCCGATAAATTGGAAAACAAATTACATGGCACAGAAGAATCAGAATTGGGCATTGGATGAATCCGTCTTCCTTGACCCAGTAATGGTGGAATAATCAAAGCATGCTTATTAAAGGAAATCCCAACATTCTGTGGAAACAAACAGCAACTCTTTAGATCAAAAGACACACATAATGAAGAAGAAAACCAAGTTTATCACTGTCATTCACCTCTTGACCAGAGTTTAATAACAGAATTTCAGGAACAACAGAAGATGCGTCCAGCTCTGATGGCGTAGTGACGCCAGGAGCATGCGTTTGCAAGTTGGGCCCAAAGTTAAGGTGAGTGGACGGCATGCCCTCAGCCATGCGGTGCAGGTTCCCTCTTCCACTCTCTCCAATATCGAACTCACGCTCCAAATCATCTGTATTTTCTTCTTCTTCATCGCCCTCAACTCTCGGACTCCCTAAATTTGGCAATTACGACAAATATGTTCATTGAAATAGCTATACAAAAAATAAGGAACATCAAGCTGTTGAAGATCACCGCCTCTCTCTCTCTCCTAGAGTTCTCTAGAACTTTCTCTAGAGTTCTCCATATCTCTCTCCTCCAGATTTTTCTAGAACTCTCCCTTCTCTAGAATCTTCTAGCAAAATCAATAAGTTGCGCCACTTCTAGACTTCTCCATAGAAATCTAGTTGTTAGGCTATAATAAAATAATACTTCTAGAATAGTGTAGAAAGTTAAGAAAGTCACCGACTTTCCACCCTATAAATAGGAGCAACTTACTCCTCATTTGTGTGTCCAACTAAGAGTGTGTGAGTAAGAAGTCCAAGGGGGTGTGTGGGTGTATGTGTAGGGGTCTTGAGAGTGTGTTGAGTAGAGTGTGCTATGTATGCACGTGAGTGAGAGAAATTGTGTAGACTTGTCTGAGTATTGTATGTGGTGTGAGAAAATATTCTAATAGTGAAAGTTATATTTCGTGAATTATATTTGTACCACGTTTCCGCAAGGTTCAACACAAGCGAAAACATGATGTAGGGCTTGTTAAGCAGATAAAATTTTTTCCACGGCGGTGGTAGAACAGGGATTGAATTAGTGTAGACTAGGTATAGAAATGATAGGGAGAGATGGCAACCTTTAATACGCTTATATCGAGTTTTGCAATGAGGGCATGCTTGAGTTCCCTCACTCCTTTCGTACTCATAGCAATGTCTACAAACAGGGAATGCACACTCATTGCAAGCAACAAATGGCTCTCCATCCCCTGTTATCTCTATCTCTTCCGCACAGATCTGGCAAATTTTCCCACTTAGATGTTTAACGCAAGTCACCTGCAAATGGAATGATAATAAAGGTTGAGAATTGGAGATAAACAGGAAGCGTCCCAAGCCGCCTCAGCAAATCAATTCAATGGATTGGTGGATAGAAGCTCCACATATATGTGACCATGCAGAAATTTTCCGAAGCTGTAGTGAGAAATAGGCCATGGGTCTACATTCACACAATAACCAGACGGGAAATCAAGAAAAATGCAGGGTATGTCTCAGCAACTGTTACTGAACCCAAACTTGTAGAAGGAAGCAATACAGGAACAAATGAAGAAGATAAAAGGAAAGGAAATGCATATGCTGGTATGGGAAAAAAGAAATTGTAGTAAATGTGTAGTGTATGAAACTCCAACAGAGCGAATGAGTTTCAGAAGAAGCACCAGAAAGGAGGGAAGGAACAATTAGTGGACCAGAAAAACTCCCACCATAAGAGAGAGAGAGAAGTCACTTCCGATGTGTCTAGTCCAGCGGCAAGGCAAAAAGAAGAAATCTTTAAGGGACTTACACGTCCAACTTCATCTGCATTGATGAGAATAATCTCATTCCTGTTGTGAGAACCAGTCACAAGCCTTCCTGTATCCATAAGCGCAACACGCTCCAACTCACAAAAAGCCCGCAGCTTTGGAAACCCAAGAGCTTTACTTCTGCTTAGGCATTATCAAAACCTATTGCCCTCTTCCATTTATCACCCGGAACACCTTAAAATCACAGCTTTGAGTTCTCTCTCTCTCTCTCTCTCTCTCTCTCTCACCGAGGCACCCATTACAAGAAGCAACAACCCCATTTTATAGAAATGGCCGAGAAACCAGAGGTTCCGTACACACCAAGAGAGAGAGAGAAAAAGCAACCGAATGTAACCGCAACTTAAAAAAAGGCGGGGGGGAGGAAATTGAAAATTGAACGCCATGACATAATGAGGACGCGGTAAGGACAGAGACAAACCAGAAGAGAGAGAGAGAGAGAGAGAGAGAGAGAGAGAGCTATGCGGCTGTAGTGTAGTGTAGACATGTACAGTTGTTCGTTCTTACGGTATCAACGACCGTATCGCTTTGTCTGAATCTTACATCCACGTGCGCTTGTGCCTTTTGTCTGTGCTTCGAGGTTCGGAATGTCTGTTGTACTTCCGGTGAGGCCCGGAAATAGTTTTACCGTAGCGCACGGCGGGTGGTGGCGGTGCATCCGCATCCGCCGCCATGCCTGAGCGGCAGCACCTCATGGTGCGGCGGCGGTCCGAAAGTAGGTGATGTCTAGAGCTTTCTGTTATTATATAATACCTCTCTAGGCATTGTTAATTGAGGATGGGAGACAAAATGAAAAAAAGTTCTCTAAGAAGAAGTAAGCATCACATGATTTGTCCGGAAATGTCAGCGAGTTGAAAACTACGCGCAACTCCGATTTTAAGGAACCATATATTGCTAAATATAATTAGAGGAAAAAAAATTAGAAATCAATAATCTTTCTGAAAATGAGATGTTACTTATACAATGGTTAATCAAATTGAGGAACCCAATATGAGGTGTCACTTCTTGTTGGAAAACAAAAAATGGATGCCATGGAAGTGTGAAAAAGAGGAATGAGAAACATAGCAAATGGGATCTAGAATGCTGGCAAAATCGTATCAAATTGAATACGAGACAATCATAGTTTCAAACAAATGCTGATTTGCGGTTTACATATTATGAATATTGACCACATGTAAATAAATTGTAACATGAGTGATATTTATTCTTATAACTCACCAATCAAATGTATGAATGGAAGAAAATATAGTCTAAAATACATAAAAGAGAAGTTTTGTTTTTTGCATAGTTAGCCAATCAGAGTTCCTAATTTTCTTTTATGAATGATGATTTCCTATTTTTAGTCTACTTTCTATTAGGAGGCCTATGCTCGTGTAGAAGTAAAGCTTAGCTCATTAGTTGGACCTGATGGAGTAAATCTATGATTAAATTAATACTTACCAAAAAGATCATTAAAGTCACAACACATTTCAACACACGTTTTCTTTAGCATATAAATTGCATTAACAAGCAACCTTTCATTTTTTTTTCTTAAGGCGGCTGCTTGGGTTCCTTGAGTTATGTTTAGGGTCGCTTTCACATCTTAATTTTTGAGTTAAACTTCTCATTTGAGAACCCTAGGCACAGCTTAAAGATGAAGAAGAAGCGCAATGAGAACTTCATAGGCTAGAGTGGAAAGAAATTATCCGCCATCGTTGCAAGGTAGGGCAAGGCAATCTCCCTGTATTCTTTCATAAGGAAAAATAATGACCCACGACACGATCAAATGTAAAATAATGACCCATGACACGATCAAATGTCCTCCACCATTTGACACGTTTTGAATTCCCAATCGCCCCCCAAAAAAAAAGGCAAAATATATAAAATAAAATAAAAATTCCAATTATGAGATTGCTCTCATGAAGCAACTAGGATTAGTTACTAAGAAAAAGGAAAAAAATAAGAAAAAACAAGTACATCGATTACTGAAATATTGAAGTCAAATCGAACACTCATTTACACAAGGACTAAAATGGGTTATGTTGCTTAGCATCCAAGAGACTAAACTACCACCGTAAACACCAAGAAAGAGCTTGGATCTTTTTTTTTTGGTGAAAAAAGAGCTTGGATCTTTGCGACACGTGGACATAAAATTAAGATTAGGGATCAAATCATGCTTTCTCCCGACTTAAATAATCTAATAATCATCTTTTGATGTTTTACTTGTGAAACCCAAAACCCTAGATTGACCAACTTAAAGAAACCAAAGTGAAGAGATGAGATATACTCCTTGTCTTGATTAATTTATCTATGGTCTTGGATTTGACAAACCCTAGTAATTCCGTTAGCTCAATCACGGGGTCACTCATACATCCTACCATCATAGCACGCTTCGAAATTAATGCTAGAACATAGCCTTTTGTATAAGACGGGAGAGGGACTATATCATGTCGATATTAATTATATTGTCTTAACACGATAAGAGGGGCTTTTGCAATTATCTTTTCTATTTCTTTCATGAGTAACACTATGTCAATTGATCACTGTTTTGACTGACTCATTTACAAACCGACTTTATCATAAGATTTCGTTTCGTGTCATCTTTGAATTTGTAAGAATTTTCCATAATGATGGAGATACTTGATTGGATGAGCTCTAAGGTGGCACACAATGATGATTTTCTTTTGTAATTGTGATGAAAGTTTGTCAAATGAATAATTATTGTCACAAGAAAAACTGCATTATGGAAGGGAATTACATGGTCCATTCGAAATCGACTTTATTTTCATTTACATGCAAGGCCGAGCATTGTCATAAGCATAAAGAGATTGTACGTCCATCAACTGGTACATAGTCAAATCTCTGTTACAAAGATTGTTTATTGCGTTTTGGGCAAATACCATTAAAAAAAAGCCTAAATTATATTAATTCCAACAAAAGCACCTAAAAAATTCTTTTTGCTACCAAAAACCTTAAACTTAACCATTGTGAGATAGATGTTGTAAATTTTTTTTGTATCACGGAAAAATCTAAACTTATACATGTATAACATATATATCATTTGTTTCATTTTCATCTAAGGTATAAGTTTGGGGTTCTTTATAATTTTTTTTTTTTTTATATGTGTCAAATTAGCAAGTTTAGGATTTTTATGACAAAAAAAAGGTTCGAAATATTCATATCATAGTAGGTATAGTTTAGAGTTTTTATTTTATTTTATGGTATTATCTCTACGAAAAGCCCCTCGGGCGTTTTGGGGTGAACCGAAATGTCCTCCTTCTTGCGGGGACAGAGGTGGTGATGTCCTTGGGACATCGTGGGAGGCTGTCTTTTCTGGGGAGGCTAGACTTCACGATGGATCAGGGAAAGGACTCCTAGCGATGGGAAGTGTTGTGAGATTGTTTGGGGGGGAGGGGATGTTTAAATAGGTAGGTCAATTTTGGTGGGGCTCAATTCTTTACTATCTTTCTCGAGTCGTTTTCAGACAATCGCCGGGAAAAAGAAGACAGAGACCCCACCTGAGAGAAAAGGGACTGTCATCGCCGAGGTACAGAGCAGCAAAACGTTTGTCAAAAGTGCAACTCCAATTTTGACAAGTACGGCTGGAAGCTACCAAGAATCTTGTTTAGCACCCGAGAGTACAGAATGGTTTACTTTTGATTGAATAAGGAGCACCAATCTCTTGCGAACCCTGCAGAAGGCTTATTTATTTATGGGATATGTGCAGCACAAGTCCTAAGACTTACAAGAAAAGTGCAATTCAATCCTAAAATTTACAAAAAGTGCAATTGAGTCCTAAAACTTGTCAAATTGGTTCAATTGAGTCACAAAGTTAATGTTTTGTCAAATTTATTAACGGGAAAATGCTGCCGTACGACGTCATATTTTAAATAAATTTATATTTTCCACGTGGCTTTTTAAAATTATTTTTTATTCAAAATTTTTAAAAATTAGATTTAAAACTAAAAATGAAAAACTAAAATTTAATTAAATAACAAAACTGTTAAAAAAAATTAAGAAAATGGCACCGGCGGGATTTCCACCACAGCCGCCGCCCATCGCCGGCCCTGGGCGAGGCCGGGCGAGGCCTCGTCGGCCCTGGCGAGCCCGAGGCCCCCCCGCCCGGTCGGGCGAGGACGCCTAGATATGGGCACGCCAGCCCTCACGGGGGGCCGGCAACCATCGCCCTCCTTGCGGGAGGCCTCGCCGGCCCTCGCGTGGGGTCAGCGATGCTCGCCCAGATCTGGGCACACTGATTCAGCTCCGTCGCACTCCCGACGTCGTGCCTTGACGCTGTCCAGATCTAAGTGAGTGGGTTCCGGAGGGCAGGGGTTCCGTCGCCGTTGCTGCACCGGACTGCTGCCAAGCCGTGCCGCCGTAGCCCCGACGCCGTCCCCAGCAAACCAGCCGTGACCCTTTGCGGTGCTGGGCTGCTACCGTTCTCCGACGTCCTACCGCTGACCCCTCTGACGCCATCGTTGCATCGGACTATCGTCGTCGCCCAGCCGCCACCAACAAATCCACCCGATCCAGCGTCGGGGACGCCTAGATTTGGGCGTCCTCGCTCGACCTGGCGGGGGTGGCCAGCCCTCGCCTGGGGCTGGCGAGGCCTCGCCCGGGCGAGGGCAAGCCACCCTGCCTAGGGCTGGAGACCGTCGCCGGCCACTCCGGTGATGGGCAACGGCAGAAGCACCACCGGTGCCTTTTTATTTTTTTGCACAATTTTGTTTTTTTAAATAAATTTATCTTTTTCTTTTCTGTTTTTAAATCTAATTTAAACAAGAATAAAAATAATGTTAAAAGCCACGTGTATAATAAAAAAATCATTTAAAATGCTACATCGCGCCACGTCGTATTTTCCGTTACTCGTTTGATGGCGTTAACTTTAGGATTCAATTGAACCAATTTGACAAGTTTTAGGACTCGATTGCACTTTTTGTAAATTTTAGGACTAAATTGCACTTTCATTGTAAGTTTTAGGACTTGTGTTGCACATATCCCTTTATTTATTTAGGTTGTGATCTTTTTTTTGTTCAAAAACAGATTTTCTATTTTTTGTTCCCGAAAATAGAAACAAAAATAGAAACGCATTTGTTTATATTTTTGTTCCAAATATATTTTTTTGTTCTCGGTAACAAAATTGGAATAAAAATAAAAAAAAAAAAAAAACTATTTCTTATTTCCGGAAGAATTTTTAAGAATAAATTTTTTCTCTCATTTCTTTTCTTCTCTTTTTTTTTTTTTTTCTTCTTTTCTTCTTTTTTTTTTCTTTGGCTGGTCGCCGATCTCGGCCATAGTCGGCGACCGACTGTCGAGGGCCGGCGACCTCGCCGGAGCATCGTCGGCCCCGCCGAGGCCGAGCTTGCCTAGCCACCGGCGAGGTTTGGCTTGGCCGGCCGGAGCCACCGCAGTGCAATCGATGGCTGGTTGAGCTTAGCCTTGCCGTGGCCGAGCGAGGCCACCAGCACTCGTCGGCTGGTCGCTAGCCATGGCCAAGGCCGGCGACCGGCCAAAAGAAGAAAAAAGAAAAAAAGAAAATAAAAATATTAAAAAATTAAAGAAGCAAAAAAAGAACACATATTTACTAAACATGTTTATATTCTTTTTTTTTTTTTATTCTCGGAACAAGTTTAATAAATGCATTTTTTTGGTAAAAAATTATTAGGAAGAAATAATTTTTTTTTTTAATTTCTGTTCCTTGGAATACTTTTTGAACATAAACACAAACAAACGAGACCCTTAATTATATTGTTTCTGTTGGTGAGCTGCAACTCAAGTGCTGGTTGTATTAGATTTGAAAAGGGGATATAAGTTGTTAATGAGCTATAGAGATGAAAAGCTCTCGGATGAAATTTTCACCTAGGTATTAAAGAAATGGCCATGGCAGCAAGAAATCCTTTTCATCTGCTTTGATTTATTTCTTTTCTTACTCAGTTTTTCATAGCGAGGACTGTCAGCATTTGGCTGGTGTGGTTTAACTCGATAGAAATTCCAGATGCGCCTTAATACGGACTGCAGGGCATATTTGATCCTCTTTCGATAAAGCAATCGATTAATTTGACTTTGCTCGCAAGGGCTTGTTAGTCCAGCATTTCATTTCACCTATCATTTCTCATCTCAGAAGCAAAAAGTTACTATACTTGCCTACTCGATAATAATCTAGTGCAGGAATTGTCTACCTTCATCATTGAGGGTTCCTCCCTCTCGGTTAATCTTTTTCGAATTGCGGGTTTTCCCGCCCTTTTTCCCCCTGAGCCTTTTGAACGACCTGCTCAGGTCCAGCGAGGCATATTTTATCCTCTTTTGATAAAAGCAGTTGGTTGTGTCAACAACCGCCCAGCAACTTCAAGAGTGCGGATGATAACGTTTCTGTTCTTTTTTTATTCTAGGGAACATAAATAAAAAAAAAGTGTTTCTATTCTAGAGAACAATTTTTGAACAAAAGAACGCGTTTGGTAACTTTTGTTCGGGAATAAAAATGAGTAGAAACACGTTTGGTAAATTTTATTCTTTTTTTTTTTGTTTCTTTTAATTTTTTTAAACATTTTTATTTTATTTTTCATTTTTTTCCTTTCTTTTTTATTTTTTCTTTTTTCGGCCGAGTCCGGGCCTCCGCGGCCCGGCCGACGGGGAGCGGCCTCGCCGGATCCGGGTGAGCCCGAGCTCGCCTTGAGCCAAGGCGAGGCTCGGCCTCGCCGCGCGGGACGACGACGCTCGGCCTCACCGGGGCCGGCGATGATCCGGCGAGGCTTCGGCGGAGTGAGGAGTCGCCGGAGAGTTGGCCGAGTGAGGAGTCGCCGGAGAGAAGGAGTACGAACGAAGGAGAAACAACAATTTTTTTTTTTTTGTTCTTTTCATTTTGTTCCTTTCGGGTGTCCAAGAAGTGTTTCTCAAGGCCAGAAACAACAATTTGTTGTTTCTTTTTTTTGTTTTTATTTTGTTCTGGAACAAAAAAAAAAAAAAAGAACGTAAACGCAACCAAACGCGTTTGTTCTTTTTGTTCGGGAACAACATCCGTACGTACAAGTGTTACAGAAACGTTTCTTCCATGCATGCCCCAAGCATCCAGAACGAAAACGCGTAGCCTCATTTCCACTTTCGCACCTTGGCCATTCAACACCCATAGCTTTGCACAGTCCGCCGACTTGCTCGTCGTCCTTGTCGTCGCTTCTCGATGATTTCGCCGACCACTGCCATGAGAGAGACCTTCCCAGATCCATGAAGGCTACGCATGCCATGCAAAGGCACCGTATTTGGGGCCGACGCCGCCACTGACTCCAGGCTCGTCAAGTGTTGCGTGGCCAGGGGTGCTGTGGAAGAAGGTAAATCGGTCCACGAGCTCATTTTCTCTTTTGGGTATCGGCCCAAGACCTTGTTGCTCATCGTCCTCCTCAACATGTACGTAAAGTCGACCTCTATGACGATGCGGAGGGCCTGTTCGACGAAATGCCCGACAGAAACGTCGTTTCCTGGACGACGCTGGTATCGGCTTACGTGAATAAGGACATGAATCATAGGGCCTGTGCGGACTTGGGGATGCTTAGACAACTTCACAGTGGCATAATTATGGTTGGCATGGAGTCTCATGTCTTTGTGCGTAGTGCTTTGATTGATGATTACTTGAAGTAGGGTGAGCTGCAAGATGCCTTGGACGTGTTCAATGAAATGGTGACGAAGGATTTGGGTGTTTGGAATTCTGTTATCGGGGGTTTTGGCAAAATAGCAGAGATCCATACCGTTACTAGTAGGGTTGCCTGTGAAAGTTTCCCACTGGACGAATCAAATGCACTGGGAAGTTGTCATATGAAAGTACAAGGTGAAATTAAAGCTGTTCTCAACATAGCCTGTAATACAGAGGCCGTTACCTTTCACAAATGCTTAAAAGAAACAGAGTCTTGAACAGTGCGATCATATTGTTGAAGACGAAGATTCACACTTTAGCACCAGACCAACCATCTGACAAAGATGATCTTGAGGAGGCAGTTGCACAGCTAAATTGCGGTCCTGAAGGAATGGTTGCTTTATGAAAAAGCTGCGTTGATATTACACAAAGTTCTAATTCTGAATTCACACATTTTAAGTCTCTGGAGAAGAAAGAAGCTGCGAGTTCTCTTTCTTTGAGCTCGTATGGCCATAAATTAAGCAGGAGGAATTGGATGATGGTGGTCAGCAGGAGGAGATGGCGATTGAAGTGGAAAAAATGGAGTTGACTGCATCATCTATTCTAAACTTTTCAGACAATCAATCTTCAAACCATTCTGAAAACCATGAAATGACAGAAGCACTTGAAGAAGGAAATTCTGACGTTATTGAAGTTGGCGAAGTTTATGAAGTTGGAGAGGAAGCTTATTTTGCAACTGTGACCATCAAGGCAGTGGATATGCTTAACAAGGAAGAAGATGGAAATGCAACATCAGTTTTTCTCCAAGATCATGTTCAATTTTATGGAGACGAGTCTACAAAGATCGAGATTGACACTCCATTTATTCCAGAAGTGGCTGCTGAAGATCCTACGTGTAATTTCAATGAAGTCTTGGGAACAATGCTACACTCCGATGAACAGAAGAATGATCTTTTTGATGATGAAAGAGGAAAAAGTTTGCAGCCAGACCAAAAGGTGCCAGCAATTTTGAATATCTTAATCCCTCACGGCCTATATCTCCAGATGTCGGCATATATGTCGGAACTACAGAAAGTGGACTCATCCCGAAGGATATCAAGAAACAGGATGTAACATTGAATGGAACTTATTCTAATCGTGTAGTTTGATTTCTGAACCTTGTAATGGCAATACAGCCAATTGTTTGTCCTGAGCAAATTTGGGTCACGGTACAAATTGACCGATTTCTTGTTTTGATTCTGCAGAGCGAGAAATGAGAAATGTGGGTAAGCGGTTGAAGAAAAGCATGTTACTTGGTCATAAAAATAAGTCATCTACTTATAATTTTTTTACCAAGTCATCTACTTATAATACCAACCAAAAAAAAAAATTCTACTTATAATAATTAATTAAAAATTCATCAAAAGACTATAACTTTTAATTAATCATTTAAGTGCCTTTTTTTATTTTATAGAAATAACATTTAAGTGATTGGAAAAAAAAAATATAACTTTCAAGTGAGCATCCCTACATAAGGTATCCAAGTATTTTAAAAGAAGTCATGACACTCAAACAACAAGTACTTTACCGAAGTTTATAACGCATTGTTCGATGTCAGATATTTTTCCAAACACAACATTGAGAATCAGACCTAAAGGAGTGGACTTTAACCGGTTTGGCTACTCAAGAAAACGAGAGTAGCAAACGGTTATCCCAAACGTGTCGATCTTTAAGACAAATCATTCTCCCTTTACAGAGAGAATCCATCGCTCCAAGCATGCGAGCCGTTTCTGCAAGAACGAAATGCATAGCCTCGTTTCCACTCTCGCGCCTCGGCCATTCGACGCCCGTGGCTCCGCACAGCCCGACGACGCGCCCGTCGTCGCCGCCGCCGCCGCCGTCGCTTCTCGACGATTTCGCCGGGCACTGCCGTCGGAGAGACCTTCCCAGAGCCATGAAGGCTATGCACGCCATGCAGAGCCACGGCATCTGGGCCGACGCCATCACCTACTCCGAGCTCGTCAAGTGCTGCGTTGCCAGGGGTGCCGTCGAAGAAGGTAAAATGGGTACGCAAGCACGTTTTCTCTGGTGGGTATCAGCCCAAGACCTTCTTGCTCAACGTCCTTCTCCACATGTACGTCAGGCTCAACCTCTTGGGAGATGCGGAGGCCCTGTTCGACGAAATGCCCGACAGAAACGTCGTCTCCTGGACGACGCTTATATCGGCTTACGCGAATAAGGGCATGAACGATAGGGCCCTGGAGTTTCTCATCTTGATGCTGAGGGAAGGTGTCCGTCCTAATATGTACACTTATTCGTCGGTTCTGAGGGCCTGTGCGGACCTGGGGATGCTTAGACAACTTCACAGTGGCATATTTAAGGTTGGCATGGAGTGTGATGACTTTGTGCGTAGTGCTTTGATCGGTAATTACTCGAAATGGGGTGAGCTGCAAGATGCCTTGGACGTGTTCAACGAAATGGCGACAAAGGATTTGGGTGTTTGGAATTCTATTATGGGGGTTTTGCGCAAAATAGCAATGGCGACGAAGCTCTTGAAATGTATAAATGCATGAAGAGAGCGGGTTTCGCACCTGATCAGGCGACATTAACTAGTGTTTTGAGAGCTTCTACTGCCTTAGCATTGTTGGAAGTGGGAAGACAAGTGCATGTTCATGTACTAAAGTTTGATCGAGATCCTATCCTCAATAATGCACTTCTTGATATGTATTGCAAATGTGGCAGTTTGGAGGGTGCAAACTCTGTCTTTAGTAGAATGGTGGAAAGGGATGTTTTATCCTGGAGCACCATGATTGCTGGATTGGCCCAAAATGGTTGCAGTCTAGAGGCAATGAGGCTGTTTGAACAAATGAAACATTCTTGTACGGAACCAAACTATATTACCATGGTACGCGTTCTCTTTGCGTGCAGCCATGCCGGGCTTGTTGAAGATGGCATGTGCTATTTCCGTTCAATGAAAAGGAGTTTTGGAATTGATCCTGGTAGAGAGCACTACAGTTGCATGGTTGATCTTCTAGGAAGGGCCGGGAAGCTGGATGAAGCTGTTAAGTTGATTAATGAAATGGAATGTGAACCAGATGCTGTTACGTGGAGAACCTTACTTAGTGCCTGCAGAGTTCATCGGAATTCGGATCTGGCCATATATGCTGCTAAACAGGTAGTAAAACTAGATCCGGATGATGCGGGTACCTACATGCTCTTGTCAAATATTTATGCGAATAACCAGAGGTGGGAAGAGGTCACAGAGGTTAGAAGGTCCATGTGAGTCAGAGGAATCACAAAAGAGCCAGGATGCAGCTGGATTGAAGTAAATAAGAAGATACATGCTTTCATCTTAGGGGATGACTCACATCCACAAGTAGATGAGATCAAAAGACATTTAAACCAGATTGTCCAGAGGTTAATGTCAATAGGCTATGTCCCAGACACAAATTTTGTTTTGCAGGACCTTGAAGATGAACAAAGGGAGGCTTCACTTCAATATCACAGCGAAAAACTCGCCATTGCATATGGAATCATGAGCTTACCAAGAGAGAAGACAATAATGATCAGAAAAAATCTAAGGATTTGTGGAGACTGTCATACTTTCACAAGACTTCTGGCCAAGATGGAGCAGAGGATTATTGTGATAAGAGATCCTGTTCGTTATCATCATTTTAGGGATGGAGCTTGCTCTTGTGGTGATTTTGGGTGACAAAAGATGTTGAAAAAGTATCAAAAGCTTCTGTTTGCTGAACACAAGAGAGGAGGTCCTGCAGAGGTGGATATCAGTGCTGGCGGTAGCAATTGGTTTCATGATCTAGGTGAGACCTTGTCCCTGCAGCTGGCCCTTAAGATTATAGGATCACCCATCTGATTGCTGAACATACATTTCATTCTTTCATTTTACACCATGAGCAATATCGTTCAAAAGGTTTTCCTGCCTAATTATTAGTTGGCAAACCTGCTGTTCATATCACTTTGTATGCTGTGTTAATGGCCATTGTCATACTGAGAGTGAAACGAAGTAAAGCTACTTACAATCCTCTTGAAGTTAGAAAAGATTAAATCTAGAAACAAGACAGGAGCAAATATCCTAAAATCTCTCCGGTTTCATCAATCAGAGATACGTTGGTTCATGGTAAGTACTTCTTCATTTCATAATGTAAACCCTTAATTCCTACATTCGCTTTGTTGATTATATTGGGTTAGTGTTTTGTTTCCCAATGCAGAAAACAAGTCTTTGGAGAGTCAAGTGGAGTAGCAGACATACTTACAATGAGCCCTGTCTTTGCTGACAACTCAGAAAGTGAAGTGGATGCAGACACTGAGGAAGCGAGACTTAGTAATTGAAATGTAAACATTGCCAATTGTGTAAAGGTAAGGAGCACAAAGTTGGGAGAAAATGCTCTAGTAGTTGCTGTAGAAGGTTTGAAAGATCACGAGGATCATCCTGCAGAGCAAACTTCGGAATTCAAGAATGCAAAAATTAATTTTTAAACAAGTCTCTGTTGAAAACCAACGGAGACGGGGGAGCTGTCCTCAGAGTCACCGATAATGAGCATCCTGAGGACGTGGCTACGTCAGAATACTCCCATGCTATGGAACATGAAGGGACAGACACACCAGACGACCATGGCACAAGAAAGAGTCAATGGAGCGGGAAGTCTCTGCCATGATTGCAGAATATATGGATGTTGAGAAGTTGGAAGATGGGAGCGCCCGAGGAAATGTTAGTGCCTTGATGCAAGTGAGAACGAACGTGCTAAAGTTTATGCAAGTGATAGTGCTCCTTCAGATGTATTTCAATGTCATTCCAAGTTATCAAGGTGATGGCAATGAAAATATTAAATTAGGAATTGACATGAAGAAAGAGACGTGTTACGAGACCACAGCGAACTATGTATTTCCATTTTATCGAGTCGATCTTCTCCTGTAAGACAGAAGCTTATCGGGAAAACAGCCAATTGTGTGAACTACGGAAATTCTGAGTCAGGCCGAACATCCTTAAATTGCGCTTGTGTTGGATTCATCGCACGACACCCTTCATTAAAGTAAAACACCACGAGCTTCAATTGTTGTCATCTTTGTTTTTGCGCGAAGATACTAAACTAATGCAAGAACACATAATACAGAATCCTAATTCTCAATCTAAATTATAAAAATGGAGAAAAATCATCATAGCTTAACTAACAAAGTTAATCCCCTGACCACACTGCACAGTGCATGCGGCTTTCTGAAAATAGATTTGACATCCGCATGCAAAGTTTAATGAACAGTGCTATAATCACTTCATGTTCACATGAACGGGGTGCCTAACAAGTTTTAAGTACTGATATAAAACAAATGTAGAAGCTCGCATATGCAGCAAGAATATTTCCAGAAACATCCCACTTGTCCCATTGGACTATGAAAACAACGGAAAATGCGGAAAAGGTATGATTCAGCAGCCCCTGCTAGCATTGATAAAAAAAGATAGATCATCACTTGAAAAGAGTGCTACATTTCTCGAGTAGCACTATGAGCTTTACTTTTCCGGAGTTACAAACTGTCTTGTTTCATCCACCCCATTGCAACACTAAAAACACTGAAACAATCGAGAGGATTTTGCACAAACTCAAGGTCCACATCTGCCACATCTGCCAAAAATCATACTTTTCCTTTCTTCTTTTCAATTTCCCTTTTTTTGTACATACACCCTTCAAGGAGCCTTCTCATTGATGAATCCCACCACCAATTGCAAAAGGGTGCCCTCCTCTCCGAGTCTTCAACCAACGAACAAAATCAAGTGTAAAATACAGCAGCAAAATATCTACAGGTAAATATTTTAGCGACTACAACATTCCAGCTCACCTAATCCTAGTCGCAATCCAATCCACACACCTCTAGTACAATGCCGTCCTTGGAAATGAAAGGGTTTATTCGGACCCATAAAAGAGTTAAAATCGAGGCAAGAAGAATTGCCCAAACAATTATGATTGTAGGTAACCGATCTTGTTTTCCCATGAATCCCTTGAGGAAGGGATACAGATGAACAATGACCCACAAAGCAAAGAAAAGTTTACCAAACAGTGGACCCCAAGATTCGTAGCCATTATTGATGGCATCTGAAACGCCGACAATGACTCCAATTATGTTGAGGATGAGCAGAGTCAATGGAGGGATTAACAGTGATGTCCACTTAAAGACGTATAGCTCAGAGAATTTTCCATCATCTCCGGCTTTGGACGTGACCGTGAAATTTGTGCTGACTCCAGCCAAAACTTTTAGTAGACCCTGGAAGAGAGCAAACAGGTGACATGAGACCCCACCAATTACCCAGAACTGCTCATTTCTCCACCAGTCGTGGATGCCGACACCACCCCACCGCATCTCAAGGATGCCTGTAGCCGCAATAGATATAAAGAGTGCCATGAAAATGAGGCTAGCATAGTTGCTCATCTGCAACAATGTTGAAAAGGTAAAGTCAGCAATGGTCTTGTTGCAATCAAGCAAAATCAATTGCTCGAGCAAGCACAGAACTCCCGGAAGTGTGGTGGAACTTACCTCAGGGACAATAAACTTTCCTGTTAGAAGACAAACGGCTGGAAGAGTACAGTATGCGATCAAGGGAATGGAAGTCAAAGGATAGACGACCGAGTTGATGTAAGAAAACCGCTCTAACCATTTTAAGCCACAGCCATACCCATACCATATCGGACAATGCCTGCTCAAAAGGATCTCAACCTTTCCAAGAGCCCAACGGAGAACCTGATGCAGGCGATCTGATAGGTTTATTGGAGCTGAACCCTTGAAAGCGGGCCGCTTAGGCATGCAGTATACAGATCGCCAGCCATGACAATGCATCTTGAAGCCCGTTAGAATATCCTCTGTGACGGAGCCATATATCCAGCCCACCTAATGGATAGTTACAAGTAGACAATAAGCGCAATGCAAAGTAGACAATCTCGATACAGTATCAAAAGCAGTGACTTCTGCTGAAATTGTAAGATCTTTACCTCTTTTCCCCATTCCGTTTTGTCCTCATAACCACAGCTAATGACATGAATGGCTTCTTTCAAAAGTGATGCAGTAGTGGCTCCCTTTGGGGCACCGCCATCTTCCATCAGGGTTGTAGCTATAAAAACTGGGGATTGACCGAATTTCTTCTCGAACTTTACTCGGGACATTAGTGATGATTTTTCATTGTCTATACCTGAAATATAGTTCCAAAAAGTACGTATCATTTTGCATCTATCCATTTCTATTATAAGAAATAACAAGCAAGCACCATAAGACTACTATGTGAAATCACAATCGTAGAAATGAATGCAGCATAAAAAATGAAGATTTCAGATAAAGCATATATTTGGAAAATCAACTACTTGATACAAGTGGAACAACATGCAAGTCCAAAGATTAATTTAGATAGAAAATGGGCACCTTCAATTCCCTCTTCAATATTTTCCAGTGCATGAATCTGCTTTGAAGCCTCCCTGTTCCTCAATGTGTTCTTTTGCTCATTGGACTTCATTTTCCTACATGTTTTTCTAGATCCACAACACAAGCAGCACCATTTTGGCCAACAGTTATATGTTTTCCCGGGAGGTTTCTTTTTTATTGGGGCATCATATCCATACAAAGCCTGCCTCCGGAAGACACAACCAGTTCCGACATAAATTGGTCCTTGTATACCATCCAAACCTTTCATATTTATCTGGATTCAACAGTATAGACATAAGTATATATGAATGATTTGTTTTTTTCCGAAAAAAGGAAAAGAAGAACATTACGATATTAATGAGGCCTATTTATATGTTTACTTACATCGAAAAATACTACATTACGATTTGAGTATCTATCATGACGATCTATCCCGTCAAATCTCTGTGGAAATTGCACATAACATATCTTCTTGCCCGAAATTGGATCCATCATGAAGCACATGGCTTCTCGAAGAGCCTTGCTGTTGTTTATATAATGATCACAATCCACGTTCAGCAAATAAGGGGCATTTGTGATGACTGCTGAGACCCGCACCTTGATTAACGACTCATAAAAAATAGCAGGTAATTCAGCAACTTGAGAGAGATGATATAAACAGCTGAGAAGTAAGTCCAGACTTTGAAAGGTACTTCGGGTAGACAGGGATTCATACCAGAGCATTCATGGCACCAGCTTTCTTGTGATGATCAAAACCAGGTCTCTTCTCGCGAGAGACATAAACTAGGCGAGGTAATTCATTTCCTTCAACATCACGGTCACCATTTTGGCCAAGGAAAACCTGCATAAAGATGATTAAAAGAAAGACGACTTTAAATTCTCTGAATGTAAGCCAACTTCATAAATCTTATGCCACAAATAATATAAAATTTCCCGAAAGCAGCATCCACCTGGATCATTCCAGGATGATCTCTGACATTGTTCCCAGGCCACGGAGTGCCATCCTGCATTGTCCAACCCTCTTCAGGAACTTTCTGTGCCATTGCCACCAACCCATTTATCCGAACCTTGAACTCTTCATAGTCTCTCTGCAACAATAAAGGTGAGAGAGCCAATATAAGACATCTAGAAACAAGCAGTCTCCTTGATTATGTAAAAGGCAAAGATGCCACATTGGCTTTCACACACAAGAGTAGATAAAAGTCACACAACAAACTTTAAAAGGCTAAAAGCTGAAGACCTTCATGGCACGGCGTTCCCTCACAAATTCAGGATTCACTTTGTCCTTCAAATAGTCAACCTTCTGAGAAAAATACCATTCTGGGGCCCTAGGCTCAATGCTGAATCTCTTACAGAATGGGACCCACTTCATTGCAAACTCTGATGTCTCGGAAAGGGTTTCAAAGGTGAGCATCGCTGCCCCGTCATCTGAGACATAGCATGCCACTTTGTCGACCGGGTAATCTACAGCAAGTATGGACAGAACAGTGTTTGCAGTTATAAGAGGAGGTTCTTTCATGGGATCCGCTGTAGTCACAAATATGTCTATGTCAGCTAATTTGGAGGGCCTTTCTTCTTTTTCATACCTGAAAGGAAATTCTATTTAGTACCTGCTGAGAAAAGAGAATAATTACAATGAATTAGGAAAGGTGCAATACCTCAGTGACAAGCGGTCAAGGTATGTTTCTCGTTTAATTGGGTACCATTTTGGAAACTGATCCAGTATCCATGACATAGCAAACCAGATTTCGCATATCACTGATGTAAGCCACAATCCGTATGCATCATTCACGGGGTGAAGAATTCGATAGTGAAAGAACAATCCAAGGATCACAAGCCGCAGAATAATTATCAATCTGTAAGGACTGATCTTGCTGGAAGGAATTGGTAACTTCCTTGAGAGAGGCCGTCTTCCCTCGTCCATCCTGCCAATTAAATAAAGAGTATGTCTCGGTTACTGAAAAAATGGGAAAGGAATTATCGAATTCTTTCTTAGCATTAAGCTGTTTCACAAATTTCATAGATAGGACACTTGGATGGACATTGGAAAGTTCATTCAACAATAGAGAAGTACCACCGTTTTTATCAACCTGACCAACAAGTTAAACATGATCGAGCAAATCTCTAAAATGTATAAGATAGAATCCATGGGCTTTCTCTGTCGAAGCACTGATGGTAAGTTGCACACAGAGATGAAATAATGGCCACAGTAGGATACGGCATCAACACCTCCCTCTTTGGAGTTGAAACATAAAAATAATGAGCATCTATTTGCACATTAACTTGGTTATAGAAGTTAACTGAGATGCTAAATTCTGTACAACCAGTGTTGCTGTGTCAACGAGAAACGTAATGATGGCTTAGCATTAATATGTAGCTTATTGTAGCCTCGTTTGGGCTTTTGGAACTCATTCACGTGTTGAAACATGGAATATAGATCTCGTGTGCACGTCAAACTAAGCAAAAGATACCGCAGTGGATGTTTAAAAGCTTAAGGCAAATTTGTACATGTAGAAACATGAATAGGAAAAGCGCACATTGGAAAGGAACGTACGTGGGCAAATCAGCATCATCTGGTTCCTGTCCATCGCTTCCTCTATCATGCTTAACAACCTGAAGTCTTTCATTTTGCTTCTTCCACTCTTCCATCCGTTCCTTCCATGCCACGGTTCCATATCCATAGACTGCTGAATCTTTCTTTGGATCCAAAGTTCTTGGTGGCACTGAAACAAAGCGTCAGCTCTGTGTTAAGCAGGAAGAAACCAGCCTAGAAAACATCATAAGCTGCAAATGAACAAGAATGTCTGCCGATAAATTGGAAAACAAATTACATGGCACAGAAGAATCAGAATTGGGCATTGGATGAATCCGTCTTCCTTGACCCACTAATGGTGGAATAATCAAAGCATGCTTATTAATGGAAATCCCAAGATTCTGTGGAAACACACAGCAACTCTTTAGATCAAAAGACACATAATGAAGAAGAAAACCAAGTTTATCACTGTCATTCACCTCTTGACCAGAGTTTAATAACGGAATTTCAGGAACAACAGAAGATGCGTCCAGCGCTGATGGCGTAGTGACGCCAGGAGCATGCGTTTGCAAGTTGGGCCCAAAGTTAAGGTGAGTGGACGGCATGCCCTCAGCCATGCAGTGCAGGTTCCCTCTTCCACTCTCTCCAATATCGAACTCACGCTCCAAATCATCTGTATTTTCTTCTTCTTCATCGCCCTCAACTCTCGGACTCCCTAAATTTGGCAATTACGACAAATATGTTCATTGAAATAGCTATACCAAAAATAAGGAACATCAAGCGAAAACATGATGTAGGGCTTGTTAAGCAGATAAAATTTTTTCCATGGCGGTGGTAGAACAGGGATTGAATTAGTGTAGACTGACTAGGTATAGAAATGATAGGGAGAGATGGCAACCTTTAATACGCCTATATCGAGTTTTGCAATGAGGGCATGCTCGAGTTCCCTCACTCCTTTCGTACTCATAGCAATGTCTACAAACAGGGAATGCACACTCATTGCAAGCAACAAATGGCTCTCCATCCCCTGTTATCTCTATCTCATCCGCACAGATCTGGCAAATTTTCCCACTTAGATGTTTAACGCAAGTCACCTGCAAATGGAATGATAATAAAGGTTGAGAATTCGAGATAAACAGGAAGCGTCCCAAGCCGCCTCAGCAAATCAATTCAATGGATTGGTGGATAGAAGCTCCACATATATGTGACCATGCAGAAATTTTCCGAAGCTGTAGTGAGAAATAGGCCATGGGTCTACATAGACACAATAACCAGACGGGAAATCAAGAAAAATGCAGGGTATGTCTCAGCAACTGTTACTGAACCCAAACTTGTAGAAGGAAGCAATACAGGAACAAATGAAGAAGATAAAAGGAAAGGAAATGCATATGCTGGTATGAGAAAAAAGAAATTGTAGTAAATGGGTAGTGTATGAAACTCCAACAGAGCGAATGAGTTTCAGAAGAAGCACCAGAAAGGAGGGAAGGAACAATTAGTGGACCAGAAAAACTCCCACCATAAGAGAGAGAGAGAGAAGTCACTTCCGAGGTGTCTAGTCCAGCGGCAAGGCAAAAAGAAGAAATCTTTAAGGGACTTACACGTACAACTTCATCTGCATTGATGAGAATAATCTCATTCCTGTTGTGAGAACCAGTCAGAAGCCTTCCTGTATCCATGAGCGCAACACGCTCCAACTCACAAAAAGCCCGCAGCTTTGGAAACCCAAGAGCTTTACTTCTGCTCAGGCATTATCAAAACCTATTGCCCTCTTCCCTTTATCACTCGGAACACCTTAAAATCACAGCTTTGAGTTCTCTCTCTCTCTCTCTCTCTCTCTCACCGAGGCACCCATTACAAGAAGCAACAACCCCATTTTATAGAAATGGCCGAGAAACCAGAGGTTCCGTACACACCAAGAGAGAGAAAAAAAGCAACCGAATGTAACCGCAACTTAAAAAAAGGCGGGGGGAGGAAATTGAAAATTGAACGCCATGACATAATGAGGACGCGGTAAGGACAGAGACAAACCAGAAGAGAGAGAGAGAGAGAGAGAGAGAGAGAGAGAGAGAGGGAGCTATGCGACTGTAGTGTAGTGTAGACATGTACAGTTGTTCGTTCTTACGGTATGAACGACCGTATCGCTTTGTCTGAATCTTACATCCACGTGCGCTTGTGCCTTTTGTCTGTGCTTCGAGGTTCGGAATGTCTGTTGTACTTCCGGTGAGGCCCGGAAATAGTTTTACCGCAGCGCACGGCGGGTGGTGGCGGTGCATCTGCATCCGCCGCCGTGCCTGAGCGGCAGCACCTCATGGTGCGGCGGCGGTCCGAAAGTAGGCGATGTCTAGAGCTTTATGTTATTATATAATACCTCTCTAGGCATTGTTAATTGAGGATGGGAGACAAAATGGAATAAAAGTTCCCTAAGAAGAAGTAAGCATCACATGATTTGTCCAAAAATGTCAGCGAGTTGAAAACTATGCGCAACTCCGATTTTAAGGAAGCACATATTGCCTAATATAATTAGAGGAAAAAATTAGAAATCAATAATCTTTATGAACATGAGATGTTACTTATACAATGGTTAATCAAATTGGGGAACTCAATATGAGGTGTCACTTCTTGTTGGAAAACAAAAAATGGATGCCATAGAAGTGTGAAAAAGAGGAATGAGAAACACAGCAAATGGGATCTAGAATGCTGGCAAAATCATATCAAATTGAATACAAGACAATCACAGTTTCAAAACAAATGCTGATTTGTGGTTTAAATATTATGAATATCGACCACATGCAAATAAATGGTAACATGAGTGATATTTATTCTTATAACTCACCAATCAAATGTATGTATGGAAGAAAATATAGTCTAAAATACATAAAAAGGGAAGTTTTGTTTTTTGTACAGTTAGCCAATTAGAGTTCCTAATTTTCTTTTACGAGTGATGATTTCCTATTTTCAGTCTACTTTCTATTAGGAGACCTATGCTCGTGTAAAAGTAAAGCTTAGCTCATTAGTTGGACTTGGACCTGACGGAGAAAATCTATAATTAAATTAATACTTACCAAAAAGATCATTAATCACAACACATTTTCTTTAGCATATAAATTGCATTCACAAGCAATATTTCATTTTTTTTTTCTTAAGGCGGCTGCTTGTGTTCCTTGAGTTATGTTTAGGGTCGCTTTCACTTCTTAATTTTTGAGTTAAACTTTTCATTTGAGAACCCTAGGCACAGCTTAAAGATGGAGAAGAAGCGCAATGAGATGCTAGAGAGCAAAGAAATTATCCGCCATCGTTGCAAGGTAGGGCAAGGCAATCTCCCTGGATTATTTCATAAGGAAAAATAATGATCCACGACACGATCAAATGTCCACCATTTGACACGTTTTGAATTCCCAATCGCCCCCCCAAAAAAGGCAAAATATATATTAAAAAAATGCCAATTATGAGATTGCTCTCGTGAAGCAACTAGGATTAGCTACTAAGGAAAAGGAAAAAATAAGAAAAAACAAGTACATCGATTACTGAAATGTTGAAATCAAATCGAACACTCATTTACACAAGGACCAAAATGGGTTATGTTGCTTAGCATCCAAGAGACTAAACGACCACCGTAAACACCAAGAAAGAGCTTGGATCTTTTTTTTGGTGAAAAAAAGAGCTTGGATCTTTGCGACACGTTGACATAAAATTAAGATTAGGGATCAAATCATGCTTTCTCCATGTCTTGATTAATTTATCTATGGTCTTGGATTTGACAAACCCTAGTAATTCCCTTAGCTCAATCACGGGGTCACTCATACATCCTACCATCATGGCATGCTTCGAAATTAATGCTAGAACATAGCCTTTTGTATAAGACGTGAGAGGGACCATATCATGTTGATATTAATTATATTGTCTTAACACGGCAAGAGGGGCTTTTGCAATTATCTTTTCTATTTCTTTCATAAATAACACTATGTCAATTGATCACTGTTTTGACTGACTCATTTACAAACCGACTTTATCATAAGATTTCGTTTCGTGTCGTCTTTGAATTTGTAAGAATTTTCCGTAATGATGGAGATACTTGATTGGACGAGCTCTAAGGTGGCACACAATGATGATTTTCTTTTGTAATTGTGATGAAAGTTTGTCAAATGAATAATTATTGTCACAAGAAAAACTGCATTATGGAAGGGAATTACATAGTCCGTTCGAAATCAACTTTATTTTCATTTACATGCAAGGCCGAGCATTGTCATATGCATAAAGAGATTGTGCATCCATCAACTGGTACATAGTCAAATGTCTGTTACAAAGATTTTTTTTTTATTGGTTTTGGGCAAATACCATAAAAAAAAAACCCTAAATTATATTAACTCCAACAAAAGCACTTAAAACTTTTCTTTTTGCCACCAAAAACCTTAAACTTAACTATTATGAGATAGATGGACCTAAGTAGATCCTTAAACTGCTCAAGGGAATAGGAGGGAACCATTGTGAGATAGAGGGTTTTCTGTTGTAGGCTGGTTACTTCCTGCGACGCCGGATCGGTTTTTTTAAATGGAGGGACTATCACAATTGTGAGAAAAATCTAAACTTATACATGTATAACATATATATCATTTGCTTCATTTTCATCTAAGGTATAAGTTTGGGGTTCTTTTATATATATATATTTTTTTTTGTATATGTGTCAAATTGGCAAGTTTAGGATTTTTATGATACAAAAAAGTTGGGAATATTTATATCATAGTAGGTATAGTTTAGAGTTTTTATTTTATTTTATGGTATTATCTCTACGAAAAGCCCTCGGGCGTTTTGGGGTGACCCGAAATGTCCTCCTTCTTGCGGGGACAGAGGTGGTGATGTCCTGGGGACATCGTGGGAGGCTGTCTTTTCTAGGGAGGCTAGACTTCACGATGGATCAGGGAAAGGACTCCTAGTGATGGGAAGTGTTGTGAGATTGTTTGGGAGGGAGGGGATGTTTAAATAGGTAGGTCAATTTGGTGGGGCTCAATTCTTTACCATCTTTCTCGAGTCGTTTTCAGACGATCGCCGGGAAAAAGAAGACAGAGACCCCACCTGAAAGAAAAGGGTAGCCCCGTCACTGTCATCGCCGAGGTACAGAGCAACAAAACGTTTGTCAAAAGTGCAACTCCGATTTTGACAAGTACGGCTGGAAGCTACCTGAGAGTACGGAATGGTTTACTTTTGATTGAATAAGGAGCACCAATCTCTTGCGAACCCTGCAGAAGGCTTATTTATTTATTTAATTATATTGTTTCTGTTGGTGAGCTGCAACTCAAGTATTGGTTGTATTAGATCTGAAAAGGGCATATAAGTTGTTAGTAAGCTATGGAGATGAAAAGCTCTCGGATGAAATTTTCACTTGGGTATTAAAGAAATGGCCATGGCAGCAAGAAATCCTTTTCATCTACTTTGATTAATTTCTTTTCTTACTCAATTTTTCCCAGCGAGAACTATCAGGATTTGCTGGTGTGGATTTAATTCGATGGAAATTCCAAATGCGCCTTAATATGGACTATAGGGCATATTTTATCCTCTTTCGATAAAGCAATCGATTAATTTGATTTTGCTCGTAAGGGCTTATTAGTCCAGCGTTTCACCTACCCTTTTTACCTTCAGAAGCAGAAAGTTGCTATACCTGCCTACATGATAACAATCCAGAGCAGGAACTGTCTACCTTCTTGATGAAGGTCCCTCCCTCTCAGTTAATCTTTTTCGCATTGCGGGTTCTCCCGCCCTTTTTCCCCGAGCCTTTTGAACGATATGCTCAGGTCCAGCGAGGCATATTTTATCCTCTTTGGATAAAGTAGTTGGTTGTGTCAACAACCGCCCGGCAACTTCAAGCATCCAGAACGAAAACCCGCAGCCTCGTTTCCACTTTCGCGCCTTGGCCATTCGACACCCATAGCTTCGCACAATCCGACGACTTGCCCGTCGTCCTCGTCGTCGCTTCTCAATGATTTCGCCGACCACTGCCGTGAGAGAGACCTTCCCAAATCCATGAAGGCTACGCACACCATGCAAAGGCACTGTATCTGGGCCGACACCGCCACCGACTCCAGGCTCGTCAAGTGTTGCGTGGCGGGGGTGCTGTGGAAGAAGGTAAATCGGTCCACAAGCTCATTTTCTCTTTTGGGTATCAGCCCAAGACCTTCTTGCTCGACATCCTCCTCAACATGGACGTCAGGTTCGACCTCTACGACGATGCGAAGGGCCTGTTTGACGAAATGCCCGACAGAAACATCGTTTCCTGGACGGCGCTGGTATCTACTTACGTGAACGAGGGCATGTTGGCTGGGTCCACCTTCATGTGAGGCCCAGCCAGCATTTAAAAAAAAGGAAAAAGAAAAGAAAAGAACAAAAAGAAGTGAAAGTTGTCGTACGTGGTGTGTGCGCCCGAAAAGTGACGAAGAGAGAGAGAGAAAACAAAAATTGCACAAAGGAGAAAGAGAATAGAAGAAGAGCGCTGCAACTTTGCGGCTTTAATTCGAAGGCCAAATGTTGTCGGAATCGGCTCAAATTTCAGTATGTTGTTCGTGAGACCGAGGGCTACGAGTTGATGGTTTTTGTTCGTCGAGAACTGTCTCCAAATTCTCTAGTTACGGTTAAGGTTTTCTTGCTTCAAACTTGTTTGTCTACCTATGTGGTGAGAAGAAGATGATTGTAATGTTGATGTTGAGACTCTAGTGTGTGACTAGAGAAGAGTACTTTGTGTATCCTGCTATTCTTGGTGATTAGTGGATGTTTTTGGGCGGTCTGTGGTTTTTCCCGCATCGGGTTTTCCACGTTAAATCCTTGGTGTCGTTATTTGCTTTGTCTATTTATTATTTCGGCGTTATATTTGCATTTTGTGAGGCTGTACATTGCTGGTTGTTGCTGGGGGTTAAGAAATTCTTAGTTGATTTTGCTTCGGGGGAGAAATTGATCCTGGATTGCATTTGGAAGTAGTGAATTGTTGTACCCGAGTTCTCCCCAACAATGAATCATAGGGCCTGTGTGGACTTGGGGATGCTTAGACAACTTCACAGCGGCGTAATTATGGTTGGCATGGAGTCTCGTGTCTTTGTGCGTCATGCTTTGATTGATGATTACTCGAAGTAGGGTGAGCTGCAAGATGCCTTGGACGTGTTCAATAAAATGGTGACAAAGGATTTGGGTGTTTGGAATTCTGTTATCAGGGGTTTTGGCAAAATAGCAGAGATCGATAATGTTACTAGTAGGGTTGCCTGTGAAAGTTTTCCACTAGACGAATCAAATCCATTGGGAAGTTGTCATATGAAAGTACACGGTGAAATTAAAGTTGTTCTCAGCGTAGCCTGTAATACAGAGGCCGTTACCTTTCACAAATGCTTGAAAGAAACAGAGTCTTGATCGGTGTGATCATATTGCTGAAGACTCACACTTTAGCCCAGACAAACTAGCTGACAAAGATGATCTTGAGGAGGCAGTTGCACAGCTAAATTGCGGTCCTGAAGGAATGGTTGCTTTATGAAAAAGCAGTGTTGATATTACACAAAGTGCTAATTCTGAATTTCCGCATTTTGAGTCCCTGGAGAAGAAAGGAGCTGTGAGTTCTCTTTCTTTAAGCTCGTATGGCCATAAGCAGGAGGAATCAATGATGGTGGTCAACAGGAGGAGATGGGGATTGAAGTGGAAAAAATGGAGTTGACTGCATCATCTATTCTAAACTTTTCAGACAATTAATCTTCAAACCATTCTGAAAACCTTGAAATGACAGAAGCACTTGAAGAAGGGAATTCTGATGTTACTGAAGTTGGCAATTGTCATTTGCCACGTGCTAGTGGAGAGGATTTGAACATGCGACAAGAAGCTGTAAACTTCCATCAACATGGCAAAGGGAGCATCTACAAAGTTTATGAAGTTGGAGAGGAACCTTATTCTGCAACTGTGACCATCAAGACAGTGGATATGCTTAACAAGGAAGAAGATGGAAATGCAACATCGGTTTTTCTCCAAGATCATGTTCAATTTTATGGAGACAAGTCTACAAAGATTGAGATTGATGCTCCAATTATTCTAGGAGTGGCTGCTGAAGATCCTACATTTAATTTCAATGAAAGTCTTGGGAACAATGCTACACCCTGATGAACAGAAGAATGATCTTTTTGATGATGAAAGAGGAAAAAGTTTGTGGCCAGACCAAAAGGTGCCAGCAATTTTGGAATATCCTAATCCCTCAGGACCTATATCTGCAGATGTCGGCATATAAGTTGGAACTACAGAAAGCGGACTCATCCCAAAGGATATCAAGATAGGTGCTGTCCAATTTGATGCTGATATATTGTTGAAGGAAACTCATTTGGATGAGGTTAGCAGTCGCATGATAGAAGCTGCTCCTAAGGTCAATACTCATGTTGAGATAGTGAATCCTTCTCATGAAGATATTGTACATACGGATCATGCAAGAAATTCAAGAAACTTTTAATCTTGAGGATGGCTCTATGCCAGCCGGAGAAATGACAATGTCTTTGCATGGCATGAGTATTGGCTATGAATGGGATAAGAGGAATTCTGTAGGTGAGTGTTTAGTTGTACATACATGTGATGAACCAAATAAGGCTTCAGATTCTTATGCTGCACCTCTTTTGAATGTTGTGTCATTTCCTAGTGAGGATCCTTGCTAGTAGGGGTGAGCATCGGTCTAGAATTGACAACCCTGGATCGATCCAACCCTGCCAGTCCTCATTTGGTTCCCAAGGAGATTGTATCAGTCCTTGGTCTTAGAATTTTAAACCAGCACTGTGCGGGTTGGTCTTTGGTCCTGAGAGTTTCGGGTCGGTCCAATCCAGACTAATCCTGAATATATATTTATATATATTATTTATAATTTTTTTATATAGAGAAAACCTTAAAATAAATGGCGTCAACAATATTAAACTAAGTAATTTTACATTATTTTTTAATAACTTAGATTTTCAATGTATTTTACGGTATCAAAAGTCATCGAAAGAGGAAAATGTTTTTGTGAAGATTTCTCATAGCGTTCAAAAAGGTATAAACAACTCCTTATGCATCCTCCTCTAGTATTTATTGTCTTCTATCTTATTTGTCCTCTTAATCTTCAATTTATCAAAATCAAAAGAAACAACTTCTCCGCTCGCCACTTGACACTTGCCTCACTTGCTTTGGGTCACTTGTGTCGCTCGCTGCTCAATACTTGCTTGGCTTATTGCTTCCCGCTCGACATTTAATGCTCATTTTTTTTTATGTTCACCCCACTTGACCTTCACTGCTTGTCTTTCTTAACTGACCTTGCTCATCATCGAACCCGTTGGGTCGGTACGGTCCTTAATTACCCTTTCAAGAAGTACAAAAAATGAAATAAAAAATTATTGGTTAGTTCTAAATTGACCTTGAAATTGAACCGAACCCATTGGGTTAGTCCCGTCCTTAATCGTTTTTTTAAAGAGTACAAAAAATGAAATAAAAAATTATCGATTGATCTCGGGTTGTTGACCTCCCGGAACCGAATCAAATCCATTGGGTTGGTCCGGTCCTTGGTCCTAAATTAATAGGGTCGATTCTCGGTCCTAAAAATTGAGGACCAACATTGTGCGAGTTGGTCTTAAGGTTAGGGATAGACCGGCCCAACCCGGATCATATTCACCCCTACTTGCTAGGGAAGTCCGACTTTTGAATTCTTGCTGAGTGCTAAAGTAGTGGAGCTTCTAGCTGTGAGAAAGACATGTTGAGGTTTATTTATTCTGCTTTAATGATATTATGCACATCTTGTTTCAAAATACAGGGGAGGAACACCCATCTAAAGGAAACAATATGGGCATTGGAACTAATACTGAAGAGAAGAGCAATGGGTAAAGAGGTTAGTGTAGCTTTGCCATGATTCCACTTACTCATGTAAGCCAGCGTTCAATCATGATATTTTTAGAGGAAATCTTACTGACATAGATTTCCTCTCAAAAAGGAAGTCATAGTGCAGGAAGCTCACAAGCCTTGAGAGGATCATGCTGTTATTGGAAATGCCAGTGATTCTAGCCATAGCTCAAAGGCTTGCAGAGGAGTTGCTAAAGAGTATGCCACAGACGATGAAGTTGCATCTGCACAAACTGATCTTGTTCTGTGTGAATCTTCTCGTACCAAATATGAAAGGATTGTCAAAGTCAATGAAGAATCACATGGTTCTGGAAGGCTTGATAAGCCTGCTGCTGAATCCAAGCAACTTTCTGCGAATGCTGACTCTACCAGTGACTTCTCTCTGAGTTCATCAATAGGAGACCAGCAATTTTTGGTGAGTACTTATTCACTTCTTCATTCCATAATGTAAGTAGAGTCCTATTTCATCTGTTGGCAATGCTAGAGAAGTTGTTTGTTTCCTAATGCAAGAAATAAGTTTTTGGAGAGTCAAGTGGAGTCGTAGAGATTCACTAGTTGGGAAATGAGCTTTGACTTTGGAGACAGCTCACTTGACAGTGTAAGAAAATTGGATGCAGACACTAAGGAAGAGAGACTTAAAAATGGAAATGGCAAGAGCGCTGACAGTGTAGAGGTAAGGATCGCCAAGTTGGAAGAAAATGCTCCAGTAGTTGCTGTAGAAGATTCAAAAGATCGTATGGATAGTTCCGATGCTCAAATTACTATATTAAATGAGACTTCCTTGGAGATCAAAGAAAACGAGGAAGAAATCATCAGAATCACTGATGATGAGCATTCCAAGCATGGGGCCACATTTGGATACTCCCGTGATTTAAACATGAAAAGAAAGATGTGATAGAGGACCATTGCAGTAACTGCCAGGCCACGGACAAGCTTACCATTAAGAATGACAGGGTCAACAGTGCAAGAAGTCTCCGCCATGATTAAAGAGCACTTGGATCGCAAGAAGTTGGAAGATGGGAGTATTGAGGTTAGGGCTTCCTGTGTTGATAGCAGAGAGAAAGAACTTGCTCATGTTAATGCAAGTGATTGTGCCCCATCGGATGTATTCCCAATACCGCATGATCCCAGTGACATACGAAAGGAGCATTTGTCATTTTCAAGTTACACCAATGAAAATGTTGAATTAGGAATCAAACAAGGGAAGGGACATTTATTCCGAATTCAGCCCACTATACTCCAGCATCTGTCAATTTGTCTGAAAGAAGAGGTATTAAGAATTTGGTTTTCAACAGTGAAAGCTTCTTGTAACTTAAGTTTGTGCCTACAGAGATTAGTAATTCTTTTCATGTATAATTCTGTGCAGATGTAGCTGAAAATGTCAGAATACAGCAGCTGAACCTGATATCCCCTATGACCACCAAGTGTTTGGAGGTGAAAATGGAGGAACCTAGGAAGCTTATCAATTCCTCAGTGGTGGGAAGGACAGAAGCCAGGAGCAATTTCATCGAGAAAACGCTGAAGAAGTTGCTTGTAACTTCAGATATGAAAGAGAACATGCCGAGCACTAAGTGGGAGCAAGTCGGTAGAGTCACGGCTTCTAAAACAACCGAAACAAGGAGGGTCCTGGAGGATTCAGAGGAAGCAGAATTAGAACTTCTGTAGAGTCTACTACTGGTCTTTTCCTTACCGGGAAAGACCTCGGCACATCTCATGCTAGCACTCATGAAACAGGATGTAACATTGAATGGAACTTATTCTAATTGTGTAGTTTGATTTCTGAACTTTGTAATGGCAATGCAGCCAATTGTTTGTACTATGCAAATTTGGATCGCAGTACAAATTGACCGATTTCTTGTTTTGATTCTGCAGAGCAAGAAATGAGATATGTGGGTAAGCGGTTGAAGAAAAGCATGTTACTTGGTTATAAAAATAACAGTATATGGTAGACGATGTTATATGTGCTACAATATTCATACGGCATACATTTTGAGTGTTGTAATTTTTTTCATCTACTTATAAGAATTGATTAAAAATTCATCTTAACCGCTAAAAAATGCTATAAATTTCAATTAATCATTTAAGTACCAATTTTTTTTTTTTAGAAATGACATTTAAGTGATCAAAAAAAAATTATAACAAGTACTTTACCAAAGTTTATAAGACATGTGGTGTCCTTTTCTTTTTGTAAGGGAGGAACTGCCGGAGACTCTTTCACGGGATCACACCACCTTCCACCATTGGACGTCGTCGTAAGCTACTATTTAAACGTAAAACTTCGGGGAAACTTGTACAGGATCCCACCACTATGGCTCTTACTTAAGAGTTAAGATGTGTATTGACAACGCAAGAGTTCAAACTCTTAACCTCACCTCGGCTACGATGGAGAGAATGCCAAACCAATGCAGCTGCCCACCGATGAGTGCATGTGGTGTCCTTTGTCCGTCTTTAGACGGCCTATTTCTAAGATGTTCGATGCCAGATATCTTTCCAAACACAACATTGAGAATCAGACCTAAAGGAGTGGACTTTAACCGGTTTGGCTACTCAAGAAAATGAGAGTAGCAAACGGTTATCCCAAAAGTGTCGATCTTTAAGACAAATCAATCTCCCTTTACAGAGAGAATCCATCGCTCCAAGCATGCGAGCTGTTTCCGCAAGAACGAAATGCATAGCCCCGTTTCCCCTCTCGCGCCTTGGCCATTCGACGCCCATGTCTCCGCACGGCCCGACGACGCGCCCGTCGTCGCCGCCGCCGCCGTCGCTTCTCGACGATTTCACCGAGCACTGCCGTCGGAGAGACCTTCCCAGAGCCATGAAGGCTATGCACGCCATGCAGAGGCTCGGCATCTGGGCCGACGCCATCACCTACTCCGAGCTCGTCAAGTGCTGCGTGGCCAGGGGTGCCGTCGAAGAAGGTAAATGGGTCCGCAAGCACGTTTTCTCTGGTGGGTATCAGCCCAAGACCTTCTTGCTCAACGTCCTTCTCCACATGTACGTCAGGTTCAACCTCTTGGGAGATGCGGAGGCCCTGTTCGACGAAATGCCCGACAGAAACGTCGTCTCCTGGACGACGCTGATATCGGCGTACGCGAATAAGGGCATGAACGATAGGGCCCTGGAGTTTCTCATTTTGATGCTGAGGGAAGGTGTCCGACCTAATATGTACACTTATTCGTCGGTTTTGAGGGCCTGTGCGGACCTGGGGATGCTTAGACAACTTCACGGTGGCATTATTAAGGTTGGCATGGAGTGTGATGACTTTGTGCGTAGCGCTTTGATCGATAATTACTCGAAATGGGGTGAGCTGCAAGATGCCTTGGACGTGTTCAACAAAGTGGTGACAAAGGATTTGGGTGTTTGGAATTCTATTATTGGGGGTTTTGCGCAAAATAGCAATGGCGATGAAGCTCTTGAAATGTATAAATGCATGAAGAGAGCGGGTTTCGCACCTGATCAGGCGACTTTAACTAGTGTTTTGAGAGCGTCTACTGCCTTAGCATTGTTAGAAGTGGGAAGACAAGTGCATGTTCATGTACTAAAGTTTGATCGAGATCTTATCCTCAATAATGCACTTCTTGATATGTATTGCAAATGTGGCAGTTTGGATGGTGCAAACTCTATCTTTAGTAGAATGGTGGAAAGGGATGTTATATCCTGGAGCACCATGATTGCTGGATTGGCCCAAAATGGTTGCAGTCTAGAGGCGATGAGGCTGTTTGAACAAATGAAACATTCTGGTATGGAACCAAACTATATTACCATGGTAGGCGTTCTCTTTGCATGCAGCCATGCCAGGCTTGTTGAAGATGGCTTGCACTATTTCCAGTCAATGAAAAGGAGTTTTGGAATTGATCCTGGTAGAGAGCACTATGGTTGCATGGTTGATCTTCTGGGAAGGGCAGGGAAGCTGGATGAAGCTGTTAAGTTGATTAACGAAATGGAATGTGAACCAGATGCTGTTACTTGGAGAACCTTACTCAGTGCCTGCAGAGTTCATCGGAATTCAGATCTGGCAATATATGCTGCTAAACAGGTAGTAAAACTGGATCCGGATGATGCGGGTACCTACATACTCTTGTCAAATATTTATGCAAATAACCAGAGGTGGGAAGAGGTCACAGAGATTAGAAGGTCCATGCGAGTAAGAGGAATCACAAAAGAGCCAGGATGCAGCTGGATTGAAGTAAATAAGAAGATACATGCTTTCATCTTAGGGGATGACTCACATCCACAAGTAGATGAGATCAAAAGATATTTAAACCAGATTGTCCAGAGGTTAATGTCAATAGGATATGTCCCAGACACAAATTTTGTTTTGCAGGACCTTGAAGATGAACAGAGGGAGGCTTCACTTCAATATCACAGTGAAAAACTCGCTATTGCGTATGGAATCATGAGCTTACCGAGAGAGAAGACAATAATGATCAGAAAAAATCTGAGGATTTGTGGAGACTGTCATACTTTCACAAAACTTCTGGCCAAGATGGAGCAGAGGATTATTGTGATAAGAGATCCTGTCCGTTATCATCATTTTAGGGATGGAGCTTGCTCTTGTGGTGATTTTTGGTGACAAAAGATGTTGAAAAAGTATCGAAAGCTTTTGTTTGCTGAACACAAGAGAGGAGGTTCTGCAGGGTGGATATCAGTGCTGGTGGTAGCAATTGGTTTCGTGATCTATGTGAGACCTTGTCCCTGCAGCTGGCCTTAAGATTATAGGATCATCCATCTGATTGCTGAATGTACGTTTCTTTCATTTTACACAATGAGCGAGATTGTTCAGAAGGTTTTCCTGCCTAATTATTAGTTGGCAAACCTGCTGTTCATATCACTGTATGCTGTGTTAATTGCCATTGTCATATCAAGAGTGAAACGAAGTAAAGCTACTTACAATCATCTTAAAGTTAGAAACGATTAAATCTAGAAACAAGACAGGAGCAAATATCCTAAATCTCTCTGGTTTCCTCAATCAGAGATACATCGATTCACGGTTAGTACTTACTTATTCATGTGTTCATTTCATAATGTAAATCCTTAATTCCTACCTTCTCTTTGTTGATTATATTGGATTAGTGATTTGTTTCCCAATGCAGAAAACAGGTCTTTGGAGGGTCAAGTGGAGTAGCAGACATACTGACAATGAGCCCTGTCTTTGCTGACAGCTCAGGAAGTGAAGGTAAAGTGGATGCAGACACTGAGGAAGTGAGAATTAGTAATTGAAATGGAAAAATTGCCAATAGTGTAAAGGTAAGGAGCACAAAGTTGGGAAAATCCAGTAGTTGCTGTAGAAGATTTGAAAGATCGTGAGGATCATCCTGTAGAGCAAACTGCGGAATTCAAGGATGCACAAATTATTTTTTAAGCAAGTCTATGTTGAAAACCAAAGGAGACAGGGGAGCTGTCCTTAGAGTCGCCGATGATGAGCATCCTGAGGACATGGCTACGTCAGAATACTCCCATGCTATGGAACATGAAGAGATAGATGCACCAGACGACTATGGTATTATTGACTGCCCAACTGTAAATGAGCTTACAATCGAGAACGAGAAAGAGTCAATGGAGCGGGAAGTCTCTGCCATGATTGCAGAATATATGGATCCTGAGAAGTTGGAAGATGGGAGTGCCCAAGGTTTAAGTGTTCATGCCTTGATACAAGTGAGAACGAACGTGCTGAAGTTTATGCCAGTGATAGTGCCCCTTGGGATGTATTTCAATGTCATTCCGAGTTCTCAAGGTGACGGCAATGAAAATATTGAATTAGGAATTGAAATGAAGAATGAGACATGCGTTGTGAGACCACAGCAAACGATGTATTTCCATTTTATCGAGTCAATCTGCTCCTGTAAGACATAAGCTTATCGGGAAAACAGCCAATTGTGTGAACTACGGAAATTCCGGTCAGGCTGAACGTCCTAAAAGTGAGCTTGGGTTGGATTTTTGGCACGATGCCCTTCATTAAAGTAAAACACCACGAGCTTCAATTGTTGTCATCTTTGCTTTTGCGTGAAGATATTATGCAAGAACACAGAATACAGAGTCCTAATTGTCAAATAAAAATGGGGAAAAATCATCACAGCTTAACTAACAAAGTTAATCCCCTCACCACACTGCACAGTGCGTGCGGCTTTCTGAAATTAGATTTGACATCCGCATGCAAATTTTAATGACCAGTGCTATAATCACTTCCGTCTCCACGTCCAAGTCCATCCACCCAGCAAGTGTACCATCCACCCAGCAAGTGTACCATGTTCACATGAACGTGGTGCCTAACAATTTTTAAGTACTGATATAAACCAAATGCAGAAGCTCGCATATGCAGCGAGAATATTTCCAGAAACATCCCGCTTGTCCCATTGGAGTATTAAAACAATGGAAAATGTGGAAACGGTATGATTTAGCAGCCCTGCTAGCATTGATAAAAAGATAGATCATCACTTGAAAAAAGTGCTACATTTCTCAAGTAGCACTATGAGCTTTACTTTTCCAGAGTTACAAACTATCTTGTTTCATCCACCCCATTGCAACACTAAACACGCTGAAACAATCGAGAGGATTTTGCACAACTCAAAGTCCACATCTGCCAAAAATCATACTTTTGCTTTCTTCTTTTCAATTTTCCTTTTTTGTACATACACCCTTCAAGGAGCCTTCTCATTGATGAATCCCACCGCCGATTGCAAAAGGGTGCCCTCCTCTTCGAGTCTTCAATCAACGAATAAAATCAAGTGTAAAGTACAGCAACAAAATTTCTACAGGTAAATTTTTTAGCGACTACAACATTCCAGCTCACCTAATCCTAGTCGCAATCCAATCCACACACCTCTAGTACAATGCCGTCCTTGGAAATGAAGGGGTTTATTCGGACCCATAAAAGAGTTAAAATCGAGGCAAGAAGAATTGCCCAAACAATTATGATTGTAGGTAACCGATCTTGTTTTCCCATGAATCCCTTGAGGAAGGGATACAGATGAACAATGACCCACAAAGCAAAGAAAAGTTTACCAAACAGTGGACCCCAAGTTTCGTAGCCATTATTGATGGCATCTGAAACGCCGACAATGACTCCAATTATGTTGAGGATGAGCAGAGTCAAGGGAGGGATTAACAGTGATGTCCACTTAAAGACGTATAGCTCAGAGAATTCTCCGTCATCTCCGGCTTTGGACGTGACCGTGAAATTTGTGTTTACTCCAGCCAAAACTTTTAGTAGGCCCTGGAAGAGAGCAAACAGGTGACATGAGACCCCACCAATTACCCAGAACTGCTCATTTCTCCACCAGTCGTGGATGCCAACACCACCCCACTGCATCTCAAGGATGCCTGTAGCCGCAATAGATATAAAGAGTGCCATGAAAATGAGACTAGCATAGTTGCTTATCTGCAACAATGTTGAAAAGGTAAAGTCAGCAATGGTCTTGTTGCAATCAAGCAAAATCAAGTGCTCGAGCAAGCACAGAACTCCTGGAAGTGTGGTGAAACTTACCTCAGGGACAATAAACTTTCCTGTTAGAAGACAAACAGCTGGAAGAGTACAATATGCGATCAAGGGAATGGAAGTCAAAGGATAGACGACCGAGTTGATGTAAGAAAACCGCTCTAACCATTTTAAGCCACAGCCATACCCATACCATATCGGACAATGCCTGCTCAAAAGGATCTCAACTGATCCAAGAGCCCAACGGAGAACCTGATGCAGGCGATCTGATAGGTTTATTGGAGCTGAACCCTTGAAAGCGGGTCGCTTAGGAATGCAGTATACAGATCGCCAGCCATGACAATGCATCTTGAAGCCCGTTAGAATATCCTCTGTAACGGAGCCATATATCCAGCCCACCTAAGGGATAGTTACAAGTAGACAATAAGCGCAATGCAAAGTAGACAATCTCGATACAGTATCAAAAGGAGTGACTTCTGCTGAAATTGTAAGATCTTTACCTCTTTTCCCCATTCCGTTTTGTCCTCATAACCACAGCTAATGACATGAATGGCTTCTTTCAAAAGTGATGCAGTAGTGGCTCCCTTTGGGACACCACCTTCTTCCATCAGGGTTGTAGCTATAAAAACTGGGGATTGACCGAATTTCTTCTCGAACTTTACTCGGGACATTAGTGATGATTTTTCATTGTCTATACCTGAAATATAGTTCCAAAAAGTACGTATCATTTTGCATTTATCCATTTCTATTATAAGAACGATGCTCGCTCAACCATAAATTCAAAGAGAAAACAACAAGCAAGCGCTCAATCATAAATTCAGAGAGAAAATAACAAGCAAGCGCCATAAGACTACTATGTGAAATCACAATCGTTGAAATGAATGCATAAAAAATGAAGATTTCAGATAAATCATATATTTGGAAAATCATACTTGATACAAGTGGAACAACATGCAAGTCCAAAGATTAATTTAGATAGAAAATGGGCACCTTCAATTCCTTCTTCAATATTTTCCAGTGCATGAATCTGCTTTGAAGCCTCCCTGTTCCTCAATGTGTTCTTTTGCTCATTGGACTTCATTTTCCTACCTCTTTTTCTAGATCCACAACACAAGCAGCACCATTTTGGCCAACAGTTACATGTTTTCCCAGGAGGTTTCTTTTTTATTGGGGCATCATATCCATACAAAGCCTGCCTCCGGAAGACACAACCAGTTCCGACATAAATTGGTCCTTGTATACCATCCAAACCCTTCATATTTATCTGGATTCAACAGTATAGACATAAGTATATATGAATGATTTGCTTTTTCCCGAAAAAAGGAAAAGAACATTACGATATTAATGAGGCCTATTTATATACTTACATCAAAAAATACTACATTACGATTTGAGTATCTATCATGACGATCTATCCCGTCAAATCTCTGTGGAAATTGCACATAACATATCTTCTTGCCCGAAATTGGATCCATCATGAAGCACATGGCTTCTCGAAGAGCCTTGCTGTTGTTTATATAATGATCACAATCCACGTTCAGCAAATAAGGGGCATTTGTGATGACTGCTGAGACCCGCACCTTGATTAACAACTCATAAAATAGCAGGTAATTCAGCAACTTGAGAGAGATGATATAAACAGCTGAGAAGTAAGTCCAGACTTCGAAAGGTACTTCGGGTAGACAGGGATTCATACCAGAGCATTCATGGCACCAGCTTTCTTGTGATGATCAAAACCAGGTCTCTTCTCGCGAGAGACATAAACTAGGCGAGGTAATTCATTTCCTTCAACATCACGGTCACCATTTTGGCCAAGGAAAACCTGGATAAAGATGATTAAATGAAAACGACTTTAAATTCTCTGAATGTAAGCCAACTTCATAAATCTTATGCCACAAATAATATAAAAATTCCCGAAAGCAGCATCCACCTGGATCATTCCAGGGTGATCTCTGACATTGTTCCCAGGCCACGGAGTGCCATCCTGCATTGTCCAACCCTCTTCAGGAACTTTCTGTGCCATTGCCACCAACCCATTTATCCGAACTTTGAACTCTTCATATTCTCTCTGCAACAATAAAGGTGAGAGAGCCAATATAAGACATCTAGAAACAAGCAGTCTCCTTGATTATGTAAAAGGCAAAGACGCCACATTGGCTTTCACACACAAGAGTAGATAAAAGTCACACAACAAACTTTAAAAGGTAAAAAGCTGAAGACCTTCATGTCACGGCGTTCTCTCACAAATTCAGGATTCACTTTGTCCTTCAAATAGTCAACCTTCTGAGAAAAATACCATTCTGGGGCCCTAGGCTCAATATTGAATCTCTTACAGAATGGGACCCACTTCATTGCAAACTCTGATGTCTCGGAAAGGGCTTCAAAGGTGAGCATCGCTGCCCCGTCATCTGAGACATAGCATGCTACTTTGTTGACTGGGTAATCTACAGCAAGTATGGACAGAACAGTGTTTGCAGTTATAAGAGGAGGTTCTTTCATGGGATCCACTGTACTCACAAATATGTCTATGTCAGCTAATTTGGAGGGCCTTTCTTCTTTTTCATACCTGAAAGGAAATTCTATTTAGTACCTGCTGAGAAAAGAGAATAATTACAATGAACTAGGAAAGGTGCGATACCTCAGTGACAAGCGGTCAAGGTATGTTTCTCGTTTAATTGGGTACCATTTTGGAAACTGATCCAGTATCCATGACATAGCAAACCAGATTTCGCATATCACTGATGTAAGCCACAATCCATATGCATCATTCACGGGGTGAAGAATTCGATAGTGAAAGAACAATCCAAGGATCAGAAGCCGCAGAATAATTATCAATCTGTAAGGACTGATCTTGCTGGAAGGAATTGGTAACTTCCTTGAGAGAGGCTGTCTTCCCTCATCCATCCTGCCAATTAAATAAAGAGTATGTCTCGGTTACTGAAATAATGGGAAAGGAATTATCGAATTCTTTCTTAGCATTGAGCTGTTTCACAAATTTCATAGATAGGACACTTGGATGGACATTGGAAAGTTCATTCAACAATAGAGCAGTACCACCATTTTTATCAACCTGACCAACAAGTTAAACATGATCAAGCAAATCTCTAAAATGTATAAGATAGAATCCATGGGCTTTCTCTGTTGAAGCACTGATGGTAAGTTTCACACAGAGATGAAATAATGGCCACAGCAGGATACCGCATCAACACCTCCCTCTTTGGATTTGAAACATAATAGTAGTGAGCATCTATTTGCACATTAACTTGGTTATAGAAGTTAACTGAGATGCTAAATTCTGTACAACCAGTGTTGCTGTGTCACCGAGAAACATAAAGATGGCTTAGCATCAATATGTAGCTTATTGTAGCCTAGTTTGGGCTTTTGGAACTCATTCACGTGTTGAGACATGGAATATAGATCTCGTGTGCACGTCAAACTAAGCAAAAGATACCACAGTGGTTTTTTAAAAGCTTAAGGCAAATTTGTACATGTAGAAACATGAATAGGAAAAGCACACATTGGAAAGGAACGTACGTGGGCAAATCAGCATCATCAGGTTCCTGTCCATCGCTTCCTCTATCATGCTTAACAACCTGAAGTCTTTCATTTTGCTTCTTCTTCCACTCTTCCATCCGTTCCTTCCATGCCACGGTTCCATATCCATAGACTGCTGAATCTTTCTTTGGATCCAAAGCTCTTGGTGGCACTGAAACAAAGCGTCAGCTCTGTGTTAAGCAGGAAGAAACCAGCCTAGAAAACATCATAAGCTGCAAATGAACAAGAATGCCTGCCGATAAATTGGAAAACAAATTACATGGCAGAGAAGAATCAGAATTGGGCATTGGATGAATCCGTCTTCCTTGACCCATTAATGGTGGAATAGTCAAAGCATGCTTATTAAAGGAAATCCCAACATTCTGTGGAAACACACAGCAGCTCTTTAGATCAAAAGACACATAATGAAGAAGAAAACCAAGTTTGTCACTGTCATTCACCTCTTGACCATAGGTTAATAACGGAATTTCAGGAACAACAGAAGATGCGTCCAGCTCTGATGGTGTAGTGAAGCCAGGAGCATGCGTTTGCAAGTTGGGCCCAAAGTTAAGGTGAGTGGATGGCATGCCCTCAGCCAAGCAGTGCAGGTTCCCTCTTCCACTCTCTCCAATATCAAACTCATGCTCCAAATCATCTGTATTTTCTTCTTCTTCATCGCCCTCAACTCTTGGACTCCCTAAATTTGGCAATTACTACAAATATGTTCATTGAAATAGCTATACAAAAAATAAGGAACATCAAGCGAAAACATGATGTAGAGCTTGTTAAGCAGATAAAATTTTTTCCATGGCAGTGGTAGAACTGGGATTGAATTAGTGTAGACTAGGTATAGAAATGATAAGGAGAGATGGCAACCTTTAATACGCTTATATCGAGTTTTGCAATGAGGGCATGCTTGAGTTCCCTCACTCCTTTCGTACTCATAGCAATGTCTACAAACAGGGAATGCACACTCATTGCAAGCAACAAATGGCTCTCCATCCCCTGTTATCTCTATCTCATCCGCACAGATCTGGCAAATTTTCCCACTTAGATGTTTAACGCAAGTCACCTGCAAATGGAATGATAATAAAGGTTGAGAATTCGAGATAAAGAGGAAGCGTCCCAAGCCGCCTCAGCAAATCAATTCAATGGATTGGTGGATAGAAGCTCCACATATATGTGACCATGCAGAAATTTTCCGAAGCTGTAGTGAGAAATAGGCCATGGGTCTACATTCACACAATAACCAGACGGGAAATCAAGAAAAATGCAGGGTATGTCTCAGTAACTGTTACTGAACCCAAACTTGTAGAAGGAAGCAATACAGGAACAAATGAAGAAGATAAAAGGAAAGCAAATGCATATGCTGGTATGGGGAAAAAAATTGTAGTAAATGGGTAGTGTATGAAACTCCAACAGAGCGAATGAGTTTCAGAAGAAGCACCAGAAAGGAGGGGAGGAACAATTAGTGGACCAGAAAAACTCCCACCATAAGAGAGAGAGAGAGAGAAGTCACTTCCAACGGCAAGGCAAAAAGAAGAAATCTTTAAGGGACTTACACGTCCAACCTCATCTGCATTGATGAGAATAATCTCATTCCTGTTGTGAGAACCAGTCACAAGCCTTCCTGTATCCATAAGCGCAACACGCTCCAACTCACAAAAAGCCCGCAGCTTTGGAAACCCAAGAGCTTTACTTCTGCTTAGGCATTATCAAAACCTATTGCTCTCTTCCCTTTATCACTCGGAACACCTTAAAATCACAGCTTTTAGTTCTCTCTCTCTCTCTCTCTCTCTCTCTCTCTCTCTCTCTCACCGAGGCACCCATTACAAGAAGCAACAACCCCATAATATAGAAATGGCCCAGAAACCAACCAGAGGCTCTGTACTCACCAAGAGAGAGAAAGCAACCAAATGTAGATGAATTAAAATAGTATAAAAAGGGTGGTTTTGGAATGTTAATGAGTGTCTGCGTACATTTGTTAAATCTTGTTAAATGCATTTTAGAAATTCAAAAAGTAATTTTAATAAAAATGCAGCATGACAGTAGACGACTGATTCTTTCCCTTAAGAGAGAGGGGGCCTGTTTAAGGACCTACGTACAAATGGTCTTCTCTCTCTGCAATCTCAGTGGTCTCGAGTCGAGACCAATGACACGAGCTTTCAAGCTGATGGAGAGGGAGGGAGAATCTAACCGCAACTTAAAAAAAGGCGGGGGGAGGAAATTGAAAATTGAACGCCATGACATAATGAGGACGAGGTAAGGACAGAGACAAACCAGAAGAGAGAGAGAGCTCTGCGACTGTAGTGTAGTGTAGACATGTACAGTTGTTCGTTCTTACAGTATTAACGACCGTATCGCTTTGTCTGAATCTTACATCCACGTGCACTTGTGCTTTTGTCTGTGCTTCGAGGTTCGGAATGTCTGTTGTACTTCCGGTGGGGTCCGTAAGAGTTTTACATTAGCAGGGCGGGCGGTAGCGGTGCATCCCCCGCTGTGCCTGAGCGGCAGCACCTCTTGGTGTGGCGGCGGTCCGAAAGTAGGTAATGTCTAGGGCTTTCTGCTATTATATAATACCTCTCTAGGCATTGTTAATTGAGGATGGCAGACAAAATGGAATAAAAGTTCCCTGAGAAGAAGCTAGCATCACATGATTTGTCTGGACATGTCAGCGAGTTGAAAACTACGCGCAACTCTGATTTTAAGGAAGCATATATTGCTAAATATAATTCCAGGAAAGAATTAGAAATCTATAATCTTTCTGAACATGAGATGTTACTTGTACAATGATTAATCGAATTGGGGAACCCAATATGAGGTGTCACTTTTTATTGGAAAACAAAAAATGGATGCCATAGAAGTGCAAAAAAGAGGAATGAGAAACACAGCAAATAGGATCTAGAATGGTAGCGAAATCACATCAAATTGAATACAAGACAATCACAGTTTTAAAATAGATGCTGACTAGTGGTTTACATATTATGAATATTGATCACATGCAAATAAATTATAACACGAGCGATATTCATTCTTATAACTCACCAATCAAATGTATGAATCGAAGAAAATATAGTTCAAAATACATAAAAGGGATGTTTTATTTTCAGCACAATTAGTCAATCAAATTCCTAGTTTTCTTTCACGAGTGATGATTTCCTATTTTTAGTCTGCTTTCTTTTAGGAGGCCAATGCTTGTGTAGAAGTAAAGCTTAGTTCATTAGTTGGACCTAACAAAGAAAATCTATGATTAAATGAATACTTATCAAAAAGATCATCATAGTCACAACACATTTCAACACACATTTTCTTTAGCATATAAATTGCATTCACAAGCGATCTTTCATTTTTTTTTCTTAAGGCAGCTGTTTGTGTTCCTTGAGTTATGTTTAGGGTCGCTTTTGATTCTTAATTTTTGAGTTAAACTTCTAATTTGAGAACCCTAGGCATAGCTTAAAGATGAAGAAGAAGCGCAATGAGAACTTCATGGGCTGGAGAGGAAAGACATTATCCTCCATCGTTGCAAGGTAGGGCAAGGCAATCTCCCTGGATTCTTTCGTAAGGAAAAATAATGATCCACGATTGAATGTCCTCCACTCATATGACACGTGTCGAATTCCTAGTTGCCCCCCAAAAAAAGGCAAAATAGAAAAAAAAAATGCTAATTACGAGATTGCTCTCGTGAAGCAACTAGGATTAGCTATTAAGAAAAAGGAAAAAATAAGAAAAAACAAGTACATCGATTACTGAAATATTGAAATCAAATCGAACACTCATTTACACAAGGACCAAAATGGGTTATGTTGCTTAGCATCCAAGAGACTAAACAACCACCGTAAACACCAAGAAAGAGCTTGGATCTTTGCGACACGTGAACATAAAATTAAGATTAGGGATCAAAATCATGCGTTCGCCCGACTTAATTAATCTAATAATCACCTTTTGATGTTTTCCTCGTGAAACCCAAAACCCTAGATTGACCAGCTTAAAGAAACCAGAGTGAAGAGATGAGATATACTCCTTGTCTTGATTAATTTATCTATTGTCTTGGATTTGACAAACCCTAGTAAATTCTTAGCCCAATCACGGGGTCACTCATACATCCTACCATCATAGCACGCTTCAAAATTAATGCTAGAACGTAGCCTTTTGTATAAGATGTGAGAGGGACTTTATCTTGTTGATATTAATTATTTTGTATTAACACGACAAGAGGGGCTTTTGCAATTATCTTTTTTATTTCTTTCATAAATAACACTATGTCAATTGGTCACTACTTTGACTAACTCCTTTACCAACCGACTTTATTAGAAGATTTCGTTTCAGGTCATCTTCGACTTTGTAAAATTTTCCGTAACAATGGAGATACTTGACTGGACGAGCTCTAAGATGGCACGCAAGGATGATTTTCTTTTGTAATTGTGATGAAAGTTTGTCAAATGAATAATTATTGTCACAAGAAAAACCGCATTATGGAAGCAAATCATGTAGTCCGTTCAAAATCAACTTTATTTTCATTTACATGCAAGGCCGAGCATTGTCATAAGCATAAAGAGATTGTATGTCCATCCACTAGTACATGATCAAATCTCTTTTACAAAGATTGTTTATTGCATTTTGGGCATATACCATAAAAAAAAAAACTCTAAATTATATTTCCAACAAAAGCACTTAAAACCAGGAAAAATATTAAAACTTTTCTTTTTGTCACCAAAAATTTTAAATTTGACCATTGTGAGACAAATATTGTAATTTTTTTTTTTTTTTTTTTTTTGTGTTCGGAAGAATCTAAACTTATACATATATAACATATATATCTTTTATTTCATTTTCATCTAAGGTAAAGTTTGGGGTTTTTTATGATTTTTTTTTTTGGTATATGTGTCAAATTGATAAGTTTATGATTTTTATGGCACAAAAAAAAAGTTCGCAATATTTATATCATAGTAGATATAATTTAGAAATTTATTTTATTTTTATTTCATGGTATTATCTCAACGAAAAGCCCTCGAGTGTTTTGGAGTGACCCGAAATGTGGCGGGCAATCCAAGTCAGTTTCTTTCCTTTTCATTTTCTTTTTATCGGTCGAAGTAAAAGAAATTGAAAATGCATTAATTCTCTATAGAAGGCGTGAACATGGTTGGACTCGTCAGCCCATGGGCCGGCCAATCCGAAGTCATGTTACTGGACTCAATAGTCAAAACTACAAAAAAGAAATTTAGGGAAATCCTTCCAATCTCATCATTTAATTTCTAATTATCTTAAAATCAACTCTTCAATCATTTCTACGCAGCATTCAATTCAACACCCACTATGCAGCCACTTAAAAGATTTAAGAATTTAGTCATTGATGCTTCTCATGCCTTTTTTTCCCCCTAAAAATGCATGATGTCGATTCTATCGCATTTTTATTTTTAAGTTTGTAATTTTATTGCACACAATATGATCGGCATAACAACTTTTGCTTCTCTTTTACTTGTCACAATAAATGGGGTTTTCTAAATTTTATATATTTCGGAAAGATTTTGTCTTTACAATCATATAAGAATGAGAAATTACTTTTCTGATGATTGATTGCGGTGCTAAATTCGCAATCACTTCCATTTGCACCCAAATTTTCTGTTCATTATGATCTTTTTATTTTATTTTCTTTAAAGTGCTTCTTAATCATACACTTAAATATTTCCTAGAAAGTGGTGCATTTTAAAATGCTTATCCTAACTGTTATTTATTTTCTTCTAGATAGAAATTTTTCCAGGTTTTGCTCCAGCATTACAATGTCATTAATTGACAAACCTAATTATGACCAGTACTGTCTCATCAAATTCCCAATAGTTATAATAATAATTCCATGCAAGCCCTTTTGCTTACCCATACAACGTAACATCTCCATGTAACGTACACCTATAAATAGTTCAACTCCACCAAAAATATTATTCATATACACATTGTAATCTCTCTACTCGATTGCCAAATTTGTCGGGGAAGAAATGCCTCCAATTCCCAAGCTTTTCATCTTCCTACTCGTACTCGTGTCTTCATACTTTGCCATTACGACTGAAGCTAGCCGAGCCATCCCAGAGCACAACCCAGCGAGCCTCGCGACTCGGCTGAAGGTGGCGGAGAATGGGTCGGACTCACCGCACTGCTGGGAGTCGATGTTCCAGCTACAGGCCTGTACCGGCGAGGTGATCATGTTCTTCCTTAACGGAGAGACCTACTTGGGTCCTGGTTGTTGCCAAGCCATTAGGACCATCGAGCACGAGTGCTGGCCCAACCTGTTGTCTTCGCTAGGGTACACAACCGAAGAGGGCGACATTCTTGAGGGCTACTGCGATGCCGCCGAAACCTTGGACCCACCGCCGCCGGCGGTACCTAATAAGGGCGTTCCAAACATTGGAGGGTGATCATTTGATTTTGGGACAAGCGATTTGGGTCATCATGGAGTTTGTTTCTCATAAATAAGGTAGTGTGTTGGGCTTGGGGGGTTTGTTTTTCATGAAAGTTTGGGTTTGCCGGGTCGAAATTCAACACTAGCGTCCCATAATGTCTGCTTGTTTTTTTTCTAGTAAAAGGTCAAGGTCAGCGTCAGGCTTCCGAGGTTTGTCCTTCAGTTGCAGTCGCGCGTGTTTATAGAACCATGTTATTACTATTGCGTCAATGGCTTGACCAATCTCTGCTCCATTTACATTAATCTACAAAGGAAATGCAATCATCTAAGAACCAAGAAGAAGATTACACGACAGAGAACAAAGACACGTTCCTGCTCAGTCGCACTGTTGGTTTTTCTCCTTTTCATTTCGATAAATATGAATAAAAAGTACCCAAGTTAAACCCTGATTGACCGCAGTTCAAGTCTTGTGGCTCAAGTGCTCGTAGAAACGACCCTCCGATGGGACTAAATCATGGTGGGGCGCCACCGGGTGGAGAAGTGGCTCAACCACCAACGAAGTCACTGTCCATGAACTTGGCAGCATTCTGAAAACCTTTACTGCTTCATGTGAAAACTGAAATCGGATGTCACCTTTCCTTTACTTTAGCTTTTCTTTTTTGGTTTCATCTGACCTCGGACTTTCAATGTATCCCCTCACGAGAAACAATGTATGTCAACCATATTCAATCGTCATTTTCAGGAATATTTCTCTCATGGTTGTCCCGATACATAATGCTTTGAGCATTGCATCTCTCTGGGGACACAAAATTAAAGACGAACCAGGCTTGGCTTTGTGTATCTTCCTCTCGAAAATGAATGGAAGTAAACTGAAATGTTTAGGAAGAATCACGCAAATAAAAACATCCATGCTGCTAAAAACAAGCAGTTGCAATTAACATATTTCTAGGATAATTTAGCGCCTGTGTTATACAGAGATTAAAACCCAATTCAGTTCAGCAATTCATTTTTTAAGCTCGTTTCTTTTATAATTAAGCTGCAATTTAAATATGCGTACGTGCGATTGCGATGCATGACACGTCGTAATTTACAGATTTCAGAAAGTCATTAGCGAGTTAGGGTTTACACTTGTGATAAGGACTGCTAAGAAGTTTATTTTATTTATATATATATAATACATATTCGGCCAACGCGTTTATCTGGTCGCTTAGTTTATGGCTTGACCGCTCATCAAACTGTTTTCATCTTCCTCATAGCTCTAAGACAGCTGCCGATAAATATACCCCACCGGCCGGAAAGCACACGTCTTATTTTGGGGCATATACACGATAATCATATCTTCATCGAATTAGCACTTTATACGTGTAGCCCTTATTAGCAGGCACGTTCTTACGAGAAAAGCCAAGTAAACGAAGGCGGATCATCTTGATAGAAAGTGGACATAGCGTGTCTTTCGCGGCACCAAAGGATCAGTCACTTTCCATGGCGATGTTTAACAATCATCGTGAAGCCAAAATGGCTAGGGAACAGAATACTTTTCCGTGAGATTCAACTAACATTCTCTACGCCATAACCTGCCATTCAAGCTGACGAGAAAGCTCTCGTGATCATCTTCCTACTATCCATGCCAACCGCAGTGGGGTTTGAAATAAATTCTCGTACATCAATAATACTGCGGAGCATTTACATTTGCTTTGGACTTTCCACGGAGAGTAATCAGTAGTCACTAACAGTTTCGATTGCTGAAAAAAAAAGTTTTAAATTTGTTATAATTGTGTTAATTCAGTTATAAATATTTTTTTTGGTCAATTGAGTTCTAAACCATTTTCTTTTGTGCCAATTTAGTATATTCGGGCAATTTTGGCTTGAAATTGTAGTCGTGGATGCCGGCGGTGCTACAAGGCGTGGCTGGCACTGACATACATTTTTCAATAACATTTTAATATTTTTCAGAATTTTTTCATTTTTTATTTTCTTTTTTGAACCTCAGAATTGGTACAAATGTAAAATATTCGAGACTCCATTGATAACAAAAGGGGTTTAAAGTTGAATTAGTACAATTGCAATATGTTTACAATTTTTTGGATAATTTTTCTCGTACAAATGAGAAAATAAAGGGAAAAAAGTAACAACAATCCCCTTGAATCCAGGAGATTGAATCTAAATAACTATTTACATCTCACGTCATTTAATCGTAAGGAATTAACTAGAGCATGGCGATCGCATTATTGTCCGTTGTAAGGATTTCCCCATAATCACGTCACTTTCACAGCCATCCCCCGTCTTACTAAAAAATTATATGAACCGTGATTCTTGGAGAAATATCGGTTGCGTTGATAGCGCAAAATTAGGGTTGCCAACGCTCTTTCTGCTTCCTAAAAAAGGTAACGCCAAACCAACTCCCACGAATTCTTGTCTTGGTAACGTAAGAACAACTTACACCCATTCATGCAGTTCGTCTCCTTCTTTAAATAAGCCGAGTGCAAGGAGTTGTGCGATTTCTCAGCCTCTCGATCAGCAATTAATCATGAATCTTTCCTATTAATTAATCCATCATGATATTAAATATTTTACGAGGAATTACCATGTTTAACTTACCCTCAAAAGGATTACATCGCGACCGTAATTGGATTTTCTGGCAATGAAAGTCTAGACAGTCTTCCAACTCGACTAATTCTTTTTATAAGTAATCGGGATTATCCTGAAACGTTTGGACTCCGATTAATCTGATGCACATCATAAAGTATAAGTAAAAATACATACAAACATTAAGGAGCTAAGTTACATATAAAAAAGCAAAAAGAGGTTGGAGCCAAGTCCCTCAGATGTTAACATTGTTATTGACAAACTTCTCATATGAGGTCAGAGGTATTACCTTTGTGGAATTAAAGGCACTTCATTGGACCTTTTCTAAAGATATATAAATGGGCGAGTCATCAGATACCGTCCATTTGGGAGAACATAGTCAATTTCGTCATTTTGCGAGTTCATTTCAGACCGAATCGCAATTAATTGACTTCACCATGTTTGAAAAGAAAAACCGGGTTTTGGGTGAGATCATGTCTCGCATGACCCGGCGCTTGATTTAGCCAAAAAAATCACAATAATGGATGATGATAATGACATGCACCCACATCTTTTCCATACAGGTGCTCACATGATCCCAGCAAAGTAGGCGACAATGTCAATGTGTTTCGTGGCGTCACAGTGAAGATATCGTGATGGGCTATTATTCGAATAATTTGCTAATTTATACGTGTCCTCATGTTAGCGACCCAAAACAACATCAATTCCAAAAAAAATAAAAATAAAAATGCAAGGTACCTTTGCTAATCCAGCTTTTCATATTATTTTTAGTTATCAATAAATCTTTTTATAAAGCGATCGGATGTCATTCTTGATGGATTGTCGCGACGCGTTTCTCAGTAATTTACAATTAACGAGGGGTTGGCTCCTAAAAATAGAATTGGGTATAGTCTAAATAATGAAAGGGAAAAGTATCAGGAATATCGGATCATGAGAAGATAACTTTATTAGAAGACACCCAAGATACAACTGGTACCAGACAAAGCCCAAACACACACACATATAGTCACTCTCTCTCAGGAAGCATTAACAAACATCGGATCCAACATCCCAGAAGCCGCCCTCTCCTCCAAGTACGGGGGCGATCGAGGGCGGTCTCTTTTGCTCGTAGCGTACTTGGTTAGGGAAATAAAAATTACATAAACAAGACACAGAGCAATAAGAGAGAGAGAGAGAGAGAGAGAGAGAGAGAGAGAGAGAGGCGGAGGTCGTCCGCAGCTTAGAAGAGATGGTGGTGCTTCTTGCCATGAGCCTCTTCATCTTCTTCCTTGGTCTCCTTCTTCTCGTGGTGCTCATGGAAGGCGAACCCGCCGGCCCCGACAGCAGCGGCGGCGGCCACTTCCTCCTCTATCTTGTGCCTGTGGGCGTGCTCTGGGTCCTTCTTGGACTCATGCTTCTCATACTGCAATTTGCGCATCATTAATTAGGAATTGTGTGAATGAAACAAGATGAGTCGAGGTAAAGAAGAAGAAAAAGATCTCTCTACCACGTTTACATTTTAAAAAAATATGCTCTAAGTACGGTATAAGTTCAACCCCCCCAAAAAAAAAGGTTCATTTATTCACTTCGAGCAGAAGTTTTTGGTCATATAGATACTGTTATGGATTACAACTATGTTTTTTTATTTTAAGCCAATTGTGGGGAAATCTTACTCCTCTAGTTGATTGGTGAAGGAAATTGAATGAATTCAAACAATTGTTCATTTATAAGGATGATCCGTTGTATGGCATGCCATGATGTTCAATATATCTTAGTGTAATTGAGATTCTTGGCGTCCAATGTTTGTGATCAAAATGATGATTCAAGTCAATAAAGTGGAGATGCGAATTTTATCTATATATTAAATGGAAAATAATTGCAAGGATTGAGAAGAAGATGATAATCATTACCAAAGCATAAGCGCCAGCAGCGACTGCACCGAGCCCGCCGACTTCTTCGAGGTGCTTGTGGTGCTTCTCCTCCTTCTTGTAATCGACCTCAGGCTCCGTGACGCTGGTCACTTGGGTGGTCTCAGCATAAGCACTATCAGGGCCACTGCCGTAGGCAGGGCCACCGCCGTAAGCGCTATCAGGGCCACTGCCAGGGCCACTGCCATAGGTGGTTTCACTGCCAGGGCCACTGCCGTAGGTGGTTTCACTGCCAGGGCCACTGCCGTAGGTGGTCTCACTGCCGTAGGCGGTCTCGGAGTAGTTGACAGCCTCAACGGGTTGCTCATCCTCCTTCTTGTGGTGGAAGAGGTGGTGGCGGTGTCCTTCGGCCATGGTTGGTGGTTGTTCTTTGTGGGATGCTAGGATTGACGATGGATCAGGGAGAGGACTCTTGATAGCTGAAGTGTATGGTGAATGCTGTGAGATTGTTTGAGAGGGAGGGATGTATTTATAGGGAGAGTTGGCACATGCAAAGCCTCACATCCAATCGGGCCAACGTGGGAGGTTTTAAATGCGTGATGGACGGTCAGGATAGGTTGGTGTGGTTCGATTCGATGCATCTTTATCTTCTTTTGATAAAGCCGTTGTTTGAATGTCAAGCCAGAAAAAAGAAACAGGGGATAAGCTTTTTTTTTTTTTTTTTTTTTGGTGTTGGAGTTGAAATAAAATTTTGAATAGATGAATATTTATTTGGCAAATAATTTTTATGAGTTGCAACGGAAAAAATGAAAATCTTAAGGACCTTCCAATTTGGTTAAATATTTAATGTAATGTTGAGAATATGTTTTGAATGGTTTTTTATCCAAGGAATTTCCTATTCTTGATACAAAATATTTTGCTAACGATTTCTTTTTGACTTAGAAAAGGAAAACAATGAAAAATCTTGAGAATATGCAAATCTTATAAATATTTAATGTAACATATTGAGAATATGTCTCGAGTTTCAGTTCATAGAGAAATACATTCCAATCTTGCGGTTCTAGTTTGATTGATTTTCTAGTTTTTGTAGCTCTCCTGAAGGGAGTTTCGTCTTTTGTACACAAATTATTTGGTAAATAATCTTCCTAAGTTGAAATGGGAAACAGTGAAAATCTAGATAACATTTCAATATTGTGGATATTTGATGTAACGAGTTGAAAATATGTCTCGAGTTTGAGCCCGTAAAAGAATCTCGAGCCAACTAAATTTCTTAGTTTATGTAGTTTTTTAATTTGAGTAACTTTTCTAGAAATCATTTCCTATTTTGAATACAAATTATTTAGTGGATAGTTTTTGTGAGATGAAATGGGAAATGGTGAAAAATTTTGAGAACATTGTAATCTTGTGAACATTTAATGTAATGTGTTGAAAGTATCTCTCCAGTTTGAATTCATAAAAAAAAAAAAAAATCCATCCAAATAGGTTTTCTAATTTGAGTAATTTCCTAATTTGAGTTAAAAGCAATCGATGCTTTCTCAGAAGCACATATATCTCTTGTGTTCTTATCTTTTTCCGTCAATTTCTCTGATAATTTCTTCTTCCCGCCTTAAGCTTGAAATGAAAGATTCATTAACTTTTATAATGCAACTGTAGGAGTCTAAAGCTCAAGATGAGGCTTCATTATGGTGTAGGTGGGTGGTTGTGACTTATTAATTAAGGAACCCAATCGCATGAGCGTGCTCTGCATACACTATTGATTGAAGATCTAGTGATAGGGCTTTCAATCAAGAAAAAACATACTTTACTTAACGCGTCGTTCATGATTTCATACCGACTTAATTTTCATTTTTGCAAAGGGATTTTCTCCTTTTAGATGCTTTAAGAATAACAGAATACGTTAAATTTTCCATCATTGCAATTCCATTTTTTATTGTTCTTCTCCTGCTGTACTATTAGATTGATAAGGCGCATGGCTTCATATCCCATATGAATTTTTCTGGGCAAAACCCTAATTTAGCTAGATAGCACAGCTGGTTTGTATATGCTCCATCAATGGATTTGCTAACATCTTGTCTACATATAATAACATGTGGAATAGTAGGAATATGTTCTTAGCACACGATCAATTATCTAGTTCACATTTTACTTGACAAATCTGTTTCTTAATGCCGACCGACCTCTAAATTTATTTGCTTTTAAAATTTATCTTGGTTCAGCACAAATCTAAATCAACTAAAATATCTGACTGTGCCATTGAAATCTTTAGGATGGTTAGTAGCTTTCTCCCATGTGAACAGTTTTATGCCCTTTGTTCTGTAGATGATCACTTGCCGACACCATCTATTTTATTTTATTCGTTTGATTCGGTTGAAATCCCTTCATTTGAGATCTGGCAAGTGGTGACACCTATATGCATATGAAATCAATGGGTTGAAATTTTCTGGTGGTGCTCAGAAGGTGGACATGAATAAAAAATAAATTAATAATTACATATAACAGATGATTGTTTAATCGTGAAAATTGTTAGGTTTTCCTCAGTAGCCAAACGGGTATCATTCCACATATTTGGTATGTACATTAGGACCGTTTCCAAAAAAAAAAGAAAAAACTAGCATGTGATTAAAAAGTAGGGACAAGCATGGTCTGGATTAGGCTAATCCACCCTCTAACCCTAGGATCAACTAGTATATTACTAGTCCTCAATTTTTGAAACCGATGATCAATCCTATTAAGCTTGGAACCAAGGACCGGTTCGGTTCTAGGATTAATCAAGACCAACCGATAAATTTTTTATTTTATTTTTGTACTCCTTGAAAAGGCAACCGAGGATCGGACAAACCCAATGGGTTTAGTTTAGTTTGTTTCTAAGGTCAACCAATAATTTTTTATTTCAATTTTTTTGCACTCCTTGAAAATGTCACTAAGGATTGGACCAACCCAATAAAGTTTGATGATGAGCGAGTTAGCTAAGACAGGCGAGTGGCAAGCGTTGAGCATTGAGCGGCGAGCAGCATGAGTAACCCAAAGCGAGTGAAGCGAGTGGTGAGTGAAGAAATTGTTTCTTTCGATTTTGACAAATGGAAAACTAAAAAGACAAATAAGATAGAAGAAAATGAGTATTGGATGAGGATGCCGTGAGGAGCTATATGTCCTTTTGGACATGAGGACTTTTCACAAAAACATTTTATTCATTTGTAAATTATGGTTGTTGATGTCATAAAAGATATTAAAAATTTAACTAAGTTATTAAAGAACAGTTTAAAATTACTTGAACTTCTCATTAATAAATTGTTTAATGTTGTTAATGCTGTTTATTTTAAAATTTTCTTTTTATAAAAAAATTATAAATAATATAATAGATATATATAGTGTTAGGGTTAATCCGGGTTAAACCAACCTTAAATATTTATGACCGATGATCAACCCGCACAGTTTTGATCTAAGAATCCCAAGACTAAAGACTGACCTAATTTTTCTAGGAATCGAACTAAGATCGATAGGGTTAGGTCAGTCCTTAAATTGATGCTTACTCCTATTAAGAATACATTACCTATAAACAGATTAGTATATGCCAAGATCCCATTATTATTGGGTCCCACTTATCTATTTCGAAAGTAGAGGGCCCCTCCAATTTTGTGTTTGGTTTGACAGGATCAGTGGCTGACGTGACAAATATCTCAATTTTTGTGGCTATCCTTGCAAAACTTTTTGGTCCTGGCTTGCACGTACTATTTTGTGATTGGGGAACTATATAGTTTTTTTTAATATTATTTTCTACTTATTGCAAAAGAGGCAGAAAAGAAAAGATCACATTTCAAATCCCTACACTTTAAAGAGTTTTCACGACAGGCCCCTTTATTTTATTTTGCCTTATAGATCCTACTTCTCACGCTTTTCTCTAACCACCGTTTAAGTCATTCCTACATATTTTCACTCAAAATCTGGTGAAGAACATATTGGATTCAGGACTCGCAATCAACAAATAGTACCTTACATATAAAAATCTTTGCGATGTTCAAATCTTTTCCCATCGACTTTGATTGACTACCCTGTATAGTGACATAAAGGTTCATTTGCCATGATGGTGGTTGGTCTAGTGGAGTAGAGCATACTCTCGAATGGTTTGAAATCCTCTAATCATATGTTTGAATCCCACAGTTTCTTTGAAGCATTGAATTGGCCATGATATAAGATGATTCTTATTCAGATCTCACTAGCACTATAATGGGGACGGAGGTGATGGGTTTGCTCAAAATGATCAAGAGTTATGGCTTAAACCGAACATTTTGTTATTGAAATAGCAATTATGGTGAAAGTTAAGATAAAAGATAAATTGAATAAAAGACAAATCAGAAAATATCTCTAAATGATCAATTCGTTGATACTTTGTTTGATTTGTTATCTTCATACTGATTTGTAGAAGATTTTGCACTGCAAACATTATTATTTTTCCCTTTCTATTTTTACTTCAATATTTGTCGCAGGCATGATAAAACTCCTGTAATAACACCTGTAGAGTTGCCGGCCAACCTCGGTTTATCATTTCAAATATAGGCATCACAATTATTAGTCAGTCCTCACTCAACAAATTCTGTCAAACTTTCAATGTCACTATAACGATAATAGATAAAGAACATACCGTCAGTTTATGATTTCAAATATAGTTTTGGTGCGAGATCTATTCTCAAGGTGTTGTCAAAAGCATCTTCTAGGTCACGTAAATAGAAAGTACACTGGGCGGTGGGGGGGATAAGTCTTGTAAAGTTATCCTAACCTGCCCCTCGGATCCGTCGCCATAGCATGTATGACCAGTCAGTTCTACCCTCCATCAACGCTGAAAAAATGGTGTTCACTATTCAATGCCACAAAAAATGAGTGGATAAAACAACCTCGACTTTCTTGTAGACCAACGCGAATTACAGTGTGAAAGGTGAATCTGAGATCCGAGAAATGTGAACGGAGTGCAGTCGGGTTTTAAACAGGGCAGCTGGTATCGGGTGAGATATCAACTGGACAAGGAGGATTTCGCTTTCAAGACTTTCGCATTCATTGGATACCTTAAAGCCCCCCAAGAAACGAAAGGCTAAGACGGGTCCTTTGCTTTCATGGAGACGTAAAAGTGGACGGTGGGCGGGTCCATTGGAATGGCCGTTGAAGTTTGAGCTTTGTGTCGGCAAGAGCATATCTCATCTCACTTCGTATATTCTCTCTTTTTTGGTTTTTTGGTTTTTCGGTTTTTTGTTTTTGTTTTTTAAGTTTTAGAGTTGCCTTTTAAAGATAAGATTTGATTGATTAAGATAAAATAAGAAGTCCCACCATTTGTTCAATTAAACTATCTACCATGTCCTAGATGTATATAGCCAAGAACATAAATAATAACATTTCAAGTAGCTACTTTCTGTTAAAAAAAAGTAGCTACTTAAAATGGTAAAGACAGAAGAAAACTAAAGGGGAAATGGTGGATGAAGGATCACCGCAGTCTCGGTGGTGACCCACTTGTTATCAATTTCACCATTTGTGGTTGCGTATCCGCTGTGACCATCGTGATGGTTGGGTATTAATGCCAGCCATCATGACATTGTTAGGACACGCGGTAGAAGAATGATGCCTTCATATAAGGAGATTGTCATAGTAAAGTTTAAGTTCTGGCTTATCAATATATTTAGCTGGACCACAATTATCTAAAAGTTTAAAATTGGTGAGTTATAAGCCAGTCGAGATGTATTAATTGCTTTACAATACAATAAATTAATCTTATGCAATACTTCCTTAATCCACTTTATACATGAACCTCAACAGAAATTGTCTCATGTACCGTGGTGGTGATTGACCACCCCTACGATCCAAAAACATGGAGAGGGGTACCATGATGGTCGTTCGAAATGTGTGGCATTTACGATAGGGCCCACCATGACCATCGTGCGATATTCCACTTGAGTGAGATAATTGACCACTATTGCTTGGATAGGTTGTCCAAGATTCTATCATGACTTATTCGGGCTAATCCCAATCTGAATACATCTCCAAACTCATGATAGAATATTTTTTCTTCTATCTTACCTACTTTTGGGATCTGAACTCCTAACACCAATTGACATACGGATTGACATGGTTTAATAGGTTAAAAAAAAAATGTTGCCAAGTCCAAAACGGTATGAACATAAAATACATAATATATTTATGTGTTCAATATGAATTTTAAGATTTGTAATGACTTAATGTGACATAATCCGAATTTACGTACACGTAAACACTAAAATCTAACTCTTGACTACTAGATCGATGTACTTGTAAGTGGTTACTAATCACACACCATACATGTATTTCATAAAACTTCCTCTAAAGCTTACAGCACATTTGATTATAGTAATCACCATTACCTGACAGGTCTATCACATGTTGATTGCCAATTACAATGTTTGCTTGTGGTAATAGCTATTACAATGTGACCATATATTCATTTTGTTTTAATTTCCTTTAAGTAGGCAAGACTAGTCTTAGACCCGTTAAACAGGTGGGTTGAGCCAAAAACGGTTTGACCCAAATTGACTCATTTAACTAGTTTTCACCCATTTCCATGCAATACAAATTTAATTACTAGTACCCAACTCATATTGCTAAAACACTTTCATATTTAACTAAATCTAGAAAAACTCATACCTGGATTGAGGTGAGAGTGCGGAGCAAGTGAGCATAAGATCGAGTAAGGCTAAGAGAGAGTGAAGAGAGTCATAAAGGTGAGTTAGGTCTAATGATACTGTGAACTCATTTAACATTCATATTATTTTGGATTTTATCATTCTAAACCCATATACTAAATAACTAATATAACAACTCAATCTATCAAATTTATGTTAAGAAATGGGTCTACGACCTATCTTGACAAATCTAACTATTTTTAGGATGTCAATTTAATATCAAGTGACATGGATTTTGACAAATTTATGTAAGAAGATATTATCAGCTCCAGAATGACTTGATTTCAAAATACATAAGCATAATATTTCAATTAAGCTACAAAGTATTACGATGACGCTACAGTACATGGCATAATTCAAATCTGGCATGAAAATACCTTTCGTAGGATTTGTCACTTAAAATCTTGTTTATGCATGGTCGGGTCTTATAAATAGAGCCAGATCCTAGTTATGCAATATACGATTTGGCAGCCTTCCCCAAATGCTTATTTTGCTTATAGCCCCTTTCAAATGGGAAATTATCAACTCCATCACCAGCACATACGTCCGGTGGATGTGATTTATAGGTATTGTGGCCCCATAGGGGACCCACACACATCCAACGGACAATGGGCCAATTGCACTTACTGCACCCAAAATACTTTCCATGGGAGATTTGATATGCGTTTGATATGAGAATCGACTAACATTGAATTCATGAAGCATAATCCCGTGATGGTATATTAGTTCCTGAGAAATTGAACACCTGTTCATAAGATTCTCTATGCAAAAAAATCGTGTATTCGTATACAAATGTTACTGTAAAATTGTACTGAAAACTGGCAGGACGGCTTTATTTGGATGGGCTTAGTAGACCATCATCAGTTAATAATTTCTCGAGAGAATGTCTGGGATAATTTGGGGCTAATTGTCAGACAATTCATTTATGCTTTAACTTGTACGCGTCAGCAGAAAACATGTCAACTGCAGATTGGCATTGATCTCCAATTCATTTGGTGCACGGTATGACGTACCAAGTGGAAAAATCTTCAGTATGGACACATGGCGCTGTCTCGACCTTTAAATATAATCTCGCAGAAAATATCATCTTCAAACGGTTGGAGGTAGTTGCACCCGCGAATCTTCTTCCAAAGTATAGGTTAACGATTGTCGTTGGATGCCAATCCTTCTTGTATTTGCTGTTCCCGTCCACCGCATGATATATTAGGCACACGCGCTTCGTGGAGAAGAAGCGAGATCCCTTAGGAAAATTACGAAATCAAATTTAATTGTACTTTAACCCTTTAAAAAGTTGATCCACCTCTTTATCCATTTTCTTTTCTTTGTCCTATCCCCTCTTTTCATTCTCGACCTTCTCTGTGTGTACGTGCATGTCTTCGAAATTGGGCCGCGACATCGAATGGGAGGTTGCCCGCCACGGGAAACCCTGGCCCGAGTTTGGGGCCACCACTAAAGCGAGTTGCCCTGCTGGCCTTGTTTGCATCGAGGCTCGGGAGGCGAGAGAGAGATGGATGGATGGGGACGAGGCGTGACGGTGGAGTCCGACGACTCCGGTAGCTGGAGGCACCGCAAGACATCGACCATGTCAGGACGCGGTGGGCTATGCACAGGGCAGTAGAGTTTTTATTTGGGTCTGGGTATGTACTTTTAGAAATGCCGTGTTTTTGTTACTTTGAGGTAATTTATGAACTGCTAAATCTGAATGAACATGAATTCTCACGTGAAACATTTAGCAAGAGAGTTCTCTTTCCAAGACAAACTCACGCCAACTTGATGTTGCCGAGTGCCATTTCAGGAAAGAGAGCCCTCATCTAAAATATGTGACCTTGGCGGTGAAAAATGGCAGCGTCGTCGTCCTAGTCCAAATTGTCCCACCCGTCACGATGCACATAGAATTCTTTCAAGCTTCCCCGAGCGCTGTTCGAGTCCAATGGCAACTTTCCAAGATGGGGGCACTCATATATGTTGAGTCATTCCAGCCGAGGAAAAGGTAGAGGCTGGTCATAAATGCTCGTTAGGCTTGGAAGATTTGTAATTTGTAGGATTTCAAGACATGAGAATAGTCCTAAAGTAGTCGATTCCTTCGCTGCAAATCCATCCCCCGTGATTTTTCTCCATCGAATCGCACGGTTGGACCATCAGTTCTCGAAGTTTCGGAGTATGCTTGAGCCAGGACATGTCTGACAGCTCGCACCCTTCGACACAAACTTCAATGAGACTAGGGAAGCAAGAGCAGTTGGGTGCTCATCCTATTCCTTGAATAATCTCCACCTCCTTGAGTGCGTAGATAGAGGACCTCTAAATGCAAGAAACTATTGTTGCCTATTGGTGAGTAATTAATTGGGATGCAAGTCAAGTCATGGCAATTGGTGATCCCCACTAGCCTTACGCCTCTATGTAGGCTCGGGGATTGGAATATTTTCAAGGTCTTTCTCTACTTTGATAGATAAGTCGATAAGATGTTGCATGAGCTTTAGTTCCTCTATGAGCTCTTCTTCCTTCACTTGAATCGATTTCACTAAATGAAAACTCCACTGGTTGAGCACATTTAATGGCAAGCTTGTGATTGCCCCTATTGAAATTAGGAATGGGCCAACTACATCGTTTAGTAGTTTTGAGCTAGGAACACATGGGTGGTATTCGGTCAATATCATGATCCATTTTCCCCATAGAGATGCTTTCTCTACTTCTCACCATTTGGAGATCATCTTTGTGTATATGTCTTCATTTTCTCCATCACTAGCAACTTGTTCTCCCTTTGCCCACGGTCACAAATGATCCGGGTCGCCGTGTTCCAGATGACATTGTGCGTCTTTACATACCGTCGCTCATCATCACCATGTCCATTTTCCAATAGACAATCCCTCTTTAAATCTCCCAAGATAGATCTCATTTGTAACACATACAACATTTATCATCAGTGGCTCCTAGCAAGCCTTCTCCAATCTAGAGTTCAATGAGATCATCTGTTATTATGGGGTAATCCTCATTAAAGAGACAACAGTAAAGGAAGCAAGCTTGAAGTGTAGAGTTATTTAAGCTATTATAATTGAACTCTAGTATGTGGTACACTTCCTCCACCATACTTGATAGGTTGTGTGAATTGTTTCTTAGCGTTGTTAGAGCATGCCTCCACTCATGAGGATTGTCTTTTTGGCCATGGTTTGCCCAACAATGGTAACCGTTTGCACTCTTCGACAATGTCCTTTGTGAGATCTCAAATTTCTTGATGGTAATTTACAAGTGATTTGCTAACATTCTTCTCGAGTAATTTTAGAGCTTCTTCAGGTGTCAAGCATTGTACTGCTAAGGTTTTGTGAGCTCCCATTTAGTTACATGAATGCTTCAACCAAGTTGTGAACACTACTTTGGATCCGTTTTTTGGACCAAGATGAGGAACTTTGATTTTTGAAAAGTTCCAGCCCTCGCCATGTATCATTGATCAAAAACACAAACTTCATTGTGGTCAAAACACGACAACAATGATGGACCCTCTCATCCTGGGACCATCGATCCCAGCTCTCATCTTGAATGTGCAGCCTCTTCCTCATGGTGTCTTGAATGCTTTCTTTTTTCACTTGTCTAGACACCACCAACCGAAGGACAACTTTGAATCCATGATTTGCGTTGGAAAGCTCCTCATTGATCCTTTTCATGAGAGTGGTCCTTCCCATACTTCCTGTTCCATAAAACACAATCACTCCTTTTTTTCATCCATGAGCCATTTCCAAACTTTATCAAACTTGGAAATGTCAAGGCCCATGGTCTCACCCATAGGCATCTTAAGTACCGGAGGAGGAGGGAGTAGTGATGTGAAATGGCCAAATTCTCCTTTCTTTTGTTGGAGCTATCTTGCTTCATTGAGCATTTGATTGACTCTTTTTCCCAATTTATAGCTCAATCGACAATTTTGTGGATGGCAACGACCGAGACATTTGATTCGGTCATGCTTCCCAACTTTATGAAGAACTTGATCTACTCCAACTTCAAATTTTTGCACCTTGCCTAACCAGTTCAACACTTGTTTCATGCATTGTGCACCTCCTCTTTCTTCACTTTCCACCTTCACATCTCCACCCTTGACCTTCAAGTCTTCGGTTTCGTTCCGCGGTAGGGTGACATTATTATTTAGATTACAAATGTAGCTCAAAGGTTTGCTAGCCAAGCCCCATAACATTTTGACGAGTTCTAAAAGAAGACTTGCGAAATCCATGGATTCTTTCCAAGATAAGAGGTGGAAAAAATGGATTGTTTAGATGGTTGAAAAGTGGGCTAATGGGTGGAGTTTGATAATAGAGAGCCAACTTGTAGGAGATGCCTTTATAGACTTTTACCAAAGGAATGCCCACAACGATATAATGACACAAGCCTAATGGCAGAAATAAGTACGTATAATCAATTCTACCATTAGTGGGTTCCCTATAGGTGGCTGGTTTTATGACCTTTCTTCTTGTGATTTTTAGCTGCCGACGCCAATCCTTTAATTTATTTTTCTTATTCGAACCCCTTCATTTTAAATTTGACAACACCTATTTGCGTATATAAACTTAGTGGGTTGAAATTTTCTGGTGATACTCAGAATAGTGTTTATTACATTTAAATCTTTTGCCACCAACTCATGGGACCATATGTAAAAGTCTTTGTCACGTTTAAATCTTTTGCTAATAACTTTAAATTACTACCTTGTAATAGTAAAATGAAGGTTCCTCCACCACCACTATAGTTTCTCTAGATGTATAGTGCTTACTCCCACGTGGCTTGAGATCCTCTGGTTGTGTTCAAATCTCCTAATTGCTCATTGGCCTTAAGGTGCCTTGGTTCTCCAAGAACATTGGTTCATTCATGCCTTGGTATAGGATAACCCCAACTTTCCTGCCACTAATATTGTGGTGAGACGGTGATGACGTACTTTCTCAAAATGAGCAATAGCTTTAATTCAAACTGAACATTTTGTCATAAGTATGGAACTCCTATGGTAACGTATAAGAGGGTCACTTATACTAGTTGCCCCTTTCCACCCTTTTAACTCAAATAATATGTAGCATATATCTTGATTCTAGAAATGACAATAATTCCCATGACATTGAAATTAACAAGTTTTTCAAGTAGTGAAAGGATGTTAATAGCGAGTGTCAATCTTTTTCCCAGCTTGCTTACACTAGTTGCCGCTTTCCATCCTTTAAATCAAATAATCTGTAGCATATTTCTTGATTCTAGAAATGATAATAATCCACATGAAAATTGAAATTAACAACTCTTTCAAGTAATGAAAGGATGTTAATGGCGAGTGTCAAACTTAACTATTCAATATGGCCTAAAGCTTTTAGGGATAAGTGCAATAGAAGTCCTAAAACTTGTCACAAAAATGCAATTGAGTTTTAAAACTTACAAAAAGTGCAATCAAGTCCTAAAATTAACACCATTAGCCCTTTTAATAGAAAATTCTGGCGTGGCGCAGATGTGGCATTTTAAATAATTTTTCATTTTCCACATGGATTTTTTAATTATTTTTTATTCAAAATTTTAAATAATTGATTTAAAAACTAAAAAGAAAAGTTAAAATTTATTTTTGAAAATTGTTAGAAAAAGAAGAAGATAAAATTAGCAGCTCCTCCCCGCTGTCGTTGCCTATCGCAGGAGGGGCCGGCGATGGGTAGCAGCGAAGGAAGCTAGCCATTATTTTAAAAAAATTGTGTTGTTTTTTAAATAAAATTTAGCTTTTATTTTCTAATTTTTAAATCTAATTTAAATAAAAATTTAAAAAAAAGACACGTGGAATTGAAAAATCATTTTAAATGTCACGTCCATGCCATATCAGCATTTTCAGTTAAAAAGGCGATGGTGTTAACTTTAGGACTTGATTAAATCAATTTAACAAGTTTTAGAACTTGATTGCACTTTTTACAAATTTTATGATTCAATTACATTTTCGTGACAAGTTTTAGGATTTTTATTGCACTTAAAGCTTTTATAAGTTATACTAGTAAGAGGCTAATATTAATTGTATACTGGTACATGCAGGTGTCACGTATCAACTGGACAGGGAGGATTTCATTTTCAAAGTTGGCATTCAATGGATCAGTTAAAGCCCCAACTGCTAAAGGCGAAGACCGGTCCCCTTCGCTTTCATGGAGAAATGAAAGTGGACGGTGGGTGGGTCCATTTGAATTGCCGTTGGAGTTTGAGCTTCGTGTCGGCAAGAGCACATTCACCGGCAATCACTAGCACAATCGTCGCTTGAAAGGTGCGACGTCTGCGACGGGGTCGAGGGCGTCCATCGTGCGGCGGTTGCTTGTGACCTCGACAGTGGCATCATTGTTGGGTTGCTTAGGAAAACAGAGAGAGGGTGTTTTGCCTTCTTAATTTTTATATCTTTTTATTCTGCTGAGGTGAGATAATTGAACCCTGTTGCTTGGATAAGTTGTCCATGATTCTATCCTCACTTATTCGGTCTTGTCCCAATTCGAATATCTCTCCGAATTCCTGATAGGATAATTTTTATTTTATTTGATATTTAATCTGTGCCACCATATTTGTTCTTAGTATTTGAACAGAATTGACATGATTTGACAGGTGTAAAAATAAATGCCATCAAATCCAAAATGTTTTGAATATAAAATACATAATATACTTAGGCGTTCAATATGAATATAAAATTCTGTAATGACTCAACCTGACATTATCCCAATTTAAGTACGCATAAACACAAATATCCAAGTCTTGACTACTAGATGGGTTTACTTTTTAGTGGTTATTAGTTACACTCTATACTTGTACTTGATCGAACTTCCTTTGAAACTTACAGCATTTTCATTGTAGTAATGACTATCACACAGACAAATCTACTACAGGTTGACTGCCTGTTATAGTGTTGGCTTGTAGTAATAGCCATTACAGCATGACCATATATTCATTTTGTTTTAATTTTCTTTTTAAATAAGCAAGACAAATCTTAGTATGTCGTGGGTTTTGAAAAGTTTATACAAGTAGATATTGTCAAATCCAAAAATGAATATTTCAACAAAGGTATAAAATTTTATAATGACGCTATGATACATGGCGTAATTCAAATTTGACGTGAAAGTATGAATTGTCAGCCTTTCATTGGATGTCTCACTTTAAATTTAGTTTGTTTTCACGGTGTGACAAGACAAGTGTTAAGAATCTTCAGCTTGGAGACGTGGCACTGTCTCGACCTTGCATATAATGCTTGTAAAATATCATCATGAACCGGTTGGGAGGTAGTTGATCCCAGCAATCTTCTTCCAAAGAAGAGATTAACGATTGTTGTTGGATGTGAATCCATTGTTCCTCCCTCCTCGATCTACTTGCATTTGGTGTCCCTTCCACAATTTGATATAGTAGGCAAGCACGCTAGAGGCGCCGCGAGACATCGACCATGTCGCTAGACATCTCCACTGAGTTTTTCTCAAATTATATAGTCATGTTCCCAAATTTTTTTCGATTTTGCCGCCAAAATTTTGGAGCAGTATCCGTAGAACCCAGTGCTCGTTTCTTCTTTAACCCCTACATTTAGGAATCGCAAACTGACGATGTATAATCATGAAAGGATACTTCCTATACAAACAAAATTTCTAATCACTATTACACTTATCAACCTCGCTAGCTCTATAATAATGGCTTGAATCAATAAAATTCATATGATTGTTTGTTAAGTTTGCCTTCTTGTAAAAGAAAAAATCTAGATCCTTCCTTACCTAACTCATGGGGACCACGTCTTTAAAAAGAATATTTAAAATAACTGCACGAAGTAATAATTATTTAATAGCCAATGTTTACTTAAGATTCACTCAATTAAGCTTTCTCGCAATAAGGACTTATTGGTGTTTTACGGATCATGTTCTGTCGTGTTGCTAGTAGAGAATTAATCATATCCACAAAGATGGATGTAAAGAAAAAAAGAAAGATTAATAGACTTTCTCATTCACACGAACAATGAACATGACCGGTGATGTGGTCACAAGTCATGAGATAAAATTAGGAAAATGACTCATATTGTCCCTGAATTTAGATCTAGTTTGCAATGTGATCCCTAATTTTTAAATTGTTCAATGTAGTCTCTAAATTTTAATTTGTTTAATGTGATATCTAAATTTTAGTTCAACATGCTATATTATTCTTGAACTTTTAATAAATATTCAATTTGGTCCTTAAATTATATGATTGTCCTTGAACTTGAATTAATGGAGAGCTTTTGCACCTAAAAGAGGTGCAAAAGTTGCAAAGTTATTTCTGCAAAAGTAATATGAGAAACTCGGTATGTAGGAGGCACAAGCCTTGATGTGCATAAACACCAACTGCAAATTTTCCTTGCAGCTCTTGGACGATAATGTTCTCCAACCTTATAGAAAACAATTTTGTCATTCAGGCCGTAAGAATTGTGGTCACCTAAGATGGTGCTTTTTATGGATCAAGTAACTGACGAATCCCGATGCTGAAATTCTGCATTTTCTTTTAGTTAGAACAGCAATGGATTACGGAGTGGTTGGATTTTAGGTAGAGATTCAAGGCCAGATCTTAAAAGGAAAAATGAAATAAAGCTAGAACCATCTTTGGACTTCGGTTGTGTTTTGAGCTAAATGATGTAGAGCCAGGACCCATTGGAATAAGACCTGATAGGATTGTCAGATAAAAACATGAAATAACGGAATAAGAAGCTTATGTCCGTAGTCCGCCTCTCATCCATTTGACTCATAATTCCTAAGAATAAGCGTTCCAAATTCCATACAAGTTTTATTTGGAATATGGAACCTACTTGTTATCATAGGTTCCTTATTTTTTTAAAACTTGGAATTCCAAGATTAGTTTCAAGGTCTACCAAATTCCACTATTAGTATTAATTTAATCGAAACCTTATCCACTAAGCACAATTTATATTTAGACACACAAATAATATTAAACATTAATAAAGAAAAAGTTTTAGTTATAAAATGGAAATTTAGACTAGTAGTTCTAAATTTACACTCATCATCGGATGCTATGGAATATCATAGGATCATGTGAAAACATAGATTAAAAAAAAAAAAAAAAAACACAAAAACTTATTCCTTATTCCAAGTTCTAGAAGGTTCCTCTTATTTGGAACCTGAAACCTACCAATCAAAACAGGTTTCTTAATCCTAAAACTTAAAACCAGAGTTCCCACTCATCTAGTTCTTTGGTTCTAGATTCTACCCTAGGACGATACTTACCTCTAATAATTCCGACATATATATGGACCAGAAGTTAGCAATAAGTTTCATATTGGATGTATAAAAAATGCAGTCCACCTCATTGATATGACATCCGGCAGGATATCGCTTACAATTTGAATCATGGGAGCCTTCAGGACAAAACAAAACCATGGAAAATTACAATCTATCCAATCCATAAACCTTTACCATGTAAATCATCTCCTTTAATTCTTCATGACTCCTGTCTTTATATTTGTTTTGTCTAAGGTAAAACCTTGATCTCTACATGCCTGTAATTAAGAAAACAATGCGAGGACTGGAACAATCAATTTGCCAAGAACAGCAGCTCATCAGTTTCTGTTTTCTCCCAGAAGAATTCTTAAATTTCCCCAGCAGGTTAGCAGCACAAAACAATACTTGACTCAAGCCTATAAAGACTTTCCCTGATTTAAGTAGGATCCTCATTTAAAAACATAAGTAATTCATACTTTCACTGCTTGGGAGCAAGCAGTTGGATTCCACAGATATTACTGGAAAGTTCCAATTCTAAGCTCTGGCATAGATCTTATCAATGAAATTCTTTACTCAAAACACCGATCTTAATTTACAAGGGAAACGGTGGAAATATTCTTAAACCGAGGGGGACCTTTCTTGTTTTGAAGTCAGTCCAACAAAATGCCAATAAATAGGAGAGTCAATCGCAATAATTGATTAATGGATATAAAAACAGTCATCATATGAATCATATTTCGAACGGATGGGCTATATATGCAATGATAATTAGATGAATTGTCTTGTCTCGTGTATCATCGAGAGGACAAAGAGAAAAGAGAGTAGATCAGTAAAGAACGGCAATAGACTAAAAATGAACGAATATCCGTGAATCTTGTATCAGTCCCAATTTTGAAAGATGGGAAAATGGCAGACCATTTTGACTCAACACCAGAAGAAAGGGAATTCAAAAAGTGATATGAATGCTCCATTGCTTTCAGCCACATCGTATCTGATCATTTCCATTTATTTCAACAATACTTTGGATTCTATTACAATGAATATGGATACACCATAGTCTTAGCTTGGATCCTCAATCCTAGGACCACAAATCCTTCGGATCTACATCTATCATACAACAAAAACCACATATATGGGTTTTATTTACTTTGGTGCTTATAAAATTGATGTTTTCTCTGTAAGTTGTGACGATATGCCCTGTTTCTTCGAAGGCCTTTAAACGGCAAAGCAACCCGCCGACAATAGTCTGCAGGAGCCCACAGTGGGAATATTTCCTGTAAGCGGCATAGTGTAACATGCAATTCCTGAAGAAAACCCCGGTGATTTCCTGCAACACAAAAACTATTGACTATTAAGAATAAGGGCAGGCAAAGTTCATGCTTAGATTATGTTGTTTTGTTGTAAGGCAATTCTCATCGATCAAGTTCTCTCTCTAATTAAGGTTTTTTTTTTTATTTGCATTTGTTCCTGATGATGTTTTGAGTAATTAAACAAAACTGCTTGTGAGATAATACACGGGGACAATAATCATCTCTAGGCTCTACTAGTTGTATGGATTAGTGCTCAGGAAATTCTTTCCATGGATATCAGTGGGGGCGCAGTCTCTTATTTCCTGAGATATTAACCTATATGAGATAAAGTGATAGAAAGGTACAAACTTGTTGCCTTGTTAGGGATAATCTCTGTCTTCCATTTGTGAATTGATTAGCAGCTTTGCAGCCCGGTGCAGGGGAGTTAGATCCCTCTCCGCCTAATAGCAGATGAAATATCAAAGTCAGAAACTTCACATAGAATATTGATTTTTACTATCGCCAAAGTACGGTTAATGCGATTGAGACCCAGACGAAAAATATCATTCACTGACCTGCCCCGTGTGAATCAGACCCATCATAGTCCAAGCGGTGTGCACCAGATTTGATCTCTTTTCTTCAAGTGGTATGTATTCCTACATCGACCGATCTGTCATTAGAAAATTCAAGATTTTCATGCTCCTAGAAAAGCATGCAACTAAAACAACTAAAGCTGAACATGCTGTTGAAGGTCCCTCTCTAAATTACCTTCCTCGGGCAAGAAAGATTGCTCTCTCCTCACCTGCCATTCTGCAACTGTGTTCGTAGAAGAAAGGTGACTCCATTGCGCATAGCTGCACAATTGATATATGTCTTGCCAGCAGCTGCTGGTCTTCCAAGCGCAAACCATGAGCCGTATATAAAACAAACTCCCCAGCACCCGTACCTGCAAGGATTGCTCAATTAGCTAGTTGTTTCCTTGACTTATCCCAATTCTTCACAACTGCCCAATGGAAAAGGAACATACCATGAGCCGTCTGGCTTTTGCATGCTCTCCAGATACTGTACAGCATTTGATATAAAATCCACCATCTCCTCCTTTTTGTGACGAGGATACAAGTTCCTGAACAAAACCAAAGCTTGGATAGCTGATGATGTGCATTCAACAAATTCATGCTCAATGACGATGTCCTCTAAGAACTCTGTCGGATTTAGAAACTGCAAGTGATAAATGATGAGAAAGAATGCCTTGATTTAGTAATTTATGAACAAAGAAACATGTCTTAGTTAGTGAGGACCACCAAGAAATTCCTACAAATTTAGTAATTTACTTCTAGCCAATCCTGCGCTCCTGCAGGCTCCCATACTGCCAATCTGCCATTTTTACTCTGGAACAAGTGACATCCATGGTTGATGTGACCATATTACAATTTATTATCACACTTCGACATGTGAAAAAAGTTATGAAACTCTAAGAAAAACTTAAATGGCAACGTGATTTTGGAATGCATAGAGCAAACAAAGTTTAGCCTATATTTCTTGTCGAGATAAAAAATTTTCTCAAAGTCTTGCTCAAGAAAGAAAAACGATGATATACTCACTTGTTGAGAGAGTAAGATGTTGAAAGCATCATCCAATCTCCCTGGCTCCATCTTGTCACCCTACAATTTCAGGTGGCATCATTGAAAAAAGCAAGCAACACTGAATATACAGCACAACAGATTCAGTGAAAAACCGGGCAATATAGGATTGGATTGACCTGCGGATGCAGTGAAGGTATCCACAGCAGTATTACCTTCAGAGCTTCTGCAGTGCAATCAGATACTTGCCAACCGTGATCTTGATCCGATAATGTCCAAGATCCCTTAGAAATACGATGGTACATGTGTTTGAAGTCAACAGAAGGATTCTCCTTGACCTGAAATGTTGTAAATGGATCTATGCAGTTCAGCTTATGCGAGAAAGTGAAAGAAAGTAGAATGTTTGGAGTCAAGCAGAAGCTCACATGAATCAAAGATAAACCTGAGATTTTTTAATGAAGTCGTGTCCTCTAGCTAATACTGGCGCTATCTCCTCAGTCATGTTACTGGCAAGCAAAGCTTGGATGGCGACGCCTGCGTCCCACTCTGCATACGAACTAGCCAACCGCCAAACTAAGCTTTCCTCTAGATGATATCACTTTACTTAATCAATCTTCTCATTGTTATAAGAAGACTTCCATCTTTCAAATTTGCAGCATAAATATCTATCAGTACAATTTAAGCCCAATTCTATTATAGCTCAGTGACACTATTACTAACCTGCATCTTCATTCCGTCTTCAGCAACCCAAAGGTAATCTGGTATCCTAGCAAGATGCTTCTTGAAATAGTCACTGTCTGGGTCCTCTACCCAGCAAGCAAGCATGCATAACACCTGTCCGAGTCCAAAGCAAAAGAAATACTCAGTGATGTTTTCCCATGATGTGTGAATATTGAGTTATCTCTCTCTCTTTCCTCCTTAAATCTATACTCATTACCTTTTCCACACATCCAATAGTGATATATCGACTGTTCTCATCTTCATAGTGGATGTGCTTCATTGTCACCTGAAGAGCCTTCTCTCTAAGTTTATTAAACGGCCAACAGTTGAGAAAAGGCTCTGTAAATATTTGAAGACTATCCCAGATCAGATCTTGTACTAAGTGATGGGGATAGTAGAGATCCTCCTGCAACAACAACTTGAATCACTTCATTAAAAATTTGCTGACTCACAAACCATCTGATTCTGGATCGATATTTTGGACCCGGTAATGATACTTGCCTTGGCACAAAGATGGTGGACTTTTCTCCAGCAAATCGTGTCATAGGGTTGAGTATGAAGTTCTTCTCTCTCAACTGTGGAACAAGAGGCGTGATTGGACTGATGAATCTTTTCCCATACAAATATGACATGGGCATGTAAGTCATCCAACAGTAGCAATACATCTTAGCTACATTATGCAAAACGGTACAATTCAGACAACATCTCCATGAAACTAAGGAGAAACACAATTAACGAAACAGAAGTTGAAACTTTCTATCTTTTAATGGGCATTCTGGGAGGGTGGCCATTTTAAAAACAAGCCCACGCCATATTCTTGTTGGTGCAGCAAAAATGCCATATTGTTTCAATTTGAAAACTAATCCAACACCTTTGTCTTAATACCTGCTCAAAATTAAATATACAGGACTACTATAGAATACCATCAAAAACAAGATTAAGATATCTGCAAAAACAAACCAGGATGAATGGGGACGAATGAAGGTAAGATCCAGAACTCACGATTCACATCCACGGGCGGCAAAGCTGGAGTTTCGGTCACTCCTGGTTTGGTCAGTGGAATACCTTTGGAAATGTTATCATGTTGACAGAGCACGCTGCAAACTATCATTCAAGGCCAATCCCAGACACGGAAGTTCCTTGTCTCTGAAGGTCAGTAGAGTGTGCACAATTAGGGGTATAACATCTGACCGCAAAAGGTTGGATGATTATTTTTTGTTGAAGTTCTTATGCTGTGTAATTCACCAGAAGCACAACACGCTCTTGATAAGAACGACAGCAATCAACAAGGTCAACAATTACTTCTTCCTTCAAAGCCTGCCACCATGTCCTCCATTATAAGATTCAAAATGTAATGTCAAAATCCAACTCAATCTGCACTGAAGATTGCAAGCTACATAACTGAAAAGGTATCTTCCCAAGGGCAAAAATCAAGTCTGCAAGCAAAAAGGAGAAACAGACACATGCATGGACAGCATAGCCCATCTTATGAGCCTATTCATGGGTACAGTGTGCAGAAGATAATTGTCGTATTTTTCTAATTTGAAATATGCAAAGCCTTCCCACCAAAAAGAGATGCAAAAGTTTGCAAAGTTTTATTTTCTGCAACAGTACAGGGATGAACTCAGTATCTAAGAGGGACAAGCCTTGATGTGCCAATAAGTTATCATGTTTATATGTTTTATTAAATACCAACTACATGGGAACCGCCCAAAAATTTTCGTTGCAGCTCAAAAATATTTTCTTGGGATGAATAATCTAAGATATGTGCCTAAATACCAACCAATTTTTTAGTAAGAACAATTTTTAGTAAGAACAATTTTTGTCAGTACGTATTCATCTAAGCATTTAAAAAAAAAAAGAGTTTTTCAATTACAGGAATCATCAGAGTCCATTTCCGGATTACTAAGATAGGTTTGTCAGATGTTGATTCGGTTTAATAATTCAAACAGAAGCATATCGAAAGAACTTCAGAAAAGTGGCCAAGATAAAATTCAGCCCCCTCCGCTAGTAGTAAATCAAAGAAAACCTGACCAACTTCAAACATTCAAAACTAAGTCATACCGCCACACCAATGCTTATAAAATCACAATTCTGCCCATTGGGGGTTTCTATCTAGACATATAATTCAGTATACCGACAAGCCATCCCAATCGTCACTGTTTCAATAAAATCAACGTTCCCCTTACAAAGACAGTTTCAAGAAGCTGCAAATTGCTTAGGATACAGCTAATGACTAGTGGGGCTAAGCTATTAATACCCAAATCAATAGATCATTCGTCGTCCTCGCAGCATAATCTACTGTATCCATAGCCACTTACTTCAGGTTATCTTGCAAGAATTCTTGAGAGAATAATCTACTGTATCCATAGCCACTTACTTCAGGTTATCTTGCAAGAATTCTTGAGAGATCGACTGAACCAAGATGTCAAATAATATGAATTCAAAGTCCATAAAATTCAAGCAACCTCACTCCCCAGCTAAAGTTAAAGGACACCTAAAATTCCAGACAGAAAGCCCACCACAACTCCTCCAACATAGACAAATAGGTTCTCACCTTTTTAATTTGCCTCCTACGAAAACCCCTTCAATTCGGAGATAAAGATACCTGCTACCAATATTGATAAGAGGAGAAATTAAATCTGGCCACTTCAGCAATAGTAATTCTTACCGTAGGATCAGCCTCCGCCTGGACCACCCATCCGCAAAAACTGAGTCAAGGCTTCCACCTTCAAAGTTGTTCCACCAAGAACAACTGAGCTCATCACGGAAATTGTTGACGGTACTGAATCTGCAGCCATACACAAAAGCAGCTACTCTAAACTCAACAGCAGATGACCAGAACCTGCTCAACCAGAGCAAGCTAATTTGGTCAAATCGGGCCGTGACATAAAAATCAAGGTCGCCTGCCTTGGGGGACCCCAGCCCAGGTCCGGGTCCCCTAGGGGAATGGCAGCTAGAGGTGCCGCAAGGCATCAACCATGTCAGGGCGCGGTGGCTGACGCATAGGTTAGTGGTGGTGGCTGCCGCACGTCTAGCGGACAACCGCATGGAGAGCTTAGTGGCATTGGAGGAGACGCCAAAGCTTGCAAGAGAAAACTAGTTGTACACCTGTAGTGCATGCTTGAAAACTAGTTTACTAGAAGAAAATAAGAAGGGCGACGTAATTTTCTTGTCCATAAAATAAGCAAATCAAAGTCTTGGCTCAATTAATCACATTATCTTGGTAAGGTTTGGGCTTTCCAGTGGAAATCGTTTGAATTCATTCCCTTAAATTGAAACAAATGGATGGAGAAATGATGAAGGTTCACGTTAAAGTTAAGAAAAAACGCAATCCTATCCCCAAGTTGTTTGAGAGTTTTTATCTATTCGACCATCGTAGTGATGAGATAAACGTAATGACCATTCCTCCCAAAATGAATACAAAAAGGATGGTTAGATATTCACCGCCTGCACGATCCAATTGGTATCTCAATCTATTTCAATCTTCAACCATAGGTAAATGTTAAATTTGATAGGCATCAACGGTTGAAAGAGCCTGAAACCCGTTGAAAACGTCGCAACAGGGAATGCTCAGCCCAAAAGTAGACAAAAGTTATATATCTAGCTAAAGTAACCTTCACGCGTGCTGGAAAGCTTTACTTTGAGTTTTCAAGGAACAGACGTGCATGGGGGCGGGGGAGCGAAGGAGGGAAGAATTTGGCGGAAGCCAATAACTCTAAACAGCTAAATAAATAAATAAATAAATAAATAAATAAATATATATATAAACGCACCCAAATGAAGTACAAATTAGAAGCTATGAAAAGATAGACAGAGATACGTTGCTCGAGAAAGACAAACGAAACTTCTTCTTTTTAAATAATATTTTACACTTATTATCAGCCTCACTTACTCGGCTCCCAAGGGTAGGAGTCCAGTCTTGGCCTCGTAAAAGTGCGGATCTTTCATTTCACCTAAGTGCCTCTCCCAAATACCATTTCTTCTCCGGGACACTCATTATAATGCGGCCGCTGGGAAGTGAGTCAGGCGGCTGGGTCCCACTCAAACTCAGCCCCCCAATGTTCGTCCCCGTTGATCGAGAAGAAAAGACCTCACTTCACTCAATCGGCCCACTGGGTCGGAATCCAATCGTGGGATTCCAATTAGACTTATCATTCATTTTACGCACCGCCTCTCCAAATGTCATTTCTTCTTCTACGGATCCCTCTTCCCGCCACTGCAAAGTGACCCGCGCGGTGGGGTCCCACTCAAACTCGGCCCACCAGCCTTTGTGCCCATTGACGGAGAAGCTTTTCCTTGCGTTGCTCGAGTCCCATGGCAACTTTTTGAGACTGGGGCAATCGTATATCACGATGTTTACCCCTTGAGCGAAAAATAGTGTGTGGTCACAAATACTCCTTAGCTTTGGAAGCTTGGAGATATCTAGGAATTTGAGATGTGAGAATAGTCCTGAAGTAGCTAATTCCTCTCCTGCAATTTCATCCCCGATTATTTTCTCTATCAAATAGCAGCGCCAAACCGTCAATTTCTGGAGTTTCGGCGCATGCACAAGCCAAGACAAGTCTGAAAATCCGCACTTTGCAACTACAACTTCAATGAGACTAGGGAAGCAAGAGTAGTTGGGCACTTGTCCCGTGCCTTGAGTAATCTCCATCTTCACGAGTATACGGCAATATTGTAGATGAAGCACCTCTAAATGCAAGAAATTGACCCTCCCTTTTAACGAGTAACTTATTGGGATGCACGTCAAGTTCTCACAACCGATGATCTTCACTCTTCTTATGCATCTCTGTAAGGATTGGAATATTTTTAGTGCAGAGGAAGATTTGTACACTACGATAGATAAGTCGATCAGCTCTTGCATGCCCCCAAGTTCCTCTACCATCTCTTCTTCCTTCTGTAGACCCAATTTATACATACTAAACACATTCAACGGTAAGCTTGCGATTACCCCCATTGGAATCAAGAAATCCTTCCATATACCGTTTAGTAGCAACCACCGTAAGCGAGTCAAGTTCTTGATTTCCCTGGGCAACTCACTGATACAAGTGTTCGACATGTTCAAGTACCGTAAATTAATCAGGTCACAAATCTCTTTAGGGAATAATCTTATATTTCTATTGTCGGATAGGTCTAGCACCTTCAAACAAGCCATCATTGACTCAAAAAATCCTCTTGGCACAAACCTCACATTAGTTTCCCTTACAAACAAAGTTTCGAGTTGGGAACACATAGGTGGTGTTTGGTTGATATTTCCAATCAATCTTCCCCATAGAGATACTTTTTCCGCTTCCCCCCATTTAGACATCATCTCCATTGACATGTCTTTTTGGTTCTCTATCACTAACAACTTGTTCTCCTTTTGCCCGTGGTCATGAGCAATCCAAGTTGCCATATCGCGGATGATGTCATGCATCTTTACAATTGGTCGTCCAAGTGAATAAACCCCACTTTCCAATAGACAAGCCCTCTTTAAATCCCCCAAGATAGATGCTCCCTTGTCCCGCATACAATATATATTATTAATGTTTCCTAACAAGCCCTCTCCAATCTAGAGTTCAATAAGCTCATCCGCTATTATGGGGTAATCCTCAGGGAAGCGACAACAGTAAAGGAAGCAAGCCTGCTGAGTAGCATCATCTAAACTATCATAGCTAAATTTCAATACATGGAATACTTTCTCCACCATACCTTTTAGCTCATGCGGTTTGTGCCTCAATGTTTTTAGCGCATGCCTCCAGTGACAGGGATCATCTTTACCGGCCATGGCTCGCCCGACGATAATGAGTGCTAGTGGCAACCCATCGCACTCTTCGGCAATGACCTTGGCGAGGTCTTGAATTTCTTGAGGACAATTTTCAAGCACTTTGCCGACATTCTTCTTGAATAATGTCAAAGCTTCTTCGGGCGTCAAACACTCTACTTCGTGTATTTTGTCTGCATTCATTTGGTCACATACTTGCTTCGACCGAGTTGTGAATACTATTTTGGATCCGTTCTTGAGACTAGCACAAGGAACTCCAATTTTGGATAGGTCCAGCCATTCCCATACATCATCAATCAGCAACACAAATTTCTTATGGGTCAAAACTTCCAACAAAGAGTGGCCCTCTTATCCTGAATGTTCAGCCTTTCCCCTATGGCGTCTCGAATGTTATCTTCATTCATTTGCTTAGACACCACCACCCATATAACGACCTCAAATCCATGATTTGCACTCAAAAGCTCATTGTTGATCCTTTTCATGAGGTAGTCTTTCCCACACCACCTATTCCATATAATCCAATCACTCCATTTTTTTTCCCCATCCATGAGCCATTTCCAAACTTTGTTAAAGGGACATATCTAGCCCCATGGTCTCGTCCATAGGCATCGGAAGTACTAGAGGAGGCAACGGGGTGACGTGAAATTGCCCAATTCTTCTTTCTTACGTTGGAGCTTTCCCGGGCTTCATTGAGCAATTGATCAACTCTTTTCCCCAATTTATAGCTTGACTGGCAGTTCCGTGGAAGACAACAAGTGAGACATTTGATTTGGTCACGTACCAAGGCTTCTTGAAGAACTTGATCTATTCCATCTTTAAATTCTTGCACTTCGCCTAACCAGTTCGTCACTTGATTCGTACGCCGCACGCGTGCTTCTGCTTCTACACATTCCACCCTTGTCTTCACATCCCCGTTCATGGCCTCCAAGTCTCTAGTTTCTTTCTTCAACACCTCCACATTATCTTTCAGATTACAAATGGAGCCCAAAGGTTTGCTAGCCAAGCCGCATAAGCTTTTGACGAGTTCTGAAAGAGGACTCGCGAAATCCATAGATTCTTTCAGGAGATGAGAGATCGAAAAAAGGAGTAATCCAGATGGATTACATTATCATTGAGATTATAAACATAGCCTAAAGGTTTACTGGCCAAGTCCCCTAACTGTTTGACGAGTTCGAATCTTTTCGAGATTAGAGAGTGAAAAAGCTGACTATTCAGGGGTTCCATAAGATCTGCTATTTTTATCCTGATTCTTCTGGCCAGTAGACGAAGGAAAGAATTTCGGAATATTTTCTTTACTTCAAGAAGAGAAATGGAACTATTCTTCTTCTTTCTTGGTAAGGTTCGAGCTGCGAAGAATCTTACCGTTCAAAAATAAAATCCACAAGCGTTGGAGCCAAGAAAAAAAAAGAAGAAAAAAGGAAGGTATCCCGACTTGCCTCTCTTAGAAGCACCCTAAGGATCTATGCGGTATGAGGTTTGCTTGAGACAATGAGATTATGTCTGCTTAATATGGACAAAGGCAAGGAATATCATTGTTCTCTATTTCTTTGATTCAAGGCAATGCTCATAGGCTTCTTCCTTCTTCTGTGTATAGACTGCGTGGAATGTGATCTAGTGTACAGAAGCAAAGAACTATTATTATTATTATTTTTTTTTATAGAAGCAAGGAATGATTCGATTCCTTTTTAAAATGCAAAATAATGCAATTGATGAGTCCATCATTTAGAAGTTCTCCAATGGAAGTTTCATGAATTTATTTAGACGTGTATTTGGTTTTCATAATTCGACAATTTTGATAACTACCGAAGTGACCCTTAAAAAGCCTTGGGGGTGCACTTTGTAATCTCACAGGGACCCGAATTCACTTTTAATTACATTAATATGTAGATTGGCTATAATTTTCTCTAAAGGTTTTTTTTTTTTAAATCTAAATAATTTAAAATCTACTGAGAAAGTAAAAAGAGAATTACCTTTCCTTTTTCAGAAATCTACCAACCACCTATGGATATTTCGATTCACAGAATTGGTGCAATCCGATTTGCAAATCACAACTCACTTCAAAGGTCCATGTCACTCCGCAGAAGCTAAGGGGAAAAAAAAAGGAACCATCATAGTTCCCGTGGATGAGACCTTTTGTCCAAACTAAATCTCTCTAAAAGGTTCGTTCTTAAAATAGATCCTTCACAAAACTATTCTCCAAGTTGGGCTCTCACTACAAATCATTCTTAAAATTGCTTAGTCACCTCTTCATACTATTGCTAAAACCCTCTCATACTAATCACTTATACTTCTCTCTTAAAATCATTAAAATAACGTTAACCTTTTGCACAATCGCTATTATTTTACAATTAATCTGTCACAAATAATTGAAAATCTAAACATAAGTTGCATACAATCAACAATTAAATTTACTTTTATTCATCTGTTACTCCATAAATTTAATGTCTCGTGGATTTTATTTCTAAACATGTTATATATATAGTTTATCGTATACATAATTATAAAGTAATGACTTGAATTCATTTATCTAAAACTAAATTAAATTAAAACCTGAATGTTAAGGATGAACTTATTTTATTAATATTTTACAATTTGAAGTGTGGAATTGTTTCCTCATTACATTCTAATTTGTCTATTGACTAAAAAATATGTCGACAAATTATTTTTTATTTAGTTTAAAGATATAGATAGAAAGAAAAAAATTGAAGGTAAACTTATTTAAATTCATTCTATTGCTAGTTCAAGAAAAAGCTTTGAGAATTAAATGACCAATGGCATATGTTATTGATAAAAAAACATAAGTAAAATGTTTAAAACTGAATTGACCCAATAGGTCCAAGACTTTTTGAACAATTTTCCCCTAATCTTCCATTGTCAAGGATTGAAACACCTATTTGGCTCCATATTAGCAAAAAAAAAACTAAACTACTCCAACGTCTTGATCCTCCTTGACAAGAGATCCAAACCTCGTCTATGAAGAAATTTGGTTAGCATGACTCGTGCAGTGAGCCTTGTCTTGTTCACTGTTTAGTGAAGTTTGAAGGTCAATATTTATAACAAAATCTTAGTCGCTGTATCGAATGAACAATGTAGCATATGTATAGACTTGCTACTTTTCCCTTTATCTGTCTCCAATAGGATTAAAACTCCAATTTAATTACAAGTTAAAATGAAATTGCCATTGGATTAGGAAAGTAGAACACGTCGTCGGGGTTTCAATGGTTTCCACGGTTTCCATGAAAACGTTCTTCACGTTTATTCTTGCTCCATTGTGGCCACTTGAAGAGCCCACCAACCATTTTACATTGATGATCGTGGGGAGTTGGGACAATGTCAAGCTCGTCTTTGATACTGTTTTTTTTTTTTCGTTTCTTTCTAATGCATGTTATTATTCAAAAAGATATTTTCAGCAAATTTATGTAAATTAATATACGCAATGAAATTATGGAGGCTCATATTTTCCATGTCCTTATTTAATATAAACATTAGAATTCCCTCAATTTACGAAATAAATGCATGACGTTCGTCCTTTTTAGAAGTTGACGGATGAGCCTCTGAAAATTCAAGAACTGACATGTCTCTTTTCTTCCTTTCCTTTCCTTTCCTTCCCTTCCCTTTCTTCTTCCTCGAGCAGCCTAGGGATTGGCCGTCACCACGCCACATCGCAACTCCAATCTTCCACCGCCATCTCCACTAGTTTCTCTCCTTTCCCCAACCTCCATCATAGTCACGATCAGCACCACCATCAACCTCCCTCTCGGCTGCCCCATTATAGCTGTCCAACTTCCCACGCGTGCCCAAGCGTTCGCGTGCAGCCTAGTCTTCACTACCATCGCCACGTCAACTGAATACGCAAGTATCTCATCAGACCGCCTTCTACTTCACTTGTCGGCAAACATTCCTCCGATCACCAACACCATTATTATCACACCATTGCACACACCCGCTTTGACACCCACACCCACACCCACACCCACACCCCCACACTAGTAATCTAAGGTTACTACCTCAAATTCAAGGTCCCCGCCGACAGGCGACCTACGATCTGAGGGTAATTAAGGCCAAAAACCAATTGGTTCATGGTGGCAACCAGCGCACTGCTCTCTATTGTTTGTCGAGAGAGAGAGTGGTAGAGTGACGGACAATGCTGCTGGGAGGGGCATTTCAATGACGGCCTGAAGTACGAGGCATTCTAATCAATTTTGACTAACTGGATTAAAAATTCATTGAACTAGATATCATTATGGTACAAGGCAATGGAGTTTTGCAGGCATTGTCTTTGAGCATGATCCATTTTAATGATGGCATGACATGACTACGCAACCACACAAGAAAAGCCTTTGAGCAGACAACAATAAAAACCAGTACGCGGATGAGACTTTTATCCCATGCATATGATTAGAGCCTAAACTAAAGCTCGATAGTGTAGCGTGACAAATTTCCCACAACGTAAAGTTTTGAGGTAAACAAGTGGTTCGGTATGCATCGACCTCAGGTTCCAACTATCATCTTCAAATTGCAAACACACTAGCTTTCCCTCCCCAAGAATAAATAGACTCTTGAAGAAGACTCGTTATGATGTGATTTACCCATGCCAATTCCCTTAAAGTTTAGGTCTACTTAGCCCAATATACACAGATAAACAATGTTACCAAAAATCATGACCTCTTGGGAGAGTGGCTGTTCAATGACGGGAAAAAATGGAAACAGGAGAATAAAACTTCCTATGCACACTTCATACAACAAGGCCAGGGCCTCCAATTATCATTCTATAATGAAAATTGCGATATTCCGGAGGATTTGTGAAAGGACAGTGTTCATGACATATGTCTACAATGGAAGCAATACAAGAATAACTAAGGCTCACCAAAACTATTGCGTAACTTTCAGCGAATCCTCAATCCGCTGGATCAGTTGATCAGCTGTCAGAGCACCCTCCTGATAAATGAAAACAGCTCAATCAAGATAAGGGTAAATGACTAAAACATCTTAAAAACTGTATAAGTTGGAAGCAATCGAAAATCAGAAAAATTTCACAACCCAATCTCGCAATTAAATTGTGAATGAGAATCAACTAATTTCTGACTAAACAACATTCAAAGACCACGGAATAATGCATGAGTCTCAGGCAATGCCCATCAGTTATTACCATTTCTGCATTGAGCCGGCAACCATGTCCTTCACAGAAAATTTATGGAGATACCCTCTGCCTATTGCTAAAAAAGTATCACTTACTATGCATGGATTGCAACAACCTAACAACTAGGGAAGCTGTGTTTTCCAGGACAGTCAAGCTCTACAAAGGGAGCCTTTCGTTGATCACTGTCGAAGACTTACGCGGTTTGTATATTTATCATCAGTTATTATGTAGAAACAAGTTGGCGCTTCATCATGGTTTCTTTGCTGGTTCATGTTTTGCAAGAGAGTAACGATGAAGTGGGATGGAATTCCCTAATCAAAAACAGTTTAGGAGGAGAAGGGTGTCCATTGATTATAGGTCATTATAGATTCTCCATGCCACAAGTGCCTATGTACATTACAAGGGGTGTCTGCACTTTTTTGGCAAAATGCAAGTACTCTTTCCAGAGTTCACCCTGTATCTTTCACATCATAAAAGATTGAAATTGCCAAAAAACTTGTGACTGCAGGTTTTTGTTCAAATTAGGATATCTAAGGCATCTCATCACAGTATCAAAAACTTTTATGAGCCTTTACTGACATAATAATTATGAGAAATTAGCAGATTAAATTTTCACATGATAGCAAAGGTGAAAAAGATAAGACTTACAAAATGTTCAAAAGGCTTCCCATCTTTAAATTTGATAAAGGTAGGTAATGCTTTTATCTTGTATTTATCAGCAATGTTGGGGTACTTCTCATTATCAATCTTCACAACCTGAATTGTATCTTTAAGTTTAAGGCTGACCTCATTAAGGATGGGAACCATAAATTGACAAGGACCACACCTGGGGACAAAAGCTCAAATTATAAGTATCATGCCAATCAAGTTGCTCGAAGATTTATTAGAACAGATATCATTGCTCCAAATCTATGGGGGATGTACATTACCAAGTAGCATAAAAATCAACTAATACAGGTTTCTCAGATTTGGCCAATAGATCATCAAAAGAGTTATATGTCTGCTTCTTAGCTTCAACCTGAAAAACAAGGAATACAGGTAAGTGGATGTTTCTCATCTACAAAACAAAGATCGGAGTAATAATGTCACCAAAGGGTCCAACATGGACAAGAGGAAGCACATATACAGGTGGAGCCAATCATGTTACTATCATTAACAATAGTAAACAGGACGCAGACAAATAACAAGGGGAAAAATTGCATGACATATAACAAGTAATAAATGCAGTTGCTGATTAGGAAGAAATATATATAGATGCTGCAAAGCAGGTCTCTTTCACTCCTACTCTCTTCAGTTACATGGAAATAAATTTGGATAGTAACATACTGGAATCATCTGAGAGACCAACATATATAAAAACTCCCAGCTAGTAGGATAAAGTCTACAGTTGTCTGTCATTGTTTGTGATGAAAAGTACCAAATCAACTCCTGCTAAGAGTTCGTGTGGTATAGGTTAAACCCTTGGCTGCCCTAAAGAAGCTTTACAAAGATGCCATTGTAGGCCTTACTCCTAATTCTTTAAAATTGTAGATCATTATAGCTCTAGATCACTTTCATCAATGTGATTTAAGATTTAGATGAGATGCTAACACGAGAATGTAAAGTTCCTCATACATTAAATGAGCAAACTCCTTATAACACAGCAATAGGTTTGATTTCACCAGTTTGTTTCCTTCTAGACAGATCATTTATAGGTTGCATTGTCCAATGCAAAATGATGAAACCGTCGAAATCTGTCGTCTTTGCTTGAGGAGGCAGGTATGCATTTGTATGAATTATATGAAATAGGTCAATCCTAAAATATGCTCCAAGTAATGACAAAATATATCAAGTAAAGAAAAAGACATGAGACTGGTGAAAAACAGATGGATGACCTGGCCTAACGTGCCATTTTTTTTCTAATAGATGAAGATCAGCCAAGCATGAAATGACATTGTTCATGGTCACCTAATAAAGCACGTTCATTGCATTTAGGAAACAATCACTATGGGTTTAGTAGGGAAAACCATGGCAAGTGCAATGCCATGCAGCACGTAAATAGCAACACGAGCTGTTTAGATTTGTCGCATCAATCTATTCTATACTGAAAAATATAGCTAACTAAATGATAAAATAGAATGAAGATGTGACTCATGATAATCACCCTGTTGAAATTGAAGTCAAGCAGTGAATATGAAAATTTGCCCAACGTTGTATAATTTAGATTGCATTGTTCGTTTGGATGTAGTTCTAGATAGAATAGGATAAGGTGAGATAAAAAGAGTTTTAAGAAATAATTACTTTTTTCAGCCACAAAGAGACTTTCTTCTACGTGTATTTGTCTGCACGTGCTCTCGCTAATGTTTTCAAGGAAGAATATAGCACATATCAACACAAGGGCGCAGCCAAAACTAAACCAAATCAGTGTCTGAGGAAGCAACCGAGTAAATGCAGAAGAAAATAGGAATCTTCATTCCACCGTGATGTTAGAAAGTTATCATCGCTTCCCTCAATCGTCGAATTTTATGCCTGACCATGTTTCTAAAGGTATACACCACAGCCTTCATGGCCTGAATCTTTAGTTACCAAAAGCAACTCCGACAAAGTGGCAAATCTGTTCTTTAGAACCGGTTGTATCAGATGAAGCCATCACATGGTGGAAGCTCAGGAGCGACTCGTGGTGAAGAAAATCTTGCCCCGAACATGAGATATAGAACACGACATATAGAAAAGAATGTAAAATGTTCACCTGCGAGCTAGCTAGGCAAAATCATCAGATTCATCATCCTCATGATTCACATCCACGGGCGGCAAAGCTGGAGTTTCTGTCACTCCTGGTTTGGTCAGTGGAATACCTTTGGCAATGTTATCATGTTGACAAAGAGCACGCTGCAAACTGTATAACATCTGACCGCAAAAGGTTGGATGATTATTTTTTGTTGAAGTTCTTATGCTGTGTAATTCACCAGAAGCACGACACGCTCTTGATAAGAACAACAGCAATCAACAAGGTCAACAATTACTTCTTCCTTCAAAGCCTGCCACCATGTCTTCCATTATAAGATTCAAAATGTAATGTCAAAATCCAACTCAATCTGCACTGAAGATTACAAGCTACATAATTGAAAAGGTATCTTCACAAGGGCAAAAATCAAGTCTGCAAGCAAAAAGGAGAAACAGACACATGCCTATCTTATGAGCCTATTCATGGGTACAGTGTGCAGAAGATAATTGTCGTATTTTTCTAATTTGAATCATGCAAAGCCTTCCCACCAAAAAGAGATGCAAAGTTCGCAAAGTTATTTTCAGCAAAAGTACAGGGATGAACTCAGTATCTAAGAGGGACAAGCCTTGATGTGCCTAAATACCAACTACAAATTTTCGTTGCAGCTCTTGGGTGATAACTGAATACTCCAATTTTTAGTAAGAACAATTTTGTCAGTACGTATTCATCTGAGCATTTAGAAAAAAAGAGTTTTTCAATTACAGGAATCATCACAGTCCATTTCCGGATTACTAAGACAGGTTTGTCAGATGTTGATTCGGTTTAATAATTCAAACAGAAGCATATCAAAAGAACTTCAGAAAGTGGCCAAGATAAAATTCAGCCCCCTCCGCTAGTAGTAAATCAAAGAAAACCCGACCAACTTCAAACATTCAAAACTAAGTCATACCGCCACACCAATGCTTATGAAAAATCACAATTCTGCCCATTGGGGGCTTCTATCTAGACATATAATTCAGTATACCAACAAGCCATCCCAATCGTCACTGTTTCAATAAAATCAACTTTCCCCCCTTTCCCCTTACAAAGACAGTTTCAAGAAGCTGCAAATTGCTTAGGATACAGCTAACGACTAGTGGGGCTAAGCTAATAATACCCAAATCAATAGATCATTCATCGTCCTCGTGGCATAATCTACTGTACCCATAGCCACTTACTTCAGGTTATCTTGCAAGAATTCTTGAGAGATCGACTGAACCAAGATGTCAAATAATATGAATTCAAAGTCCATAAAATTCAAGCAACCTCACTCCCCAGCTAAAGTTAAAAGACGCCAAAAATTCCAGACAGAAAGCGCACCACGATTCCTCCAACATAGACAAATATAGCGACTGATTAGCTGGGTTCTCACCTTTTTTAATTTGCCTCCTACGAAAACCCCTTCAATTCGGAGATAAAGATACCCGCTGCCAATATTGATCAAGAGGAGAAATTAAAATCTGGACACTTCGGCAATAGTAATTCTTACCATAGGATCAGCCCCCGCCTGGACCACCCATCCGCAAAAACGGAGTCAACGCTTCGACCTTCAAAGTTGTTCCACCAAGAACAACTGAGCTTATCACGGAAATTGTTGACTCTACTGAATCTGCAGCCATACACAAAAGCAGCTACTCTAAACTCAACAGCAGATGACCAAAACCTGCTCAACCAGAGCAAGCTAATGTGGTCAAATCGGGCCGTGACATAAACATCGAGGTCGCCTGCCTTGGGGGAACCCAGCCCAGGTCCGGGGCCCCTAGGGGAATGGCAGCTAGAGGTGCCGCAAGGCATCAACCATGTCAGGGCGCGGTGGCTGACGCATAGGTTAGTGGTGGTGCCTGCCGCACGTCTAGCGGGCAACCGCATCGAGAGCTCAATGGCATTGGAGGAGACGCCAAAGCTTGCAAGAGAAAACTAGTTGTACACCTGCAGTGCATGCTTGAAAACTTGTTTACTTGAAGAAAATAAGAAGGGCGACGTAATTTTCTTATCCGTAAAATAAGCAAGTCAAAGTCTTGGCTCAATTTATCACATTATCTTGGTAAGGTTTGGGCTTTCGAGTGGAACTTGTTTGAATTCATTCCCTTAAATCGAAACAAATGGATAGAGAAATGATGAAGACTCATGTTAAAAGAAAAAGACGTGATTATAAGTTGTTTGAGAGTTTTTATCTAGCTATCATAGCAATGAAATAAACGTAATGACCATTCCTCGCAAAATTAATACGAAAAGGATGGGCTGATATTCCACCCTACATGATCAAATCGGTGTCTCAATCTATTTCAATCTTCAACCATAGGTAAATGTTAAATTCGGTATGCATCAACAGTTGAAAGAGGCTCAAACCCGCGCGGAAAACGTCGCAGTCGGGAATGCTCAGCCCAAAAGTAGACAAAAGTTATTTATCTAAGCTAAAGTAACCTTCACGTTGCTGGAAAGCTTTACTTTTAAGTTTTCAAGGAACAGACGTGCATGGGGGCGGGGGAGTGAAGGAGAGAAGAATTTGGCGGAAGTCGATAACTCGAAACAGCTAAATATATATATATATATATATAAACGCACACAAATGAAGTACAAATTAGAAGCTATGAAAAGATAGATAGAGATATTTTGCTAGAGAAAGACAAATGAAACTTCTTCTTTTTAAATAATATTTTACATATATCAGCCTCACTTACTCGGCTCGCGAGGGTAGGAGTCCAGTCTTGGCCTCGTAAAAGTGCCGATCTTTCATTTCACCTAAGTGCCTCTCCAAATGCCATTTCTTCTCCGGGACACTCATCATGCGGCCGCTGGGAAGTGAGTCAGGCGGCTGGGTCCCACTCAAACTCAGCCTTCCAATGTCCGTCCCCATTGATCGAGAAGAAAAGACCTCACTTCACTCACTCGGCCCACTGGGTCGGAATCCAATCTTGGAACTCCAATGAGACCCATCCTTCATTTTACGCACCGCCTCTCCAAATGCCATTTCTTCTTCTACGGATCCCTCTTCAAGCCACTGGAAAGTGACCCTCGCCTTGGGGTTCCACTCAAACTTGGCCCACCACCGTCTGTCCCCGAGAATCAAGAAGCTTTCCCTTGCGTTGCTGGAGTCCCACGGCAACTTTTTGAGACTAGGGCACTCGCGTATCTTGATGTTTACCCCTCGAGCGAAAAATATTGTGTGGTCACAAATACTCCTTAGTTCTGGAAGAAAGCAGATACTTAGGAATTCGAGATGTGAAAATAGTCCCGAAGCAGCTAATTCCTCTCCTGCAATTTCATCCCCGATTATTTTCTTTATCGAATAGCAGCACCAAATTGTCAATTTCTGGAGTTTCGGAGCGTGCACGAGCCAAGACAAGTCTGAAAATCCACACTCTGCAACTACAACTTCAACAAGACTAGGGAAGCAACAGTAGTTGGGCACCTGTCCTGTCCCTTGAGTAATCTCCATCTTCACGAGCGTATGGCATCTTTGTATATGAAGCATCTCTAAATGCAAGAAATTGACCCTCCCGTTTAATGAGTAACTTATTGGGATGCACGTCAAGTTCTTACAATCCATGATCTTCACTCTTCTTATGCAACTTTGTAAGGATTTGAATATTTTTATTACAGAGAAAGATTTGTACACTACGATAGATAAGTCGATCAGCTCATGAATGCCCTCAAGTTCCTTTACCACCTCTTCTTCCTTCTCTAGATCCAATATCCACATGCTGAACACATTTAACGGTAAGCTTGCAATTACCCCTGTCGGAATCAAGAAAATTCTGCTTATATGGTTTAGTAGCAACCATCGTAAGCGAGTCAAGTTCTTGATTTCCTTGGGCAACTCACCGATACAAGTGTTCGACATGTTCAAGTACCGTAAATTAATCAGATCACAAATCTCTTTAGGGAATAATTTTATATTTTTGTTGTCGGATAGGTCTAGCACCTTCAAACAGGCCATCATTGACTCAAAAAATCCTCTTGGCATGAACCTCACATTAGTTTCCCTTACAAACAAAGTTTCGAGTTGGGAACACGAAGGTGGTGTTTGATTGATATTTCCAATCAATCTTCCCCATAGAGATACTTTTTCTGCTTTCCCCCATTTAGACATCATCTCCATGGACAGGTCTTCTTCGTTCTCTATCACTAACAACTTGTTCTCCTTTTGCCCGTGATCATGAGCGATCCAAGTTGCCATGTCGCGGATGATGTCATGCATCTTTACAGCTGGTTGTTTAAGTGAATTAAGCTCACTTTCCAATAGACAAGCCCTCTTTAAATCCCCCAAGATAGATGCTCCCTTGTCCCGCATACAATATATATTATTAGTGTTTCCTAACAAGCCCTCTCCAATCCAGAGTTCAATAAGCTCATCCACTATTATGGGGTAATCCTCAGGGTAGCAACAGCAGTAAAGGAAGCAAGCTTGTCGAGTAGCATCATCTAAACTATCATAGCTAAATTTCAATATGTGGAATACTTTCTCCACCATACCTACTAGCTCGTGTGGTTTGTCCCTCAATGTTGTTAGTGCATGCCTCCAGTCACGGGGATCATCTTTACCGGCCATGGCTCGCCCAACAGTAATGAGGGCTAGTGGCAACCCTTTGCACTCTACAGCAATGTCCTTGGCAAGGTCTTGAATTTCTTGAGGACAATTTTCAAGCGATTTGCCGACGTTCTTCTTGAATAATGTCAGAGCTTCTTCAGGCATCAAGCTTTGTACTTTGCATGTTTTGTCAGCTTCCATTTGGTCGCATACTTGCTTCAACCGAGTTGTGAACACTACTTTGGATCTGTTCTTCAGACTAGCACGAGGAACTCCAATTTCGGAAAGGTCCAACCTTTCCCATACATCATCAATCAACAACACAAACTTTTTCTTGGTCAACTTTTCTGACATATTAGAGACCCTGTCATTCCGAGACCATCCTTCCCATGACTCATCTTTAATGTTCAACCCTTTCCTTATGGTGTCTCGAAAGTTATCTTCATTCACTGGCTTGGAAACCACCACCCAAATAACAACGTCGAATCCATGATTCGCACACCGAAGTTCATTGTTGATCCTTTTCATGAGGGTGGTCTTTCCTACACCGCCTATTCCGTATAACCCCATCATTCCTTTTTGTTTTCCGTCCATGAGCCATTTCCACACTTTCTTAAAAGAACTATCAAGCCCCATGGTCTCGTCCATAGGCATCGCAAGTACAGGAGGACGAGGCAATGGTGACGTGACATCGCCGAATTCTCCTTTCTTATGTTGGAGCTTTCCCGCTTCATTGAGCAACCGATCAACTCTTTTTCCCAATTTATAGCTTGACCAACAGTTCTGTGGAAGACAACGAGTGAGACATTTGATTTGGTCACGTACCAAGGCTTCTTGACGAACTTTATCTACTCCATCTTTAAATTCTTGCACTTCGCCTAACCAGTTCTTCACTTGATTCGTGCGCTGCACACATGCTTCGTCTTCTTCACGTTCCACCCTTGCCTTCACATCCTCGCTCATGGCCTCCAAGTCTCTAGTTTCTTTCTTCAACGCCTCCACATTATCTTTCAGATTACAAATATAGCCCAAAGGTTTGCTGGCCAAGCCCCATGAGCTTTTGACGAGTTCTGAAAGAGGACTCACGAAATCCATAGATTCTTTTGGGAGATGAGAGATCGAAAAAAGGAGTAACCCAGATGGATTGAGAGCAGGTGAATGGGTGGAGTTCGATAATAGAGGGTCATCTAGTAAGGGACGACGTTTACAGATTCAATAATAGAGGCCCTAACCAATGGCCCCACAACAGGACAATAATACGAGCAAAAATAACAACCACAACTCAGGAGTTGAATTATTGCGCACGCGGACAAACAACTTCTTAGAAAGTTGGATTATGGAAATAAGGGACTCCTCGCAACCATATATATATATAAAGTACAAAACACAACTCAGGGTCGAAGAAAAAAAATTAAATGGGAATTGTCAACTTTAATTAGTAAAATTAATACCTGCGTAATAGTAAATTGTGACTTTGAAATAATCTTGCATTATTTTTACCTTTTTTTTTTTTGACCAATCAAAGACTGGACATTAAAATCCACGTGCATCGTGCATTTAATTATCCAAACATGCCCTCCTCCTTCTTGAGATAGTTAGTAGCTTCCCCGCATGTGAATGGTTTTATGCCTTCCCTTTCTTCTTGAGATTATTAGTTGCGGATGCTATTTGTTTTGTTTAATTTGGATCTGGCAACACCGATATGCATATATAAAATTAATGGGTTGCAATTATCTAGTGGTGCTCAGAAGATGGGGCAAAAAAGTAGATGATTATGTAGAAAATTTATTCATATAAACAACTAATCAATCATGAAAAACGGATCTATATATGATTGTAAAACACCGAGATCAATAAATACAGCGGAATTAAAGCGTACTTGTTCGAGTCATTGCTTCACTTGAAGAAAAGTAGATCACTCTGATAATTAGGGATCTATTGGAATGTCAGATCTTCATCTCTATGACCTATTTCGATATAGCAGCTTTCAATGGGATTAAAACAACTAATAAGTATAACCTACCCTTTTATAGGTTAGAGAGGGGACCTAACAAACCCTAATCAACAGCGTGTCAACTGGGCCATTCCCATTACGTTCTTCTGTTAAACACAATTGCCTACACTTTGCTGCTCAACTAGACCCGTTATTAATAAATGTCAATACCCAATTCAATTAGATCACTTTAGGGTTCAACAAATATTGGAATATCCATTAACCCGATTATTTAAAATAGAAAATTAATTAATTAATGTAAGCCCATATTATAGGAAATTTCCAACATTCTCCCACTTGGGCTACATTAATTAACTTATTTTATTTTTAAAAATATTTTATATTTAAAAACGACACTATTGGGTTAATAACTGAAAATTTTGTTTTATGTGGCCACAATTTTTAAAAAATAATATTTCAATAATGACATCTCAATATTAATCCAATCCTATAACTTCAAAAGTATAGGATTATGGAGATCAATGTGTTAAGAAAATGCCACAACACAAGACATTCCATAATCATATATAATAAGTATTATATTTTCATGAATCATGGACCTAGTAGTGTAGTAAGAAATAGTGCCAACATGTGATCAAAATATGCACTATTTCTTATCGGTCCTTAATGCAATTTCTCAACGACATGAAACTGCATTGATGCAATTTCTAAACAATATGAAATTGCACAATTATGTCACAATCCAACATGAGATCTCATAATCAGTGACATCCAGTCATCTTTAAACTAAAATTTGTTTAAAGATACTGTTTTATACTTTCATTTCTCAGTCAATAGGAGAAAGGATAACAATAGAATCAATAACAACAATCATTGAAAACAAATGCTTTAATAGACATCATAAAAGTATTATCAGTTTGCATATAACTATAATATCCAAAAATACAAATTATATAACTCCCACTAACAAAAGAAATCAAAAGAATCTAAGACACCCATATTCTTTATATATTCTTTAAACAAAATGGGCCGTAAGCCTTTTGTTATTCTTTATATATTCTTTAAACAAAATGGGTCGTAAGCCTTTTGTTAGAGGATCGGCCAACATGGACTCAGTTCTAATATTCCCAATCACAACGTCTCCTTTTTGACCAAGTCCTTAATAGTATAATATTTGATCCAATTAACATTTCAACCGTGGCATTGTTGTTATTTATAGCAAAAGTAATTGTTTATCACACATAATGCAATAAGATCAATTATGGGCAATAAGTATTTCAACAAAAAATAACCATGAATGGACCTAGACTTAGAACTAGGGAAGGTGTGACAGTTTGATTTTCCACTTCTATTTTCAATTAAATAAATCGGGCTTTTCATCGACGTGCTTATAGCGTTATTCTCTGAACTGATCATTCATGAGATAACTTGACTAATCGGGAAAGTTATTAAAGGATTTTGATGCAACAGACTTGAGAATTCGACCAGGAACCGACTGCTCGACCGTGTTAATCTATAAGGATCATTTCGGCACAGTCGAAAATCTATCAGAAATCGGAAATAGGTCGATTCGATAGAGATAAAATTAGGCTTGGGTGATTCCAACTAATTACAAATTTCTCGTCGATCGGCACTAAACCGAATTTTCTGTTGTTTTGGTACCCTGTGCTCGGAATTGAAACCTCAAGATTTTTCACGACAATCGAGAGTCGTCTATGCGTCGAAGATGTACACTGTGGCTCGGGAATAATCGACCACGGGTCAGTGCACCAAGAGTTCCCAAAAACTAACCGATAGTTTAAATTGTGCTAAAATCACATTTTGACTGAAATTAATCAAGGAAAGGATGTCGATTACAGAAATTAAGAATTGTCACGTGTCACAATTCATTCCAAAGACATTGTTGCGTCTTCTCAAAATTTATTGATGATGGGAATTGTTCACGAAATGTGCAAGATCAGCAAATTAAAAGAGCAAGGGAATTTCCACATTTTAAGTAGGATTTTAAGACCTCTAATGTGAAACAATTTAAGAAGTATTATAAGTTGTTACTAAGGGACTTGGCCCTATTGAATTAGATGTTAGATTGGTAATTAAATAAAGAAGAGAAGTCTCCTCAAAAAGGAAATTCGTAGGAATCCCTCTCTCCTACAACTTCACCTCAATTTCCTTAGTATTTAATGGAGATTGACTTGGAAAAGATAGGGGGACCACTTGATAGGAAAAGGACTCAATCTCCATGGGAAAAAGCTACGAGAATCCACTTCAAAATTCGGATTCAGCAGTTCACATGAACTTCAACCTTTTCTTTCATCCCATTTAGAAGAGACAACGTTAGAAACTTGTGGGGTCTATGAGGGTGATAGGTGGCCAAAGTTTCCATGGAAAATTAGGCTAAAGGCTGAAGGAAACTTCAATGAAACTTCCCAGCAATTTACACTCTCCTTCCCCACCCTTTTTCTCACGCATAGAAGTCTTTCTGCTGTAAGTCTGTCTGCTGTATTTTACACGACAACTTCCATCTTTCCCTTTCTTCCTCTTATTTTATTCTTCTCCCTTGTCTCTTTCAACGTAGAATACAACAAGAATTGCAATATGTTATGAAAGAAAGCATTCACTTCTACAAATTTTGGGCCCGAGATCCTAAGTACCCATAGGCTAAGATCTCCGACGATGGGCGACGAGAAGCAAGAAAAGTGCCATATATTTCTTAAATTAGTAACATATAAAAATCGGAACAAAGGCACGAAACTCAGCACTAAGGACAGAAGAGAGAGACATCAACAACCAACCAACGATACAAAAATCACTCCCACAGATGATGATCCCGCACAACACGTACTCGATGCAAGTTCAAGATCATTCTCTAACTTCCCACAAACAACACATATTAGCAAAGTATTCGAATGAATAGATTTCTATGTTGCAGCCAGTGGGCAGTAATTTTTAGCATGAAATAGTTATTCTCCTTATTTCTAAAACTAGCTGGAAAATCACCACAAAGAACAAGAGAATCACCAACTTATGCAAATATTACCATCCAAGAACCTTCACTGGATAAAATAATAGAACGCTTCACATAATTGAGCACTTACAACAAAATAAGTGCCAATAATAGTAAATGCTAAATTTTTGGACTAAAGAAAGGCACATACACTAATTTCCATGACTAGTTTACCAACAATGAACAAATGAATTGTTACGATTTCTATTTTCTTCCAGGGTAAAGAACCATCAATTAGAAAATCGATTTTACTTTTCCTTTCTTACTTTTCTTGTAGAGTTTAAAACCGGACTTTGATTCACAGTCAAATACCCGAAAACCCTTTAAACTGGATTTTGTGCGGGCGCGATTATTAAGCACACTTAGCACACAAGTGTTGTGGGGTCTAGCCCACACCCAACCCTTTTCTTTCTTTCTTTCTTTCTTTTTGTTATTTTTATTTTATTTTATTTTAAATTATTCTTGGTTTTGGGCGTGAGCCCAGAACTAACATTAAAATCAAGGTTCTGGGCGTAGCCCAGAATCTGAAACATAAAAAAGAAAAAGAATGGATTTCATCGCAAATCGAACGAGCGTGCTGCAACATCATAACCGGATGATTAACATATAAGTGGAGATCTTAAAGCTCCATATATCAGTAAGACCTGCTTGCGTAAGAACACCTTGAGCTTGTAGAGAAAAGCACGTCATGTAATTTCAACGACAAAACTTTTTCAATTTGAAGCAAGTAATCAAAATCGAGACACGCAGCACTGGATGAAAAACACAAAAACAAAATATGAACCAGAACGAAAGTCAGTTCTTTACTTATGTCACACTGAAACATTAACATGGAACTTATGGCCATGGTATTATTTGATGGAGATCATCCGTCAATAACATCCACCAGTAAATGCGTCGGAGGAACGAGAACAGAAGCATCGAACCCTCGGATTACCAAAAAATAAAAAAAAGAATCGCGAAAAGAGGCAAACACAGCGAGATCTAATGAACTCCGCAACCAATCTGACTATTCCAGCCATCGCCGACCCAGCACTCGACATACCCTCGAGACCCTTCACGACGAATCAACGACACGTTCATTTAACCCCAGGAATCAGGAGGACACAATCGGATCTAAGCCTTCTATGGCAGAAATTCGGTTTTCTCTAAAAAAAAAAACTTAATTTAATACAACAAAAGGATGCTAAAACATATATATAACAACACCCATACAACGATTTGCAACGAACATCAATCATTCTAGTACTTTTTTTTTTTTTGTATATACTCTAGAATTTCAAATTTAAAATTCTCTCTCAATTCTTAACGAAATTATGCAAATTATATATGGCTGGAAAGATCTCAACATGTAGAACAAAAGCCCTATGGTTTCAGGATCAACCGAGCAAAAAAATTCACACTAAAAAATAATGCCCATATTCGGCTTAAAGAGGAAAATTTCGAATTTTTACATAAAAAAAAAATGGGTTTTACAATCATATATGACCATGCTCGATACCACATGTAGAAAATTTATTCATATAAACAAATAATCAATCATGAAAAACGGAGCCATATATGATTGTAAAACACCGAGATCAATACATATAGCGGAATTAAAGCGTACCTGTTTGAGTCATTGCTTCACTTGAAGAAAAGTAGATCACTCTGATAATCAGGGATCCATTGGAATGCCAGATCTTCCTCTCTATGACCTATTTCGATATAGCAGCTTTCAATGGGATTAAAGTAACTGATAGGTATAACCTACCCTTTTATAGGCTAGAGAGGGGACCTAGAAAATCCTAATCAACAGCGTGTCAACCGGGCCCTTCCCATTACGGACTTCGGTCAAACACAATTGCCTACACTTTTTTGCTCAACTAGGCCCGTTATTAATAAATGCCAATACCCAATTCAATCGATCACTTTAGGGTTCAACAAATATTGGAATATCCATTAACTCGATTATTTAAAATAGAAAATTAATTAATTAATGTAAGCCCATATTATAGAAAATTTCCAACAGATTAATCACTCGTATCTAGTTAGAAATCTCATGTTTACATCATGGCAAAAAGTTGAGGACAAAGCAAGGTCGAATCGTATGAAATAGAATTTGAAAATGAAAAAAATTAAGCTCACTCATAAAAACACATTTGTTTATATTATTGAGTATAGTTATGGGCATGAGTCGTGGGTCTCTAATCCAATATTCTTAGATAATACTATGAGGTAACTGCATGTTGTGCATTTACCCTCTAATCCTAGATGATTCACATCATTTTAATCCCAAATATTAAATCAAATCAAATCATATATTCTCACGAAGACGTGAGTGTACTCTTTCAAAACACAAGGTTTTCTCCATAGAAATTCCTCATGCGAAATGCCAGATGAGAACGTTTATATATGCTTTTTTGTCAACGGTTGTATCCATGAATTTTTCTAATTTTGGCCAACTTGTCACCCATATGCCACTATTCTATTACAAAATTAAATAAAAAATAAAAAATAAAACTGAGGACTAAGGATTGGTGAAACTCCATACGCATCAATATTATAATTTTTGGTGTCATTATTATTTTACAATAAAAGAGACAAGTCCGAGTGTTACACTATTACGCTCTTAAATAAACTTGATCCAATCGAATTCCCTATCAATAAAGGAAAAAACAGATTAGTATATAAACTAAATAAGAAGATTCCATGTAAACAGATTATCATATACTAAGCTCCCATTACTATGCCGTCCCACTTTATCAATGTTCAAAATATTGGGCTGCTTTAACTTATAATTGAAAGATTTTTTCTTTTATGTTTGGTCGATTGGATCAGTGGCTAGCTGGACAAACACTACTAATCCTCGCAAAACTTTTTAATGGTCCTGGCTTACAAAAATTTTCCAACTCACCATCTAAATATGATAAAGTGACCTAAATTGTCACTGAAGAGTAGCCCTTGAAACTAGCATTACGACGGACAGAAGAACAGCCCAAGTGCCAAAACTTGGCACAGAGAAACACTTAAGTATCAAAACTTCAGAAAAGTACACTTAAATGCCAGTTTCGAAGTAAAGTGGAACACTTAAGTGACACTCAAGCTAAAATCCGGTTAAATTAATGACGTCGTAATTTTCCGGCGAGTTTGATGCAAAACAGCGTCGTTTTGCTCGCCGACATGGCGAAAAAATGCAAAACCAACGTTGTTTTATATTTGATGTGTAAATAATTAATATAAAAATTAATTAAATTAAATTTAAACTTAATTTTATTTAAAATATTCTAAAAATTAAAAAACTTAAAATTAAAAAAAAAAGTGGGGGAGGGGTTGGGGGGGGGAGCCGAAGGAGGTGGCCGAGGGCCGAGCCCTCGTTGCCATTGCCGGGAAGGGCCGACGACGATGGGGGGGAGGGTCGACCGGGGTCGCCGCCCTCGGCCACCGACGGCGAGGGCCACGAGCCCTCGCTGGATTGCGGTGAGGGCCGCGACCCTCGCCCCAGATTTGGGCGAGGGCTCACGGGCCCTCATCGCCAGCCCCTAGCCAGGGCTCGGCGACCCGAGCCGATGCTCCTCCCACCATCGCTGACCCTTCCCAGTGACGGCGGGGAGGCGACGAGGGCTCGCAAGCCCTCGCCCAGATTTGGGGTGAGGGTCGTGGCCCTCGCCGCGATTCGACAAGGGCTCGCGGCCCTCATTGCTGGTCAGTTGGGGGTCGGCGACTGCAGTCGACCCTCCCCCCACCGTCGTCGGCCCTTCCCGGCGGCGGCGGGGAGGCGACGGCGATGAGGGCTTAGCCTTCCGCCGCCCCTTCGACTACACCCCCTTTATTTTAATTTAATTTAATTTTTTAAAAAGGTTTTTTAACTTTAACTTTTTTATTTTTTAGAATATTTTAAATAAAATTAATTTTAAATTAAATTTAATTAATTTTTATATTAATTATTTACACATCGACACAAAACGACGTCGTTTTTGCATTTTCTCGCCACGTCAACGAGCAAAACAACGCCGTTTTGCATCAAACTCGCCGAAAAATTGCCATGTTAGCAATTTGACCGAATTCACTTAAATGTTCCACTTTACTTCGAAATTGGCACTTAAATGTACATTTCCGAACAAGTATAGGATGCGATGACACTAACAATTCATGGCATTTCTCTTTGCCTCGATTGATTCTGAAATGACCATATAAAAAATATAAGGTTAATATCTTGAAAAACCTCAAACCGATACACCCGTGACAAATTTACCCAAAATTATTTTTTTTTATCATGAAAAACCCCAAACCTGGTATATTTATGACAAATTTACCCTGACTGACCATAAAAAATCATAAACTAGTACATTTATGACAAATTTACCCAAAACTAATTTATTTGACTGCAAAAAACCTTAAATTGATAAATTTGTGACAAATATACCATCCGCTAAATTGGATTAACACCACAAAAAAATCACAGAAATTATAAACTATGACAAACAGAGCTTAAAATCCCAAATTGGTATACTTGTCAACTGTCATGTGTCATTTAACTTAATAATTTGACTGTAAAATTTAACAAAGACTAACATAGGGTAAATTTGTCACAAGTGTACTAGTCTTGGGTAAATTTGTCAAAAATATACTGGTTTGAGATTTTTGGTGGTCAAAAAATAGTTTAGGATAAATTTGTCACATGTGTACCAATTTTGGATTTTTCAAGATATTAACCCAAAAATATATTAGTTTATCATTCCAAATATTTTCTTTTTATTAATATTAAGTTTCCTAGTCAAACTGGACAGTGGGGTTTTCACTTTCCAACTTCGAATTGGTTGGAAAAGTTAAAGCTGAGAATCTAAACGTGAAGACCAGGCCTTGCTTTGATGGACAGTATATTCATCCCCACTTTCCCATATTCAATTTTTTTTTTGGTTACTCTTTCAGCAAAGAAGATTAATCTTAAACACCTTTTGTTCCCCGTTACAAAGATTAAGATTAATCGAATAAGATAAAATAAGAAATCTCATCATTTATTTGATGAAACTATCTATTAGCCTGGGACCATGTTAATGATGCCGCATAGTTCAATGTTAATTCCCTAATCACAGGCAATCAATGAATCAATTGTCGTTGTCTCGCGCACAATCTATTGTATTTGTCTCCTCTTTCTCTTATTTGAAGTTCTCTTACAAGTATTCTTAACAAGATCGACCCACCCTAGATGTCAATTAATATGAATTCAAACTCCATGAAATTCAAGCAACCTCACTCCCGAGCTAAAGTAAAAAAGACACCTCTAAATCCAGATAGAAAGCCCATTGCGATTCCTCCAACATAGACAAAAATAGCCACTAATTAGCTGGGTTATCACCTTTTAATTGCCTCTGACGAAAATTCCTTCAATTAAAAGATTAAGATATCTCCTACTAATATTGATCAAGAAGGTGCCAAAAGATCACATTTTTTTCCCTAAAAGAGGAGAAATTATATTTGGCCACTTCAATAATGGAACCGAAGGATCAGCCGCGGCTAGCACTGCCCAGCTCCCCCCTACCATCGAAGGAAGGACCCCATCTGCAAAACCTGACTTGAGGCTTCAACCTTCAAAGGCAATTAAAGGGGAATTTGTTCTTGTTTTCCACCAAGAACTACTGATAAAAAGACTCGTCAAAAACTCTACCACCCTCTCTGTCTGCCCCACGCAAGGCCCTTGCCGCCACCATCTCCACAGTACTGCCATTACTGGCTTCGACAGTGATGGTCTCTCTCTAAGCTACACCTTCTCAACATTAATAAGTCAGTCATTGAAAGCAAAAAAAAACCTCTGAATCTAGAAGCACAGTTGCCGTGCCTCCACATCGAGGGGGCAATCGCATCAAGAGCTCAATCACATCGGAGGAGACGCCAAGCTTGCAAGAAAGAAAGCCAATCACAAACACTATTAAAAAGGGGAATTATGCAAATCGAAATATATGAAGGAACAAATGGTAAGACTCATGTTCAGTTAAGCAAAACACAATGATCCCTATCCAAATTGTTTGAGGGTTATAATAAAACACAATGATCTCTCACAAAAAAAGGAACCATCATAGTCACCCTCTTCGTACTATTGTCAAAACCCACTCATACTAATCACTTATACTTCTCTCTTAAAATTATTAAAATAATTTTAACATTTTGCACAAGCGCTATTATTTTACAATTAGTCTGTCACAAATAATTAAAAATCTAAACACAAGTTGCATACAATCAACAATTAAGTTTACTTTTATTCATCTGTTACTCCATAAATATAATGTCTCATGGATTTTATTTCTTAGTACAATTTTAAATATATATAGTTTATCGTGAATATAATTATAAAGTAACGACTTGAATCCATTTATTTTGAATCCATTTATTTACAAGTAAATTAAGTTAAAATCTGAAAGTTAAGAATTAACATTGTTTAAATATTTTACAATTTGAAGTGTGGAATTGTTTCCTCATTACATTCAAATTTGTATACTGGCAAGAAAAAAAAAAATATGTCAACAAATTATTGTTCTATTAAGTATAAATATATAGATAGGAAACAAATTGAGAGTAAACTTATTTAGATTCATTCTATTGCTAGTTCAAGAAAGAGCTTTGAGAATTAAATGACTAATAACCTATGTTATTGATAAAATAACATAATTAAAAGATTTAAAATAAAATTGGCCAATAGATCCAAGACTTCTCGAACAATTTTCTCCCTAATCTTCCATTGTCAAGGATTCTACCAAGGAACTAAACTGCTCCCACTTCTTGATCCTCCTAGAAAGGAGATCCAAACCTCATTTATGAATAAATTCGGGCAGCATGACTCATGGAGTGATCTTTGTCACATCATCTTGTTCACCATTTAGCGAGATTTGAAGACCAATGTTTATAACAAAATGTAAGTCACTGTATCGAATGAACAATGTAGCAAATGAATAGACTTGCTACTTTTCCGTTTATCTGTCTCCACTAGGATTAAGACTCCAATTTAATAGCAAGTTAAAATGAAATCGCCATTGGATTAGGCAAGTAGAACACGTCAACGGGGTTTCAATGGTTTCCACGAAAACGCTCTTCACGTTTATCCAGGGCATCTCATCACAGTATCAAAAATTTTATGAGCCTTTACTAACATAATGATTATGAGAACTTAGCATATTAAATTTCCACATGATAGCAAAGGTGAAAAAGAGAGAACTTACAAAACGCTTGAAAGGCTTTCCATCTTTAAATATGATAAAGGTTAGTAAATGCCTATAAATTTGGAAGCACCGATCGTCAAGCCTCCAAGAGGTAAACTTAAAATGAATCTTTTACATATGCGTTTCAATCATTATAAAATCTTGCTTTGTGAAATTAAAATGTTAAAATTTCAATTCAAGTCAAAAACACGCCTAACTCACAAAACTAATTACATTTGATTCCCATTTTTTTTGTTTTAACATGAGACTTGTCTGCGACTGATTAGGGAAGGTACAACTGTTAAATGAATTGATTCTTTTAATCAATTAAATCTCTCATGTGCACACGAGCATTATTGTAAAAGTGTACCGAAAATAGACAGAACGATTTTATTTGTATCTGCTCAGTGGGCGCACACGACCTTCATTAGTTGATAATTTCTTTTGTAGCTTAATTATTCTAGACAAATTGGACCATTTATTTTTTTGCTTGTTCTTGTCCACAAATTGCTAAATTTAGGCCCGCATGCTTTATTCGCGAGAGGTTGGGATCCTCTGAAAATTACAAAATCAATTTATATTTTACATTTACCTCATAAAAAATTGATGTATCTTAATTTTTCTTTTCTTTCACTCTTTTCATTTTAGACTTTTTCTGTGCTTATCCCTCAGGTCACATCGGTCCATGACCTCGAATTGAAGTCACCTGCCCTGAGGAATGCCGGCCCGAGCAAGTCGCCTTGGCTTTGTTTGCATTGGGGCCAAGATAAAAGCAATCATCAGAAACTCTTAATGCCCCTCTCTGTATGTCCCACCCCTATGTAAAGCCCTTGCCGCCATGATCTCCACGGCATTGCCATTACTGGCCTTGATTAGGGTTGTCGATGGGTAGGGTCGGGTCTGGTTTTCGGTTTTCTTGGCTGCTTGCCTCTCTGCATCGTTTGTCCGCAAGAGAACAAACCTCATTGCATTTGCTATAAAGTAGACTTATTGGCCGTAAATTGGCTGTAAACTATTTGAATGCATCAATCACGACTAGAAATATGCTCTATTGTCAATGGAGATACGAAAATAAAAACTGGCCGAGCAAAGAATTTGAAGTAAATGTGTTAGGGCGAGACGGGGCCAATCTTTAGAAATGGGAGCCATACATACTAGGGGTGTAAACGGGTCAGGTCGGGTCTGGTCTTGATGTTACCCGACCCGACCCGAAACACATTAAAGTCGCATATGAAATTCGGGTCGGGTCAGGTTTTCGGGTCTTTTTTTTTTTTTTTTTTTTTCGGGTCAGGTCGGGTCGGGTCCAAACTGTAGATGGCCGAAAATCTCATGGCCATGGCCAGTGCAAAAACCATGTCCAAAGCAAATTTACATAGAAGTGGACATAAGGCAATAAGAACTTAGCTACTTACTACTTAATTTTGACTTTGGTAAATTCATCATGATGCTGGTAACTTACTAACTTCATCAGCAACTCCATGAATCTACAGACACAAAACATTTTCATTTTCTTGCCCTACAGAATCCTGGAAATTTCACATCGACAAATATTTGGATGTACTTCAGACCTGAACAGCATACATATAAAGAATATTTATGTAATAGTTCTAGGGAAAAGCAAATGAGGTTAACAAATGAAATTACATTGATATTTTGACATATCCCCTGATGAATCTTCTGAATCACCAATGCAGCACAATCCTTAGCATTCAATTCATTACTGACCATCAAATGAAACTGAATAACTGGACCCCTCTCTCTTTGAAACAAAGGATGTTCCAGTTTTATTGGTGCTTAATCTTCTCCCTACTACTATCTCTCTCGGAGTCTCCAATTTTATAGGAACTACTGAAGAAAACAATTTCTAGATATCACAGAGAAACGAAATTGTTACTTTCAAACATTGATATCTCCAACCCTAGCCCCCCCGGGACTGGGACTTTGGCAGTCAAACATTCACAAATAACTATGCAACTACTGATAAGGAAAAGAAAGAACAGAGACGAGGAAAGATTCTGTCACCACCATACCATAGCCTAGGAGGAGACTGTTGAGACAAACAAAGACCGCAGAGGCGAAAACATATCTTCTGGTACTTTTCCTCCTCTCCAGCTGACGCTGGTAATGAACCAAATCCTCCTCAAAATCATCGTCCTCGACCTCAGAACCCATTCTCTTGTACTCGTTCATGCCCTTCAGGGAATCCGCCCTCTCCTTTTCTCCAGTTCCCACCAATCCCATCTTCCTCTTCTCTGCAGATCTTGAGTTCGATCGCAGACATAAGGAGAGAGTTCCACTTTTCACATAGAAAAAGCCTAGGCAGTTGGGGGGTCCTACTTTCTGTTTTTTTTTCTTTCTTTGGTCAGGTCAAGTTCTTAGGTTCTTCCCGTGTGGACAATCACTTTTAAAATAATATCAAGTGGGTGCTTTGGAGGTATCAACACAGTCCGCGGGATGACTATATTATAAGAGAATCACATTGTTTGGCACAAGTCTTGCCCTGTACTTCTGCCGCTCTGGCTCAGCTCTCTCTCGTTTCCAAAGGTTGAAGGCTAAGAGGGAGTGCAGAGAAAGGCAACTTAAACACACAGAGCAGTACCACATGCACAATTTTTTTAAAAGTTTGAATGATAGGAGTTTGTATGGTACATCAGGAATTACCCTGTTCAGATGTTTGCTTTTCACCTGTCTCCTCCAAATTTCCTAGTTCAGCCTGCTTAGCCTCACCAGAATCCGCCATAATGAAGCCTAGCCTACCACTAAAAAACAGGATTGCCGCTCGTGTGTTCCAGAAAGCAAAGACACTGCACATGCAATTTTATCATAAGTAATCAATGCAAACCCAGAATTGCCAATGATTCAAAGACCACACAAAGAATATCTTTGTTTCCAATATCAACTGATAAGTACACAAGAGTGAACATGTGTAAGTAAAACCTTGCTGAACAGCTAAATCTATCTCCATTTAATGCTTCAATAGTGACCAATTATGCCACCAATGAGTGAAGTAATCAGAGCTGATTTTCCAGAGCCCAAACACTCATCCTTCCTTCCAGTTAATGTGCAGATAACCACAACGAGAACCATAGCGACAGCGCTATTTGATAGGACCTGTATCCTGATAAGAAAAGTCAAGCAACCATCACAGCGTTGATAAATCTAAGCACATGATCCGCAGTAGCTGCATTCTCTCCACAGGTCAATTAGGCATCAGACATATAACCAGTGCCCAAATAAGATCATCAGTTACGCTTGCAAGCGCATGAAAGATGGGGAAGATATGCCGAGCACGACTCAGCAACACAATAGAAGGATTCATTTTGGACAGACTGGTCAAGGTTGTCAGGTTCGAAAGAAGTCTGTAAAAAACTTTTAAGTTTGTTTATGCAAAATTTTATCGCTGAATTCAGACTTCCGAGGTAACCAAAGAAACAATCCCAGAATAACAAAACCACGCTTTAAGTATCTGAAACACCAATAAAATTCCTATACACTTACGTCCCATTTTTTTTTTTCTATGTTTGCAAGAAGGCATTGCATTCATGGAAAAGTGCTAAAATGGAAACACGAATCAGCTCAAACCAAGCCGTACCAATAATCCCACCTACAATTCGCAACCAAAGCCCGCACAAAAATTGAACTTTTCGATTGCTTCCAAGCAAACGAACTCGAATAATCATGTCAATCCAATTTCCCACCATGCACAGAATCAGAGAGAGAGCAAAGACTTACCAATTTCTCTGTCCACCCTCCTTAAAATCAGCGTCAACCTTGCGCTTCTTCTCCTCCCCGACTTTGGTCAACTTCGATGAACTGAAGAAGAAAACGAGCAGCATGGCTCCGTACCTACCCAAGATTCGACACCCACCAATGAAACCCATCGAAGCTTCGTTGACAAAAACAAATCAAAGGGATCCCGTTCGTGAAAACCGAGAAAGCAGCAGCAGCAGCAGCCGGAACTCACCTGTACCCAGCTGCGATGTGGACGGCCATGACGAGGTACCCGGCGAGCGCCCCGGAGAGGTCGAGCGATTTCCGCCGGTAGGCTCTGGCCGCCACGAAAGCCGCGACGAGCGCCGCCACCGCCGGCTGGATCAGGTGGGTTCCTTCCATCCGTCGCGGCGAGGCGTCGGATTCCTCGGATTCCGGCGGGGGGCTTGGAGAAGTTGGTGGGGAAGTGTTAGGTGTTGTTGGGTGCCCGCACGCCGGTGACGGCGAGGCGGAGGAGCGTCGATCGGAGGCCGGCAGCGGACTCCACGAGAAGGCGCACTCGTCGGAGAAAAGGCGGAGCCGACGAGGTATGTGCTTCAGTTCGCGTTCGACTGTTTGTGTTTGGGGTTTGTGTTTTTGGCGTGTTTGGACTTTGGAATAACTTGTTTCGGGTCGAACAATGTTCGAACCTTGACCCTACCCAAAACACATTTTTTTGCTTGTTTTATATTTGTTACCCGAACACAACCCGAACACGAAACATGTATAATACATGTTTCGTGTTCGGGTCGGGTCGGGTCGGGTTTTTTGACACCCCTAATTATTACATGCTGCAAAGTGCAAATTACATGGTATATTTCTTGGTGAAAAATTTGGGTCCTTCTGCTGCTCCCCCTCACCTTTTCTTTATCAAGCAATTCTATGTCGTGAAAAGACTGTCAATCTGATTTTAACCATTCCATTTCCTAGGAGTTTGTCGGAAAAACCAAAACTGTTCTTAATTATAGATCAACCAATATAAAAGTGAGTAACAAAGTTAAAAAGAATTCTTAAATAATTACCCTCAAATTCCAGAAAATAGTAGGCTTTAAATTAAACGTGAAGAGAAATACAGAGTTTAAGTCTTGAGATAGATTTCCCAGCTTAGTTATGGTTCAAAAGAAACATAGCAGAAGGTGTAGGTTCAAACAAAATACAAGACGGTTCTTTCAGCATTCTTCCTCTCCGAGGAAGCTTATCTGCACAATCGGTTGCCTTCCCTGAAAGCGTGCCTTATTTTAACCCTCTTGAAAGCTTCCAGAAGAGTCATACGATCATTCAAAAGAGAAGCGAAAACAAGATTATTCAACAAATTTAATAAGAGTAACGATACAGTTATCGGAGCATCCATCTCCGCCTGCAGATGAGTGATGTGGACAGGAAACTTCAGGAAAAGACAGACTAAAAATGACTCGTTCATCCTTACAATCATGCATATATGTGGATGGTAATGGCTTAGAAGTTAAACAATAGAATTCCTCAAGAAAGTGAGTTTGCACCATGTTAAAAATCAAGCTGCTTTTAATTTCAAAGGTTCGTGCAAGTTCACAGTTTCAAATGCTTGTGCAAGTACACACTTATCTGAAAGGCACGAAAAGAGACCGTCCAAATCAAAAGAAACTAACCAAAAAGATGCATACTTTAACAGCCACTAACAAAGAAGAAGACAATTATACACTAATTCATTGATCTTAAACCAAAAGAAGAAAAACAATAATGATTGGAACTCCCTTTCAATATGAATGGCGGGGAGGCAATTCGTCGAAGAACCAGCTCTACGACATCACATCTCAAATGAAGGCACTTGCCTGTTTTTACATGGACAATGTTCTCCAATCAGAGCTGAGCAATCAATCAGTATGAGAAGAGACTGTACATGTGGGACTTGAGATCTTCAGAGTCCATGATATATGCAATCACCTCAGGGTATACTGAACCAATTCCAAAGCTAGCCACATTTTTTATTTTATTTTTCTGAGTGTAGGAGCACGTTTTATAAGTCAGATAGTAACGTCAAACCAGCAAGAGAAGTTGCATGACGGAGTAAGGCTGGTGGTTCGGCCACAGAAGAACGGGGCAACGACAGTAGAACAAATTTGAACAAGAGTCGAGACGAGATGGAAGGAGAAGACGACCTTATCATCCTAATAGACAACAGTGGAAGGAATTTCCATGTCGATATAACATCCCACCAGATCAGCTTCACATAAGTCCCAAAAGAGATTCACTACATAGATATCCCCATGAATCTAACAATAAAATAAACAGCGATGAGACTAAGAGGAGGGCAGAGTTTGCAAAATTGGATATTTTCAACTGAAGAACCTCTGCAGCCTGAAGTCCGTGCTTGATCAAACGAAAGAATCTCTGGGAAAAATTTAAAATCTCGAGTCTGCTTCTCGGACGATTCTTCCATCACACTAAGAAACAAACGGCCCACATCAATCCCTACGCGAGCCCGCGACACCAATTCTCACTACCCTGGAGCTCGATCAGCCAGTCACCCGCGACTCGCGAGTGAGGGACCTCGTATCTAATCACGACCACACCCCCATAAACCGTTGAATCGACAACCGAAACTCATCCGATGGAAACAGCAATCGATGCTCACAAAGGGCGAGGAAGAAAACCCGGTTGAACGCGCGAGCGAAGCTCCCACCACATTAAAGATTCGACGGGAATAGGAGAAACGTCGGTTCTCAGAAGCCATGAGAGGGTTCGGCGACGAATGAGAGCGGCTTCCTTCTCCGGCGGAGATGGTGCTCCGACGGAGTTTGGGGTCGTCTAGGGTTTGTGGAAGCGATTTCGGGCATTTTGTTCCGGGTAGGGTTATAGCCCCAACCTACCCGAACAAGAACCCCCAAGATACCCGAAATTTCGGGCCGGGTCTGGCAGGCCCGGCCGCACTTTTTTGGCACCCCTTACTTTGATGATGATGGTCTCTCTATCTTTCCGCCTAAGCCACGTCCTCTCAATATTACAAGCTAAAAGACGGATAGATATTTTCTACCTCACACCGTCCAATTGATTGATGTCTTAACTAATTATCAACAATTAGTATATGTAAATTTAGGACGCATTAACGATTGAAATATATTGAGACGCTCACGAGAAACACGTTGTCCCAAAAAGACAAATAGTTATTTGTTTGGCTAAGGTAACCTCGCATTGTTGGAAAAACTTTAATTTATATTTTCAAGGAATAGACTGGCAAGGGGGTGAAAAGTGAAGGAAGAAGAATTTAGAGGGAGTCAATATCTAGAATAGTTAATGGGCAAACCCCAAAACAATATAAAGACTAAAAATGCGTCTATATAGAATCGAATCATTTATTGCTGGAGTTGTTAGTAATATTTTATGTGAAGATCCTTTAACAACCTGATCTAATTCATGTGCGCCAAACTCTCGAAAAATTAGCTTAAATAATCATGTAATGTGGTGACCATCTTAATGGACATTTATTTATAAATCATTCGGCGGATCTTTAGAATTCTACAAGCTTCTCCACTTAAAAGAATCGACGTCCTTATTATTATTATTTTTTTTAATTTGCCCTGCCAATTTATTGAGAGAAGTACGAAGAAATGCTACTCATTGCAATATTCTTCGCTGTACTCCCTCATTTAGGAATTCCAACAGAAAATACGTCAACTATGAAAAGATAAAGATAAAGATAAAGATAAAGATGCTTTACTAGAGAGAGACAAACGAAACTCCTTTTTTTTTTTTTTTTCCAAAAAACAATTATTTTACACTTATCAACCTGACTTACTCGGGTCGCGATGTATGAATTCGATCCATGCCCAGCAAAGATTGATATTTTATATATGTATTCCGATCAAGCTCGAATCATTGTCGCTTCGTGAAATTAAAATGTTCGAAATTTCAATTTTAGGTCAAACAAATGTCATCTTCACAAAACTAATCATATCTTAACGTCCATTTTTTTTTTCTCTTTTTACTGGAGATCTGCATATGAATGGTTGATCAAGGAAGGTAACTGAAGAATAAATTGAACTTTTTTTAATCAGTAGAACCTCTTAGTAGCCATACCATCATTGTAAAATAGTATTGAAACTCGACGCAACGATAATTTTGTTTGAATAGATTTAGTGGGTGCAAGCGCACGTACCATTTGTGATGACTCGACCGGGTCTCAAGAAAGGATCGATCGCATGGGTGCCTGCCCGAATGCGCCCGCCAGAATGCGCCCGCCAAGTTCTTTTCATGAGGTTCAAGATATTTATGATTTTGCCCCCAACAGATTATTTTAGACAAGTACAAACAGAACTCATCTTTCATTTTACGCCCCCACAGGTAGGAGGGATCCCAACAGAGAGAATACGCAGAAAGCTAACGGAATGGAATGGAAAGAGACCCTGCTCCCCAAACTCCAAACGAAACTCTCTGTTAAACAATAACAATATTATTTACACTGATCAACCTCCCTCCCTCTCTCTCTCTCTCTCTCTCTCTCTCTCTATCTCTCTCTTCCCTCAATAAAATAAAAGAGAGACCACATCTCTCACTCACTTAGCTCCCGAGGTAGGAATCCGATCCGGGCGTAGGGAATGGACCCATCTTTCATTTTACGTGCTGCCTCTCCCTATGTCATTTCCTCTACGGGACCCACGCCACGCAGCTGCAAAGTGACCCGGGCGGCTGGGTCCCACTCGAACTCCGCCCACCAGCATTTGTCCCCATGGATCGAGAAGCTTCCCCTTGCGCTGTTCGAGTCCAACGGTAACTTTCTGAGACCAGGACACCCGAATATTTGAATTCCACCCCTTGAGGGAAAAGTAGAGCGTGGTCGCAAATGCTCCTTAGGTTTGGAAGATTTTGGATAATTAGGATTTGAGACGTGAGAATAGTCCTGAAGCAGCTAATTCCTCTCTTGCAATTCCATCCCCAATTATTTTCTCCATCGAATTGCAATACTCAATAATCAAGTTTTGGAGTTTCGGAGTGTGCATGAGCCAAGACAAGTCAAAAAATCCACAATTGGAGACTAAAACCTCAACGATGCTGGGGAAGCAATAGCAATTGGGCGCTTGTCCTATCCCTTGATTAATCTCCATCTTCTCAAGCATAAGGCAATTAAATAAATAAAGCACTTCTAAATGCAAGAAATTGATGCTCCCTTTTAATGAGTGACTTATTGGGATGTGGGTCAAGCCCTCGCATTCCGCAATCGACACTCTCCTTATGCATCTTTGAAAGGATTGGAATATTTTTAGGGCAGAGGAAGATTTTTGCACCTTGATAGATAAATCTGTGAGACCTTGCATGTGCCCTAGTTCCTCCACCACCTCTTCTTCCTTCACTAGACCCGATTTCCAACTACTGAACACATTCAATGGTAGGCTTGTGATTGCCCCTGTCGAAATTAGGATGTCCTTCCACGGATGGTCTAGTAGCAACCACTGTAAATGAGTCAACTTCCTGATTTTCTTGGGCAACTCTTTGATACTAGTATGTGACAAGTTCAAATATCGTAGATTAATCAGATTGCAAATCCCTTTGGGGAATGACTTAATATTTTTATTGTTAGACAGGTCCAAGACTGTCAAACGAGCCGCCATCGAGTTGAAAAATCCTTTGGCAAGACAGTCACGTTAGTTTCTCTTACAAATAAAGTTTCGAGCTTGAGAACACATGGGTGGTGCTTGGTTGATATTTGAAATCCATTTTCCCCATAAAGATACTTTCTCCGCTTCCCCCCATTTGGAAAGGGACATATCTTCTTCATTCTCTATCACTAGCAACTTGCTCTCCTTTTTCCCGTGGTCGCGAGCAATCCAAGTCGCCATGTCACGGATAACGTCGTCCATCTTTATCTTTACAAACTGTAGTCCCCAATGAACAACCATCTCACTTTCCAATAAACAAGCCATCTTTAAACTCCCCAATATATACTCTCCCCTCTTCCGCATATTGTATACATCTTCGGTGTCTCCTAGCAAGCCCTCTCCAATCCACAGTCCAATAAGATCGTGCGAATTTATGAGGTAATCCTCAGGGAAGAGACAACAGTAAATGAAGCAAAGCTTAACGATAGAGTCATTTAAACTATTATAACTAAACTCTAGTATGTGGTACACTTCCTCCACCATACCTAACAACTTGTATGGATTGTTCCTTAGCGTTATAAGTGCATGCTTCCACTCATCAGGATTCTCTCTGCCAGCCATGGCTCGCCCGACGGTAATAAGGGCTAGTGGCAACCCTTTGCACTCTTTACAATGTTGTTGGCAAGCTCTTGAATTTCTGGATGAGAATGTATAGATGATTTGCCGATGTTGTTCTCGAACAATGCCAGAGCTTCTTCGGGCGTCAAGCATTGTACTTCGAAGGTTTCATCGGCTCCCATATGATGGCATACTTGCTTCAACCGAGTTGTGAATACTATTTTGGATTCGTTCTCGAGACTAGAATGAAGAACTCCGATTTGAGAAAGTTCGAGGCCCGCCCATACATCATCCATCAACAACACAAACTTCTTCTTGCTCAAATGTTCAACAAATGATGGACCCTATGATTTTGAGACCATCCATTCCATATCTCATCTTTAATGTTCAGTTTTTTCCTTATGGTGTCTCGAATGCTATCTTCATTCACGTGCTTGGACACCACCACCCAAATAACAACCTCGAATCCATGATTTGCACAAAAGCTTCTCATTGATCCTTCTCATGAGGGTGGTCTTTCCCACACCACCTACTCCATATAACCCAATCACTCGTGCTTCTTTTTTGTCCACAAGCCATTTCCACACTGTATTAAGGGAACTATCAAGCCCCACAGTCTTGTCTAGGGGTCGTATTGAGCACTTGACGAGGAGGAGGCAGCAATGACGTGAAATCATTGATTTCTCCTTTCTTATGTTGGAGCTCTCTCACTTCATTGAGCAATTGATCAACTCTTTTCCCCAATTTATAGCTCGACCAGCAGTTTCGTGGAAGACAGCGACTTAGACATTTGATTCGGTCATGTTCCCTGACTTCTTGAAGAACTTGATCCACTCTACCTTCAAATTCTTGCACCTCGCCTAACCAGTTCTCCACTTGATTTGTGCGCCGTGCACCTCCTCCTCCTTCTTCACGTTCCACTTTTTCCTTCACATCTTCGCTCAAGGCCTTCAAGTTTTCATTTGCTTTATCCAACGTGAGGACATTATCTTTCGGATTATAAATGTAGCCCAACGGTTTACTGGCCAAGCCCCATAAACCTTTGACAAGTTCTAAAGAGGACTTGCAAGATCCATTGATACTTTTCGGGAGAAGAGATCGAAAAGTCTGTCTATTTAGATGATTGGAAAGCAGGCGAAGGGGTGAAGTTCAATAAGGTCCGTTATATTCATATTGATTGTTCTGGCATGTACACGAAGGAAAGAGTATTGGAACCTTTTCTTTACTTCTTCAACAAGAGAAATGGAAGTATTCCTCTCCTTTCTTCGTCGGGGTCAAGCCACAGAGAATCTCTTCTTTCAGAAATGAATTCCAGCAACGTTTGAGCCAAGAGAGAAGGAAGGTATCATGGCTAGTCGCTGTTAGAAGCACCCAGATGATCTACGGCGTTTAAGGTCTGTTTGAGACGATATGTACATGATTGCTTTCTATGGACAAAGGCAAAGAATATCATTGACCTCTCTTTCTTTGATTCAAGGCAATGCTCGTGTTCTTCTTCCTCCTTTTGTGTATGGAGTCTATAGACAGGGTGGAATGTGATCTAAAGTGTCCAGAAGCAAAGAATAATTATTTTTCTCACAGAAGCAAAGAACTATTCGATTCCTTCTTGAGATGCAAGATAATGTGATTGATGAGTCGATATTTTAGAAGCATTCCCATGGAGATTTCACAAATTAAATTAGCTGTTTATTTAGTTCTTATAATTCGACAACTTTGGTAACTATCGAAGCAAGCCATAGAAAGCCTCTCTAATAAGTATTAGAATTAAAGTCTGTTTGGTATTTATTTTTTGCTTTTTTTATAATCTTACACCGTACCCAGATTCACTTCTATTAATGTAAAATGCTTAAAACCTTTGAAAGTGATCTTACATTGACATGTAGATTCACTTATAATTTTCCCCAAAGTTTTTAACATTTAAATAATATTTAATTTTCTATAACATTAGAACCAGTTATTTTTTTTTTTTTTTGCAACTTTTTTTTGAATGTTAATTTCTTGAACATTTTATTAAGATTCATGTGGATAATTTATGTCCAAATTCAATTGCGTAGCCACTTGTTCTTGTTCTTCTTCTCTTTTTTTTTTTCTCGAATTTAATTAATGAAAAAAATCGATTTCTCATGTAACATAGACCAAACTTCACTTCACGGAAAGAATTTGTTTTTCAATGGCATATGTTTTCATCATCTCGCATTTCTTGCACGATACTGTTATGTTTACTATGATGGCGCGTTCTAGGGACACACGGCTCGAACAAACTTTATGACTTAAACTATGATTTTAATAATTTGAGTAAAAATATTCACGTCAATATCAGCTATACCACGTAAGACGACCGACGTCCACATCAGCGAATTACAACCAAAATTGATTGAATATACTCAACTGACAAAATGCGAACAAAATTTAGGACTTAACTAGCAAAATTGAAAGGTTTATAACTGAATTGACAAAAGTGCAATGGGTTTATGATGTTTTAGACAATTTTCTCCAAATACATTGAATTAGACACATAGGCATTGAATCTACTTTACCAAATACATGAAATTTTCGTCAAATGCTTTTACGGGCTCAAAGTGCATTGCCAAATGGACCCTTGCTCTCCCCTCTTTAGGATTCCCTCTCCCGAGAGATTTTAGCAAAAATTAAATAATACACACACACATATATATAGTTATGGCTTTGTACAAAATATACCTATTAAAATCTCTTTTTAAAGGGTTATCATCATCCTCATATTGTTAGTTGAGCTTTATTGTTTGAAGTGTTACTACAAATAAGGAAATCCACGCACCGGTGTATAGATGCTACAAATCGTCTTTGGAAAATCTTCATATTTGGACAGGAGAAGGATCAGGGGCAATAAATTAGCGCACATTTGTTTTGCTACTATTGTGGAAAAGCACCAAAACTTTTTTCTTGCAATGAGAAGAGAGTTCAATTTTAACAATCTACAACTTTAGATGACACAGGTAACACCAAGAAAACACCAAATAGTATGATCATCCCCTTAATCCTCCTTGATGTTCTCTGGTCTACCAACGAGTGTAGACGCCCGTGGTCCTGCATTGCCAAGGATCGAAACACTATTTGGTTCTGCATTTACTAAGGATCTGAATCGCTTCAATATCTTGATCCTCCTTGAAAAGAGATTTGAACCTCGTCTACGGAAAAATTTGCTTTGCATAAGTCGTGCGTAGAGGCTTGTCACCTTATCTCTTTCGCTGTCTAACTGAGTTTGAACAAATGTTTTTAACAAAACCTTAGTCATATATGGAATGAACAATGCAGCAAATGAATAGACGTGCTACGTTTCTCCATCTTTCTCCAATAGAATTGACACTCCAATTTAATCATAAGTTAAATGAAATCGCCATCGGATTAAGAAACAGAGCAAATCAATGTGGTCCGATGGTTTCAACGAAAACATCCTCCACGTTTCTCTTTTATTTTGGTTAGTTTTACTTCTTTCTAATGCATATCATCAATTTTTTTTTGGTCAGTATGCATATCATCATTCAAAGAGAGAGTTTGAGCAAATTTTTGCACATTAGCATACGCTACGAAACTATGGGGGTTCATATTTCCCATGTCTGCATTTAGTATAAAGAATGGAATTCTCTCAATTTAGAGGATAAATTTCCGAAATTCATTTCTTTTGAGAAGTTGACGGATGAGATTCTGAAAATTCAAAAACGGATATATCTTCCTTGTCTTCCTTTTCTCCGTTCCTTCTTCCTCGAGCAGCCCGGGCAATGCCCGCCACCACGCCACATCGCAACTCCAATCTTTCACTGCCATCTTCCCTAGTTTGTCTCCTTTCCCCAACCTCCATCATAGTCACGATCACCACCACCGCCATCATCCTCCTTCCTGGCTCCGCCATTATAGCTCTCCTCCTTCCTACGCGGGCGAAAGTGTAAGTGTATAGCCTAGTCTTGACTACCATCGCCATCGTCGACTGACTACGCAATTATCCCACCAGAGTGCCTTCTACTTTAATTGTCTGCAAACATTCCTCCGATCACCACCACCATTATTGCACCATGCTCTATTTTTCTCCCACACGCGCACCCACCCACCCACGCCCACGCCCACACTTGTGATCTAAGGTCAGTTCCTCAATTTCAAGGTCCCTGCCCTCAGGAGACCTACGATCTGAGGATAGTTAAGGCGACAAACCAGTTGGTTCGTGTTCGCAACCATCGCGCTGCTCTTTGTTCTTTGTCCAGAGAGAGAGTGGTAGAGCGACGGACAATGCCGCTGGGAGGGGTATTACATCGATGGTCCGAACATTGGAGAGGACGAGGAGATAGGCAGCGATAAGAGGCAAGGAAGGGAGGGAACAAGAGGGGCGAGAATTCGATATCTGGGGATTGAGTGTAAATATTCACAAAGTATGAGGCATTCTAATCAATTTTTGAGTAACTGGGTGTAGTCCCAGTACTCTCTGTGGGTAGTCTCAGCCGTAAATGTTGATATCGACATTTACACATACACACTAGAAAAGGAGAGACGGTGTGACACAAAATTAGCTCTATTGTCACCAGACACTAATGTTTGGTGGGAAGGGTGGGGTGGGGACTGACATGCGGCACAATTCGAGCCGTGGCCCAAGCATCCAACCCTTGGCATTCGTTAAACATTACTAAGAGGAAGAAGAATTTGCTTCAGAATCGTCTCAACCTTATCAAGATACTTCGGTTACTAACCAGGATCATAAATAACTCTGTATAATTATGCCAAATCACTGCACATGTATGGAGTGACGTCATCCCAATCTCCCCATATCAACCCGCCACCTTCTATAGGAAAAAAGGGGAAGGCATATAAGAATTACGGGATTAGAATTGTCAAAAACAGGTCTCAAATCCATTTATTATCCCAAATTTATTAAAACAGGTCATATATCATCTCAATTTGACGGTTTAACCATAGCCGATTCTAAAATGAAAAGGCTAAATAAATGACTTTAAATGGGTTATGTTATTAACCTATGTCCAACCCACTAAAAAAATTGGGCCGAATGACTTGAGGTAGCCCATTTTGATGTAGATACTAGATGCTCTTTTCACTCGCTCATGACTATCAATCCGAATGAAGCTCCTGCCGATGAGTTCCTAGAGCATCTCCTCGGCCGCCCAAACTTCGATGCCACGAAGATCGGCCTGGCTGCGGGCGACAGGAATGGCTTGTCCTTGACTGACCACTTAAATGATGCTCCGGCTCGGCTCCAACCACATATCCACCCTTGGCTGCCGGGGGATTCCATGGCACAGTGTTTCCACCGGGGCTGAGCTTGGAGCGGGGGAAGGGAGGGTTCCTGAAGCCCGAGGAGGCATCAGGGAGTGGGAAGCGATTTCATGAGGGCCACTGATGGCACGTGAAGGAATTTCTTTTATTTTGCGGATTTATTTTATTTTCGTTTATTATTTTTGGAGATCTGCTGAGCCTTTTTCTCTGTTTTTTTGGGTGGGTTACGTGGGTGGATGGGTTTGGATCGGATTGGGTATAAGGCATTTAAAAGGGTCAATAAATAAATGTGCTGATGTGAGTTAAATGGGTGAATTTGAGTTGAACTCACTTATGACCCACCCAAATCCATCCTAACCCTTGCACAGGATGAAAAACTCATTGAACCAGATATCATATGGTAACAAGGCAAAGAGGGAGTTTTGCAGGCATTGACTGTGAGCATGATGCATTTAAATGATGTGATGACATGACTATGTAACTGCCCAAGATAAGCCCATGAGCACACAACAATAAAAACATGAAAGCGGACGAAATATTTATCCCATGCATATGATTAGAGAGCCTAAACTAAAGCTTGATAGTGTAGTGTGAGACAAATTTCCCACAATATAAAGTTTGAGGTAAACGAGTGGTTTGGTATGCATCAACCTCGGGTTCCGACTACCATCTTCAAATTGCAAACACGCTAGCTTTCCATCCACAAGAGCAAATACCCTTGAAGAAGAATTGTTATGATGTGATTTACTCATGTGAATTCCCTTAAAGTTTACGTCTAATTAGCCCAATTTACACAGATGAACAATGTTACCATGAATCATGACCTCTTGGGCGAATGGCTGTTCAAGGATGGGAAAAAAGGGAAACAGAAGAATAAAACTTCCTATGCACACTTCAAAGTCAATACAACAAGGCCGGGTCACCAATTATCATTTTAGAATGAAAATTGCAATATGTGAAAGATCAGAGTTCATGATATATGTCTACAATGGAAGCAACACAAGAATAACTAGGGCTCACTAAAGCTATTGCTCAACTTTCAGCGAATCCTCAATCCGCTGGATCAGTTGATTAGCTGTCAAAGCACCTTCCTGATAATTGAAAACAGCTCAATTAAGATTAAGTGTAGATGATTAGGACATCTTAAAACTGTATAAGTTGCAAGCAATCAAACATCAGAAAAATTTCACAACCTAAACTTGCGGTCAAATTATGAATGAGAATCAACTAACTTCCGATTAAATAACATTCAAAGACCACAGAATGTGCATAAATCTTAGGCAGTGCCCATCAATTATTACCATTTCTGCATTGAGCCGGCAACCCTGTCCTTCACAGAAAATTTATGGGGATACTCTCTGCCTATTGCTAAAAAGAAAGTATCACCTACTATGCGTGGTTGCAGCAACCTGAGAACTAAGGAAGCTGTGTTACTGTTTTCCAGGATGGTCAAGCTCTACAAAGGGAAGGCCTTTCATTGATCGCTGTTGAAGACTTATGCGGTTTCTGCGTAATTATCATCGGTTATTATGTATAAACGTGTCGGTGCTTCATCATGGTTTCGTTGCTGGTTCCATGTTTTGTGAGAGAATAATGATGAAGTTGGATGGAATCCCCCGGTCAAAAACAGTTTAGGAGGAGAAGCGTGGCCACAGATTAAAGGTCATTATCGATTCTTCAAGCCACAAGAGGGCGTTAGTGCCTGTATGCATCACAAGGGCTGTGTGCGCTTTTTTAACAAAATGCAAGTACTCTTTCCAGTGTTCACCCTGTATCTTTCACATGATAATAAAATTGCCAAAAAACTTGTGACTGCAGGTTTTTGTTCATATTGGGGTATCCAGGGCATCTCATCACAGTATCAAAAACTTTTATGAGCCTTTACTAACATAATAATTATGAGAACTTAGCAGATTAAATTTCCACATGATAGCAAACGTGAAAAAGATAAAACTTACAAAACGTTTGAAAGGCTTTCCATCTTTAAATATGATAAAGTTTGGTAAATGCCTATAAATTTGGAAGCACCGATCGTCAAGCCTCCAAGAGGTAAACTTAAAATGAATCTTTTACATATGCGTTCCAATCGGGGTAAACTCTTGCTTTGTGAAATTAAAATGTTGAAATTTCAATTCAAGTCAAAAACACGCCTGACTCACAAAACTAATTACATTCAACCCCCATTTTTTTGAAGTTGAGACTTGTATGCGACTGATTAGGGAAGGTACAGCTGTTAAATGAATTGATTCTTTTAATCAATTAAATCTCTCATGTGTACATAAGCATTATTGTAAAAGTGCACCGAAAATAGACAGAACGATTTTATTTGGATAGGCTTAGTGGGCGCACACGACCTTCATCAGTCGATAATTTCTTTTGTAGCTTAATTATTCTGGACAAATTGGACCATTTATTTTTTTGCTTGTCCGCGTTTGCAGAAGGCATGTGAACTAGAGATTGGCCATGATCTCTAATTTACCAGCATTTGCTGCCTCGTCCACAAATTGCTAAATTTAGGCCCGCATGCTTTATTCGCGAAAGGTTGAGATCCTCTGAAAATTACAAAATCAATTTATATTTTTACATTTACCTCATAAAAAATTGATGTATCTTAATTTTCTTTTCTTTCACTCTTTTCATTTTAGACTTTCTCTGTGCTTATCCCTCGAGTCACATCGGTCCATGACCTCGAATTGAAGTCACCTGCCCTTAGGAATGCCGGCCCGAGCAAGTCGCCTTGGCTTTGTTTGCATTGGGGCCAAGATAAAAGCAATCATCAGAAACTCTTAATGCCCCTCTCTGTATGTCCCACCCCCATGTAAAGCCCTTGCCGCCATAATCTCCACGGCATTGCCATTACTGACCTTGATTAGGGTTGTCAATGGGTAGGGTTGGGTCGGTTTTATATGCTACCCAGCCCGACCCAAATCATAAGGGCCACGTGTACTCTATCTAACATGACTCAACTTGACTAGGAACCCATAGGATTCGAAGTGAAAACACAAGTCGGGTTGGGTCGGGTTTTCGGATTTTTTGGCTGCTTGCCTCTCTGTATTGTTTGTCCGGAAGAGAACAAACCTCATTGCATTTGCTATCAAGTAGACTTGCATTTGCGTAAAAACTATTTGAACATGTCAATCACGACTAGAAATATGCTCTGTTGCCAATGGAGCTACGAAAATAAAAATTGGCCGAGCAAAGAGTTTGCAGTAAGTGTATTAGAGGGCGAGATGGGGTCCATCTTTAGAAATGGGAGCCATACATGCTGCAAAGTGCAAATTACATGGTATGTGCAATTTTTTTTTTTTTTTTGAACTCATGGTATGTGCAAATTACTTGGTGGAAAATTTGGGTCTTTCTGCTGCTCCCGCTCACCTCTTCTTTATCAGGCAATTTTATGTTGTGAAAAGACTGTCAATCTGGTTTTAACTATTCCATTTCCTAGGAGTTTGTCGGAAAAACCATAACTGTTTCTAATATAGATAGAACAATATAAAAGTGAGTAACAAAGTAAAAAATAATTCTTAATTTAATTATCCTCATTTTCTGGAAAATAGCAGGCTTTAAATTAAACATGAAGTTTTCACCCAAAAAAAAAAAAAATTAAACATGAAGAGAAATTTACAGAGTTAAGTCTTGAGATAGATTTCCCAGCTTGGTTATGGTTCACAAGAAACATAGCAGCAGATGGAAGTTCAAACAAAGTATAAGACGGTTCTTTCAGCATCCTTCCTCTCTGAGCAAGCTTATCCGCACATCGGTTGCCTTCCCTGAAAGCATGCCCGATTTTAACCCTCTTGAAAGCTTCCAGGAGAGTCCTACAATCATTCAAAAGAGAAGCGAAAACAAGATTATTCAACAAATTTAATAACAGCAACGATATAGTTATCGGAGCATCCATCTCCACCTACAGATAAGTGATGTGGACAGGAAACTTTAGGTAAAGACTGATTAAAAACGACTTGTTCATCCTTACAATCATGCATATATGTGGATGGTAATGGCTTAGAAGTAAAACAATAGAATTCCTAAGAAAAGTGAGTTTGCACCATGTTAAAAATCAAACTGCTTTTAGTTTCAAAGGTTCGTGCAAGTACACCGTTTCAAAGGTTTATGCATGTACACACTTACCTGAAAGGCATGAAAAGAGACCATCCAAATCAAAAGAAACTAACCAAAAAGACCCATACTTCAACGGCCACTAACAAAGAAGAAGGAAATTACACACAGATTCATTGATCTCAAACCAAAAGAAGAAAAACAATCATGATTGAAACTCCCTTTCAATATGAATGGCGGGGAGGCAATTCGTCGAAGAACCAGCTCTACAACATCATGTCTCAAGTGAAGGCAGTTCCTTGTTTTTACATGGACAAAATTCTCCAATCAGAGATGAGCAATCAATCGGTATGAGAAGAGACTTCACATGTGGGACTTGAGATATTCAAAGTCCATGATATATGCAAACACACTCATACATAAGTCCATCGAATCTCCCCAGGGTATACCGAACCAATTCCAAAGCTAACCACGTGTTTTTATTTTGCAAGCGGAGGAGCACGTTTGATAATTCTGATTGCAACGTCAAACCAACAACAGAAGTTGCATGACGGAGAAAGGCTGGTGGCTCGGCCACAGAAGAACGGGGCGACGACAGTAGAACAAAACTAAACAGAGTCGAGACGAGATGGAAGGAGTCAAGACGACCCTATCATCCTCATAGACAACAGTGGAAGGAATTTCCTTCTTAATGATTTTGTCAAATCTGCATGTCGATATAATATCCCACCAGATCAGCTTCACATAAGTCCCAAAAGAAATGCACTACATAGATATCCCCATGAATCTAACAATAAAATAAACAGAGATGAGACTAAGAGTAGGGCAGAGTTTGCAAAATTGGATTTTTCAACTGAAGAACCTCTGCAGCCTGAAGTCCGTGCTTGATCAAACGAAAGAATCGCTGGGAAAAATTTAAAATCTCGAGTCTGCTTCTCGGACGGTTCTTCCATCACACTAAGAAAAAAACGGCCACATCAATCCCCTACGCAAACCAGTCGCCCGCGACTCACGAGCGAGAGACATCGTATCTAACCACGACCACACACCCGTAAACTGTTGAATCGACAATCGAAACTCGTCCGATGGAAACAGCAATCGATGCTGAAAAAGGAGCGAGGAAGAAAACCCAGCTGAACGCGCGAGCGAAGCTTCCACCACATTAAAAATTCGACAGGAATAGGAGAAAGCGAGAGAGCGACTTCCTTCTCAGAAGCCACGAGAGGGTTTAGCGACGAGTGAGAGCAGCTTCCTTCTCCGGCGGAGATGGCGCTTCGTTCGACGGAGAAGGAAAGTGCGGGGAGATGAGTGACGCGTTGAAACTGGATGTTGGAAGAGACCATGGAAGATCGGAAACTGGAAGGGATTTCGGGCATTTTGTTCCGGGTAGGGCAAACGGAACCTACCCAAACCCTAACGATAACTGCACCTTGAACCCCAACTCGAACAAGAACCCCAAAACACCCGAAATTTTCGGGCCGGATCGGGCCGGATCGGGCCTCACTTTTCTAACACCCCTCAGCTTCGGTGATGCTTGTCCATCTTTCTACCTAAGCTACATCCTCTCAAATATTGACAAGCGAAAAGATAGATTCTTTACCTCGCATGGTCTAATTGATTAATGTCTCAATCAATTTTCAATGGTCAATATATATAAATTTAGTATGTATCAATGATTGAAATAGATTGGGACGCTCAAGAGAAACATATTGTCCCAAAAAGACATAAAGTTATTTATTTGGCTAAGGTAACCTTGCGTTGCCGGAAAAACTTTAATCTATGTTTTCAAGGAACAGACGTGCACGGGGGTGGGAGGTGAAGGAAAGAAGAATTTAAGGGGAGTCCAAATCTAGAATAGTTAATAGGCAAACTGCAAAATAAGATAGAGACGAAAATGCCTCTAGATAGAATTGATTGATTTATGGATGGAGTTGTATATAATATTTTACGTGGAGATCATGTAATAACATGGCCTTGTTCATGTGGGCCAAACTCCCGAAAACTAGCTTAAATAATTATGCAATGTATGATCATTTGAATGGGTATTTATCTATAAATCATTCGACAAGGTATCTCTTATCGAATGCAGGTCTTTAGGATTCTACAAGCTTCTATACTTAAAGAATCCATGTCCTCATTAGTTTTTTTTTTTTTTAATTATAAATTTTGCTCCGCTAATTTATCGAGAGAAGTACGAAGAGATGCTATTCGTTGCAGTATTCTTCAGTTGTGCCCCGCAGTTAGGAATCCCAACAGAAAATACATAAACTATGAAAAGATAAAGAAACTTTGCTAGAAAAAAAAAAAAAAAAAAAGATACTTTGCTAAAGAGAGACAAACGAAACTCCTCTTTTTTTTTCTTTTTTTTTTTAACAAATATTTTATACTTATCAGCCTCATTCACTAGGAATCCGATCCAGGCCCAGCAAACATTAATATTTTATATATGTATTCCGATCAACGTCGAATCTCATCGTTTCGTCAAATTAAAAAGTTTGAAGTTTCAATTTTAGGTCAAACACATGTCTGACTCACAAAACTAATCATATCTTAACGCCCATTTTTTTTGTACTCGAGACCCGCTCATGGATGGTTGATCCGGGAAGGTTCAACTAAAGAATAAATTGATTTTTTTTTTTAATCAATAGAACCTCTTATTCGCTGTACCATTATCGTAAAATAATATTGAAATCCGACGGAACGATGATTTTGTTTGGATAGATTTAGTGGGCGCATGCGACCATATATCACCAGGGGGCATTCTCCTTGCTTACCATTTATGACTACTCGACTGGGTCTCGAGAAAGGATTGATCACATGGATGCCACCTGAATGCGCCCGCCAAGTTCTTTTCTTGAGGGTCAAGATAAACAAATTATTTTAGAGAAGAACAAACAGAAGCTATCGCTACAACTTTTCGTTTTGATTTCCTTCTTCCCCCCCACGTCACGTAGGAGGGATCCCAACAGAGAAGAGAATACATAAAAAGCTAAATGGAATGGAAATGGAAACAGACCCTGCTCCCCAAACGCCCAACGGAACTCTCTGTTCTAACAATAATAATAATAATATTTTACACTGATCAACCTCCCTCTCTCTCTCTCTTCCCTCAATAAAATAAAAGAGAGACCACATCTCACTCACTTGTCTCCCGAGGTAGGAATCGGATCTTGGAGAGGTAACAAGGGGGCCCATCTTTGATTTTACGTGCTGCCTCTCCATATGTCATTTCCTCTACGGGACCCTCCAAAGTCAAAGTGACCCGGGCGGCTGGGTCCCACTCGAACTCCTCCCACCAGCCTTTGTCCCCATAGATCGAGAAGCTTCCCCTCGCGCTGTTCGAGTCCAACGGTAACTTTCTGAGACCAGGACACCTGCCTATCAAGAATTCCACCCCTTGAGGGAAAAGTAGAGCGTGGTCGCAAATACTCTTTAGTTTTGGAAGATTTGGAGCTTCAGGATTTGAGATGTGAGAATAGTCCTGAAGCAGCTAATTCCTCTCTTGCAATTCCATCCCCGATTATTTTCTCCATCAATATGCAGCTCCTGACTATCAAACTTTGGAGTTTTGGAGCGCGCACGAGCCAGGGCAAGTCCAGAAATCCGCAATTTTCAACTCTGACTTGAACAAGTCTGGGGAAATAGCAGTTGAGCACTTGTCCTATTCCATGAGTAATCTCCATCTCCACAAGCATAGGGCAATTTTTTAGAAAAAGCACCTCTAAATGCAAGAAATTGCCGCCCCCTTCTAATGAGTGATTTATTGGGATGCATGTCAAGCCCTCGCAATCCATGATCGATGCTCTCCTTATGCATCTCCGAAAGGATTGGAATATTTTTAGGGTAGAGGAAGATTTGCACACATTGATAGATAAATCGGTGAGACCTTGCATGCGCCTAGTTCCTCTACCACCTCTTCTTCCTTCTCTAGACTCGATTCCCAAGTGCTGAACACATTCAATGGTAAGCTTGTGATTGCCCCATCGGAATTAGGATGTGTTCCATCATATGGTCTAGTAGCAACCACTGTAAATGAGTCAAGTTGCTGATTTCCTTGGGCAACTCTTTGATACAAGTGTGACAAGTTCAAGTACTGTAGGCTAATCAGATTGCAAATCCCTTGGGGGAATGACTCAATATTTTCATTGTTGGACAGGTCAAGGACCGTCAGACAAGCCATCATGGAGTCAAAAATCCTCCTGGCAAGACACTCACTTTAGTTTCCTTACAATCAAAGTTCTGAGCTGGGAACACCCGAGTGGTGCTTGGTTGATATTCGAAATCCATTTTCCCCATAGAGATACTTTCTCCGCTTCCCCCCATTTGGACATCCCTTTTGTGGACATATCTTCTTCCTTCTCTATCACTAGCAACTTGTTCTCCTTTTTCCCATGGTCGCGAGCAATCCAAGTCGCCATGTCACGGATAACGTTGTGCATCTTTACAAAATCAGCAACCATCTCACTTTCCAATAGACAAGCCATCTTTAAACTCCCCAATATATACTCTCCCCTATCCCGCATATTGTATACATCATCGGTGTCTCCTAGCAAGCCCTCTCCAATCCACAGTTCAATAAGATCGTGCGACTTTATGAGGTAATCCTCAGGGAAGAGACAACAGTAAAGGAAGCAAAGTTTAACGATAGAGTCGCTTAAACTATTATAACTGAACTCTAGTATGTGATACACTTCCTCCATACCTGACAGTTGATGCGGTTTGTTCCTGAGAGTTGTTAGCGCATAATGCCACTCATGGGGATGCTCTCTGCCAGCCATGGCTCGCCCGACGGTAATAAGGGCCAATGGCAACCCTTTGCACTCTTTAGCAATGTCCTTGGCCAGGCGTTGAATGTCATCATCACAATTTTCAAGCGATTTGCCGATGTTCTTCTCAAATAATGTTAGAGCTTCTTCAGGCTTCAAGCATGATACTTCGCATGTTTCGTTGGCTCCCATTTGGTGGCATACTTGCTTCGACCGAGTTGTGAATACTACCTTGGATCCGTTCTTTGGACTAGGAGGAAGAACTCCGATTTCAGAAAGGTCCAGCCACGCCCATACATCATCAATCAACAACACAAACTTCTTTTCAGCCAAAATGTTCAACAAATGATGGACCCTATGATTCTGAGACCATCCATCCCAGATCTCATCTTTAATGTTCAGCCCTTTCCTTACGACGTCTCGAATGTTATCTTCGTTCACTTGCTTTGACACCACCACCCAAATAACGACATCAAATTTAAGATTTGTGCACAAAAGCTCATTGTTGATTTGTTTCATGAGGGTGGTCTTTCCCACACCGCCCATTCCGTATAATCCAAACATTCCTGTTTTTTTTTCGTCCGCTAGCCATTTCCACACTTCATTAAGCAAAATATTAAGCCCCACAGTCTTAACCGTAGGTATCGCAAGTATTGCCGGGCTAGGCAATGGTGACGTGAAATTGCTGAATTCTCTTTTCTTACCTTGGAGCTCTCTCGCTTCATTGAGCAATCGATCAACTCTTTTCCCCAATTTATAGCTCGACCAGCAATTCTGAGGAAGACAACGACTGAAACATTTGATTCGGTCACATTTCCTGGCTTGTTCAAGAACTTGATCTACTCCACCTTCAAATTCTTGCACCTTGCATAACCAGTTCTCCACTTGATTTGTGCGCCGTACACCTCCCTCTCGTTCTTCACGTTCCACCGTTCCCTTCACATCTCCGCTCATGGCCTCCAGATCTCCAGTGGCCTTCCCCAACGCCTCCACATTATCTTTCAAATTACAAATGTAGCCCAAAGGTTTGCTGGCCAAGCCCCATAACCCTTTGACGAGTTCTAAAAGAGGACTCGCGAAATCCATAGATTCTTTCGGGAGATGAGAGATCGAAAAAAGGAGTAATCCAGATGGACTGAGAGCAGGCGAATGGGTGGAATTCGATAATAGAGGGTCATCTAGTAAGGGACGACTTTTACAGATTCAATAATGGAGGCCCTGACTAATGGCCCCACAACAGGACAATAATACAAGCAAAAGTACAAATCACAACTCGGGAGTTGAATTATTGCGCACGCGGACAAACAACTTTTTAGAAAGTTGGATTATGGAAATAAAGCACTCCTCGCAACCACACACACACACATATATATATATATATAAAAGCAAAAAGTACAAAACACAACTCAAGGTCGAATTATTGCGCATACCGACAAATAACTTTTTAGAAAATTGAATTATGGAAATAAAGTGTAACTCACAACTTTTCCACAAAACAGTCTGATTGAAATTTGAATATAATGCATCTATCGTGCAATATACCACTGATCCTCGCTTCCGACGAATTTTAGGATAATGTTAAAAAAAAAACATGGTAATATTTTTAAATACATCAATTCGTTGTTGATTAGGTTCATAATTTTATACAAGAAGGTTTTTCCTAGCACTGTTATGTAATTTTGTAAAGGAGATTAATTATAGGGAGAAGAAAAAAAAATTCAATGGGAATTGGCAACTTTAATTAGTAAAATTAATACCTGCGTAATAGTAAATTGTGACTTTGAAATAATCTTGCATTATTATTATTATTATTATTATTATTATTATTATTATTATTATTATTATTTTACAAATCAAAGACTGGACATTAAAATCCACGTGCATCGTGCATTTAATAATCCAAACATGCCCTCCTCCTTCTTGAGATAGTTAGTAGCTCCCCCGCATGTGAATGGTTTTATGCCCTCCCTTTCTTCTTGAGATTATTAGTTGCCGATGCTATTCGTTTTGTTTAATTTGGATCTGGCAACACCGATATGCATATATAAAATTAATGGGTTGCAATTATCTAGTGGTGCTCAGAAGATGGGGCAAAAAAGTAGACGATTAATCACTCGTATCTAGTTAAAAATCTCATGTTTACAACATGGCGAAAAGTTGAGGATAGTACAATGCCAAAATCGTATGAAATATAATTTGAAAATGAAAAAATTAAGCTCACTCACGAAAACACATTATTTTCTGTCACTGAGTACAGGTATGAGCATGAGTTGTGGGTCTCTAATTATCATTGTATCGGTAGCCATGAAAATTAGACAAATTTTTTTCACGCCATTCCCAATCCAATATTCTTAGGTAGTACTATGAGGTAAATGCATGTTGTGCATTTACCCTCTAACCCTAGATGATCCTCATCATTTTAATCCCAAATACTAAATCAGATCAAATCATATATTCTCACGAGACATGAGTGTAATCTTTCAAAACACAAGGTTCTCTCCCTAGAGATTCCTCATGCGAAATGCGAGATGCGAACGTTCGTATATGCTTTTTCGTCAACAGTCATATCCATGAGTTTTTCTAATTTTGGCCAACTTGTCACCCATATGCCACTATCCTATTACAAAAGAAAAACTAAGGACCGATGATTGGCGAAACTCCATACGCATCAATATTATAATTATTGGTGTTATTATTATTTTACAATAAAAGAGAAAAGTCCGAGTGTTACACTATTATGCTCTTAAGAAAACTTGATACAATCGAATTCTCTATTAATAAAGGAAAAAACAGATTGGTATATAAACTAATTAAGGAGATTCCATGTAAACAGATTATTATATACTAAGCTCCCATTACCATGCCGTCCCACTTATCAATGTTTAAAATATTGGGCCACTTTAACTTATAATTGAAAGAATTTTTCTTTTATGTTTGGTCGATTGGATCAGTGGCCAGCTGGACAAACACTAGTAATCCTCGCAAAACTTTTTAATGGTCCTGGCTTGCAAATCCTTTCAAACTCACCATCTAAATCTGATAAAGTGACCTAGATTGTCTCTGAAGAGTAGCCCTTGAAACTAGCATTACGACGAAATAAATTACAGCGACGGAAAGTCAGTGGCGGGCTTGGGATGAGTGATGGCCCTGCCCCTATTAGGAAAAAAAAATTATAATATTACCCAATTATAATTTTTTAATATATTACAACATATTATTAGAATTTTTTATCACCCATAATCTTGAATTTGCTACTCCAATCACCCATGGTCCCTACATAATACCGACTTTCGAGTACGATAGAAATTGCTAAAGAGAATAGTATAGGATGCGATGACGCTAACAATTCATGACATTTCCCGTTTTGCTTGATTGATTCTGAAATGACCAGAAAAAATATATCGATTTATCATTCCAAATATTTTCTTTATATTAATATTGAGTTTACTAGTCAACTGGATGGTGGGGTTTTCACTTTCCAACTTTGAATTAGAAATGGTTTACTAGTCAAAAGTGGGGTTTTAATTGGTTGGAAATGTTAAAGCTGAGAAACTAAAGGTGAAGACCGGGCCTTGCTTCGATGGACAGCATATTCATCCCCCTTTCCCATATTTTTTTTTTTTTTTGACTTTTTCAGCAAAGAAGAGGAATCTTAAACAACTTTTGTTCCCCATTACAAAAATTAAGATATGATTGGATAAGATAAAATAAGAAGTCTCATCACTTATTTGATGTCACATAGTTCAATGTTAACTCTCCAGTCATACGCAATCAACAGATCAATTGTCGTCCTCTCGCACACAATCTATTGCATCCATCTCCTGTTTCTCTTATTTCAAGTTATCTTACAAGTATTCCTAACAAGATCGACCCACCCTAGATGCCAATGAATTCAAACTCCATGAAATTCAAGCAACCTCACTCCTGAGTTGAAGTAAAAAAGACACCTCTAAATCTAGATGAAAAGCCCATCGCTTCCTCCAACATCAACAAAAACAGCCACTAATTAGCTGGGTTATCACCTTTTAATTTGCCTCTGACGAAAATTTCTTCAATTAAAAGATTAAGATATCTGCTACTAATATTGATCAAGGAGGTGCCAAAAGATCACATTTTTTTTTCCCTAAAAGAGGAGAAATTATATTTGGCCACTTCAATAATGGAACCGAAGGATCAGCCGCTGCCAGAACTGCCCAGCTCCCCCCTACCATCGAAGGAAGGACCCCATCTGCAAAACCTGACTTGAGGCTTCAACCTTCAAAGGCAATTAAAGGGGAATATGTTCTTGTTTTCCACCAAGAACTACTGATAAAAAGACTCGTCAAAAACTCTACCACGCTCTCTGTCTGCCCCACGCAAGGCCCTTGCCGCCACCATCTCCACAGTACCGCCATTACTGGCCTCGACAATGATGGTCTCTCTCTAAGATACATCTTCTCAACATTAATAAGTCAGTCATTGAAAGCGAAAAAAAAACTCTGAATCTAGAAGCACAACTGCCGTGAGGGGGCAATCGCATCAAGAGCTCAATCACATCGGAGGAGACGCCAAGCTTGCAAGAAAGAAAGCCAATCACAAACACAATTGAAAAGGGGAATTATGCAAATCGAAATATATGAAGGAACAAATGGTATGACTCATGTTCAGTAAAGTAAAACACAATAATCCCTATCCAAATTGTTCGAGAGTTATAATAGAACACAATGATCTCTCACAAAAAAATGAACCATCATAGTCACCCTCTTCATACTATTGTCAAAACCCACTCATACTAATCACTTATACTTCTCTCTTAAAATTATTAAAATAATGTTAACATTTTGCACAAGCGATATTGTTTTACAATTAGTCTGTCACAAATAATTAAAAATCTAAACATAAGTTGCATACAATCAACAATTAAGTTTACTTTTATTCATCCGTTACTCCATAAATCTAATGTCTCATGGAATTTTATTTCTTAGCACAGTTTTAAATATATATATATATATATATATATATATATATAGTTTATCATGAATATAATTATAAAGTAACGACTTGAATCCATTTATTTACAAGTAAGTTGAATTAAAATCTGAAACTTAAGGATTAACATTGTTTAAATATTTTAATTTGAAGTGTGGAATTGTTTCCTCATTACATTCAAATTTGTATATTGACAAAAAAAAATATATGTTGACAAGTTATTCTTCTATTAAGAATAAATATATATAGATAGAAAGGAAAAAAAAAAATTGAAAGTAAACTTATTTAAATTCATTCTATTGCTAGTTCAAGAAAAAGCTTTGAGAATTAAATGACTAATAACATATGTTATTGATTAAATAACGTAATTAAAAGATTTAAAACTGAATTGGCCCAATCGATCCAAGACTTTTCGAACAATTTTGTCCCTAATCTTCCATTGTCAAGGATTCTACCAAGGAACTAAACTGTTCCAACTTCTTGATCCTCCTTGACAGGAGATCCAAACCTCATCTATGAATAAATTCGGGTGGCATGACTCATGCAGTGATCTTTTGTCACATCATCTTTTTCACCATTTAGCCAGATTTGAAGACCGATGTTTATAACAAAATGTAAGTCACTATATCAAATGAACAATGTAGCATATGAATAGACTTGCTACTTTTCCGTTTATCTGTCTCCAATAGGATTAAGACTCCAATTTAATAACAAGTTAAAATGAAATCGCCATTGGATTAGGCAAGTAGAACACGTCAACGGGGGCTTCAATGGTTTCCATGAAAACGCTCCACATTTATTCTTTGCTCCATTGTGGCCACTTGAAGAGCCCACCAACCATTTTACACTTATGATCGTAGAGAGTGGGGACAATGTCCAGCTCGTCTTTGGTACTGTTTTTTTGTTCTCTATCTAGTGCATGTTTTTATTCAAAAAGATATTTTCAGCAAATTTATGTAAATTAATATACACAATGAAATAATGGAGGTTCATATTTTCCATGTTTTTTTATTTAATATAAACATTAGAATTCTCTCAATTTACGAAATAAATGTATGAAGTTCATCCTTTTGAAAAGTGGACGGATGAGCCTTCGAAAATTCAAGAACTGAGGTCGTCTCTTTTCTTCCTTTCCTTTCATTTCCTTGCCCTTCTTCTTCGGCCACATCGCAACTCCAATCTTCCACCGCCATCTCCACTAGTTTCTCTCCTTTCCCCAACCTCCATCATAGTCACGATCAGCACCACCATCAACCTCCCTCTCGGCTGCCCCATTATAGCTGTCCTCCTTCCCACACGCGCCCAAGTGTTTGCGTGCAGCCTAGTCTTGACTACCATCGCCATCGTTAACTACACAAGTATCTCATCAGACCGCCTTCTACTTCACTTGTTGGCAAACATCCCTCCGATCACCACCACCATTATTATCGCACCATCGCACACCGGCACTAACACCCACCCAACCACCCGCAACCACACCCCACACTTGTGATCTAAGGTCACTACCTCAAATTCAAGGTCTCTGCCCACAGGTGACCTCCGATCTGAGGGTAATTAAGGCCAAAAACCAATTGGCTCATGATCGCAGCGAGCGCACCACTCTCTATTGTTTGTCCAGAGAGAGAGAGTGGTAGAGAAACAGACAATGCCGCTGGGAGAGGTATATCAACGACGGCCCAAAGTATGAAGCATTCTAATCAATTTTGAGTAACTGGATTAATAAGTCATTGAACTAGATATCATTACGGTACAAGGCAAAGAAGGAGTTTTGCAGGCATTGTCTATGGGCATGATACATTTAAATGATGGCACGACATGACCACGCAACCACCCAAGAAAAGCCTACGAGCACACAACGATAAAAATAAGCGGATGAGACTTTTCTCCCATGCATATGATTAGAGCCTATTTAAAGCTCAATAGTGTAGCGTGTGACCAATTTCCCACAGCATAAAGTTTGAGGTAAACAAGTGGTTTGGTATGCATCAACCTCGGGTCTGACTGTCATCTTCAAATTGCAAACACACTAGCTTTCCCTCCCCATGAACAAATAGACACTTGAAGGACAATTGTTATGATGTAACTTACTCCTCTCAATTCCCTTTAAGTTTAGGTCTAATTAGCCCATTTTTCACAGATGAACAATGTTACCATGAATCATGACCTCTTGGGCGAGTGGCTGTTCAAGGATGGGGAAAATGGAAAGAGGAGAATAGAACTTCCTATGCACACTTCGGTTCATACAACAAGGCCGAGGCCACCAATTATCATTCTAGAATGAAAATTGCAATATTCTGGAGGATTTGTGAAAGGACAGTTTTCATGATATGTCTACAATGGAAGCAATAGAAGAATAACTAGGGCTCACCAAAACTATTGCTTAACTTTCAGCGAATCCTCAATCCGCTGGATCAGTTGATCAGCTGTCAGAGCACCCTCCTGATAATTGAAAATAGCTCAATTAAGATAAGGGTAGATGATTAAAACATCTTAAAACTGTATAAGTTGCAAGCAATTGAACATCAGAAAAATTTCACAACCCAATCTTACAGTTAAATTATAAATGAGAATCAACCTAACTTCCGATTAAATAACATTCAAAGACCACAGAATAAAGCATAAATCTTAGGTGATGACCATCAGTTATTACAATTTCTGCATTGAGCCAGCAACCATGTCCTTCACAGAAAATTTATAGGGATACCCCCAGCCTATTGCTAAAAGAAGTATCACTTACTATGCATGGATTGCAGCGACATAACAACTAGGGAAGCTGTGTTTTCCACGACAGTCAAGCTCTACAAAGGGAAGGCCTTTCATTGATCACTGTTGAAGACTTATGCAGTTTGTGCGTATTTATCATCAGTTATTATGTAGAAACATGTTGGTGCTTCATCATGGTTTCATTGCTGGTTCCATGTTTTGCAAGAGAGTAATGATGAAGTGGGATGGAATTCCCTAGTCAAAGACAGTTTAGGAGGAGAAGGGTGTCCACTGATTATAGGTCAATATAGATTCTTCATGCCGCAAGAGGGGCCTTAGTGTCTATATACATTACAAGGGCTGTCTGTGCTTTTTTGGCAAAATGCAAGTACTCTTTCCAGAGTTCACCCTTTATCTTTCACATCATAAAAGATTAAAGTTGCCAAAAACACTTGTGACTGCAGGTTTTTGTTCAAATTAGGATATCTAAGGCATCTCATCACAGTATCAAAAACTTTTTATGAGCCTTTACTAACATAATAGTCACAAGAACTTAGCAGATTAAATTTCCAAATGATAGCAAAGGTGAAAAAGATAAAACTTACAAAACGCTCAAAAGGCTTCCCATCTTTAAATATGATAAAGGTAGGTAATGCTTCTATCTTGTATTTATCAGCAATGCTGGGGTACTTCTCAGTATCAATCTTCACAACTTGAATTGTATCATTAAGTCTAATGCTGACCTCATTAAGGATGGGAACCATAAATTGACAAGGACCACACCTGGGCACAAAAGCTTGAATTATAAGTATTATGCCAATCAAGTCGCTCGAAGATTTATTAGAACAGGTATCATTGATACAAATCTATGGAGGATGTACATTACCAAGTAGCATAAAAATCAACTAATACAGGTTTCTCAGATTTGGCCAATAGATCATCAAAAGAGTTATATGTCTGCTTCTTAGCTTCAACCTGTAAAAAACAAGGGATGCAGGTAAGTGGACATCTCTAATCTACAAGACAAAGATCAAAGTAATAATGTCACCAAATGGTCCAACAGAGACAAGAGGAAGCACATGTACTTCCTTTAACCATATTTATTAAGTCCAAAAGAGGCTACTTATTAAAGAGGAACATAAAGTTTACTCCAACAGATCAAAGGAAGAAGCCAACTAAATAAAGAACATATGCTATTACTAGTGTAAAGGAGTACAAGGAGAGCGAAACACATTTTATCATTAACAGCAGTAAACAGGATGCAGACAAAAAATAAGGGGAAAATTTGCACGACATATAACGATATATAAATGCACTTACCGATTAGGAGGAAATATATAAAGATAAAGCTAAGTAGGTCTCTTTCACTCCCACTCTCTTCAATCACATAGAAATAGACTTGGATATTAACATACTGGAATTGTCCAGTAGACCAACATATATAAAAACTCCCATCTAGTAGGATAAGGTCTACAATTGTTTGTCGTTGTTTGTGATGACAAGTACAAAATCAACTCCTGCTGAGAGTTCGTGTGGTATAGGTTAACCCCCAGCCTGCCCTAAAGAAGCTTTACAAAGATGCCATTGTAGGCCTTACTCCTAACATTTTAACAGTGTTGTTCATTATAGCTCTATATCACTTTCACCAATATGCTTCAAGATTCAGATGAGATCCTAACATGAGAATGTAAAATTCCTCATACATTAAATGAGCAAACTCCTCATAACACAGCAACTGGCCGATTTCACCAGTTTGTTTTCTTCTAGACAGATCATTTATAGGTTGCATTGTCCAATGCAAAATAATGAAACCATCAAAATCTGTGTTCTTTGCTTGAGGAGGCAGATATGCATTTGTATGAATTATATGAAACAGGTCAATCCAAAGATATGCTCCAAGTAATGACAGAATTTATCTAGTAAAGAAAAAGACACGAGGCTGGTGGAAAACAGATGGATGACCCGGCATGACATGGCATTTTTTTTAATAATAGATGCAGATCGGCCAAGTACGACATGACATTGTCCATGGTCACCTCCTAAAGCACGTTCATTACATTTAGGAAACAATCACTATGGGTTTAGTAGGGAAAACCATGGCAAGTGCAATGCCAGGCAGCACTCAAATGGCAACACGATCTGTGTAGATTGTCAAATCATTCTATTCTTTATTGAAAAATATAGCTAACTAAATGATAAAATAGAATGAAGACGTAACACATAATAATCACCCCGATAAAATTGAGGTTAAGCAGGCAACATGAAAATTAGCCCAACGTAGAATGACCGCTCGTATGATTTTCCCACCATACCAACACTTCTATCGACCCAACCAAGCTCCACTGCACACTAATACCCGATGTCGATGCCGGCAGAACATACCCACCGGAGCATAACAAAACCACAAGCAGCGAATGCTCGTAACAAGAGAAGCAAGCCACGACCAAGCTAAATTAGAGAAAGAGACGTCCGATTCCAGTCAAATATTTCAAACATCAAGTGAGCACCAGACAAGACAGAGCCCGCGCTCCGGCGAGCACGCCTTCGGCCACAACTCAGAGCAACACTGCAAAAAAAAAAAAAAAAAAAAAACAACAACGAATCCCGGAGAGAGGCGTTACCACCAGAGAGAAGCCCCGAGGCTTCGAATTCACCGAGATCCTCCGGCCTCCGCCGCCGAACCCGCGGGAGCCCGCCGGGAGCCGGACCCGGAGCGGCGGCATGGAGGAGGCGGAAGCGGCGGCCGAGGCGGCCGGATTCTCGCCGCTCAAGCGAGGAATCGAAGATGCGGAGAGAGAAATCGCCATGGAAACGAGGGACGCGAACGAAGAACGACCGCCACGAGCTCTCCTCCTTCTCCTCCTTCCTTCTTTGTTTGGATAAATCGAAGAGAAATATCTTCCTCCGGCTGCGTCGTCGTCTCGTCTGCGCGTGGATTCGCGGAGGGAGGGAGCTGCGTTTCTACTATCCTTCGCTTTGACCAGGGGAACGTTACGGTGCCAAAACCGCGTGACGAGTGGAAATGTTTACCGGGGATCCTCGTCCGTCTGATTGAATTCATCGTACGGTCGGAGATGGATCGCGGTATCTACATCCGGGATCCGACGGTCCTGATTTTTTTTTTTTGGTTAGCGAGGTCGGGGGTTGGGGAGTGGGGACCACATCGCGGAGACTGGACGATACTAGCTAAGGAAGCCTCCGGTGTTCTTGGAGGCTTTCGGTGATTTTTTTGGTCGCAACTACCCTTCCAATTTTCATTCTGGCTTTTCACGGATTTATATTAATGCTAGCATATTCCATGCGATTAATCGAAGGTGAATAATTGTTATTATCTTAAATTTTTCATTTAGTTCCCTAAGTGGGCAGAATAATAAAGTAATAATTTATATCTATGTCCTGCAACAAGCCACCATGAAAATTATATCGGGAGTCATGAAAACCTTCATATTGGAATGAGAATGTGGTGGTCCTATCAATAAAGCTTTGTGAAGAAACACATTCTAAATATCTGAAATATGGTTTGTCGATCAAAATAAAATGTCTTCTTCATCGTTTCGAAGGAAAAGCTTCGTAGTGAAAAGGCCGAGGATATCAAGGTTAGGTATGCTTTTGTTTTTTCATGGGATTTACGTCTTTAAATTGTTCGTTGCTTTATTTCTTGTCATCCGTAGCTAGTGTTTTATCTAGGATTTCGATTCTCCCATACTTTTCGTGACCATGATCTCTAATGAAATCAGTACTCGATCGCATAGCTAATAGTTTCACTTTATAAGAACTGAATCGCACTCAAAGCATGCGCATTCAAGAGCCTAGCCTAGCTAATTGGCTAACAAAATGCTAGCAAAACATGCATTCATCTAATCAAAATTGGCAAACTAACAGTACAACTGGGTCAATAGTCCTGCATCCTCTCTCTAAGTGGAAAAGAAAAGGACTGGAAGTAGTTTTAGCACTCCCAGTAGCCACGGTAGCCATCAGAGATAGCTGTACTTCCGTAACTTCCAATATCTTGAACTTGAATTTATACCATCTGTTATAAGTTGAAAGTTATGACAGTACAAGTGTGAAAAAGAAAGAATTAAGCTCATTTTCTATATATGCCCAGCGATGAGCTTTAAAGCATGATGACAGTTACCCTGTAGGATCTCCGCTCTGCACTCTGCAGCTCACTAGAAAGGTCATCTCCCCAATCATGGTAATGTGCATGTTCAAATTTAAGGAAATTATAACTCATTCCATGCACAGAAACGCATTCACATATAAATGTTTGTAACAGAATTTTGACGTTTCCACCTCCGCTGCCTATAGATTAAATCTGTCGAGTTGCTAGAGCTCAATGAAAATCATACAGCTAAGGGCTAAAACGGTAACAGGGATAGGTCGATGGTTGTCATACACCCAGCTTTAGCTCAAAAAGGAAATACCGTTACATGGTAGTACAAAGTGAAATAACATTAATCCGTGGGAGCCAGAAAAAGAACTCCGAAGCATACCTCGATCACCCGTCGCTTGTCCATGTGAAAGCCAAAAGAACAATGGTTAGTGCAGAAAAGATAGTGGCACAAGGAAACACCCACATGACCCACTTTGACCTTCTGCCAGAACTCTTCTCTTGGGTGCTCAACTCGACCTCCTTGAGCAGCTCTCTCACTCCATCCATGTCAGAGTCCTTGGCAGCTTGAATCAGCCTGCTTTGAATTTTTTTGAGCTTTAAGAGCCGTCTGTCTCTACGTGCATCTTTGGGTGGCCAGATGAAACCTGTCATCTTCCATAGGAGGATACCCACGTAAATGGCAACTATACAGTCTACAGTATAATGGTGACGTTCTCTTATCTCTCTTTGGGCACTGTGCATTACAAGCAGCCATACAAAGACCGAGCTGAGACCCCCATAAGCCTCCTGTAAGGATAATAGATACACGAGCAATCTTCAGAAACTTTTGTCCAAACCAATAGAACATTAAAGGAAAGAAAACAACTGAAAGGATATTTGAAGATACTTGATTTTTATTGCCTAGAACTAAAATGGAGAGAAGAGGTCAAATGGGGAGGTAAATTTCCCCTGCTCTTGTTTTGTTTATTTTGCAGAAAATGAATGATTTGGAATATGTTTTCCTGAAAATGACAGTTTGTGTCGCTAAAAAAAAAATGAATAAGAAGAAATATTTTCATTGTCCACGAAAATGCATAAACATAAATTATTGCCAATAATGAGAATATTTTTCATTACCTAACTATTTCAAGCAATACAAACAATAATTTTAGCGATAGTTTTTTCAAATCATTCCTTTTCCACCAAAAAAAAAAAAAACAAGAAGAAGCCTCTTATAGTCTCCAATCACTTGTAAAACTGGAGCAAAAGTGAGGGATGCAGCTGCTTTTCTCTTCAGATTCTCATTTTAACCATCAACACTCAATTCAGTAAGAAAATCTGAAAATATTACATTGAAACAGCCAGAGAGATTGTGCTCTTCCAAACATTTTGTTTCTTCTATTTTCCATTACCTCAGCCCACCACCCAAAGAATTTTTGCCAAGCAAAGAGTTATCTTGAAAGGAAGAGGATTTCTCTGCGAAGAATGCAGAATTGACAACTAGAGTTCAAGGTGGGGTACCGTCCAAGCCATAGCTGTAAGTACAGCAACAAGCATGTGGCCACTGTACATGAGGTCATTGCAACCACCTCCAGCTTTCTTCAGCAGACTGAACCATGAAGACCCTTCGGAGACTGTTGGTCGCAAAAAATCGATGAGGAAGCTCATTGCCCCCCAATCAGGCTGGTATTCTCCAAGGTAACTGCCAGTATCAGCTGTCAAACACAGAAAACTATGAGGTTGATTCACATGGGTTAAGGAAATTTACTAGTTTGAAACACAGACTACAACAGTGAATTTCATCCTTAACAAGATTACTTACATGATTTATAAGTTTTCCATAAAAAATTCCACTTAACCTAAACTCCCGGAATTTAAAATATGTAAGTAATCGGCAATTAATTATTTTTTGAAACAAAAAATGATATGTATGTATAGTGAATCCAATGATATGCTTAAAGCCTATCAAAAGTAAAACAATACGAACTATTCATTTGAAATTCAAGAAGTCAAAAATCTAGAGCGAGCAGACAACTGCAGAAAATTGCAATTTCTAATCTGCTTTGGTCAGGGAAGAATATCATCCTAAACTCTCCTATGAGAAAACAAGAGAGCAAGACAGACTATGGCAAACATATGCAATTAAAATATTCAACATACCATATGCTATATCCAAATTTATTATCTTGCGAATAGTATCAGCATCTGAGGCGTATGGTACATAATATTTCTGGGCCCAACGATGAGGATAAGCTGGGACTCTAAACCTAGCATAGGCACACCAGGGCCGAGCAGATGGAAGAATTGTAGAAGCGAAAGTTATAGCCCGAAGAAGTCGACCAATCGCCATGGTGAACATGTACCTAGCCCCTAGTCCAAGACCAGGAGCTTCTACAGAGTCGAACAACACGGAGAAAGCCAGCATCATGAACAGCATCAGGAAATGATGAAGCCCAATAATTGGAGCTCTCAATATATCAACAATTGTCTGAGGAAGTTTTTCATTTGATGCTAGAAGCAGCCACTGGCCAGTGTCAGGAAGAGGAGGTGCATCCCTGTCCAGAACAGATTTTGCATTAAATTTCCTTCTTGTAATGGTTAAATTCTAACCTTGCAGGTTTACCACTATGGTGTTGGAGACTGAAATCACAGAAATTAAACTGCTGCATCATACATCAATAATATTATGTAATTTCCTGCCGTAGATAAAATCGAGGCATCATGATGGAACTTCCATGGCAGAAATAGAGCTATAAATGGAGTTACCATAAACAGAAAGTGAGAATTTTCTTTTTTTCTTATACAAACAATGGAGAATGATACTCAACTGCATTCAGTGTCCTCCTCATTGCTGCATCAATGCATCACATTTCATCACATGGTTTATTCAGTGAAGCAACGGTCATAGTGCTGGCAGTATCTATTCAAGTCATGTAGATGCTTTCTGAGTGTATAGATTTCATGAATTTCTGGAGCCATGCATCGTTAGAGATGTTTTCATAATAAGACTTATAGTCACATAAGATATTACACTTTGTGGACATTCACCAGAGGCAAAATGTAAATCTTGGAATTTGTTTGATGTATACAAGTCCTGCAATTTCATCTTGAAATCTTTTTTGACAAGTCACAGCCAAATTAATCATTGCACATTTTCTTTTCAAATTTGAGTAGAGACAGCTAAAGAATATGAAGGACACTGAAAACAACCTTATGGCAAATGGCAGCAGTGTGGCACTTTAGAAAGCAATCTCTACTCCAGGTTCAGTATGCCAGAGTAAAATCATGCTGCCTTAGTCCAAATCAAACTTCCAAATGAAAATCGACAAGCACAAACACATGGCATTGGTGAATAATGTTCATGAGGTGGAGTGCATGATACAAAAATCTTAGAGATCATGCATTATAATCCCATCTTGTAGAGTACCACATTAAAATCATCCATGAAATGAAACCATGATAAAATCCAAAAGCCCATTTTTTGGCTTTATCTTTTGATGTTCTAACTTCTAAGGATCACTTTTAATAAGGATTCCCAGTTAAGCAAATACAACATTGTGAGACATCAAATGGAGTAGAATAAGTTCACAGGAGAATGTAAATAAAACATAATCACATATGCCTGGCAATCTGGAAACATTTTTTGAGTAGCAAAACCTTAATAAAGCTTGCATATATCGAGATAGATTGCTGGAATGACTCCTGATTTGCTTAAGCTCAAGAACATAAAGAATGCAAGTCCAGAATCTGAATCCTATTTCATCAACACCTTATGGACTTATCCCCATAAAAGAGGAAAAGAGTTGAATAATTTCATTAATTAATTGTTCAGAAAAAGTCTCATCATCACGTAATTTTGCTCATCTGAGTATTGATGGACTCATATAAATCATTCCAAGGCATGCATGCGTGCAAAAAAGGAAAGAGACCGAGCAAAAATTCTACCTTTGCAATCTTTTCCGAAATTCAATCCCATTCAAAGAGTAAATTTTCCAAGAATCATGGGTTCATGATTGAACAAACACCCCATATGGAAACATCTGTAGAGAGCAGCAGACACTAGACAGAAAGGTTCCACTCAAGACAGCATTTAATTATGGTAGAAAAAACGTACTAATTAATGACCATGTATCCATAAATAGATTCACTCGAATCTCAAGTTGCAATCTTTCACCGAAATCTTCCCAACAAAGTCCATTATTTCCAATCTATCAAAACGATTTGCAATCGCACAAACAACTTCCCCGTCTTCGACATCGCAAGCCGAATTCGCGTTCGGCAACGAAATCGAACTCAACCGCAACCCGAATTCGAGCTCACCGAAGTTCAGATAAACGCAATTCGAGCTAACGAAACTCCGATCCAGGCACAATGGAACTAGAAAAATGGACCGAATTCATCGACCGAGCTCAGCTAGAATCACCTGTGCCAGTCCAAGCCAAGCACGGCGGTGACGGAGCGCACGGAGAGAGCTTCGAAGAGGAGGGCCAGGAGCATGAACACCATGGAGGCGACGAAAGGCAGAGCGGAGCGGAACTCGGCCGACCAGTGCCGGTAGTAGGGGACGCGGGAGACGGCGACGAGAGCGAGCACCGACCAGAGCGCCGGCTGGAGGCGGCGTGCCACGCGGGGGACAGGCGGCGGAGGTAGTCGACGGCGACGTAGGACATGGCGGCCACGCCAAGGCCGCCGGATCGCGGCGGCGCCCGCCATCGCATGGCGGCGCCGATGGTGGTTGGACAAATAGCGAGCTCCGATCCAGTGATGTTGCAATGGCTGAACACTCCGCTGCGCCTTCGCTCGTCCTAGAAAGACTTTACTAATGCTTTGTCGAACTTTCATTCATTTTCGATTTCTTATTTTTTTTAACTTTTCGAGAGTTAAAGTTTCCTTTTGGGTTAGTTCACTTAATTATGTTTTATGCTTTTAATGTTGTTGACACGTGTAAATTAGATATTTTGAAATCAATAAAAAAATGAAAAAGTATACTCATTTTAATGTTAACAATTAGATTTAATTAATTTGAAATAATCATATAGATAGTTCTTTAAATCAACTCGGTTCGACTTGACTAGTAAATAAATCTACTTTGGATTGAACTCGAAATCAAATTCGTAAAGTCTAGCTATTCACTATAAGATCTTGCTCTTCTACTCTAGAAACTCTCTCGTCGATTTGAGCAACAATATTGCCCAGAAAACATAACCTTTAAAACAAATAAGGGAAATCCTCTTATATTCATACTAATGGATTGCATTCAAAATTTACTAAATTCATATCTACATATGGTTCGAATAGGTTTGTCCTATAATACAAATACAATTGCCACAATTTTCTTGTCAGCAGTTAATTATATCATGTAATAATGTTTTAGGAAATCTTTTCTTAAAAATTTGCTTTTAAGAATTTTTAACATGCTTAACTCTATCATGCTGTTAATTTTTTTTTAAATCTATTAATACAAGAACGACATGAAAATAAATAACATTGGATGATTAGATCCACCGAAGACAATGAAAGCTAAGCAGTTAAAATTACCCGATTATGACATAATGACCTATACTAGAGTTATAATTAAATCAAATGCATTCGTTAAAACTAGCATATACTTCTTTTCATTTTTACTTGCGCTTAGACTATTTTCAGATTTGGAGTACACTCTATGTATAGACACACAAAACTCATTAACACAATAACTAGTTGGCTATTTGTCAAATATGGATACGAGGGTCACTAGTTTTATCTCAAATTGGGAAAAAAAAAACTAAAAGAAGAAAAAGAAACCGAACAAAAAGAAGAAAATAAAGGCAAGATTTAAGCTTAAATCAAGAATTGATCCCACATTAGACATCAGAGTCTTCATTGTGCAATCAAATTGTGATTGGAAAATTTTACTTCCAATAACATGCTAAAGTGGGACCCATAATGTGATAAATGCAAGATGATAGAAGTATCTTTCATTGTATTTGGGATTGAAAATGCGCTAGCCTTTTCTATATTTATGAATATAGTTATTCAAGTAGTCGGGAGCATCTCAAATGAAGCACTCCTGAACATACTTTTGTCCTGAGACCTGTTAATTAATGGCCATAATGAATAAACCAACCTCATCATTCATGTATCTGCACTTGTCTTTTTGTTTACTATGCTGGAGTCATGGGATCCTTCCCCAGCAGGCTTTCCATTAGTTACGGATATTGGAATCTGTTAATCACGGACTGTTAACAGCTAAACGCGTCACCATGAGGAAATTCATGTGAATTCAGTTGGTCGTTGAGAAAGATAACAGATTATCAGTTGCGAGACGTGAAGCCCCGGTCAAATTAGTAGTAATGTTTCGCAGAAATGCATCGCTCAATTCAGGAACGGTGGCATTCTCCAGCAGGAATTATCATCCAAACAGAAGAAGAGGTTCTTATTGCTAATGTCACTGCTCATATCCATTGTGATCAGGATCATGAGACATATCCTTGGGATTCTTACAAGACAATAGTCTTCACATAGATTTAGTTATCGGGCAGGACTTATTCGCAAGCCTAGTTTCGCAGATTGCCCGGCAAAGCTCGTCGCCCCTTCACTTCTTGTAGATTTTGATGTCTCTCCACCTCGATTCCATGTAGTAGCTTATGTTAGTCGGCGCCCCATACACTCCACACTTGAAGTACAGATCGCCCGGCCCTTTGTCGGCCACCTGGAACACTTGATTCCCGTCGAGAAACACGGTCACTTTTCCTCCATCGACGTCGTGGATTATGTTAAGCCTGAACCACCTGTCGTAAAGGCCGGTGGCAATAAGGTTCCCGCTGTAGTACCGCATGTCCCCATCATAGATCCTCAGGATGATGGTAGTAGCTCCGTGAGCTGCGCCATGTATTTGGGCTATTGTGGCGCCGGATGTCCCATTGGGCACGAAACCGTGCCCTTCGAATTGCCAGACTCCAGATGAGTAGTCTAGACCCTGCCAAATGTGTAACCTTGGAGCTTACAAAGATGTGGTACGAAATCAACGAAGGGAACAGAGAAATCCAGACAGAATTAGAAAAGATTCTGCTACACCGATCAGTTTCTGGTTCAGTCTAGACCCTGCCAAATGTGTAACCTTGGAGTTTGAGAATTACTTTGATCCGAACTTCGGTGCGTGGTTGAGTGTGACTGCTTGAATCGTGAGGCTTGTCGTCGGCGTAGACCCACAACTTGCGCACCCCGTCCACAAAGCTGTAGCGCTCATCCAGTGGAATGTTGTAAGGCTTCTGCAGCTCGAAGTTTGCATCTGTCAACGGTACCTCAGTGAAACCGGCCGTAGGATCAGCAGAACAGAACAGATTGGATTTCGAATAATGACTCGAGACCAGGACGACAAAGAACAACAGTACATGGCTAAAAGGAATTTCCATTTTTCTTTCTTGTCAATCTTGAGAAATTGTTGAGGAACTAGTGAAGGCAAAGCTTCTATATGTAGGGAAGGCATAAACAATGTAGGAACCAGACGATTTTTTAATCTTAACACAACAGAGCAGATCCTTTGGTCATCTTTCCTTGGACAGACATGCTTGTCCTTTTGACAATCTGAACGACCTTGTCTCATCTATGCAATCTAATGTGTATGTACAAGTGATTCCTGGGTTCTGAGAAAGTGTATGACCGTCCAATTATGTCTCCATCACTAGGTCCTCAACAGCATTGTTGCTGGTTGGGCGGTAAGGGGGCTCTGTATAAATTACAAGTTTTAGATCTCTCTGATCCCGTTCTTGATCTAATGTGGAGATAAGATATGTTCATTATACCTAACTTGTTCAAGAATGTTCAATTCATGGGGCAGCTGGAGCATTACAGGAGGGACTATGGCGAATCCAGGTATTTAGAGTTATGAAGGCATGGGCGATGCACCTATCCTGTTTTCTAGTTTCTGCTTCTTGGCAGCTGCCTGCCATTGGTTGTATTGGGATTTAGAAATATTTTATGATGAGTGTGCACGAAAACGTTCTTTAGATTTGCCAAATTCCTTGATTGGAAGTTAAGGGATATGTAGATATTACAAATGATTAATTGATCTCTTTTTCTACATCTAGAGGTCTCTCGGATCACTCAAATCCCACGAGTAAATAGAAAGTTGGATCTACATTAAATCTTGACTAAATTGCTCCATCTATCCTCCTAAGGAGAGGTTTGGTTTGGAACCAGTAGCAGGTTTAGTCTGTTAATTATTGTTTATGGATTCGAACAATGGCAGATATGTCGTGGATTCATTCCGAGGGTAGGTGTTCTTGCACTCCATTACATTGACATTTGTCATAAACAATGCTTCCCTGATATCTTGGCCTAACAAATGCAAACTTGGTTTCTGTCTTTTCTATCATAAAGCGACAAATGACAATATCGTGCCGAATATGCACTTTGAGGTCCATTGCAAGTTGTTTTCATCGCCTCAGCACATCGCTTTCACACCGCATCGAATACTTCACGGTGCCGTTTCATCATGGTCATCTTCATCAATTTCATCCATCCGTGTTTGTGGGGGTTTAGACGCAAGTTCATTAAAATACATCAAATTACAAGCTTAGAGAGTTTTGTTCATTTTAGGTACAGCTAAGTATGCCACTGTTTCATTTACATCGAGCGGTCACCCAAAATTCTCTAAAATTTGGAGAAGGCCGAAATGAATCTTCTTAGTTCACCGCATTCTGCTGTAAGTTCATGCAGAGAATCCAATGATCACAGGGAGACACACGCTTGGCATTGTTTCCTTCCGTTTTCTTGTTCAATAAGTCTGATCACGCCGATTAAAGTCTCTGTGTGCTAATCGGGTACCATTAGAATGTGGCTCTTTCCACTTGATGGAACTCTCAGTTCTGAATTCCGAGCGCTTGGTATCATCTCCTTCTGAATTCTTGTTCAGCAAGCCTGATTACACCGATTAAAGTTTCTGTGTGCTAATCGGGTACCGTTAGAATTTGGCTCTTTCTACTTGATGGAACTCCCAGTCCTAGATTCCGAAAGACCCGGATAATTTACAGCTCAACAGTCGGACATTTCAGATGACTTGGGGCACGCAAAACATACACGAAGGCCAACTATGAATGTTACTAGAACGTAAATAAACTAAGGGGTAAGTCGATTCTTGAGTGATCCCATCATTAACTATGCTAACTGATCTACAAGAAACAGATGAAAAATCATAGTCACGACATGATCTTCTGTCAAATTTCTTAGCTACCTTCCATTTTCACTTTCCATTAAAGGATTGACCCACTTGATCTGTCAGTTCTTATATATAAAAATAAAATAAAATAAATCTAACCAAAACCATAGGAGAGATCTAAAAATGGAAATTTAAATTTAGCATGGACAGATTGTGCCACTTTTTGTTTGGCTGAACAAGACGGGGACGAGGGTGCTAATAAATTTGTGAGCTAGTTGATTAGCACATGCATAGAGGCTCATCATCGGAGCTGGTGTCACATATGCGGGGTGACAGAGGAAGAAGCTCCGGGAATTCGTCTTTGAGAGCTATCGGCGGCCGACAAGTCCTGTTGCTTGGCATGTCTATTCCTGATTCGACGTGTTTAGACCACCAACAGCTAACCGTATATTCAACCCAAGCTTCATATTTTGAATTAACCGCAATTTCTAGCACTTTTCTGCAATAAGGTGACTTCCCAGGTCCCTTGTTTTGCATATCATAGCCTTAATCACCTCACATGAGAAGGCAGCTTTGGATGCAACATGCTAGAGTTCTCTGTCTGGTAGAAAGCTTTCGATTTATTAATCAGTTAAGAGGCATTAACTCAAAGCCAAGCGGCGCCAAACCAAAACAACCACCTAACAGATAACAAGATGAAGAGGTTTTCAAGTGAGTAAATTTTGGGAACACTTTGAACTTTTAGTTACTTCATTGTGACCCTGCTGACTTTCTTTGCTAGCCAAATTGCCCTTTAAGTCCTCTCTCACTTCTTGTATATTTTGATGTCCCTCCACCTCGATTCCATGTAATAGCTCACGTTCGGGGGCACGGCATACACTCCACACTTGAAGTACAAGTCGCCGGGGCCACGATCTTGCGTCACGAGCTTTAGAGTCCCGTCAAGGTAAACCTCCACGATGCCTTGATCCCTGTTGTGGATCACGTTCACCCTGAACCACTTGTCGTAAAGATTGGTCACGATCAGATCGCGAAGGTAGTATCGTATATTACCTTCATACGTCCTTAGTATCAGAGTAGTGGCGTGCCCCATGCCACCATGGATCTGCAGTATGATGGCTCCGGAGGTCCCATTCGGCACGAAACCATAGCCCTCAAATTGCCATACCCCAGATGAGTAGTCAAGCCCCTGCGAGAAAGTACGTTAGGATCGAGTCGATGACAAATCTTGATGTGAGTTTCTGAAGCCAGACCGACTAGAACTCCCAACACCATAGTGTAGGTATCCGCATCAGAAAAGGAAAATTCACAGTTCTTAAATGGAGGGATCGCGAGAGTACTCTTATGCGAATTTCCGTCCGCGGCATGGTCTTACTGTCGGGTTCGTGCGGTCTATCATCTGCATAGACCCAAAGCCTCCTAATTCCATCTGTGAAACTATACCTCTCCTCCAACAGCTTGTCATACGGTTTCTGAATCTCGAAGTTCGACTCAGTCAGCGGCACGATGGCGAACCCATCAATGGGATTGGCGCAGACATCTATTTCAATGATATAACAAAGGATGAGGCACAGAATCAGATGTGAAGGACGCATCTTCTTCAGTTCTCGATCCTGTGAAGTTACAAGGAAAAGCTGAGCTATGTACTGCTAGGATTATCAAATCCACGAATCAGAGACAACACAAATTAAGCCTAGAACTTTTTTTTTGCACCAGTGTTAGCGTCTTGTTGCTTCAATTAGAAAGCTTGTACGTAGCCCCTAACACCAAGAAGAGGTCAAATGCTTGGTGCAGATTGAAGCTTTGGTTCTATCACGAAGAAAATCAGAGAACCTGCGGTAAATAGCTAAGAGAGAAGAAGGAAGAGTGGAGAAATAGAGAGGAGAAGTAGAGAGAAAAAAACAGCTCGGGAAAGCCAACAAGGGGCTCTTGGTTTCTATGTTCCCGAAGCTCTACACTTATAATAATATATTTATATTGAATATAAATCGTATATAACCATAATGTTTATATTGATGTAAAAAGAAATAAAACCCAGAAAATAAAACTGACACCAATCAAGTTACATAACAAATTTAACGGTTGCCAATCGAGGACGACAAAGTTTGCTGTTGTTAAGAAACAAAGCCAGAACAGAGAAGCTGATAAAGGAAGAGAAGCTGACCTGATAAAAACTGAGCAAGATAGAAGCAGAGGAATGAAGCTGACAAAAACAGAGCAAGCTCGGAGTAAGCTGAAAACTGAGCTGGCAATCCTCGATCCAAGCTGAGTTGGCAATCCTCGTGAAGGATCTGGTTATACAACAGATTAAAACCAAGATCAGAAGCTGATCAAGCTACACGAGTGGCTAAGATTAATCGTTCTGTTAATAAGAGTTGTTAAATCTATTGTAAAGGAAGTTGAAGAAGGAAAAGCCTTAGTATAAAAAAAAGGGGCTGAGGAAAATGTAAAGAGAGAGAGTGAATTGATTGTTCTTCTATTAAGAAAGTGGAATCTCTTTGATCTGAGGCTTCTCTCCAAGTCTTCGATAAGAGATCTTTCTTTAGTTTCTTCTTTTGATCTTCATCATATCTTAGAGTTCTGTGAGATAGAACTAGAAGAGGGCTGAACAGATGTATGATGGAGTTTACAATTGATTGATGCAACAATTACAATTCACAGAAACTTTCTCACATACAGGTTATATTCTAGATTCTATTTTTTCTCATGATATCAGAGCTTTCTTCCTGGAAATTGTAGATCTAATGCTTGTATGAAAGTCTGTATAAAGATTGTATGAGCAAGACAATACGAAGAGTTGGTTGATTCTGGATAAGATCTTTTGAAATATTACTTGAGTGTTTCTTCGAATCTTCAAAGTTTTTTCTGAAGATATAATGGCAACTAGATTGCAGAAGTATCCGTTTCCTATCCATGTGAACATAGCAAACTTTGTTACAATCAAGCTGAATGAAGAGAATTTTCTATTATGGCAAGCACAATTTAGCAGGTTTCTGAAAAGTCAAGATCTAATTGGCTTCATTAATGGTGAAACATTACCTCCTGCACAAATGATACAAACTGAGGCTGGGGAAGAGATGAATCCTGATCACCTGGATTGGATAAAAACAGATCAGTTAATCTCATCATGGATAAGCGGTGCAGTATCAGAGAATATCTTGAGTTTGATAATTGGGTTAGAAACTGCATTTGAGGTATGGCAGGCACTTATCAATCGATTTACTCGAAATCACGTAGCAAAAGAATTTGAGTTAAGAGGGAAATTACAAAGTGCGTGTAGAAAAAGAGATAGACTTCGAGTGAATATCTTCGAGAATTTAAGACTATCTCGTGATCAATTGAATGCTATTGGAAAGCCTGTTGATGATATAACTAGGATGTTTGGTATACTTGAAGGGTTAGCTCCTGAATATGAGACCTTTAGAACAACTATGTACTGCCTCAAACCCCAGCCAGAATATGATGAAGTTATCTCTCAGCTTGAAAGATTTGAAACCAGATTGCAAGCATATCCTGTGAATCAATACAATACAAACCTAGCATATTATGGACAAAGAAAGACTGAAATAGGTTTGCAGAAGTTTAATCCCAGAAGCCAAGGAGAAAGTATTCAAGGAAGATACAATTCTGGCAGAGGACAATTCATCAATAGAAGAGATCGAGGAAATAGTATCACTGGAATAGGAAGAAATCAACAAAGTAGAATGAATAATCTGAATCCAACAAAACAAGATCAGATCAGTAAGAATAACTGGTCTAATTATGGACAAGGATTTAGACCATACACAAATTCTACTCAGAGATATCAAGGTGTTAGATCTTACCCACCACAAGGCTTAAATGGTGATAAGCGCATACAGGAAACAAAGCTAATGAGTAATGGTCCTCTGGAATGTCAAATCTGTAAAAGACCAGGTCATACAGCTCTTAGGTGCTGGTATCGCTTTGATAATTCATATCAAGAAGATGACATACCAACTACATTAGCAGCTATGCATATTGAAGAACAAAGTGGTTCAGAATGGTATCCAGACACAGGAGCCACATCTCATATTACTGCAGATCCTGGTAAGATTCGAAACTATGCTGCATATAGAGGTAATGATACAATTATGATAGGAGATGGTTCCTGTTTATCAATCTCATGTATTGGGAACGGAACATTAAACACAACAACTAGCATATTACCACTGAAAGATGTTTTGATTGTTCCTGAAATCAAAAAGAATCTCCTTTCTGTATCAAAATTAACAGATGACTATCCTTGTTCCTTTATATTTGATAAGTATGGGGTGTATATGAAGGACAATTACAATCATACAACAGTGAAGCTAGGAAGGAAAATCAAGGGGCTGTATCAAGTGGAATCTAGAACTCCAGAAGCATACTTCACTCAGACTCAACATGAAGTAGGATAAGATATTTGGCATCAAAGACTTGCTCATACCAGTTTAAAAACAGTGAAAGTTCTGCAAACTCAACAGCTAATACAATGTAATTCGAAAGCTCAAAAGATGTGTAGCAGTTGTCAAATAGCTAAGAGTTCAGCTTTGTCTTTTCCTATGTCAGACCATATCTCTAATGTTCCTCTAGAAAAGATACATTGTGATGTATGGGGACCATCACCTATCCCATCGTTCGGAAGTTTCATTACTATGTCATCTTTGTTGATGATTTTTCTCGCTTTAGTTGGATATATCCAATAAGAAAGAAGTCGAAGTATATGATGTGTTTGTTATGTTTCAAAGACTAGTTGAAAATCAGCTTGATCAAAAGATCAAAGTTTTTTGAGTGATGGAGGAGGAGAATTCACTAGCATTGAATTTCGAATCATCTCGCCTTAAAAGTATGGCATTAAACATAACATTTCTTGTCCTTATACACTAGAGCAGAATGGTATTTCAGAGAGAAAGCATCGACATGTAGTTGAGTTGGGGTTAGCAATGCTGTATCATGCAAAAGTACCATTAAAGTACTGGGTAGATGCCTTTATAACAGCAGCATATATAATCAATTTGCTTCCCTCAACAAAACTACATAAGAAATCACCTCATTATAGGCTTTATAAACAGCAACCAAGTTATACTCATCTACGAGTTTTTGGATCAGCATGCTATCCATGTTTGAGACCTTATATGAAGCATAAATTTGACCCAAGATCTCTCATCTGTGTATTTCTTGGGCACAGTACAAAACATAAAGGTTACAGATGCTTGTTGCCTACTAATGGACGTGTTTATATAAGTAGACATGTCGTGTTTGATGAAAGGGTCTTTCCATTTACGCAAATAACTACTGCAGAGTATCAGCAGGGGTCAGATCTATACAAACAATGGATAAGAGGAGTGGTGTCTCCTATGTCCAAAGCTACAGAACAGATTCAGCCACAAGTTAATGAGTCAATTAAATCTTTGCAGTCTTTGCCGAATACTAAATCAAGCCAAATTGTGCCAGAAATACAGGACAATGGGATCAGCATACTCAATTCAACAAATATATCACAGCCGAATATAATATCTGATGCTGAGATACAAATCACTCCTGATAATGCACTCAGTCATGTTGAAACAGTTCAGATGGATTCAAATAATGAAGAGCAAGTGTCTATGAGTCAAGATTCTAACACCACATCTCATATTAATACAGGACAAGGACAGGTCAGTTCTATATCAGAGACTACTCAAGGTACATTGTCTACTCATCCTATGCAAACTAGATTAAAATCAGGGATTGTTAAAGTAAATCCCAAATATGCATGTCTAGTTGAATATCGTGTTCCCGTTGAACCAAAGTCAGTAAAGTCAGCTTTAGCACACGAAGGATGGCATCAAGCAATGCAAGAAGAAATGGATGCTTTGTATGAAAACAACACCTGGGAGTTAGTTCCTAGAACTGATAAAATGAATGTAATTGGCTGCAAATGGGTGTTTAAAACAAAACTTGCACCTAATGGGAGTTTAGATAGACTGAAAGCTCGGCTTGTAGCCAAAGGTTTCCATCAAGAAGAAGGTCTTGATTTCACAGAAACCTTTAGCCCTGTAGTAAAGCATGCTACAATTTGAATTATTCTCTCAATAGCAATGATGAAACAGTGGCAAGTTCAACAGTTAGATGTTAAAAATGCCTTCCTACATGGCAATTTAAGTGAAACTGTTCATATGGAACAGCCACCAGGTTTTAAAGACCCACAGAGACCCCATCATGTTTGTCTCCTCAGAAAATCTCTCTATGGGCTTAGACAAGCTCCCCGAGCTTGGTTTGACAAGTTTAGCAGCTTCCTACTAGAATATGGATTCTTTTGTAGCTCAACCGATCCCTCTTTGTTCATCCTACACACTAGCACAGAAACAATCCTCCTACTGCTATATGTTGATGATATCATTCTAACTGGAAGTTCATCTCAAATACTCTCCAATCTTATTACTGCTCTACATCTTCAGTTTCATATGAAGGATCTTGGTTCACTCCATTATTTTCTTGGCATTGAAGTTCGAGGACGACAAAGACATTTGTTTCGTGTCAAGCCAAATATGCCTTTGATCTTCTCACCGAGCCCATATGCTTGAGTCTAAACCAATTTCTACTCCCATTTCGTTAAAACCAACTATCTTGATCAATGACTCTATAGCTATATCTAATCCTGCAGAATATAGAAGTCTAGTTGGTGGTCTTCAGTACCTTACATTAACTCGACCAGACATTTCTTATGCCACAAATCTACTATGCCAGAAAATGAAGACACCTACGGTTGCAGATCTTCATAGACTAAAAAGGGTACTGAGATATGTTAAAGGTACAATCAGATATGGCTTATTCATTCACTCGCAAAGTACTATGAATCTCTATGGCTTCTCGGATGCTGACTGGGCAGGATGTGCTGAAACCAGACGATCAACAACGGGGTTTTGCACATATCTTGGTTCAAATCTTATCTCCTGGGCAGCAAAGAAGCAGCCTACTATTAGTCGATCCTCTACAGAAGCTGAATACCATGCTCTTGCATCAACTACTGCTGATCTCACATGGATAAGCTTTGTTTTGCGAGATATAGGTTGCTTCCTTCCATCTCCTATTACTCTATACTGTGATAATAGATTAGCTATCTCACTCACTGCTAATCCTATCTTACATGCTCAAACAAAGCATATTGAAGTAGATTTTCATTTTGTTCGAGAGAAGATATCTTCTGGGTCATTACGTGTCCAATATGTCCCAAGTCAGTACCAACTTGCTGATATCTTTACAAAACCTTTGACACGGGTAACACATTCCTAACTACGAGTCAAATTGGGAATCTGTGCCCTTCCCATTCCCAATTTGAGGGGGATGTTAAGAAACAAAGCCGAACGAGAAGCTGATAAAGGAAGAGAAGCCGATTCGATAAAAACCGAGCAAGATAGAAGCAGAGGAATGAAGTCGACAAAAAAAAGAGCAAGCTCGGAGTAAGCTGAAAATTGAGCTGGCAATCCTCGATCCAAGCCGAGCTGGCAATCCTCGTGAAGGATCTGGTTATACAAAGATTAAAACCAAGATCGAAGCTGATCAAGCTACACGAGTGGCTAAGATTAATCGTTCTGTTAATAAGAGTTGTTAAATCTGTTGTAAAGGAAGTTGAAGAAGGAAAAGCCTTAGTATAAAAAAAGGGGCTGAGGAAAATGTAAAGAGAGAGAGTGAATTGATTGTTCTTCTATTAAGAAAGTGGAATCTCTTTGATCTGAGGCTTCTCTCCAAGTCTTCGATAAGAGATCTTTCTTTAGTTTCTTCTTTTGATCTTCATCATATCTTAAAGTTCTGTGAGATAGAACTAGAAGAAGGCTGAACAGATGTATGATGGAGTTTACAATTGATTGGTGCAACAATTATAGTTCACAGAAACTTTCTCACATACAGGTTATATCCTAGATTCTGCTTTTTCTCAGCTGTGTCACTCAACCAAATTATGTGCAGAAAGCTCCAAACTTTGTTGAATAAAAGACTTTCTTCCTGGATTGAAGGCCATGTCTCCCTTCTCGTGTTTTTGTCAGTTTGGAATTTGGTGATGGCATGAAGACTGTTATGCTTACGTTGAACCAGAATAAATACGTTAGGAGTGTTATAACTTTCATACAGTACTCATTTAAACATTATAATTTTTTTTTTTGTTTACTTGAATGTCACAATTTTAAAAAATCGATTACTTAAGTGTCATTGGCAATTTGCCTCACTAAAAAAACCAACCCGACTCTAATTTATAATACATCACCCGACATACATAGAAAGTTGGAGGAGCACTCAAGAAGACAAATATGTTGCTTGATTATTTGATTGAAGAACAGCAAAAGTTCTAACAATTTCACGAATAACCATTTTGGTGCCATAAAATTTTAGAAGTAACCCTTAGGTTCATCAATTTTTTTTGGGTGACCACTTAAGTGATGAGAGAGAGTTCGAAAATGACATTGTTTGAGGAAGAGAGAATATGAAAATGGCGTCATCTAATTGTGAAAGATTTTAAAGAAGCAGGAAGAAACGATGACGTTTGTTGTACTCTTGTCATGCTGGACAAAAATTTCCACACTGAATTTCAGTTTATTTTAAAAATTCCATGTCAGAATGGAAAATTAAGAAACGAATCCACATATGCTGATTTACCGAAAATGACCCTCAAGTAATCGATTTTATATTGATGTGTCATTTAAGTGAGCAAAAAAATTTATAACATTCAAATAAGTATCGTACGAAAGTTATAACACTTTTATTCATGTGAAATCAACATTTGCTCTAAAAGTTTTTGGAAAGGAGAGAGCTTTGAATTATATGGTATCATTTTATATCATCAAAAATTTATTTTTTTGACATATCATTTTACATTAACTTTGTCTCGTGAAAAAACCTGTCTCACTGAAACCTAATATGTTGACCAAAAATCTCAATTTTTATACTGTATTGGATCTTATTAACAGGTGCCTTACGAGTACAAACTAAGACACTAAAAATAATTAATATGTTTATGTCTCCAAAGCATAATTTATGACCTTTTAACGAGTGCTTCAAGGGCACTCTTTGCCATTCTCGTTTTACATTTAATGAAGCGAAAACGAGGAGTGATTTGCAAAAGTAACTAATAGCTCATTTTACAGCTCATTTTACAGATAAACTGAAAATACGCATGACGACTTGGTCTCTTCTGCTAGAGCGAGGTAAAGAATCAAGCCAATCCAGTCAAACCCCGTTGAAGACAAACTCGATGGATTGCATAAAATGGTAAAAGAACCAATGCCCCCCAATAAGTAATCCTAACAGACCATATATCCAATCTCCAACGACCATGAACTTTCATTTATTCTGTACAAGAAGCCAGGAATTAATCTCAAAATGATCTCACGTTGTCATTTCCTTTACTTCCAAATCCTTCGCTCGCTTTGTTGTTGCGAGACACAGAAACCAGTACTCTTCAAGCTCGTCCACTCGCTCCTGAAATGCGATGTTCCTCGTCCTGAGCTCGTTCGCCAATGGCTCAGAAGTCTTTCCATCCCTTCTTGTGAAACATAGATGAACCATGGCTTCGTTATGCCTGATCTCATCACCAAGTCGCGATACTAGCTGTATCCATAATGTAGGGGTGTAAATGGCTTGGTTCGGATCGGTCTTTTTTTGACAAAGTGGACCAAATCGGACCGATGAGGAAATTTACGTCCCTTTAGCCGTGATATCCATTTGTTCTTCAACTTTTTTGAGAACCCGAGTCCATGCAAATCCGAATGAGCTGGACATTCTTTTCATTCTTATCTAGCAGTTTCCAAGCACTATATATATCTGTGTACACACAAAACTCATTAACACAATATCTAGTTGGCTATCTGTCATAAAAGCTATTTTTTTTTGGAAAAGAGTTTCACCAGTTTTGTCTCAAATGAAAAAAAAAAAAAAACAAAGAAAAAAGGCAAGATTCAAGCTTATACCAAGAGTGGGCCCCACATTAGACCTTAGTGTCACGGCCCGAAAGAAGGCCGATCCAAGAGGTTCTCAAGGGGCGATCCTAGCTCACCCGTGGACCTCCTACTCCAACTTGGATTCCCACCAAGGCTTCTCCCCGAAGTTTCCAAGAGCGGGTGACACCGTCATTTTGCCTGATTCTAGAAGTTTCCTTCCATTAATATCGATAGATGGTAGTTGAATATTTATGTCGGTTGTTGAGCGGTGCGATCTCGCCCGCCGGATGAAAAGTAGATCAATGGATGTAATCCGAGGCCCTCAACTATAAAAGGGGTGTCCCCCTTCATTTGTAATCATCCAATCCATTTAAGAAATATTAAAGCTTTCCTTTCCTTTCAGAGCTCCTCTCTCTAACTTTCTCTCTCAACGATCCGGGTAAGCGAGCGGGTAGACGTTTGATCGAGCAAGGCTTGGCTTGGGTGATCCAAAGTTGCCCGAGTCGCCGCGCGGTCACGATCCCAATCGGTCGGCCTATGACATTAGTCTGACCCTAGTCTTTGTTGTGCGAGTATTAATTGAAAATTTTCACTTCCAACAGCATGCTATAATGTGACAAATTTAAGACATAGATGTGTCTCCAGTCGTATTTGAGATTGAATAAGCTCACGAGCCTTTAAATAGTCTCGTGAGCATCCCGAATGAAGTACTTTTGAACACGCTTTTGTACTTAACACCTGTTGATAAATGGCAATACTACATAAACCAACGTTATCATTCATATTTCTGCAATAGTATTTTGTTCACTACAATGGAATCATGAGATCCTTCCCCAATAGTCTTTCAATTAGTTATAGATATGGACTCGTTGATCACCGATTGTTAACAACTAAATGTGTCACGCAAGGGATTCATATATAACTTATGTGGATTCAGCTGGTTGTTGAGAAAGATAACAGAAAATCAGTTGAAAGACGCCAAGCCTCAGTCAAATCATAAGGCAGTGTGTTCTGACCCTACTCGAACCGACCCGAAAAGCATAATACACGAAGCAATAATTCGGGTCGGGTCAGGTCGGGTTTTGAGTTTGCGTTTCCCCCCTCTTCCCCCTTTTCCTCTCTTCACCTCTTCTTTATCGCCCAATGAGTTTTAGGCTAAAACTCGCGTATGGAGCGCCAGCTAACATAAGCTCGTTGCCTTTCACTTCTTTGAGATTGTGACGTCTCTCCACCTCGATTCTTTGTAGTAGCTTATGTTGGCTGGCGACCCATGCACTCCACACTTGAAGTGCAGATCGCCAGGCCCTTTGTCGGCCACCTGGAACACTTGGTTCCTGTCAAGAAACACGGTCACTTTCCCTCCATCGACGTCGTGGATTATGTTAAGCCTGTATCACCTGTGGTAAAGGCCGGTGGTGATAAGGTTTCCACTGTAGTACCGCGAGTCCCCGTTGTAAATCCTCAGTATGAGGGTAGTAGCTCCGTGAGCTGCACCGTGTATCTGGGCTATCATAGTGCCGGATGTCCCATTGGGCACGAAACCATGCCCCTCGAATTGCCAGACTTCAGATGAGTAGTCTAGACCCTGCCAAATATGTAACCTTGGACCTTACAAAGATGTACAAAATCGAGGAGGGAACAGAGAAATCAAGACAGAATTGGAAAAGATTCTGCCAATTCGATCAGTTTCTTGTTCAATCAATCACTACCACGACGATGAACTGTGGGTGGATTTGAGAATTACTTTGATCGGAACTTTGATGGATGGTTGAGTGTGACTGCTTGGAATGTGGGGCTTGTCGTCAGCATGGAACCACATCTTGCGCAATCCGTCCACAAAACTGTAGAGCCCTTCCAGTGGGATGTCGTAAGGCTTTTGCAGCTCGAAGTTTGCATTTGTCAACTGTACCTCAGTAAAACCATCTGTAGGATCAGCAGAACAGAATATTATGTATTTTGGATTATGACTCGCAACCAGGATGACAATGAACAACAGAACATGGCTACAAGGAATCCCCATCTTAGTTTCCTGTCTGTCTTGAGAAATTGTTGAGGAACTAGTGAAGGCAAAGCTTTCTATATGTAGGGACAACACAAACAATGCAGGAACCAGATATGATTTTCTAATCTTGACACAACAGAGCATATCCTTTGGTCTTCTTTCCTTGGACGGACATACTTGTCCTGTTGACAATTTGAATGACCTTGTCTCATCTATGTAATCTTGTGCATAGTCAAGTGATTCCTAGTTCAACGGTTGATAATTGAGGATGACAAAGTTTGCTGTGTCGCTCACCTAAATTATATTCAGAAAGCTCCAGACATTTGTTGAATAAAAGACTTTCCTTCCTGGATTAAAGGCCGTGCCCTTTTCGTGATTTTATCAGATTGGAATCAAATATTAGAGATGGCATGAAGACTCTTATGCTTATATCGAATCAGTATCTACTCTATAAGTACTTGGAAAGGAGAGAGCTTTGGATTATATTGGAAAGGCGTGCTGGTTAGGGTTACCGATTGGACTGGTTAGAACAATAGAGGGGATAATAATTAACTCCGAGGTGATTGTATTCGTGTCGTTCCTTGAGCATTCATCATCACTAAGCATCGAATGCTCTTCGCACTATGTGGTTCCTTGCTTTGATTTGCTGGATCCAAGTGAGAGGGTCTATGCATGTACTCGAGGCCGCGGTGATCAAATCAAAGCACCCCAGTATATGAGATGTTCTTTCATGGGAGTGCAGTGAAGAGGGCACTTGATGAGCATTCGCAGGAAACTTTCCTTTTGTCATACAAATAGATGAAAGATTAGTTCGGAATGCATTAAGGTACTCTTCGTTGACGTCTATGCTTTTCCGAGCGTCCTTTAGTTCTTCTCTATCTGAAGCATCTGCAAAATGCATTGACAGGTCTGCACCATGTTGCTGTAGACGAGGTAAGACTTGATTAATTCTAACAAACACAAGCTTATTATTAAAGTCATTTTGTTATGGTGCAGGCTTATTCTAATAGATTACGCCAATCGCATCTCAAAAAATGGAGCAAACCATCACAAACCATAAGTTACTGTACTGATTTTTTTGGTGCTCGGTTTCGACCCAACTCATATTGCGATTCGACTCGGTCCACGGATGACTTCATCTATAGCACGAGTTTATATCCATTGTCTTTGGTGGAAATACAAAGATGAGGGTCAACCTTGGATTAGAGAGTTATATTTGCCTTCGAAATCAACCATTTTCAGCACTTGAATGAACTGAGAATCATCAAAAGCAAGCATAAGTATATTATACCTTCGAAATCAAGTGTATACGCTATATTTGCCGAAAAGTGACATACTTTTAATGTTCATGCTAAGAGATTAATGCTTGGGACTTTATTTAGATTGTGACAACAATTTTTTTCTTTTTATATTTGCTAGGCAAAAGGCTAGGAAGGGCGACCAGTATCAACAACCCCTTAAAGGTAATTTTGCATAATGACGCATCACTAAAATGTCCATGGCCGTGACACTTGAAATGCCTCTTCCATCTAATTTTATATGGAGCTCTTTATCGTATTCCATAAGTTTCTCCTATTCTTAGGAAGAAATACACTAGAAATGCCTTAACTCATGTACAATGCTCATTATAGTGCCACAAATTTATTGTCGGCTTACTTAAGTGCCACTTAAAAAAAAAAAAAAAAAAAAAAAAAAAAAAAAAAAAAAGATCACTTAAGTGCCAACTTGGATTTGAGTCAACAGAAATCTAACGTGATAATATTTTAATGATTTATCAATCCTATGTGGCTTGCTAACGTACTCAATCAACATATAACCTCTAAATGATGTCATATAGCAAGTTAAAAGTGATCACTTCAATGTCAATTTTAATGAAAAAATGATCATTTCAATGCCAAAAAACCCCCTAAATGACATCGTGTAGCGAGTTAGGAAGTAATCATTTTAGTGCCAGTTGTTATAGGAAAAATGATCACTTCAATACCAATTATTATTAAAAAGTGATCGCTTCAGTGCCAATCTTAATGAAAAAGTGATTACTTCAGAGTCAAAAAATGACACATCATATAACATTTTTAATTATAAAAGCTATGTAATTTCTCTCGCCAGAATTTTTCGCAATGAGGCACTTAAGTAATCGTTTTTGTCCAATTTTGGCACTTTAGTAAGCTAGCGAAAAATTGTGGCATTAAAGTGAGCATTGTACATAAGTTAACACACTTTTGGTGTACTTCTCCTCCTCTTCTTACTCTTGTTGTGAAGAGCCTATTTAATAATACTCCTGAGAAAAACCGATTTCGTTCTTTTGTTCCTCAAAACAAAGAAAAGAAAAAAACCTGTTTGATAAATTTTTTATTCTTGGAAATAGATTTGGAATCAAATCAAGAAGTGAAAAAAATAGCTTCTTGTTCTCCAGAACAATTTCAAGAATCAAACCCAATTTTTTCTTTTTTCTATTCTTTTCTTCTTTCCTCCTTCTCTCTTCTTCCTCTTCCTCCAAACTAGATCAGCTGCGCGAGATTCGGCGAGCTCGCTGACAGCTCGCCTAGCCAAGGCAAGCCTCGACCTTGCCCAGGCAACGCGAGGTCGGCTTTGCTAGTGACTAAGTGAGGTTGACCTCGCTAGGTCCGGAGCAAGACTAGGCCTCGCTAGGCTAGGGCAAGGTTGACCTCGCACTGCCTAGGTGAGGTTGAGCGTCACCAGTGGCCTAGTGAGCCAAGGCTTGCTGTGGCTAGATGAGCTCGCCAAACCTCACCTAGCTAGTCATTGGCCACTGCTACGGTCTGTGACCGGCCACAAAGAAGAAGGAAGGAGAAGAGAAAAAGAAAAAGAAAAAAGAGAAAAGTATAATAAAAGTATCTAAAAATTAAAAGAAACAAAAAAATTTAAGAATCCCGCCAAATGCATTTCTATCCCAAAAATAAATATTTTATACAATTACCAAGCGACTTCAAAAACTGAAAAATTGTTCTCGGGAACAGAATGAATAAATATCATTTTTGAGCAAAAATTATTCTTGAGAATATAATAATTATCAAACGTGCCCCAAACATCATCATTTCTATCTCACTGGATTCTCTAAGTAGTTTTTTTTTTTTTTTTTTTGTCAGTCCTACTCTAACACTCATTCTCAGACTTTTGCTCTGCCTCTTTGTAGGGCGTGGGAGTCGAAACCTACTCCTGAAATGAAATCGTCCCCACCCCAATCCCCCTTGAGAAGGTGGGGATTTGAACCCCCAACCTCCCCTTTCCAAGTTGGAAGGATGGCCACTAGAGCGAACCCCAGTGATTTTCTCGAAGTAGTTGAGTACCCACTCCATTTGTCTTTGAAGATTCTCCATGGTACAGTCTTGCCTTTCATTATGCGCTTTCTCCAAAGTCAAGCCTCTTAGAATTAGATCATTCATTTGAAGTATGAGTCTAACGACAAAAAGGAATAACTCAAAACAAGTTCAACCTTGAGCTATTATACCAATTTTATGCGTGTGCGGGTGAGTGATTTCGGAAATAAGGATTATTAAGGTTAAGTGTATGGATAGGTGTGTTGAGTGAGGAAATAAGGACTATTAAGGTTAAGTGTATGGATAGGTGTGTTGAGTGATTATGAAATGATGAGTAATGGATGAAGGATATGGGAAGGTTCACCACCAAAGCATAAAGGCGCAAGCCACTAACCAAGGATAAAGAACCAGGATAGTGGTAGCTCACCACCAAGACATAAAGAATTACTCCAAAAGCAAAAAATAAATAATGTCTAATTCACCATGAACGATAGTTGGATAAAAAAACAGATAAACATTTGCTCACGTAGAGGAATTTTCATCTACACATTAAATCCGTGTTACATTTGAGAAATCTCCTCTAATTACAGAGGGACTAAGACATAGGAAATAGACAAATATCAAAGAGACATGGGACTCCCGGAATATTAAAGACAGAAATTAGAAAGCAATTAAATTCCTAGGAACTAGAAAACTCGATAAAGTTTTAGGACAAGGAAATGCATTAATGACATAGAGACTTGAAACCTTGACTCTTCAACCTTGTGGTTCATCTTCCAAAATTCGTCCGCCAGCTTGATCATAAAATAACCATTTTGGGAGATCAACAAATATCTAAGGAAATTGCTCATAATTGATTTTCATCGATATGCTTTTGATTAGCTACGAAATCAACAATTTGTCTGGTCGATCAATATTTTAATACTTGATCAGCAAGGGAAGAATCGACAACTCCTTAATCAGTAGCCTGGTGGTCGATTGGTCACCTTGAAATAAATAGCTCATCGAACCAATAACTCTTTTGCTAAATCAACATCTTCAACTTGAACCCATCAAGTTAGATCATAGTTGAAATTGGCATTTTGCTTCCAAACATAGAAATAAGTTTGATTAATCGACGAAATCTGAGTTGAGCTTGTGAGTTGATCGATGGAGCTCGATACTCCCACATCCACTTAGGAACAAAGATATTGAAAGAAAAGACCAAGCAAGATAAATTTTCCATTAGAACAGTGAAACTAAGGTTACATGCTGTCTACAAAATCTCTCACTTCCTTTTGGAAAATCGTCATGTCTAGCTCTAAACAACTATTATCAAACACTAACTGGTTCTTAGCACGTCGATGTTCGGCCAACTCTTTGTTTAGTCGATACTGCTCGTCAAAGATATCAAGATGACTTTCCAGAGTTCTGTCTGCCTGAATTATCTGGGCAGCCTTGAGTCTGCGTCGGCGTCGGACGTCGATAAGTTGTCTCTCTAACACATCCAGTTGTCTCTCCAACTTGGTTTCCTCAGCAGCAAAGTCATTCTGTTCATCGACCAACACTTGTAGGGTATGCCGACTATCTTTCAAAGTTTGGTCAAATCTCTTGATAAAATCGTCAGAATGTTGATAGTCTTTCTCCAAGTCTGCCAAGGCAGCGATCCTTTCGCTGTTCTGTCGATAAGTATCTATTCCACGAAGAAATTTAGTCAGAAAGTCTTCGCAACGTTTTCTGAATTCAGGGGGCCTCGAGAATCGGATATCACCGCCACATAATTCCCCCAATAAGGCTTTAGCCCTTTCAGTAGTGGCGGGATTGGCTGCAATTAACGGATATCCGCCCTTGGACAGTTCAAGAAACTCAGCCCATTTGTGCTTGACCACGTCGTCGGTAATGACAAGTATCGATGAAGACTCAGGGGGGACAATGTCAAAACTAGCAGCTTTAGAACGTAAGACTTTCAGAGACCTAAAATAAAACAATAAATAAAATAAAAATGAATAAACTATAAACAAATATAAGGCTTTCGCAGACCTCTCCAGGGTAAGCCTAGCATTAACGTCGGGGCCAAGTATTTCTTCACCATCAGTTTGGCTGATTGGTTGCAACATCGAAGAAGGTAATGGTGAATGTACAGGGGACGGCAGAACTGGATTAACAGGAGTGGGTACCGCTCGAGATTTTTGGGCATCAACGTTAGCAGGCTCATCGACATTGTCATTTTGATTTGCTGGAGAAGATCTTGAACCGGTTGCTTGACCTTTTTGTGACAGTGAGACAAGAAATGAGACATCGTCTAGTAAAAAGGAAATGCGATGCAAGTGAATGCTATCAACAAGGACGAGTCAGAACATAAGATGAAGTCAATACCTTGTTCCGATGCTGGAAGCAGCAAAGGAATAGGAGCTTCATGTGATGAAGTCTGTGTAATGGCATTAGTGACCATTTCCAATTGGCTTCGATCATCCGCACCAGCAATAGTAGATGTGCCTACCGACGGACTTCCGTTCATCGCATTTGAGGAGGACAAAGGCTGCAACCGTCGTCAGCAATGGGGACGACAGCATTAGAAACAGGAGGTTTGTCAACGAGGACAGTACCTTACGTATAGTATCCCTAGTAATATTATTCAATTCAATTGGGCAAATGATTTTCCGGAGTGTGGAGGCACAAGTCGGAAAAAGAAGCCAAAAACCACTCATAACCCAAGATACGTACAACGCAAGATGACAATTGGGTATAGTAAATATTAATAAAATGTACTTACATATAGTGCCCCTAGTAACATTATTCAACCGGAGTGAGAATGCACAGGCGAGCATACAAAGCAAGATGAGAAGAAAGACCATAACCTAACACGAAGACCAATTTATGTAGTGCGACATACTTTAGGCAGCTTGGGTCCTACCCATGGGGACCCACGTGCGATTCACTTACCATTCTTTCTTTCTTTTTTTCTTTTTAATTTAAGCTATTTACCGTTAAGAAATGGACATGAAGTGTGGACCTAAACAAACACACTTTGACCAAATAATCCGGATATACATCCATCAAGATATATACTCATGAAATATGATTTGTCACCCATCGAATAACTATTTTTTCACGATATAATTGTAAAAAAAAAATTCATAAACCTATTATACATATATTAATTCAATTTTAAACCCTTTTTATTGTGTTGATTTAATCTTTAATTTTTTAACAATTTGTTTGTATAATTCTTTTCAATCAATTTTAGTCAGAAATCGCTGACGTAACGATTCAATCAACATTGACCATTTTTCATAGCACGATTGATGATGTGTCGTGGCCAAACCAAATCTTGCATAATTTTCTGAATTTTTCTTTTTTTTTTTTTTTGGTGCTCCCTGTTCATCATCTTATTTAACCCACTCTCAAGCTTTCCTCCCCAGTCTCTAAGAAAAGTTTCGCTTCTCAATTAAATCAGACTCAATATTGGATCTAGTTGCATCAAACAATATTCCCAATTCTTTCCCACGTGCTTTACAAAGCTTACGTCACCAAATGAAATTCAAACGCGTAATTCGCGGAAGATCGGTAAAAGTCAAGAGACATAATAAAGACCAGCGCGTTCTTTTTCATCACCATGTTGGATGCCGTACCTGAGGCCGATGTGATTGGAGATGTAAGGCGTCTGAGGAATCCTCCTGACTCCAACAAGAAGCATCAACGGGAGGGGCAGGGAACTCAAGAGAAGCGTCCTCAGTGACTCTGCCTGCGACTGGGAGAGCTCCGGGGGAGATCCCACTGGCCAGCACAAAGGCCGGCACAAAGACGGGGGACGATGAAGAAGAAGGCAGGGAAAACTGAGAGGAAGCATCGTCATTCTCAGAGGGATCGGAGCTCTGATAATTGAAAACCATGCTTTCTATATCAGAGTCTTCTATTGCTGGTTTGTGTTATTGTGGATCACGCTCCGAAAGAGCGAAGATTTGATTATCATGGAGGGTATGCCCCCAGTTTGATGTCCTCCTACTGGGTTGTTTCTGGTTAACATCCCGGAACTATCTCAGAAATTTCCTTTCTTTATAACAGTCAAATCATTCCTGCAAGGACAAACTGCTGAGATCAGTCAACACGGTGGGGTCAAAAAGAGCCGCTCTTTTCTTTTTTCTTTTTTTTTTTTTGTTTTATTGTGAGGCTTATCATTTCATATACAAGCGAGCCCTCTAAAGTAAGGCACATCAAAATACAGAATCTCCTATAGAGCAAGTAATAAGAAACCCAATAACGTGGAAGGGCCTTATATTTGGAGGCCTTTACAACCCAATCTGCCAGTCTATTTGTATCTTGAAGGTGGTAAGCCAACTCAAGACTCCCAAAAAGGGCCATGAAGCCTAAACATTCAATGATAAGTGGCTCAATGTCCAGGAGTAAAGAGAGGAATCTTGCAGGAAGCTTAGCAAGGAGGAGCTGTTAATTTTCAGCACATATTTCGGTCCGGATCGACTAGCGAAATGACGAAGAGCATGGGGACAAGCAAGGGTTTCGGAATGGAGAGCGGAGGACACTTGAATTGTTTTCATGGTTTACTGTACCTACACAGCTAAACTTGTCTAGTTTTTTTCATGTCAGTGGTACTTAATAGCAACTTCACCGCATTCACCCCCCAACTTCACCCAAATTTACCAACTTACTATTGCAATCTTTAGGGGTTTATTAATGGAACCCATCACAATCTTCATTCAATGAGCTAATCATCTGATGTCATCACTTGTACCGTCACACGACCGTACACATTTAATCAAGTAGGTGCTAGGGGTGAGTGGTTCCAGGTTCCAGTTCGGTTCCATCTGGAACCTGGAAACCTACCCTCGGGTACAGGTTCCTCAATTTTGGGAACAAAACCTGGAACCTAACCTGTCACAGGTTCCAGGGTCAGTTCCAAGTTCCAACAGGTTCCTTTTTTCTTTTTCTTTTTGTTATTTTTAGATTTGAACTATAATGTACACGCATACTCTACGGTCAATTCCCAATAACCTAATTAAGACCCAGCAAATGACAAAAAAAGCAGCAGATGGCAACTCCCACAAGCATAATTAAGAACCAGCAACTGACAAGAAAGCAATATCCGATCTTGATAGTCGATCGTGTTAAGTTTTAGCTACTGAAACAGATAGCAAAAGTCTTTCCCACTAGATACTCTCAGAGATCTTCCCGTGTTTCCTAGCAACAGCACTTAAAAGACATATGAACTGAAAAGTTCAAAGAAGGGACGTTCAACTCTGTAAGTAGCAAAGTGACAATAAGACCTTCTATATCTTGATGAGTGATGTCAATACTCTGACTGGTGTTTCAGTATGTTCTCTGTCTCATTAACAATTGATGCAGAGAAATGGTAACACAGAACAACATGGAGACCAGATTATCTTAAGCAATCGATATCCCTTCTAGTGAAATAGAAGAGGCAAAGCTCTACTATTTGCTGCACTAACTCTTAATTCGTTGTCCACAGCAGGAAATGCTAATTCACCTGTACTGCACATTCGTTAGACTTAGAACTGAGACGGAGAGCAACGTAAATACACCATTGCATAATATCGATGGCACTACCGACACCCATAAGCCAGCCATCAAAGAAAACAACACACTTCAAACAACCCAGAAAGCCATTCTCAATCACGTAATAGAAAAACTGTAACGCAAGGGATTCACTGACGTTTTCATGGTCCATGTGCCGGAGGAGCTTGATCTCACGGAGGGCCCTCTTCGTGTCGATCTTGTTATCGAAAGCATTAGCAATCTTCTTTATGGCCACGTGCTCGTTCGTCTCCGAATTCAAAGCCGAGCTGAAACCCAAAAAGAGAAGCACAACCCAATCAAAAACAAATAAAAAAGAAAACTTTACGCATCGCTTCTAATAAGGAGTTAAAACAGAGCAAGTCCAAGAATCACCGAATCAGTCACTCACTCCCTACGCTGGTGTTACCCCGAGATCGTACAAATGAAATTCACAGCATTTGATGGTGGTACCCCCAAATCGTACCCTTGGAGAGAAGGTCCAGAAATCCAATTTCACCAGGCAAGCGGCGTCCGGCGCTGAGCAGTGAGCAGGGACGTCGGTCGCTGGTCTTCGGGGCAACGGCGTCAGGCGTCGCGACTGCTGGCGTCGGGTCGTCGGAGCAGAGGCAGAGACAGCAGCAGCGGCGTCGTGGGTCAGAATCGGAGACCTAGTGACCAGAGGCGGTGGGTCACGAGCGGAGACAGCAGAATCGGCGTCGTCGGGGCTTCTGCTCGTCGGGGCTTCTGGCGCGAGCAGAGGCGGTGGGTCGCGAGCGGAGACGAGCTCGGCTCAGATCTGCCTGCGTCGGGTAGTCGGCGACGGGCGTCGAGGCAGAGCACGGCAGCGACGGGCGTCGAGCGGCGACGGTTCGCGCGAGTGACGTCGGCGACTGGCGTCCAGCGGAGCCCGGCGGCGAGACTCGAAGCGGCGTCCGGCGAGACTCTGAAAAACTGAAAGTGAAAGGGTCGTGAGTCTCGGGGGAGAGGGGTTCCTTTTGGAACCCTAACCGGTTCCGAAACCGGTTCCGCGTAATGGATAAACTAGAAGTCCCACTGTTCATTCGGACCATCTTCAATAAATCAAACTATATTTTACGGGCCAAAGAAATATCTACCTTTTTTAGAGGATGCGGACTTCCGTTTTACGTCAATGACATCAGTGGACCTATTAAAGTTGCAAAAGAAACAGAGGCAATATTACGTCAGTGACATTCATGCACCTATTTTCAAATCTGTACATGGTTTCGAAAAACCTTAATTCTATCTATCATACTTCAGTTTGATCACTTTAGTACGACAAAGGAAGGCTGGGATGTGCTTGCCAATCAATATTCTACCTTAGACATTGCTTATTAGTGTAAGCTGTTAGAGACTTTACATCGCATGCATTGGGAGACTACTCAATCCATTATTGGTTTCTTATCCTCCGTGCATCTAGGATCGACTAGCCTTGTTTAAGTTATGTTCCAACACTTTCCATTGCTTGTTTCGAGAAAACCAATACTGCTACCAAACTCACCACTTTGAGAAGAGCCAAATTCGAGAATTTCACCATGACCCACCTTGCACACCCTCTCACATGCCACCATGCGCTATTGAGAGTAAGAGTTGTTGAGAACGCGAAAGCACTCTTAACAAATGGTATTGAAGCTGATGGTTAATTGGTGGTCTACTCTCAATGTATATCAATGTTTGTTAAGTATCTTAAAGAATAATCTAGTGACCAACCCAATTTTCAGGTAGGTGGGTATTGTAGAGTAGCAACATGAGCCAAATGGCAAATTTCATGGTTCGGTCCGAAAAAAGAGATTAAGGATGAAGTTGGGCATTGAAGACTTAAATTGAGATAAGTTGATGCAAGAGGATACTTGAATTAAGGTTTGAGCTCATACATGAAGGGGGGATTGCTTGGATACACATATAAATTGTGTTAAAGAAGTCCTACATCAGAAAATTGATATAGTGTTAAGTAGTTAATATATCATTGTTAACTCATAACTCATTGATTTAAACTTTTGAGTGAAAGTAAGTCTAACTCAATATGTTAACAGGTTTGGACCTCTGCCATGAGCTCCTAAAAAGAGTTAAGAGTTGGTGGCTTGTTTTGACAAATGATGGCCTTGTTGTCTGCCAACCGACCACGCGCTACGCGCAACTAAAGTGTCTGCTACTGCCAACATTATTGATGACATCACTCTTTTGCCGTCCACGTTCCAACCGTGTCATCCTGCCACATCATCCGCCACATCAGTAATAGATTGGCTGTTGACTGTTGACCGATTCAATTAAACCGGCCCAAGCATTGATAGACTGGTTCAGCCGTTTTCAGGCCGAATCTTGGGATTGTTCAAGTAGTCCCTAAGGTATTTTGACGCTTTAAGTCTCTTTTTGGCCTTATCTTCTGCATATTGGTCCTCTAAGTGCTAGTTTCTTCACAATTCTTAATCAATTCTTTGATTTTCATTGTTAAAGTGCACATAATGGATAAATTGGAAGTCTCATTGTCCATTCATACCATTTTAAATAGATCAAGCTATATTTCATAGGCTAAGAAAAATTTAACTTTTTGAGAGGACATAATTTTGTCCTAATGTCACCAGTGGTATTTGTGCGCCTACTAAGTTTATTGATGAGAATGAGGTGATATTTGTTGATTGCTTAGAAGAGTGGACTAGGAAGAATTATCAAGTCCTCACATGATTTTGAAACACTTTGATTCGATCTATTAGACTTCAATTCGGCTGCCTCAAATTACAAGCTTAATGAGTTTTGTTAATTTTTGGTACAGCTGAGTACGCTATTGTCAGTTTCGTTTACACTAAGCGATTGTTCAAAATCCTCTAAAATGGGAGAAGGTCAAAGTGAATGGCCGTATGGCTCTGCATTCTGCTCCAACTGCATCCATAGAATCCAATCATCTAGTGGGACGGACTTGGTATTGTTTCGTTATGTTTTCTTGTTTAGTAAGGCGACTAGGCCGATTCAAATTGTCTCCTTGTGCTTATCAGTATAACATTAGAATTTGGCTCTTTCTATTTGATGGAACTCTCAGTTCTTGATTCCGAAGGAACCGGATAATTCATAGATCAACAGTCTGAAATGTCTGAGACAGACATGGTAGATGACTAGGGGCATGCAGAATCTACATGAAGGCCAACTATAAAATGTTATCAGAATAGAAGTTGATTAATCTCGAGTGATTTCATCATTAACTATGAAAATGATATACAAGATGCAGATGAGAAATCATAGTCGCATCATTAATGAATAATACATGAGCACGAACATGATCTTCTGACATATCTCTCAGCTCAGTGTCTCCAAATTCACCTTCAGTTAAAGTATCGACTCGCTTGATAAGCTAGTTTTTATATTAAAAAGAAAAAACAAAACAAAAAACTAACCAAAACCATAAGAGAAACTTAACAATGGAAAAGTATATTTGACATGGAGAGATTGTGCCATTTTTCCTTCAGCCAAACAAGACGAGGGATGAGGGTGCTAATAAATTTTGTGAGCTAGTTGAATAACACATGCATAGAAGCTCATCAATGGAGCTGGTGTCACAGATGCAGAGACAGAGAAATAAGGTCCAGGGATTCTTCTTTGAAAGCTATTTGCAGTCGACAAATGCTGTTGATCAGCATGTCTTTTCCTAATTAGATGTGTTTAAAACACCAACAGCTAATTGTATAGTCAATCCAAGCTTCATACCTTTGAACTGACCACAATTTCTTGTACTTTTCTGCGGTAAGCTTTCCCAGGTGCCCTGTTTTGCATATCATAGCCTTATTTACTTCACATGAAATGTAACTTGGGATGCAACGTCCTAATTCTCTACTTGGTACAAAATTTATGATTACTAATCGGTTAGAGAAATTAACTCTAAGTCAAGCGCTCAACCAGCAAAGACAAAAAAACCAGCTATCAAATATAAAGCTGAAGAGTTTCGTTGGGCACAATATAGAACTGAGTCAATTTTTGAAAACGCTGGAATTTCCAGTTAGGTAATTGTGACCCTGCTGACTTATTTTTTTGCAAACGGCCCTTTAATTACTCTCTACATGCACTTCTTGTATATTTGATGTCCTTCCACTTCGATTCCACGTTGTATAGCTCGTATTTTTGGGTTTTGGAAAGGGGGGTTGGGGGCAGCGGCTTTCACTCCGCATTTAAAGTACAGGTTGCTGAGTCCATGATCTTGCTTCACGAACTTTGAAGTCCCCTCAAGGTGAACTTCCACGATGCCTTGATTCCTGTCATGGATCACGTTCACCCTGAACCACTTTTGGTAAAGATTGGTCGCAACAGATCTCGAAGGTAGTATCTTACCATCCCATGCGCATATCCTTAGTATCAGAGTAGTGGTGTGCACTGTGCCCCATGTTGCCGTGGATCTGCACTATGATGGCTCCAGAGGTCCTGTTCGGCACAGGACCATAGCCCTCAAATTGCCATACCCCAGATGAATAGTCAAGGCTCTGTGAGAAAGTACATTAGGATCAAGTTGTGAGTCTAGCCTCTGACCAACTTGAACTACCAACAACATAAGGCATGTATACACAAGGAAAAAGAACAACTTAAAATTCCTAAATGTAGGGATGGGGAGAATACTCTTACATGTAGTTCTGTCCGGGGCACGGTCTTAATGTCAGGTTAGTGCGGTTTATCATCTGCATAGACCCAAATCCTCATAATTCCATCTGCAAAACCATACCTCTCCTCCAACAGCTTGTCGTACAGTTACTGTATCTTCCACTCGTCAGCAGCACAACAGTGAACCCATTGGTGGGATCTGCATAGTCACGACCTATTTCAATGATATGAACAAGGACAAGGCAGAGAATCAGATATGAAGAACGCATCTTCCTCAGTTCTTGATCCTGTGAATTGACAAGGAAAAGCTGAGCTATGTCCTGATAGGATTATCAAACGCATGAATCAGAGACAACAAAAGTTTAGCCTAGAACCCTTTTGGACCAGTGTCAGTGTCTTGTTCCTTCAAAAATTAAGTGTATATGCAGCACCAAACACTAAGAAGAGGTCAAATGCTCGATACAGATTGAAGATTTAGTTCAACGGTTGACAATTGAGGATGACAAAATTGCTGTGTCACTGGACTAAATTATATGCAGAAAGTTCCAAACTTATGTTGAGTAAAAGACTTCCTCCCTGATCCAAGGCCTTGTCCTCCTTTTCGTGTTTTTATCAGACTGGAGTCGAATATTGGCGATGGCATGAAGACTCTTATGGAAGGGTAACTCGTCATGAATCGATGTGAAGTCGTGCTTGTTACGGTTACAGATTGGACTAGTTAGGACAATGGACGGGATGATAATTAGCTCCAAGGTGATCGAATTCATTTCGTCCCTCAAGCATTCATCATCACTAATTGTGTCAAATGCTCTTCGCATTATGGGGTTCCTTGCTTTAATTTGTTGGATCCAAATGAGAAGGTCCTCATATATTCGAGGCTGCGGTGATTACATCAAAGTACCCCAGCATATGAAGCTTGAGCTTAGGTTGCTTCAAAAGAACGGTCGATTTGAGGAGAGACCATAAATTTTGCTCGCCAAGTTCATCCATAATATGAGATGGTCTTTCATTGGAGTGCAATGAAGACGGCACTTGATGAGCATTTGCAAGGAATTGTGCGGCATGATATAAATGAATGAACGATTTAGTTCGGAATACGTTAAAGTACTCTTCAACGACATCTAAGCTTTTCCGAGCGTCCTTTGGTTCTTCTCTATCTGAAGCATCTGCAAAGTGCATTGAGAGGTCTGCATCATGTTGCTCTAGACGAGGCAAGATTTGATTAATTCCAACAAACGCAAGCCTCCCATTAAAGTCGATTTGTTACTGTGCAGGCTTATTCTAATAGATTACGCCAATCACATCTCAAAAAATGGAGCGAACCATCACAAACCATAAGTTACTATACTAATTTTCTGGTGAACAGCTTCGACCCAACCCGTATTGACATATTGTGATTCGATTCGGTCCACAGACGACTTCATCTATAGCACAAGCCTATATCCAATGTCTTTGGTGGAAATACAAAGATGAGGGTCAACATTGGACTAGAGTTAACTTCACTCCTTAAAATCAGCCATTTATAGCACTTGAATGAACTGAGAATCATCAAAAGCAAGCATATGAGTCACCTGTATTCACTATATATGCCAAAAAGTGACGTGCTTTTAATGTTCATGCTAAGAGATTGACTGCTGGGGCTTCAATTAGATCGTTATGGCCTTTCGTTTATTCTCTTTTATGTTTATTAACCAAAAGGCTAGGAAAGGCAACTGGTAATAACAACCTCTTAGAGATAGTCAGGATAAGTATCAATTTCGGCCGATCGATGCGACGTGACAATTTTTATGATTTTTTAATGATTTTTTCGTTTTTTTATTAATTTTTATTAATTTTTTTATTGTTTTTGTTTTCTTTTTCCTTTTTTTTTTTTTCTTCCTGGCGGTGACCGGGGAGTCTCTAGTGAGGCTTGTCGACCACCGGGCAAGGGCCGCTCGGCCTCGCCAGATTCGAGCGAAGCCGCCACGCCGACGACCTTGGGAGAGGCTAGGCGAGGGCCACGACCCTCGCCGGTGGCAAACGAGGGCTTTGCGGTCCTCGCCCGGTGGTCGGCGAGCCTCATCGGAGGCTTGTCGGCCACCGCCAGGAAGAATGCAGAAAAAAAAAGGAAAAAAGAAAAGAAAAGGGAAAAAATCAATAAAAAATAATAAAATATTCGAAAAAATTAAATAAAAAATTATAAAAATAGCCACGTCAGCATTCGGCCACCGGCCGGCATCCACGTTAGCGTCGGCCGGCCAAAATTGGCCGGATGAATTGAATTGGTACCAATACTAAAAGGTTTAAGACTGGATTGATATAATTAAAAAGTTTAAGACTGAATTACTACTAATGCAATAGATTTAAAACTTTTTTGATACTTTTCTCAAGATAGTTTGCACAATGTGCATCACTAATATATCATAAAGGTGCATGCATCATATAGCTATCACAGAAGACGTATCTCTTCTAATCATTCTCTTGCAAAACTCTACACACATCACTTGGGCTCTCTTGAAGATCAAACTCGACATCATTGTCCAAATTCAAGTTTGGAACAATTCTAATGCACTATATGGGGAAATTTTCAAAAAAGGAAATGTGCAAAGTAAATAATGCAAAAGAATGAGCTTGTATTATAACGTTAATCCTGGACAGGCTCTTGTCTTTCCCATTCGCTGTTAGCATTGGAGACCGCCATGAAAGCTTTTCTTCATTGTTGTCCTTCTGTAAATGGCCCTTTTGGTTTTCTCTTCTTTCCTTCTCTTCTCTTTTGTGCATTTGGGCAATATGTCCTTGTATTATACGTTAATCCATTTGGAAGAGGAAGATGAGTATGGGATAATCTTTCCCATTCTACGATGGTGGGATCCCACTTCCAGAGGGAGGCTCTACCTTATCCTAGTAGACTAGGCAGGCATTATAGACTGCCATTTTCGGTGAAAGCTTTTCTTCATTGTTCGTCCTTCTGTGCAGTAATGGCCCTTTTAGGTTTCTCTTCTTTCCTTCTCTTCTCTTTTGTGCATTTGGGCAGCCGCCATATGTCTAGTATCTGCGTGGGCATTGAACAAACCAGCAGATTTGACTTTCTTCATGTAAAGTAGTAATTCGTTTACGCGTGTCGTCGTGTATGTTCAACACCAGTAGCTTTAATGACGAATGAGGGCGATGGGTGATGATGATGTCCGCTTTATGTCGTTGCGTTTGGATCATATGCCCTGCCCATGCATTGCTTTCTTTCCATGAACTTTTGTTACATTGGTTTTCCAACTCGTCATACCATGAAAGAGAGGCTTGAGAGAGGTACTTACAAGGCTGATGCTGCTTTTCATATCTCTTCGCAGTTAGCAAGGCTTGTAAAGCAATCATTAACATACATGAATCCTATCCATAGTTTAATAACTTGGGACTCGAAAGAATTATCAATTTATTCCTGAACTTATTGTGCATATGACAATTCAATCTTAAACTTTTCAATTTTATTAATATAATCCTGAAATTCTTGTGCAAAATTTTGATATAAATCCTTTTGGCTAATTGTCAATGGAAATCACTAAAGTGATATAAGCAAAATCATTTATGTCAACATGTCATGCAGGATTGTCGACGGTGACTAGACATTATGCCAGCGATTTTCCAAAAGAACTACATTAGAAATTCATACAAAGATTTATAATTCTATTTGCAAAATTGAAATTCTATCGATCGTTCTTAATAGAAGTTAAGTTTAAACTTCCCTTTTAGTTTTCTTCCCATGAAGGTATCTGAATTTCTTTTACATGTCCTGCTAAATATAATGAGAGTTAGGTTGATGAGTGGCTATCTCTTAATATGAATAGTCTTTCGTGAATATCTCGAAGAACTCTCGTGATCAATTCGATTGCTAGATAAAGATAGTGATTGTGATTAGTTTGATAGAAGATATTCTTGGTAAGGTGAGTATCGTGTCGTAGTAAGACACTAGTCAAAAATACTAGCAGAACATTAAAATTACTTTAAATTTTAAATTAATTTTAAAATATCTAAAATAGCGAAAATTTCCTCAACAACGCTAGTATTACTCTTTGTTTTGATTAGAAAAATTTAGCAAAAAATTATTAAATTTATTATATGGATGTCAATTCGGTTATAAATATTTGAATTTGGTCAATTTAGTTATAAACCTTTAAACGATTTGTCAATGAAGTCCCTTCTAGCCAATTTTGGACGTTGGCTATCATACATGGCATGGTCAATGCCAACGTAAATAATTTTTACGTTTTTTAAAAATATATTTTCCTTTTTTTTTTTTTTTTTTAATTTTCCTTTGTTGATCCACAATGCCGTCACCTAGCCCATATCAAGACGAGGGTTGTGACACCCTCCCTATGGTTAGTGAGGCTTCCGGTGAGGATCTCGATGCTCTCACCAACCAAAAAAGAAAAAAAGGAAGTTTATAAAAAAAAATTAACACTTTGTCCACGTCGACACAAGATACCATGTAAGATGTCCAACGCACAAATTAGCAACTCCTTGCCAAAATTAGTCAGAATGAATATATTGGCAAATTGTCTAAAAGTTTACGACTAAGTGGCAAAATTAAAATATTTAAAACTTAATTGGTATCCGTACAATAAGTTTAGAACATTTTTTAATAATTATGCCTTTCAAGTACTTAATTAATGAAGGGTCTCAAAGTAGTTTATGAAGATGTAGAGAGCTGCGCTTGTAGTTTATGGAAAACATATAGGGTCTCCAAGTACATTGATCCCAACAGAGAGGGTGTCGGAGTAATTTCCGTTAAAAAAAAAGGCAAGGGGTGTCTAAGTAACTTAATCCATGCCAGGGGTGTTCGTATTTACTTTTTAATTTTGACTTTTTTCTACATCTCATGATGCATGAGTTTTAACTCTTTTTTTATTTTTTTTTTGTTTTACACTCACTCTCGACTTTTGTTTTGCCTTTTTCCCGAAACTTATCTTACCCCAAACCCTCACTTCCCCCTTCCATGTTGGAAGGGTAGCCATTGAGGTGAATCCCAACGGTTTCTTTTTTTAACCTTAAACGCCTGAAGTTTTCACAAAGTAAATGCTGATACCTATTTTCAAGTATAGTCTTTTTCTTCACACGGAAAATCAAAAAGGCTACCTTTTCTTTCGAAAATCCCTACAAACAAACCTTAAATTTATGTTACAAGCCTCATCCTTCTTTCATGAGGAGACTTTAGGAGTGGCTAAATAGTACGAATAATCTGTCGGACCATTATCAAGTGTATGAATCTAAGGGTTGCGATAATTACTGGTGTGCTTAGAATGAAAAGACCGATACTTTGCTAGGATTAGTTGAGTGTTCGTGAGATGGGATATCTTTAACATGCAAATCTTGTGCATCTCTTTTCTCTCTTTAGAAATTATCTCAGTAATTTGTACTGGTGGACATTAAAATTTAGCATAACTTGCAGCCAGTCGCTGAACTTTGATTTTAATAACTAGATACATTAAACTTCATTTATCTACAGTTTGTCGCATTTTGGCCAAAATTGACCAAGTTAATCAATGTAAGCATCTCTCTCTCTCTCTCTCTCTCTCTCTCTAAATTGATCGATACTATTTGAGTAAATTGAACTTTTGGTCACCGAAGATTAGCACAATATGTAATCAAATCAATGAACTTTAATTTCATTGGCCAAGTACATTAATCTTTCATTTTTCTACAAGTTAAGGCATTTCGGTGAAAATTGATCACTTTTCAACGAAATAATTGATTTGACGGTGATGTGATATTGAGCATGGCATTTTTAAAATTAGTCATGTGCCCACCACATAAAAAATCTATTATGAAATCGACATGATATAGACCAAAGCACATCAATTGAAAATCCCTAAAATCTATCAACAGAAGTAATTTGCCCAAATTTCGAGCTAGAGAAAAGAATAAGTAAAAGGGGTGAATTCTTTATCAATGAATCGAGAAAAAAGAGCTGGCCCTTTCTCTTTTGGGCTTCCCAAAGCAAAGATTTGGTACCACGCCTTTTGTTCTTTTCTTTTAAACACTATTGTTTTTGTCCTTTTCTTTTAGGAAAAAAAAAACGTGAGGCCCACATCGAAATTCACAGACATGCCGAAATAAAGGCTGTCACGGTTTTGCTAGCGGCCACACTTCAACATTCAACATTAAGTGAAGAAGCAGTCCTTTTAATACGACATGCGGTTCGCCCCTTGTGGATTTATAGCAGTCGTGCCTAGGCTTGTGAAGGTTCTATCCACGAGGAACTTGTAGGTCCACGCATGACTTTGAACCGCATTAAAATAGAGTCATTTAATATGGACCTTGTTGTTTGTTCTGGATTAATGTAATCTGCTTGGAGGATCTTGCTGTTTTATATGTAGATTGGTTCTGTCATGGCACTAAGTACATCGGTTATCTCAATCTAGGAACCCCTACTAGTCTATTCTCTGCTCTTCTTTACCTCATGTCCATGGCCAAATATAATATGAGCACAAAATCTTAATCTAGCTTATGTTAGGTAAAGTGATTTGAGAGAGTTAATTGCGTTGGAGCAATTACCGATGGTCGCTACTCATTGCTAGCCTCCGATCCACCTGTTCAAGGGATTATAGAGTTTGGTTATAGAAATTGGTAAAACCAATGTTGACCTAGTTTAATCAATCAGATTGGTGAGTCGTTGTTAAATGTAATTTGATCTAGGAATTTAAAAAAAAGAAATGGAAAATGGATTGCATGGGTTGTGAATTGAAATCGACCTTTAGAATAGTCATAACTATTGCTTTACCAATCGAATCTTAAAACTTTAAAAATGCTTCAATAGATTTGAATATGTGGTGTTGAGGGAGAAATAATGCACTCAATCCATTTGATGTGGGAAGAAGTTTCATAGCATCCTTGCATTATTTTATATATGGTATTAATGTTTGCTCAAATTAATTAAACCACTCAATTTAAACAGTTTACCTACTCGAATGGCAAACCACTAGCCTCTTAGGTTCACTTGCCCAAGTGATTTTGGAAATTTTGCCAAGAGGCTAATGAAATATCTCAAAATTTTCATAAATTAGTTAAATTTATATATATGGCCTTTGCATACGTCCCTAACCCTAAATGGTTTTTCTGTAGTTTGTGGGTTTCAAAGTTTGAAGCTAAATTCATACCAAATCAAGCCTTCAGTCTAGTTGGCACAAGCTAGTCGTGCTAGCTGACTTGATGGCCACCACCTTTATCTTCGAATCATGAATTGAAAATCTTATGACATCTCAACAAATTACACTATATCTTGGAATTACTCATCACCATTTTCAATGCATGTATGACACGTCTGTTTGGTCAATTATCTGATTATTCTAGCTTTGCTGTTTGATTACCACCTACAAATCTAAATGCCTAGAGTGAAGTCTCCATCAAAGAGCAAATTGCATCGACAGTGCACAAAGCGTTGTCCATATCAAATTCCCCCCAAAATTCTCATATGCAGACAAAAAAAAAACAAGAAAATGCAGACAACAAAAGTGGATTAACGCTACCTACGAAGGCAATGAAACAAAACGGAAAATCAGTGTTTCTGTTCCTGACCAGAATCGAGAACATAATCTCAGTAACAGCCGTTAAGATATCAAATGGCCTATCCGCCCATGCTTTGTTGTGTTAATGTTTATTCACGTGCAAAGGCCTGTCTGTGCCTCAGGTCTCAAAAAAATAAAAAGAAACCGCCTTTGTTATCTCCCAAGCTCCATATATTTTTAATTTTAATCGAATTTGATGCATCGAGTATTAGAATAAAGAGAAAAAAGGGTGACACTTTACACGGCATAATTACGCCATTATACAAAAGCGACTGTAGTAATTATGAAATACAAAAGGTTGTGAGGATTCCTAAGAGAAAGTAAAATAGTATGTACTCTCCACCTCCCAAGAATATATATATGTAGAGCAATTTCTTTTCAGTCTTGAAATTGAAGATGTTGCAGGACGATACTACGCCAATCATTTTAGAATAATTAGTGTAAATACTCTTCCTGATTAGTTAAGTTTTGAAATCTCGAGATGATTTTTTTTAAAATATATATTTTTACTGACTTTTTGCAATAACGAGAACACACACCATCCCCAACACCCATTTGTCTGTCATCCATTCAAAGCACCTCCTGTCAAAAGCCCAGCACTCCTGACACTTCGTGCAACTCTCTCTCTCTCTCTCTTTCTCTCTCTAGACATACACACCGTGGAAAGGAAAGTTGGAGAGAAGAAAGAAGAAAGAAAAAAGAAAAGGTTGCTGCCAGATATAATTAAAGCCACTGCTGGTTCCACCTCTTTTCATCTTTCATCATCTCTCTCGGCTTCAGCTTGCAAGAAAGAATACAAGAACCGCTCGTTTCCACGATGAAGATCGCAGCGTTCATCACATTCCTCTGCTTCTTCTTCTTCTTCTTCTTCTGTTTTCTGCAAAGTGGGTTACTGTTCGACGGTGCTCGTGGATGGAGTTTCGGAGTGGAAGAACCCGACTGTTCACGTTGGAGATGCCATCAGTACGTGTTTTTTTTTTCTTTTTCTCTTTGTAAAGGGAAAGAGTGCTTGCGGATGAGCTCTCTATTCAGTTTCGGATTTCAAGAACTCAAAGCTGAGAGTTAACATTCCCCTGTTCTCTGTTTCTTCTCTCAGTTTTCAGACACAAGTATCAATACGACCTCTACATTTTCCAGAACCAACGAGCCTTCACTCTCTGCGACTTCACTCAAGCGACTCTTCTTACAAAGCCGGGCTCTAACACATTCACGGTATGCTCTCTCTCTCTCTCTCTCTCTCTCTCTCTCTCTCTCTCTCTCCGTGAGTGTTCATGTGTGCACCGTTGGGTTCTTTACTTTTCTGTTTTTTCTCCTTTTCTTAGATAAAGACGTTTAGCAGCTAGTAATTAGCTTGGACTCCACAAAAGCTGCTAAAATTTTGGAACTTTACTACATTTATCATTTGAAAACTATGTTACGAAGAAGCTCACAAGCTGATATTAGTTTTCTCTTCAAACAAACCCAAAAATTAGACGAAAAGAAACGTTGCCATCAATCGGGTTATTTTTGGATTTTGAGTAATATCAGCAAAATGAAGCATTTTTAGCTCTTTTTTTCCTGACTATTTCTTTCGATGCTAATCCAGTGGCACCCATCACGCCCTGGCTATTTCTACTTCACCTTCAACAATGGCTCTCTCAATGCGTGCCAAGACACCCAAAAGTTTCCCGTTAAGGTCTCTTCCGAAGCACCGCCACCATCCCCAGAGAGTGTAATCATCCCGTCAGAATCACCTCCGGTGCAGGCCCCGGCCCCGACCACGGGAGGGACTGTGTCATCCTCGCCGGCGTTTCCATGGCCATACCGCCCTCACGAGAAGCTCTCGCCGGGACCTGCACCAGCTGCGAGCTCGTTGCCGGACAAAGGCGGGATTCCCTTTATTAATAGCAATCCTGCAGTTCCTCTGCCTACAGGAGAAGTGGACTCTGCCACAATAAGGCCTCTGTCTCAGGCAGATCACGGAAAACAGGTACGAGACTAGTTCGATTCATCAAAGGGATTATTTACAAGAATATTCATTCGTAAATGAACACTAAAGTGGTTATATTGGATGATTGGATTATGTCAGAGTACATTTTGATGGACCGATAGTGCCTATTGTTTTTGTCAGTGTTTGTTCAGTTGGGGTTGGTGTTGATAGAAACCCACATTGACATTACAAGTCTCAAGAGATGACCAATTATAGGACCTATTTAAGTAGGGTGCAGCTCCCGTGATCTTTACAGCTTTAATTGAAACCTGACGGTTGGCTTATGGCTGAACTCCACGAGGAATAGTTAGAAGCTTTTTGCACGATGTTTTGATGTATCGAAGTCTACTGGGTTCCGATTTTAAATCATGCCGCGCATCATTCTTGGCTGTTCTTTATCAGTTCTTGTGGCTTGTTTTAAGCATTTTGAGACAATCGATAGCTGAAAAACATCTGCCGTTTTGAAAATGAGCAATTCATAATATAGTCTTACTCAATGATCATAACTTTGCCTGCTTAAAAATGTGCCGCCATCATTGCTCTTTTGGTCCATTCTGTCATCTCTTACACTTGCAATCCGAAATGGGGGGTGAAACCTTATGTACCCAAAAGTCAAATAAAAAAATGGAAATTGCTGAAAGCGTTGGAAACTTTATCTAATTACTCTTTTGAGTCTTGACATGGTCTTCATACTTGAGCTTCACATGTAGATCTGAAAAGATAGATGAGCTGTTGATTGAGGTCTCAAATACATATCCCTTTGTCCTTTGATTGCAGGAGGTGGTGGGGTTGCTTCAACTACAAATGGCTCTACTGTGTGCAATGTTCTTGATGCTGTGACCACAAAAATTGAGCTAAAAAGAGGGGAAAAAAAGGAATTTAGGAGGCAACTACAGCTAGTGTGTAAAGAATGTGAGTAGGCTAATGAGTGGGAGGTTATTTGGGGTCCTTAAAAGTAGCTTTAGAGAATATAATTAGACCATGTAATATGATGATGCTTCTTGCCTTGACCCTACTTTGGAATCATTGGCAAGCTTTGGCCTTTAGTTTTGCTGTGTAATCAATTGCTCCCTCTTCTCTTTTTTCAACTTTCTTCTTTGCCTTTATTTCCTTTCACCCACTTTCATCATTCTTCAATCTTTACTTGTGAAATTTATCGTCGCCCGGAGGCATGAATCGGTTTTCTTTTCGTTTCGGCGGCATTTCTTTTTTTAGTTGAAAAGCAATTTAGTGTCAGGAAAATTTCCGAGCAAGCCAAAAAGCTGTAAAGTAAAGCTTAAATAATTGTGGGATCTTTACTAGGTAAGAAAGGTCATTAATCTCAAGGATGTTCTCTCTTTCTCGGGTGACGGAATTTGACTAGCTTTAGATGCATAAGAGCGATTTATGGGACAGTAAAACGCGCGAAAATCACTTCTATTAGATAGACTTTAATGAGAAGTTTACAGTTAAAATGTGCGAAAGCACGGTTGCGTCTGCTGCAATTTATGTTCAAAGGCACGTACCGGTGAATTTTGACACTTGACAGCACAATCAAATTCGTCCTTTGTTAATGTGTCTTACATAACGTGGGAACTCGCAGCCTGCATTAACCTGGCCGGCATTCTAAATCGAGAAAATTTAAGTGGAGTTGGAAAAGAATTTCTCGTCAGTACAGATGAGCAATTTATCTGTTGGACCAGAAACTGGTTAGAGGACTATTTGCGCCCTCGAGCCCTGTGATATACTAGCATCTATCAAGGGATCTGATTCCGCAGCTTAGACATCATATTTCGTGATTGTCTAAAACGTAACACAAGTTTTCAAAGATATATCATCTGCATCTTATATCAGACCAGATACCAATGATACAACAGGTGCTACGAGCAAACTCAAAATAGAGCACACTTCTCTTCAATTTTCTATGGAACTCTACAACTGCTTGTCTTCCAAACTTATGAGCACCTTCAAGTCCTGTTTCCCCGCATCACCAAGGAAAATTCTAACTATAAGACCTGAATTTGAAGACTCCAAAATTTCTTTTACTAGAGCAGGCAACATAGAGCGTGTTGAGTTAAAGACTATAGTAAGCCCTAGTGAAATAAATTCAACGTCTGAGTTCCCAGAATTTCGAAAAGCGGTGCTCAGTAATTAGTACACGATCTAGGTGTGCCGATTCCTGTTGCTTCATCTCATGTTTGCCTGCATAATATGTGACGTTAACGATATAGCTCAAACTTAATCACTTCGTTTTCAAGAATCAGGATCCGGAAAATAACAGCCAAAATGTGTCGACCAGTGTCCGTTTCCAGCTAAACCGTCATCCGGGTCATAAATCGGAGTTATAAGTTCCACAAAATTTCCGGTGTACATACCATACAAGATCGTGTTACCGTGTCATGCCCGAGAATCCCTCGCCCTGGAGGGGCCTGAAAATTTTGCAGTGCTCTCCACCAACATAAATTCATGAATGTTCATCGTTAAAGAAAGCTGGAATACTTAGCTCACCGGCGATGGAAAACGCAAACATTTTACCAGCAGAAGCAGGTATTTGCTAAGGCACAATTTCTTGGCCCCTAGTGACGGATTGAATCTCCAAAATGCAGAAAGTATTGGGCCAAAACGTCCGGACCTTGCTCCCTACCCGGTTCCTATGCACTGCAGCTTAAGAGAGCTCATGACCCAGGTCATCATTGGTCAAGACTCAAATTGAGTTTCATGTGCTCCCCTAATTAAATTTTTCTATTTGTACCGGACTTCACCAAAAGTATCCTTTTATTTGAAGAACAATGATGAAATTCGTAACATTTGACGATCCTTCAGCCGGAGAATATCATGAACCAATTTTTGGCAACGCTGTGTTGAAATACTAGCCTCTTTCTTGTTTTGACGAGATTAAAATTTCTGGGTATTGACTTCCACGTTGGAATTCTTGGACTTCGGTCAAAATCATAACATTAACAAGGATCTTGTTTGCTGAATAAGAAATCTTGCATTTTCAAGATCATACTGATTGTTCTCGTGATATACACGTAATTGATATTTGTGAAAGCCAAATACTTTTAAAATTACGCTCCAAAAATATTCTCAAGGCCCTTGTTAAGTCAAAATCCAGACGGTACGTCGCGTCAAAGTACAGTGCTGATTAATTCAATTCATGCTGGTGATGCTGTACTTCTCCAAGTCCAACTTGAGGCTCGCATGATGCTCGACCCCCTCCCAGCTTTCGGACGGTATTCAGCCAGGTGGAATTGGATGCGACCTGAGGGTTTACATTGGATAAGATGAAGAAGACAAAATAAGCTTTTTTTTGGGTGTTGTGTTGCCATCGGACAGCTAACTACCCTAATCTCAGGGAGAGGTCCATTCGGCATGGTTGGTAAAGACCCCTCCTTTGCGGTCGAGAATGGAGGAAGGCCATTTCTGCATCCAATCCCTCGCTTTGGCATTGATTTGAAGTGTCACCAACCCCAGCTCATATCAAGAGTGTTGATGGTGTGAGGATCGATCACGAGTGCCGACTATAAGAAAATCGACAATCTATAATTATACAATTTAGAATGTCAAGATGTTAGAGCATACTTGGTTTGGACAAGAACCGTCCAAAAAGGGTGAAATCACGTGAATCCAGACCTGGGGATTTCTCTCATTTTCCCTTTCTTAGATGGTCTCGATAGATGAACAATCGGTGTCTGTAAGAGAAAGGGGGGGAACCTTATTCTATTTAAGTGTGTGTCATAATACGTCCATCCACCACAAGTTATTCTTAAAATATCGACCTACACTGACCCTCCTATCACATTATTATCCTACCCGAAACATGGTAAAACCACTACAATATGGGGAAATCTAGTGCTGCCTTATTTATTTTGTGAATTTTATTATATCATTTCTTTTACGAACGTCTATTCACCCCGAGTTATTCTTAAAAAATCGACCTACACTGACCCTCCAATCACATTATTATCCTACCCAAAACATGGTAAGACCACTATAATATGGGGAAATATAGCGCTGCCTTATTTATTTTGTGAACTTTATTATATCATTTCTTTTACGAATGTCCATCCACCACAAGTTATTCTTAAAAAATCGACCTACACTAACCCTCTAATCACATTATTATCCTACCCGAAACATGGTAAGACCACTACAATATGGGGAAATCTAGCGCTGCCTTATTTATTTTGTGAACTTTATTATACCATTTCTTTTATGAACCTAAATTATTATGCAGTTAATGTTAACCGATGCTTATAAGAATTTCTAATGATGACTTAATAGCATCTGATTCACTATAGATAAAGTAGTTAGGATTTGATTAGTTTGGTTCATACTTTTGAGTTTAATTCACCTCAATTAGACTTGTAATGGTACAGATGTCATGCTCGGTTTGGCCACACAATTCGTGATTTTCGTAGTCCTAAGGACAAAAGGTAGCTTTTGGAATTGAAATTTAGAGAAGACTTTACCACACCCAACTTCCTTAATTGCGGTCAAGAAAGACGGGAGGTCCATCTGCAATTAGATTCTATGGATGTAAATGGGTTGGTTGCTTGAAGTGATTGGTGTCCAAATCTAGTTGGATATATCTTTTCTTCAATCAATGTAATAACACATGCACAGATTATAAGTAAATTGAGAAATTAACCGTCACTATCTTATATTCTCTAAACATTTGTAGAGAGATTAAAAAAATGAATTCAAATTTTCTTCATTAATCTAAGGACGAAGGAATTGACTTTGAAATTTTGCTAGTCCTACTTTAACATTTTCTTCATTAATCTAATGTGCCATTTTCATGAATTACACCCACAAAAAGATAAATAATCCAAACAAAGTAGTTTGGGTCATTATTCGTATAATGTCCAGGTAAAACCAATCTAATAAGCACTATTTAATTAAATAAGTCACGCAAATCATGCTCAGGCTACTTATTATTAGCTCAATCATTTTTAGATTAAGATTTTTGTCACGTAATAGATCTATCTTGTCTAGAATGAAATTCCTAACACGACCAACAAAATGAATGGTTCTTCACACCAATACGGCTCGTTGGAGAAATTTAACTAGTACTTTAAAGTATTTTTGTTTTCGTAGTGTGAACTGATTAACTTCTCGAGAGAGTCAAAGATCGAAAAAGTAGATCATGACATACACAGACACGCATAAAATATTATGCAAGATTTGCAGACTATGGGTTTCTTTCTTTATTGCCTTGGCTTCGGCCGCTGCCAGCCACGCTGTCCTCCTCACGAACGTTCTGCCAATACCACGACGTTCCAGAGACAGACACCTCTTCAGAGTTCAGAGTTCAGACCTAAAAGAACCGGTCAAAAGTCAAACGTAGGAACATTTGTCCTTCTCCTCCTCAGGTCAGAGTCAAATCCCAACTCCAGAGGCTGTAACCTTGACCAACCGCACCCTCGAGACCCCGGCACAGCAATTCCCTGAGCTGTATAAGTTTCGTTATGGAAGCCACGTACCACCGCCAATCCAAGATCAACGCAATTTGACCGTAAAACATTGCAACGGCGCAGAGCCAATTAAAAATAATCGAGGAGCATAGAACCTAAATGGCTCTGTTCCTTAACATGGAAGATAACATGTGATCAAGGTCAAATGTTGGCAGAACAATCTGGTGTTGCCATATTAAAAAAAAAAAAAAAAAAAAGCTGCTGTGCTTTTCAGTCTCTATGTTTTATACAATCAGTACTCTCTGCATCAATGTCGAATGATCCAGAAAGACAGAAGACAGTCATCATCTGGGACTTCAGATTCCACTGTCACAACTGTACCCAGACCAAAACTGGATTGAGAAGCAAAACAGATGGTGCATATTCCAACCGAGTTCAATCCAGTATTTGCAATGCAATGTACTGACAAAAGAGCAAAAAGAAAGAGCATAGAACAAGAAGGGCCTAATTATACAGATGCTCAAACACCAAAATTTACCCAAAACACATGTAAGACATGCCATATACCTTCCTCCAAGACATTATTAGATCATGAACAAAACAGTAAAAGAAGCACAGAACCCAGTAAGGTTCTTCCCCTACGCTACGTTCATATATATTTCTTTACAAAAGTCCGACCGTCGAGACCGCTCCGTCTACTCAGAACAGTTCGCCCTCCCGATGTAATCGAGCCCCTCGGTGCGGCTCCGCACGATCCGATGGAAGACCTCTCGCACTTGCTTCTCCAATGGATCCAAGCCATCCTTCACAGCCTCAAACACCTCCGCCAGGTCCTCCACTTTCTGCCTCACCTCCTCTTCCTTCTCGGCCGACAGCGGGAATTGGGCCGAATCCACCAGTTCGCTCATTATCCTGGCGCCCCTCTCGATTTGATGGATCTCCCGCAACAATCCGCGCGCGTTCCTCCTCTCCCTCTTCTTCGATTCCTCCACGATCCTCTCGTGGAGCGACAGGATCGGCGCTGCCCAGGCGAACTGCCTTGGGATGGAGAAATGCACCTGCAGGCCGCGGTCCTGGCACGGGATCGCCGCCACGAGGGCCCACGTCACGAAGAGGAGCACCGAGTTCATCGTGAAGACCGGCACGGCGAGGCCATTGGTCGCCACGATCTCGTTCCCCCTCGGGCAGACAAGTTGGTCCCGATCGCCTGAATCTGCCTGGCGGCGGACCACGACCTGGAGACGCTCCAGGAGAGCGACCTGAAATGGCCCAGCGAGCGGTGGTCCCGGGACACGCTGCTGCGGCCGAAGGACCGGTTCCGGTGCGCCGCCACCCCCGACCCGCCGGCCTCCTTCTCGTCGAGCATCCCGATGGCCAAATCGATCAGCGCCTTCTTCGCGCGGCGGAATTGGCCCTCGCTCAAGCTCTTCCGGGTGTCCAGCGCGCACAGGACGATGTCCAGGAGCTTCTGCCACTGCCTAACCTGCTCGACCCCGTCCCGGATCGCATTACAGACGTCCAGGGCCTTGATGCTCCTCTCGTGAAAATCGGCAATCGACCTGTCCATGGGGGACTTCGACAGCTGGGACTTGTGATTGAACATGATCACCCTGAACTCCTCCTGGCAGCACAGGAACGCGTCGAGCAGCTTCCGAATCCACGGGAGCGAGAGCAGCTCCTCCGGGCCGGCTGACGACAGATCAAGAAACCGGTCGGCGACCTGCTTCTGGAAGGCCTCCATCTCCAGCTCGGCGCTCGTCGCCTCGTGGGTCGGGTCCACGGAATGGACGGCCTGGTCGCGCCGAAAGCTCAGGATCGACCGGCCAATGTACGAGCCCTGGTACTCCGTCGCAGGCATTTTCTTGATCCTCCTACGGCAAAGAACGCCGAGACCCGGGTACGGAAATGGCGAAAGTTCGGGGCTTTATCGGATTTCTCGACCGAGGAGGGCTCGAATCGAAATCTTAGCAAACACCCATCTGAGAATATGCGCCGAATCTCTATCGATTTCGAGGCTCGGTTCTTGCGATTGAAGTCCGTACAGCAAAGCGAGAGGAAGAGAGAAGGAAGGAATGTTGAAACCCTAAAGGGGTAGGGGAATTTATGGGCGGGGAAGCATCCTGGACCGCGTATTATCGGTAGCTTGGAAAGGGAGAGGTCCACGCGAAAGCGAGGGAGATTTTACCATAATTAGCATTGATTAGATTAGATTAAATTTTAATTAACTTAACCCTTCCTGCCGTAGAATCCCCAATAGATCGCCCTTTTTTTTAAAAAAATGTTTTTTACCCCGCTCGACACGCCCCCCACGCGCAGCCGGCGGGATCGGATCTCGGCCGTCGATTTCGGACATCCGCATCGCGGACCGTCGATCTCGACGATGCGTCACTCGGAAGTGCCGTCGCCGGCCGCGGGATGTCTGTCCGCGCATTCCTGCACTCGGCAGCAGCGGATCATTTCCGGGGGGTGGGGGTGGGGATGTCTGTCCCCGTTCCGACTGGTGTGAACTGCGCGCTAAAGCTAGCGTCACGGGGCTGTCGCATGGCGGGGCCGCGTGACCGGGGGGTGGGCCCGCACGTGAGCACGTGCGAGGGGCCGCGTTGACCACGTGGAGCGACGTGAATGGGTCTCGCGAGACGCCAAACGTGGGGCGATTGGTTGATGGGTGGGTGGGGCGTGGGGGAGGGCTGGGTCTTCGTCGGCGCGTAACGTGACGCTCTCTCTTCGTCCCCCTTCTAGAAGGACAGGGGGCAATGGAGGTGGTTCGGTCCTCATTGGAATTTTATGACCAAAAAAAGAGGAAAAGTATATATTGTTGAAAAGGTAAAAGCGAAAAACAATTTGTCAATGACACAAGTACTAAGAAGTAAGAGGATCATGGAATGCATTTCACGGAGGCGATTTTTTTTTTTAAGAATCTTTCATTTTCTTTTTCTCGTCTAGAGAGGGAGAATGAGCGGTCACCGTCGTCTACAGAAGTTTTCCAACATGCCCATAGTCTCGATTCTTTGTAAAAATATCAATATAAGTCATGACTATTTAGAATGCTTTGTTTTAAAAGTAAACTTATTTTGTAACATAATTCTATTTTAGGGCAATAGCATAATTAAAATGTAAGAGTAATTTTTATTGTCAATTGAGGTAATTCGTGGAAGACTCGTCTGATGAAATTTATTATGTTTTCAGTTATTCTTAAACTTTTAAATCAGGCTTTTTGTTCGATATCAACACCCTAGATCCCGACCATTTGCTTTTGGCATCAAAAACCTTCTTTGACTTAAAATTAGGTGAATTGGAAAGACTTTTTATCCATAACCGTGTGATAAAGTGTTGATCTACATGTCCATTAATTATATGGTGAAGTGTGAATCACTAAAGCTTTTTTATTCATTGTTGTTTTTTTTTTTTTTGAAAAAAGACTTCTTTCTATTCGTGGAGCTATACGGCGCGTTATCCTCTCGAAAGGAACTGGTCAACTTTCATTACGCACCACTCGTTTTGCTACGGGAACAGCCGAGTTTGACCTCATAAAGGCCTTCTCATGCTTTCATGACTGAGAATAAAATAAATCAAATAAAAACTAAAATTCTGGATGCTCAGTGGTCAGTTGCGGTCGGTCAATAATTGAGAAGGATAATGATATATTCGGATGAGAATGAGTATTGGTAAAAGGAGGGAAGCGGGTTAGGGTTTCCTGTACAAGGACAGCAGCAGCTCGAAGCCCTAATTCGAGACCACTGAACTTTACATGCAAAAAAATCAAAAATGCAATTTTTATGAGTTTATTATTGTTCTTGCCCCGTGAAGGGACAAGAAATATGCTCGAGGACAGAGAGGGATGCGACAGTGAAACGTCAATGTCGATACCATTTGTTTTTTTCCCCTTATTTTTGCTCCTATTTTTGTATGGTGGTTTGACAATGTCGCGTATAATAGAGTAGTTTATACGTCGTGCTTTCGACGAACAGAGAGACTTTTGATGAGGAAACAAACAAGCACGAGTTCTCTTTCGCGTTCTTTAATCGCTTGTTGGTACACGGATTCGGATAAGGACCGGACTATGGTCGCGTTAGATGCATCGTTTTTGGTCTGCTGAGATGGGTTTTAAGAACTCCGATCCTTGCGTGAAGTCGAATTTTCAAACCTAAAATATAGAAATACATGTAATGTATTGAGCTGGGTTTGTGATGATTAGGCAGTGTCTCTTTTCATGCTCGGCTAATGATGTCGTGACTAAACTATCCTCCAATGTAATTTTGCCTCTAAAAGTTGATCTAAGCTAGGTCGTGACATGATAAATAAGTAATTTGTTGGGATTGCAGCATGCCTTATGTAGATATAACCTTTCTACATATAACAATTTAAACTTTTTTGTCAAACTTTCTAATGTAATTTCAAAAGAAGTCCCAAGTTCAAGAATCTGTTATAGCACAAACAACTTATCTTTATCGGAACACCTAGAGCAACTTGTATTTATCATGAACAATGAGAAAATTGTACAAAACAACCTAAGTTTATTGTACTTTGTCAGTTCGATCTTAAATGTTGTAATTTTTGCTAGTCTTAAATTTATTTACGTTTTACTCATTAAGTCTTCTAATTGGATAAATTCAATTGAAAAAAATGAAAAAAAATTATGACTGAATTAATATATATAATTTTTGGATAATTTTTCCCGCGAGCAACTTGCATCTATCCACGAGTTAGCGCGAGAACTGAGAATCTTGGGGCCACGGGGATGGAGACGGGTGATGATTTGACCAGTGGAAAGGTCCAATTCTCGAGGGAAAACGAGCGAGTTCGTGACCTCAATTCCTTCATTAAATAACACGCCAAGTGGGCATTTTCATATGAGGGAAAATAAATCAATTGACAAGCTCTTGAAAATACAAGGAATCTCTACGTATTCAAGAATTGATTTCTTGGAATACAAGGAATCGGTCCACGTTGTTTACTTGTTCAGCTATTTTCCAAGCTCTCTCTCTCTCTCTCTCTCTCTCTCTCTCTCTCTCTCTCCTCTTTAATAAAACTAAAGGGCTCACGACGTGGAGTAAAGAAGAATGAATTGACTTCGTCTCTTTCACACGTCTCTGTGATGAGGTAGAGAAGAATACGTTGGCCTAGAAGCAGAGAAAACCCTACTTCGTCGGAAGAAGCAGAAGAAGTCAATGGAATTGCCAGTCGAAAATGATAACAAAATTCGCACATGTCCTTTTAACACTAAGGCTTGATTTGTTTTGTAAAAATTGTGGCAATTTCTAAAAAAATATTTTCCCAAAAAAAAAAAAAATATTTAAATATTTAAAAATTCAATTTTTCTTTAAAACTTTTTTGGCCTTAATGAACATCTAGGCTCAGCCTTGGCATTACCAAGCCTAACATCCTGGGCATAGGCACCCTTGTAAAAAAGAACCGGCCTTGATGGACCTAGGTACAATCGGCAAGGACCTTGGCTTGACCTCAATATTACCGAGCCCATTTCTGGAACACGGTTAGTGGTGTCTCGAGAGCAACCTAAATGGACTTGAGCACCAAAGTCCCTAGGCAAGGCATCATGGACTTGACCCCACTACCAAGAGTTGAGAACAAGTGTTGGGGTTCATGTGCCCAAACATAGACTTTTTGGTCTAGGCATTAATACCTAGCTATATTTTGCAAAACAATTTCTGTCTTTTGCAAGAGGAAATTATTTTCTTCAATTTAAGCATTGACCAGAAAACATTTTCTATAACTAGAAATATTTTTTATTGACTCATTTTTCTAAGTGAATCAAATGTCGGAAAATAATTTTTTTTTCTCGAAAAATATTTTTTCTGAAAATAACGGAACCTAAAAGTTAGGTTTCCTTTTTCTTTGTTAGGTCAAAGGAAGATGAAATGGCATTGAACAACGATATTTACAAGAGCGATTAAGTTCGTGAGACCTTTCAGCATTAAAATTCAGCAAGAAGCTTAAGGGTATGGATCTTGACCTCCGATTGAAATTTTTTTCTTCAATAGAGAATACTCATGCAATTGAATTATTTAAAACTTTATTGGAAAAAAGGTCGCTGTTTTTTTTTTTTTTCTAAGCCGATGCTTTTTTTTTTCTAAGCCAATGCTTAATTGATAACTTATATAATGTATAATGTACAAAGTAAGTAGAATTCTTTGGATTTTTAGAAATGAATAAAGGAAACAACTTTGCTGAACATTCCATACTTTTTGTTTGGTCAGAAAGTCCTCCAAATATTATTTTGATCTTCAGTTAGTGATCTGTTTTGATATCTCTTTTGAGGAATATGAGTAGGGAAATTAAGTCGCAAGAATTAATGTTACTCAATCTAGGATTGACTTCGTACTCAAGGGTGTGCTTGTTTCGCCGAAATATCAACGATTTTGAAAATATTTTTTTTAAAAACAATTGTTTGTATCATCTATAAAATAAATGAAAAGAAGAAGAAGATATTTTCGTTATCTATATAAAATTCATATCCAATCAGCTTTTGGCCATCGACGGAAATAATTTTAGCTTGATCTTCAATTGATTATTGAAGTGGGTTAAAGTTGGCCTGCACTCAAAAGCCTCAATTTTTATGGGAACTTTAAACATGTTGTCAATATTAATAATGATCATCTAGTTTCGATTGATACTGCAACTCAAAAGTGGGATTGCTGCCTTGCTGGTGTTGCATGCCATAAATCCGTGTCGCAAAAACGCACAGGACACCAAACGTGAGGACACGTATCGATGTCGCAAATCGTATTTAATTGCGGTCCATTCATCATCACCTCTCTCTGTCTCTCTCGAGGCTTCGCTTCTTCTTGATCTCTTGGCTTTTGGTTAAGGTTTGCCGAATTTCTCCTCTTGCTTTTTTAGTATGAGCGTGAGCTGTCTTCAAGTTTTTCGAGGCTTTGATTAAGACATAGTGGAATTCCAAAGTCGGGCAGATTCGATCCTTGCTTTTCTTGATGGAAAGTAGGCCGGGATTCGCTAGTACCTACTTACAACGGTTGTACGGCGAGTAGATTTGCCCGGCTTGTTTGCACTATGACTTTAATATTATTCTGTTGATCTATTGGAATGAAACTTGCAGTTGAAGTTGAAGACCACTTGAAAGACTTGACTAAAGGAGACTGGTCAAGGTGAGAAATGGGCTACGTGGTGATGATTTCGTTGCCGGCGATACTGTTGTGCCTCATGATCATGGCCTTGATATGTTACTTGATCGGAAGGGCATGGGGTCGACGGCGGGCGCAGTACTACCAGCCTCCTGAGCCAACACTCCGCTCGCACCCGAGGCCACCCGAAGTAATATGAAACTTTTGCATCACTCTACGTAGGTTTATCCGCAAACTCAGCATGTACGGTTGTACAAATGAAAAGGCTAAGTTCTTCTATAAAAAGCCGCGTAGCACCGTAGGTCTTTGCTAAAGGCAACTCGCAGTTTCTTTTCCTTCATCAGTGCAATTTATTCTCAGCGCCATCTTAGACATAAATGGAGAGTAGCTTGCTCAAGATTTCACCATATCCCGGTTCATTTCTGTCCAGTGATCTCATGGTAAGTACAAGTCCTCCGTGAGATATAGGAATTCTCAATCTACTAATTGCCCGCACTCATTACTCACAACGTTTCCACATTCCATAGGCCACTGTAACTGTCCGTCTTTGGTTGGTCGGACCACTGCCAACCGATCTAAAACATAATCGTGGATCGACATTGAAATGCTCTAACATTGCCCCTTCAACAATAACTTTGCTATATGTTTAACTTGAACAAGGGACATAAGAAAAGGGTGATGAATAAAGTGGTCTCCGACAATCAAAAAAGGAGTGGGAATGCTGAAATCCTACAATGAGAAGATACGGAAGATATTTCCTCACGAACCAGATTCTCATTGACCAGATAGATGGCTTGACTGGAAGCATCATAAGCTGCTAATATAGCCCCCCTCATATGCTAAAAGACACCTTTCTTGTGATTTCTCTCTCCTACTTAAAGAAGTAGATATATTCTTTTATCACAAAAGAGAAAAAGAACACCCATTTGGGAAGTTCTCCGGCTTGCTGCTTCTTTAGCTTCAACCCACAACATCAGCAACAAAGATGCTACCCGAGTCGCACCAGCCACCTAATACATCTCTGCCATGGGACTGCAGTGGAAAAGAGCAGATCTTTGAGTTCACTGTGAAGAGACTTTCATGATCAAGTACAGCAGCATAATGCTGCAGTATAAGCCAGTCCAATCAGAGTGGCATAAGTCCCACTTCACCCAATGTGCTTTAACAGCCATTAGACCTTTTGGGTCACTTAAACATTGATTATTCAGACGAACCTCGTACTTGATTGAGGTAAGTCTTTATAACACAAACTCTTGATAATTGTTAAACTAATAGGGTCACCATATTAACGTGCAACAACATACAGAAGTAAAAGCTTTTGTTGCCAGACAAATAATTACGCTACATTGCCCTTTAATACGTAGGCAGTCAGAAAAGTAATGATTGAGGATCTAGACGATTACCTTATTAAACCCTAGCCAGTTCGAGTCTCCTCTAAATGTAAATACTTTCTCGCTCTTTTTCCACTGCCCACAAAAGACCTGCCCAAACAAAAGATTAAGAGTAAGACTAAATCTATCAAAAGAAAGAAAACTGAGGCTAAATCTTAGGCATCAACAAAGGTAAGCTAGATTAGGAAGTGCCACGTTTTAACTCAATTACAATCAACATGAAAGAAGACATATTACTTTAACAAATTTCAGCAGCCTCAGCACTAGAAAGAGCAATAACTGTATGAAGAAATAAAGTTTACATGCACCTAGTGTACCATTATGTCATGATGGACATGCATACACCTAAAAATGATCTCTAAAAAGTATTTTTGCCTGATGAAATGTTTTCATTAATAGCCACCTATTCCTCAAGTCACGCCATTTGCTACATCCATGTTAGGTCATTCTCATCCTGTGCTCTATTTGCACATGCCCATGTGTTAAACCAACAAAAATGTCCCAATACAGTCAGATATGATAATTAGAACAAGAACATACAAGTGAGAAGAAGCAAGCAGACAAACTACGTAAGAACTTCTCTGCCAACCTTACCTCATAATCCATTCCTTGGACATAGATATAATCAGAGTTTATTGATGAAAATGCAAGTCCAGTGATCTGTATAATGAGCCAGCAAAATATTTACTCTCACCAGCAGATTTTGATAGCAAAAGCCAGAGATACATGTACAGATATAGCTTCATTTTCATAATGCGTATACTTTAGCCACAAATGCATATCATGAGATTTTGCTGTCACATGATGGAAAAGACATGAAGTTGGAAGTTTATTCCACATTCTAGAAAAATGAAGCCGACTGATTGTAAACAAATTCAAAAAGGGAATTGGCCAGAACTGATGAACTCTATGAATGATTATTTAGTTTGACAAGCCACTCTCTTGTTTTTCTTATCATTTCCAGTTAAAGAAGCTTGCACTTTTCACAAAGCAAAAGTGAATTTACACAAGGATGATTAATTGACACATGCGTCCTTAATAATATAAATTGCACAGGTAAATGAAGAGAGTGGAGAAGCATCATCACGTAAAGCGATATATAGGTTGAGAGACCAGTAGTTCTTCTTATTTCAATAGAGATATTGTGTTCAGGTGGCATGTATTTAGACAGTCAAAAGGAACAGGTGGTGACATCCAGATATCTCAAAGCAAAGATGCATCTTCATCTGTGAATATTCTATCACATGGAATTGGAGAAGGCAGCTCCTGGGATGGTCAACCTCTAGCATCATCAACCAGCCACTCATATCTTCACATAAAAGCCAAATTATCTACTTCCGACTCGTGACTTATGGCTTTAAGATACAGAGATGTTAAGCAATTCTGAAATTGACTTACAATTACCTGAAACACACACAATATTCTTCATCCCTTAAAATTGACTAAACTACTAGACCATCAAGAAGTGTCAATATGTGTCTCACACATCATTGTAAAACAGTTTGCAACTGGCTCCACAATCAATGATAAAAAGATTTAGTGCATGCAAAGAATATGAGGTCTCATTCCTAATCACGGTGTGAAGCATAAACATTAGTAAAGAGGTTGGAAGTGGGGAATAGCTTACCTCATACTTTGAGCAATGCACCCATCGTGATAATGCTGACCATCTGTATTAGAAGTACAAAAACAATATTACATCTCTTTTTATATATAAAGAACAAAGAAATCCTGAATCACCCCAATATGCAGACCATGTAATAAACACATGATTCATGTACAAAAATGACCAAAGAACTGGAGGGTATATGTGCAAGAATCATGCATAGCAATTCATTTAATTCAACTTGATTTCAGCATTTGGTCATGAATCCATCAACTCATCCAGTTGGAGGATGACAAATTTCAAAAAATCCAGCATCTGATTTATCTAAAGTCCACCAGGATAAGGAGCCTTAATGTAAATTGGATAAGATTCTAAATTGGATTCAATAATAAAATGGGATGATAAACTCATATAGTATGTAATCATACAAACTACCCAAGAGAGAATTCAACATTCTTTCTTTCAGTTCTTTTCTCTTTAGTATTGTCAGATTTTAAAAGAAGAAAGGAGGCAATAGTTCACAGTTCTTCAAACTTGCATTTGCATGGGGATGCCATCACCCTTCAACAGACAAGACATCACGATAGAGTATTGCCACCTCGTTAAGGAGGCATAAGGAGTCTACACTATTGGAATATGAAACGAGTATATTCAAGCTTTTTGCACTCTGATTAGTAAGGTAGAATGAACTGATTGGGTGAAAATAAAATTTAATTCATATTTCTAGTTCTAGTTATTTAAGAAGAAGCTTAATGTCAAGTGGAATAATCACTTAATGCATGTAGGAAAATGAATAACAACATTACTTTCCCATATTTATGAATTAATACTTAATTTAGTATCAATGCTTCTTCTCAATCCATTCTAGAACTTGTCATTAGATTTTTAGATTCCAACCATACAAGACGTGCAATTCTAAAATATGGAGTCCTCTGATCTGATGAATGCATCTCAACCTTAATGAGACAACAGCAAATGTGAAATTTTTGTCTCCACCACTTTCAGGAATGAAACCAAAGCTTATCTAGGATATTCCACATCTTATCGACATAAGTCAAGTCAAACCGACCTGACTAATTCAACAAGAGCAAAAAATATAAGCCATCGATTTCTACATGTTAGTTTTGATTACTCAGTCTAAGTAACTGCTTTTACAGGTATTGATAATGAGAAACCTGCGAGGATCATATACAGTCACAGTACGATCAGCTCCACCAACTGCTATGCTGCTGGTAGAAGAACTGCAGACAGCATAGAAGTTGTCACCAAGAGAGCCAGAGATTCGATGGAGGCAACCACCATTTTCTTTCATCCTCAAGTCCCATATACTCAGCTGCAACAATCCAAACATAAACTGAATTAAAGAATAAATTCAACCACAATGTCTAAGACAATTTATCTGTAAAAACAAATACCATACAGCCTTTGTTTAATGTCATTACTATACCTGACTACCTTCAGCGACAGCTAATATAAAACTTCCATTCCCATTAGACATATTCTCTATGAAGTTCAGTGAAGATGGATACCACAGCCTGAAAGACCAGGTCTATAAGAATAACCTTTTACTCAAGTCTGCAAACATATGCCATGTACCTATAGTTATCAAGCACTAAGAACATACGTCCTCAGAGTCTGAAGATGGATATCCTGATCATATATATCGATGCTTTTGCAAAAGCTACGCGCCACAGCAGCCTGTGATATACAACCAGTCAGGAGAAGTCTCTAAGAAATACCATACAAGATACTAAGTACTTCTAAAAATAAGTACAAGTAAATAAACATGAAAAAACTTATGTAGAGGCAGTGATCTGCTCTCCAACTTTCAATGCACTTTCTTTAAATGACCAATTACAGGTTCCCACCAAGTTTTGAACCCAGAGGTTCTCAGACAAACCATTATCCACGTTCCTGAGGGGGCAAGAACGAAAGGACAAATGCCAAGCACATGTAATGTCTAAGATTGTCAAGTAAAGAAGCGAGCGTTCATAATGAAAGAGATTGCTCAAAAGGCAAGTCAAATTCAAAGCTTGATTAAATATTCCAAAACCACTTGAAGAAAACAGAAAAGGGAAACCACAAAAAGTGAAAGTATGCTTTATCAATAAAATCTCTATGCAATTGAGACTACCCTGTAGTAAGACATGAAAGAGATAATGAGAACACAAAAAGACATGTACCACAAGATTAAAAAAAAAAAAAAAAAAAAAAAAAACTTATTTGATCCTCAATGCTTCCAAATTTCAAATGGAAATTGAAAAAAAGAAAAATTCATGGATGACTAGGTACCATAGACCATTGATTTGGACTGAAGCAAAGTCCTGCCCAACTACCTTCTCCAATTCCACAATCTTGAGGCAATACCGAGTATGTAAGCCTGCTATCATCTGAAACTAATGAATTGAAGACAGAGTCAACAAGGAAAGCAGGTGATACAAGGAGTTTTAGCAATCATAATGCAATTAGATCACTTACATTATATATATGTCCAGAAACTTATCATATCTCAAATAAATACAGTTTAAATAATAGAAGATTAATCTAATAGCTTCCATTGACGAGCCACAACATAGATAAACTGCACAGTGTGCTATTGGTCAGACAAAAGTCGGTAAAAAGGTTGTGTAAAGAGTAACATTTAACAAGGCTAGCCCAGCCATGAAGGGCAGAACATTAAACAAAAAATCATTGGACTCTTCTCTGTCAGGAAACCTTTTAGAACCAAGGAGAGGAAAAAAGACTAATAATGCAGAAGAGAGAGGACTATAGCATGGAAAGGACATAGAACATATTAGAACCTTATTAAAAGGACTCATGAGGAGGGGAATTTCACAAATCAGTAACACGTCTTCTACATCCACACATTACTTGATGCTTTCTTCTTTAAATTTACATATTTGCAAAAACCCCAACCTGGTATCAAGTTGTTGTAGGAACCGAGAAACCATCATTCATGTCCAATTGGGGATAAAAACATTTGAGGCACATGCTTGCTCTTTTTCCATTTACAAATTAAACATTTCTAATTCTCCTGCTGAAAGTCTCCATAAAAATTTAAAAACATTTAAGGGGAACATACCCTCACCACCTATATGTAGCTTAGATACAATGAGGTGGCCACAGGAATCCACACTTCCCAGCATCAAGTAGCCAGCGCCTGCAATTGATCAAAATAATATAAGCCAACTCTATTTACATTGCCATGCAACAACTAAAATTTGACAAGGAGAAGAGCAGATTTTCTCACACGAGTGAATCCTTAAGACAAACTAGATGACCATAAATTAAGCATCTAATATAGAACATATCACTCCACCAGGCATGGAAGCTGACCAGACACAGCATGAAAGAACTGTTTAAGGAACTAGTAAAGGAATGACTCTTTCAATCATAATCAACATTGCAAGTTTATATTCCCAGAAAGATTATGTCAAGCTAAGCCCAAGTGATATCTTACAAGGGAGCCCACCCATCTCTGCGTAGGACTGGCAGTATCGACAAATATAACCTGCTTCATATATGTCTTTTTGAAAGTAGCTCCTGTGTAGCAATTCAAGCAACGTTGCTTTTGGATAATAAAAGGTTTAACATTAGTATTTATTAAAATTAAACTTAAAACTCTTCTTTGGCCCTTCACTTAGTCTGGTGGTTGGACAAAACTCACATGCAAAGCTTTGGGTTGTAATTAATGAAAATCAGCTGCACACATTACACTAACCAATTTGAAGTCACCCAATAAATGTAATTATTAATACCAAATTGGCCTAAAAGAAAGGGCAACAGATTGTTTTATAAAATGCAGTAGTTTGTTGTAGGCCAGCAGTTTTGCTAGGTGGTACTCTACTGTTCATGTCAAATAGTCTTTGAAAATTAATTGAATGAGCTGACTACCAATTAAAAAAAAAAAAAAGCTTGGCTCATTAGTTTAATGAGCCAAGCTTTTTTTTTCTCTTTTTGTCTGCTGGCTTTTCATAGTTGAATCAGCCAAGACCAGATATTTCTCAAGCACAACTCAACTCAACATCATTCTTGAACATCTTTTTCGTGAAATGAAATCTTCAGGTAGCTTAAAAGAAAAGCCACTTACTGTCAGATTCAGTCAGCACTATACTCTGAATTTCAGATCGGTGTGGGCAACGGTTGACTAGCATAGAGTCTGTAACCTTCAAAAAGCAAGGCCCTCACGTTACAAAGGATCCACACAGGGGATGACAGAATGAACACCAACCACGGAAATAAAACCCTTTTTGCCAGAAGAAAAGCTAAAACCAGTTCATAACTGAAACTTGAGATCACCGCACTCGAGTGAGCCTTACCTCTGCATGAGCAGGAATAAGAAGGCTTTCTTTGCCTTCACCAACCAAAGCCCCCTCCAAGGGCACCTGAAATCATGAAATGGAAAGAGATAAAGATAAGAGATATAATTTTCAGAAAGAGATCAACCATCTGAAAGGACACTAATGAGGTGTTATGAACCCATGATTCTCTAGCCTGTCTAATTGCATAAGCAGATATCCGATAGATGAATCTCAAAAAACTCCAGCAAATGGTGATGGTGATACCCATTTATCTTATCATCTCCAATTCGCCGAGAAAATCTCCACGACGAGTAGTCCCAATAGCAGTCATTCAAGACGCACGGCCATCACAGGCCAACACATTTAAGTTTCCGGCAAAACTGCTCTCTATAACCACCCTCAACTTCATCCTTATAAAACCGAAACAGCACCAAATTCCAGTCGAGTTACCACCATTCCCATTCCCCATCATCAGTCAACAAGCAATTATCAAACACTACTAACTACCACACACTGCGGGCTACGACTGAACCCGACTAAACATATCAGAACATCATAATTCATGCAAATACCAGCTAAAAACGACCGCGTAACCTGGACTCTGAAGACGTGGCAGCCGGAAGCGATGTAGACCCAGCACGAAGATCCTTCCTCGTTAGCCTGCCCAGAAAAAAAGGAGGCAAATTTAAGCTCATTCCGCCCTCAAAACGCCCAGAGCGCGAGCGAGAGCGAGAGAGGGTTTAGGGTTTTGGAGAGTGGAGCGATTACATGGAGAGCGAGGCGAGTGGACTGGAGATTTCCGGGAGAGGGATGGCGGATGAGGGTGGAAGGAACCGCCGCCTTCACCAGATTCCTCGCCTCCAACATTCTCCTCCTCCTTCTCCCTCTTCCTCTCCTTCGGCCGGAACTGCAGACTGAGCCGTTCCCCGTCGTCGCCCGCCGTCGCTCGATGAAGTAGGCGACGGAGCTCGGCGGCGGAAGCGGCAAACCGCCAAAACGAGTTCGAGGAAATTACACTTTGGTCCCCTGAAAGGCTGAAACTTGTACTCTGTTTCAATTTACTCCTCGAGTTTCCGTTCGTTTCTGGACTCTCTCTCTCTCTGTTTTTTTTTTTTTTTCTTCTTCTTAAACAAACCTTCCATTGCATCAAAATAGTTCAAACACTGCAAGGAGAAACACATCAAGATGATGAATTGAAGAAACACAGCTAACACTAAATTTTTTACTGTAGATGAAAGATCAATAAAAGGGAAAGACGATGCAATTCCTAACTGATGAAATGCCCATTTTGTGACTCATGAGCAACAACATTACTAGTTTTATTGGCTCACTTCAAATTCCATCCCGAGTCGTTATTAAGTGGTAAGCGAGAGCCGAGACAAAAGGATGAATACACCAAGGGCAAAAGCCCTTTTGTTGAATAGTATCGATTAACACATTAAAATCACTTTCAAAGACCGTTTTATGAATGCTGAAGGATTGAACTGCTTTACATGCAAGAAGAAGAGTTGCAGCTTCCACTTCCACCGGCAAGTTCCATCTTCCTTGTCTTGTCCACGCTCGGACAACTAAGCCTCTATCCGATCATGCAATAATAGCTATGGCCCCTTTATTATCTTTTCACAAGCCATTTACATTAAATTTCAACTCTTGGTTTGATGGAGGAATCCAAGAGTTTGTCCTTACCCTAATAGAATTTGGTTTTTCATTTAACTTAACTTTGTTCTCTCTCCTTCACATATTTGAATACTCCAAGAAATCTCGTATGGCCATTTGAATCGCCTAGAAAGCAATTGGAATAGTCTAATCATGTAACTTTGCATTCCCATAACGCCATTCTAGTGCAAAGAATTGCTGCATAAAGGGTGAAGAGCTTGCAATCCAATCCCATTCTTTGTGCTAATTTTCCTGGATCAAGAAAGTGGTTCATCATCTCTTTCATAGACTTGGAGTTCCAATTAAACAAAATTATATACCATGGGCTTTGTTTACACAAAATTTGGGCTAGAGGACATGATGTGAACAAATGTACCAAAATTTTCCTTTGAAGCTCCACAAAATGGGCAAGAAGGGTCTGAGTGTTAAATTGCTAAAGAGATGAGAGATGAGGCTGAAACTTTATTTTTTGTACAAAACAATCAAGTCTTTTACAAAAGACAAAAATACATAACATAAAAAAAACAACACCACTAAAAAAGGACCCATAACTACCCATGTTCTGCATAAAACACTTACTCCACTAACACCTAAAAACTAGGATAACCAACACACATGACTCCACTAACTCTAATAACTGAAAAACCAAATCAGCATAATGTGCAAAAGGAAATAACTATTATTTCAACAATCCCTCTCTTAAACTGATATTTACTAACATTCAGTTTAAAGCCTTGACTGTTTTCAACATGCAAACACCTAGTAACCTTCTGAGCTTCACAAATGACTCCATCTTGAGGGTCTTGGTGAATATATTAGCAACTTGATCTTCACTTCTGCAGTAGATTAGATCAATTGTTCCATCATTGCTAAGATCTCTCAAAAAATAAAACTTCACATCAATGTGCTTGCTTCTTCCATGTAGCACAGGATTCTTGGAGAGTTCGATTGCCGAGTTGTTGTCACAAAAAATTTTAGTAGCTCCTGGTTGCTTGAATTGCAACTCCTCACAAATTATCCTTAGCCAAATAGCTTGACAAGCACTACTTGTTGCAGCAACAAATTCAACTATCCTGACAATATAACAATTGGTTGCTTCTTGGATGACCATGAAATAGCACATGTCCCAAACATAAAAGCATAACCCAAAGTGCTTCTCCTATCATCTTGATCTCTTGCATAGTCACTATCTGTAAATCCCAATAAATTGGACTTTTTACCCTTCTTATAAAATAGCCCAAAGTCTCTAGTTTCTTGCGAGTAATGAAGGATTCTCTTGGCAGTTAACAAATGTATTTTTGTACGATTCTCCATATATCTATTGATTAAACTCACAGAATACATTATGTCTGGTCTTGTTGCAATTAGATACATCAAACTGCCCACAATTTGTTTATAAAGTGTGTTGTCAACCTTCTTCCCTTCATGATCTTTGTATAACCTTAAGCCAAACTCAACTGAAGTATTTATAGGATTACAATCTTTCATATGAAATCTGTCCAAAATTTCTCCCACATATTTTTTTTGAAAAATAAAGATTCCATCATTCGATTGTACCACTTCTATGCCAAGGAAGTAATGCATCATACCAAGATTAGATATTTCAAACTCATCCATCGTAGATTTCTTGAATTCTTCAAATATGTCATCACAACTTCCAATAAATATAAGATCATCAACATATAAGCGAGACAATAAGCATTTTCTCTTTATCTCCAATCTTGACAAAAAGTGTATCCTCATAAGGACATTTTGAAAAACCAACTTCAAGAAAATAAGTTTCAATACGATTATACTAAGCCCGAAGGGGCTTGTTTTAGCCCATAAATAGCTTTCTTCAATGTATAAACTTTATGCTCATTTCCAATCTTGACATAATCGGGGGGTTGCCTGACAAATACCTGTTCCTCCAAGTACCCATGCGAAAATGCCGATTTGACATTTAATTGGAATATAAGTCAAGAATTATGTGCTACCAATGCAACCACCAATCTAATTATATCATGTCTTGCAACTGGAGAAAAAACTTTTATATAGTCGATCCCATATTGTTGATTGTATCCCTTGGCTACCAAACGTGCTTTGTATTTGTCAACTTCACCATTTTCTTTCGGTTTTGTTTTAAAGATCCACTTTACACCAATGGGTTTTTGTCCATACGGAAGATCGGATAGCTCCCAAGTATCATTTCTTTCGATGGCATTAATTTCATCATTTATCGTTTTTGCCATTTTTCTTCTTTGATAGCATTCTCAAAAGTTGTAAGGTCATAGTCTGAAAAAAAAAAAAATTGCCTTCAGGTCCTTCAACTTTCTAGTTTCCAATTCTACTTTTTGGGATCTGTCAAAGCTATGCCTGCTAGTGGCTCTTGAATTCTAGATTTGACAACCAACCAATACTTCTTTGATCGTAAAAAATTGTCCATCAACATGCTCCAATGGTCATAGTGATAATCAAAGCGTGAAATTGCTGGTTGAACAAAATTGTTGGTGGCTATTGGAAATATTGATGCTGCAATTATCTCACGAAAGTATCTCACAACTCTAAACCTTCTTTATCTTTTTTTTTTAAAAAAAAAAAAGAAAAAACTCTCCCACGCTTCTCTCAAGCTCTGATACCACTATTAAATTGTTAAAGAGAGAAGAGATGAGGCTGAAACTTCATCTTTCGTACAGAACAACCAAGTCTTTTACAAAAGACAAAAATACATAACGTAAAAAAAACAACACCACTAAAAGAGGATCCATAACTACCCATGTTCCGTATAAAACACTTACTCCACTAACACCTAAAAACTAGGATAACCAACACACAAGACTCCACTAACTCTAATAACTGAAAAATCAAATTAGCAAAACGTGCAAAAGGAAATAACTATTATTTCAACACTGAGAAATGGATTAATTGAAACAAGTTAGCTCGACAAGGTAAGACATCAGTTGCTATCCTCCACAACATCATTTTGTGTCCCTCAAGAGCTCTAGCTTTCCATATTTTGTTCCAAATCATGCGATTGTTGCCATTTTAATCCACAACTTTATGAGTTTGTAAGCATATTTAATAGAAAATATTCCATCAATAACTGGATGCCAAATCAGTTTGTCCACCCATATAGAGTTTGGCACATGGATCTGAAGAACAGCTTGGATTGAGATTGGGCAAAGTGTTTGATTTAGACTTACTACATCCCAAGTTTTTGTCCTAGGGATAAAAAAAGCTTTCTTTCTTTGCTTCAAAACATGGTCTTGATCAATAAAAGAAGGCAGATGAGTTAAAATGTTAGGAATCCAAGGGTGATTTCAGACCTCGATTGATTTTCCATCCCTTATATGATACAAAGTTTCAATTTGAGTATTTCTCTAGCATCCATGATTGCCTTGCCCAAAGGAGAGGCTGATGCCTTGAGTTTGTCACAAGTACTACGAGGAAGCCAACTAGATTTCATAGCATAGGTCAGTGTGCTCTAAACAATTGATCGAATATATATTGCTTTACCCATCCAAGATAGTGTTTCCTTTTTCTGGGCTAAGTTTGTTATCAAATTTTTGTTCATGGGATTGATATTTTGTCCAACCTTTTCCTGGTTTGGGGAGGGGATTTCTAAGGTACAGTACATGCCCAATTGGCCCACCAAATCCTTGGCATTGATTTTTATTTTATTTTATTTTTCACTGGAGTATAGTTAGGAAATACATTACATATCACTCTCCAACTTTTAACTCAATTTTGTCTTGCCCATCTAATTTGATGTGATAGATTGTGATTACAAAGTTTCGTTTGTATCTTGGATCACAATTAGGCTCCATGATCTATCGGATAGTTTGTTCAAAAGACCCAACCATACATTTTCGAAGATGATTTCCCTGTAGAAAGCACCCATTTTGATCAACATCAGTTTTTTAGCTTCAATTTAACTACTTAATGTTCTTTTCGTTGGTCCAAAAGTGGCAACAATGTGGCGAAACTGACTTCAAAATCATCTCACATGCCGGATACAAGGTCAAATGTCCCGGCGAGGTTGTGGGGCAACTTGAGGAAAAAAGAACATGGGCTTCAGGAAGTAATGTGACACAAAATCAAGTTAAGAGGGGGCAAACATTAAAATCAAGAAACAATTCAGTGGGCAATCCATAATATCTTCATTAGGTGAGTGACTCACGACTGTAAGGTGACAGAAAATTTTTGGCCAAAGAGATCAGTGATAACTGATAACCCTAATTGGAAGCTTCTAAGCTTTTCCTCTGGATTGTTGCTTTCTGCAGATGAATTATGAAGCATTGGAGATGAGAAGTAATTTTCACCAGCTGACCTGTTGAAACATTGAAAATATGTCTAGCCCTTACGTTTTTTTCCTCAGAGTCGAATAAGGATGCTAGAGATATTTACGATCCAAAGATTATTTGATACACTGTTCTTGCGATGGTTTCTACTATAGTTTTCTTGCGGCAATTAAAAGGTTTCTATTACTAGAGATTTCTCAACTATTACGGATATATACATATATATCTATATGTGTGTATACTTAGATAAAGTTTCATGATCCGCTATACTTGCGAAGACTCAATTGCAATTAGGTCGCCGAGCTTCATTTTCATTCACTCAAACACATTAACTTTTGATTCCACGACAATCCATGCACTAGCAATATACTAAGGTGGCTGTTATTAGGTGCCAACACGGTGTCTAGTCATCTCGAACTTAGAAGAATAATACAACCACATATAAATAAATAAATAAATGGGGATGTGGGCAGCCAGCTTCAAATGAAATGTAGGAACAAGTAAGATAGAAAGGTGACTCTCACCCCACCCATCAAGCAAAAAGCCAAGACAAATCAACTAGAGATACCTTAATGGGTTGTATGAATAGAAAACTCCTGTTGGTGGAGCACTAAGAACTTATTAAAACCATGTCATTCTCGGAAAATACTAAAATCAATGGTTGCACAAGAAAGTATTGCAATTGGAGACGTTCAGCATCAACGCATCTTCTTCTTCTTCTTCTTTTAAGGTGATAAACGAGGGATTTCATATAAAATTAAAGGGTTCTCTATCTTGTTTCCTTGGCATTAAGACATAGGTCTTTGTGACCGTGACGGCTTGGCAATTAGCGTCATGTACTTGCGTGCGGGGAATATCTTAAACCAAATGTCGGCCGAAAAGAGGAATGACAGATTAGTGATTGTGGGTCATCTTTTTGTCAAAAGGATCATTATAATTAATTGCTTTGATCAACTGATAAACTATATACAATTACTAGCTATGGCTAGCAAGCATTGTCGTCTTAGCTAGGGTTAAAAGATCTGCGGCTAAAATCTCTTAAAAAGCACCAACATCGGAGTCAAGTCCTATTTCTTGCTCTAACTCTTTCTTGGCTTGTGAAAAATGCTGAATCTGGGTTAGTTCCCGATTTCAGCCCTTCACTTTCGGTTGGTACCTAATTTTGACCCCTCCAAGTTTTCGTACAATGACAACGTTAAAGATCCGGCATGTAATTTCACGTGTATGTTTTTTTTTTTTTTTTTTTTGTAAAGGTAATGATATATTAAACTATGAACCAATAATTATAGAAGATTAGGTACTACAAAACTTTCACTCAAAGAGACACAACACCAAAAGGAGTGAAAGGGCACCTAATGCAAAAGAACACCGCACAGCGGTCAAAGCAAGCAGGTCAACACAGACGGCCGAAAACAAAGACAAGACAGCCAGCAGGGTCTAGGAAGCAAAGAGAACAATACCAACTAAGGAACAACAACAAGGAGGACCCAAAGATCCGAGGCAAGGCCGTCAAGGAAGGCGCAAAAAATGGGTAGGCAGCCGTAGGACACACTGAAGACGGCTAATTTCACGGGTATGTTCCCTCCTCTCTTTCGCTCGGTGTTTTCTTTTGAAAAGATCTCTTTAAAAGAAGCTTGAGATCTAAGTTTGGCGTATGTCAAGAGCTTGAGGTTGTTGATTTTTGGTTTTAGATGGTACGGTGTTTTGATGGTGCTTTTTCTTCATGAGGAAGGAATTTGTTGGGATAAACATGTAAATGAAGGAGATGAAAGTAGAAGAAAAAGGAAAAAAGGAAAAGTAAAAGACTGTGAAAGGACGCATGGAGATAGAGTAGAGAAAATGAGTGATGTTATGTGAAATGACAAGTCGAATCTTTAAACATGGGAAAATTTAAAATGAGTTAGATATTACAACAGATTGTTTAAACATTTTTATTAAATTAAAAAAATTCGAATCAGAATTGGAATCGCTCTCAAGTTAATATTTTTGTATGATATAAAAAATAGTCAAGTCAGAATTGAAATTTCACTTAAAATTATTTATGAAACAAAAAGAAAAAATTCGAGTTCGAGCGACCTAAATTTAGAGAATCGGGCCAAAATAGAGTAAAGGGATGTAAATATTTTCCCACCATGATGAAAGGAGGCGACTTGACTTTTGTGTCGGTTCAGTGCACATTTTGTCAAAAAAGTACAAAAAGTGGAACCCACCGGTTATCTCTCGAAGGAAATTTCTCCATGAAATCAATGGATGACACGTTTTTCATTTTTCTATTACTTAGAAAGGAATCAAGAAGGGCGCAGCGTAGCCAGAACCTCGTGAGTAACGATCATCTCAGGAACTTTCACTTCCAAACTTTGATATGACGTTTGATCTCATGAGAATTTTTTGAGCTATTAAAACGCTCGTGATTCGTGTTTAGGGATTTTATTCGAAGTTTTTTTTTTTATTCGAGGGCTCTCTTTGAGGATATCAGTATCGCATGAATATAATCGTAAAAATTATAATATCTTATGTTTTGTGTGTCAAATAACACAAACTAAGAATAAAGAGCCTTTAAAGATATAAATATTTAGTTATTAAGAAAACGACACGTAGAGTTTTTAAATAATAATAACTCAATGTGTAATGTAATAACCGAATTTTTAATTTATTTAATTTACTCTTTGAATTGTCTTTAAATGCTCAATTTGTTTCTCGAATTTTCAATTTGTTCAATTCGGTTTATAAGCTATTCATATATAAGGCAAATTAGTTCTTCAATCCTAGTTAGCGAGTTTTTATAATTACACTATTGCCCAAATATAGGGACGTGTACAAATTGAGAGACTATAAATATGCCTCAAAGAAAATTAATTAGCTTATTGGATTCCAACCATTGTGTTCATGTCTTCTTTTACTTTTACTTTTCTTTTTCTTGTCCTTCTTCTTTTCTTCCCTTCTAATTCTTCTTCCTCCTTCCCCTAGAAGCAGCTCCTCCACCGCCATGGTCAGCCATTGCCACCACCATACTCGTCGTCATACTAAAATCCAACCGAAGCCATTACTTCCCCCCGAAGGGCATATTTGTATCCTTTTGGGGTAAATATACATGATCTAATTGCCTCATAATTTTAGTGGATCTCATAATCCTTTTAAGTACAAAATAATCTAATTCCCGTTCAAAGTCAACTTAGTCAAGGAGATCATCGCATGATAATTTAATTTTTATCGGATGATATTAAGAAATCACCTTTCTGCTCTAAATACTATCTATATTTGTTGATGATAACAAAATCATTTATTAGAAAGATGATGCCATCTGAATGTTTTAGACACGGATCATAGCACCAACACTATCATATGCATGTTATCACAAAACTAGAAGCAATTTACATTACAAGGATCAGACAACGTTGTAAGCATAAAGCAATCAATGAACAGTTACATTGAAGGAAACTTGGAGATTTTTAGAACACTAGCAAGGTTCGAGTTTCGCATCTTGCTTCATCTAACCTTTATCCACACTCGACTTTATCTTCTCTTATCCCTTAAGTTTTTTATGTTTTTGACATTCACTACATGACATAACCATTCACTTGTCACAACATCGTTTACCCATCTCATGGCACTTTAGCTCTACTAGTTTATGCCTTAGTGAGAATTCAATGTGGAAAAAGAGAACCTAATTTATCACAAAATTGATGCCATAATGAAAGAATAGTCAATACATACACATGTTTGGATGTCATTGCCTTTAAAAGGGTAGAATATACTTTAGTAAAAGGGGAAAAGTTCATGAGGCGATCACCAATGTTGAAAATGGTCCCCGTGATCTGATTTGATGCCTGGCATGCACTTTGTCAAATAAAAAACCAATATCAGTATACTGCTGTCTAATAGTGTAAGTTCTTAAAATATCAAATATAGATGATATGAACATGTAAGTGTGATCGAGAGAATCTTTGAAAGGGAAAAGAAAAGCCGGTCTCGCTATATTACGTGATAAAATAATTAATCACTTCTTTTCCAAACAAAATACAACTTTAAGAATGGGGAGGACAGAGAGGGAGGGAGGGGTAAGCTGGTGAGGGTTTAGTCTAAAGCAAGGAATAAGAATCAAAGCAATGCAATCTGACGTAATAACCGATGGCATCCCCCACACTACTGTGTGAATTGCACCCATTTCGGGAATGAGATCATTGACTCTCCCTTCCCCATTTGTCATTGCTCTATTAATAATGGAAATCCTTTTGGGTTCTTCTGCATTTCTTTATTTGATTTCATTTGAGTGGTGCATCTCTCTCTCTCTTTCTCTCTCTCTCTCTCGCATGTTGTCCGACGGACATAAGTAATCTACATAGGTTTCAGCCGGTAGGTGTTCTTCTCTCTCTTTTCCATGGGTAGGTATGTTAGGAGGGTGGACAACCATTCGAGAAAGAGAGAGAGAGAGAGGGAGAGGGAGGGAGTGGGAGGGAGTTGAGTTAGGTGCTTATTATCACCATCATCTTGGGTCTTCATGCTCGAAGGAGGCCATCGTTTACAGCTAGTTCCGGAGGTAGAAGGAGACCCATGTTTCAGCTTCAAGCCTCCATGACTAAGGCAAGAGAACTAAGCATTTCTCCAGGAGTCTCAAGTGCTCACTTCTCGCACTCTGTCAACCCAAATCTCTCTTCCTCCTCCTCCTTCTTCTTATTTTCTCTCTCTCACGCACACAGAGGATCATAGCAAGTGAAATTTGTATAGTTATTGTGATGCTGCTTCTCGTTATTCTCTCTTCTATGGATGTGTTCGTTTAATTAGGAGGTTTATCCATATTTATCATTCACTGGGTTTTTTTTTGTTGCCCATCTCTGTGTGTAGTTATGATTATGAATAGACTAACAACTCGACTCATATAAAAGACATTCGTACAGGCTTCCCTTTTCTCTGATATCTTGAGCGCCTGTAGCAAGTGCAGTAGGGTAGTATTGATCATTTGTTTAGGTAAACTATGATTTTATTAATCGACTTATTTAGAGCACTCTGAGAATTAGCATATGACGGAATCGTGTATGTGAATCCTACTATACCGAAATTTAGGATATAATATTATCCATGGCAAGCAGGGTACGCAGGGCCAAACCGGCCTCCTCTCACATAACTAAAGCGCCTTGTCTGAATTTATCATGTGCAATAGGTTATATGTATCACGATTCATTAGCCATGTCTCAACAATACTCGGAAGCTCAAAATTGAACATATTTGTCTTATTTCATTTCACTGTAATAATCGATTTTATTCACCGGAACAAAATTAATTACTAAATGAAGTAATATTTTGTACAAATAATGGGACATTGTTAAAAAGGTTAGCCCGTAATTATAAAAGCATAATTGTTTAGCAACGTCACATCAATAAAACATATCGTATCATTAATGCGCTCTTTTAAAGAAAAGTCCCGATTACAAGAATTTTCGTGACTCCAGCAAATTTGCCCTAACATGTCGCGGTCGGTTGAATGTCACCGCTAAAACAGGTGATGCGTGAATTAAAGAACTGCTAGCATTGGAAACCCCTTTTCGATAAATAGAAAAAACTACATCCCATCATCAATTATGGAAGAACCCCTGACAATTGCACTCTGCGGCTAAAACTAATGATTATCACCTCTCTTTTGCAAAAAAGAGAAAAAAGAAAGGCTAGAAGGGAAGAACATGTCTACATCCACGGGGGGATTAAATTAATCGAATCGAACTTATCGTTTGAAAGAAAATTTGATCAAGTGGGGGGTGGTGGCTAGAGGACTTTCCCAGCAGCTGAAGGGACCTCATGCTTTTCGACTTTTAAGTGCTCTTTTCCAATTATTTTGATTAGAGTAAGAAAGTGGCGCTGGACTGGACCGTGAGAGTTTGTGCGTTCTTTGGCTTTTCACTTCTCTGCAAACACAGCAGAATCAAGGATATGTTTATATTCGATGATTCGGCATCATTACCGATTGGGGAGGGAGTGAAGCGGCCGCGTGTAATCGGCCCGACAATTCACTACTGAAAAATAAAAAGAGTCAAAAAAGGTTCGTTTACAAAGTTGGTCTGCAAAGGAAGAGCACAAATTTCGAATCGAATATTTGAATGTCTTGCTTATTTAACCGATGATTCGGAACTTGTGACTTGACTTTCAAATTAGTTCAGTTCACTGCACGTCGTGAGCAAATCTTTGAACGGTTTGTGCCGCGTTTCCTAGCCACACCGTAGTTCGTGTGGAGAGTCCGGAGATGCCATGTTCCTGGCTTCTGCGTACGAGTGTCTAGAATCAAGTACTTTTAAGGAAGTCCCTGAAGATAAGTTCGTTAAAAACAAGAATGGTTCACCTCTATTAATAATAATTAACCCGTCTTGGCAACAAATTACAGCAACAATAACTTGCTCAAACCAAATACCATCAGCACGTTCAGCCATACCAAGCTAACGAGGCCTATCGTCGGGAAGACTTAAGGGTCCAGTCTCTCGTTCTTCCCTCTTCTTGGGTAGGATGTAAGCGATAGAGAGAAAGGCATACAGATCTTAACTCATCAGACCAAAGGAAATTACACATTTCAAAGGATATAAGTTCATTTGAGGAGCAATAAGGTTTTCCAATTGCTTCGATTATTTACAACAGACGCAAATAAAAAGGAAGATGGAATAAAGACCAGCTTCATCCATCATTAATCTCCCATTTTTTGGAAAGTCAAAGAGTTCAATTATCCTTTACAAAACTCGAAAGTCGTCGCAACATAATGGTAACAGCACAAACACACACAAGAAGACCCCAATGAAGCGAACTCGAAAGAGGGATCAATGGGAGAGAACTCCAAGCCCTCTCTATGAAATCTTCTGCAGTTCCAAGGTCTAACTACCCTGCTTCTATATAGATAACACAAACTCTTTCTAAAACCTTCTCCCACATAATAGATATCTTTACAACCGCCCTCATTATCTAAAACCTGACATTCTTCTTTATAACCTTATTTATTACCTACCGATTTTATTCACACGCCAATTTGGTGTCAAAGCTAGTTAGACAGATGGCAAAAGCTTGAAATGCAGATAGAGGGTACCGGTAATCCATAGTAAACATATCCTTTCCAACCTTACCAAACTGAAGTATAATTTTATCATGGTCACAATGAGATGAGATGGCTGAGATGGCTGAGATGGTTGGGATGGTGTTGGTGCTCCAGCTGCCTGGTGGTTTGCAGCTATCAACTGAAAATTCTTTACAGAGGCTACAGTCACTCTTCCGCGGAAGTTTAGGCACCAACACTGCAACTGTTCATGCCACCTTGGCGCCTTATTTTTAAGGACCAAAGGTCTTTCTTTCCCCTCATCTTCCTCTTCATGGGGGCCAACGATGTCCGAAAAGCGGGAACTGCTGAATTCGGTTGAATTATCAATTGATCTTGAGAAAGAGATGCTCCGGAATGAATCTTCCAGTGAGCGAGGAAGAATCTCTGGCTGACCCAGGACACTGCCATCTGCCTCAAGGGCTGAGGCAGGAATAGAGTGCATTGTGCAGTGCATCCTCCGCGGACCCCGTGTGCCCAGCACATTCAGCTCATATGTGACCTGAGCTATGTTGTAGCTGCCAGTGGGGACCTTAGGTGACACTTTTTTGGAGTGGAATCTGCGGCTCCGCCCAGGTGGAGAAAGCTGAGCATTGTTGTATGGAGGCTGTGTATCATAGATGATGAACTTGGTGCCAAGAAAATTAGATCTGGAACAAGAGGGAAGAACAACATATTGAGTAGTGTGCAATATTTCATTTGCCAAATTTTAATCAGTTGTCTTTACTAAGACCTACTTATATCTAACTTAAGAGCCTCTCCCTCCTATCTATCTATATTATCACGTTCAAACAGTCAGGTTATGTTACCATGTCCCATGCTCAACAGCAAATGCACCCAATGGACAACATCATACACAAAATAGTGCATCAGATGTGCATGTTCGTGGAGAGTATTAGTTGATGGCACAAAGAGATGCCAGTCATGAACTATTATTAACATGCTCTTGTTAACGAGTGCTTCCGGAGCACTAGTTAATCATACGTAACAAGGAAAACAGTTCCAATACATTGATTACAAATAACATGGGAAAAATGCATTGAAAATGACACTTTCTATATTAAGGTGTTTATCAAGTGGGCACTTGTCAACAAAACCCTATTAACATAAGGCTCAGCTAAAAAGCCAATAATACAGAAGCTCTACAATTCAAGTTGGCGGAAATGCTATCAACAACAGCAACAGCCTAAAAATCTGCAAGTCAGTTTCTTGTTTCCCAACTTTAAAGGTTTACCATTTCATATCTTTTTTTCTTTATAAAATAATAGGATGGCGAGGGGGGAAACCAGTGCTAGCAAGCCTTCTGGGCCTTACTATAACAGTCTTACACCTGCTACAAAATGTTTGATTTCAACCATAACACATTTCGCACCACCCACAACCCAGAGGTCAGAGGTTGGCCAGCTGTCAACGTAGCCCCGCCAAGATGCTAGTAGCCACAAAATCTCCCCAAAGAGGTATACCAAAGCTAGGCAACATAACACAAACAGTTCAGATGTTTGCTCAGGACATCACTCATGAACTCATGGAACACGGATGACCACTTTACCACTAGGCCAACCACCGTAGTGGTAATTGTTTTCCATTTCTTTTTATCCCGCCAGTACCCAAAATAGTACATTCAGGAACTGAGAATAATTTGCACTCCCTTTTGGTATCTTTCCTGGCCCAACAATGAATAGAGCCATCTTATGTACTCTTTTATCAAGCCACCTTGGCGGTTAGAAGATTAGCTTTAATTAAGCTGATAAGGGTTTTGGGTCTCTTATTCTATATAACCAAAGCCATCTTATCTACTCTTTTATGAAGCCACTGGATAAAGATGTAAACTCCAGTCTCCTTTCTTTCCCTCTCTCTCAAAGATCCTCGAATATTAGCACAACCATTACAAATAGAACTACCTAATGACATTAGTTTCAGGAGAAATGGTGATATCAGTACAAATAAATCGCTAATGCCTGTGTTAAAGAGCATTAGTTTCATAGAATCTGTCACAAACTAAATATGAAGGCATGGGCTAAACAAGATATGATTGATGGGCTGTCCCAACCCAACAAATCCTAATGATCATCGAAAGGATCAAACTTTTAAATTAAGCGAAATTCCTTCTCCCTTGATAAAAATCTTCAAGGGTGTAAGCTTAGTTTCTTTGTCTTTAAACATAATGGGAAAGAGGATAGAACACCAACAGCTTCTCTCACCTCAATTTTCCAATGTAGGTGTTATTTGATCTTGATACGTTATCTGCATCCATGGAGATCACATACTCAGTGCAAGTAGTTCTCCTTGTCCGTTTTGCAGAGAGAAGGAACTTGCCATTCTCAACCAGCAGAGCTGCAAAGAGATAGGATCGACAATCATTAAGCCCCGTGCATAAATAATAAGAACCAGGGAACTGATTCAAATAGGAGGCCATTATCTTTTGATAAGTGAGATGAGAGGGTGACTATAATGCCTTAAATATAAGCCTTCAGGTGACAAACAGAAAACAACAAAATGAGAGGCTTCTTAGAAAGGAAGGACCTCTAAAATCATCAGCACATCCATTCGAAGATAGTTTGATCGCTTGAAGACATAAGAACAAAAGTGAGTACCACTCTTCAAAATTAGATAAAGAGTCTAAAATTGAATTGCAAATCCTGGTTCCCTGTGTTTACAGAATTGCATTTTCCTACAGAACAGTTCTCCCCAAGCAGTTTATCGAATCCACGAAGGCCCACAGAGAAAATTGGTCCAAAGATAAAAAAAGTAAAACTTAAAATTCTCTTTAAACGTCTAGACATTTTTAAATATAAACAAGAATGCATAAGTAAGAACAGCATGGTAGGAAGTGTTTCTTGACCATCAGGCACTAACAGTAGCATTAATACACTAGGACCCACTGGTGCAAACAAAGGGAACTCTAGCAACCTTGATGGTTTTATAGCTAAAGAGCCGTAAATCCACTTTCTCAGTCTAGTAATGTACAGGCTCAACAGGATTCTTCAAAGTAGATTTCCTCCACTGTACACAAATAAGAAGGTTTTAATGACAAAATTATACTAGGTATACATTCAAGATTAAATTCTGAACTTTGGAATCTCCATTTAAGTCCATCAAAATAAAAATATATGGAGTTCAAGTTCAGCAAAGGTAAGACTCCAGGTGACTTGGTAGTAAGAATTGTAAACCAGAATGTACAAAGGAGTTAAGTGATTAAGTAATCTTGAATCTACTTTGTGAATAGATGAATCGAGATATTGGAATCTCAAGAACCAAACACAGGCAGGATAAAGGAGTGGAAAGATGCATCTGGTGTGTTCAACAATCGCAAAAAGAAACTTAAGGCTAAGTACAAAGGAGCAACACGGGCAATACAGAAGTATAATAAAAAAGGAATTGATGAGTTGAAACTAACTATGGGATAAGATTTCAAATAGCAACATTCATGGAAACGAATTACGGCTGCAACTGTGGACAAGATGAAAGAAGTTTGTTCAAGGTGATGGGACACATAGAAAGACAACGTTTGCATGTTTGAATGAAAGATGCAATTCTAGAGTGCAGATTAGAGCTACAAGGAATAAGGAAGACTTGAAAGCCATGGAACAAGGCCGTAAATCGAGATCTCAACTTTTTGGATCTTTTCTTTTTAATGATAATTAAGATTTCATCAAGAAGGTAACAAGGGAGTATCACCCCTATACAAACGGCTTGGAGTGGAAGCCACCCACATACAAACTTATGCATAAAAGACTGTTTCTAACCTCTCCAACAAACTAGATGAAGGCTTCATACAAAAATGAGTGGAATTGTGTGAGAAGATCCACATAGCGAAGTCATAGAGAAATTGGGTTAAAAGCTGATGTTTGCTTTTCCTGTTGTCTGGCTTACACAGTGAGTTTTTTGCATCTCTCTGTCATGAACTTGGCTTTCCATTCACTCATTGTGCAGCTAAGACAAGTAAAACTGAAGAGCTGTTTTTGGTTTTAATATTTGAGATGAAGGGAAGGAGCAAAGTGCTAGAAGACAAGTCTAATTCTATTTTTTCATTAAATTGGATGAGTGGATAAGGAAGGTCATTTATGAGAAGCTTTCGTGAATACCTTCAGATCAGGTAGAGGTCTGGTCATCTAATGGTTGTAAAATTAACTTCATTAAAGTTGTAAGGTGAGGTGATTTAAGAAAGGTTCCTCTTCTCCCTTGGATGAGTAGGATAAGAACGGTCATTTATGAGACACTTGTGCAAATAATTACCCAGATCATGTAGTGATTTTAAGTTTGACAACCTAAAACACTGTAACTTAACGATTTTGTCCATGAAGCAATTTTTTCCTGATAGATTGTCTATTTGGCTTGAAGAAGGAAAACCAAAATAAATAATGAAATCTGCACAATTAAGAAGGCGAGAAAAATTGTATCTTTGCATGGGATTAACCAAATGGAGATGAATTCTAAACATCTATTGATACACAACTTTTAGTCAGACATGGACTCAACAAGTAGTTTAGCATTTTAGACCTAGTTTATAAGAAGCTATGCATTCATAAATCAATGTAAAAACAAAACAGGGTCGGAGGGCATGCAGAATAATTTCCAAATATCAAAGATTACAGACTTTTAATGTAAAAGCACAAACCTCCAACCCTCCTCCCCCCCCCCAACGAGGCCCAAAGTAACATTTCAATCAAATTAGTCTCCTTCACTTATACAAAGAAACTAGCCAGGACTATTCAAAAAATCAATACTAACTAAATAATTAAACTTTCCAAGTACAGATCACTAAAGCTGTCTACTTTAAATTTCAGACACCATGGCCTTTATCATAAATGACACTCGAAAATCTAAGCAACCGTTCACTTTTGGAATACCCAAGGGATGCAAGACAAGCCAACAAGCAATTCATTTTCGACATCTTTAGTTAGAAAACTGGGAACATACCAGGGCTAAGGCAGAGGAAGAGGCGGTAAGTCAAATTAGATTTGTCCCTTTTGATAAAACACTGAATAGCTCCATCCCGAGGTCCTGGCTGTCCGAGACAATTGGGGAAACTTTCATCAACTCACCAGCTAAAAAGTAGAACAGAAATATTCACTACGAGTGGCCCCAACAATAAAATCTTTAAGGAAAGTACCTGCTTCAGTGAGACAGGGAAAGTAATCTTGCCAGAGATTTCAGGACATCTAACAATTTCCTTGCACATTGCCCTCCATGATCTGCAAACTCCAGCACAGGCAACAACATGTTTCCGAGCAGGCCAAGTGGTCTCGCTCGCCTCTAATCTCCTGATAATGTCGCGTAAAAGCTCAGGAGGAAGGCTGGCCCATCTGCTCGTTTGGATCGCCAGCGGCTGATCATGGAAATCTTGAGAACCATGTGATTTCCCTCTTATGTGACCAGGCAACCTCACCTCAAAACTTCGCCTGGATAAGCTTCCAAACCCATCCCTTATGTCACGAACTATGCTACGGAAAGACATTTGCTCCAGCTCGGCGACAGATTAGGAACGTTAGACTATATTCTAACGTGGCTGCATCAGCTCGTCTCTGCTTGAGTCAAACAAAAATGACGAACTGCAACGTATACATATCACATCAGCTAAAACAAACTCAAACTCATGAGTAACGCTTAGTATCTAAGAAAGACGACACCATAAAGGAACATAGAGTGGGAATATCTCATTGCAAGATAAGGAGATTCGCAAGAAACCCTAAGAGACCTAAAGCAGCTCAAAATACGGAGGCTTCGCCAGTGGTGACTTTTGAAGGGCTTTGGACCCCATCGGAAACCCAATTTGCCATTAAATCTAACCAAGCTATGCCTACCCCGAGTGGAGAATCCACAAAAAGAATTCACGAAACCCACAAAAACAATTAAAAAAAAAAAAGAAGCTAATCAGACATAATCCCCCATTACAGAGCCCTATGGATATCCTAATAGCATCATTATCCAAGTCAACACGTGCTTTACAACAGAGCACCCACTATTACGCATAAAAATAACAATCTCCCGTGAGTACGCACTTCACATTTAGCATTAGCAAGCATGGAAAAAATATATTCTTGTCTTCGACATGTTCTCTAAGGTATCGGCTGGCCACGGAAAAATAGGCCGAAATCTTCGACTTACAGTCAATCTTTAAGAACAAGTTAATGATCTCCTCCTAAAAATACCACACAGAGTCGAATTCCCGCCTCGTGAAGTCTCCGTCAGTTCGATTCGAGCAAGCAACTAAAGGGCTTCATCACATACGAATCGGAAAGAGAAATTTTTCAAGTAGCGAACCTGCAGAAAACCGGCTCAAAATGGCGGAACGCGACCTCGGCGAGTCCTAATTCAGGCGAAATCGCTCTTCCCGTCGGCCGCAAGCCCAGCCAATCCCAGCGAGACCGACGAGGATCAGAGCTCCCAGACACGCTCCCGCGCGAAACGGAACGAGACTACCGACTCGACCTTCCTCTCCTGCTCCAGTTCGACACCGGAAAAGAGGAGACGGAAGGGATCAACGGAGCCCACGAGCCGAGCCGGAGCTGCGAGCGCGCTCGCGCCCCGAGACGAGGGTTTCGAGCTCGGAAGAATCGAGAAGCTGGGGGACGGAAGAAGATCAACGGAGGCAGCGCGCGACCGGAGATTGCATGCTCGCCGGCGGAGGGATTTCGCCGGAACGAGGAAGCTTCGAGATTTGTCTTCTCCGATCGTCCACTTCGCCACTCACGCTCTCTCTCTCTCTCTCTCTCTTCTGTGTGACGCCAGCAATGGCGGACTGACGTGACCTTCGTCTCGTTATATAGGATTCCACGAACTAACCTTTGCACTTAAACAATAGAGAGAGATAAAAAATATATATATATTTTAATTTTGTTGATGTAAGAATGTATTTTGTGTATGGGTCACGGTGCAATTGGGATTATTTAATTGATGCGAAGGATAAGCTCAATCCCTAATATTTTATCGTAGCTGCTAAAATTCGAATAAAATATCCCAAAATATGGAAATTGGAATTCCCAACCAGCGAAGCTACTGTTCGCGTAGAGAAATTACAAATGAATTCAAAATCGATTATTTTTATAGGGAATGATCGACGACATGAAAATGACACGTCTTATGTGATTTTCGTTTTAGTTTCCTTTTTCTAATTAAAGGTTACAATCTTCATGAAAAAGTTGCTAATTATTTATGCACGGGTTTTGCTCATACAAGTTTAAGGATTCCTTTTTAATATTTTGAAAACAATGAAAAAATATTATAAATTATACTAGTGTTCAGACGGCTTGGATGAAGAGTAGTAATGGTATTGAGGTGGTGTGCAAGCAAATCTTAGATCATGCATAGTGAAACCTGTCATGCAATACCTATCCGTAAGTAGTCATGATGATTGGGTTTCACTACCTTATTACCAGGGGAATGAGTTCGAATCGCGACTTAAGTGGGGGTCCCAGGGATGGTTTACTAGGCTAGCCTCTGAGGTTTACGTCTAAATAATGGCTTGCAGCGAGGCCTCACTAGTGCTACCGAGCCCCCGATGATTTATGTCTAAATAATGGGGGTCCTAAAGGTGGTTTGTTGGGTCAACCCCCGAGATTTACGTTTAAATAATGGCTTGTGGCAAGGCTCCACCGGTGCTACCGAGCACCGAAGAGTTGTGATAATCGAATAGTGATCTCTAGGGGTCTCTCGATAAAAAAAAAAAAAAGCTTATTGTGCAATAAAAATAAAGACACATCCAGCTCGTGGTGACACATTTCGCAATGGATTATTTGCATTCTTCTAACATATTTAGAAAATAATAATCCTTCGCAAAAGTGACGCACCTATTAAGGAAAAAAAAAGGATAGAATTTAAAAGTGCCAGTATTTCCAATACATAGGATATAGTTTATAAATTTCTATGGAGTGTAATTTCAAAGTGAAAGATTGTATCCGGAAATAATGTTGGATTAAAATTATCAATAAAGGGCCGGTGAGTTAGGAGAGGGAAACAATTTATTTATACCGACCAAAAAAAGAAAGGAGGAGACCATCATTTTGTCTACGGGGAACATTTTGTTAGGTCCCAGATATTTAATTAGCCTAATCATCCAACATAATCTAGAATTCGCTTATCCTAAGGACACGTGTTCTTTATTTTCAATTCTAATTTTCATTCTCTTTTCTTATAAAAACTGCTCTCATTTTCATGAACAAGTCATAATCAAAAGTCAACACCAAGATGGATTGCTAATTATAGATCAATCAAGTTTCTGTTTTTCATACATAATTAACACATTTCTTTCGTTACAATCACTAATTTCACAACCCATTTCGGACTCAATCAAAATCACTCTTTCAAAATCTAAGCGTGGTATTCATTTATAATGAGGATTTTATATTCATATAAGTTTCTGCGCACATCAAACATATAATATATTATCTCCGAAGTTGTCTATTTTTCCTTTTTCATCACCTTAATCTCCTAGAAAATCTGAGAAAATCCCACAAAGCCCACCACGAAATTTTTTATTATATTATATATATATATATTATTATTTTTTTACTATAGAACAGACAGAACAACAAGAGTATATAGTATTTTTGCAGGAATGCAGAATCGATACGCAACACGAAAAAAGGAGAGCGCATGACCTAAGCAGGATGATGCGTACCATTAAGTAAATATTATATATATATTTTGGTCGAAAATATTATATATATTAACTGGGCCGACTTCAATGTAATTTTGCAATTGTCGTTCTTGATAAAATCAAGGGTAAAATGACGCCAACTTATTTACAGAGTTAGGTCTACCCTTCCAGATTATGTTATGAAATTTAATGAGTTATCCTAAATAGCAGCACGTAAGCAAAATCAATTGGATGCTCGTGTTCGAGATATGGATTGATGATGACTTAATCTGAAAATTTAATCTTCCTATCTTCTAATCCGCGATGTTGTAATTACTGATCATCAGCTACATGATCTCATAGACACTCCGACATGGGATATATGTTGAAGAGACAAAACAAAGATTACGAGTACAGAACAAAGAAGCTGATAGAAGCAAAGAGGAGTAGAGCAAACTCGAAGTAAAGATGAAAGATGAGCTGGCCAACTATAAAGAAGTTGAAGAAACAAAAGCTGACCTGGTGATCCGTAGAAAAGCTGAGTTGGCAATCCTTGTGAAGAATCGACTAAACAAGAAATTAAAACCAGGAGCCTGATCAAGCTACGATTTGCACGTGTGTCAAGTTTAATCATTTGTTACTAAAGTTGTTATCTATGTTTTTTGAGCTTTAGTATAAAAGGATTGAAGAAAACTGTTGTACGAGTATTATTCATTCTACGAGAACTTGAATCACTATGTTCTCTGAATTTTCTCTCTGTTCTTCTCAAGTTCTCTCCGTATCTTTGTATAACAAAACCTTGTAAGGTTGAACAAGAAGAAAGGTGAAAGGAAATGTTCAACTGATGTATTGCAATTGATTGTTCAACAACTACAGAATACAGAAATCTCTTGTATACAGGTTATCTTCTAGATTCTATTTCTTCTCATGGTATCAGAGCAATTTCCTGGGAGTTCTAGATCTAATGTGTGTTACTGAAAGTTCGTGTGAAAGATCACATGAGCAAGACATTACGAAGATCTTGCTGATTTCTTAGTAAGCTGATTTTCAAAGTTTACTTGATTGTTCTTCGCATCTTCAAAGTTTCCTGAAGAAATAGTATGGCAACAAGATTGCAGAAGTATCCTTTTCCTATCCATGTGAATATAGCCAACTTTGTTACAATCAAGTTGAATGAAGAGAATTTTCTGTTATGGCAAGCGCAATTTAGCGGGTTTATGAAAAGTCAAGATCGATTGACTTTATTAATGGTGAAACATTACCACCTGCTCAAATGATGCAAAGCGAGATTGGGGAAGTGATGAATCCCGATCACCTGGATTGGATAAAAACGATCAACTAATCTCATCATGGATAAGTGGTGCGGTACGAGAGAATATTCTAAGCTTGATAATTGGCTTAGAAACTTCTGGCTTAGAAACTTCATTCGAGGTATGGCAGGCTCTTATAAACCGGTTTACTCAGAAGTCTGTAGCAAAAGAATTTGAGTTAAGAGGAAAATTACAGGCTTGTAGGAAGAGAGATAGACCATTGAGTGAATATCTTCAAGAATTTAAAACTATCTGTGATCAATTGAATGCAATTGGAAAGCCTGTTGATGATATAACCAGGATGTTTGGCATACTTGAAGGGTTAGGTTATGAATATGAAACCTTTAGAACAACCATGTACTGTCTCAAACCTCAGCCAGAGTATGATGAGGTTATCTCCCAACTTGAGAGATTTGAAATTAGATTGCAAACATATTCTATGAACCAGTACAATAATAACCTGGCATATTATGGACAAAGAAAGACTGAAACAGGTCTGCAAAGGTTTAATTCTAGTAGTCAAGGAGAAAGTATTTAAGGGGGATACAACTCTAGCAGAGGACAGTTTATTAATAGAAGAGGTCATGGAAATAATTTTACTGGAGCAGGAAGGAATCAATAGAATACTCTGAACCTGACAAAGCAATATCATGTCAATAAGGGTAGTTAGTCTAACCATGGACAAGGGTTTAGCCAATGAATAATGGTCCTCTGGAATGTCAAATCTATAAGAGATCAGGTCATACAGCACTTAGATGCTGGTATCGCTTTGATAATTCATATCAAGCAGATGAAATACCAACTGCATTGGCAGCTATGCATATTGAAGAACTGTATGGCTCTGAATGGTATCCAGACACAAGGGCTACATCACACATTACTGCAGAACCTGGTATGATTCGAAACTATGCTGCATATAGTGGTAATGATACAGTTATGATAGGAGATGGGTCCTGTTTATCAATCTCATGTATTGGTAATGGAACCTTAAATACAACAACTAGCATATTACCACTAAATGATGTTTTAATAGTTCCTGCAATCAAGAAGAATCTCCTTTCTGTATCAAAACTAACAGATGACTATCCCTGTTCTTTTATATTTGACAAACATGGGGTATATATGAAGGACAATTACAATCATACAACAGTGAAGCTAAGAAGGAAAATCAAGGGGCTGTATCGAGTGGAATCTAGAGCAACATAAGCTTTCTTCACTCAGACTCAACATGAAGTAGGAGAAGATGTCTGGCATCAAAGACTTGCTCATACCAGTTTAAAAACAATAAAGATTCTGCAAAGTCAACATCTAATTCAATATAAGTCGAATGCTCCAAGTAAGTGTAGCAGCTGTCAAATTGCTAAGAGCTCAGCTTTGCCCTTTCCTCTCTCTAAATATATCTCTAAGGTTCCCCTAGAAAAGATACATTGTGATGTATGGGGACCATCACCAATTTCATATGTTCAGAAATTTCATTACTATGTCATCTTTGTGGATGATTTTTCTCGATATAACTGGATATATCCAATGAGGGAAGTCGAAGTATATGATGTGTTTGTTATGTTTCAAAGACTAGTAGAGAATCAACTTGATCACAAGATCAAAGTGTTTCAGAGTGATGGAGGAGGAGAGTTCACAAACATCAAATTTCAGAATCATCTACAACAGTGTGGGATTAAGCATAACATCTCCTGTCCTTATACACCAGAACAAAATGGTGTCTCTGAGAGAAAGTATCGACATGTGGTTGAATTGGGCCTAGCAATGCTGTGTCATGCAAGAGTACCATTAAAATACTGGGTAGATGCCTTCATGACAGCAGTCTATGTAATCAATTTGTTTCCCACAACAAAACTGAATATGAACTCACCTCGCTATAAGCTGTACAAACAGAAACCAAATTGTGCTCATCTACGAGTTTTTGGATCAGCTTGTTATCCTTGTCTCAGATCCTATACAAAGCATAAATTTGATCCGAGATCTCTCACGTGTATATTTCTTGGATACAGTGAGAAACATAAAGGCTACAGGTGTCTTTTGCCTACTAATGGACGTGTCTATATTAGTAGACATGTAGCCTTTGATGAAAAAGAATTTCCCTTTACTCGAAAAACTACTGCCGAATATCAACAAGGATTTGAACTATACAAGCAATGGATAAGAAGTTCAGCATCTACTATATCCAATACTACAGATCAGATTCAGCCATAAGCCAATAAATCGAGTGAATCTTTGCAGAGTACTAGATCAAGTCAGATCACTCTAGAAATACAGAACAGTGGGATCAGCATTGTAAATCCCGCAGTTATGCCACAAATGAACATAGTACTTGATGCTGAGCTTCAGATCACTCCTAATAATGCATTCAGTAATGTTGAAACATCTCAGATATCTCCAAATATTGAACAACAAGTGTCTATCAATCAGGAATCTGACTTGACATCACCTGTTAATACAGAACAAACACAAATTAATTCTGTATCAGAAAGTACACACGGTACATTATCTACTCATCCTATGCAGACTAGACTAAGATCTAGGATTATTAAAGCAAATCCCAAATATGCATGTCTGGTTGAATATCAGGTTCCTGTTGAACCAAAGTCAGTAAAGTCTGCATTAGCACACACAGGATGGTGTCAAGCAATGCATGAAGAAATTGATGCTTTGTATCAAAACAAAACCTGGGAGTTAGTCCCTAAAACTGATCAAATGAATGTTATTGGCTACAAATGGGTGTTTAAAACTAAACTTGCACCAGATGGGAGTTTAGATAGACTGAAAGCTTGACTTGTAGCTAAAGGTTTTCATCAAGAAGAAGGTCTTGACTTCACAGAAACCTATAGTCCTATAGTAAAGCATGCTACAATTCGAATAATTCTCTCAGTAGCAATGGTAAAACAGTGGCCAATTCATCAGTTAGATGTTAAAAATGCCTTCTTACATGGTAACTTGAGTGAAACGGTTTATATGGAACAGCCATCAGGTTTTAAAGAATCACAGAGACCTCATCATGTTTGTCTCCTTAGAAAATCCCTTTATGGACTTTGACAAGCTCCTCGAGCTTGGTTTGACAAGTTCAGCAGTTTCTTACTAGAATATGGATTCTTTTGTAGCTCAACTGATCCCTCATTGTTCATCCTACATGCTGGTAAAGAAACAATCCTCTTACTACTGTATGTTGATGATATCATTTTAACTGGAAGCTCATCTCAAGTTCTCTCTGGTCTCATTACTGCTCTAAGTCTTCAGTTTCATATGAAGGATCTTGGTTCCCTACACTATTTCCTTGGCATTGAAGTTAAGCGTACCCCTGAACATTTGTTCCTTTGCCAAGCCAAATATGCTATAGATCTTCTCACCCGAGCCCATATGCTCGAGTCTAAACCAATTTCAACTCCTCTTTCATTAAGACCAACCATTTTGATCAATGACTCTATGGCCTTGTCCAATCCTGCTGAGTATAGAAGCCTAGTTGGTGGCCTCCAATACCTCACATTAACTCAGCCAGACATTGCCTATGCCACCAATCTACTCTGCCAGAAAATGCAGAAACCTACCATTGTAGATCTACATAGATTGAAAAGAGTACTGAGATATGTTAAAGGTACAATCAGATTTGGCTTATTCATTCATTCACAGAGCACCATGCATCTCTATGGATTCTCGGATGCGGAGGCGGGGGTTGGGTGTACTAAAACCGAAGATCAACAAGCTGGATTTTGCACATATCTTGGCTCCAATCTCATTTCCTGGGCAGCAAAAAACACCAACGGTTAGTAGATCTTCTACGAGAGGCCTGAGTACCGTGCACTTGCATCAACCTTTGCGATCTCACTTGGATCAGCTTTGTCTTACGAGACATCGGTTGTTCTCTTACTCCTCCAATTCATTTATACTGTGACAATAAATCAGCTATCTCACTCACTGTTAATCCTGTCTTACATGCTCGAACAAACATATTGAAATAGATTTTCACTTTGTTCAAGAAAAGGTATCTTCTGGGTCATTACATGTAAAATATATTCCGAGTAATTGACAACTTGCTGATATCTTTACAAAACCCTTGTCACGAGTAGCACATTCTCATCTGCGAGTCAATTGGGAATTTGTGCTCTCCCCATTCCCAATTTGAGGGGGGATGTTGAAGAGACAAAACAAAGATTACGAGTACAGAATAAAGAAGCTAATAGAAGCAAAGAGGAGTAGAGCAAACTCGAAGTAAAGATGAAAGATGAGCTAGCCAACTATAAAGAAGTCGAAGAAACAAAAGCTGACCTGGTGATCCGTAGAAAAGCTGAGTTGGCAATCCTTGTGAAGAATCTGACTATACAAGAAATTAAAACCAGGAGCAAAAGCTGATCAAGCTACTGATGGAGCTGCACGTGTGTCAAGTTTAATCATTCTGTTACTAAAGTTGTTATTTATGTTTTTTTGAGCTTTAGTATAAAAGGATTGAAGAAAACTGTTGTACGAGTATTATTCATTCTACTGAGAACTTGAATCACTATGTTCTCTGAATTTTCTCTCTGTTCTTCTCAAGTTCTCTCTGTATCTTTGTATAGCAAAACCTTGTAAGGTTGAACAAGAAGAAAGGTGAAAGGAAATGTTCAACTGATGTATTGCAATTGATTGTTCAGCAACTACAGAATACATAAATCTCTTGTATACAGGTTATCTTCTAGATTCTGTTTCTTCTCAATATATATGGGTCACCTCTCCCTCCTCGTTTGCCTTCCCCCGCCAGCAGTAAAGCTCGCATCTGGGTCGGGGGCTCGCCGCTCATGACGAAGGTCTAACGCTGTTTTGTGCTCATGGCCGGTAATGAAAGTGACAATGTAAACTTTCTTTTTGTGGTGGTGCACAATTACTATACAAATAGAACGACGAGCACCGGATAGAACAAATAATTAACACGAGAAGTCATGGTTTAGATTTCTTATCTCTCGTTTATGCTCATGTTATTAGAAAATAGTTTCCCGTTTGGTTGATTGAACAAAAGTTTAATTAGAAAGTAGTTTTCAAAGAACTTAATTTCAAGGAAAATGATTTTATTTTTATTATGTTAGGTTGTGTTTTGCCAAAAAAAGCCAAAGTGGATGTCATTTTCAATCTTCATTACTAGAAAAATATAAGAACCACATTTGAGGAAAAGTCTTAAGTTCAAACTCGCGTTTTGAGACCTGGACTTGGTTGTTGAGGTCTCAGGCTTGGCCGTCACAATCCCAGATGCAGGCATTGGGGTCCTGGTCTTCACCTTGAGCAACTTGGCTTTATCGGCGGGATCTAAACCAAGCCTTCGGGACTCCATCATGGACACTGGGGACTCAAGCTCAACTTCAAAGGTCCCTAGGCTAGCCTTGGAGGACCCAGGTTTACACGACAGGATCCAAGTTTCGAGGTTAGTTGTATTTTAAAAAATAACTTGTGATTTTTTTTAAATCCTTCTTTTTTTTTTCTTTTTTTCTTTTTGAACTTAAATAAGGAATTTCGATTGATTGTGACAAAATTTACTCGTTTTCATCAACGGTCGAGACGCCTAAAAATGGAGAAAATATTTTTCGCCAATAGGCAAACCCCTTCAGTTACTCTTACGTGTCTATGGGTACACATTTTTTGTATTCACAATGGAGACATCGTAGAAGGCCAAATCACAAAAATTGACCTTCATAGAATTGATTTAAATCAATTTACGTCTTTAGCAAGGGACTTTATTTTAGTCAAAATAGAGCGTTGGCTCCGATCCTCTACTCAACCATAGGCTACAGGCTGTCTTTCTTTTCTTTCTCCTCCCCTCTTCTTCTTTTCTCTCAATCTGCAAATGTGAGGGGTTGAAATGTCACTCAGTTAGATGATGAAGACTTGCGCAAAGACCACGGTGTTAGAATGATGATGCAAAATCAATATAAGTGGCGGTACACAAAGCATGCATTACTACATTGCCATTCTTAGAATCATAAAAGGCATTATTATCCCTGCGTTCACTTGAGTGATATTACTTTTTCGTATTATATACGTTTGGCAAACATTTGGGGTGCATCTGTATGTCTTAAGTAGTGCATGTTTCCGTTTATAATAGTATATTATATAGACGTGCCGGGTGATATTATGAATAATTATATCATTCATTTATAATTTAATTTATTGCATGTTTTTCATAATTTACCTTAAATGAGAAAATTTCAGCCATTACATCACATGGCGTGTTTTTGTCGATAATGGTATATTGTATAGACATGCAGGGTGATATTGTCAATAATCATATTAGTCATAAATAATTTAATCTATCTTGGGTTTTCCATAATTCATCCTAAATGAGAAAAAAATCATACCCATTACATCAGTGTAATCCCACGCAAGGTTGGCATCATGTCAAAACTTGCAAAACCAGCACCGTGCAAGGATTTCTACAGCCAAAATTAGTAGCTACATGGAAAATCTCTTACAAGATTGAGGGTGACCAAGCATGATTTATCTTTTTTTCTTTCTTTATATAATAAAGCAAATCTTAGGAAAACCTAAAACGACATTTGAGAGATCAAATCCTTTTTTCAGTAAGAATTGATCATATGTTAATCTCCAAAATATCACTCCTATGTAGGTTCCAAAAATATGATGGAAGATAGAGCTCTATTCCAACTTTTCTTTACCATTCAATTTCATATTATAATTTATTTATTATAACCTCACTCCAAGACTCACAATTTTTCAGCAAATAAAATTACCCCTAACTGGAAACATGGACAAGATCATTGTGGCCCAATGAAGGCCCAAAACTTAATGGGATGGGCTTGCTATTTCCTTAAAGAGAGTATCTTCGAGGTCAACCTATGTTGACCGTACTTGTGATCGGAGGTCATCATTTGCTCATCAAGTCTAAAGTGCTAATGTTCCTGAATTCAAGCAAGTACTTTAAAGCATGCCAATCATTAAACTAGGACCAATTGAAATTGATGTATTGACATGCTATAGGCCTAGTCACATCCTAAGAATATATGCATTCTTTTGTAGCGCATGTCACTGTATAATTTGTTAACAAAATAAATGACATTTTAAAGGGACATATATGGTTCATTAAAAAAAAAAAACTGTTTTTTATTCGTATTAATAGGTTTCCGAAAGAGTTGATAAATGTTAAAAAGGGGAAAAAATGAGGCATGTAAGTGGTTTGGTTTGGTTCAATTTTTTTGAAAAACCGAACCGAACCAAAATCCCGAGTTTAATTCAATTAAGTTTTGTTCAATTTTTCACTTTTTTTATTTTTGTTTTTATTTATTTTTCTGCTATATATATGATAAACCCCTTTTTAAAAATTTTTTATTTTTTTTCCTTTTCTTTCTTTATCTTTATCTTCTTCTTCTTCTTCGTTGGTTGGTCAACAGCTAGCAACCAGCCAAAGTCAAGGTCAAGCCTAGCTGGCTTGTGGTGAGGCTCCACCTCGCTTGACGATAGTGAACACGAGCTTGCCTGATTTAGTGAGGTCAAGCCTCCCACAAGTTGGTAAGGCTCCTAGTGAGGCTCCAGCTTACCTCTGGCAAGAAAAAAAAAAGAAAAAAATTTAAAATATCAATTTTTTATAAAAAAAAAAAAAAGGATAATGTATTTGATGAAGGAAGTGAGATGGAAGAAGGTATGGAAATTTTTAGATTTTATTAGTTTGGTTCGGTTAACAGAATTGATTAAAAATTTTTTGATTTTTAATATTATCCGAACCAAAAAAAATAAAAATTAAAAATTTTAATTTGATTCGGTTTTTGATTCAGTTTTTGACACCCCTAGAAAAATACTACAAAAGTTCTAACCTAACATATGGATAAAATCAAGTTCTAAAGCATCCAATTGAATCTATGAAAACTATATTGAAGGGTTTGCTCTTTTCCCTCTCTATCGGCAAACCTCCTTATCTTTCAAAAACTCTTCCCTCTTTTGAAGTTCTTCTATATTACTTAGTCTTTGATTTTATTTTTCTTTACTATGATTATATTTTCTTTTCTCACTCGATTTTTTTGGGAGTTGTGTGTGAATAAATTTCTACTACTAACCTTAGGTAAACATGAAGACCAGTTCGGCCATTTATTTGGTCGGCAGCCATCGAGGAGGATGTTTGTGCAAGGTTCCACAAATTTTGGAGATTAGGTTACTCTCCTCTCTCGATTTAAATTTATGTCTAGATCCAAAAGTCATACTATTCCGAACTAGATCTACATATAAATTTGGGAGTTCCTTCTATGTATTTGATCAATGTTCTTTTAATTTATTGATGTTGGTGTCTATACAAGACGATGGTAATGAAAATGTTGATCTAGTTGTGCACCACAAGCTATTGCAAAGGAGTGGAAGATTTTGATGTATGCTTATCACCAAATCTAGTGTTTGGCTACTAAACATTTATAGTGGTAGATCTGTTCCACAGTTTTTCGAGATTTGCTAGGCTATGTACATCTTGAGTATTATGTTAAAAAGTGAATGAAATCTTTCTTTCAACAAATAAAAAAAATTAATGTAGTCATCCAACCCAAAAAAAAAAAATCAATGTGGTCCTAGATTTTTTTTTAAATGAAAATGCAAACAAGCCTGCATGGTGGAACCAAAGCTTGATTTTCTTATGTTGGTTACTTCCTATGGAAGTTAGTATATTCAAAGTGCTGGCAAATTATACAAATAAAAGTTGAAAAGTTAAAAATTACTAAAATGTAGATTATTAAAGTGTTGGTAAGTTACCATTAAGTTAATAGACGAAAAATCGCTTGTTTTTTCTCTTTTATCAACATTTTTTTTTACACTTGTCAATATTTATTGGATACTGATGTTGGGAGAATGAAATCCATTTCTTTAGGCACGGAATAGAGTTCCATTTTGGGAAATGGAAAAATTCCGATGTTCAAGAAAGGATAAGATTCAAATTCATTAATGGGTGATTTGAGGAATGTCTTGAGAAATTAATAACCCACTACTATACTAATTTAAAATGAACAACATTTGGATATGTTCCACATGCCATTCATACACCATAATTAGACCATACTAAATATTTACCATTATTCTTTTGTGGGTCCAAACGCAGCCTTGTATTACCCGAAACAAAATCATATTTTTTCAAGGATCCACTAAAGAGAAAAGCTCACGGAAAAAACGAGGGTTCTACTATCAGTGCGTGTTTCAGCTGCTAAACGAAAAAAAGGAAGTACAGAGGCGCCTGTCATATCACCATTTTTCCCCCTTCAAAATGGCCAGATTCTCCATCGTTTTCCGCGCGGCATTGCGCGATGCTAAGAAAGGAAGGGCTTTGTTCATCCTTTTTTTGGTAAAGGCTTTGTTCATCCTTTTTCACCTCGTTTTTTTATTTTTTTCGCAGTTTCCTTCTTTTTTTATTATTTTTTCTATTTCAAGAAAAGGGAGGGAAGTGGATAACGATAAAAGGAAAGGAAAGAAATATCTCAAGCTGGAAGGAGGAAGGAGGTTGGAAGCAAATGGCCATTGATGGCAACAGCCAAGCAGGGGGTCTTCCCTACACTTGTACAATTCGCTGTCCATTATCATCCATCTCCATGTTTCCGAACGCGACCCGTCGAGTTCGTGGGGCCAAAACTTCTTTTTTGGTTGGACCACCGTCCCCCCCTCTCCCTTCACTGCCTTAACTTCACCAAAGTTGGACGCCAATATGGTAGGGCATAGGCAAGTGAAAGGAGATGATAATTATACACATATGGCTTGAAATGTGTGGAATCTGACGTACGTAGATACAGCTCTCGAGAACGACTGGAACCGGTACCGATGAGACTGTGATCGGGATGGCAAAGTAAAGATGCAATTGCCGTCGCTAGAACGATGATACATTCGATATGTGCCTATCCATACGGTGAAAAACTAATGCAAATACATCCTTAGAATTCATTGTAAAAGTTTTTCTGATGTGATTAATATTGTAATTTATCCTTAGAAATTGTAAAAGCTTTTATTGTTAATATTATAATTTATTGTTATACGAGTTGATCTAATAAGGTTTCTTAATAAATTTAATATGAGATTGCTAGTATTGGCCGAGTAAAGTCCGATCTATGATAAGAAAGTTTGTGATTGAAAGCTCTATAAATAGTTTTTAAATTTCTCTTCTAACCCTAAAAACAAGCACCACCTCATAAAGAGAGAGTGCAGGGTAAGGAAGGTGATAGAGAAGAAGGCTTGAAACTTAAAGTGACGTCAATATCCGCATCAAGAACAACGATCTCCAAAATAGGTGCACAAATCATTTCTTCTCCGTTATCATGTTCTTGAATCCTGGTGATGTTGGGGTACTGACTTCGAGGCTAACATCCATATAATGTATCGGACAAATAATTATTATCGAAATTATACATCTCTAGTATCTTCGTCGAATAGTCATAATGGAGGATGGGGGTGGTCCTGGAATAGGCGCTATATGTGAATTCTAGTGAAACTCTATATATCTCACTGGCACCACTTGAATTTGACTAATGGGATGCCCTACCTTCGGCCACCACGGCTTTAAGTTGCTGGGGCATGATGTATTTAATCTTAGAACAATGTTAGATTTTGCTACGCACCCAAATAAGTCACCAACCAATGTAGGTCAATAGCTATTTTTCTTCACCTTTTTTTTTTACTACACGATAATTTAGCAACCGCCGCGAGATAATAGATTGATACCTAACAAGAAAGAATTAAACTTCCACATGCGATTTAGTCATTTCATATGAAAAGCGACTTCTCGATGATTTTAACGCGTGATTAGTGAATAACTTAATTAGAATAATCAAACCGAAAATCAGAACTCTCTGTCAAAACTTGCTCGTGCAAGAAAAGCGACACAGACCCAAATTCTCTATTAACCACATCATTTACACCAGAAATGAAAAATCTTATCCTGTTCTACATGTATCTCTATCCCCAATGTGAAATTTTATTTTCTCAACCCCAAAAAAATCGTAATAAATTAGAAATAAACATGAAAGTCCGCTCACCTTTATCTGCAACAAGCCCATTTCACTCTTGCTTCGGCATGAATCCGTCCACCGCATACCGACGGGATCCGACCCTTTCATCGATCCCCACGAAGTCTTGCCTGAACCCGGTGAAGCGAGCCAAGTTTCACTCGGCTGCGCCCATTGAAGACGGTTTGCTGGCCACGATCTCGAACTCACGGCCGTCGTCATCGCCATCGTCATCCTCGCCCTCCTCTTCCTCCCGATCGATATTGCTGGGGTCGTCGTCGTCGTCGTCATCTTCTTCTTGGTTTTCACCAATGTGGTCCCCTTCCATCTCATCCATCTCTTGCTGCTTGCTGTTGCTGTTGCTGTTGCTGCAGCTGCTGCGGAGGCGGCCACTGCTGTTCCGGGGCCACCATCAGTGGAGCTGCCGTGCTTATCATGGGACTGAACTGAGTGGTGCACGTGAACAGCGTCGAAGAGCCGTGGTCGCCGCTCTTGCTGCTCTTCTCTCGGTATAGCTCGTCGAGCTGCTGGAAGTAGGGGCACGTCTTGGAGTCCTCGCGACGCTTCTTGTTGGATTCCTTCACCTTCTTGAAGTACTTGTTTATGTTCTCCCACTTCTCCTTGCACCGCTTCGAGCTCCGCTCGTACCCGAGCCTCCGCATTGCCACCGATATATCCTCCCACAGCGGCCCCTTCGGCCCGTTCTCTTGGTACTTCCCATCGAGATTCGTTCTCAACCTTATCAGCGCCTCGACCTCCACTTTCGGCCACCTCGAAGAGCTCGCCGTACCACCTCCCGGGGGGGTCGCAAAATGCACCCCATTGTCGGCCTTTGGGACTTCGATGCTCCTCATCTGAGATGGAAGGGCCGCCGCCGCCGCAGCCGGCGGCGGTGGCGGCACCGTGGATGGTTTTGGTGTAGCTGGGGTTGGCACTGCCACTAGCTGTTGCGACAGCGGGTTATTATTCTGGGCCGGCGAAGACCTGCGGCTTTGCTGTTCCGCTATCTTCTGCAAGAACGACATGACCGCCGTATCCTTGGCTTCGGCAGCCAACCTCTCTTGGGCCAGGATCTCGCGCTCCCGGGCAATCCTCGCGGCCTCCTGCATCCACCACGACTCTTCTCGGGCGGCCCTCTCACGCTCGCACTTATCGATCATCTCCAGGAAGCTGCGGTGCAGATCCTCTTGCTTGTCCATCACATCCTTGATCACTCTCTCGAAGAAGTCCCTCCACCTTCTCTTCCGCTTATTTGGACGTTTTCCTCGTGGCACCCCCTCATCCGAGAATGTCGATGACGAGGTCGAATTGGAGGTGGGTTCTCCAGGCCGGGCGCCCCTGGGGAAACCAGAGTTGGGTGGAGGAGGAGGAATGACAATGGTAGGGTTTGAAGGTGGTGGGAAGGAAGGCATCGTGAAGTTTAGGACGGTGGAGGAAGTGGCCAAGTTATTCTGTGGGATAATATTGATGTTGTTGTTGTGGTGGTGGTTACTCATGTGGGTTGTGGATAATGGAACGGCGGCGGTGGGGACGTTAGGGATGCTGTGAGGCCCGATCACCGCTTGCATTGCTGGGGGCTGTGCTGCCGGAGCTGGAGGCCTTGGTGGTGGTTGCGACGAGTGGAGGGTGTGATTCTCGAAGGCCTCCAATTGATCGAAGAAGCGGTAGGTCTTGCCCTCGTGCTTTCCGGTCCTACCGTCCTTGGTGCGCTTGTGGTACTTGAAGACGTTCTCGAATTTCTCCTTGCATTTCTTGGCACTCCGATGATACCCAAGCTCGCTCAGCTTCCTGTGAAAACAACAGTCACAGAATAAACAAATCCCACACTCGCATCCACGGACAAAAACATCAACAGCCCAAAAGTATCTTCCTCGAGCGCACAACCGCACGAGGGACATACAATTATCAAACAATAATCTGGATATTGAACTAGGAATAAGCAACGAGAGAGAGAGAGAGAGAGAGAGAGAGAGAGAGAGAGAGAGAGAGAGAGGCAAAAAGATGATTGAAAGGAACTCATCTGAAGTAAAAGCTTAATGAAGATTTCTCTTGTTTACTTCAACAGAAAAAGCAAAGGCAAGACAGCACAGACAAACGAGTTCCCTCGATCTGAACTCGACTCTCCCCCTCAACGAAAGTTCACCTTCATTAAATCCACATACGAGCAACCCCAAGAAGAAAAGGACAAAAGAACCGCACATGTATAGGCAAGATTATCGTCCTAGACCCTGGAGATATTCTTGAAACATTTGGAAAGTGGGGAGAAGATTCAAAAGAAAAGCAGATCTACTGCACCAACAACTTCACAAACGCTCGAGCTTTCGCCTCAGATCAAAGTAGAAACAGCTAGGAAGATAGGACTCGGAAGTCGAATTACCTGGAGACCTCTTCCCAGAGCGGACCCTTTGCACTCGAGTCCCGGAAGGTCACGTCCATGTCCGACCTTATTTTCAAGAGAGCCAGCGTCTCCTGCCTCGGCCACCTATTCCCGCCGCTCTCCTCCCTCCTCCTCCCTCCCTCCTCTTCTCCCGAATTCGGCGCGAAGCTGCCGACCTCGGCTGCCCCGGCTGCTGCAGCGATCGCTGCCACAGCCTCCGCCGCGTCGCCGGACGCTCCCGGCACACTCGGTGCGTCCCCCATCACAGGATTCTCTCTCTCTCTCTCTCTCTCTCTCTCTCTCTCTCTCTCTCTCTCTCCCTCTTGCAGCAGCTGAACGGAGATGTAATGGAGGGCGAGACAGGAGAGGAAGAGGGAACAGAACGAATCTACCAAAAAAAAGAAAAATAGAGAGAAGGGTTAATCCCCAACAAGGGTTTCTATGAGAGGAGAGGATGATCAGTTTGTGGTGAATACAGTAACTTTTTATATTTTTGAGGTGGGAGGATCTGCTTGTCAATCTCAAGAAGCTAGCTAAAGCTATTTTTTTTTATATATTTATTTCGGCTTTCCTTTAAATTATGTATAGAAGAGAAAAAAACACATCTGAGTGTACTCTTTTTCTCTTTTCCTTTTAGCTGAGGAATCTGCAGATTTAAAAAATAAATGATTTTTTTGGGATGGTTGGTTCTTCTTAAATAAAAAGGAAAAAGGGAAGAAATTTATAGTAGGGAGCCGATCTTGTCCCCCCTCAGTAAACTATAAAAGCGGCACAGAAGGTTGCGTAAAATAAATGAATTTTAACATACGAGCGTGCTGAAAATAAGATAGATATAAATTTAACTGATCTTGATTTATTTTATTTTATTTTATTTTATTTTATTTTTCTCATGTCAACAGCTGCATATGGAGACAATAGTGATAATAAGTTGGTTTTTGTCTGTCCAGCTAAATTGAGTTAAAAGCCGGCCCATGTAGGCCACCCCTATTCCCTCTCCATTCTCTCCCCACTTCCTTGTCTTCTTTTTATATTTCATAATTTTCCCCGATCCGATACGATCGGTTATTCTCGAAATTCAAATCTTTGGAAGAGTATTTCTTATAATGTATGTATATATATAGATGTTCATATCTTTGCATTGACATCCGTGTATATACGAGCACAACGAAAGTGAGAATCGATCTACCTTTCGAGATCATATTATAAAAATTGTGAAATTAGCAAGTTGAAAGCAATTTGAAAATCGATACAACTATTTTTGCAATGATATACATCTTTGTCAAGGAAGTAGCAAGGCAAGTTCCTAGCGCCACAGTTACCACCTTTAGAGTATACTAGAAAATAAATAATTTCAATTAATTTAATGAGAAAGTACTTTTCAAATCCTTTTCAAAATTTAAACAAATTTACATTCGTTACGCAACCCATGTAAAAAGAGTCGCACAAACTATTTGATTCAAAAGGGTATTGCAACCGACATATGTCGTGTACTAGACATGATTAGTGTAAAAATCGATTAAAAATGAATTTCTTTTTAGAGAAATGAATCATCACGGGACTCTACATCAGAGTATGTAGATCTTGCCTGCAGATCACATCTGATTGGCCACGACTGAAATAATACATGGTCATGTGAACATGGTCACGGTCACATCATTTGAAGCTCAGCTAATCTCCTTTTTACTTTCGATAAACAAGGGTTTTTCCTCGCGATTTCAAAGGCTGGCGGATCCACGTGGGGCCTCCAAATGACCTGTGTTTAGCGTAGCCCTAACATGGATCCAATTAGGCACTTAATCATTGAAGCCAATTACAGCACAAATCACACCGGATCGGCACGGCTGATTGCGATCCGAGTGCGCTCCCTGCAGTCCCCCAATAGTTTATACCCGGTAACTCCCTAGTTCAACTGGCAACCGAAATTTTATAAAAAAAAATTGGGTATTAATTATTGTATTTAATAATTAATAATAGGAGTGAGAATGTGATACTCTCTTGTTGTGGGCGCAGGCGGGGTCCTACACTGATCATGACCCATGCAGCTTTGACAAGTATAATATGTAGTTTTTATAATCGGGTGAATAAATATTGACAAAAGGGCATGAGCAGCCGATCTTGCGAGGAAAAAGATATTTATATTTTTTAAAAGTGGGATCCACTATTTTGAATTGAAACTAGTTAGATGGTGGGTCAATTTTATAAGGCCATGCCCATTTATGAATCGAAGTGAATAGTGGCCATTTTCGGTTAGATCGTGACCTACCGGGACATGTGGTATTAAAATATTGAATGGCTTGGTGACATGATAATTATTGGAAAATTCAATGGCCATTAACCCACTTGCGGCATAATGATCTATGACGAATGATCAGCAAGAGGGCTAGTATACACAACCAAAAAAAAAAAAACCCAATTTCAGAATTTCTTTTCTAATTCAGTAACAAGTTCAACAGAATTATTGAAAAAAAATGGTAAATACCGAACAAAAAAATCTTATACTCCAATTTTTTTTGTATTATCAAAAATCCTAAATGTGCCTACTCTGACACAAAAACTCTCAATTTTTTTTCACAAAAAAATCCAAATTTATATATGCGTGGCATATATACTATCTATTTTAGTTGTATTCAAGATATAATAAACAAAAATAGTTTGGAATATTAGTATAATAATGGGCAAACTTAAGGTTTCAGTGACACAAAAAAAGGTTGAAGATGTTTATGTTTCAGTAGGTATGATTTGAGATTTTTTTGTGAAATTAACTCAAAAAAATATGGATAATACTCAATAGTTATATAGCATCACCTCTCATACATATTTTTTTAATATATATATAGTTTAACATTCAAGCACTATTCATGAGTGATTGGGGAGGCATTTCCATCATTATCAAGAATGAAGGGGGGGGGAGAGGGTGGACATTGCCGTTGGCGCAAGTTGCTGTACTTCTTTGTCAATTAAACAGCACTCCAGCACGACTTCATCCATACGCACTTGCACCTGAAAACGACCCCCCCCAGAAGAAAAAAGTTTCAAATAAATTTGCCTTCACGCGCCGGTTAACAAAATACATAGAATACCCATTTTCAATTTCAACGACAGCCCGTCCAAAAATTGTGGATGAGACTTGAAGGCCGGGAAAGAAAAATATCCGCGAGCGATGGCGTCATAAAAAAGGTCCATCCATCCCAATCTTTAACCAAGGTGAGAATATATTATATTTTATAGCTAGTCTCGCTGCCGTTTGTCCAGATGATTAGGGTTGCACTGATCTTTTTTTTTTTGTCAGGGTTAAAGCGTGAAGGAGAATCATGTGGATCTTCGCTTCCATCGCAAGGCATGCGCCATGCATCTCCATTCCATCTTCTTTTCTTCGGTTCTTGCTGTCCTCTGCGTGGTGCTTCGCTGTCGCAGGACATTGGAGCTGGCGTGAGGAGTGAACTGTAATGGATCCCCCTTCGTGGGGGCGGCTGCAGAGCTTCCCTTTGCTGGAGAGAGAGAGAGAGAGAGAGAGAGAGAGAGGAGGAGAGAGGGAGGTTTACGTAATCCGAAAGCGTTTTTCACAGCCTGACAAGTACAACCGGAAATCTCTCTGTCAAAAAAACTAATCTGTATCTCACATCCTGGATTTCCAGCGGGGTTCGGCTCGCTGATGTTGATAAGAACAATGACGACGACAGAGCCGTACGGCCGCTTTGTAATGCATGTTATTAGGTTATTCTTGATTGGCCGAACATGGCTCGGTCGCTTGAGTGCTTTTCCAGTGTACCCAATCATTTTGCAAAAAAGAAACGCCTTAGATTCGGATCGAACAGGTCCTGTCGCAGTAGACACTGTATGATCAACGGCTCAGATAGGTTTTGATTTGATGAAGTCGGCCGTTGATAAGATTTATCCAACTTCAATCTGTCGGATCGATCTTTACATCCTCATATATAATGCTCTTAGATTCCCGTTCATTTTCCTAAGTTGGCTCCATCTCATATAATATGGAAGCCGTTTGATGACATTTGCTTCAAACAAATTATGAAACGTACATTCGAGAAAAAGTATCAAGTACAACCCTAGGTTTCAAGTTCGGACACTGGGTCCAAGGCCGGCCTTGAGGGACTTTCTTGGTGTTGGGGGGACTTGGGGTTGGCCACTGGGGTCCTGGGCTTGTCCTTAGAGACTTGATCTTAAATGCTGCAAATCGGTGCACAACTTGTGAGGTCCCAGTTTGGGTGCTAGGGACTTGAGCATGGATATTAAGGAACTAGGCATGGGCACCTGATTTGGACGACCTTGACCTATTCCCAAGGGACTTAGGCCTATCAAGGTCTTGGGTGCACTTGAGCCGGGAATCTTGTCTCGACTTCGGTGACCTAGGCACAAGCAAGAACAACCTAGGTGCGAAAAGCCGAGTACCCAAGAGCCGATCCTAGGGACACGGGCACAATTGCTGTTAGTTGGGCTCTCATGCCTAATTATTGGGGTCTAAGGTGCAAGCATTGCGGTTTCATTGTATTTTCGAAAATGATTTCTAGTTCTTAAAAAAGGAAGTCTTTTTTTTTTTTTTTAAATTTTATGAGGGTCGATTTTTTTATTATGATTTTTTTTTTCCAGTGATTCATTTTGATTGTCATTTTCTAAGCTATGCAAATGCCGAAAAATATTCTTGACAACAAATTATCAGTGGAACGCGCGGGACGCAGGACTATTCTTTTGTGACCCCGGAAAAAACGGCCTTCATTTAATGGATGGAACACGGAATGTTCAGGTAGCCAACTAGCCACGGACTCAGACCAAAAAAAAAAAAAAACCTAGCCACGGATCGAACGTACAAGATACGGCCAAGGCCTGATATAATTAGCATTTGATAGTATAAAGGGATTAATCGACCTGAGCAGTGTACGACCCAAAAAAAAAAACTTGAGCAGTGCGTCTAAACTATATAAGCAAGCCAATTCCAGGATCACTGAATAAATCCTTCGTACAATACTTAATATTATCCTTATTTGCATCTATTGTAAATAAAATAATTCTATGAGTACAAAATTACGTTATCACTCAATTTGTAAACATTATCATCGCGATATTTAGCCGTTTCCATCGAAATGTCCCTAAAAGTCAGAGTACAATGGACCCCCCATATACTTCAATGCGGGGAAAAAAAACCTTATCTATACGTATAACCCGAACAAAAACGGCAGGTTTAGACAATTCAAAAGAAAATATGCAAGCAATAATTGAGTGCAGTAGATGCAGAGTCTAATGTATGGCACAGAAATAATTAATTTCATATATTATCACAGGAATTCAAGTAAAAGTATCCAATCAATCATATAAACCCGTAATTTTCGGCGCACTAACTTTTCTCATAGAAATACACATATCGGAAATTAGATTGTTTTACATTAAATATGTTTAGAATTAGCCTTCTGAAAGCGGCCGTTAATTTCAGATATTATTATCGAAAAAAGAAAAGAGGGTTTAGAGAATTTTTTTTTTTATTATATTTTTTTTAACCGTTTGCCACTCCTCTCAAACTCGTGGGAAAGATTGCTTGCTCAGACATCATTATGTTGGCTTTGCAGAAAAGGGGATTGATTAATGATGGTGGCGTTCGGAATCTGTCTGAAGATGCCTGAGAAAATGTGCAGATTCACATGTGAAGAAGAAGGTGGTAGGAACGTGGTTATTTAATGAAGGAGGAGTTGTGCATGTGGATCGCCAAAACGTAATGCTTTGCCATTAAACTAACTGGTCAGCACTTAGGGTCCGTACGAACTAATTTCTCTTTTTCTGCTTTGCCTCGTGCATTGCCCAGATTACAATTATCTTAGGTTTTTGTTCTCTCTCTCTCTCTCTCTCTCTCTCTGACATTAAAGATTGGAAACTGGTTTTTTCATACCCTAAAGAAGAAAAGATCAGATCAGGTTTTTTCTATTATTATGATTTTGATTTGTTGTATGAAATTATAGGAAAGATAAAAATTTTAAACATTGTTTGAATCTGTAAGAATTGTTGAAAAGTTTATATGTACATGCGCATGCCAAACATTCACATTTTTGTAAAAGTTTCGAGTATTGCGGATGTAAAAGAGAGAAAAAAGTATTTCGGTTGTGAGATTTGACCAAATGAATGATAAAAGATAAAAGTCTATTGAAACAAATAATTCTATTTAGTTACATTTACTATGCAAAAAGAAGAAGAAGAAATAAATGAGTCAATTTCGTTTATACTTTTTTTGTTTCACGAAAAATAAATTATATGAAAAATATTCTCATGAAAATGGATTGTTTATATTGCTTAAAATAATTAAATATTTTCATGGATGATGAAAATATTTTTCGGATTTATTCATTTTTGTAAGTAATACAAACAATTAATTTTAAAAAAATATCTTCTATATCATTTATTTTTCACAAAACAAGAAGAGTTTTAATGAGATGATGGCATAAGTCTTACGCAATTTAGAAATTAAAAATGTGGTGGATTGTGCGTAACTATCGCTTGATACCTTAAACTTCCAGGATTGAATGCCTTATCAAATAGATCATTGAGGCTAAAGACATCGAAATGACAAGCTAGGGAAACAAAAGGTGGACGCCCTCGTGAGGAAACCTAGTGACGAGGAATTCCATTTCTTCTTCAATAAATAGATGAGCATTTATTTATTATCTTTATTATATATTATTCTTGTTTTTTTGCTGGATGTATATGATTGCATCGTGGATTGCTGCGAGTGCAAGTACTCCCTGCTACATATCCTGTCCCTCTTTTGTTCAATCTAACAAGAAATGATGTCACAACAAGTTATGTAAAATCATATCATAGTCCCAATAATTGTTTTCTGGACTTTATAGGCAGATTGGCAAGGGGGAGTTCTAAAGAAAATGTCAAGTAGCTAAGAATAATAGGAATAAAAAAAAAGCCGCAATTTTCTAGGGCATTAATTAAATAACGTAAGCAAGGACTTTAACCTGCTGGCCCCGATCGAAAAAGTTACAGGCAATAATACAAAAATAAATATAATAAATGTTGATAATTGTAATTGTGATTATGATTTATTTGTGTGTGTAGACAAAAAGGAGTTTACACCACATGGTGGGCATGTGGATGTGAATGAACACTTAGCAAAGGGCACTGTCCACCATGTCTGTCGCCGACTTGGCCACACCCCACGTGGATCCCTTTCTTCATCCCCATTTTAACCCCTTTTTTCTTCCTTCTCTTGAGTCCCCCTTTCATTTTATTTTTATATTTTTACAGAATATTTCTCTGTTTCTATTTTGTATTGAAATATTGAGCTAAAGATATAATTATAGGTACGATAGAATATTAATATTGAGGAGTCCTGATTATCTATGATTTTCATGTAAAGATGCGCATAACTAATGTGATTTCATTCACGTAAACCGTTTAAAGTAAAGGATAAGCTAGTTCTGATTCGGACACCTCTAATGGAAACGATTGTAATTTTTGGAGTAAATTTTAGGTTTTGTGGCCTAATTCTGAGTATACCTACATGTTCTTTTTTTATTTAAGAAAAAAGTAAAGACGGAAAATTATAAAATCACACCACTCCACTCCGAATGTACGGATTCGATTAAGTTTTCACTTAATTCTAGCATTATTCTTAGTATATACCTTCGCCCGAGGCAGATCAACATAATAAGAAAACAAAATTCAGGTACACGAAACTTCATTTTTTTTTTTTTTTCTTTTTGTGTGCAAATGTAAATAATAATATGTCCGGCCGCTTTTTCAACTGGATGTTTTATTCTATTCGTGAGATCAGCCGACCATTTCATGAATTTTAAATTTACAACTTACGGGTTTTCCTTATTGTATAAAAATAAAAAAGTAAAAGACCGGTTCGTTTTTTAAAAAGGGTGAGATTTATCTCCGTCCTTAAATCCAGTTACTCTTATTTAATATATTCTGCAATCTTATTATGGTTTTTCTTTGCTTTAAGAATTGAGATTATATCAAGTTAGGTATAACTTCACGTCTTAAAGTTGCTCTCTTCAAAATACCATTTCGAAAAGTTGACATATCAGTTCAAATTTTTTTTCATGTGGCTCATAATTATTTTCCTATCCTTTGCCCTCTTCTTTTTACAATGGCATCCCTTACCCAGATTATCTTGCTCTTGTCACCCTGTCCGCCATTCTTACCGACCTCCCTCGGAGCCGAGCGACACCGCCGGCCGTGTCGCCCACGTCTTCCCACCTTGCGCTAGCAGTGGCTGCACCGTCGCTCCTGGATCCTTGCTTCAAAGAACTTTTCTCCTACCTATTCTACACATTCTGTATCATTATCGAAGTTCAACACGTCATAAGAAAGGATTATCTGAAGCATGTCATAATTAACCCGTTCTACACAGTAACTAGCGCTGTTCCTAAGTCGTCCTATTAAAAGACTTGATGGATTATAGAGTTGAAAAGTATAGTGGACTACCCCACTTGAGGAGAAAGGTCAGGGCTCATCGCGTTGGAGACACGTCCAAATTTGAAATGACACGAGGAAAAGAACAACAGCGGAATCTATCAAATTGGACACCTGCCAATCCAACTGTCATCATTGCATGTCTTTATACAACACCTAAAAATAAAAGGTAGACTAAAATTTTGAGAAATGCCCAATTATTTCTATGTACTGAGCGAATGAATGCAATTATCAAATTCAAATTTTTAATGAGTCTTTATGTGAATTCCGCATATGTTCCAAATTTCTAAGTAAGCTTCTTCCCGCAAAAGTTCATGGAACAACTCCCATGTGCATGTGCCAAACAATCAGCTTTTTTTTTTTTTTTTTTTTTTTTTTTTGGGTGAGAATTGGAATTCGAAGCGTGAAGTTTTCAAATGATTAATTGCTCTCGATTAGGGAAGATCCTTCTTGGAACATGGGGCCATGTGCATGTCCATTTCACCAAGCAACATATGCGGATGTTTAATGTTTATCAATTGGGCCTGTCCTTGGTTCAATAAATTAGAGAAAACCTAATTTTGTTCTCTGATAAAGGATGGTACGATGAAGAAGGCACTGAAAAAATCTCCAAGGGAAGAATATAATTACCGAATAATGCATAAACTGTATTCTGCAGAAGATGTGGCGTACAAAATAAGTTGAGTGACACCCACGTAAATTATTCTAGTGATCGAGATGTAGATGATTTCTATTTGGGATACTGCAAAATCAGATGATTGTGAACCATTTGAATATTTTAGGTCGGAGCCATATTTTACTTGATTCCTGATTGGAAGAGATTTTGTCCGAACATGCATTTGATTGATGGATGGCATCTGTATTCAATAACCCATCAATCAAAAAGCTAGTTGAAGGAAAACACATCCATTATGGATTCCATTGTTGGTTTATAAACTCATAATCTCATAATAACCGTGATCATTTTGTATTTGTTTACTATAGTTGTCATTTTCTCAACAGCTTACGGATTGATTTCTGCAGTATTTGTTTTTGTCTGTGTGGTAGAGACCTACAAAGGTGCTAACGAGCAGGAAGATAGACCAAACCAAAGCAAAACCGCATTTGGCATTAAGTATAACCATAAAAAGGATGGGAGACCTTATTCAACGCTGATGAGATTATTAGGTGCTTCTTAAACATATAAACTAATTAACCATTCAATTTTTGCATTAAGTTCCGATTTGAGCTTGAATTTTAAGAGTGGTAGTTATTCTGGCCGATGCAGAAAGATGAGATGCATTGGACTAACAAAAGATTTAGCCTGCTAATTTTTGGCGGGAAAAAGGACGACTATTTAAAGAGTAAATAAGTTTCGTTTATTTCATGAAAACTGAATTATTTTAAAAACATTTTCCTAAAAATGATCATTTAAATGAATAAAAATATTTTCATATATCCATACATAAATTATTACCGATAATAAAAAATATTTTCCCCATTAGTTATTTATTTCAAGCAATACAAATGTTCATTTTTAGGAAAATATTTCCCAAATCATTCTTCTTTTTTTGCATGAGCAAACGGAGTCTAAATTGAGTGGTGATTAAAAAAAAAAAAAGAAAAGAGAGAGCAACTGGCAAGAAGATCTAAAGCCTTAATCTCAGAAATTGAGTGGTGATTAAAAAAAAAAAAAAAGAGAGAGCAACTGGCAAGAAGATCTAAAGCCTTAATCACTAGGATCTTGAAAGGGTCTTTAATCAGCTTCCATATAATCAAGAGCTAATAGGAGTTAATGAAAGCCTTCGAGTATAACATTTATGGAAAGACACAGTCCCTAGAGAATATTTCCAGTTTCTATACATCTCACAATTGATTTGATTCTCAAGTGTAACATCATTAATTGGTGTGGCTCAATCAAATTCAATCGCTCTTTTCAGTATAACAAAACTCGATTCATCAGTAGATCGCTCAAATTCTCGATGCATAGATGAACCGAAACCAAAACCTTGTAATCTTTAGCTGATGAAAAGGTTTTGAGCAATGTAATCATGCGGTTACATAGGACCCGGTCGACTTAACTGCATTCATGCTCCAACCAAAGATGTTCATCTGTGCAGAAGATCTGCAACCGAATGCAACCGCTGCGTCTCACGGTCACACGACAGGGAAACGGAAGACGACAATGCCCCATCTCTAGCATTTTACAGTGACATTAAGCAGATATTTGAGTTAGGCGGGCAATCCCGGAAAATTCAATAGGGTCTTTTCTGGCCAGTTCAGTGAGACTATTTTCAGAAGAATTGAGGCAGCAGCTGCAGATCTAGAATCGAATTAGGCAAACTTTCACTATATCACCAAATGCCATGCCGGAGTTGAGAAATTCAGGATGCAAGCAAGAAGGGAAAACGCAAACATGATTGCTTCATGAGCCGAGACTTGAAGTACGTATGCATAGTCACTGACGAAAAGAGCAAAACGTTAAACCGAGAATCGAAACTCTGTTATCTGACACTTCAATTTATCTTTCTTTCTGTCCAACTTAAATCCTACAAACAAATTTACTTGTTCAAGCAGACAAAGCCATTCATCACTCATGGTCACTAAATTGTCTACTTGAACAACGATGATCGATTGACTTGGGAAATCCCAGTACTTTGCACCAGAGAATATTTATACCAAGGCAAAGTTCTGTTGGTTTGTCTTATGTCCAAAGCTTTATTGTGGAGATCATGTCCTGTACATCTGATGGCAATTGCCGACATTACTTGCCAGAGATCCAGCATTGTAATCTCTGATCATGTTTAAACATAAAACACCTCTTTAGCTTCTAATCTGTTAGAACATGACCCCAAAACGCATCCCCGAAAAAAAGAAAAAAAAAAAAAAAAAAAAACCACCTTACCGGCGAAAAGAAAAGTAAGGATTCTCATGAGAATAACAGCCAGTGTGAAAGGGAATGGCGTCAGGCCTTACAACATTGAGAAAAACTTCTGGGCATTTACCTCTTAGAATATCATAATATATAAGTGACATCAATTTTCAAGACACAAGCAACATAAACGCCATTGGATGCCAGTCGTAGCTTCTTCTTTTTTTTTGGCAATTTAGATAGGTTTAAGCAAGCGGCATACAAACCAGATATTCCTGCGAAGAACGGTAGTAATTTTACCTACAGAAGAATTGCACAGACCGCACATAACACAGGTCAGTGCATGAGCAGAAAAAAATGCTCGAAACTTTAGAAGTTAAGATTACTCGCGGTAAAACCTTTCAAGCGCAAAATAGCCCGAAGTGCTGCAGCAACAATGTGTCTATTTTACTTTCCTTAGGGTTCTGCCAATGTCATTCTTTGCAGTGATTGCCGTATAGTCACATAGTCTAACAAGATCATTATGGGGTGATTGTCTCACATCACCAGACCAGCTTAAACAAATATTTTTATGTCTCATTCTCCTCAGATCGTAACAATGTTGTTCCATGCCCAGCCAGTCAGAACTTTGTCTTCCGTGGTACGCTCCCACCTAGCAATCATCATCATCCCCGTTACAGCATTCGGTAAGCCTGTTGACATCCAATTGTCCAGCCCTCCCCATCATAAGAAGCATAATCCGCTTCATCCAGCATTGAGAACTTATCCACAAGAAAACACTTGATGCATCCCACAGCAGTCACTACTTTCTATATACTTTGAATCCTTGTGCTCCTATTTGAACCAATTTAAACTAACTTTTGTTTTTTTTCCATCATAATTCAAGACTCCTTTGTTTCTCTCATTAAAGCTATATGATCCACAAAACATTAGGGAACTAAGCTGTGGACTGTAAGCATGTGCCTCACTAGAGTGAAGCAGTAAGATCTCAGCCAAACTCAATATATGTTTATAACCTAATAAATTCCTCCATTGGGCCCCTTCCTTCAAAATCTATTCGCATCCCATTACAAAGAGTTGCCATGTATAAGTTTATTTCTTCCATTACGAAGCTATCTAGATGGAATGAGGACAACGCATGCTAGTTACACTCAGCAAAAACACCCTCAATCTGGCTTAAGGTATTGTTATACTTTTGATTGCAATCCGATAACACCGCCAAGTTCCAGAACACCATCTCAACATCACAGTCCAGTTCTAGCATCTGCTAACTAATTTAAGAGATGAATTAAAAGGGCACAATATCAGAGAATAGGAACCTACAAAAAATTCAATTTGACATTTACATCTAAAATAATCAGACACTGGTTACAACTCATATCATTCGCATTAAAAAATAGAGCCATTGCACCAATGTAGACATCAAAGAAAGTGAAAAAGTTATTAGCATCCAAGATCGTGGAACAATTTGAGCTTGGATCCAGACTGAGGCAGGTCAGAGCCCAGGATCAATAGCGACACACTGACACATGTCACAAGAAAGTCCCATACATTTCAATTGTTCAGATGATGACAACTACTAGCAAATCTTTTCTCCCATATAGGTCAGCAGTCGGTGACACAAATTAAGAACACAATCATACTTTATTTTGCACTATGTATATGATGAGATTCAAATACTCAAGATTTTCCCTTGCAGTTCCATAACACCATCCCAAGATCACAATCCAGCTCTAGCCCCGCTAACTAATGTCAGATAAGAATTTAAAGGGCACTATATCAGAGAATAGGAACCTATAATACTTCAAATTGACTGTTATTCACATCTAAAACAATCAGACACTGGTTACTGCTCATCACTTGCAGACAGAGATGGCACTATTGCACCAGTGTAGACATCAGGAAGAATGCGAAATTTATTAGCATACAAGATAGTGCAAACCAGTTGATCTTGGATGCAGGTCGAGGCAGGTAAGAGCCCAAGAATCAATAGCGGCACACAATGTAATAAGAAAGTCACACACAATTTGTATTGTTCAGATGTTGAAAACTACTAAGCACAGTCAGCAGTCAGCAGCAAGTATTATGCACACCACTGTACTTTATTTTGTATTATCTATTCAATGTGATTCAAATGCTCAAGATCTTCCCTCACAAGTCCCAACTATAACATTTTATGCTCTCTCTACCCCTTTTGAAGTACATCACTGCAAAAACCAGAAAACGTTTCATGTGTCCTGACCTCCTCGAACAAGCTTTTCTCATCCTACTAATTGAGGTAACACCAATTTCTTTTTCAAATATATTCATTTGGGATCTATCTTTTCTTGAGTACTACTAGAATCAACAATGCATTTCATCCTAGTGCGATCTTTCTGTGCATAAATTGGCAATTTTGGGAAAAAAAAATAATTAGGGACTAATCTGCAAAACATAGTTCAGTTCACATTGGGTTTACCAAAGATGTGACAAGAATAATAGTGTCAAGAGTAATTCAAGATTAAATCACGTTTTTGATCTAATAGCTTAAGCTTTTAGAACAGTTAGCGGTGGTCCCATCAAAATCTCACACGGTATCAGAGCAGGAGGTTCTGAGTTCAAATCTTTCTAGGCCCCTATTTTCCTTCCCAATTATATATTTCCATGGTTTACCCTTAAACCAAAGTCCAGCCTACTCGTGATGGGAAGTGTTAAGAGTAATTAAAGATTGAACCATGCCTTCATCTAATAGCTCAAGCTTTTAGAATAGTTGGCGATGGTCTAATCAAAATTTCACAAATAAAATTCAGTATATTCCTAGAAATCATAAAGTTCAAAATGCCAAAGTCACTTGGAACTAAACTTTTGATGAAATCCAGCTTCCTGCACAAAGATTTAGCAAAAACTAAAACAACTGGAAAGTGAAAAGGATTTTGTGTAGTAATGAAGGATTAAGAAAAGGCACCATCACGTTTGCATGCATAACACGTGTGTTCATAGCCATTTAACCTTGTATGCCACACAATAGGTAGCTTGTGAAACACTATTCATGTCCAAAACACAAACATATAAACCTTAGACTTATGGAAGATTAGACAAGCCTCTTGACTCAAGTAGATATCCATGATAGGAAGGATTAAAATACAAAAAATTTCCCAGGTTTGAACTTGTGGATAATCAGACAATAAGTAAGATAGAGGCACCTTGGAATCCGATAAATAGAAGCAATCGGTATACTAGGAAGAATAAACAACACATACAACTTTCTCAAGTTTGAAGTTTTGGAAGATTCAACAACGCTCCTGATTCAGAACCAAGCAATCTACATAACCTACTGACAGGAATCTAGTACAAAAGATAACACTGAAATATTCAAAAGAGATTTAAGTTACGTGATGCAGGAATTATATCTTTGCTGCTGAAGAGGGATTTGAACCCCCAGTTTCCAGTCAATACTTTCATCAATTGAAAATTTCCTAGATAGAAGAAAAACCATGGGGCAATATTGGAATTCTCCATGCGTGGAAAAGTCAATATATTTGCTGCACAGAGCATACAAAATTTAACCCGTAGTCAATAGCAACTCTACTAAGGACCTTTCATCTCTTGAATAACGAAAAGAGTCAAGTTATCCCTTAACCAACTGATTAAGGACTTGATTTGATAACAAGCTTGCAAGACAAAATGTTGTCCCCTAACGAAGAAGCAATGTGTATGAGACTCACTCAATTGAAAAAATAGAAACAGATCTAATTCAAGGCCAATTATATCCTATCTTAAAATGCAAAGAAATCCAGAAGGCTGCAGCAGCAAACTAATTCTTGATTGACAGACAGGAGTTAGCTCGAACAGCATTCATACATTCCAAAAGATAAACTATGCAACAGAGAATGTGAATAGACCCAGTAACAATTTAAGGAGAGCAGAAAAGGCAAAAATCCGGTGGCTAAAGATATATCACAAGTAAAACCAAGTACATGAGAGACATTACAAGATGAGGGTCAACAAGAAGAAACAGACCGTCATATATCGCCACTCATCTACTACTGGAATATTTTCTCTCTTTTGCAATAAACATCAACTACTGAAATTTGAGTAGCACCACTCCACTGAATATTTAATGGCAGCTACTAGCCACAAAAGGAAAGCTGCATTTCATGTTGATAATCTCAAAAAGGACAAGACTGACCTCGCTATCTGTCTAACTAAAGTCAACACCCATCTCCTTTTGTCTCAATTCTAAGGCCATACGTTCATTTTCAAGCTTCATCTTTTCATTTTCCATTTTCATCTTTTCTAATTCGCGGTCTCTTTTCTTGCAAAATCTCTCCCATTTGAAGCGCTGTTTCTCCAACTCCAACATCTCATATTGAATTTGTAACTTCTGTTCTTCCAGTTGAAGTGAACGAGATTCATTTGACTGCTTCTGTGACCAAGCCCTATTCTCTGAAAAAGTTTGATTCATATCAGGATGTCCCACATGAGAATGGGAATGGGAGCTTTTGTTGAACTCTTGAACATTCAAAGAAGAACCAAAACTGAAATCTTCATGGCCTTGGGCTTGCTTCATCCTCTTTGCAGAACCCTTCGAAACCCCACACATTGTCCTGCCATCACCATGAGGAGCATAATTCTCCTCATGTTCGTCATGATCATCATTATCCACATCTTGATCGTCCTCATCAAAGTCATCAGGGTTGTTTCTTCTGACATCATTATTCTCATGATCATCTCTACTTCTGAGAGCCTGCTGCAGAGAGCGTTGTAAGGCTGGGTCATGAGGTAAATGTAGCCGATTGCTATTGTGGTAAGAGCACATCTCTTCATAGAACAAATGCTTTGAGCTCAAAATTTTCCTGACATCATCCTTCTCCTTCTCCGAAAGGAACTCTATCACATCCAAAAGTGCAGGATTCTCGACCACCTGGCAAGAAGTCCCCCGACCAAGCATATCGTTGAGTTTCTTGTACCTCTTATTAAGGTCATTGAACTTATCCTCACACTGCTGAGGTGAGACATGGTAACCCCTCTCAGCCAAGACCTTCGAAATTGACTTCCATTTACCCTTTTTCTGCAAGACAGCAAATTTTCTTCGTCCCCCACCCCCACAATCTGAACCTGAATCTTCACCTATATAGGAGACAGCAGTGATCAGAAGTCTAACCATCTTATCAGTCCATTTCACCCTTTGCCATGGTGACCCTTTTTTCCCTTTGCTTACATCATTATGACTATCAATACCATCTTCGGTAAAGCTTGGATCATCGTCATCGCTCGCTGAGTTCTTGCACCTCTCCCCTCTGTTGAAATCTCCCACAGAGATCATCTGATCGCAACCTGGCAACGCTCCCATGGTAAGTGGGAAACCCTCATGGATCGAGGGGTGGACTCCAGGCGTCTGGCGAGGATGAGAGTGATGTGGCTGATGAAGCGTGTGCGATTGTTGTGCTTGACCGTGGATTTGCATTGATCTCTGCAAATCTAGACCTCCATATGCAGGATTACCAGGGATCATACCTCCTTGTGACATATTCCCTTCCATTGCCTTACCCAAACAACAATTAATCAAGACACGCGAGCTTATCTCACTTAAAACCCTATTTTATAAATTTTTCAAGCGAGCATAGCCATCTGCCAACGCAAATTCATTTACCCTGAGGGCCAAAACGAAGCAAACACATCTTTTTCCCCACCCAGCTCAAGCAAATTCTACTCACTCTTTGGGATCCTTCCGACAGTTCCCAGATCCTCAAGCAAGCACCTTTCCCATCACAGAAACACCAATCCAGCCACTACAACACGAATCCCACAAAATCTCCTGGATCAAGCCTAACCAGACCAAACTGCAGCTCACCTCTCACACAAACCCAGCACTAAAAATCACCACAGGTTGAACCCAAAAGAAAACACACACACCCAAGACGCAACTCCTGAAGATTCAATCCAAAATGTCGTTCACCAGAGAGAAAAGGGACGACGGACTTATCTGGGCAGAACCCTGCACAGAGCTTCGCCACCCTCGACGGCAGCGCCAAAAAAAGTCCCTCCCAGAAAAAAAGGCGAGGAACCCACAACACTTACGGGCGCCCCCACAAAAACCCAAGACCCGTCTGGCCTCAGCGGCTCAAAAGGAGAGAGCTTTTTGAAGGGGGGGAAAAACAGAGAAGCGTGTGCCCGAAAAACAGAATAAAAATCCGGCCTTTATATCAATGCGACTGCAGTCCGCAAGTGGGTTCTTGTCTTTTTCTATTTACTTATTATCTTTTTCCTCCATTTTGCGTTTGCGTTGCGCATCGATGAATTTTTTTATGGGGGAAAAAGGCTCTTTTTTTGCAGGTTCAGTGAATGAAGAAAGATCCGTTGGCCCCACGGTCGGACGTCCAAATCAAGATTCGAAAGATCGATAGAGAAACTCCAAAGGCCAAATCCTACGTCGAACAGAAGCGTATTCTATCGACATCGTCGCAGCGTAATGACAAACAAGAACAATAATTGACGACTTGGGGAGGAATAAAATTTGAGGAGAAATGGTTGCTTTCTCACAAAGTATTGGAAGTGGAACAGCGATTAGCTGGGGAAAAGGAGCAATTTGCAGTAGATTAGTATATTTCTATGTGGCAACTTGGCCTCCCAAGTGGGGGGTTTCAATATTGTTTTGTGATTAGCTGGTGCTTAGATAATAAACTATCTGTTTAATTATAAAATAACGTTGTTTAGAATGTGACTGGAGGCTGCACTTATCAATTTTGAGAAATTCTCGATCCAAACTTATATCAAACCAATAAAATTAGAGCTCAAATCAAATCGATAAATCTGGTTTGCTATGGGTTTGGTTGGATTTCAGACTGTTATCATCAAAGTGATTAGTAAGTAAGAAATTTAATGGATATTTGGGCTTTATTTGTTTTGTATAAAAGTAATAATTTAAAAAATAATTCCTTGAAATGGTCATTTGTATGATTTATAAAAATAAGTTAATAAAAAATATTTTTATCATTAATGAAAATATTTAGAAATAAATTATTATTGATAATAAAACATTTTTATTGATTAATTATTTCAATCGATTATTTTTAAGAAAATATTTTTTAAATCATTCATTTTCCGTGAAACAAATAGAATTTTAAATTATCTAATTTTAACTTGAGATGGAAATTGATAAAAATGCACCTATTTCCACACACTTATTGAAAAGGGGCTATAATCATAACTAAATATGATAAAGTTATCCATATATTGAAAAATATTATTTAAATTAAAAAAACATTATGGAAGAGAACTCTTTCATAAGTATCATATGAGATTAGAAATCAATCAATAATAATGACTTGAGAAGTAGAAATCATTTATTTAATAGAATAGAAGAATCTTGCGAATAGGGATAATTCACTTAATTAGGCTGATTTCAAATTTTTTCAGTCAAAAAAGGAGGCAAAAAAATATTCAACTCATCAGTCGAGCTCGATCATATCAATTTCCATTGTTATAAAACCAAACCAACCTAACAAACCAAGAAGAAAAGTCTCAACCAAAACCAAACCTAACAAATCCATAAACACTGCACTTTTCAGTTTGGCTCGGTTTGGTTTAGTTTAGTTTAATTGGAATTTAGTTTTTGAAAAAACACCCCTAATTACCAATGCTTTCGTTGTTCATTTTGGTGGTCCATCAAGGCATGGCTGTGGAGTCAAATCTGAATACCCGTGATCGCCCTTGTCAAGGGTTTCATCAAGAAAAAACCAAGGGAAAGGGCGTACTCTCGCGGAAAAGTTCATACGGAAAGTTCATGCACGTGGCTGAGAATATCGAGATTAGGGTCCCCTCACCTTGTCCTTTGTCTCTTTAGGTTTCGTTTCTCCCGTCCTCCCGTTTTTTTGGGTAAACGAGTCCAAGGTCACGACGCGCGTTTTCCCTTCTCTCTTTGAAATTGGGGACAAGTAGGTGTACTGGAAAATACGATATAGGGAACCAATGTCATGTGATTCAGAACGAGAGTTGAATTGCCAATTCAACATGTGTCGGACAGCCTGAATCGACGAATTCCAAAAAAGCAGCTTTGACCCAAGAAAGTTCCTAAGACCACGCAAATTTCGCTAGTACCACAGGAGACCAGCCCTCCCAGAGTCAACAAATGATAAAAGTAAAAACAATCCGGCAGACTAGATCTTATGTTCCTTATTAACAGTTCCCCAAGAGGCCGAAAAATTGGCTAGTTATCCACCAAGCTACATAAAAATTAATGGTACATAGAGATTCGTCCCATAAGAATCAATATGTCCTGGCTTTCCCTTTGATAAGAAACAATCGGAATTAGAGAGATACATCAGTACACACAGTAAAGGAAGGGAATGGATATACTTGAGACCAAAAAAGAAAGTATTAAACGTCCCGATTTTAACATGCCCAAACGATTACCATCCTCTTGTCAATCACTGCGTTGGCACAATCTTACACGCATTTCAAATGCCATCCCACTGCTTTTTAGTTCCTATGAAGCACATGAGCCATGTCAAGCCAAATTGAATGCTTAATTGACCTTCACACGATACTCGGAGGATCCCCAACCCAGTTACAAACAGCACGAGGCCACCGAGTGCGTATGCAGTCCACAAGGGGTGCATGCTGAGGAGGCTCTTGTTTAGCCACTTCAGCATCCTTTGCGTTTGACTGATCCCCACCTGAGCTAGAGGGCGCTGCTGCCATGAATTCTTCAGGGGTCCATCGTGGCGGGACAGAAACTCTCAATTTAGTAAGTCTAGGCCTTTGAACTGGAGCCTCATTTCCTGAGTTTGCTTGGCCATTCAAATCCGACTTTGCAATTCCATTGAAATGGTAAAGATCAAACACCTTTTTGCCCATCAATCCTGAGGAGTCCTTTAGACCTCCCAAACTGCTGTCTAGATCTAATATGGCCTGCCAAAATTCACTCCACACAATAAAGCCCGAGCTGCAAAGTTGATCAACTTTTTCAGAAGTAAGCCTGATGTCAGTTTCCCTTAATACTTGATGGAATCCTTCCACACCAATAAAACCACCCCCTCCACTCTGATCTTGTGCATCAAAAGCCCTCCGAATCTGTGATTCCCTTTCTTCTAGTTCATTCTCTTCCTGAACAACCGTATCAAGAGCAAATAGGACTGTGTAATGGGACTCACTTCCAACAACCCATATAGGCCAGTTTGGGCACTTCAAATGCTGCCCAACCTTGCAAAAGTTAAGTGATTCTAACAGAGTCAGAAACCCAACTTCCACGCATGTTGATACGCCCTTTAGGAACATACCACCACCTAGATCCATCCTCCCATCAAAAACGTTGGGCACAGCCTGCCCGCAGAGGAGCAGGTTCACAATTTCCTGTCCCAAGACAATCGTAAATTTGCATCAAAATTTTCTCCGCATCTTCACTATATACCATTTGCACAGTAAATAAGATACAAGGTATTACTGCCCAACAATAAATTTTTGATGCAATGATAGTTACCTGCGACGCATGGCCAAATGGTGCAGTTACCAGAGGAAGACTGGGATCATCTCTGTCAGCTTGAACAGCATCCTGCGATTACAGAATGCCTCAACACCATTATTTCCTCTGTTTGATCATCATCATCAACTACATTTCCTCACACATTAGTTTTCCCAGTGGATCAAATTTCTTATTTTTTAGATCGTCAGTTATTATCCCAGCATCCTTTCTGTGGCCTAGCAAGATGGCATGATTTTAAAGTTTTGACTTATGTAAATGTTTGATCACTTTCTGAATTCTGACTTTTGGGCAAATAAAGAATAATTAATAAAAAAGAAAAATCTTTCTGACTAATGGCAGGATCATGACACAAGCAGTATTGTACTAATATTGAGAGGAATCATAGAACTTAGGCAGCCAAAAGAATAGGAAATAGAGCTCTCCTCCTGGATCGTGGAAAAAGGGTTTCACGTTGAAGGCAAGATACCAAGACTTCGCAATACATTCTATTAACATGGTCAATAAAAATGGAACATTGGCTGTATCAGAAATGTGTTTTAACTTCTAAAGATAAACTGTTAAATATTTTATCTCTCAAAGAAAAACTAAGATTTGGACAGCAAACAAAGTAAATGGAAGTAAACATGAATATTTTTTTTTTCGGTAAGGAAGTAGACATGAATATTTGTAAACTAGTATTTGACAAGCTTGCCGGATGACTAGAAAGGTGAACAGTATCATACCAGTCCCCGAGAAAGTAAGGCAGAGATAAGAAATAGCAGTGCCCCCATTCGACTTTGAAAAACAGGAAGTGTTGCTTCAAGCCTCTGAAAAACAGTAGCTTGCACACTATAAGTCTCAACTCTTAGAATACTCTGCAAATCAGAAGCTGATTCTATCGAAAGTCCCTCCAGAGCTTTGATAATACTCTAAGCAACAAAAAATAATGGTAATTAGTTTAATCAGTTTGAAAAGGAACTTCTGAAAGCAAGTGAAATGGTCAGAAAATAGTCAGAACCTATGTATTACTGCCTTTAAAGTACTAAAACACCAACCTATTGCCTACCTCATCCTTTGAACCATCTGCAGCCCCCTCAAGTTCTTTACCAGTAACACTTAAAGTGGCAATAACTGCCCTTTTATTACTTCCACAGTGAAATAAAATCTCACTCATACTTCTTATCAATGCCCTGTCATTGATATTAAAAAAAAAAGAAAAGATATTGCTAGTTAGCTCAATTAATGAATATTGCAACTTGCATATCAAAGTAGCACAGCCAATGGAAACAGATTAAGCAGAGAAAACAACAACCAACCTGTAAGACAAACAACCTTCCATCCAACAACATACTGCATGTAACCATCTTAAGGCTCAAAAAAATATTTAAAGTAGCTGCATCATTTCTACTAGATAATTCGTATAGTAAAACGGGTTTTGCAAAATTGGGGTAAACCAAGTACAAGTATTTGGTTTGCAATGACTCAAAATCAGTCCTTGTCAGAATATATTTGGAAATTTTCTAGTGCTGAAGGGCATCGGTCCAAATCCAATAGATCATAATGACTAGTAAACCTAGGCAAGAGGAAGTCTCCAAGTGGTACCTTATAAGTTATTCATCATCAATGCCCAAAACCTGTCTTTACCCTATCAATGCAAATGAGAAATTGACCAAGTAAATAGCAAAATCATTTATGTAATAAATATATGTCCGGGATTTACTTTTATCACATGTTAATCAACAACATTAGTTTACCATCATCACATGTCCAGGTTATGGTTTGGGAGCAGAACCATTCCATTGCATTCCCATACTTTTCCAACTTTTCAAAATTTTTGGCATTCTCTACACATGCCAATCAATATAATCTAAAATACAAGCAACAAGAGAGCAGTAATTGAAAGAGACTGCCAATAGCTTACAGAACTAAAAGAATAATGATATAACCATTCTCTCTCCTTGGGTAAAGAACAATGAAAATAGTTATATTCAACCATATGTAGAGAAAAATCAACCAAAAAAACTAAAAATGATTGCTGATGCGGAAGACATACTCAACCCAACTAAAAAAAATGAGGAAGTAATTACAGTGAACAGAATCATTCACTAACATTAGGCAACAAGTATAGGCAGAAACAAACCAAAAGGAAGGCAACAACCAAGAAAACAATCACTCCCTATAGATTAATTACCTTAATTTTTCATTGTCTGTAAGTGAGGCAAAATTATCTGAATCTTGAAATTGTCTTTGAGACAATGCTTTTGTACCATGGAATGGTGAAATAGTCGATGCACCTTTACGGAAATCGTCCAGAAAGAAAAGAAGATACTTGAGAACAAAAGCCTACACAAGCAAACTTTTATTATTGTAAACAACATTAGTAAAAGAATACAACATGATCCTAAAAGCAGACAATAAAACCAAATAGATGGGCACTAAAATGTCAACATAGCCATAACCTTGTCGCAGATACCATCTCAAATAAGTGATCCAAAATGCATCCACCATGCAACAACACATCACTGTATCAACCCCATTGAATTTATTCACCACCAAACCAACAATCAATAAAATATTACGACTAAAAGAATATAATGATGGATGCCGGATAGATTATAACTTCTTTTCTCGAACTGCCAAATTGTAAGGTTAACATGTAGTGAATGCATTCACTGACAAAATGATTGGTTATTTTTGTTGTCTTTTTATTGTCATTTGTTTGCTGCATTGCAAACTCAGCAATAATCTGTAGTGCCTGCCTTCCAATAGATCATAGTGATGAAAGATGCATTCGAGATATTTACCCTCTTCCTATATAAATTCGAGACATACTCTTCGATGATGTCCTAATATTCAAGAAAAAACCATAAACAAAGCCATCAGGATCTGGACCTATATTTTTGCTGCGTTCAGACAGCGTATGTCATCCAGTGGTTGCCCTATCTAGAATGTTGGAGCAAGAAGATGTCTAAGGAGACTCTTATGATCAGGCTCAATTCCATTAAAAAGCACCAATTTTAGATTAGGCCTCAATTCTGGCCAATTGTTTTTTTATTTTTTCTCACAACAAAGCCCCCTACTTTAGGTTGGGTTCCGAATCTAGCCCAAACTTTCTTTTTTTTTGGCTCATAAAAAAACACAAACTTCAATCAATATCCAAATCTATTTTTTGTCTAAAAAAAATGACAAACTTTCAGTCAATATCCAAATCTTACCCTTCAAGTTTCCATCTAGTGATCCCGTTAAAGACTGGACGTATCCTTCCACGTGTAAGATGAGAGATAAATGATTTGTCGGATTTTAAGGGCATTATTGGATGGAACTTGTGGAGGCCAGAATTGGGTATTGACTAAAAATTGGTGGTTTTCCATGTGACAAAAAAATTTCATGCTAGAATTAGTATTAGCCCTAAAAATTGGTGCTCTTTTATGCGCTATAAAAAGTTCAGATCAGAATTGAGACCTAAAGTTGATGCTTTTTAATGAGATAAAAAGGAAGTTCAAGCCATAATTAGGACCTGACCTAAAGTTGATGTTTTTTAAGGGAATTGGACCCTTCAGATCCACATAGACATGCTTCAGATTTCTAGGAGTCAAAAACACAGAAGATTCTGAAAGGCGTACTTGCTAAGAACTTATCAGCAAAACTGGTTCAAAAACCAACAACCTTGTATCTCCATGATCTGTGTGTGAAAATTATAAAACCTAAATGTAACAAACACAATATACATCTTAAAATAGCAATGTGCTATGTTGAGAAAACAAGGCATTACTTGTACAGCTGCTAAGACACCGCAGGGCCCACCTTCATGCTGCACTAAGCCCATAGATGTTTCTGGATCAGGGCTGAACCTGAAGTGAGGGTTTGATGGTATAAATGCTAGGAATATAAGATCTTTAAAATAAATCAACATCACAAGTTTTACAAGCAGCATAGATGATGCAAATGTAGTGAGCAGACAGGAAAATCAATGAAAAAAACTACTCTATACAAAAGGTGAAAAGAACATGGAGACCAATGAGACTCCGCACAAATGAGAGCAGTCAATTTCACTAGGATCACCATGCATCTAGTACATCACTTGATTGCTCAGGCATAATCAACAAAAGAAGAGGCCCTGACATTTACAAGTTGATTCTCGTTTCCACTAGATGTCTCCCTTCACTCCAAATTAGATAAAAGGAATTGTATAACAAGTTTTTTAAAAGCAGGTGATCAGGCACATCAACATGGATTGCTAACTGGAGTCAACAATGGATGCATTCAAACATCCATTTACCACTATGATTCCTCTCTTTCTTCCAGGTACATAAAAAAACAACCTCACTCTACTTTTTGTCCCCTTGACATCACATGAAGCATAAGTAGAGCAGGTAACTCACAAACTAACTGCAGCATGGCAGCAGCAAAAACAAAGAGATGCAATTGACATCCAGCCTTTAAAAGAGTATCCATTAGTTTTCACCCATATACCCGACATTTAGTTCACAGACCAACTAGCGACATTTTATTTTATTTTATTGCTGAATGAAAAAAAAGACATGCAAATAAAAGCAGAAGAAAAACAATTTTCACTTATCTGCAATAGGTCCAAAAGGAATCTTTAAAAGCACATTGCCTCTATTTCTTTAACCACAGAATTGACAAGGTGTAATCAACATGAGGATCTTCTTCAAAGCAAATGATGCATGTGCACCAACTCAGGGCATATCACTTTCTAAATTCACTTCCAGTGCAATCGCTATGATGCCTTTCTTACTTCTAAAGACATCATAAAACTATCCGAGTGAACTTTATGTTGCCTTATCGACCTCAAAGGAAGAGTGAGCAAATGACAAACATTAACCATGGCTCCAAAGAAACCACAAGAAATGCATATATATTAAACTTACAAAATCTAAACAACCATTTAGTCGCTCTGTTTAATCATAAGCTTACTCCATACTCAGCTCATGAACCAAACGCCAAAACATATATGCAAAAATTGACAAAGGAATCCCAATAAATAATATCAATTCCAACTCAGTTACATAACCATTTTGAGAATTTGAACAATTCAACTGGTTCAATTCACAGATTTGTATTCATAGAACCAGCACAATGCCTAATTACATTGAATTGCGAGAATTTTGTTACGGGTTCCTGGGATTAACTATGGTATATAGCACAGAACAATCAGAAAAAGCAATTTAACACATTTCAGTTGCCCGCATGCCATACCTTATCCCTTGATTACTCCACTGCGCGAGAATTCCTTTCGAAACATCGCTTCCGAAAACCATCGAGAACAACTGACATGCTTCTTCACTCGACAGCCCTCTCCCAGTTCGCCCATCATCCACTCCGGCTCCCCCCTCCCTTTGCGGGAGAGGCTTAGACTTCTCCTTATTCGGTGCCAACAACGGCGCCGGCGACTGAGACGGAGCAGGCGACGGAGATGGAGCAGGCGACGGCGCCCCCCCGGCGCCCCTGGAGGCCAGCATCCTCTTCTCGGCCGCAGCAGCCATGAGCTCCCTCTGCATCCGGCGCCCGTCCTCCGGCGACGACGACGAGGACGCCGCCACCGCCACCGCCGCCGCCGCCCCCCCGGCGGCGGCGTCCCTCGGTTTGCTCCGCTTGGGCTCCGGCGGCGAGGGCTGCATGCTGAGGCGCAGCGCCATCTTCAGGTCCTCCTCCTCCTGATCCGCCATCTCCGAACGAACGCACGCCCGCCTGCCCCGGCGCGGGACAAAAAGAGGGGGAAGAGGAAATCTCGAGAAAGAGCGAGTAAGGCCGGATTAGGGTTTTCCCCCAACGGGGGCTCCCGCTACTCCATCCGTGGCTCCGCCGTCGGATCGGCCGCTGGCCTTGCCGGAGATCGACGCGGAGATCGGCGGCGGCGGCGGCGGAATTCAAAGAGGTGGAGGGGGTGGGGATCGAAAGCTTCCGATCGAGGACTCGGAATCCGCTCCGATTTAAAACCTTTCAGCGACAGGATCGTCGGGGAAGAAAGGAATCTCCCTGTTCTTTCATTCTCTCTCTCTCTCTCTCTCGGTGCCAGCCGCGGGAGGAAAAAACGCCGTCGTTTCGCCCGAGGCAAACGGTAGCTGTGAAAAGAAGTCTATAATTATTATTACTTATTTTGAAACATAGTGACTAATTATTTTTTTTTATGAATAGAAATGAAAATATTGATCCGCGAAATCAATAATCAATGTCATTTTTAAGCAATAAAATAACAATTAAAATATGTCGGGTTTCAAAAATGATAGATTTCTTGGACATTAAAAATCAATGGAATCCCAAGAAATTAATTTTAACAACATAGCTATAAAAAGTAATTTCAGAACAGATTTTTTAGCAAAATTAAGATCAAAATTGCATGGACCAATTCACAAGCCAGAGAGACCAATTCACGAACCAAAGAGACGCCTCTTTCATGTCTCCATTTGCATGTAATAAGGTTTATCAATGACAAAAAAAGATGTGTATTGTAATCATTGATTTTTCTCGTTTTTTTGGAAGGTCACATAAAAGGAAAATGCAGATTTAATGCCTTTTATAGAAGTAGATTAAACCAATGTCTAATGCTGATATAAAAGCCTCTTATAAATATTGAATGGGCATTCAAATCCTATTATTCTGGCCAAAAAGGAAAATGCAAATAATGCATATTTCAATTTTCGTCTACAATAGTTTTTTTCTCTCTCTCGCTCTCCACCTTTTACTTTTCTTCTTTTTCTTATTTATTTTATTCCACCATTTTCCCGTCCCCCTTCTTCTCCGCTTCTTCCTTCTTCCCCGTCGAACTCGATTCGCTCGACGGATCTCCTCCCGACCCGATCAACCCGAAGCGAGCGAAGATCTCCTCGCCGCGCCTCCGATCGCCGCCGCCGCCGGAATGTCGAGCGACAGCGACGACCTCGACGAGGATGAGCTCCTCCAGATCGCCCTCAAGGAGCAGGCGGAGCGCGATCTCAGCTACAAGAAGCCCGGCCCCACCGCCCGCCGGCCGGTCGCGAATTACGTCCAGCCGCCCCCGCGCCCCACCAGCAGAGGAGCCACGCCCCCGCGGCCGCCGCGCCGCCGCCGCCGCCGCCCGCGAGGGCGAGCTACAACGGCGGCGCGCAGCGGCAGGTCGGGGTCGGCGGCGGCGGCAAGGGTAAGGGCGGCAGCAGTGGGAATAGGAGGGTGGTCGACGACGACGACGATTCGGAGGTTGAGATGCTGAGTATATCGAGTGGGGACGAGGATTCTGCTAAGGATCGCGCCGGGTCGAGGCCCAGAGGTGGCGCGAGTGGTGGTTCTAGGACCGGTAGGGACGACGACAGAGCGTGGGATGGCGAAGAACCTGATTGCTGGAAGCGCGTGGACGAAGACGAGGTGAGTTCGAGATGGTAAACCTTAATTATCCGGCCTTGCAGCGATTCTGAATGATAGCAGAAGCTATTAAACTGAATGTTATGTCCAATGTCTTGTTATCTTCTGTTTCTTGTTCTGTAAAGAGAACGAAGTCACGTGTGTGATTTTTTGCTACAAAATGATTGTTTTGGGTTAAATTCTTGTCCCTAACTGCCAAGGTTCTCAGAATTATAGAAATGGTGATTCGGTCTTCAGTTGAAAGTTGCTCTTTTCCGACAGCTTGCTCGAAGGGTTCGTGATATGCGGGAAACAAGGGCAGCACCTGTAGCACAAAAACTGGAAAAGAAGGCATCGGTAGTGGGTATTAAGGGGCTGAACACTTTGCAGTCTTTCCCTCGTGGCATGGAATGTGTTGACCCCCTTGGTTTGGGGTAATTTTCTGCTCTCTCTCTCTGCGTGCAATTGTTCTAGGGCCCTGAAGTGAGCAGCATTGTGCTCGCTTTATTCTGGCCTTTTTGCCTGCTGCTTAGTTTTCAATGTTTTCTCATGTTAAGCGAGTTGTTGTTTGTATGACACCATCAGAGTTCTGCTTCTGTTTTGGAGCGAGCAAATTCTGTTTGGATCACATTTAAAGGCGATTTGAACCTGTGTGTTCTTACTTTTACCTGTACTTATGTACAGTTTCATTAAGGATGATGAAGCTATGTAGATATTGACTATCCCATAATATAGAGTTTTGTGATCTAGTCCTTTGATTGCTTTTGCCTTTTGCACATTTTTCCTGACAGGATAATAGACAACAAATCGTTACGGTTAATTACAGAATCATCAGAAAGTTCTCCGTCAAAGACTGGCAAAGAGAATGTGGATAACATCCTTCGTGGTACTTTTTTATCTTCAATCACATTTTAGTATGACTATCTGCTAGTGGATGCCCTCTTTGGATGTTCCTTCCTACATTCATATACATTGTCCTGCAAACAGCTGACGATTGACCCAATAATGTTCCTTATTGTATGCAAGCGCTAGCTTACTCTCTGCAGAACTACTTTACTAAGGAGTCTTTCATTGACAGTTTTTTTTTTTTTTTGTTAATGCTCTAGCACATTTTTTCCTAGATTTCTCAACCTGATGTCCCTCGTTTTGGGTGTAAAATGCATGTTGCATAACAGATCTCAGAAAATTGTGAAAAAAGTATAGAAATCTCTAAAACTTCTGTTAAAGTAAAATATTAGAATTTTTTTTTTTTTGGTAAGAAAAAAAATATTAGAAGTTGTGGACCTTATGGTTGCATTTTCATTGTTGTTAAATGATCCTGTCATATGAAGTGACTGGTATAGTTAATTCAAGCACATTTACTCAGCATAAGGTAACAAATGGCATTATGCTTTCTTGTGGAGCTTTCCTTAGGATGGATGGTTTTGAATTTTAAACATTGGACACTCGAATGAACTCTTCTCTCCAATCTATTTGCTGAAAATATTCTCTACTGGTCTAATATTTCACTCTACCAACTGTTAAATAAGGTGATATTTTACTTCTAAATCTCTGAAACCCTTCTACTAATGTTGCACTAACTAGAAGAGATCTGTGGAGCGAAGGGGATGGTTCTTTGACCCTGGTAAAAACTTAATGGTTTGTTTTTGCTGTTGTCCATGTATTTCCAATCACTCAGGACAGCTATATCCCAGAGCTACTCATTCACTGGCATCTTAGCCGAAGAATGACTAACAGCCTAGCTTCTTCTGGAAAAAAAAAACATAATTAGACAAAATCTGCTTCCTTTGTCAGTTTATAAATGTATAGCCATGTGTTATGCATAGAACTCTGCATGTGAAACTGTTATTTGCTGTGAATTCTTTCAGGTGTAGTTTTTCTCTTATCTAATTCCAGATGGGCATATCTCCTGTTATTACTTCTCTTTTGCCAAATTGAGATGAACTGAGAGACATTAAGTAAGAGCTTGGATAAGTAAACCTATTATTAATTTATTTGAGAAAAGAAATGGCCAGTTGGGGTAGTTTGAACATGTGTGATTGCTACTTTTAAATGATCCATTGGGAGCATGTGGTTCTACGATGGAGATGCATGTTAAAAAGGGATCGGGGAAAACCTAAAATGACTTGAAAGGAGAGTACAACAAAAGATTCCAAGATGTTGGATTCACTGCTAATTTGATACATCAACAAGTGGAATGACGGAAGAGGATCCCCATAGTTAACCTTGTTTAGCTTCTGGCCAGAAGAAAAAGGAACCAGTTAGCAGGGTAAACCATGGTTCTAGGAAGACCTTATTTCCAACGTTATTAATTCTTCAGTTTATTTGAAAGTTGTTATCATATGGCCTCAACAGAACAACAGCAATTTGAGCAATAATTTGAGCGTGCTTTGAGCTTCTTTCGTAGGCCTAGTCCAATACTTCCATCATGTCGTCTGCGTTTGTCTCCCGCTGAGCATTTCGCATAGATGTCCAGCAGAATTAGAAGTCTTATAAAAGTCAGAAGTGACTTGGTGAAGCATGCTTTTGTCCATGTTATGTAAAAGTATCTCTTGAAGCATGAATATGAGCTTGCATGGATACTACTCAATGAGCCTTGTTGCAAGACTCGTGCTCATATTCTTGAGCCCCTCAACATATATTATATTTTTCATGATTTGCTCCCTGTAGAAGCAAATAGGCCATTGCTAAAAAGGGAAAGTCACATCATTAGGATCCTAGTTTAGTAGAGAGTTTGGTGTTTATGGTAAAACCGCTTGTCAAGCTTACAATGCTTTATTGCTTTACCTGATCGACTTGTCATTGCACAGATGAGACTGCATGTGTAAGTATTTTGTGGATTCAGTAATTGCTTTACCTGATTGACTTGTCATTGCTTTACCTTATTGACTTGTCATTGGCTATTTTTCGATTTCTCGCATCTTATTTTTGTTTTGGAATCTTCATCGATTGCCTCTTTTAAGTGTGAGCAATACCGGTTCTTTGGAGCTGTTTTTTGGATCTTAATTTAGTTGCCATAATTGACACCAACCCCTTGCAGAGAAGCTGATGTACTTCTCAGAAAATTTTGATGCTAAGATTTTCTTATCCCGGATACACCAAGATACAAGTGCAGCAGACTTAGAGGGTGGTGCTCTTGCTCTGAAAACTGATCTTAGAGGAAGGACTCAACAGAGAAAGCAATTGGTTAAAGAAAACTTTGATTGCTTTGTCTCATGCAAAACCACAATTGATGGTATGCAGTGATCCTGCCCAATCTGAGGGCCTATCTCTGATTCTTTCAAGCTACTATTTTTGCTGCAGTGGGGATTATATTACTTGTTTAAGTAATTATGCCTGCCAATTTCGTCAGTTTATTTGATTTGATGAGTTAAATGTTAATTTTGTTAGACATTGAGTCAAAACTAAAACGGATTGAAGAAGACCCTGAAGGCACAGGGACTGCTCACCTATTTAATACTATTCAAGATGTAAGCTCATTGGCTAGTCGCGCTTTTGAGCCTCTCTTTGAGAGACAGGTCAGTAGCAACAATTACTGCTCATGCTTTCTGCATACATACCCTTCATTGCAAGAGGTACTATAAGTGATCAATGACTTGTTGAATTTGAATATAGGCTCAAGCTGAGAAAATTCGTTCTGTCCAAGGGATGCTTCAAAGATTTCGAACTCTGTTCAACTTGCCTAGTACAATTCGTGGTAGCATCAGTAAGGGCGAGTATGACTTGGCAGTTAGGGAATACAAGAAGGCAAAGTCAATTGCTCTACCATCTCATGTAAGATTTTTATGGAGCCTTGTTATATTGCCGGGACTGATCCACTCTCTAGTTGGGTGGTCTTTTAGTAAAATGCAAGTTCTGCAACTAGGATGAAATGTGTGTGGATCTCTTCTTTATCATTTAGCTGCACCAGTGTTGTGACATTCTCTGGAGAATGGTTCTCATGAAAGATTAAGGAAGCAATTGAACATTATTACCATAGCCTCAGCTCTGCTGACTGAGAAGTTTTGCACTTTAGAATTGTTTTTTTTTTGGTAAAGTTGCACTTTAGAATTGTTGTTGTAGCAGATGGACAACATCTCCCCTAAGTATAAGTTTTTTTTTACCCGTAGGGTGGCCTCCTAGGTGGATATAAAATCAATCTGGAGTATCGGCATTTTTCGGGGCATCAAACTGGGTGTCTAAAGAAAAGAGGGTATGCCAGGCAGTCATCATGAGAAAAATCTAAAAGAACAAAAGTATGAGTTTGCTGTATCTGAAAATGAGAGAGACAACTTTATTTTTGTAATGGTTGAGTGAGGAACTCTTGAGAATGATTTTAGTTTCTCCCTTATAAAAATGTCCTTGTCGTTCCTTTAATAAGGAGAAAATGGTAGTTGGGAATAAATAATAAAGTACTTTGTGGTATGCTTAAGAAAAGTTTGAAGTGCATAAATATCTTGTTTGTTTAGTTGTGGTACAACTTTTGACCAAGATCTCTCCCCCCCCACAAAAAAAAAAAAAAAATCCTCCTTCTGCCCTCACGGTATAATTAAACTTGGAAGTGCTCTTGCAAGCTGCTTTTTCATTAAAAAGTGACTTCTGTGGGTTGTCTTTTTCCCCCTTAAGGGAAATAAAAAGAGTCCCTTGCGTCAAAGTCTTGGTAGAGCCTGATTTAGTGACAAGATGTTGTCTCCATCCAATTTGGCTGCATCTTGTTACCAGTCCATTTAAGGTCATATGATGTATAAACAGGACAATATCATAATGTGGTTCTATAACAAATAAATTGGCTACAAACCAAAGATATGCAGCTTTAGCCTATTTGACTTGTTCTTTTGTGGTCTTGAATGACTTCCTTTCTTTAATAAAACCATATCTCATCTTCAATGCCTACAGGTGGGAATACTAAAACGTGTACTTGAAGAGGTTGAAAAAGTGATGCAGGAGTTCAAAGGTACACTGTACAAATCTATGGAAGACCCTCACATTGATTTAGCAAATGTAAGTTCCTCCTGTCTTTTTATCTTTAATTCTATTTTTCCCAAGTAAGAAGCTGCAAACTCAAGTGAGGATGGTAAATAACATGCATACTTGGCTTCTGCATTTCCTTGCAACTGATATGTACTGGAAAGTAAAAAAAAAGGTTGTTTCTTTGTAGTCATAGTTAGAAAATAGAGAAATGCAGCTCTTCTCAGATTAGTGTGATTGGTGGAAAAAAATGTTGGTTGGTAGAAAGGACTTCCTCTGAAAAAGGCTGTCTTATTTTGGTATCAACCTAGTCAAATGACATACCAATCAGAAAAGAGAACATAGTCAAAAGACAGGCTCAATGATGCCTCTATACGTCTGTCAGGTACCATGATCATTTAACCGCTGCCTGAAAAGAAAAAAAATCCTTCATAGTGTTATTCACCTTGCTAGGGAATGACAATTTTGGTTTAAATATGGCAGAATAGCCAAAAATATGACGTGTAGTCTAGCCAGCTTGTCTGGTAGTGGGCTTAGTTCAGTTGGCTTATCATTGTAATTTCTACTATGTAGAGATCATGGGTGTGAAGTGATTATGGATCTGGGAACATACAGTCGCAAGGCCAAGTTTGGCTGATGGTTCTCTGAGCTGTGGGAATATTTAAGCTATTTCAATTGCTCCTTGTTTAAGCTCAGATGGGATTTTCCCAGAGGTCATAGAGGGTTGTGTCCTCCCATCCCTTGTGTCATATGAACTTGTGCCTTCGTTAGGGAAACTACTATAAGACTAGTGTGATGAACAGGTTGAAATTATTGTTTTCAAATTTTTAGCTTGAAGTTATCTACATAAATGAACGTTGTTCTAAGTTTTTCATTAATTAAATGATCCACTTCATATAAATAATATCAATATGAAGGCCACGTTAATTGTTGGGGCATAATTATGGAATCGCTATGTTTGTTTCAGTCATAGAAACAATTAATCAATTTCATTTGTTTTTTGTTCACAGCCTGATGTTTTTTTTTTAGGTCATGGAGGATGGCATGCTTGTTTACTCAGTTTTCAAATAATATGTATTACTGAATAAACCAAAAATAACTCAGATATTATTTTGTTTTATTGTATTTATTTAATTTTAAATGCATGTCATTTTTCTATCCCAAACACAGTGAATTCGAAGATTTAAAGTTACACAACAACAATAATTGAGTAGTATCTATATGAGCATTAAATAATTTATATGTGTAAGAAAGAGTAATGATTCTGGAGAAGTTAATGGGTAATGTGCTCTTGTGGTCACGCCACGTGGTGAGGTCACATGAATACATTTCCTACTTATACAGATTATTGATTTTCATTTTGTTACTAAATTAAATTAAATAAGAAATCACATATTGCCGTTTTAAAGTACTTGCTTTGGCTTTTATCCACATGTTTTGATTGGACAAGAAAAAGGCAATTAAATTTTTCCTACCATGTCTTTTGCCTTTAGGAATAGAAAAGACTTTGATAGTAGCAATCATCAGCTGATACTTTCGGAACTTTTTAAGCTTGTCTTTTGCTGGGTTATGCAAAATCAATTTGTTCTTTAAGGTGTTGGTCTTTTGATTGGTTTGCTCTTGGCTGATGGCTTGTAATGTTTTTTGTAGCTTGAAAACACAGTAAGGTTGTTGCTAGAGCTGGAACCGGAATCTGACCCTGTATGGCATCATTTGAATATCCAGGTTTGTAGATTAATGTCCTTGTCAGAATGTGATTTTCCTTTTATCGAAATTGTAAGCACTATCTATTAATGATTTTCTTGTGAACTCATAGACAATAATTCAGCTTGACTTGCTGACGTTATGAACTCTGGAGATTCTTTTTCTGCCCATCCTTAAGGGTCTCTGCTAGCCATTTATCAACAGGGTTGATGAAACTTTCCAATCCCCTTATGTAGCCAAAACAAAACAACAAATAAAGAGCACGAATAAGAGGGAATCAACAATTGGGCATTTTCTGATTAGATTTATCCTTCCGTATCTCTAGAAAAGTGAACTCTTCCCCCTCAACAGCATTATTTCTGACTATTCCAGAATCAAAGAATTCGGGGTTTGCTAGAGAAGTGCTCCTTAGACCATGAAGCAAGGAGGGAGAATTTGCAAAACGAGCTGCATGAAAGGGCTGTTTCTGATGCAAGATGGAGGCACATTCAGCAAAATCCGAATGAGCCCGTAAGCTCACAATCTGAAGTACTAGACTAATCATCATGTTGAAGTGGCAGAGGGAGATCATTTATGTTGCTGATGATGATTTCTTCTTACAGTCAGATGACAATAGTCCCAATCCTGGCAATATCAACATGTTGGTAGATGCAGAGTCACTAGACATGGCAGGCGAAGAAGTTGATGCTCTCAGAGGAAAATATATCCATAGGTTGACTTCTGTTATTGTCTATCATGTACCAGCATTCTGGAAAGTAGCTCTTTCTGTTTTCAGCGGGAAATTTGCAAAGGTATTCCTTTTGTAATCTTCAGTTGAGATTCTATACGTGATTCGGGTCAATACTTTGCGACATTCTCAATTTAGTAGTTTGGCGTTCAATTTCAGCATTATGTCCTCTATGTATTCTCTGAGAAGAGGAATCATACCACTATAGAGCTGTCGCATAAGTGGGATGACAGTGTGTAGCTAGTGAGTTTCAGGATTTGTTTATATTTGTATATGTCAAGATTTAAGGATTGCAAGAGAGAAGGTCAGAGAAAGACGACTAAAGTGATTATCAAATATAAGAGTACATAAGATGCTCTATGTAGAGAGAGTGAAACATAAAACTGACTACCTTGCTTAATAGCTTTTTTACTAGCTGATGACTAACACTATTAAATATACTTCAACGGTGTAACATTTATCTGATAGAACTACTTAAGAATTTGTAAAATCTGGCAAGTATATTGCTAGTTGCAGATAGCAGTGTGCTTAGGTGAAGGGGAATCCACTCCCGAGTAAGAAAGAAGAGCCCCTTTAGCGAGCTACTTCAAATTATTTAAAGTTTTATCAGATTGGGTCATTTTTAGGTTGAATGTCTCCCACCTGCTTGGGTCAACCACAGGTTGATCTTCCCCTTTGCTGTTTATGATTATTTACGGTTTCATGGCAAAGCACAATTAGATTATTTACTGAGATATGGATACTATTGCTATGGCAATTTCTGGCCGTAATTACATTGTTTCCTGGTTTGCTCATTGCTGATGTTTGCATTGGATGGGCTGTTGGATTGAAAGCTTGTTTGTGTCTAGTGTCATTTTGAACATTCTTGCATCAGCTTCAGAGTTAGTTTAGAACTCTCAGTTCCTTGTTACATAACTGTTATTTTAGGGAGTCCACAACCAGCTAATTCCTCTAAGACCTTATTGTGATTATTTCTCAGTAGTTGTGCTTTGCCGCCAAAAGAGGAAGTGAATTTTGCTTAGGAGTTATTATATGTTCCCCTGATGCTCTTTCCCTCTGTTTGTGTCTGTGGGTGGGTGGTGGTTTGGTGGGGGTGGAATTGACTCTGCAGGTGTAAAAATAGGCATGGGTCATGGTGCATCCATGCACACGTCAGTGCATGTGCTCATCCATGTGACATGGGCATGTGCGTCAGCATCCTTGTGTACTTGTTGGCCATTTGGAAAAGACACTTTGTTATTTCTCTGTTTGAATGGACTTGAGAACTGACTTTATTATGGTCTTAATGTCCCAGTCTTCCCAAGTTTCCGCTGATTCAAACATAAACAGCACAGGAAATAAACCCGAGGACAAGTACTCAAGCCATTCTCTTGAGGAAGTTGCTGGCATGATACGGCAGACCTTATCAGCCTATGAAGCAAAGGTATTTCTTTTGCATTTTGATAGTGAATTTTTGGCAAGTTCCTGGACATTTTGGACAGACATCAGCATTCTATCCTCTGTTCCGAGAATGTTATATATTGCAATGAATATTGCGTTTTGGATGACGCTGATCTTTAGCTGATACTATGAACTCAATCTTTGATTAAATAAAATATTCCTCACAACTTTCTAAATTAGAGGAATGGTTCAGCGAATTTTTGGCTGCTTTAGGTGCTATATTGCTTTATGTATATTGGAGGTTGTGATCTCGTTCTTATAATTGTTTAAACTTGATTACTTCATGTAAGTTGATGTGCAGCTAAACACATGGATGTACATACTCTATAAAGTTCTTATGAACAATCAATTCTGGTACAAACTTTCTTGTTCATCAGAATCTACGTGTTTTATGTTTAGTTAGAAGTTATTTTCTCTCTCAGGGTTGTATTGATATTTGAGTCTACTAAAAAAAATGATTACTTACGTTGTGCTTACTGTTTACCTAGTGGCAGCTTATTAAGCATGAAATGTTATCTTGCATGCGATAAAATATTATTGAGCAAGGATTGTTCCCTCCATATTGACTTGCCTTGGTGATAATGAACTTACAGCTAAAAAGAAGAAAATTATTTAGAACACCGTGATTCTATTCTAGTCTTTTAGGCTTGTGCAGCTTAATGTTAAGAGCTGGTCTGAGATTGGTGGTGAGCCTATGTGGCATCTTTACTTTCATCGTGGATTCCCATTAATGCAAGACTTGAGATATATAACTTTCTATTGAGGAATTATATACTTTAGATTGGGAATACAAGCTTCTGCTTGAATGAAATCTTGACAGTAATTTTTGCTATGAAAGCATCATTTTGTAAACTCTCTGATATTGGCATTGCTGGCCATCTTTGGATTAAAGAATCATATCACCGAAAAGATGTGACAAATTAGTTCAGTTGACAATAATTCCGATGATAACATAAGATCCTAAAGGAGTCCTTTGGGATGAGGCTGGTAGATTAGATCAGGTTCATTTCAATTTATGGCTTGAATGATCTGTGACTTCCAATGATGACAGCATCACCAGTTTGTGGGGAGGAGGGCATAAGAGCAAGTCCACTTCTATACTGGATAGCATTTAATTTAACAATCTAATTGATATATGATGATGCATGTGGACATTCGGTCATGCTGAGAGTACCAGTGGGAGGAGGTTGAAGCCTTTAGGCCCTGGTTGATTACATAGACTGGACTTGAGGGAATGGATCTTTCTCCTAAATTGTTTGGTCACCTGTAATTAAAGGGAATGGCAGGTGAAATTTGGGAATAAAAAGGGCTCTGTTACCATTTTTTCAATCACATGGAGGAACGTGGGTTAGGGTTGGGAATAATTGAGTTGTGAACTCATAAAAAGGAAAGTTTGCAGAAAGACTAGTAATATGATTTGGATTTGACAACTTTATCAGAAGCATATTTTGATTTGGTAAGTATATTAATCTACATAAACTGTATAGCAAGTGACAAACAGAATATCATACCATTTATAGTTTGCTAATCTGATTCTGACTTTATGTCAAACATGGCGATTCAGACATTACTTACCATTTCAATTACTCAATTTCATTCCTATTTCTTTCAATCTATTCTGTTCATCTCATTGTTGCTAACCAAACGGGGCCTCAATGGTTTATGGCTATAGTAAAAAAGTGTACGAATCCCTTTATTTAAAAAAAAAATGTTTTTCTTTATTTATTTTAGTGGTGGGACCTGTTCGGGGAAAAAAATTGTTCTGTTGCCTGATCATGTTCCTTATGTCAATATTCAAATGGTACCGACTCTCAGATTTTACGAAAGGAATAGTGAGATCTGCTTTGAGGCTTCTGCTCTTTTTGCTTTGTAATATACTTACCAGAACTTTAATGTACATTTAGGTTGAACTGCTATCTCATTGTGCGCTTTTCAATGGAATTGAGCATTCATTGTCTGTCCAGGTACATAACACCTTCCGGGAACTTGGAGAGTCGAACATTCTCCGGCCGTACATGAGTGATGCTATAAATGAATTATCTAAAGCATGCCGAAGTTTTGAAGTTAAAGAATCAGCTCCTCCTAGTGCTGGTATTTACCTCCTGAAGCTTCATTCTGTTGACGTCTCCAATTACTTGATAATCTTTGCTTCTTTGCAGTTTCAGCTCTTCGTGCGTTGCATTCTGAGATCACGAAGATTTACATAATAAGGCTATGCTCATGGATGCGGTCAATGACGGAAGAGGCATCTAAGGAAGAAACTTGGGTTCCGGTGTCTATACTTGAAAGAAACAAATCTCCATACACAATCTCCTTCTTGCCTTTGGCATTCCGTGCCATTGTGAGTTCAGCAATGGATCAGATAAACATGTAAGTAATCTATTGCACTTCATGTCAATGCTTTGGCTTATACATAAGTAGCTCAGTACTGTCCTACTCCAATTAGCCCTTGGTTTGTGGGACTCTTGATTTCCTTCCTTTGATTTTGATGGAAGTTTATGTGCGTCTGTTTGAGGTGTCATTTTCCATTTTCATTTGATGAAAGGAAAAGAATTCTCCTGAGGGGAGAACTTTATTATGCTCTATCGAGAACATGCTAAAGAGAAAGAGAAGTTTATTGGCCGAACTGGGAACATCAGTTATGAGGAAAGAGAAGTTTATTGGCAGAACTAGGAACATCAGTTGGGAGGAATAACATGACTCGGACAGAAACATAGACAAACTGACAGAATAGTAGCTTTTTTAGATTGATGATGACAAAGATTCTGTTCATCTCCATTTATATCTTCCACATGATACATTGTATGTTTGTTCTTTCCAAATCTTTACTGTTGAAGTGTTTTAATCAGCACCCGGCTTTGCAGTGTCTTTTAGCTATGTTGGGCATAATGAGACCATTATTTTTTTGGCCATGCTGATTGATGTAGTTGGTTACAAGGTCATGCTGGAGGAGATGAATTTATTCACCATCTTGCTTAGACATGCGTTAACAATAGGATTGTAGTATTTTTTCCTTCCTAACATTTTATTGATGAGAATCTGGTTTCTCGCAGCTGTCCCCAGAATATAAAAGGGGAACTGGCCTCCAAATCTGCTTTTGGACTAGTTGAATAGGTCTAGAATGAGCCTCAATTCCTTTAAGTTTCATTAAGAAGCTACTCTCGGTGTTTTTATCCAAACTCAAACTTTACTGACATTTCTACCTTTAATGCGAACAAAGTATTGATAGAAACTTTAAGCTTTTCTTTTACCAGTCTTCAGTGATTTAAAATATTGAGTCCACATCATGTTCCATTTTGAAACATCAGCTACCATTTCTTGCTTTTGACAGCAATAGGAAACAAATCCTAGAGAGAGAAATTAACATCTTCAGCCCGCACGTCTTTACTTTTCTATTATTTTTCTAGAGGCTCAAACAAACTTTCCCATCCACCCTTCTTAATGCCGTATGTGAAATTTTCATTTCATATGCTTTGCTTTTCCTCAACTGACCTCCAAAGTAATTTTTGCAAGTGAGTCTAAGGGGGAGCATACGAAATCCCTGTTGTGATGCCAGAATATCCATCTGCACAACTTCTCCAGAGGAAATTCCTTGCAAATTACGTAATCTGGTGGAGAAGGATGGGGGAAATAGGACAATTCTGGGAAGACTATACAGTTTTTGTTCTGTTTTTTTTTTTTTTTACCAATGTAGAAGCATCCCCTGCATCCCCTTTTGATAAAAGAACTTCCAAATGGTCATTTTCTGTCCATCCTCTCAATTATGTGTTCTACTTAAACTGAAATTACGACATTTGTTCTTTACCAAAAAAAAATTTACTTTACCGAAAAAGAAAAAAATTAAGGCATTTGAGGTTGGGGTGCTTTTTTTTTTTTGGGCCGGGGGGGTGAGGGGGTAATTCTACTCCATGTCAAGCAAGCAATCAAGGGCAGTGAAGGATTCATCTCTTTCTCTTTTCCTTTTTATTGGCATTCATGACTTTTTTGTTCCCTCTCATCCGAGTACCTGATTTCAAAAGTTCGGTGAATTATGTTGGCATTTCTGCCTTTTTTTTTTTTATAAAGGAAATCTCTACATTCGTAGTGCAGGCCACCTGCAGTAATTGTTGTCATGCCGTTTAGTCCCCTTCTTCTGTCCCAAAGAAGAAGGATTACAAATGTGGTATCATCTGAGATGCTGTCTTGACTAAATGGGTCTTCCCATTTGACTCCCTCCTATAGTAGGGATGAAATAAGATGAAACTGCCAATACACCCTTAGAATGCGTTTCCGGAAACTGTCATACAGGAAAAGTACACATTCACATTCACCTGTTTTGCTGAGGATCGCTCGAAAAGTAGTTTAAATAAAGTATTATGTCTGTGTGTGGGGCAAATCTTTTGCTTTCATGCACCCATGATAAACTGATCGGTAACAAGCAGACAAAAGCATGTGTCATTTTCTTGCAGTTATTTAAATGATTCCACATGTGCTCTAAAATATGCTTTAAATTGTGTTTATGGCTTTCCTTTTCAGGATGATTCAGTCTGTGAAGAGTGAGGCAGCAAAATCGGAAGATATGCTTGTACAGCTCCAAGAAATTCTAGAATCTGTTAGACTTGCATTTCTGAACTGTTTTCTTGATTTTGCTGGTATGGTGAATGGTCATTGCTCACTTTTCATACTTCAAAAATTTACAAGCATCCTTGTTGGTAATTGTGATTTATTTGCATGCATCAACCAGGTCATCTAGAGCGCATTGGTGTTGAGCTAGCACAGAACAAATCAGGCAAAGAGAGTCCCTACTTGCAAAATGGCTACTCAAATGAACTGGAAGAAAATAGCTCGACTGATCTCCCTGGAAGTGCACATCAGCGGTTATTAATTGTCCTCAGTAATATTGGATATTGCAAGGATGAGCTTTCTTACGAGTTGAACAACAAATACAGACAAATCTGGCTTCAATCTACGTATGTCTTTTGCATATTGAAATATAAAACATTATTGTCTGATAGGTTATCCTAAATTGCCTATGGCAGTAAGTTCAGTGTAAAACCGGAAACAATTTTATATATGTGCTTAATCACCCAGATCAGCTCACATCTTAAGTGCTATTATGTTTGAAATCAGCCCATTGATTAATTGCAAAAGGTACACATCAATAATCTGGCACACTGGATTATATTTTACTTGTGAGAAATGATGGTTTATGGGGTAAATTTTTCATTGGCACTTCATATCCTTCTACTTTTTGAGTGAGGCTTCTCTGCATTTCCTTAGATGGAGAATAATATCCTGGTAATAAATTAGTCAATGCACAAAGCAATGTTCTTTTCTTGCTTTTCTTGGTTTTTAATAGAACTTCTCTTGCCTTTTTATATATTTTGAATTATTTATGCTATGGAAAATACTTATCTAGTCTTCATTCAGGGTAAAGACGAAGGGGACAGTGATATACAAGATTTGGTAATTTCTTTCTCCGGGCTTGAAGAGAAAATTCTTGAGCAGTATACATTTGCGAAGGTATTGCTTCACATTCATCCATGGTGAATCTTTGGATCCATTCTTTCGAATGGGTTTCATGTGCGTATTTCTTCATCTTACTTGGTCATAGGAACTTTTTTAATGTCAATGTTCATCAACAATGGGACTTTGTAAATGTGATATTGTGACTTAATGGAAGTGAGGCGATGTGCAAATCAAACATAACATCATGAATCATGTAATACTTTTTTCCTGGCATGTCGCCTACCATAGAAGTGTTTATTGATTGGTTACTGAGAATTTTGGTGTCTCTGCAGGCAAATTTAATTAGAGAAGCTGCTGTGAGCTATTTGTTGGATTCTGGTGTTCACTGGGGATCAGCACCTGCAGTCAAAGTGAGGTTTTGAACTAATATAGGACAGCCATTTTCATAACAATTTTATATGCTAAACTTCTTGTCAAGATCCATCTTAAAATTGGTTGTTACTTTGTAGGGTGTGCGGGATGCAGCTGTGGAGTTAATGCACACTCTTGTAGCTGTTCATGCTGAGGTATGTTCTGCCTCTCTTATTATTGTATAATTTTACCCCTCCTTGTTTCCACCTACTCCTTTTCATGGCTAGTGTTACACTCTCTGATCTCTTCTACTTTTGTGGTTCATAAGATGTGATCTCTATGGCCTAGGAAGTCACATGGAGTGGCAATCTCATATTGTTGTATCTGGTACTTGGTTATCTACAGTTGCTTCAGTAAAGCTTTTCTTATTGTATTTGTTACAACAGGTTTATGCGGGGGCTAAGCCTCTGTTGGAAAAGATCCTAGGTGTTCTTGTGGAAGGTTTAGTCGATACTTTTCTTAGTCTCTTTAGTGAGAACAAAGGCAAAGAACTCAGATCACTTGATGCAAATGGTTTCTGCCAGCTCATGCTTGAGGTATGATTTATTTTGGAACTGACTGATGCAACTTTAGGCTTGCTGGCTGTTGCTTTGAATTGTATTGGGAAAGTCAAGACATGAAGTTTTGTGATGATGCATCAGTTTTTGTTGTTTGTTTCATTGAAAATAGTTCTAAGGCAGATGAAACACTGTTCTCTGTAACAGATTGTTGCTAACAGTCACCTCATGGATGTGCTAATGCGGTTGCATCCAAATAGTTAGGCCGGAGGAGAATTGGAGTAAAAGGATAACAAAATATGGAGCTTATGTTCCAAAGCTTGTTTGTTTTCCTATTACTTGCTTTTGCGTGTGGCCCCTATACCTAACAGATCCACTTTTGCTACCACTTGTTTAGTCCTAGTGGATTATGTTACGCTGCAAACCAGTTTGCAGTATATTTGTGCAGCAACCTACAACAATAGTGATCCATTACCAATATGTAAATTTGTTTCATGATTTTTAACTCTTCTTACATTTGTTTGTCGTTCTCTCTCTGGTTTGCTCTCTCATTGTCCAGTATCTTACATTTCGTACACATCCACCCTACCACTTACTTCATGCCACAGCCTGCCACCATCACTGTCGCTGCTGCCATCATCATCATCTCTCTCTCTCTCTTTCTCTTTGGGGTTTCCATCTCATTATTTCTTTGTCTCTTCATTTTTCTGCATGGTGTGGCATTTTTGTCATATACTTCTTATACATCCGTCAGTTTTAGGGATGATGGGGAAATCACTCAATTTGCTGAACCAACCTATCTTACATGTCTACTGCAGCTTGAATATTTTGAGTTCGTGTTGAATCCATATTTTACGGCTGATGCAAGGGAGACCCTCAAATCTTTACAAGGCGTGCTGTTGGAGAAAGCCACTGAGAGCGTGTCGGAGGCTGCTGAGAATCCAGGCCACCACCGGCGCCCAACTCGTGGAAGTGAAGATGCGCTTGCAGATGAAAGGCAGCAGGGGATGGGTGTATCACCAGATGATTTAATCGTAAGGGATAATCTTGGTCTTTTTATGTTTATCCCCTCGGAGGACGAGGTTGCAAATTTTATTTTATTTTATTTATTATTATTTTTTTTTGGGGTACTTATCATGTTTCATGCAGCTAATCTCTACTTTTTTGGCCAAAGTTCCATGGAGCTATTTATGTGAGCCTTTTTCTCATGGGGAAATTTGAAAATCCATCGGAAAGTGAATTTTTGGGTTTACCCTAGAAGATCACATTAAGCTCTGATTAACATCTGATATTTGTCACTTTACCTTTAAAGCCTGTCTATGCATGAAGGTCATGTGAAGTGGATGTTAAACAAAAGTAGTTGGCTGAAAATTTGTTATAGAGGTAGAGAGTCATCATCTGTCTTAATATTTCATGGTTTGGTTTACAGAATCAATGATAGGTGGTGCAATTCTGCTTCTGTTTCACTTTCCTTCTCGGTCTCTTCATCTTCTGATTTTCTGGGTTTGAAAAAAGTTTGGTGCATAAAAGCTTCCTCTCTGTGCTTTTTTTATTCTGCAGGCCCTTGCACAGCAATATAGCTCTGAGTTTCTACAAGCAGAGCTAGAGAGGACTCGGATTAACACGGCATGCTTTCTTGAATCGACTGCATTGGATTCAGTGCCAGAACCAGCCAGAGCTGCATACACTCCCTTCAGGGGGTCAGTGAATTCTCCCAGCAGAAACTACCGAGGCGCAGCTGTGGTTGGATCACCAAGTTACTCACGACAGAGGCGTAGATAAGTTCATGACAGCTACCCCAATTTTTTTCTGGGGGGCTGAGACTTCGTTGTAATTTGTATCTTTTTCCATGTCTATATATGGTTGGCAGATACCTTATTCTTTCATAAGCAGCCTTTCCCCAATCACCGGATGCCGACTCTGTTCTGATCGATTTGTTTTACTTGTTTCCTGCCAAGTTTCTGTTTTGCTGTTTATATCTAACTTGAACTCATAGCTTGTACATTTCCAGTTTCCTTTTCCCGGCTGGCCCGTCATAGCTTGTAAAGAAGTTGAGATGTTCTCAATAGTCTTTGGAATGGTTGTCCTCATTGTTTGTTTTGTAATGCGATGTTGTGCTCGATTCTCAACCTTAGGTTCCCTCTCATCTGTATGCCTTAGTTAGAAGCTCTCCGCCAAGATGGCTCGTCATCAATTTCACTAATCCTTGTCAGGTTGTGGATGACGTAATTCACTTACAGCTCCGCCTCCTTTCTCGATGCTTGTTTTGACGTTTCTCCACTAATTCTTTAGAATATTTTCCGATTGGCATTTCCAATTGTCAGCGCCCTCAAAGTCGGCTCAAAGGAAAGCTTCGGCAAGTTTGGCCCGTGAGCAATTTGCATAGGCTGAGCGGAATGAGGCTGCGTTATGCAATCCCAAGCGATGAACCCAGCCAAGGGAAAGGTCATATCGACAAGTTCAACTACCCAGGCTCTTCATACCTGGACGTCTAGCCCCTGCAAGCTGATAAGCAATTTCACGAAAGGAAAAATCCCAACCTTTTCATTAATCAAAAGACTAATTGATAGTTTTGCTAGAATAAATAATCTGATCATTCACCTTCCAACGGGTGCCTATATTCTTTCCCCAAAAGGACAAATTTGTAAGACTAGCTTTGGAGTTTTTTTCTTTTTTAGTGAAAGGTAATTATATTAAGCTTTGGAGTTTATTAATCTATGCTAAAGTAGAAAGCTGACATCACATGATTTCCTATCCATATGAATATCATGCGACTCTCTATCCATTAGAATCATCAATTTGCACATGTATTCATTGATGTCATGCACACTTTCCCCATAGAACGAGTTAGATAACCGCACTCAATAATGTGTGCAATATGGAAATTGACTTTCTCTGCCTGCGCACCATTCTCTCTTCCTTGCTTCCTTTTCCTTCTTTTACTCACAGGTTAGGAGACTCAAATAACACCGAGCAAACCTTGCGGTTCTCGTGCGGATTCCCGATGCCGGTTAGTAGGTCATGTGCTAAAAAGAATGAACCGTACAACTCTCCCGTGGAGGCTACGCTAGATATCGACTCCACCAGTTTTATGTGAGCGCCAATGGAGGAAGGGGAGTAGGCTTGGGCGTTGGAAGGGACTTTTCCATCTGTTCTATCAAATTAATATTCTGCTGAGTCCAAGGACGGCATACAAATAACAAGATCCAACCAATGACTAAAGGATGAAAACGCCATTGCGAGTCAAACGTTGGAAGCCATTCTTTTATTTGCCTTGTGCTTGCCTTATGTATGGTAGCATAGTATGATAGCGAGATCGGGCGCCTGAGAAAGAAAGGGACAACGTTGTTTATCGATGTAAACACCGAGATGGGAATGGATAATGACCCCAAGGAAACGAATAGGACAACACCGGACAAAAACCTGGCATTGTAGACCTTGATGATTTTGCTTGGGGCGACCGTCTGCGAATCACTCCACGTCGTCGTTCATCGCTAGGCGGGAAATTCGTCCTATGGTGGGGCGTTAACCTTGTTCCCAGAATGTACCCAATTGTCTCTCGCAAAGAGATGCTGCCGAAAATCTCTATAGCAACAAGGACAAGGGAGAATATACCAAAGCAAGCACTTATCTTGATCATTATAAAGCCTCCTTTTGCTCCTCTCTGGCATTTGCAGGTGCCTTTTGTGTTTTGGAAGCTCACAGAATATTTAGCTATGGAGTTCAGCATCCTGGCAATGTTGGTGCTTCTGGTCGTGTTTGTAGTCTCGGCAGTTTTTCTTCATTTATGGAGATCGCCAAAAGCAATGGAGGACATCCCGGGAACCTTGGGTTGGCCGATCATTGGTGAAAGCTTCTCCTTCATATCCGACTTTTCGAGTCCATCTGGTATCTACAGTTTCATGAAGAAGAGACAAGAAAGGTAATCAATCAAGGACCAAGAGTGAGACAGCTTATCAGAACTTCAAAATCAGAATACATTACCTACATGATATGTGCATCTGTCAACAGGTATGGGAAGGTGTTCAAGTCCTTTGTCTTGGGAAGGTTCACTGTCTTCATGACCGGGCGAGAAGCGAGCAAGATTCTATTGACGGGAAAAGATGGGATGGTGAGTTTGAACCTCTTCTACACCGGGCAGCAGGTTCTCGGCCCCACAAGTCTTCTCCAGACAACAGGGGAAGAACACAAGCGGCTTCGACGGCTTATTGCGGAACCACTATCCATCGATGGCCTGAAGAAGTACTTCCAGTTCATCAACGCCCTCGCCATAGAAACATTAGATCAATGGGAGGGACGAAAAGTTTTAATTCTTGAGGAGGCTTCTACAGTTAAGTATCCACAAAAAGATCTCAAGAAATTCTGCTTTGATCGCTCTGCACTTAGACATAATGGTAAGATATATCCTTTGTGCAGTTCACTCTCAAGGTAATTGGCCACATGATCATGAGCTTAGAACCAAAAGGCGAAGAGCAGGAGAAATTCCGATCCAATTTCAAAATAATTTCCTCTTCATTCGCATCCTTGCCATTCAAAGTGCCAGGAACTGCATTTCATCGTGGAATTCAGGTAATTTTTTTTCCCATGTACACGGAACATACTCACGATAGAATGAAAGACTTTGTCTAGTTACTTTCTGAATATAACGATTCAAAAAAATCAGGCTCGAGATAGGATGTATAGCATGTTGGACAACGTTATTTCTAAAAGGAGAGAAGGACAAGGCTTCCAAAATGATTTCCTGGAGTCCCTGATAATCAAGCACAGCAAAGCAGCAGACGGAGAAGCCGACAAAGACAAGCTAACTGACAAGCAAATGAAGGACAATGTACTAACTCTTCTAGTTGCTGGTCATGACACGACCACTGCTGCTCTGACTTGGCTAATGAAATTTCTCGGAGAAAACCCTCAAGTTCTGCAACGGCTCAGGGTACTCCCATTTTGCGATGAACTCTGTTAAATTGAAATCGTTACCTATGAATACTGAAGAACTGGGCTGTATGCTTCGTATGCAGGAAGAACACATGGAAATTCAAGCGAAGGGCAAGGGTGGAGCGAATTTATCTTGGAGTGAAGTTAATAACATGCCTTATACCGCTAAAGTAAGCAGGACATTAGCTTTATCACGTTAACTATCCTACTGAAAACTGGAAGATGTAGAAATTTCTTTGAACTTGGTATTTCAGGTAATAAGTGAAACTCTAAGGAGAGCCACGATATTACCTTGGTTCTCAAGGAAAGCTGCTCAGGATTTTGAGATTGATGGTACGTATCCCAATGAAAAGACAAAACACGCTGATCAGAAAAATGCAATTTCAAGATGCTTACTATTGCTAGCTCTTGGTCTTTTACAGGATATAAGATCGAGAAAGGTTGGTCGGTGAACCTGGATGTTGTTTCTATTCACCATGACCCGGAAGTTTTCCCTCAACCAGAAGTTTTTTACCCTTCCAGATTTGATGTAAGCATTTTTCTGTCGCTACGTCATATAGCTCACTTTTTATTTCTTACTTCCAGCTGATTTTTTTTTTTTCGATTGATCTCAGGAACCTTTGAAGCCTTTCAGCTTCCTTGGATTCGGTAGTGGACCGCGTATGTGCCCTGGGATCAATCTGGCGAAGCTGGAGATCTCTATTTTCATTCATCACTTAGCGTGCAGATACAAGTAAGAACAGAAAGTGCTCATTTTGATAAACAAAGTCTCATCTTCCCACCAGAACATTTGATTACCATCTAACATGTCAACCAGTCAAGGGGACAACCTTTTTTAAGCTAGTCTTTTTTAATAAATGAAGCAAAAAAATAAAAATAAATAAATAAAGATTGATACGGTTGATATGTTTGTGTCTGAGACTAAGCTTGATGAATTTCTCAAGCGTTTATTGCGAGTGTAGAACTTGTTCCGACAATCTCGATCTTCTTGACAGGTGGACTCCTCTGGAGAGAGATGACTCAGTCCAGCCTACACTAGTAAGGATGCCCAAGAACAAGTATCCAGTTCTTGTCGAGCCACTGTAGATGTATTTGTTGCTTCACTTGGCAATTTGGCACAGAGCCATAATAGCCAAGGAAAGAAGCGGCATGGGGAATTCGAACTTTATTGTTATGACCTGATCGTCAATGCAATACCAATATGCTAAGAATGACAAACTCACTGGGTAAAGGTAGCTAAAAGTGAACGCTTGCCCAGGAGCACATTGTATGACAGAAAATGAGAATAAGAATGTCTGAAGCAGTTTATTTTTCTTGAGTTAGTCTATATCTTGCTGAACAACTATCTTTCGCTACGATCCTATGTCTTTAGTGTATGAAAGTTTATCCATTGAGGCCCACGCATAAGCAAATAGGAGAGCCCGGCCGTTTCACCTCGGAGAATAAAGGTGCTAGAAATATTCAAAATCAGGATACTGAAGTTTGAATACCATTTTGCTTTGAACAGACAAAAATCTAGGCTACCAGAAAGATAGTTCCGGACACCCAATAGAGGTGCTATGTCAGCTCCAGCTCGAGCTCCCATTTATCGGGAGGCAAGCATTAATGCACAAATCAGAGGCATGGAAACCTGCTTCCATTGTATTTATGGATAGTTTATTGCGATAGGAGCCTTTTTTTGGCTGCAAATTGATAAAGCCATGATAACTTCAAAAGGCAGCAATTTCATCTAAATGATGCCATAACTAAATAGGTTTTAAATTTCCTGTAATTAGCATCTTCTTCCTTTTTTGCTAACAGAAATTATACAGTCTCAGATATAAGTCGAGGAAGGTCAACATAACAACCCGTCAGATTAAGTGGTTGGGTAACTGATAAACAAGAAAGCAGATGGACTTAACCAAAATAAACAAGAAAGCAGATGACTCACCTCCACTTTCTCAAGTACTTCTTTTAACGACATAGCAAAAAGAGGCAAATGAATTTCATTTTGTGCCTTCATTGCATGCAATAAATCTCACGCTCACAAAGAGAGGCAAACATAACATAGAGAAAACCCGTTTCCAAGGAAGAGTTAACCATGAAGCACTGAAATAAAAGGGCCTTTGCTTTCACTTGTAACATGGATGTAAATTATCGATAAGTAAAACAATGAAAAGCAGAAAAAAATGTCCCAAAACCATACAAACCAAACAAGCTTAACCCATTCAGGAGCCAAGCAACAACAAAAGACCTTCCTCCATTCCAGACCAACTCAATAGCTCACTAGCCAAATCCTGCAGAGATTTTTCACATCGTTGGAGAGAAGCTTTCAATTATCTTGGAACAGAAAAAGAAGCTCCAACAGCAAACTTAATTTTGTAAATCACCTTTCTAGCTTCGGACAAAACATGATAATGTAGAACTACATTTCTCTCTTGCCAAACTAAATGGTTGCATTCCCATTCTAATTTGAAGATCTTAAGCTTTGCCCTTTGGTAGCCTGCAGAATAAAAGGGATTTCTACAATTTAACTATTTGCTGATATAGCAGAATTATTCAACTGTAAAATGTGCTACCGAATAGATTTTGAGGAGGAGCAACAAAAGAACAGATGCTCTGAGCATTCGATGCTTTCTGGTTGTGTCCATATCTTTGACCACCTGCAACAATGTGAATAGTACATGATGAGACATGGAAATATGCATCAAGGAACAAACTTCAACTGCTGCAGGTCTGATGTTTTCTTTATTCAACAGAGTATAAGGTGTCGTTCATCATAGAATCCTCCATAAGATCACAGAAGTCAACATCAGAAATCTTAAAACTTACATTCAAGAAGATTACTTTTCTCTGTCAAAGAGAGACTTTCTTATAAGAGTATCTGTGTAATGCACGCTCTCTTGCTAATGTTTTCAAACGGAATAAAAGGGTGCTGGCAAAACAAAACGAAATCAGTGTCAAGTGTGGAAGAAAATAGGAATCTTCATACCATTATGATGTTAGAAAGTTATCGTCACTTCCCTCAATAGAAATTTGTGCCTGACCATGTTTATAAATAGGAATTTTCATACCATTATGATGTTGGAAAGTTATCGTCACTTCCCTCAATAAAAATTTGTGCCTGACCATGTTTATAAATAGGAATCTTCATACCATTATGATGTTAGAAAGTTATCGTCACTTCCCTCAATCGTAGTGCCTGATGATGTTTATAAAAGGCATAGACCAAAGCCTTCATGATCTTAATCTAAGTTATCAAAAGTAACTCAAATAAAATGGCATTCCGTTCCGTAGACCCAGTCATATCAGATGAAACTGTCACATGATGGAAGCTCAAAAGCTACCAAGTGAAAATAAAATTTTATCCAAACATGATATTTAAAAAAGAATGTGTAAAACATTCACCTGGGAGCTAGCTGGGCAAAATCATCTTCAGATTCATCATCCTCGTGATTCACATCCACTGGTGCCTAATCTGGGGGTTTCTGCCACTTCTGCTTTGGTCAGTGGAGTACCTTTGGCAATGTTATCATGTTGACAAAGAGCACGCTGCAAACTATCTTTAAATGTCAATAGGGACATGGCATCTAACCGCAGAAGCTCGAATAATTATGTTGGATTGAAGTTCTTACACTGTGAGATTCACAAGAAGCATGACACGCTCTTGACAAGTAGGACGCCGATCGACAAGGTCAACAAACACCTCCCTCCGAATCGTCCTCGTGCTAAAAACATGTATAACTCAATAAGAAGTTCTGTCCCCAGTCTTCCTGTCATCCCTCCGAACCATCATTCCAACAAATGCATAGCCCAAAAGTTAGCGATGGGTTTCGTATTTGGATGTCTTCAAAATGCAGTCCACCTAATCGATTTAACCGAGGATACTTCTGCAGGATCATCACTTAAAATGTAATGATGGAACCTTCAGGACAAAACAAAAACGTTGAAAAGTACATTCAGTCCCACCGAAGGGAGGGAAGCGAGTGCGTCAGGAACAGCCGTTGAGAAATGTACAAGCGTATATTAGTTATACGCATGAAAAAAAATATAAGATTGTTTACGCAAATAATTTGCATATCTATGCCAAACCATTTGGATTTGATGCGTAGTTTGAGCAATAACAAAGATTAATCTTTTATAAATATCTTCCGATCAAGGTCGAATCGTTGCCGCTTTGTGAAATTAAATGTTCGAAATTTCAATTATAAATCAAACACATGTTTGACTCACAAAATTAATTATATCTTAACCTCTGACTCAAGTGGAGAGGGTTCTCCTCACATACAATTTGTGACGACTCGACTAGGTCTCGAGAAAGGATTGACCACATGGGTGCCCGCCCGAATGCGCCCGCCAAGTTCTTGTCCTGAGGTTCAAAATATTTATGATTTTGCCCCCCAACAAATTATTTGAGAGAAGTACAAACAGAACTCATCTTTCATTTTACGCCCCCACACGTCACGTAGGAGGGATCCCAACAGAGAATACATTAAAAACTATGGAATGGAAAGAGACCCTGCTCCCCAAACGCCCAACGGAACTCTCCTGTTCAACAATAATAATAGTATTTACACTGATCAACCTCCCTCTCTCCCTCTCTCCCTCTTCCCTCAATAAAATAAAAGAAAGACCACACCTCGCTCACTCGGCTCCCGAGGCTAGTCTATCTTTCATTTGACGTGCTGCCTCTCCATATGTCATTTCCTCTACGGTACCCACGTCAGGCAGCTCCCAAGTGACCCGGGCGGCTGGGTCCCACTCGAACTTTGCCCACCAGCCAGCGTCCCCAAAGATCGTGAAGCTTCCCCTCGCGCTGTTCGAGTCCAACGGTAACTTTCTGAGACCAGGACACCCGCCTATCATGAATTCCACCCCTTGAGGGGAAAGTAGAGCGCGGTCGCAAATGCTCATTAGTTTTGGAAGATCCTTGAGCGTTAGGGATTTGAGACGTGAGAATAGTCTTGAAGCAGTCAATTCCTCTCCAGCAATTCCATTCCCAATTATTTTCTCCATCGAATTGCAATAGTGGATGCTCAATTCCTGGAGTTTCGGAGCATGCACAAACCAAGACAAGTCCAAAAATCCACAATTGGAGATATAAACCTCAATGAGGCCGGGGAAGCAATAGCAGTTGGGTGCTTGTCCTATTCCATGAGTAATCTCCATTTCCACGAGCATAGGGAAATTTATTATAAAAAGCACCTCTAAATGCGAGAAATTGCCGCTCCCTTTTAATGAGTGACTTATTGGGATGTGGGTCAAGCCCTCGCATTCCACAATCCATACTCTCCTTATGCATCTTTGAAAGGATTGGAATATTTTTAGGGCAGAGGAAGATTGGCGCACTGAGATAGATAAGTCGGTGAGAGCTTGCATGTGCCCTAGTTCCTCCACTATCTCTTCTTTCATATATAGATTTGATCCCCACATGCTGAACACATTCAACGGTAAGCTTGCAATTGCCCCTATCAAAATGACGACGTGTTTTTTCATACCATCTAGCAGCAACCATTGTAAACGAGTCAAGTTCCTGATTTCTTGGGCAACTCTCCGATACCAGTGCATGACAGGTTCAAGTACCGTAGGCTAATTAGATTGCAAATCCCTTTGGGGAATGAGTCGATATTTTTATTGTCGGACAGGTCAAGGACTATCAAACAAGCCGTCATCGACTCAAAAAATCCTCTTGGCACTTCCATCACATTTGTCTTCCTTACAATCAAAGTTTTGAGCTGGAAACACCTGGGCAGTGCTTGGTCAATGTTCTGAATCCATTCTCCCCGTATAGACACTTTCTCTGCTTCCCCTCGTCTAGAGATCATCTTTGCAGAAATGTCCTCTTCCTTCTCTATCACTATTAACTTGTTCTCCCTTTGCCCATGCTCACGAGCGATCTAGATTGCCATGTCGCGGATGACGTTGTGCATCTTTACACATTGTCTTCGATAATCATCAAGCCACACTTTCCAATAGACAAAGCCTCTTTAAATCTCCCAAGACATACTCTCCCTCTTCTCGCATATGGTATATATTATTGGTGTCTCCTAGCAAGCCCTCTCCAATCCAAAGTTCAATAAGCTCGTTATTTATTATGGGATAATCCTCGGGGAAGAGACAACAGTAAAGGAAGCATTGTTGGGTATAATCTTTTAAGCTATTATAACTGAACTCTAATATGTGGTACACTTCTTCCACCAAACCTGGCAGCTTGTGTGGTTTATTCCTTAGTTTTGTCAACGCATGCTTTCCCTCAAGGGGATTAGCTATGTTGGCCATGGCTCGCCCAATAGTAATAAGGGCTAGTGGCAACCCATCACACTCTTGAGCAATGCCCTTGGCGAGCATTGGAATATCTGGATGAGAATCTATAGTCGATTTGCCAACATTGTTCTAAAATAATTCCAAGGCTTCTTCGAACTTCAAGCAATGAACTTCGAAGGTTCTATCGGCTCGCATTTGGTCGCATACTTGCTCTAACCGAGTAGTGAATACTACTTTGGATCCATTCTCAAAACTAGGACAAGGAACTCCGATTTTGGAAAGGTCCATGCTTGCCCAAACATCATCAATCAACAGCACAAACTTCTTATGGGTCAAAACTTCCCACAAAAAATTGATCCTCTCATCTTGGGACCATCCTCCCCAACTCTCATCTTTAATGTTCAGCGTTTTCCTTATGGCATCTTGAATGCTATCTTCATTCACTTGCCTTGAAATCACCACCCAAATAACCACATCGAATTTGTGATTTGCATGCGAAAGCTCCTCATTGATCCTTTTCATGAGGGTTGTCTTACCCACACCGCCCGTTCCGTACAACCCAATCACTCCTACTTGTTTTTCATCCACGAGCCATTTCAACACTTTATTAAGAGAAATATCAAGCCCCACGGGCTTGTCCACATGCTTCTTGAGCACTGGAGGAGGAGGCAACAGTGAAGTGAGGTCCATAAATTTTTCTCTCTCATTTTGGAGCTGTCTCACTTCATTGAGCAATTGATCAACTCTTTTCCCCAATTTATAACTTGACCGGCAGTTCCGAGGAAGCCAATGACTGAGACATTTGATTTCGTCACGTTCCCTGGCTTGTTGAAGAATTTGATCTACTTCACCGAAAAACTTTTGCACCGTGCCTAACCAGTCCTCCACTTGTTTCGTGGGCCCCACATGTGCTCCTTCTTCTTCGCGTTCCACCTTTGTCTTCACATCTCCGCTCATAGCCTTCAGGGTTTTATTTTTTTCATCCAATAAGCGGACGTTATCTTTCAGATTATAAATGTAGCCCACGGGTTTACTGGCCAAGCCCCATAAACCTTTGACGGTTTCTAAAAGAGGACCTGCGAGTTCCATAGATTCTTTCGGAGATAACAGATCGGAAAGTCGACTATTTAGATGGGTTGGAAAAGGAGCGAATGAGTGGAGTTCGATAAGCTCTGCTGTGTATATCTCGATAGTTCCAGCTAGCAGACAAAGGAAAGAATTTCGGAACCTTTTCTTTACTTCGAGAAGAGAAATGGAACAATTTTTCTTCTTCTAGTTTCTTCGTCTAGGTCGAGCTGCGAAGAATCTCACCGTTCAGAAATGCAATCCACAAAAGCTTGAGCCAAGAAAAAAGGGAATGAAGGTATCCTGACTAGTCCCATTTAGAAGCACCCTGAGAAGTATGAACGAAGACAAAGAATGTTAGTGACCCATGTTTCTTAGATCTGAGGCAATGCTCATGTTCTTCTTCTTGCTTTTGCCTATGGACTACGTGGAATGTGATCAATGGTGTCCAAAAGCAAAGAATCACTATTTTTTGGATAGAAGCAAAGAATTGTTCGATTCTTTTTAAGGTGCAAATTAATGTTAACTGATGAGTCAGCTTTTAGAAGCTTTTCAATGGAAATTTCATAAATTTGATCAGCTGTTTATTTAGTTGTGGAAATCTATGGAAGGGATCCGCAAAAAGCCTCCTTTATTACTAACTAGAATTAAAAATCTTCATTTGTTATTCCATAAATTAGTGTCTCATAATAAAAGCATCGTTAAATGTATACAGCTTATGGAGAATATAATTAGTAAAAGTGACGTCACATGAATCCATTTAATTTACAACCAAATTAAATAGCAATTTGAAGTGCGGAATTGTTTCCTCATTACATTTAAATTTTTAATTGACAAGAACAAAAAATACTTGGACAAGTTATTTCTTTATTAAGTTTAAATCGATAAATAGAAAGAGCAAAAGAAAATTGAAAGTGAACTAGAATAAATTCATTTTATTGCTAGTTCAAAAAGAATCTTTGAAAATTAAACAACTATTGACATATCTTATCAATAAAATAAATTAGAAATTCACTTAGCTCGAGTTTTACACGTTAATACCATTTACTTATAAGAGTACTAGACAACTCACTAACTTGATTAAAGGGCAGGTGACGAGCTTGAGTCTAAGGTCCGAGCTAAATAAAGTCTTGCATGATGCCCCTTGTGATTTAATAAATATAATAATCTCTTAATATCATAATCGGTCTTAGATGGCATGAGGGAGGAAGCCTAAGAAGGAAATCGTTTGATTAGCTCAACCAAATTTGTGTTTTGGGCTTTATTGGGCTTGGACGAAGTGAAAATTTATAACTTTATCAAGCACGATGATTACTCTTTATAATTTCCCAATCCCTCTGAGACATTTACTAAAATTAACTTTAATAGCTGAATCCCTATTTATTTCAAGAAATGAGAACTTACTTCTATAGTGCAAACACTAATTAACTCAAAATAGCACAATGATTATAGTTATTAATATAGTCGAACAGTTGTCGAATCTACAAGACAATTTACCAACCTTGACACTCATAAATGTAAGACGCTACTTATTACAAGAAATGAAAAATTACCAATCTATCGAAACTATTACTTATTGGAAAGCAATACAATAGGTACTTATGCATTTTATGCCTTTGAAACTATAAGGTGGATGTGGGCGGATGTAGAGATCCAGGGAACATTGGAGACTTATGTGAGAGGTTGGTAAAGGTTGACAGAATGATATTAAATTTTAGGTTGATGTACTCATCATGGGTGATAAGTTCTTAATCCACACAACAAGTGTAGTTGATCAATTGCATGTACAGTGACTTTGCATAATAAACTTAGGTTTACATTGCCGTGATAAATCAGTTTGAGATTCATATTCATTGACATACAAATAAAGATGTTCCACATAATGAAAGATAGATCCTTATAAAGTGTGGGCAAATTAAGATGTGCAAAAGTTTAAGTTTCTCGATTATTTATTGAAGACTAAACTAATATTGACCAAGGCTTTAATTAGCAAAAGATATAACTTGATATCTCATTTCAAAAACACAAAAATAGGATCTAATTTTCTCAGTACAATAAAAATGGTGAGATTGACTCGAGTGAGATACTTACAAAAGATTTTTTGTGGGTTTTAAGGATCTTCAAACTTTAAATCTAGCTCTGCTTGCTAAGCTGGTATGGAGGCTCATTCATGACCCTGATGCTTTGTGGGTCAAGCTTTTAAAGGTCTATATTAGCCACATTGTGACTTTCTTGAGGCTGTGAAAGGTGCTAAGACGTCTTGAGGATGGAGAAGCATTTTGGAGGGAGGAAATAATATGAATGAAGGGGACAGGGGACAGTATGGCAAATAGTTTCTAGAGATAGAGTTAAGGTGTGGAAGGATAGATAGGGATAACAAAGGAGGAAATCAAGCTTATATTGTTTAGTAATTTGGTCGATAACGATTTGAGACGCTTTGATGTGAGGCCTATCCTAGATTATGTTGCGGCTGAAGGTAAGGATGCCACTCAACAAATTAAGCTTAGCGACATCAGCGGTGAAGAAAAAATATGTGGCCTTTTGAGAGGAGGATAGTTGAGAGTCACATCTGTTTATGATTTTGGAAAAGGAGTTTTTATTTTATTTTATTTTATTTTATTTTATTTTTTATAAGGAAGGAAGGTCCATCTATCTCAAAGGTGGTGGAAAGCAGTGTGTGGAAATGGATTTGGCCTCCATATTGTCCTCCAAAAATGATAATGCACTTAGGGAAACTACACTGTTAATGCCTTGGCATCCTATAGCAACCTTTTCAAGAGGAGGATCAGAAATGATGCTAGTTGTGTGTTTTGTGGAGTGGAGGAGACTCTGGAACATATTACTCTGTTATGCCAATGGCCTGAATGCATCTGGTTTGCTATGTTGAATCTGAAAATTAGGAGTAAGTATCGAGTATTGATCTATGGTTTAATGGAATATGTCAGGATATGGAGGAGAGGAATCTCTGTGTTAGATTAATTCTTTTAAAGCTTAAAATCTCAGAATCAAAATTTAATGTTTTTCAACTTAACTAATGATAAGTGAATAAAAAATTTTTGATAATAGATGCATACAAACACAAGTGTGAATACTAGATTATCTTCACTGAGATGCTCAAAGAGAGTTTTGGTGCACTTATCCTTTAATTTTTTGTTAGCTTAATCACCAAAGTTTTATGATATTTGAGTCAAAATTTCATGTTTTTGAACGTCATCATCATATTGGTCTTAATTCAAACTATGGAGAGAAAATTGAAATCTCACATTTTTTTTTTGTTTTTTGTTTGGCGTTGGGGGGGGGGGGGGGTGTTGGTTGATTCCATTTTAGATAACATTAACCCCTAAGCTCTAGGAACCGAAGACCGCATTTCCGCATTTCCTTGGGAATGCCAATGCTAATAACAAAACATGGAGGTGCGAAAGCCACGACTCAGCAATTGTCAGAACTTACCATGTTCAAAGACATGATTTATAAAAACCAGTTACCTGAAAAGAGAATTCAGATGCCTCACCTCTGCAGCCCTTCGATAAATCAATCACTCCAAGTCAAGATGAATTTCTGCGGCGATGAGAAGGACCTTGTTGTTGCAAAATCGACCAGATCTTTGAAGAGTAAATCCTCTTGTTTCACTTGTTTGTCCGTAGCAGGTGAATCAAGAGAGTGCTTCTGCGTCTGGCCCACCAAACTGTCAAGCGAGGAACCGGTCTCGATACAGGAATTAGAGGTATTGCCCGATTCCCCGAAAAGACAAAACTGTTGCTCAGTAATTTGTTCTCGCTGGTTATATGGAATTGAACTAGAAAATAATGCATCCAGAGGAAAGAACAAGAGATTGAAAGATCGACTATTTAGATGGTTGGAAAGGGAGCGAATGAGTGGAGTTCGAAGAGCTCCGCTCTATTTATCCCCATCATTTCAGCTAGCAGACAAAGGAAAGAATATCGGAACCTTTACTTTACTTCAAGAAGAGAAATTGAACTACTTTTCTTCTTCTTGTTTCTCGTCGGGGTCGAGCCACGAAGAATCTTACCATTCATAAATGCAATCCACAAAAGTTTGAGCCAAGAAAAAAAGGAAGGTATCATCACTAGTCTCATTTAAAAGCATCTTGAGGAGTATGAACTAAAGCAAAGAATGTCAGTGACCTATTTTACTTCAATATGGGGCATTGCTCATGTTCTCCTTCCTGCTTTTGTGTATGGACTGCATGAAATGTGATCAATGGTGTCCAGAAGCAAAGAATCACCATTTTTCGGATAGAAGTAAAGAATTATCCGATTCCTTTTTAAGATGCAAAATAATGTAGTTGGCCTGAAAGTCATTGCTCGATGCCCCTTGTGATTTAATAAATATAATAATCTCTTAATATAATAATCGGTATTAGATGGCATGAGGGAGATGAACTCAAGAAGCAAATCGTTTGCTTAGGTCAACCAAATTTGTGTTTTAGGTTTATTGGGCTTAGAAGAAGTGAAAATTTGTAACTATATGGAGCACGATGATTCCTTTATATTTTACAAATCTGTCTCAGACATTTATTAAGATCGACTTCAATAACTGAATCCCCTTTACTTCAAAAAATGAGAACTTACTCCTATACCTCAAAAGCTAATTAACTCAATGTAACACGATATTTATTAATATATTTGATTAGTTGTCGAGTCTATTAGGCATTTACCACTCATAAGCATTTGCTATTTATCATGAGAATTGAAAACTTACCAATCTATTGAAAATATTACTTATTGGAAAGCAAATAATAGCTACTTGTACATTTTATGCCTTTGAAACTATGAGGTGGATATAGGTGGACGTAGAGATCGACAAGTCGTTCGTATACTCTGCAAGAGGATGGTAACGATCGACATCATGGAAGTAAATTTTAGATTGATGTACTCGCTATTGGTGATGAGTTCTTAGATTACACAACAAGTGCAGTTTATCAATTTTATGTATAGTGACTTCGCATATTAAACTTCGATAATGATCAGATGGGCCGTTATAAATCAGCTTGAGGTTCATATCCCTTGATATACATATGTATAAAGATGTACAACGTAAAGCGTGGACAAATTAGGATGCAAATTCTTTCAGGTCTTGTTTTAATCCAAAAAATTAATTCCTTGTTCATGTCTACTAAGTTCAATTGAAACTAAATTATAAATGATTTGGTCATGATTCTCCACTAGATAAGAATAATCACGAAGCTCTAGGAGCTTAAAGACCGCAGCACTTGGCAACGTCGGCGCGGATAACGAATCAGGGAACCATCACTCCCGAGTCAAAGATGACGGGCTTGATTTTTCTTCAGTGCCCGGTCGTAACATCAGTGAAAGCACTTCAGCAACAAATGATGGGGGCCCCCTCTTATCGCGACACAATTGCACAAAAGAGCTAATATTCATCCAGAGAGAACGCAAGCAAAGTTGAACATAAAACCTCACATTAACAGCTCTTCTTTTCAGGCTAGTTGCCTTACTTTCTACCCACATAATAACACCTCCAAGCAAAATCCATCCTTCTCTAAATTTCAAGACAGAACGGGGAACAAGAAGATAGAAACGGATCCCGGTTGAGCGTCTTGAGATAGGAGGATCGCGAAACATGGGTTGCTGGTTGCAGACAAAAGATTTATATCACTAGAAAGGAATGGTCGTCATAGTGGCCTGAACGATCCACAACCATCGTTGACATGAACGACGATGAGGAAAACATGAAAATGGGCACAATGACGATACTCTCATTCAGCAAACGTGGACAAGCACATATCACGTCATTCCCATCATAAGTTTTAGGAGGAGAATATGAGGCCATTCTGATATAAATGGAAGAGCTTATTACAGAAGGAAATATGCCTTGATCAAACTCTGCTACAAAATCTAAAACGTTACCCAACAAACACAACAATGCCACCGCTGACAATGACCGACAAAACCGCAATCTAAATCACTAGAAGTGGTCACTTATGCAGAGCACAACAACAATTCTCAGCCCCTATGTCTACAGCAAGACAAGGAGACTGGACAGTTCCATCTCTGTACCAAGTTGACCGCTTCTCAATCAATTCATTCACAAAAACGTCCATATTCTCAATACTAACACTCGGCATCACCACGACGTGAGCGATATTTCCCTCACAAGCCAGTTGCCATCTGCGCATGAACTCTTCTTTCGACGGCCGTTCAAATACAACCGTGCTGCTAAGCTTATTTAACATGGCACTTATCCCTGCCTCATGAAGACGACCTTTCAGGTAGTGGGCATTTCTAAGGCACTTCTGTACTTCTTTCTGAAACCCTTTGTAACCTTTACGATTGAGTGTGTACCAAAGGAAAATAGGAGCGTGGCCATTCCTGCTACCCATGATCGTACAAAGAGAGATAGTTACATGTGGAAAGAATTAAGAAAGAATGGTGTTCTCTACACATTTGGCTCGGTAATGGCGAGTCGCCTTGCTGTTCACAACAAACAAGGATGGCTAAGCGGCCGAGGATTCTGTCGAAGACCTAGAGAGCTTGGGACAAGCCAAGCAACCAGAGCTTTTTCTAAGTTATATACAATTTCCGTGATCGTCGGGCGATCTTTACCTTCCAAGTTCACGCAGTCTACAGCTAAGTATCCTACATACTAGCTTCTATTTCAATAGGGTTAGGGGGCAAGACTTTCCGGTCTAAGACCCTGTGAATCTCATCTTGTAATATGCATGGGATCACAAGGTCCACCACATTCCTCGGCACACCGTGCTCGTTGTTGTGAATCGCCCTGTACCCCAATAGTAGCTCAAGCAGGACGACTTCGAAGCTGAATATGTCACTTTTGGATGTGAGAATTTGGAGTCGGTAGTACTCAGGATCCACATAGACAAGCGTCCCTGTAGCATGGAGCGAGAGGTGAGACTCATCGTCTTCGGGGCCCATAAGAGAGAGCCCGAAATCGAAAACCTTAGCCGTCCAGCTTTTGTCGAGCAAAATGTTGGAAGAGTTGATGTTGTGATAGACAAAAGCTGGATGGCTAAGGTTTCCGATTTCGGGCTCTCTCTTATGGGCCCCGAAGACGATAAGTCCCACCTCTCACTTCACGCTGCAAGGATGCTTGGCTATGTGGATCCCGAGTACTACCGGCTCCAAATTCTCGCGTCCAAAAGCAACGTGTACAGCTTTAGAGTCGTCCTACTCAAGCTACTATCGGGGTATGGGGCTATTCACAACAACGGGCACGGTGTGCCGAGGAATGTGGTGGACTTTGTGATCCCCTCCATATTACAAGATGAGATTCACAGGGTCCTAGACCGGAAGGTCTTGCCCTCTAACCCTATTGAAATAGAAGCCGTGAGGTACATAGGATACTTAGCTACAGACTGCATGAACTTGGAAGGCAAAGATCCCCAACGATCACGGAAATTGTATATAGCTTAAAATTATGGCTGCATGTTTGGCTCGTCCCAAGCTCTCTAGGTCTTCGACAGAATCCTCGACCGCTGAGCCGTCCTTATTTGTTGTGAACGACTCGCTATTCCCGAGCCAAATGTGCAGAGAACACCATTCTTTCTTAATTCTTTCCACGTCTAACTATCTCTCTTTGTACGATCATGGGTAGTAGGAATGGCATTGGACAGCATTTATATGATCCATCCTTGTTAGTTGAACACCACAAGGCATTGGACATCCCACAAACTTGTGGCCTGAAACACTTACGCTTCCAATGGGCTTCTTGAAAGAAACCTTTGGTGCCTGTTCAAAAAAATAAATGACAATGTTAAGGGAATACGTTCAAGGGAAAGAAAGCTTTATATGCATGAATAGACAAACCTAGCTGAAAACAAGAAGAAAGCAATTTCATACAACTCATTGCAAAACAAACAATTAATTTGAAATAATGAAATCTCCATAAACACCAGGTATTTAAATCTTAAATAACTTACAACTTGGACTGATATAAATCTTTGAAAAAGAAAGCTAAACTACACAAATATATATAGAGAGAGAGAGAGAGTACATGACAATCTCTTTTCGACACAACACGATTTCCCTCCCCATCTAAAGAGAGTAAAACAACTCCTTTCCTTCCCGTCTTCTTCAAAAATAGTAACATGAATATCAAATCACTTACCCGTTTCGCGAAAGGCATCATGAGTCCAAATAAAGCTGCATCACAATGTATGTAGAATCGTATCTCGCTCATGATAACGGATTGGCCAAGCGTTAGGTCGGATTAGCGATTTTTCCATACAATTGCGAATCATATTTCGAGCATGAAATCGGATTGTTAATTATATGTACGTTGCGAAATTAAGAAAATTTCTTAATTCATCAGGGATCAAAGAGATTTCTTGCATATGGCAATATCAATCAAACATTCAAAGAAAGATTGCAATATTACGAATTAGGCGGCAACATATATGAAAATCATATTAATTGAGAGTCTTACCAAATTCACGATGTCACGCAGTTTACGTTTCCAAATTCGGATGGATGATGGGTCACGTGAAATCACAGCGAGGAAGATCGTCTCACAGCAGCGGCTGCTCGTGGTGGCTTCACGCAAGTGCGATCAGAATTTCCACGATATTCGCCTGTATCGAGTTCTCCCTCGGTGAATTACCAAGTACTCTGGAAAATGCTAAGCATGAGGAGGAATAGTCAGAACACATGCACGAGGAAAATTAAAGAGCAACAATAGAATCCTGTCATTGTCATGGCCAAAATTGGGACAGCTCTTGTTTTGAAGATATCACAATTGCATGTGATGTTGCCGCCACTGCACACACCATCGAGACATGCAATATTTGACCGGAGACAAGGACGCAGCTGTGGAAGCGTTGTAATGATCTGGAAACGTCAACGAGGGACAGACTTCGTCTCGGCTGAACTCGCGGTGCAATAGGGTATCGTTGTCGACACTTCTGGCGTGGACAATTCGCCCCAAAAAAAAAAAAATCTGGAAACGACCTTCAAGAGCGACTCAGGGGCAGCTAGTGCGATGCTGCAGTGTGGACTCGGCCAGGCTGGTGTCACGAGAGCAGCGGACGTGGTGGTGGTGAAGATCAGGACTGCGGCTCGTTCACTCAGTCCAGTGCGGGAAGCGCTGTAGCTAGCAGGAGCACAGTGCCGCGGTGGGAGGAGTCGTGAAGCCGAGACCGCGAAGGAAATACCTCGCTCTAGCCTCTATTCTCTCTCTGGAATATTGTGTGCCCGGTGTTGACCAAGGAAGAGAGAGAAGGCCGCCCTCCTATTGGACGAAGCAAAGACCCCTCCTTTGTCTTCTTCTCCCTTTGCTTATGGACACTTGTTGCTTGTGTTCCTCTTTCAGAACCTGCAGGAAGAACAGAAACCTTCTCTCTCTCAGGGTCACTATGGTGGCCGCGTCATCACTTCTGTGGCCTCCCTTTTTAGCTATGCGATGGTCATATTTATAATGTTTAGTAACTGATCTCCTCGTATATTCTTGTCCTCAATCAATTATTTCTTTCCCTGGTTGACTGATTCCATGCGAATATTTTATTCTATTGTGTGCCTTGATATCAGCAAAAGAAATCTTTCCCAAGCGGGTGGATGAATTGTTCGAGGAAAGAAATCTCATTTGTGAATAACGTCAAAATCTTCTTTCCTCCTTTTCCACTTGCTTTGTCCGCACGATTGTATTTACCAGCTCAGCTGAGTCCTTTATTTTCTTGTTTTATTTGCCCATACTTGCACATATAATGCCATGGTTACATATGAAGAGCATACATGCTCCATTTTTCAAAATTTTAGTTCTTCTCTTCCATCGGCAAAGATATTGGTCCAACGCTTGGATTAAATCCATCATATATTCAGCTTATATTTGTTGCACCCTTCCTTTCAAGGCTTAGAATTATAAAGAATATGCTCTCTTGATTTTAGAATTCTTTCCAATTTAGATCACTGATTTTCAGCTATGCGGACTCTATGGGCTTGACTGGATTTCGTGCTTTTGTGGGCTCCACTAAGTTCGAGACCATTCACTTGAGTCTATCTGTCGCCGGTCCAATGCAATAATGATAAATGCTTCTAAAACTATATGCTATATAAAATGATCAAGTCGCCAAAATTTAGGTGCCAACAAGTATCCACAAAAAAGATCTCAAGAAATTCTGCTTTGATCGCTCTACACTTAGACACAATAGTAAGATTTATCCTTTGTGCAGTTCACTCTCAAGGTAATTGGCCACATGATCATGAGCTTAGAACCAAAAGGCGAAGAGCAGGAGAAATTCCGATCCAATTTCAAAATAATTTCCTCTTCATTCGCATCCTTGCCATTCAAAGTGCCAGGAACTGCATTTCATCGTGGAATTCAGGTAATTTTTTTTCCCATGTACACGGAATATACTCACGATAGAACGAAAGACTTTGTCTAGTTACTTTCCGAATATAACGATTCAAAAAAATCAGGCTCGAGATAGGATGTATAGCATGTTGGACAACGTTATTTCTAAAAGGAGAGAAGGACAAGGCTTCCAAAATGATTTCCTGGAGTCCCTGGTAATCAAGCACAGCAAAGCAGCAGACGGAGAAGCCGACAAAGACAAGCTAACTGAGAAGCAAATGAAGGACAATGTACTAACTCTTCTAGTTGCTGGTCATGACACGACCACTGCTGCTCTGACTTGGCTCATGAAATTTCTCGGAGAAAACCCTCAAGTTCTGCAACGGCTCAGGGTACTTCCATTTTGCGATGAACTCTGTTAAATTGAAATCGTTACCTATGAATACTGAAGAACTGGGCTGTATGCTTCGTATGCAGGAAGAACACATGGAAATTCAAGCGGAGGGCAAGGGTGGAGCGAATCTATCTTGGAGTGAAGTTAATAACATGCCTTATACCGCTAAAGTAAGCAAGAAATTAGCTTTATCACGTTAACTATCCTACTGAAAACTGGAAGATGTAGAAATTTATTTCAGGTAATAAGTGAATCTCTAAGGAGAGCCACGATATTACCTTGGTTCTCAAGGAAAGCTGCTCAGGATTTTGAGATTGATGGTATGCATCCCAAAGAAAAGACAAAACACGCTGATCAGAAAACTGCAATTTTAAGATGCTTACCATTGCTAGCTCTTGGTCTTTTACAGGTTATAAGATCGAGAAAGGTTGGTCGGTGAACCTGGATGTTGTTTCTATTCACCATGACCCGGAAGTTTTCCCTCAACCAGAAGTTTTTGACCCTTCCAGATTTGATGTAAGCATGTTTCTGTCACTACGTCGTATAGCTCACTTTTTATTTCTTACTTCCAGCTTAACTTTTTTTTTTTTTTTTCAATTGATCTCAGGAACCTTTGAAGCCTTTCAGCTTCCTTGGATTCGGTAGTGGACCACGTATGTGCCCCGGGATCAATCTGGCGAAGCTGGAGATCTCTATTTTCATTCAGCACTTAGCGTGCAGATACAAGTAAGAACAGAAAGTGCCCATTTTGACAAACAAAGTCTCATCTTCCTGCCAGAACATTTGGTTGCCATCTAACATGTCAACCAGCCAAGGCACAACCTTTTTTAAGCTATAGTCTTTTTAATAAATGAAGCAAAAAAAAAAAAAAAAATTGATACGGTTGATATGTTTGTGTCTGAGAGTATGCTGGATGAATTTCTCAAACGTTTATTGTGAGTGTGAACTTTTTCCGACGATCTCGATCTTCTTGACAGGTGGACTCATCTGGAGAGAGATGACTCAGTCCAGCATACTCTAGTAAGGATGCCCAAGAACAAGTATCCAGTTCTCGTCGAGCTACTGTAGATGTATTTATTGCTTCATTTGGCAATTCGGCACAGAGCTATAATAGCCAAGGAAAGAGGCGGCATAGGGAATTCGAACTTTATTGTTATGACCCGATTGTCGATGCAATACCAATATGCTACACTGACAGACTCACTGGGTAATGATAGCCATAAGCGAACGCTTGCCCAGGGGCACATTGTATCGCTGAGAAAATGAAAAATAAGAATGTCTGAAGCAGTTTACGTTTTTCTTGACTTGGTCTACTTCTTGCTGAAAAACTGTCTTTAGCTACAATCCTATTACTCCAGCCTGTTAATCAAACCAACAAATGCAACTCCATCCAGTTTAATTGCAGAGAGTGGACAAATAAGTAAAGATTGAAGATGTCTTTTGTGTATGAAAGTTAATCCATTGATGCACGCACATAAGCAAACTGGAGAGCTGGGCAGTTCACCTCGGAGAATAAAGGTGCTAGAGATATTCAAAATCAGGATACCGAAGTTTGAATTACATATCGCCTTCAACAGACAAAAATCTGGAACTCCAGAAAGATAGTTCCTGAAATCCGATACAAGTGTTATGTCAGCTCCAGCTCTGGCTCCCATTTATCAGGAGGCAAACATTACTCCACAAATCAGAGGCACGGAAACCTGCCTTCGTTGTATTTACGGATAGTTGATTGCAATGGGAAGGTTGTTTTGGTTGCAAATTGATTAGGGTATGGTAATTTCAAAAGGCAGCAATTTCATGTAAATGATCCCATAACTAAATAGGTTTTAAAAATTTCCTGCAATTAGCATCTTCTTCCTTTTTTGCTAACAGAAATTATGCAGTCTCGGATATAAAGTCGAGGAATTAGATTAAATGGTTGGATAACTAATAAACAAGAAAGCAGACGGCTCAAGATTTTCTAACTGTTCGATCATCCCTTGCTCTCGTAAGCGGCATCACTGCTTTCACCAGGGCCTTTGCTTTCACTTGTCTAGAATCCCAGATGGCAACAGCATGGATATAAACTATCGATAAGTAAAACAATGAACAGCAGAAACAAATGTCCCAAAACCACACAAACCAAACAAAGCTTAACCCGTTCAGGAGCCAAGCAACGACAAAAGACCTTCCTCCATTCCGGACTAACTCAATAGCTCACAAGCCAAATCCTGCAGAGATTTTTCACATCGCCGGAGAGAAGCCTTCAATTATCATGGAACAGAAAAAGAAGCTCTAATAGCAAACATAATTTAAACGTGATAATGTACAACTACATTTCTCTCTTGCCAAACTAAATGGTCGCATTCCCATTCTAATTTGAAGCTCTTAAGCTTTGCCCTTTAGTGGCCTGCAGAATCAAAGGTATTCCAACAATTTAACTATTTGCTGATCTAGCACAATTATTCAACTGTAAAATGTGCTACCGAATACATTTTGAGGAAGAGCAACAAAAGAACAGATGCTCTGAGCATTGGATGCTTTCTGGTTGTGTCCGTTATCTTTCGACCACCTGCAACAATGTGAACACTACATGATGAGACATGGAAATATGCATCAAGGAACAAACTTCAACTGCTGCAGGTCTGATGTTTCCCTTATTCAACAGAGTATAGGGTGTCGTTCAGCATAGAATCCTCCACAAGATCACAGAAGTCAACATCAGAGATCTCAAAACTTACATTCAAGAAAATCACTTTTCTCTGTCACAGAGAGAGTTTCTTCTACGAGTCTGTGTGTACGCATGCTCTCTTGCTAATGTTTTCAAACGGAAGAAAAAGGTGCTGGCAAAACCAAACCAAATCAGTGTCTAGGGAAGCAACAGAGCAAGTGTGGAAGAAAATAGGAATCTTCATACCATTATGATGTCAGAAACTTATCGTCACTTCCCTCAATGGTAGAAATTTGTGCCTGACCATGTTTATAGAAGGCATAGACCAGAGCCTTCATGATCTTAATCTAAGTTATCAAAAGCAACTCAAAGAAAATGGCATACTGTTCTGGAGAACCAGTCATATCGGATGAAACTGTTACATGATGGAAGCTCAAAAGCCAAGTGAAAAGAGAATTTTACCCAAACACGATATCCAAAAAAGAATGTGTAAAACATTCACTTGGGAGCTAGCTGGGCAATCATCTTCAGATTCATCATCCTCGTGATTTACGTCCACTGATGCCAAAGCTGGGGGGGTGGTTTCTGTCACCTCTGCTTTTGTCAGTGGAGTACCTTTGGCAATGTTATGTTGACAAAGAGCACCCTGCAAACTATCATAAAATGTCACTAGGGGCATGGCATCTAACCGCAGAAGCTCGAATAATTCTATTGGATTGAAGTTCTTACGCTGAGTGATTCAGAAGAAGCATGACAGGCTCTTGATAAGAGCGACGCGGATCGACAAGGTCAATAAACACCTCCCTCCGGATCATGTTTGTATAAAAACATGTATAACTCAATAGGAAGTTTCTGTCGCTAGTCTTCCTGTTATCCCTCCGAACCATAATCCCAACAAATGCATGGCCCAGAAGTTAGCGATGGGTTTCATATATGGATGTCTTCAAGACGCAGACAACACTTGGGCAGGATCATCACTTACAATTTAGCGATGGAACCTTCAGGACAAAACAAAACATGGAAAAGTACATTCTGTCCCATTTGGACTTGATGCGTAGTTTAAGCAACACGGAAGATTAATATTTTATATATGTATTCCGATCAAGGTCGAGTCGTCACTACTTCGTGAAATTAAAATGTTTGAAATTTCAATTCTAGATCAAACACGTGTCCGACTCATAAAGCTAATTAAATCTTAAACTCTGAGTCATCGGAGGGGGGTTCTCCTTATGTACCATTTGTGACGGCTCGACCGATTCTCCATAAAGGACCGATCACATGAGTGCCGCCCGAATGCGCCCGCTGAGTTCTTTTCCTTGAGGTTCAAGATATTTACGATTTGGCCCCCAAGAAATTATTTCAGAGAAGTACAAACAGGAGCTATCGCTTGCAAATTTTTGTTTTGATTTCCTCTCTAGTTGCGCCCCCACGCGTCACGCAGGAGGGATCCCAACAGAGAATACATAAAAAGCTATGGAATGGAAAGGAAAGAGACCCTGCTCCCCAAACGCCAAACGGAACTCTCTGTTCTAACAATAATAATATCTACGCTGATCAACCTCCCTCTGCCTCTTCCCTCGATAAAGAAAGACCACGTCTCACTCACTCGGCTCGCGAGGAAGGAATTCCATCCGGGCCCAGCAGTCGGACCAAAACTTCCAATTTACGTGCCGCCTCTCCAAATGTCATTGCTAGTGCGGGGCCTGTCCCATTCAACTGGAAAATGACCCGGGCGGCTGGGTCCCACTCGAACTCGGCCCACCAGCCTCTGTCCCCCTCGATCCGGAAGCTTCCCCCAACGGCAACTTTCTGAGACCAGGGCAGTCTTGTATTTTGAAGTCCACCCCTGGAGGCAAAAATAGCGTGTGGTCGCAAATGCTCTTTAATTTTGGAAGGTCGAGGAGACCTAGACATTGGAGACGTGAGAATAGTCCTGAAGCAGCTAATTCTTCTCTTGCAATTCCATCCCCGATTATTTTCTCCATCGAATTGCAATGTGCGACCATCAAAATTTGGAGTTTTGGAGCGTGGACGAGCCAAGACAAGTCTAAAAATCCACACCTGCTGCACCCAACTTCAACAAGACTAGGGAAGCAAAAGTTGGGTGCTCGTCCTATCCCATGAGTAATCTCCATCTCCACGAGCATAGGGCAATCACATAGATAAAGCACCTTTAAATGCAAAAAATTGCCACTCCCTTTTAATGAGCCACTTATTGGAATGCAAGTCAAGTCCTCGCAATCTTCGATAGACACTCTCTTTATGCATCTTTGAAAGGATTAGAATATTTTCAGGGCAGAGGAACGCTTGAGCACCTTAATAGATAAGTCGGTGAGATCTTGCATGCGCCCTAGTTCCTCCACCATCTCTTCTTCCTTCTCTAGACACCATGGCCACGTACTGAACACAATCAACAGTAAGCTTGCAATTGCCCCTGTCGGAATTAGCAAAGTTTCACTTGTGCAATTTAATAGCAACCATCGTAAGCGAGTCAAGTTCTTGATTTCCCTAGGCAACTCACTGATACAAGTGTTCGATAGGTTCAAGTACTGTAAATTAATCAGATCACAAATTCCATCTAGGAATAACTCAATATTTCTATTGTCAGATAGGTCCAACATCGTCAAATGAGCCATCATCGAGTTAAAAAATCCTCTTAGCATGAGCCCCACTTTAGTTTGCCTTACAAACAAAGTTTTGAGCGGGGAATACATGACTGGTGTTTGGTTGATATTTACAATCCATTCTCCCCATAGACATGCTTTCTCCACTTCCCCCCATTTGGGGATCATCTTCGTGAACATGTCTTCTTCCTTCTCTATCACTAGCAACTTGTTCTCCCTTTGCCCGTAGTCACGAGCAATCCAAGTCGCCATGTCACGGATGACGTCATGCATCTTAACAGTCGATTCTCCAATTGGATTAAGCTCACTTTCCAATAGACAAGCCCTATCTAAATCCCCCAATACAGATGCTCCCTTGTCTTGCATATGGTATACATCATCAATGTCTCCTAGCAAGCCCTCTCCAATCCAATGTTCGATAAGCTCGTTCGTGAATATGGGGTAATCCTCAGGGAAGAGACAACAGTAAAGAAAGCAAGCTTGTAGGGTAGCATTTAAGCTATCATAACTGAACTTTAGTATGTGGTATACTTCCCATTCCATACCTAGTAGCTTGTGCGGTTTGTTCCTCAGTGTTGTTAGTGCATGCCTCCACTCAGCGGGATCATCTTTACCGGCCATGGCTTGCCCGATAGTAACAAGGGCTAGTGGCAACCCTTTGCACTCTGTAGCAATATCCTTCGTGAGGTCTTGAATTTCTGGATGACAATCTACTAGTGACTTGTTGACTTTCTTCTCAAATAATTTCAAAGCTTCTTCGGACGTCAAGCATTGTACTTCCAAGGTTTTGTCGGCTTGCATAAGGTGGCATACTTGCTTCAATCGAGTTGTGAACACTACTTTAGATCCATTATGACAAGGAACTCCGATTTTGGAAAGGTCCAACCTCACCCATACATCATCTATCAACAACACAAATTTCTTCCTAGCTAAAACTTCCCACAAATGATCAACCCTCTCATCTCGAGACCATTCTTCCCAGCACTTATCTTCAATGTGTAGCCTTCCCCTTATGGTGTTTTGAATGCTATCTTCATTCACTTGCTTTGACACCACCACCCAAATAACGACATCAAATCCATGATTTGCGCGGGAAAGTTCCTCATTGATCCTTTTCATGAGTGTGGTCTTTCCCACACCACTAGTTCCATATAACCCAATCACTCCTACTTGCTTTTCGTCCATGAGCCATTTCCACACTTTAGTAAGGGAAATATCAAGCCCCGCGGTGTTTTCCATACGCTTCTTGAGCACTTGAGGAGGAGGCAATGGTGATGTCACAATGTGGAATTCCCGTTCCTTAGGTTGGAGCTCTCTCAATTCGTTGAGCATTTGATTAACTCTTTTCCCAAATTTATAACTGGACCAGATTTTCGGTGGGAGACAATGACAGAAACATTTAATTTGGTCGCGTTCCTGAGCTTCCCGAAGAACTTCATCCGCTCGACCGCCAAACTCTTGCACCTTGCCTAACCAGTTCTCCACTTGTTTCGTGCGCAGCGCACATGCTTCTTCTTCTTCTTCACGTTCCATCCTTGCCTTCACATCGTCCCTCACGGCCTTTAGGTCTTCAGCTGCGCTCTTCAAAGAGTCGACATTAACTTTAAGATTACAAATGTAGCCCAAAGGTCTGCTGGCCAAGCCCCATAACTCTTTGACAAGTTCTAAAAGAGGAGTTGCGAAATCCATAGGTTCTTTCCAGGATAAGAGATCAAAAAGACAGTTTTTTTTTTTTTGGTAAAAATAAAATAAAAAAATCGAGTATTTAGATGGTAGGAAAGCTGGTGGATGAATGGTGTTCGATAAGCTCTGCTATATTTGTCTCGATCGTTCTGGATAGCATATGAAAAGAATATCAGGACCTTTTCTTTACTTCAAGAAGAGAAATGGAACTATAATTCTTCTTCTTTCTTCGTCGAGGTCAAGTCGAAAGAAACTTACCGTTCAGAAATGAAATCCACAATCGTTCGAGGCAAGGGAGAGGGAAGATATCATGACTAGTCTCATTTGGAAGGACCCTGAGGAGCTATGTGTTTTAGAGCCTGTTTGAGACAGAGTACATGATTGCTTAATATTAACGAAGGCAAAGAATCAATTACGTATGTTTATTCGAGATGAGGCAATTCTCATATTCTTCTTCCTGCTTTTGTCTATAGAGTGCGTGGAATCAACGGTGTCCAGAATAAAAGAATCACTCTTTTTTGGATAGATGCAAAGAATTATTCGATTCCTTTTTAAGATGCAAATTAATGTAATAGAGTCAGCCTTTCAAAAGCTTTTTAATGGAAATTTCACAGATATAATTAGTTTTTTATTTAGTTTTCATAATTTGACAATTTGGGCAACTATTGGAGCGATCTGCGTAAAGCCTTCTCTAGTACCAGAAAATTAGAGTTTGTTTAGCGTTTGCTTTTTGTTTCACTTTTATCAATGCAAAGTGCTTCAAACCTTTGGAGGTGACCTTACATTGATATCTAGATTCGCACGTAATTCTCGCCAAAGTTTTTGAAATTTAAATAATATTTTAAATTTTAATGGAAAAGTAAAAAAAGTTTGCCTTTTCCGAAGTCCACTAGCCATCTACGGATATTTTAGAATTAGTGCTATCCGATTTGCAAGTCGTGGCTCCCTACAAATGAACATGTCATTCTACCGACATCAAATATATACCTCAATATTCTTAATATTGCCTAGTCAACATTTTCATCCTAGTCACTTTTGCATGCAACTATGTTTTCTTTTATTCATTTGTTATTCCATAAATTTAATGTCTCATGGATTTTATAATAAAAATAATTTTAAATATATATCTTATGGAGAAAATAATCAGTAAAGTAACGTCACATAAATCCATTCAATTAACAACAAATTCATATTAAAATCTAAATGTCGAGCAGATAACATAGCAATTTGAAGCGTGGAATTGTTTCCTTGTTACATTAAAATTTGTAAATTGACAAGAACAAAAAATTTCTACAAATTATTTCTTTATTAAGTTTATATTTACAAATAGAAAGAACAAAATATATTGAAAGTAAACTAATGTTGATTCATTTTAATGCTAGTTCAAGAAAAATATTCGAAAATTAAACTACTAATAAAATATCTTATTGATAAAATAAACTTGTTATAGTTTGCAGTATGATGATATTTTTATACGGGAAAAAAAAGAGTTAATTATGAACATTGATCGAGAAAGAAAGTACTCATCAACGAAGACAACAACAAGCCTTTATTGATAATAACTAACCAGTGTTTATGCCACGTCTCTAAGCCATTTATTCGTTTATTGTTCTGTTGCTTTGTTTGCTGACTAAGGTTTATTTGCTGACCAAGTCTCATTTGATTTAAATTTCTCAACTCTTAATAAAAAAAACGTTATTTTCTTAACAAATGAAAATAATACAAACCCATAAAAGAAAAAGTTATTACCTTCTAGTTGGAAGATATATAATTACTAAAACATTATAGAATTACTAAATTTTATTCAAAATTCACCGGGCTCGAGTTTTACACGTTAGTACTTCACTCACTAACCCTATTGAAGAGTTGGTGATGAGCTGAAGTGTTGGTTCTCGGCTAAGTACTTGGCCTGGAAGTCCTTGCTAGATCGATGCCCTTCATGACTTAATAAATGTAATAATCTCTTAATAAAACAATCGGTCTTAGATGGCATGAGCGAGGCAATCCCCAAAAGGAAATTGTGTACGTAGGTCAATCGAATTTATATTTTGGGCTTATTGGGCTTGGATGAAGTGAAAATTTATTACTTTACAAACCATGATCAATGCACTTTATAATTTACTAATCCATATTAAACATATTCGAAGGTCAACTTTAACAGCTGAATCCCTGTTTACTTCAAGAAAAGTGGACCTATCCCAATATTGCAAAAGCTAATTTAATTCCAAGTGAATCACTAAGCTCTAGGAACTGGAGACTGCATTACTTGGCAATGCCTGTGCGGATAACAAATCACCGGAACCATCAAAGCCACGAAAAAAAGAATTGATTGGGGCCTCTTTTATGTCAGCATATTTGCACAAAAGAGCTCATATTCATCCAGAGAGAAGGCTAGCAAAAAGTCAAAACATATGACCTTACATTAAAAGTTCCACTTTTCAGGCTAGTGGTTTACTTTCTACGCACATTATATTATCCACCGAGCTAAAATCCATCCTTCTCTAGATTCAGGACGGGGACCAAGAAGATAGATATGGATCCCGAGACTCGACCACCGTGCAGCTTCTGCACAGTCTAGAAACCGTGCGCCTCGAGATTGGATGACCGCACGAAACGTGGGTTGCTCATTGCGGACAAAAGATTTATATCACTAGACGGGAATGGCCGTCGTAGTGGCCTGAACGATCCGCAACCATCGTTGCCATGAACGACGAGAAGATAAACATGAAAATGGGCACAATGACGATACCCTCGTTCAGCAAACGTGAACAAGCTCATATCACGTCTTTCGCATCATAAGTTTTAGGAGGAGAATATGAGGCCATTCTGACAGAACTGCAGGAGCTTATTAGAGAAGGAAATATGCCTTGATCAGACACAGCTACAAAATCTAAAGCATTACCTAACAAACACAACAACAATGCCGATGACAACGAGAACCAATGAAACCGCAATCTAAATCAGTAGAAGTGGTTACTTATGCAGAGCTCTACAACAATTCTCAGCCCCTATGTCTACAGCAACACAAGGAGGCTGGACTGTTCCAAATAAAGCTCCATCACAATGTATGTAGAATCGATCATGTGTAAACCCACTTTCTTCAAGAGTTTTTATAATGAGATCAAGGTCATCTACAGCTCCTTTGACAGTTGTTCCTTCGAAAGAAAATAAATCATTTAGCTAAAACTTCATGATCTGTCCGTTTACAACAAGCACCCCATATATATGGAATGCATGAGCCTTACATGCGGAGATAAGAGAGAATATAGATTCCTCTATTGGCATTGATGATAGCAGGCTTATCCTTTGTTGGAGAAATCTTTCCAGAATATTTTGAAGCTGACAAAACATTTCTATCAGTCTAGTCTGGATATTTGAAGACCGACAGTTTAAAGTCTGAAGACTTTGTATTCTCGAGACTCAAGACTCAAGACTCAAGACTCAAGACTCGAGACTCAAGACTCAAGTCTATTCTCACTGACAGTCTTTCTAATCCAGTGATGAAGGAAATCCAAAGCCGAAGTATATGGTTGAGGATTCGATCCTATCCTCTGGAAAAGATTCTTTGGTTGGATAAATATTTCGGATTCTTTTATTGTTATCTAGATCGATTGAAGATCCGATGGTCGACGAAATATTCTTGGAATGTTCTATTCTTGGAAACCAAGATCCTGATTGTATGGGCGAACAGGATTGATGGGCTATCATCAGATTCCTTAAATAGCTCGGATGATCTTCTTAATTGATTCCGTCCAACGGGTAGATTGGAGGAATTCCTTTGGTAAGTGCCAACGGCTATGATGGCATAAAGGAGTATAAAAGGAAGACGTTCTAGTTGTTTTAGAAGTGTGATCGATAGAAAAATTCCGAGTCCGAAGAACCTTGATTGTTAGTCGATACGGTTCGAGCGAAATTGTATACACAGAGAGTGTTTATACTTGGTGACACCTTGAGCGAGTGTGGTAGATCATCTACACCTAGAAATCAAGGAAGATCAACACTGTTTAATTATTGCAAATCCTTCAACTGTCTAAGTATTGTGCAATCTTTAAGAAAATTTTTATATACCTATTCACCCCCCCTCTAAGTACTCGTACTAGCTATATCAATTGGTATCAGAGCTCATGTTCTTACTTTATTTGAAGTGTTTTACTTCAGAGTAAAAGATCCATGGCTAGTATGCTAGCACCGGGCTGGTGGAAGGGCAAAGCAATACCAGAGACCACCCTACTTTGATGGAAAGGATTACAACATCCGGAAAAACAAGATGAAAGCTTTTCTACGGTCAAAGGATCCTCCGGAATGGGATGTGGTGGAAAAAGGAATCGCTCCTACTGCTGCATCAGTATCTAAAAGAGGGAAAGAAACTGTTGAAGCCAGGGGAATGTCTCAAGAAGAGATAAACAAGAGACAAGCACTCGATGCTAAAGCAATTTACTCTTTATATTGTGCTTTGTCACCAACTGAATATAAGAATATCTTCTTGTGTTACAAAGCAAAAGAAGTCTCGGGACAGATTACATATCACTTATGAAGGGACGGACCGAGTGAAGGAGACCGGAATTAACATTCTCATTGGTCAATATGAAGCCTTCAAAATGAAACCAGGAGAATCTATAACCGACATGTTTAGCCGTTTACGAGATATTGTCAATGGTCTTGAGAATCAAGGACAGAAAATTTCTGATCCTATGAAGGTGAACAAGCTACTGCGTGGACTCTCCAAGGATTGGAATCATATAAAGACTTCAATAAGAGAGACGCAAAGAATCATGCCATTATCTCGTAGACGAGCCGATTGGAACTCTTCGTCTTACGAAGTGGAACGAATTAATGAAGACGAAGATCCAAGAGGTAAGAAATCCATTGCATTAAAATCTAACGATGATTCTGATGATACAGATTCTGAAGAAGATCTGGACGATGAGGAGCTTGCTCTTATGATTAGAAGGTTCAAAAAGCTTAATAGAAAATGAAGAAGGTTCAACTCAAAGAAACAAAGTTTTAAAAAACAGCAAACCAAGTTTGTTGATAATGAGGAACCAAACAAAGATGTAGTTTGCTTTGAGTGTAAGAAAAAGGGACACATCAGACCCAACTGTCCTCTTCTGAAGAAGAAAAGAGGAAAGTCTGAGAAGTCTCGAAAAGCTCTTAAAGCCGAAACCTGGAGCGATACAGAGTGTGAAGAAAGTGATGAAGAATATGCCAACCTGTGTCTGATGGCGCAATCAGACTCAGACAGTGAATTTGAGGTAAGTGATTATAAAATTCCTGTCAAAGTCTCTAAATACATTGATGAATTATGTTTTAGTCTTAAGACTTCTCTTAAAAAGATTTCCGAACTTAAAAAGGAAAACTCAGTTTTAAAACAAAAGGAAAACATTTTAGAAGAAAAGGTGAAAATTTTAGACCTGAATATTTCTACTCTTAAAGAGAATTGAGATAATCTTTCGAAAGAAAATGCTCTCTTAAAAACTGACTTATCAAATATTTCAAAGAAATTTTCAATAGGGTCGGAAAAACTTGAAAAAGTTCTTTCGGTCAAAGACCTTACTTCAATAAGTCTGGTCTAGGTATGACAGCAGAAATGATCCCCTTGATTGATTTTCCGAAAGTAAAAGAAAGAATTAAGAAAAGACCGTTGAGAGAGGCTTACAAAAATCATTTCAAGAAAGTTTTTGTAAAGTCTCGTAGGTCGAAATGCTTTAAGGTGTTCAAAGTGTAAGTTGATCAGGATCATTTTGAAAAAGAGTGTCCTATGGTTTGGAAGCACTTGTTAAGAAAGTATGGCCTAATAATGCTCATTCTACTAACGCCAAAGGACCCAAGAAAATTTGGGTACCAAAGAAAGCTTGAGACTCTCTTTTGAATGCAGGTCTCTGTCAAAAAGAAGGTAAAGTGGTATCTTGACAGCGGATGCTCAAGACACATGACAGGAGACTCAAATTGCTTCATAAAGCTTATTCAAGTAAATGGTGGAAAAGTTTCATTTGGAGGAAACAGCAAAGGAAGCATTGTGGGATTTGGAACCGTGAAAATTGGAAATCTCACAATAAGCAATGTCTCTCTGGTGGAAGGACTCAACTACAATCTTCTCAAAGATTAGCCAATTGTGTGATAATTTGGTTTCAAGATCTCTTTTCAAGAAGGCATATGTTCTGGAATTAGCAAAGACTCAACTCAGTCTTTCATGGGTTGAAGGCATGGAAATATCTACCTCCTTGATGTAAAACCAAATGAAGAACAATGCCTAATCTCAATTCAAGATGAAGCAGTCTTATGGCACAGAAAACTTGGCCATGTCAACATGAAGCAATTAGCCAAAATCTCATCAAAGAAGCTTGTTCGAGGTCTACCTAAATTGCCATACCAAAAGTCTAATTTATGCACTCTATGCATTCTGGGAAAGCAGGTAAGAAATTCATTTAAACCAATAAATCATGTCTCTACTAATCATGTACTACAGTTGCTTCATATGGATCTCTTCGGACCAACAAGAACCCAGAGCATTGGAGGTAAGAAATATTGTCTAGTAATTGTAGACGATTACTCTCGTTTTACCTAGGTATATTTTCTTGCAAGTAAGTCAGAAACCTTTTCGTACTTTGAGAAGTTTGCTAAAAAGGTTCAAAATGAAAAAGGATGTGCAATCTCAAGTATAAGAACAGATCATGGAAGTGAATTTGAGAATCAAGATTTTACGAAATTTTGTGATAAATCTGGTTTTAATCATATATTTTCCTCTCCATATACTCTAGAGCAAAATGGAGTTGTGGAAAGAAAGAATAGATCTCTTCAAGAAATGGCTAGAACACTTTTAATTGAAAGTAAAATTTCTTCACGATTTTGGGCTGAAGTTGTTTCAACTGCATGCTATATTATAAATAGAGTCTTTCTAAGACCTATTTTAGAGAAAAACCCCTATGAATTATTCAAAGGTAAGAAGCCTATTGTTTCATACTTTCATGTGTTTGGCTGCAAATGCTTTATTTTGAAAAATGCAAATGATCGAGTTGGTAAGTTTGAAGAAAGATCAGATGAAGGCATCTTCCTTGGATATTCTACATCAAGCAAAGCCTATAGAGTCTATAACAAGAAAAGCCAGTCTGTGGAGGAATCAATGAAGGAATCCGCACCAGATCAAAAAGGCATGAAGAATCTAGTGTTGTGGCTCTCATTTCTGAAATTGAACCAAAAAGCATAGAAGAAGCTTTATCTGATGAAAGTTGAATCGAAGCTATGCAAGAAGAACTCAGACAGTTCAACATCAATGATGTCTGGGAATTGACATCTAAACCAAAAGGTAAAACTGTTATTAGAGCCAAATGGGTATTCAGGAACAAGATGAATGAAGAAGGAAAAGTCGTACGAAACAAAGCAAGACTCGTGGCCAAAGGATATACGTAAGAAGAAGGAATAGACTATGACGAGACTTACGCACCAGTTGCAAGGTTAGAAGCTATTCGACTATTACTTGCGTTTGCTTGTTATAAAAATTTCAGGTTATTTCAAATGGACGTCAAAAGTGCGTTCCTAAATGGATTTATCCATGAGGAAGTTTATGTGGAACAACCACCTGGGTTTGAAGACCCAAAGAAACCGAGACTCGGTCTTGATGAAAAAGGCCTTGTATGGTTTAAAGCAAGCACTTCGAGCTTGGTACGACGGACTAAGTAAGTTTTTATTACGTAATGGTTTTGTCAAAGGTAAAGTAGATACTACTTTGTTTATCAAAAAGGAAAACAAAAGCTTTTTACTTGTTCAAATATATGTAGACGATATTATTTTTGGATCACCTAATGAAAGTCTATGCAAGAAATTTTCTAAGTCTATGCAGGATGAGTTTGAAATGAGTATGATGGGAGAATTAACATTCTTTCTTGGACTCCAAGTGAAACAAATGAAGGAAGGAACTTTTATTCATCAAGAAAAATATGCAAATGATCTTGTCAAAAGGTTTGGATTGGAAAAGTGCAAAAAGACCGACATACCAATGTCATGTTCTCAGAAGATAGACAAGGATGAAGAAGGGAAGAAAGTAGATCAAAAGCATCAGAAGCATGATCGGTTCACTTCTTTATCTTACTACTTCTAGACCTGATATTTTGTTGAGTGTTTGCATCTGTGCTAGGTTTCAATCAGATCCTAGAGAATCCCATCTTAGTGCTGCAAAACGTGTTATCAAATACGTTGCCTCATCTTCAAACATCGGTCTCTGGTATCCCAAGAAGGGAGACTTTAATCTTCTAGGATACTCACATGCAGATCTGGCCGGTTGCAGAGTCGATAAAAAGAGCACTTCTGGAACTTGTCAACTGCTTAGAAACAGGACTGTATCTTGGTTTTCGAGGAAGCAAAGCACTGTAGCTCTCTCAACGACAGAAGCAGAGTATGTAGTTCTTGGAAGCTGCTGTTCGCAAATTCTATGGATAAAACAACAGCTACAAGACTTTGGGATTGAAGACTCATGCATGAAATCGAGATGTGACAACACCAAGTGCGATCAATCTCACCAAAAATCCAATCCTTCATTCAAGAGCAAAGCATATTGAGATTCGACATCACTTCATTAGAGATCACATTCAAAATGGAGAAATCTCGATTTAATTTATTGATTCAAAAAGTCAACTAGCGGATATATTCACAAAGCCTTTGGAGAAAAATCAATTCGACTTTATCCGTTCAAGACTCAACATTTTGAAGCTTGAAGAAGTTAAAGTCTAGAGACTCACCAACTCTAAGACTCTAAACCCTCAGACTCAGTCTTTCATGGCTATAGACTGTAAGTTGCTATTTTATCTAAACGGTACGAATTCTCGTTTAGTTATCTAAACTCGAAAAGGTATGATCTTTCGTTCGGTTATTCTATAATCCGTGTGTAATTCGAAAACTTGTCTTTTAAAAAAAAAAAAAAGGGATTAATTTTGGCAGTTATTGATTTTGAAAAGAAGTGTTCGTACACTTTCCTTGTACCGATTGAACTTCCCTTTTCAAAACTGAGTTATATATATATATACAGTTTTTCTTCACCCAATCTTCAAAACCCTAAAAGGAACTCTCCTCCCGATCCTGTTTCTATTTCTTGTTCATCTTCGAGAAAGTTGTCATCTTTTCTTGGGAAAGCAAGTGAAGGAATCTTCCAATCGACAAAGAAGGATGTCTTCTTCAAGGAAATCATCAAGAATCGCAAGCAGGGGACCACAGAATGGAGAAGGGACCGACTCACTTCGATCTTACTGAGGAAGAAGACTTATCAAGTTAGCGACAAAGTCCGATTCGCTCTCCTCCACGTCATTCAACACCTCCTGCCCCACAAGGTGCGAGTCAACATCCGGAAGAAGAGATAATCGAGGATGCCGACCCGCAAGAAGAGTCCAAAGACCCTCCTTTATCTATAAGCTTTATCGTGTGTTGAAAAGCACCGGTACTTCATTAAAATATATAGATGAATTCCTTAAGGACAAAAATTATGGGAATGAGTATCTTTTTCTGCGGAAAATGGAGGAATTGGGAGTTGCTCCGAAAGGAAGGGCAGAGGAGGCACTTGCGAGCATTCCAAGTGACCCTCGTATGCCGGACAAAATCGATTGAAGGGAACGATGATGACAGAATGTTCCTTGAATTCCAATCGAGAATGGGAGTGGCAGCAAAGGTGAAAGGAAATCGGATGGATTTGTTCAAATCCAAGGATCGGGAAAATGTGTATTTCGGGCTGTTGAAAAGAGGGGTGATAAACCCTAGAAGTGTCGATTTTGACTTCCGGACGCCATCAACATGAACTTAAGAGAGAAGTTGAATTTGCTTCAACTTGAGACTTTTGCTCGACTCTACGGACGGGTATGCTCAGCGGACCGCTTATTTCTATTCAAATCTTAGCTTTTTGGATGCGAATAGAATTTCATTCGGTGTACGAGACCAGGTCTACGTGGTAGATGTGAATATGTTGGCGGACATAGTTGGAGTTGAACGAGGACGTTATCTACCAATCAAAGTCTCACTGCTCGTACTACTGCGGAACTTGTCAAAGATAGGGACGTAGAGAAGAAAATTACCTATTCCAGGATGAATGCCATCAACATTGTGCTTCATAAGATTGTGATCAAGCTGTCTCGAGACCGAAGTCTACGTCAAAGACTTACGTGTCTCTTTCTCAAGCAAAGTTGATGTACGCGATCAACTCGGGACGGAAGTTCTCTCTCCCGCACACTATTCTCTTCCATATGTACGAGCAATGTCGAAAGACAAAGGACAATTGCCTTATCCGGTGCGGTGACCAAGATCTTTAGACACATGAATATTGAACCGCCACAAACATTTTGTGTTCGATCGTGTGATAAGATGGTGGTAGGTTTGAAGATGTTAACGAAGATGCGTCTGCAAGAACTTTCCAAGGCAATGGAGAAATTCAGAGTGAAATCTCCAGTTCAGTCTGCTTCCAAGAGAAAAGGAAAGGAGGCCATTGGTGCCCCATCGAAAAAGAAGAAAAGAATTCTCATCCTAGAGGATGAAGATGAAGATGAAGAGGATGAAGATCCCACTATCCAAGCATTGACAAGAACCAGACGTTCTGTACCTCAACCGACAGAACTTCAGAAGAACAGAGAAGAAGAAGAGCAGAGAGAGAAGGAGAAAGACGCTGAAGAAGAAAGAGAATGAGAGAAAGAAAAGTCTGCTGAATCTGGAGAGAAGGGAAATCAAGAGCATGATCATCACTCTTCCCCTTTCGATGTCCTAGAGACAGGGGGAGTTGGCGAGCAAGAAAGGTCCTCACCTCATGCTGCTGATAGTGAAGGTCCAAGACAATCTCCAGCAGACCCAAAAGAATTTCAGGCTTCTCAATTGCCTGAAGAAGGTGATACGTCGACACCAAATCTGCCAGACTATACAAAAGCGCCATCGTCGCATTTACTCCATCGAAAAAGCTCATGCCGGATACGACGGACAATTCTGCAGATTTTCATCGCATCATGGATATTCTTTCGGAAATGCGTGGCCGGATAAATGCTCTAGGCTTGTGAAATCCAAGCCATGAAGAATGCTTTGGACAAGCATCTTCAGTCACCCCGGGAGGACAAAATGAAAGACCTTGCTCGCAACTTCAAGCCAATGCCAAAGGAGAGGAGGTAGCTCAACTAAGGGAGGACTTGAAGAGGCTAGAAGGTGTAGTCCAGTCTATGGGAGATTTCCAGATCGTGCGCATTCCCAAGCAGACATGACTCCTTTCTCACCCTTTTTAATGATGACAAAAAGAGGGAGAATCAATTTGAACCAACAACTTTCAACATTTTTAAACTTTTGTGGTTATGTTTATTTTTGAGTATGACTTGAGAACTTGAACTTGGGTGTGAATTGACTGAATTGGCTGTGGATTTTGATGCTTGACTGGTTGCATTTATATCAAGTGTTGTTATATGGTATTACTCATGAAAGACTAACCAATTTTCGTGGATGCGTAGTCCGGTTGCTTTATTAATCTTTTTGAGTTAGCCATATTGCTTGAGAAATGTTTTTGCAGGTCAAAGTTGTTCAAATCTACAAGAAAGTTTTGTCACCATCAAAAAGGGGAGATTGTTGGAGAAATCTTTCCGAGAATATTTTGAAGCCGACAAAACATTTCTATCGCCTAGTCTCGGATATTTGAAGACCGACAGTTTAAAGTCTGAAGACTTTGTATTCTCGAGACTCAAGACTCAAGACTCAAGACTCAAGACTCGAGACTCGAGACTCGAGACTCAAGACTATTCTCACTGACTGTCTTTCTAATCCAGTGACGAAGGAAATCCAAAGCCGAAGTATATGGTTGAGGATTCGATCCTATCCTCTGGAAAAGATTCTTTGGTTGGATAAATATTTCGGATTCTTTTATTGTTATCTAGATCGATTGAAGATCCGATGGTCGACGAAATATTCTTGGAATGTTCTATTCTTGGAAACCAAGATCCTGGTTGTATGGGCGAACAGGATTGATGGGCTATCATCAGATTCCTTAAATAGCTCGGATGATCTTCTTAATTGATTCCGTCAACGGGTAGATTGGAGGAATTCCTTTGGTAAGTGCCAACGGCTATGATGGCATAAAGGAGTATAAAAGGAAGACGTTCTAGTTGTTTTAGAAGTGTGATCGATAGAAAAATTCCAGTACGAAGAACCTTGATTGTTAGTCGATACAGTTCGAGCGAAATTGTATACATAGAGAGTGTTTATACTTAGTGACACCTTGAGCGAGTGTGGTAGATCATCTACACCTAGAAATCAAGGAAGATCAACACCGTAACATCTCTTTGTTCATAGTGGAATCCAGCCAATTGGCTGTCGCGTAAGAGTGGATGTAGGCTTGAATCAAGCCGAATCACTATAAACCGCGTGTTCTATTCTCTCTTTCCCTTACTCAGTCTCACGATTGATTTTTAATTATTGCAAATCCTTCAACTGTCTAAGTATTGTGCAATCTTTAAGAAAATTTTTATATACCTATTCACCCCCTCTAGGTACTCGTACTAGCTATATCATCCTTGTCAGCAAGTAGCTTGTCCTTAAAATCTGCGGAGTCAATTTCCCGGGAAACCAGAGTTGCTACTTCAACGCATCCCATTCTGTACATGCGTGCTGCCTTAAAAACATAACAACGCGACTCTCGTGATGCATATGGAATTCCATCAGGAAACACTTCCCTCCTCCACATTCAAGGTTTGTCATCATTTCAGTCTTCTCGTCAAGTTTGCTTTATGCACACGGCATGAACAATGCAGCCAATTTCTGTCATTTACTTACCCCACTACGATCCCATGAAGATTGCCTTCAGTCCCACAGTTTGTAATATAACCCCAGTAATCACTTTTCTCGATTTCCCACAAACAAGCAAACCAATCCAACACACCAACTTCAAACTGTCTTGAATGCACTCCATAATTGCTCTCGATAAATGGATCCCCAAGGTTCCTGATTAAGAAGTGCTGCAACTGTACCAAAGCCCCTTAATCGAAATCCAGATTGTAAGGATAGCCTGCACGGACAGTAGAATGCCAGTGAGAACTGGATATAGTTCACACTCATACATAAGTTCTGCCTCAAAAAATGCGTATAGTTGCTAAGGATAGAATTCCGGAGCTACAAAGTGTCCATATTCCAACGGATGCAGAGTATATGAGGGTAAACAGGATGAGAATGTTCACTAGCTTTCATTTATAATAGTAAACGGGGCATCTTCATCCAAACAACATGCTACCATGGTGAAATTTGTTGTCCTGACAAATCAGAGAACTTCCAGATATTGAATCAGTTTCTACCGTTATCCAACTAAATTAGATAGATAATATTCAACTCTCAGAACAGAATGCTATCATTGAAGGCAAGAATTATGTTTTGATAGCCCGCAGTTGCATCTAAGGCTAGCCAAAGACATAGAATTGACGACAACTTACAGCCAACAATATGTAAACAACTGGCAAGGAAAACATTACCCCCCAAACAAGTATAAGAAACGAATTCTGCTATATACATATAGAAGACATGAAAGTTTGGCCCGGATATTGTGGTCAGCGAAGATAAACTGATTTACCGAATCCACCCCCATTTGAAAGATCAAGTGCCAACAATTGGACAATAACCAACACAACCAAACAAAAATCTTTGGGCAGACCAAAAGAAATGGGGAAAAGTAGCATGGTTATTTTATAGTGGATCGATCATCAGTGAATGTTGGAAGTCCTAAAAGCAAACAAGCAGCACAAATGACAAATGAATATTATTTTTGTGCCTTCATTGCATGCAGTAAATCTCACCAACAAGAGAGGCAAATATGACGAAGGGAAAACCCATTTCCAAGCAAAGAGATAACCATGAAGCACTGAGATAAAAGGGCCTTTGTTTTCTCTTGTCCAGAATCCCAGATGGCAACAGCATGAATGTAAATTATTGATAAGTAAACAATGAACGGCAGAAACATATGTCCCAAGACCACACAAACCAAACAAGCTTAACTCATTCAGGAGCCAAGCAAGAGCAAATGACCTTCCTCCATTCCAGAATAACTCAATAGCTCACTAGCCAAGTCCTACAGAGATTTTTCACATCCTCAGAGAGGAGCCTTCGATTATCTTGGAACAGACCACCAAAAGAAGCTCTAACAGCGAACATAATTTTGTAAAACAACTATCTAGCCTCGGACAAAACATGATCATGTAGAACTACATATCTCTCTTGCCAAACTAAATGGTCGCATTCTGATTCTAATTTGAAGCTCTTAAGCTTGTCCCTTTAGCAGCCTGCAGAATAAAAGGGATTTCTACCATTTAACTATTTGCTGATCTAGCACAATTATTCAACAGTAAAATGTGCTACCGAATAGATTTTTGAGGAGGAGCAACAAAAGAACTGACGCTCTCCAGATACCTCCTGTGATTAGCAGAATAAGAATTTATCATCAATGCAACATCACTTCTTCATTGTAAGGTATGCAATGTGTTATGCACTGCCAACCAATTAATGAAAGCAAATTTAGGGACATTAGGACTGAACCGGATCAACTTATGCCACAGACCACCATTCCCCTATTCGTCACCAGATTCCCAGCATCATGTTCCTGAAACAAGCCATTCTCAGAGCCAGTATAGACAACTCTATCGGCCACAGCAGATTTTGGCAAGATGCTACCACAAACGGCAGCTTTAATTTCCACTAAGTCATCAGAACGAGCTGGAGGGCATCTCCATTCATTATCCACGTTCAGCACTAAGACCCAGAGCTAAGTCATAGATCACTCTAGAAGGAAATGCGTCAGCCAATATGCCAAGACGATGCCACCTGTAATACCAAAGTGAAGTGCTCTGACCATTACCTAGAATATTTTTTCACAAAATGGTTCCAAACACACCTCAACTTCAACAATTTCCTCCAGGCGCAAGTACTATCAGCCTTAATGACAACAGTCTATCACTTAGATATTTTTGTTGGCTGAACCCAACATAGAAGAAAAATGGGGATAAGATGGAGTAGATGGCATGAAACAGGTCGTGTTAGAATCAGGAACTAAGGACATTGTCAATCCCATTGCTGTGGGAAATTCTTCGTATTTATATACTTCACCAGCGAGATAATTGGTCGAGCTTGAGTCTCCAGCAACAAGTCTCTTTATGTGGGTCGAGGTGGAAGAAGTGGGCTGATTCCTGACAGTTCAGTCTGAGCATTCGCTGCTTTCTGGTTGTGTCCATTATCTTTTGACCACCAGCATCAATGTGAATACTAGATGATGAAACATGGAAATATGCATCAAGGAACGAACTTCAACTGCTGCAGGTCTGATGTTTCCCTTATTCAAACAGAGTGTATAGGGTGTCGTTCAACATCAAATCCTCCATAAGATTACAAAAGTCAACATCAGAGATCTCAAAGCTGACATTCAAGAAAATTACTTTTCTCTGTCACAAAGAGACTTTCTTCTATGAGTAGGCGTGTATGCATGCTCCCTTGCTAATGTTTTTAAATGGAAGAAAAGGGTGCAGGCAAAACAAAACGAAATCGGTGTCTAGGGAAGCAACAGAGCGAGTGTGGAAGAAAATAGGAATCTTCATATCATTGTGATGTCAGAAAGTTATCGCCACCTCCCTCAATTGTAGAAATTTGTGCCTGACCATGTTTAAAAAAGGCATAGACCAGAGCCTTCATGATCACAATCTATGTTATCAAAAGCAACTCAAAGAAAGTGGCATACTGTTCTGTAGAACAAGTCATATCAGATGAAAATGGAAGCTCAAAAGCAACTCAAAGTGAAGAGAATTTTGCCTGAACATGAAATCCCAAAAAGACCGTAAAACATTCACCTGGGAGCTAGCTGGGCAAAATCATCTTCAGATTCATCATCCTCGTGATTCACATCCACTGGTGCCAAAACTGGGGGTTTCTGTCACTTACTGCTTCGGTCAGTAGAGTACCTTTGGCAATGCTATCATGTTGACACAGAGCATGCTGCAAACTATCATAAAATGTCAATGGGGGCAGGGCATCTAACCGCAGAAGCTCGAATAATTATATTGGATTGAAGTTCTTATGCTGTGAGATTCACAAGAAGCATGACATGCTCTTGCCAAGAACGACGCTGATCGACAAGGTCAACAAACGCCTCCCTCCGAATCATGTTTGTGTTAAAAACATGTATAACTCAATAAGAAGCTTTTGTCCCTAGTCTTCCTGTCAGCCCTCCGAATCATAATCCCAACAAATGCATAGCCCAGAAATTAGCGATGGGTTTCATATGAGGATGTCTTCAAAATGCAGTCCACCTAGTCGATTTGACAGACAATACTTCGGCAGGATCATCACTTACAATTTACCGATGGAACCTTCAGGACAAAACAAAACGTGGCAAGTACATTCTGTCCGATCGAAAAACCTTTACTATGTAAATTATGAACATGAATTTGCAACTATTAGCCGTCAGGTGCTTTTTAGTGCTTACTAGTTACGCGATACATATACTTTACCAAACTTCCCTTAAAACTTACGGCACATTTGATTATAATATTGACTATCACATTACATTTCTATTTCAGGCTGATTGCCTATTACATAGCCTTTGCTAGTAGTAACAACTATTACAGCTTACTCATATATTCTTTTCCGTTTCAATTCAGGCTAGATAGTCGGGATGTCAATCCAACATCAACTGACATTGGTTTCGACAAAGTTTGTGAAATTACTTTTTAAAATAAGTAAGCATAGTATTTCGACAACAATATAGAGTTTTATGATGACGCCACAGCACGCACCATAATTTAAACGGCAAATTGTCAAACTTTCATTCGATTTGTGGGGCTACAAATTTGGTCTGTGGAAGTTAGGACTCGTTAAGTTGAGCCGAATCCAAGGGCTGATGGCGAGAGTCTCTATCAGGCCTTGACCTCTAGTTGTACGATATACGAATTGTCAACCTTCCTCTAAACTTATCCCTCTCGACCCGTTCAAACGGAAAATTATTAACTACGCCGGAATATACACCCACAGTGCATGACCCATCGAATCTTATCGACCTCAAGTGGGACCTATACGAACCAACGGATATTGGGACAACAACATCGGCTGCACCCAATAGTCCTTCCGGATTTAGGATGCTAAAAATGTCTCTTTTTGCCTAAGGTTCTAAGTCTGTTGTTGCATTGAGTACTATAAGGTTGTAGATTTATAAAATAGAATGAACGAAAAACATTTTCACAAAAATGTTTAGATATGAATTGTTATCAATAATAAAATCATCTTTCATTTGACTAATTATTTGGTTAATTATTTCAAGTAATACAAGCAATCATTTTTAGGATAATGTTTTCCAAATCATTCATTTTCTGAAAAATAAAAGTGGACTATATTCAACCACTCGGGCACACCCCAATGGCCACCCTAGTGGCCACCCTTCCGATATGGGAAGGGAGAGGTGGGGGATTTGAATCCCCACATTTTGAGAGAAGTTGAGGTGAGAACAATTAGTTTCAAGTGTAGATTTTGACTCATATGCCATGTAAAGAAACATGTCAAAAGTTTGAGAGTGAGTTGAGAGTTAGAATATGACTAATAAAACAAGAAGAAGCCTATATTCATACAAATAGGGGAGTAAGCTATCACTTACTAAGAATTTCAGAGCAGCTACTATATATGGGAAGCAATGCTAAGCGAGGGGTACTATTTAGTTCGTAACAGTTTCCTTTTCAAAATAAAAAATAAGGGTCTGTTCGTTTCGCGGAAAATGAATCATTTCCAGAAAATATTTTCTCAGAAATCATTTTCCAAAAAAATGACAATATTTTATGATGTTCGATTAAAACCTAAAAATATTTCGGAAAATATTTTCCATTGTTCGATAAGGAAAATATTTTACGATCAATAGATTGGTGAGCGCGAGCATCAAGCTCGAGGCCGTCAAATCGACAAGCGTGAGCTTGAGATCGACGAAGCTTCAGTTCACCTAGTCCGATGACTAGCCAAAAAAGAAGAAGATGAGAAATAATGAAAAGAAAAAGAAAAAAAAGAAAAGAAAAGAAAAAGAAAAGAAAAAGGAAATTAGAAATAATTCGAAATAATTAAAAAAAAACAGAACTCATCTTTGATTTTACGCCCCCACAGGTCAGGTAGGAGGGATCCCAACAGAGAGAATACGTAGAAAGCTATGGAATGGAATGGAAAGAGACCCTGCTCCCCAAACGCCCAACGGAACTCTCCTGTTCTAATAATAATAATAATATTTTAGGCTGGATCAACCTCCGTCTCTCTCCTGACCAAAAAAAAAGAAGAAAAAACCTCCCTCTCTCTCTCTCTCTATCTCTTCCCTCAATAAAATAAAAGAGAGACCACATCTCACTCACTTGACTCCCGAGGGTAGGAATCCGATCCGGATGAGGCAAAGGGGCCTATCTTTTATTTTACGTGCTGCCTCTCCATATGTCATTTCCTCTTTGTTACCCCGGCAACGCCCCTCGAAAGTGACCCGGGCGGCTAGGTCCCACTCGAACTCCTCCCACCAGCCTTTGTCCCCCCAGATCGAGAAGCTTCCCCTCATTCCGTTCGAGTCCAACGGTAACTTTCTGAGACCAGGACAACGCCACATCTTGAATTCCACCCCTTGAGGGAAAAGTAGAGCGTGGTAATGCTCTTTAGTTTTGGAAGACCCCGGATACTTAGATATTTGAGACGTGAGAATAGTCCTGAAGCAGCTAATTCCTCTCTTGCAATTCCATCCCCGATTATTTTCTCCATCCAATTACACTGCACAACTATCAAACTTTGGAGTTTTGGAGCGTGCACAAGCCAGGACAGGTCCAAAAATCCGCAATTTGCAATCAAAACTTTAACGAGGCTGGGGAAGCAATAGCAGTTGGGCGCTTGTCCTATCCCTTGATTAATCTCCATCTTCACAAGCATAGGGCAATCGCCAAAATGAAGCACCTCTAAATGCGAGAAATTGCCGCTCCCTTTTAATGAGTGACTTATTGGGATGTGGGTCAAGCGCTTGCAATTCTCGATACGTACTCTCCTTATGCATCTCTGAAAGGATTTTAATATTTTTATAGCAGAGGAAGATTTGTGCACCTTGATAGATAAGTTGGTGAGAGCTTGCATGCGCCCTAGTTCCTCCACCACCTCTTCTTCCCCCCGTAGTAATGTATACCAACTGCTGAACACATTCAACGGTAAGCTTGCGATTGCCCCCTTAAATTTTAGGACACCGCTTGTATTGTTTAGTAGCAAACATTGTAAACGAGTCAAGTTCTTAATTTTCTTGGGCATCTCACGAATCCTAGTTTTCGACAGGTTCAAGTACCGTAGGCTAATCAGATTGCAAATCCCTTTGGGGAATGACTGGATATTGTTATTGTTGGATAGGTCAAGGACCGTCAAACAAGTCACCATCGACTCAAAAAATCCTCTTGGCACTTCCATCACATTTGTCTCCCTTACAATCAAAGTTTTGAGTTGGAAACACTTGGGTGGTGCTTGGTCGATATTATGAATCCATTTTCCCCATATAGACACTTTCTCTGCTTCCCCCCATTTGGAGATCCTTTTTGCGGACATATCTTCTTCCTTCTCTATCACTAGCAACTTGTTCTCCCTTTGCCCGTGGTCACGAGCAATCCAGATCGCCGTGTCGCGAATGACATCGTGCATCTTTACATACTCTCCCTCATTATCATCATGCCCACTTTCCAATAGACAAGCCATCTTTAAGCTCCCCAAGATATACTCCCCCTTCTCCCGCATATTGTATACATCATTGGTGTCTCCTAGCAAGCCCTCTCCAATCCAGAGTTCAATAAGGTCACGTGATCCTATGTGGTAATCCTCGGGGTAGAGACAACAGTATAGGAAGCAAAGTTGATCGGTAGAGTCATTTAAGCTAATATAACTGAACTCTAGTATGTGGTACACTTTCTCCACCATACCTGACAGCTTGTACGTATTGTTCCTGAGCGTTGTAAGTGTATGCTTCCACTCATTAGGATTCTCTCTACCAGCCATAGCTCGCCCGATGGTAATAAGGGCTAGTGGCAACCCTTTGCACTCTCGCACAATGTCCTTTGCCAGCTCTAGAATATCTGGATGAGAATCTATAGTCGATTTGCCAACGTTGTTCTCAAATAATTCCAAGGCTTCTTTGAACTTCAAGCACTCTACTTCGGAGGTTTTGTCAGCTCGCATTTGGTCGCATACTTGCTTTGACCGAGTAGTGAATACTACTTTGGATCCATTCTCGAAACTAGGACGAGGAACTCCGATTTTGGAAAGGTCCAGCCTTGCCCAAACATCATCAATCAACAACACAAACTTCTTATGGGTCAAAACTTCCCACAAATAGTTTATCCTCTCATCTTGGGACCATCCTTCCCAGCTCTCATCTTTAATGTTCAGCATTTTCCTTATGGCGTCTTGAATGCTATCTTCATTCACTTGCCTTGAAACCACCACCCAAATAACGACATCGAATTCGTGATTTGCATGCGAAAGCTCTTCATTGATCCTTTTCATGAGGGTTGTCTTACCCACACCACCCGCTCCATACAACCCAATCACTCCTACTTGTTTTTCATCCACGAGCCATTTCAACACTTTATTAAGAGAAATATTAAGCCCCACGGACTTGTCCATAGGCTTCTTGAGTACTGGAGGAGGAGGCAACGGTGACGTGAGGTCTATAAATTTTTCTCTCTCATTTTGGAGCTGTCTCACTTCATTGAGCAATTGATCAACTCTTTTCCCCAATTTATAACTTGACCAGCAGTTCCGTGGAAGCCAACGACTGAGACATTTGATTTCGTCACGTTCCCTGGCTTCTCGAAGAATTTGATCTACTTCACCGAAAAACTTTTGCACCCTGCCTAACCAGTCCTCCACTTGTTTCGTGGGCCCCACATGTGCTCCTTCTTCTTCGCGTTCCACCTTTGTCTTCACATCTCCGCTCATAGCCTTCAGGGTTTCATTTTTTTCATCCAATGAGCGGACGTTATCTTTCAGATTATAAATGTAGCTCACGGGTTTACTGGCCAAGCCCCATAAACCTTTGACGGTTTCTAAAAGAGGACCTGCGAGTTCCATAGATCCTTTCGGAGATAACAGATCGGAAAGTCGACTATTTAGATGGGTTGGAAAAGGAGCGAATGAGTGGAGTTCGATAAGCTCTGCTTTGTATATCTCGATAATTCCAGCTAGCAGACGAAGGAAAGAATTTCGGAACCTTTTCTTTACTTCGAGAAGAGAAACGGAACAATTTTTCTTCTTCTCGTTTCTTCGTCTAGGTCGAGCTGCGAAGAATCTCACCGTTCAGAAATGCAATCCACAAAAGCTTGAGCCAAGAAAAAAGGGAATGAAGGTATCCTGACTAGTCCCTTTTAGAAGCACCCTGAGAAGTATGAACGAAGACAAAGAATGTTAGCGACCCATGTTTCTTAGATCTGAGGCAATGCTCATGTTCTTCTTCTTGCTTTTGCCTATGGACTACGTGGAATGTGATCAATGGTGTCCAAAAGCAAAGAATTGTTCGATTCTATTTCAAGGTGCGAATTAATGTTAACTGATGGGTCTGCCTTTTAGAAGCTTTTCAATGGAAATTTCACAAATTTACTCGGCTGTTTATTTAGTTGTCATAATTCGACAATTTGGTATCTATGGAAGGGATCCGCAGAAAGCCTCCTTTACTACTAACTAGAATTAGAGTTTGTTTAGTTTTTACATTTTGCTTTTTAAAAATCTTCATTTTTTAATGTAAAATGCTGGAAACCTTTAGAAGTCATCTTACATTGATATATAGATTCGCATATAATCTTCTCCAAAGTTTTTGGAATTAAAAAAAATAATTTTAATTCGAAAAGTAATAATAATAATAATAATAATAATAATAATAATAATAATAATAATAATAATAATAATAATAATAATAAAATCCCTAGCCTTTTTAGAAATCCACCGGCCATCTACAGATATTTCCATCTGGAGGATTGGCGCATCTCAATTTGCAAGTCACAACTCACCTCAAATCTACTTTTCAAGTTGTCATTCTGCAGACATCAAATATATAACCCATCATTCTTATAATTGCCTTGTCACCATTTTCATACTAGTCACTTTGACTTCTCTCTTAGAATTATCAAAAAAATGTCTAACATTTTGCCCAATATCATTTTATGATTACTCAATCATAAAAAATTAAAATCTAAACATAAGTTGCATGCAATCAGAACCTATGTTTTCTTTTATTCATTTGTTATTCCATAAATTAGTATCTCATAATAAAAGCATCGTTAAATGTATATAGCTTATGGAGAATATAATTAGTACAGTGATGTGACATAAATCCATTTAATTTACAACCAAATTAAACTAAAATCTGAATGTTGAAAAGACGACATTGCAATTTGAAGTGCGGAATTGTTTCCTCATTACATTTAAATTGTAAATTGACAAGAACAAAAACTACTTGGACAAGTTATTTCTTTGTTAAGTTTAAATCAATAAATAGAAGGAGCAAAAGAAAATTGAAAGTGAACTAGAATAAATTCATTTTATTACTAGTTCAAAAAGAATCATTGAAAATTAAACAACTATTGACATATCTTATCGATAAAATAAATTAGAAATTCACTTAGGTCAAGTTTTACACGTTAACCGTTTACTTATAAGAGTACTAGACAACTAACTAACTTGATTAAAGGGCAGGTGACGAGCTTGAGTCTAAGGTCCGAGCTAAATAAAGTCTTGCATGATGCCCCTTGTGATTTAATAAATATAATAATCTCTTAATATAATAATCGGTCTTAGATGGCATGAGGGAGGGAAGCCTAAGAAGGAAATCGTTTGATTAGCTCAACCAAATTTGTGTTTTGTGCTTATTGGACTTGGACGAAGTGAAAATTTATAACTTTATCAAGCACAATGATTACTCTTTACAATTTCCCAATCTCTCTCAGACATTTACTAAAATTAACTTTAATAGCTGAATCCCTATTTATTTCAAGAAATGAGAACTTACTTCTATAGTGCAAATTCTAATTAACTCAAAATAGCACAAGAGTTATAGTTATTAATATAGTCGATAAGTTGTCGAATCTACAAGACAATTTACCAACCTCGACACTCATAAATGTAAGACGCTACTTATTACGAGAAATTAAAACTTACCAATCTATCAAAAATATTACTTATTGGAAAGCAATGCAATAGCTACTTATGCATTTTATGCCTTTGAAACTATAAGGTGGATGTGGGTGGATGTAGAGATCCACGGAACATTTGAGACTTATGTGAGAGGTTGGTAAAGGTTGACATCACGGTTGTAAATTTTAGGTTGTTGTACTTGCCGTGGGTGATAAGTTCTCAATCCACACAACAAGTGCAGTTGATCAATTGCATGTACAGTGACTTTGCATAATACACTTAGGTTTACATTGGCTGTGGTAAATCAGTTTGCGATTCATATTCCTCGACATACATATAAAGATGTTCCACATAATGAAAGATTAGACCCTTATAAAGTGTGGACAAATTAAGATGTGCAAAAATTTCAGTTTCTTGATTATTTATAGAAGACTAAACTAAGATTGACCGAGGCTTTAATTAGCAAAAGATATAACTTGATATCTCATTTCAAAAACACAAAAATAGGATCTAATTTTCGCAGTACAATAAAAATGGTGAGATTGACTCGAGTGAGATACTTACAAAAGATTTTTTTGTGGGTTTTAAGGATCTTCAAACTTTAAATCTAGCTCTGCTTGCTAAGCTGGTGTGGAGGCTCATTCATAACCCTGATGCTTTGTGGGTTAAGTTTTTTAAAGGTATATATTAACCACATTGTGACTTTCTTGAGGCTGTGAAAGGCGCTGAGACGTCTTGAGGATGGAGAAGCATTTTGGAGGGAGGAAAGATTATGAATGAAGGGGGCAGTATGGCAAATAGTTTCTAGAGATAGAGTTAAGGTGTGGAAGGATAGATAGGGATAACAAAGGAGGAAATCAAGCTTATATTGTTTAGTAAGTTTTGTCGATAACGATTTGAGACGCTTTGATGTGAGGCCTATCCTAGATTATGTTGCGGCTGAAGGTAAGGATGCCACTCAACAAATTAAGCTTAGCGACATCAGCGGTGAAGAAAAATATGCGTGGCCTTTTGACAGGAGGATAGTTGAGAGTCACATCTGTTTATGATTTTGGAAAAGGTTTTTTTTTTTAAATTTTTTTTTTTTTTTTTTTTTTTTTTTTTTTTTTTTTTTTAAGGAAGGAGGGTCTATCTATCTCAAAGATTATGGAAAGCGGCGTGTTGAAATGGATTTGGGATATACATTGTTCTCCAAAGATGATAATGCACTTACGGAACTACACTCTTAATGCATTTAGCGCCTTATAGCAACCTTTTCAAGAGGAGGATCAGAAATGATTCTAATTCTGTGTTTTGGGGAGAGGAGACTATGGAACATATTACTCTTTTACGCCTATTGTCTGAATATATCTGGATTGCTATGTTGAATCTGAAAATTAGGAGGAAGTGTCCAGTATTGATGTATGGTTTGATAGAATACGTCAGGATATGGAGGAGGAATCTCTGTGTTAGATCAACTTTTTTAAAGCTTAAAATCTCAGAGTCGAAATTTTATGTTTTTCAACTTAACTAATGATAAGTGAATCGAAACTTTTGGTAATAGATGCATTCAAACACAAATGTGAATGTTAGATTATCTTCACTAAGATGCTCATAGAGAGTTTTGGTGCACTTATCTTTAATTTTTTGTTAGCTTAATCACCAAAGTTTTATGATACTTGAGTCAAAATTTCTTGTTTTTGAACCTCATCATCATATTGGTCTTAATTCAAACTATGGAGAGAAAATTGAAATCTCACATTTTTTTTTTGGCGTTGGGGGGGGGGTGTTTGATTCCATTTTAGATAACACTAACCACTAAGCTCTAGGAACTGAAGACCGCATTTCCTTGGGAATGCCAATGCTAATAACAAATCATGGAGGTGCGAAAGCCACGACTCAGCAATTGTCAGAACTTACCATGTTCAAAGACATGATTTGTAAAAACCAGTTAAATGAAAAGAGAATTCAGATGCCTCACCTCTGCAGCCCTTAGATGAATCAATCACTCCAAGTCAAGATGACCGGCTTGATTTCTGCGGCGATGAGGAGGACCTTGTTGTTGCAAAATCGACCAGATCTTTGAAGAGTAAATCCTCTTGTTTCACTTGTTTGTCCGTAGCAGGTGAATCAAGAGAGTGCTTCTGCGTCTGCCCCACCAAACTGTCAAGCGAGGAACCGGTCTCGATACAGGAATTAGAGGTATTGCCCGATTCCCCGAAAAGACAAAACTGTTGCTCAGTAATTTGTTCTCGCTGGTTATATGGAATTGAACTAGAAAATAATGCATCCAGAGGAAAGAACAAGAGATTGAAAGATCGACTATTTAGATGGTTGGAAAGGGAGCGAATGAGTGGAGTTCGAAGAGCTCTGCTCTATTTATCCCCATCATTTCAGCTAGCAGACATAGGAATGAATATCGGAACCTTTACTTTACTTCAAGAAGAGAAATTGAACTACTTTTCTTCTTCTTGTTTCTCGTCGGGGTCGAGCCACGAAGAATCTTACCATTCATAAATGCAATCCACAAAAGTTTGAGCCAAGAAAAAAAGGAAGGTATCATCACTAGTCTCATTTAAAAGCATCTTGAGGAGTATGAACTAAAGCAAAGAATAGCAGTGACCTATTTTACTTCAATATGGGGCATTGCTCATGTTCTCCTTCCTGCTTTTGTCTATGGACTGCATGAAATGTGATCAATGGTGTCCAGAAGCAAAGAATCAACATTTTTCGGATAGAAGTAAAGAATGATCCGATTCTCTGACCAAAAAAAAAAAAAAAAAAAAAAAAAGAGAATGATCCGATTCCTTTTTAAGATGCAAAATAATGTAGTTGGCCAGAAAGTCATTGCTCGATGCCCCTTGTGATTTAATAAATATAATAACCTCTTAATATAATAATAGGTATTAGATGGCATGAGGGAGACGAATTCAAGAAGGAAATCGTTTGCTTAGGTCAACCAAATTTGTGTTTTAGGCTTATTGGGCTTGGAAGAAGTGAAAATTTGTAACTTTATGGAGCACGATGATTCCTTTATAATTTACAAATCTATCTTAGACATTTACTAAGATTGACTTCAATAACTGAATCCCCTTTACTTCAAGAAATGAGAACTTACTCCTACACCTCAAAAGCTAATTAACTCAAAATAGCACTATAGTTATTACTATATTTGATTAGTTGTCGAGTCTACTAGACATTTACCACTCATAAGCATTTGCTATTTATCATGAGAAATGAAAATTTACCAATCTATCGAAAATATTACTTATTGGAAAGCAAATAATAGCTACTTGTACATTTTATCCCTTTAAAACCACAAGGTAGATATGGGTGGACGTAGAGATCGGCAGGTCATTAGTATACTCTACAAGAGGTTGGTAAAGATTGAAATCATGGAAGCAAATATTAGATTGATGTACTTGCTGTGGGTGATGAGTTCTCAATCCACATAATGAGTGCAATTTATCAATTTTATGTATAGTGACTTTGCATATTACACTTTGATAAAGGTCACATGGGCGGTGATAAATCAGTTTGAGATTCATATACCTCGATATACATATGTATAAAGATGTACAACATAATGAAAGATTAGTTCCTTATAAAGTGTGGACAAATTAGGATGCCAATTCTTTCAGGTCTTGTTTTAATCCAAAAAATGAATTCCTTGTTCATGTCTACAAAGTTCAATTGAAACTAAATGATAAATGATTTGGTCATGATTCTCCACTAGATAAGAATAATCACCAAGCTCCAGGAACTTAAAGACCCCATCACTTGGCAACGCCGGCGCGGCTAACAAATGAGGGAACCATCACTCCCGAGTCAAAGATGACGGGCTTGATTTTTCTTCGGTGCCCGGTCGTAATATCAGTGAAAGCACTTCAGCAATAAATGATCGGGGCCCCTCTTATCGCGACACAATTGCACAAAAGAGCTCATATTCATCCAGAGAGAACGCAAGCAAAAGTTGAACATAAAACCTCACATTAACAGCTCTTCTTTTCAGGCGAGTTGCCTTACTTTCTACCCACATTATAACACCTCCAAGCAAAATCCATCCTTCTCTAAATTTCAAGACAAAACGGGGAACAAGAAGTTAGATCAGATCCCTGTTGAGCACCTTGAGATAGGATGATGTAGAACAATATGCAAATTCTTTTTAAGAAACAATGGAGCAACATAAGAGCGGACAGTCCCACAAATCAAAGAGGATTGTGTGTTCCTCAAGATTACAAATGAGTTACAATATATTTTTTCCTTAATTTGTTATTAGATTTCAAATTTTCTAATTTATCAATATCTTTTTAATTTTGTTATTAGATTTCAATTATTTAGTTACTTTCTAGATGATGACCTCCTTATAAATAAGCGCTTAAGATATTATAATCCACACTTCTTGATTCAAAATAAACACAATCTTTTGAAATTCTTAAGATATTATAATCCTTTCTCTGCGTCATAGGAGGATCGCGAAACATGGGTTGCTGGTTGCAGACAAAAGATTTATATCACTAGAAAGGAATGGTCGTCATAGTGGCCTGAACGATCCACAACCATCGTTGACATGAACGACGATGAGGAAAACATGAAAATGGGCACAATGACGATACCCCTCATTCAGCAAACGTGGACAAGCACATACCACGTCTTTCCCATCATAAGTTTTAGGAGGAGAATATGAGGCCATTCTGATATAAATGGAAGAGCCTATTACAGAAGGAAATATGCTTTGATCAAACTCTGCTACAAAATCTAAAACGTTACCTAACAAACACAACAATGCCGCCACTGACAATGACCGATGAAACCGCAATCTAAATCACTAAAAGTGGTCACTTATGCAGAGCACAACAACAATTCTCAGCCCCTATGTCTACAGCAAGACAAGGAGGCTGGACAGTTCCATCTCTGTACCAAGTTGACCGCTTCTCAATCAATTCATTCACAAAACCGTCCAATTTCTCAATACTAACACTCGGCATCACCACGACGTGAGCAATATTTCCCTCACAAGCCAGTTGCCATCTGCGCACAAACTCTTCTTCTGACGGCCGTTCAAATACAACCGTGCTGCTAAGCTCATTTAACATGGCACTTATCCCTGCCTCACGAAGACGACCCTTCAGGTAGTGGGCATTTCTAAGGCACTTCTGTACTTCCTTCTGAAACCCTTTGTAACCTTTACGATTGAGTGTGTACCAAAGGAAAATAGGAGCGTGGCCATTCCTGCTACCCATGATCGTTGCATCCCTGGAAGCAAGGTATTCAACATTCCTCGAGAGAGCATTTATATGATCCATCCTCGTTATTTGAACACCACAAGGCATTGGACATCCCACAAACTTGTGGCCTGAAACACTTACGCTTCCAATGGGCTTCTTGAAAGAAACCTTTGGTGCCTGTTCAAAAAAATAAATGACAATGTTAGGGGAATACGTACAAGGAAAAGAAAGCTCTATATGCATGAATAGCCAAACCTAACTGAAAACAAGAAGAAAGCAATCCATTCATACAACTCATTGCAAAACAAACAATTAATTTGAAATAATGAAATCTCCAAAACACCAGGTAAGATAACTTACAACTTGGACCGATATAAATCTCTGGAAAAGAAAGCTAAACTACACAAACTCTATATATATATAGAGAGAGAGAGAGAGAGTACATGAAAAACTCTTTTCGACACAATACAATTTCCCTCCCTATCTAAAGAGAGTAAAACAACTCTTATACTTCCAGTCTTCTTCAAAAATAGTAACATGAATATCAAATCACCTACCCGTTTGACGAAAGGCATCATGAGTCCAAATAAAGCTCCATCACAATGTATGTAGAATCGATCATGAGTAAACCCACTTTCTTCGAGAGTTTTTATAATGAGATCAAGGTCATCTACAGCTCCTTTGACAGTTGTTCCTTCAAAAGAAAATAAATCATTTAGCTAAAACTTCATGATCTGCACGTTTACAACATACACCCTATATAAACAGAATGCGTGAGCCTTACATGCAGAGATAAGAGGAGAATATAGATACCTATATTAGCATTGATGATAGCAGGCTTATCCTTGTTAGCAAGTAGTTTGTCTTTAAAATCTGCACAGTCAATTTCCCCAGAAACCAGAGTTGCTACTTTAACACATTCCATTCTATACATACGTGCTGCCTTAAAAACAGAATAATGTGACTCCCGTGATGCATATAGAATTCCATCAGGAAAAACTTCCCTCCTGCATATTCAAGGTTGCCATCATTTCGGTCTTCTCGTCAAGTTAGCTTTATGCATACAGCATGAATAATGCAGTAAATTTCTGTCATTTCCTTAACCCACTAAGATCCCATGAAGATTGCCTTCAGTCCCGCAGTTTGTAATGTAACCCCAGTAATCACTTTTCTCAATTTCCCACAGACGAGCAAACCAATCCAGCACACCAACTTCGAACTGTCTTGAGTGCACTCCATAGTTGCTCTCAATAAATGGATCCCCGAGGTTATTGATTGAGAAGTGCTGCAACTGTGCCAACGCCCCATAATCGAAGTCCAGATTGTAAGGATAGCCTGCGCCAGACATTAAAATGCCAGTTAGAACTGCACAAAGTTCTCACTCATACATAAGTTCTGTCTCCAAACAATGCATATAGTTGATAAAGTGTAGAATTCCGGAGCAACAAAGTGTCCATATTCCAACAGATGCAGAGTACATGAGTGCAAACTTGATGAGGATGTTCACTAGCTACAGTGATATTATTCTCCTGAAAAATCAGAGAACTTCAAGATATTGAGTCAGTTTCCACCGTTAGCCATCCAAATTAGATAGACAATTGAAGCCAAGAATTATGTTTTTGTACCCCACAGTTGCATCTAAGGCTAGCCAAAGACAAGGAATTGACGACAACTTACAGCCGACAGTAAGTAGAAGGAAAACATCACCCCCAAAACAAGCATAAGAAACAAATTCTGCTATATAAATATAGACAAGACAAAATGTTCACCCCGCAAATTGTAGCTGGTAAAGATAAAGTGATTCGCCGAATCAACCCCCCGTTTGAAAGATCAAGCGCCTACAATTCCAGCGATAACCAACACAACCAAACAGCAATTTTTGGGCAGCCTCATTAAATCAAAAGAAATGGGGGAAAAGCAGCAAAGTTTCCTGAAATGGATCGATCGTCAGCGACCGTCGGAAGTCCACCGTAGCCACAGACAAAAGAAACCGGGCAAATCCAAGAGCAAAAGCGCCAGATCAGAAGAGAGAAGCCAAAGAGATTTTACCCAAATGCTGCTTGGTCCTCTCCACCAGCGTCTTCCGGTACCGCGCCAGGACGCCGGCCATGTAGGCGTCCTTGTCGCCGGTGAACTCGTCGTTGGCGTCGGGCTCCTCGATGGCCAGGCACGTGGTGTGCACGTTCCTCCCCAGCACGATCTCCCTCTTCCCGCCGTCGCCGGCGGCGGCAGCGGCCTTCCCTCCTCCGATCCCATTCCCGTTCAGCTCGGCCACCGCCGCCGGCAGGGGCTCGGGCGCCACCGCCGCTGGGTCGAACGCCTCCGCCAAGACCTTGGCGCCGCCGTTCATCATCTCCACCTCGAGGCCCTGAATGTAACCCAAAAATGAGAGGCGAGAAAAAGGGAGAACAGCGAGACATTCATGCAGCACAGAAGAGAGAAAGAGAGAGAGACCTGAAACGCTAGCGGCGGGATCGCTGCAACAGCTTGAACAGAGAGAAAGAGAGGATGAGAGAGAGAGAGAGAGAGAGAGAGAAGAAGAAGGAGGACTGAGATCCCTCCCGCATTTATAGCCTTTATAGGCATGACAATGAAGCCCTTCTACGTTTTTTGCCGCTGTCTTTTCATTGGCAAGCCCTTCGAGTTTCGCTTATTTATTTTTTCGCCCCCCTCCCTATTATTATTATTTTTTTGTCTCGATGCGTTGGGCGGTCGACGGCCGCCACGCGCGACCGTTTAACTTTCGCAGCAGCTGTCTCGTGATAGCTCGCGCTTGCGGTTCCACGCGTTTAGAAACACTCGAGTTGGATTTTGATTTTCTTTTCTTTTCTTTTCTTTTCTTTTGGAGAGGTCGCTTTTATATTTTCGATCGACATGAAAGCTTTTACCAATGTAGGGATTGGAAAAACCTCACGTGTGCGTAGATTTTCTAAATGATTCGAAGTTTTGTGATTTAATCGAGAAGAGAATGTGCATAGAAAGGCATTCTAAAGTTTAGGTATGCTTAGAAGAGAGATGGAATTGTGTTAAGTTTGACTCAAGCTAGTTGCCTAAATGAAGATAAATTTTTCGAAATAGAGAGTACCATATTTTTTATGATTTAAATTACCGTCACATTTTTGGGGTTAATATTCTAATTTTTATATAATTTATGGTCATGAACATAAAGAGTGGACTACTTGAAAATCCACAAAACATCTAACTAGCATCTAGGGATATCGAAACTAAATCAAACAGAACCTTCTTGCATTTTCTGTTTAGTTTGGATTTCAACAATGAAAAAAAAAATCTTTACCAAAAAAAATAATGAAAAAAAATTGTATTTTGATTTTGGATAGTTTCAATTTGGTAGCGAACAGAATTAAAAGTTGCCCCTCTTATTAATATTACAATTTTCTGATTCTTGGGCGATCCTATAGAGCTAGTCACTTACTTCATTTATTGTGGCCTTTGATGTTTCTTCTCTTTTTCCTTTTCTTCCCAGGCAAATCCCTCTCTTAATGTTACAATTTACTATGGGTAATCCCGGATCGACCGGTCTTGTCCGGTTCCCAAACGGTTCAATAGGACCAGTCGGTTGCTCTATTTAAAATACGAACGGCGAATTAAAGCTCTACCTCGAGCGGGGCGTTTCCAACCTTGCCTCAGTCCCACCCCCAACGCTCTTCGCCACGCACTCGTCTTATCGATCGCTCCAACAGCCATCGAGGGATTCCAAGTGCGACCCGGTGTGCTTGCGCAGGAACCCAAGTACACCTTCATCTCGCTCCGTCACTCGACGAATTCTTCTGCGACGTGACCCTTGCCCGAGCCTCACGAGGAGCACGCGCTGGGGTACCGCAATGGGAGCTTGGAGACACCCGAGAAGCTCGTGACGAGCAAAAACCAGAAAAATGGCTCAGAGAAATGAAATCTTTACCTAAACTGCGAATGACAAAGCTCGAAAAAAGGAGAAGGATAGAGAGACAAGAGTGACTGGGAACAAATGAAGAGGGACTGCATTTGTGAGCTATAAGGACGAGCGAGATGGACGGGAAAGAGGCGAGAGGGAAAAGCAGAGAGGGGACTTCTTCTTTTTTCTGGGTCAAAAAGCAGAGGGGAAAGACTAAAGCAAAGAGCATTGCGGTTTTTTTTTTTTTTTTTTTAAAGTCTTAAGATATATTTAAATAAATTAAAAATAATAATCGGTACTGTTTGGCAATTCTACTCCCAAAATCGAAAATTAGACTAAAAATCACCCTCCAATTTTGATTTTATGGAACTGAACCGATCCTCCTAAAAGTAGTCCAGAACTAGTCGATCCGATGGGTTCCTGATATGGATGGCTCCCGTTGCTTATCATTGCAATTTACACAAACCCTTTTTTTTTCACTAAACCTCTTGTTAATATCATAAAAAAGCAAATGGAAAAATCGGACATAATCAAGCTTTCAATACAAGTCACGATTTGGTTCAAAGCTAATCAGTTCGCCCCCATGGTTGACAAGGCTACCAGCATCACAAAGCAGTTAATATTTTACTTTGATATTTATGCCTCTTCTTTTTTTGGTGGGGCTGTTTGGAAATCAAGTAGCCTTGCAGCTAAGTCCCCCTTGGCAAATCCATACAAAACCAAATAAGTCCTTCCCCCTATTCAAATTGGACAAACCGACGTAGGCGGTCGCACGATGTCGATGGTGAATGCGACCGGGACGGAAAATTCTCGTCTCTGACCGAACGCGAAAGCCCCACTTCCAGTCCTGGACTCCCGATGTTTCTCCGAGTTCGGACCTACCTCGCTCAAGATATTTTCTCCTTCGAAGGGAGCAAAGGCAAACGTGAAATTTGATTCTGGCCGCCTAGATATTTTCTTGCTCCCATCGGCTATACGCTGCCGGACGAGGAAAAAAAATCGCCATTCGAAATTGAAGACCTCAATGTTCTAATATCACGCTAAAATTGTCCACGGGCCCCTTATATATCACAAAATTTATGTACTTAAATATGGGTTATGACATTTAAATTTATAATTTATTCGATGTAATCTCTAAACTTTTGATATATGTTCAATTTAATTCATAGATTATATGAAAATATTTACTATTAGCATTCCATTAATTTAGATCTGAAAATAACATTGAATATATTTATATAATGCATGGATTAAATGGAATTTATATAAAAAATTTAATGATCATAGTGAATAATTCAAAAGTTCAGAGACTGTATAGTATAGTAAGATAAATTTAGAGATAATATTGAATAAATTAAAAAGTTTTGATATTTATTGATTAATATTTAAGAATCATTTGAGTCAATTATAGGAATGTTAGAACGCGTGACCGTGACGCAAGCGCTCTCGTCGCCACATCTGGCATAAACTCCAAATTCCGTGCAAACGTGGGAAAAAGAAAACGAATGGAAACGAGGCAGCCACGTGAAACGACCTCGTTTGTAAACTACACGACACCACGGGAATCGAGAATCCAACGGCCCTCATCCGGACAGCTCAGCGTGGGGCCGGGGGGTTGTCGGCAGGGATCGATTAAACATTTAAGAGGATCAGATTCCGGTGGGCCCCGCGCTCGTGGGGAATTCTGATTTTTGCTCGACCCGGGAATCTCATCAAGCCGGTGGATCCCACCGCGATGACGTGGAGCCACCTCGCTCTTTCTTTTTGTTTGGCCCTATCTTCCGTATTTCTCGGCTCCTTCACGTTTCTCTTCAGACTATATGTCCCATTTGTTTTTTTTCCCTCTTGGATAAGGCCAAGAATAATTAAGACAAGCACCGATTACTTCATTTTTGGTTTCCCAAAAAAAGAAAAAATTCTGAAATTGATTATCTAATATGCTGAATAACAAAATCAGAGTATTTAATTCGAGTATAGTCATTCAAAAAGAATAATGCGAGTTTGGACGGCATTTAAATATTTCACTAAAAGAGAGAAATGTAGATTCAAAAGAAAGACACGGCTTCGTGATTATTATCATGATTAGGCTTTGCAGTCATAGTCATTTTCAATAATTGAAGTTCCATGATGGATGTTTGGGATATAACTAAAATAAGTTGTATGACGCCATATATTCTATCTTTCTTGCCTCTTTCGCGTTTCTCTTAAGATTGGCTCCTATTTGTTTTTCCTTCTTGGATAAGGCAAAGAATAATTAGAGACTAGCTTCGATTACTTAATTTTTGGTTTCCAAACAAAAGTTCTAAAATTGATTATCTAGGATGCTAAATAACAAAATTTGAGTACTTAATTCGAGTTTAATAAGAATAAGATGAGCTGATATTATGCCCAACTATTTACTAAAAGAGCAACATGTTGATAAAAAAGCGACTCGGCTTTATGATTATTATTGTGATTAGGCTGTCACGGTCTAGTCATTTGCAAAAAATCAAGTTCCACAAGGATGTTGGGATATAAATAAAAAAGTTGTATGATGCGATATATTTTGTTGTTACATGAAGTTAATTAAAAAAAGAAAACCCTAAACTTTATGATGTGCATCAATTTTGAAGGTCCTACAAAACCATCGAAAATGGAAATCAAATCGATTATTCACCCATAAATGATGAAAAAATGTGTTTAAATAAGGAAAAAGCTAGCTAGCCTTACAAAATGGAAAGCAAGGTCTGATGCATACAGATGAACATGTGAATTGTCCCAATTGCCAATTCCAAAGCTCATATGGAACTTTCATACATCTTTAATCAAACATATTGAAATTAACTATTTTCAAGAAAAATGTTATCTTTTATTGGGAAACTTTTTGTGAAACAAACGTACCCCATTTTGTTTCTAACATCATCCTTTTGAGAGAGCAAATGATGGCATAATTGCATGGCGAAAAGTATGTTTTCCACGTGAATTGTCCCAACCACTAATTCCAAAGCTCATATGGACCTTTCATACATCTTTAACCAGACATATGAAAATAAAGTATTTTCAATTAAAATATTTTTCTTTATCGAGAAACTTTTCATGAAACAAATGCACCCCCATTTTATTTCTAACATAATCCTTTTGAGAGAGGAGATGATGATATAATTGCATGGTGAAAATCATGTTTCCATGTGAATTGTCCCAACCGTCGATTCAAAGCTCATATGAACCTTTTATACATCTTTAACCAAACATATGAGAATCAACTATTTTCAAGAAAAATATTTCCCTTTATTGAGAAACTTTCTATGAAACAAACACACCCTCGTTCTATTTCTAGCATTATCCTTTGGAGAGAGAGAGAGGAGATGATGGCATAATTGTGTAGTGAAAAGCATGTTTCCACGTGAATCGTCCACCTTTCATACATCTTTAACCAAACATATGAAAATTAATTATCTTCAAGAAAAATAATTCTCTTTATCAAGAAACTTTTTGTGAAACAAACACATTCCCATTTTATTTCTAACATTATCCTTTTTGAGAGAGAGGAGATGATGGCATAATTGCCTGTTGAAAAGCATGTTTCCACATGAATTGTCCCAACTGTCAATTCCAAAGCTCATATGGACCTTTTATACATCTTTAACCAAGCATGTAAAAGATAATTATTTTCAAATGACCTACTTTCCTTTATCGAGAAACTTTTCACACCTCCATTTTGTTTCTTATATTATCCTTTTGAGAGAGGAGATGATGGCATAATTGTGTGGTGAAAAGCATGTTTCCATGTGAATTGTTCCAATTGCAAATTCCAAAGCTCATATGGGCCTTTCATACATCTTTAACCAAATATATGAAAATTAATTATTTTTGTATAAAATATTTCCCTCTACTGGGAAACTTTTTGTGAAATAAATGCACCCTCATTTTGTTTCTAACATTATCCTTTTGAGATACAAGAAATGATGGCACAATTGCACGGTGAAAAGCATGTTTCCACGTGAATCTTCCCAACCATCGATTCCAAAGCTCATATGGACCTTTTATACATCTTTAACTAAACATATAAAAATTAATTATTTTCAAATAAAATACTTCCCTTTATCAAGATTTTTTTATTATTATTTTGAAACAAATGCATTTCTATTCTCTTTCTTACATTATCTTTATGAGAGAGGAAATGATGGCATAACTACGTGGTGAAAAGCATGTTTCCACATGGATTGTCCCAATTGCATATTCCAAAGCTCATATGGGCATTTCATACATCTTTAACCAAATATATGAAAATTAACTATTTTCAAGAAAAATATTTCCCTTTACCAAGAAACTTTCTGTGGAACAAACACACCTCCATTATGTTTCTAACATCATTCTTTTGAGAGAGGAGATGATGGAATAATTGTGTGGTGAAAAGCATGTTTCCATGTGAATTGTCCCAACCGCATATTCTAAAGCTTATATGGGCTTTTCATATATCTTTTTCCAAACAATTGAAAATTAATTATTTTCAAATGAAATATTTTCTCTGTCGAGAAACTTTTCGTGAAACAAATGCACTTCCACTGTTTCTAACATTGTCCGTTTGAGAGAGAGGTAATGATTGCACGGTGAAAAGCATGTTTCCACGTGAATTGTCCCCACCCCGATTCCATAGCTCACTAGAACTCTTATACATCTTTAACCAAACATATAAAAATTAATTATTTTCAAATGATATATTTTCCTTTATCAAGAAACTTTTTTGTGAAATAAATGTATCCCATTATGTTTCTAATATTATCCTTTTGAGAGACGGTGAAAAGCATGTTTCCACGTGAATAGTTTCAATCGCAGATTCCAAAGCTCATGTAAGCCTTTCGTACATCTTTAACCTAAAGACAAAGGACATGAATTCCTTGACTTGACATGCACCGACTAATGACGTACTTCACTTCACGTTTTTCATGTTCTAAAAATCTGAAAGAAAGGAATTTGAAATAAGTTAACATTATCTAAGTAGCCCTTACTACGAAAGACATAAGTTCCAAGATCTTTCATAGTCTCACAATCGTCTTAACACTGAAAATAGAGGATGCACGTAGTAAATTTCGTCAAATCTGTATCACTAATTTTCATGATTTAACTATCTATGTCTCTGTTTTTTTATCATCCCAATCCCAACCGAAACTGAGGCTCCTTTTATTTAGCAAAATATGACCGATCTCCTCTTAGAAATAATTCATTACATTGTTTACAATAATGAACAAACGAAAAATGTTTTCATCATTCATGAGAATATTTAAATATAAATTGTCGTCGATAATGAAATCACTTTTTCATCGACTGATTCTTTCAAACGATACAAACGATCGTCTTTAAAAAAGTAATTTCTAAATTATTAATTTTTCATGATACAATTGGAGCATGTGTTCATCTTATTAAGGTCTATGGGTATCTACCAAATTTGCAGATGATAAACTTCACTAGGAAATGAAGAGATCAATGAAAATCGATGCATGGCACGTGCACTGAAACAAACAAGGTTAGTATGGTAGAACCGATAGGAAGTTTTTCTCTCTATTTTTTTTTTCCGAAATGCTAGATATTTACCGAATGAATAAAAAAACCCTTTTCCCACAAATTAAGAAGAGTCGCATTTCGCCGTTAATTAAGTAATTTTCATTTTCTAGTGAACTCACATACACACACAAATATATCTCGGCATCCACCATAAGAACAAATATACATTTAATCGAATGTGTTGTTGACACGTCGCTAGGCGCGAGATTGAGTATATTACAATAATCGCCATAGTCAACGGAAAAATATAGGTATTCCCGACCTACATTAAGGGCGTACCACCTTTCAATAGAAAATTATAATCGTATCTTCCTTTAACATCAAGAAAACATTATGGATTTGGGGCCCTTCACGACACCAATTTCAAAAATTGGCTGTATAATAGGATCGTATAGATAGAAGAAAACTCACGATACGATTTTTTTTTTTTTTTCAAAATAAGCAAACGAAACCCCTTTGTTTTCAAATCCAAAACCAACCTGCATTAGAAATTGGAGTGCACATCATTCTCATAATGTCATATATCAAACGGGTCACCAATGACTTTCTCAATAGACACGGCAATTTTCGATCCGAAATAACCAATCGGACTTAGCTACTCGATGTTGATTTCAAGAGAAAACTTGACATACATTTAGGCTAGTCCGTGGTATCAAATGTTAAGAGACGCCACGAATCACGCCGGTAGGGATGGAGAAGTTGAACTCTTGCTCAACGAATTTGGTAGTAGTGTACTAGGAATGCGATATGGATTGAATATTGTCAAGTAGATCTGTAAGGTTGTCATAGATCGTTAACTCAGTCTGTCTCTAGGAATGATCCTGGAAGTCCATGATGCTCTTGTGATGAAAAGTGAAACGAGTGTTTCTACAGTCCGATCCGCTTTCTCTCCGGCGAAATTAGAGAAGGGTCGCGCATCGGAAGAACTAACCGAAGTGGCTTTTAGGAGTCATGTACGGCAAGTCATCCGACACGCCGGGGCTCTGATCCCCTCTGCTGGCCAGTATCTCCCTGGACTGCTCCGGCAATACCGACCGGATCCTCACCGTTGGCTTCCGAGGCGGCAAACGCGGCATGGGGTCTTCTCCCTTCAACATCCTGGCGGCTTCCTTCATGGTAGGCCTCTTCTCAGGGTCAGCATGCACGCAGCAGAGTCCCACTCTCAGCATCCTCGCCACCTCGGCCTCGTTGAGCCGCCCTCTCAGCCTCCGATCAACGGCTGACATCAATCTCCCCTTCTCCCACAGGCCCCACACCCAGTCGACCAGGATGACCCCGCCTCGATCCACCGGCAGCCGCCCTGTGGCGACCTCCAGCACCACCACCCCGAAGCTGTACACGTCGGTCTTTGTCGTGGGCACGCCGTAGTACACGTACTCGGGCGCCAAGTACCCCATCGTCCCCGCCGGTATCGTCACTGCCCGGGTCCTGCAGCTGTGCTCGTACACCTCCGCCAAGCCAAAATCCCCCAACTTGGCGTTGAACTCTGAATCGAGCATGATGTTGCAGCTCTTCACGTCTCTGTGAATGATCTGCCTCTCGCACTCTTCGTGTAGATAGGCAAGGGCCGAGGCGACTCCGAGGACAATCTTCTTCCGCTGTTCCCAGGAAAGGAACTTCACCGAGTTCGAACTCTTGTGAAGGAACGTGTCTAAGCTTCCATTGGGCATGTATTCATATATCAGGAGCAGTTCATTCCCCTCACAGCACCAACCCTGAAGCTGGAGTAGATTCTTGTGCCGCAAGCAGCCAACCATGGTGGCGAACTCAGTCGTGAACGGGCACCGGCAATTTGAGATCCGATTCTCGTGGTCGAACCTCTTGACGGCCACAGTCCCGCCAGATGGCAGAGACCCCTGGTAGACGGTGGCCGATGCACCTTCGCCAATGATCTTGCTCCTGCTGAATCCCATCGTGGCGGCTCTGATTTCTGCAAGCGAGAGTCTGGTTGGGACCTTGTTCAATTGGAATATTGGGCCTGCCTGGGTTCTCATCTTTCTCTGCCTTGAGTTCTTCATCAGGTAAAAACTAGCCACACTCAAAATCAAGATCAAGGAAACTAGAAAAGCTGCTAAACCTCCAAGTCCAAGAGCCATGTCCCTTGTCTTTGTCCCTGCGTCACGGCGACCAGACTCGGAGCCGTCCATATCAATGATTGAATCTTCGGTCGAGCACGTTAAACACTCCCCTTCGTGGACATTGTCATTAGCCGAAGACGAAGTCGGCAAAAACCCGAAAGTCCTGAACCTCCAGTGACTAACAATGTGAACTGCGGAACCCTTGCCATTCGATGCGGAGAACCCGACGTGCATAAACTCCTTGAAGTGCGTGGAGAGATCAATCTGTGCGACCAGTGCAGGAATTATCGGCCGGATATGCGAATAACTGATCCAAACGCGGACCAACTTGACCGCATTCCTGTACTCGATCCAGGTGGTGATCTGCTTCCCGCTTTTCAGATCGACCCCTCTGGCGACCGCGTCAACTGAAGCCAGGGAATCCACCGAATTCACATCGATGCCGATGTGGTTCCCGTTGATGTCCCCAAATGAAGGGTCGAAGCTCGTGTCCATCTCAACAGCTACGAAGGACGATTCTTGGGATCCGAATGCCGGCGCAGGGAGGCCCAAGTACCCGTCCTGAGGGCTGAAAGAATCGGGGTCGGACGTGATCAAGAACGCCAGGCCGTCGCCAAAAGGGCACGAGGGGTTGCGGAGAATGGCGAATGAGAAGCGGCAGAAGAAAGACGCGGAAGAGTTGGACGAAGGATCAAGAAAGCGAACCGGGTGCGCATAGAACGCCCTGCTGATGCCGCTGGAAGCAGAAGAGTAGGAGTAGGAGGAAAAAGGAGCGCAGCGACTGAGGTTTCGCGTGAGGCTGATGGAATGGTCGCCGAAGGAAGCTTCGCCGTAGAGGGTGACGTTGCGGGCGTGCAGGGAAATGTCCGACGCCGAGGGCGGTGCGAAGAGGAGGATGAAGAAGGAGAGATAGAAAGGGATGAGTTGGGCAAAACGAGAAGGCATCGCTTGTACAACGAACAGGGGAATATGCAGAAGCGGAACAGTGAATAAAGATTCGATCTATGATGGGATTTAGCGAAGGAAAAGCAGAGAGAGAGAGAGAGAGAGAGAATCAGAACGAGAATCGAGCGGGAAATTGAAACAGAATAACGAGAAAAACGGTCGTCGAGATTGATCCAACGGTCTCGATTCCGTTTCCTTTCCCTCGCTAATTCCAGAGAGCACAGGGAGATGTGACTTTTCTTCTTCAGGAAATCTTACCGTCCGTGATATCGATCGGTGAAGATATATTTTACTGAATTGCATTTTCATAGATGCGTACAAAAGATTTGAATGAATTCTCATGAAAGATTGTGATCTCATTGTCAATAAGAAATCGCATTTAATCCAATCTTCATCTTATCGGACTAAAATAGTTCCGATGCCTACATGCTGCATATAAATACGTATCTAATTTTTTTTTTTTTCGTTCATCATGCCATGCGATCAATCATAGCATCGGAGCCTCACATCAAGTCCCTGTTTTATAACCATGGTTAGTGATTGACTAATTGGTTGCTTTTCCTTATGTCATGGGTTCCGAATTGACTTATGTATAGATAATTACTCTGAGCTGCCTTGACAGTTGCTGATTACAGCGGCTTACAATTTATGCATGTCATCGGATGGTCAGAATTGCACTAGTACAGAATTTCCCAATGTTCATCTTTCAAAAGTAAATTATGAAACCTGAAGTTGAACGCTTTCCAATGCAACAGGATAGGGAAAGAAAGAGGTTAGGGAAGGCTTCCACAACCGGAGGGCATTGCACAAAAAGTTTGAGACCTCTTAGTTTGAGAACCGGTGAGGTAGGGAAGGCTAAGCAAGAGCTCCGCATGCCTTTGATGACGTTATATCTTTGTTTAGGTTATTAGAATAGGATAGGGTGCAAGTCTGGATGAACTGTTTTTTACTAGCTTAGATTGGACAATAGGTAGTAACACCAGATATTCCGTATTCCTCGACCAAGGAATAGCGGAACGGGAAAGAACCGTGTGCCAGCCCTTAGGCACCCCACTCTTTTAGCTCTTTGCTTTTAAGGACCGAGAGAAGGAAAGTTGAACCCTTCCCTTTAAACATAAGAAAAAAGCCTCAGCAAACAGGATTACTATTCCTTGCCACGATTAGCTCCTGATTTTGTGCCCCTTTTTTCCTTTTTCTGCTCCTGGGAGAGAGCAGAGTAGTTTACGGGTTGGGTTGGGTTGGGTATGCATGCGGGGGAAATCTACCACTTTTGCATCCGACTTGGCAATACTCCACTACCCCTTCAGCAGCATCTTCGTGCATGTTCAGATTGTAGGCAGTGCTCCGTTCCCTTGCACTTTCTTCAGATCATTGCTGAGCATACCAGTCAGAAGAAAGAGCAAGTTCAACAAATGGTGGAGAGAAATTCTGAAAATGTGGGTCATGGGTGGCTTCAGAACAGCAAAAAATGGCAGGTTTTATGGTTTCACTCCAACGAATTCTTCAGTTAATCATCCACAACAAAGATGACAGCTACATAGAAGTTGGAAAAAACCAGCTAGAAATGAATGTACTAACTTACAGGAAGAATAAAGGAAGACAATACAGCTCCAGAACCTGTATACTAATTTCCGACAATCGCTCAAAAATGAAAACTTTCATTCTACTTGTAGTGCCGGGGGGAAAAATATTTGGAGACCGCATATGAACTTGCGAAAACAAGCAATCTATGGAGGAGCCGCGGCATCCAACTCCAGGGCCTCTTTGCGCTTGAGGTACTGATGCAAAACCGCGAGCCGCGCCGTCTCGAACGCAAAGTACCCGATCGCGGAGAAGCAGGCGCTGTGGACGACCCGCGGCCCCATCCCTCGCGTGAACCCGACCATCCCTTCCTCCTTCAGGATCTGCTTCACCGTGGCGGCGACCCCACCATACATCACCGCCGCGGCCTTACTAGTGGCCTCGGCATGGACCTGGGTCATCAGCCTCGTCTTCACCACGTCCAGGGGCGTGGTCAGCGACGCGGATATGGCGCCGGCGAGCGCCCCGCAGCAGACGCTCTGCAGAGGCTCCAGATTGGCCTGCTTGGTCCTGCTCAAGACCGCAGCTTTCAGGTACTCGAACGAGGAGTAGCTCAGGACGCCGGCGGGCAAGTTCCTCAGCAGCGTAGCGGAGTACCCCGCGTAGAGCCCCAGCACGCCGTCCTTCTCCAGAATCCGCAGCAGCACGTCCCACGACCGCCCCTTCGCGCCCGCCTGCATCCGCTGCGTGATCAGCTCCTTCGGCACCATGATGGCAGACGACACGACGTTCCCCATCGCGCCGGCCGTCGGCGGGATGAGCACGGCGGGGAAATCCTCGACCCTCGACAGGACCGACTTCCCGAACTCGCAGGTCCCGAAATAGACGGCGGAGGAGGCGGTGGACCCGACGACGACGGCGGAGATCCCGCTGTAGAACCCCAGGATGCCCCTCGACTGGAACGTCTTGACCACCGCGTCGAGCGTGTTCCGGTACATCTCCGAGGCGCCCTTCGTCTGGAGCTTGGTCTTGATGGTGTCGAGCGGGTGGAGGCACACGTAGGTGAAGGCGCCGGCGATCCCGCCCCCGGCGGCGCCAATCAGGGCCCGCTCGAGGACGGAGAGGCTCTTCAGGATGGACCGCGCGCCCCCTGGGCCGCTCACGGCGGCGGAGGGCTTGGGCCATTTGGGGAAGTTGGGGGACGGATTAGGGTTTTCGAGGGAGAGGGATGTGGAGGAGAAATTGAGGGGGGCGGCGGCGAGACGGGCGGCGGGCTTCGGGCGGCCGGGGGAAGGCGGCGGAGGAGGGGAGACGAGGGAGGTGAAGTGGGTGAAGAGGCTCGTGAATTCGGGCGGAACCGGGTGGCGGGTCGGGTCCGGACATGGGAGGCCCAGCGATGCAGAGAGCCTTCCCTCCATTTTCGGCTCTGGTTTGGTGGGGAAGGAGCGAGGGGACGGGAGTCATCTCGGGGGAGGTACGGCGCAAAACGCTGCGTTTTATGTAGGTGTGCCAAGTCGTTTTGGCTTTGTGGAAAGTGAGGTGTCGTTTTTATGGGTTTTGATTTTCCAGACTCTTTCCATCTCGAAAAAAAATGGAGCGTTTGAAATGTACTTTTTTCTTAACTATCGCTTACGGTAAAACATGAATGATTTTTCTTTTTTATCGCCCAGTGTCCATGTTTAGATATAATGTGTTATGGCTAATTATTTCAAATGATACAAGAGAATGTTTTCTAAATCGTTCATTTTTCGATAAACGAATGAAATCATGTAGAGTTCTTTTTTTTTTAACAAAAAATCTCAAAATGGTTTTAATAATTAAATTCCAACTAGTTTCATTGGAAAATGGTGAAGTGTTTTTAGAGTATGATGAATCCATGAATGAATTGACAAAGATTGTGAATGGTTCATTGTTGACAAAAAAATAAAATGACAAGAAATGGAAAAGTACAACCCCAGGAACAATAGTTGTTGTCAATGATATAAAATACAAGAAAGTAAACATAAAAGATAAATTTACGAGCATGTTGAGTTTTTTATTTTATTTTATTGATTGAGGATATTTTACAAAGAGTACAACATAGGAACTTATAGTATTTATAGTACACCATCATGGTTACAAGCAACGGCTTTTGAATTCAAATAAACAAATTACTTCATAATCTTATTTGCGGTTAGAAGAAGTTACTCTACACAACACCAATGTATAAAGTTATTCAACAACACTTGTCCACAAGAAATTAAAAGAATCCTAAAATAGTGATAATAAACTTAATTAGTCAATAGCGGCGTTTTTGTGTCAATTGCCCATTATTGATAACTTTGTTCATCAACTTCTCTTGCAGATTTTCATTGATAATTTTCAAGATGTTGTCATTGACTTCCTTGATGAGTTATCAATTCTTTTCAATTTATCGATTGTTTTGTTCATTGTTGATCAAACTATACTCTTATTGATTAAGTTTGATAGCTGTTATTAATAGCCAAAAGTTTGTCTTTCTAGGTGTGAACACAACCAATGATGATCAGTTAACAATTAAAGTATCTAATTTGACAAAAGAAGAAGAAGAAGAAGATTATAATATGCCTTGAAGTCTTAACAACTTTGCGAAACTCAAATTATCAAATGATACGCAGAAATGTGATTGAAAATAGTGAGGAAATTGAGTGAAAATTATATTGAATTGGATCGGATGGCTTAATTTATTAGACGTCATGTTTTGTAACCGCTTCGATGAAACTCAATCTTTAGCTTATGTGCATGTTTCTAGCTACGTGTCATGTATTTCACTTAAATTCTACCTATTAGAAACTTAGATGGATGAGCTCACCAGGCATGCCATTGATGATGGGGCTTTAAGTGTCAATTGCATTGCTATGGCATTCACAATCGATGAGCTTGTCAAATATGTTATTAATTATGTCTTGTGGTTCAAATTTATTGTCATGACTTGATTTTTACAATTAACTTTTTCAAGTTCGATCTGCATTTCAACTATCTCCCTTGTTAAAGTATGATTCATATGTACTTTACATACATGTAGTCACACTTTATATATAAATTTAGGCTTTTGTCTCTAACTTGTTATTTTAGTGCTCTTATTTGTCAAATTTCACATATCATCCTCAATCTGACTTGCCCGTATGGGATGTTAAAATATCTCATATCGTTCTTTTATAAAGTTGATATGTTCAATATATACATGTGGTTTGCTTTCATCTATAAATTTAAGTTTTTGAATTGGACATGCACCGACAAAAAAAGAGAATGAATATGCCAACATCCACCATGGGTCAAATAGTGGCAACCCAGTTGGCCCTTACCACCCCAACCGCCAACCGCCAACCACCAAAGCTCACTACCACGCACCGAATTCCGTGGTGCCCCGAATTAGAGGTGCACTCTCTCGCATCGAAGGTTGCGCACTTCGTTTAGGAGGTGGCTTGCCTTAGCCGAGGTCGCGCCGCCAGTCCGAGGCCAGTCCGAGGCCGCGCGTCATAGATTGAAGCCGCAGGCCCCCCAAAAAATCCGTAGATCGTCAGTCGAAGTTTCTAGAGATTAAAAGCGATCAATTAATGTGTTGCCATTAGTGGGTGGGGTGATGATGGGTACGGCACGAGTTGCCAGGTCCGATAGAGATGGCCCCAGACGAGCATGAGGGCGCCGCCGGTGATGGCGTCATGATACGGCAGCTGTGGCTTCACAGAAAATGGGAGGAGCGGAGGGCCATGTCTGGATAGAGAAGGAAGAACAGACACAGGGAAGAAGGGATAAAGGAAAAAGAGATAACAACATTAATTATTTTTTAGTCTTTAGTTGGCATCCTTATCAGCAGCTCTGGACAAATTTTTCTTAGGTAAGCAAGACAGGTAATGGTCTTAAACGGTTAGCTAATGGGGTTAGTGCCTAAGCTAATAATTTTCTTAACTTTTAAATTGTGCCAATTTAATTTTTAATTTTTCAATTGTGCCAAGTAAATCCATTTGGAGATCGGCCAAAGATAACTACTAGCGAGGGACGACCTCACCGACCTCTGGCAAGGGTCGCCTAGTGAGGCTCGTCTTCATCGCATTTGACAAGGGTTGTCTTCATCAAATGCTAGTTAGGGTGGGTCCTTGCTTGAGGCCGACAAGGTCGAACCTTGCTTAACGCTGGAGAAGTTTGTTCTTGTCAGATTTGGTAAGGTTGAGCTTCACTCGAAGCTGATGAGGCCAACCCTTGCCAAGGCAAGCCTCACCCAAGGCCGGTGAGGTCCTCTCTCGCAAGATCTCGTTGAGGGTGACTTGCCTGCGGTTGACGAGGGTGACCTTGTTGATCATAGCTGATGGCCAATCGCCGACCATCGGTCTATTGGCAGATGAAGAAGATAAAAAAAAGAAAGAAAATAAAAATTCAAAAAATATTTAAAAAATTAAAAAAATTTGTCCATGTTAGCATTGACATGAACAAGTTAGGATGACTGATATCCACATTAATGATTTTCAATCAAAATTGGATGGATGGACTACATTGACAACACATGAAAATGTATATGACTGAATTGATACAATTAAAATGTTTATGATTTAATTAACATAATTGTGATAAATTTAATAATTTTTTGGTTATTTTTTTTAATAGAAGCATCACGTTTAGGTTAATTTGAAAAATTGAGGTATGTGATAGAATAAAAGAAAATTTAGGCACTTTATTTAAAACCGGACAAAAGTTAAGATCTTGGCAACACCATTATCCCTTAATTTAACTACCTTTGGGGCTCTTCCTAGCCGAAGCCTACTAGTATCTCGGTATTTAAATCCAGTTAGGTCACAATTTGACCTAGTATTTATTAATGTTCGTATATACCTATAAATTGGCAGCAACTTTGTCTCACGGTTGACTTTTTAAAAGACTCCTCTACTATAAGAATGACGCATTTACGTGGTATACTTTGGATTACAATCTCTACGATAAGCATGGTAGCTGTAAAATGTAGCGAGCTGCATCTATTTCTTTACAAGTTGATTCTTCGAAGCATTTAGATGTGGTTGCTGATTTCATTTTCTTCACCGCCTATCATTACTTAAATTATTTTTTGCTTTTCACCTCGTAGGAGCTTGGATTGCAATATTCTCACACGATGCCAACCCAATTTTACTTTTGCTGATGTGATATAATGAGATATTGAGCATTAGATCTTAAGTAATCGTAGTTTGATGATTTGAAATCAAACATGTACATCAAACATTTGAAGATTCCATGTCAGTTGAATAGCTGTTGCCAATTTTACTGTTATTGTTCCGCTTTCCAAGGGTTAAACCCTCATTAGATTGCCATAAAACCTGAGCGCAGCAGATCTAGCGTGACAAGACTAATTAGACTGCACCATCTCCACTTTGAATTAGCTGGAATTTGTGTACTGCTGCCAAATAAGAATCAAATTGTTCTTTTGTGATCTTGTTTGGATGCCATCTGTGTATATATACTATATATTGCCTTTTCATTCAATTTTTTTTTTTTTTAAATGTTCGTCAATTTTTTTCTATACATTTAGAAGAGGATACATTTTAAAAGAAAACGAGACAAAGTAATATAGTACAATTTATAAACTTGAAAATAAGACCGACATGCTTTGCTGAATTCATAAGTTGAATTGTTGCTGCATCTTCAACACTGAAATACCGAAACCCTTTACCAGTCGATGTTAGCATTTCAAAATTTTCCAATGACTTCTTTATGACTGACACCGTCAGCCGGGTTCTTCCCTTCACTCACCAATGGCTTCATCAAAAAAAATTTCTCATTCGTTCTTTGGAGGCACCTAGGACATGATATAGGGCAATTTATGAGCCATTAGCTGAGTCATCTTTACCAGTGCTGTCATCCCGGGTTAGCATCTCTCTGTATGCCGCAATTTGAATGAGCCATACGGTAACGACTGCCTCACTGCCAAAAACCTACAAGATGCATCATTACCATGACAATGGCTTCGTGAAACTTCCACCAGTAGTGAAATTACATGTCATCTGATTTCATCAAAAACATATTGTACTACATGATCATCCATTCAAGAACTTGTTCCTTCACCCACTTTTGATGAATTGAAGAAAGAAAAAGCTTCAAGGATGAGGAATCATCTCTACTCCAACAACATAAGGTTGTAGGGTTTCTCAATCCACCCAAGAAACCATAATCAAGTGAGAAAACCACCATAAGTTGAACTTAAAACCCTACACCAGTCATAGTACTATATTAGATCTTGCTGATACTCGCCGGTGTACATTTTTCTTACTTGTCGATAATATGAGAACTTACTAACTAGAGAGATTGACAGAGCAATGTACATCCCATGAACAAAAGTTTCTTTTCAGTTTATCCTTAAAGGGAATAAGATTCTGAGTAGCCATTCTTGATTATGTCTAATAAGATTCTGGGTACACAAAGATACCTGAAATTCCAATCCATGCTCATCTTTTGCGGCAAATTAAAATGCCATCACCAATTGGCACCTAAAATGCCAACAAGAGGACATTTATTCAAAGCTGCAGACAAGAGTAGTAAGCGTGCTTGATGAAAATGACAGGCGAACATACCATGCTGGTGCTAATTCGGTCATCCTCCATTAATCTCCTATTAAAATTCCTTATGCAGATAGTCTTCTTGTCATTTACCTACGAAATGAAAATGTTAAAAATAATTCTTCTCTAAGAAAAAGAACAAAGGTACTATACCAGTTCACCACTGGATTCTACTGAGAGAGAGAGGAGAGAGAAGGTTCACCATAGGGTCAGCTACTTTTCCATGCCAAAGGACATTATCTATCACAATCACGCCACCAACCCTCACCTATGACAATAATTAACAACTCATCAATTAAACAGACATTGCAAAGTTCCAGAGTTGGGCAGAAGACACCTCAAAGCAGTGGGTGTTGTGTTTTAATAAGATCCATCCAAGTGCCAATGATTTCAGTTAGACTAATGATTGAAGATTTCAAACATCATCAGCAATTTGGGATTTGACCTTGCAATTATTAAGGTAAAGTACATGTAAATTAGACAAAGCTGTAAGAAGCAGAAGAAAGTTGCAAGCATCAATTTGTTTGAAAGAGCCGTCAAACAGTAATTCTCTCACTTACAAGCTGCATCAGCAATTCGAAATATTCCTCATTCATTCTCTTCTCCGCATCAACAAATGCAAAATCATAGCTGCAAGAAGGAATACAGATAAGTCATCCTTTCTAACCCCTTCAATAAACAAGTATCGGCAAAAAATGTGCAGCACAACACAACCTAGGTTAGGATCAATAAATAAGTTTTACAGAAAAATTAGAATGCACAGCATTGCTTCCTCGGGGTGGGATTAACAAGTTGCATAAAATTGGAAGAGCTTGGAGTTTGGAATTGTTTTGAATTAGCAAAGTTCATTTGGAGAGAAGTGCGTGACTTCAAAAGCCATCACTGAAGCAGATGAATGTTTGGTAAACAAAATACCCGAAACATCCAGTGTAAAGTAACTTTCACATCCAATGTTCAACAAAACTATCATTTGGTAGAATTGTATAAGCAAACGAGTATTGGTACATAGTACACCTGAAACATCTACTCTAAAAAACCTTTCACATTAATACTTTTCGGCAAAATTGTATCTAGAAAGTTCTTTAATTTTTGTCAATATCAAACTGGACATTATTCTTTAAACTACCTGAAAGGGATAACTTAACAATCACCACTAGGTAAATTTGCTTTTATATTCAAACAAATGACATAAAAAGACTGATATTGTCTGGTAACCTTATTAGGAATCAGAAAGATGGAACCGCTAGTTTAACAGAAACACTAAAGCATTTCTGCACCGCTTGGCAACCAGCTGTGAACATTCACTGCTGGTCAACACTGAGAAATCCCTGAGAAAAAAAAAATAGTGCGCTTGCACGTGAGAGAGAGAGACAGAGAGAGAGCAGCTATCAAATAGTCAGCACTGGATCTCAAGATGGCCAAACATCCAAGAGTGGACATGGAAAATCAGAAAGAGGATAGAGAGACAGATAAGCTAGAAAGAGTACAGAGATAGTAGGGGAGAATAGAGATTGATTCGTGAAGTGGAGATGGAGACTGCATAAACAGAAAAAGTGGAATTAAGAGCAAAAGTCACTCATTAATGCCAGAATGGCTTTCTGCAGAGCCATGAAAGATAAAGCAAGTCCTCTGCTGCTTTCTAAGTCCATTTGCAAGGCCATTCTTTTGACAAAAAAATTGCCTTTTTGTGCAACAAGGGCCAATTGCAAGGCCATAGGAACCTCACCACTGAGAAAGCCTAATGAGGGTGTTCACAAGTGCACCCAGTCCACTCAAAGGTTACATAGAGAACCAAATGAGAAGAAGAGGAGAAGAAGACACAGGACAACTATCACTCAATAAGGCGAGGAGTAATACTGGTTAAATTAGGTACCTGCAAGTTTCACCATTCAAAATAAGAGAGTGCAGTGTGTCCAATGCTAGTCCATGTCTCACACTCACCTAAACACGAAATATGAGTCTTGAACCACGTATAGTATGAAATAAAAAGTAGGCAGATCCTCAAAATACAGATCTTCTTTAGTTCTAGGGATGCACATTTGATAGAAATCACGTCCATTATCATTATGCTTGCTGGAAACTCAACATGCTAAGCTACTGTCATAAAAGAATATTCTGTTTTCCTTCGAGAAGGAAAAGAAAAGTACAGATCTTTAAACAGTTGCTACACAAATTAACTCACAATGCACTTCACAACCACAAGGAGATCGCGGACTGACACTAGCTAAAAGAAAGGTTAAGGATATAAATTACCTTGCGTGAAACCCCAGCTAACTCATAATACTTTTTAGCAACCTCAAGAGACTTGGCATCCCTTTCACAAGCCACTAAACAACCAGACTCTGGCAGGGCAAGTGCAATGGCCAAGGAAGAGTATCCCTTGAGTGACAAAAAAGTAAAATGTAATTAATCACAATGAATCAGAGTATTCCAACTGAGACACATATCCTGAGTCAAAATCTTAAATCTATGAAACAGAAGATTCAGTGAATTACCTAGCATTAGATATTGAATGACATTGATACATAGAACTTATGAAATCTTGTAAAAAAAATAATGTAAGTATTCTTAAGTAGTTTAAAGGTAATGCCAAAAATTTCCAAAATACCACTAAATATTATCATTTCCACGTGTAGGGTATAGAGATTTAGCTACACACTGTTTTTTTTCCCTCAAAAACAAATATATAGATCTATCTCGTTTGAACCCAATCCTCAGTAACATCTCGGTAGAATGTACTGATTTATATCCAATCAGTAGACTCAGAGTCCTTGTATTAAATCAACTTTAAAAAAATTAATCAAGAATCAAAAGATTCTAATAACTGTGCTCTGAATGGTTATGAGCTAAGAGAAACAGCTGTGAGCGCTTATCTACCTCCCACTTACCCTTCTTCCTCGCCATCCCCCACCAAAATTAAAAATCAGTGATGATTTAAGATAGATTGATTTTGTCCTGTTTTCCAATTAATTTGAAGGGATGTCTGAAAGAAATTAAATTAACTGAAGTGTAAGGAGATCATTTAAAGACTGGCATAGTCTATAATTCTTCCTCCTCAAATGGAAATTTTTGTTGCGTATCATTTAACTAGTCATCTTATAAAACATTTTTTTCAGAAGGAGAATGCATACGGTATAAACTCCAACTTCGATACATCGTTCTGCCCCGAGAATCTGCACAAGCATTGCAAGTAGTTGTGCCTGGTCTGGTGAAACCTAATGAAAGAAGACAAGTCATCAGCTTAGAATTGGTAATAATGAAATATGCATAAGACCAGTTTCTTCAGTGTAGAAGGTGACTTATTCTGCTGGGGCATTGTTATATGCTTTTTGATGAATGAACTTTGCATCTTAACATCCTCAACAAACAGCAGGTGATGGGATAAGAAAAGTAAAGTGCTAATAGAGGATTCACATTTTCCAAGGGATGACTGGTTTTAAATAAAGACAATTGCCTGTATTGAGGATCTATATTTGCCAGGACTCTACCATGTGTAGTGATAGCATCTTTCTGGTGCAAAACCTTGAGCTTTATAAGGGTATGAGTTGGATTATAGCTTTGGCAGTGGAAGAGGTAAATTGGAATGCCAAATTTTAGGAGGTATATGTTTTTCAATCTGGTCAGAAGGGAACATTTAAGAAAGGTACTGCTACCATCACAAATCAAAGCAGCTATGTAATGGGTAGTGCAATCCAAACCATAGATTGCCAACAGGTTAGCATTTTGAAATAAGTATGACAAACCAAATAAGATGAGAAATCTTCATGAAGGATATCCAAAAAAGATTACTGCATGGTGACTCAGTTGTCAACTGTTGAGAATAAAACTGGAGAACAATGCGAGGATATTGCAACGATTGATACTTAATTAATCCACATCTAGTAACAAGAGTTCTTTTAATTCTTATCTGAAACAGCAAGCAGCGCAAGACGCAATATCAAATTCTGGCAATCAAAAATGTTTGGCCAAATCTTTATTCTTTATCTTCTTTTAATAGAGGAAAGCAGAGTCATCAGAAAATGTAAGAGAGCCATAAGAAACCTGCATCTGACTACCACGCATCGAGGCTGTCTCCTCGCGAAGTTGCCGTAAAATCTGCAATGAGGAAAAATTCATAAATCACTAAAAGATCAATTGAGTATATGCATTGCATGACACAAGCAAGAGATACAAAAGTAAGAAAAGCACGCAAAGCTTCACCTCTGGTTCTCTAACGTTGGAGAGAATGTAGTCATAAAGTTGGGGAGTGATGCTGATAACCTGCTTGTTCCCATAACTCCTGTCCTCCAGAACCACATATGGACTGGAAGACCGGAAGCAACAGCATCTTCCCTGACCCGGTACCGATCCATTCACAGCTACCGACTTTGAAAAGGGCAGGAACTTCCCTACCACCCCAACTGGAGGCAGAGCACCACGGGAAGCCACGCCATAAGTGGAACGAAACATTGACGTGGCGATCTTCATTCCAATTCCCAGCATCAAAATCCTAAGTGAGCTTCAGCCTCCAAACGCCTTCAACTCGCATCGACTCATCATGGACCCAAAAAAAAAATCTCCAAAGTCCCCAGCTTTGCTACATTCACAAAGAAAAAAACAAGAACCCAAAAGGGCAGGGGGTAGAAGAAAAAAAACACAGGAGACGAAACTGTCAACACGTGCGTTCAATCGGGCAACTATAAACGGAACTCGTCCTGCTCATTCCCCAAGTAACTTCCACAAGAACACTCAAGGCACGAATCCAACACAATCCACAGAACAAATTATACAAATTTATCATTCATAGAACCGCCAAGTCTGCTTCGGACCGGAAGTTACCTGATTACAACCCGGTTCATCCGGTTGAAGAACAGTTCACCCTCAACTCTGCCATCCTTGTCTGCAAACAAAAACGGTGGAGAAGAAGAACTGAGCTGAGAAAAGGCGAAGCATTATCTCCCACCCCCCAAAAAAAAGGCCCATCACCATAGTGAAGGCCCGGTTTAGGGTCTGAGCCATTCCTCGCATGGGCTGTCGGATCTGACCCGTTATAATCGGGTCGGATCTCATCTCTCTGAAGGAACGATCTTGTCCCACCGCGATTTCCAAGATTCCAGCTCCATCGCGAGCGAGTCGACTTGAAGAAATTGCACTCCACTTTTTGACTTCTTCGAGCTCTGCGAAATGCGGGATCTTCTCTTCTGACAATTCTAAAGAAGAAGATCCGTTGCGTTCGTCTGAGCCGTGGACATCCGGTGAGGCCTCCCCTTGCTTCCGGGCTCGATCCCTCCTCGTTCCGACGTCATGCTCGTGCGCCCTCTTCGATCTCGCCTCTGAATTTCGTCGTGGGTGTTCGATTTCTTGGTTTCCCATCTTACAAAATCGTTGCTTTCGGTCATTCGTTTCTCCATCTGACGACGAAGATCGTGTGATTCGTCGCGATTGCTTGCTAAGTTTATGATCTCTCATCATCATCACCATCACCATCACCATCACCATCACCATCTAAATTCATCAGTGATTCCCGGGTAGTTCGTGTTTCGTATGATGCGCCATCTGGGTTGCTTTGACCGATTCTTGAGCTTGAACTCTGCACTATCATGAGTATTCCTTCATATGCTTCGAGTGTTCCCAAGTCGTTTCTTGCGTATCCAGGTAGCGATTTCGACTTAGAATCGGGAACCATCAGAAGAATTCGAAAACCCAAAAGCTCTCAGCTTCACCCGGTCAAAATGCTCAAATCCTTCGGTAACCGTGTTCGCTATTTCTACAAGTTGCATCCTTTTTTAGCTTTCTTGATTTCATTGTCATTTGGGATCACAATTTTGGTAATTATATCTATCTATCAATCGCGGTATAGTGCCATTGGTAGTTATCGAGAATTCGATGTGTCTTTGGAAAACTATCCTTTCGCCAATCTCAAGAACCTTGTGATGGTTGCTGGACATTCTATATATACTAGTAAGAGTTGCGAGAAGGTTGATAAGGAGGATTCTTGGTTTTTGGAGCCTTATCAAAAGAATCCCGGTCAAGCCGCTACATTTTTAGCTCATATTGAACAAGGAATTGAAATAACCGCGAAAGATGAAATGGCTTTGCTATTATTCAGTGGTGGAGAGACACGGAAAGACGCTGGTCCTCGAAGTGAGGCGCAGAGTTACTGGGCTGTTGCTGAATCTAGAGGATGGTTTGGTGAGTGCTCATTGCTGGTCTGTCTGCCTTTGGCTGTCTTGAATTAAAGTTGTACCATTTTAATCTACTTCAACCGCACTTTTGTAGTGGATTATGAGAAGTTTTATGTTGGGGCTGTGGTTCATTCACTAGTAATTCCTACTATATCATGGAAATGAGGTGATGATGCCTGACAACAGATCTGATTATAGTTTAAATGTGCTAGTTGAGGCCGTTGGTTAGTTTTTCAGTGCTTTTGAAAGTAGCCAAGCTAATGCTGTTAAGTGTTGCTTCACTTTTAAAGCTTTTTCTAGTTCTTCAGTCTTCTTAATGTGAAAAATCGTCTCTTGCTGTCTGATTATCACTACAAGCATCATTGCATATTGTAATATGATTGAAAGATACCATTACCATTTGAGACTTGGTTAGTTTCATGTGTTTTGTAAAGTAGCGCAGCTAAAGCTATAGGAATCACTTACTTGGGAATCTTTTCTTGAATTGCTTCAACTTTTTATACTTTAAAGTTCATCTCTTTCCATCTAATTGTCACTATAAGTATCATTCTATTGTCCCATCCAGAACCTCTGGACTTTTCATTGCAAGCCTGCCAATTTCAATGAACTAGCTATAATAATTCCCATGTCCTCTATATCCTGTCATCCAAACACAGAATGTTCTGGCTGCTACATTTTTCAATGACATTCTTGTGTCGCTCTTCATATTCTTGTTGAATATATCCAATCATCCTTTCATTTTCACCTCCTTTGACATATCATGGCTTTCAACAACCTTCCAGTTCTTGCTGCTGCTAGGTTATGTGATTGGCTTCTCTTTCCTGACTTCTTCAGTTGCCTCCTATTGGTGGGCACTGGAAATCACCTTCTTGGTAACACTATTCCTGGATTTCCTGCCGCAATGTCATCTTGTTGTTCCTCTCGATAGGAAGGATAAACCGGAAAGCTCTTCTGTTTCTAGAGGAAAAAATCTGGGGAAAAATGCTATCAATTAAGCTAAAAGGGCAGGAACTGGTTATCATTTTTATTTGCAAAAGGTTTCCTGGTTCTGCATTTGCCTTTTGTCTATGTGTATCTGGTACCTCATCAGTAATGCCTCAAGCATTGTTCATTACTTGTTTCGTGTTTCTCCATTGCATACATGATTTTGTCTTATCATCTTTCCCTACTATGGGATGCTAATTTAATCAAGTATGCAAAATTGTCATGCATATGGTTAAAAACTGTTAATTCTTATCTTTTGATTATTCTGGTTGAAGGGAAGGAAGAAAATGTGAGATCGAGGGCCCTCACTGAGGAACATGCAAGGGACAGCTTTGAGAATCTTCTGTTTAGTGTATGTAGGTTCAGAGAGCTCACTGGAAGATATCCTTCCAATATAACTGTAAGTTCTTTGTTCCACAAAAGCTTCTTATTTTGGTTGGGACATTTGTGTTGTCAAGGGCAAAAAAAGGGTATTGGAGGCCTTTTACTTCTTCTTGATGTTAAGAGCGGTTCATATTTTTGACAAGGAACCCTTGGGGAAAGTCATAATTACCAATGAATGTCTTCTATCCACTTGGTCAGTATTGTCGAGACAATACAACCCATATCTGAAATTTTCTTACTTCCACTGTTAGTCAGAGCATCTAACCAGCGTATTCTATAATAGTTTAAATTTTTGTTGTAGAGTCAATTTTGATTACTTTCTGGTATTTAGGTCGTGAGTTATGATTTCAAGGAAGAAAGATTCGCCCATCTGCATCGCGCTGCTGTCAGGTTCCCCGAGTCGAGATTCTTTTATGTAGGAACCCCAGCTTCATCAACTGCAAGGGAGAAAGCCCGGAAGGGCGAGGCACTGGTGAGGCAGCAATTTCAGGAAGATCCTTATGGGTGCCAAGGTTCATTACATCGTAAGAAGCTGGGCCGTGATCCTTTCCACCGAACAATTCCTTATCCTAAAGGTTGCCCTGAGATGCAAGATCTGTTCAGATATTGCGGAGCGGCACCCTATCCAGGTTGGCTTCCCTGGACGTCGTAGTGCTAATTGTTTCTTCATGTAAGCAGGAAACGATGCTGATATAGCCAAGCCCACAACTTTTTTACCTTTCCTTATTCTTAATAAGGTCTGCATGTCTATAGAATAGAGAGATGACAAAGGAATTAATGATAGCATGAGTTTCTTTGATGTTGTAAGCTTCGTGAATCAAAAAGTTATCTATTAGTTTATACGTAATGAAATTTGATGTACTTGGACAATTATATTAAGCAAATTCAGTCCAATCATCTTTAGTTTTCCAACCATAGCTTGGAAGTCAATTGATGCTTGTTGATGTCTCATCAAGAGACTCTTTGTTGTTTCATCTTCAAAGTCCTCACGAAAAGTGTAGGTCTCTTCATTAAGATTTAAGGCATAACACAATCGCTCTTCCAATCCACCTCCTACCACATTATTCACAGGTCTGACATCATGGAAGGGATTGTCATAATCCATCATCACTATCATCTCAGCATGTCCAAGGGATTGCAGTCGCCTTCCTGATTCTTCATGCAGGCAAAGCTCGAACAGCCCAGAACAAGTCCTCAATCATGTCATCTCAGCCATCTCTGTTTGTTGAGTTTGTGAGCCTATTCCATGACATCTTCCATGTCTAACCAACGTGTCAAAATGAAAACTTAACTGAAGTTCAAGTCCTTTTTGCTTCCATGCCTAATTGATGTAGGGAAGAACCCTATCAAGGGGCTTTGACACCTTTTGACTTGGGTGGAGAAGTAAAGGATGGCAAAAAGAACACAAGGAATGCTAGCATCGAGTTGAACTGAAGTTGGAACAGAAAGAAGAGAGACATGAAGAGCTACTTATACTTAGGTTACGCACAAAAGATGATCTCCACCCTTAATCTAAAATAACAACTTGTAATTTGTGGGAGTTCATTAAAAGCCACACGACTTGCACATTGCCATTTATTAATGTAAAACATGATGAAACACTTAAAATACTAAAACTGAATAATGCTTATGCATCAGAATGGAGCAATGTCTCTGAATCTTTGCACATGGTTCGTTCAAACTAGTTATCTATGAGGGAAGCTTTTGTTCCTCTCATTAGACATGCTGCTGCTGCTGCTGCTCCTGATGTTGTCCAAAGTCATGCTGTTTTAACGGCAGCTGATTTGATCTTTCCTGAGTCCTGTTTTTCCAGTGCCCCAGCTATTCTTACAGTCAAATAATTACCGTCCTCAGAGTTCCTCTCTCACCCTGGTGAGCTCCCCTCTCCTTGGGTGGAGAGACCCCAGAAATTGCATTTCAGAAATCTTCATACACCCTCTCCTCTCCCCTCTTCAACAGCCACATCTCAGAGATTTTGACTTTGTTGGAGATTATGAGTGAGGCGTGGCCATGAGGCCCAGGTTCAATAATGAGCTTGAATTACACATGACACCAGAAGAAAACCAAAGTTTTAGGATCACATTAAACATCGAGCAAAAATTCAAGGACCGATGATGCCATTTTACCCCATTATGGACAACACAAGACATGCTAGCAAAAATTATCCACGCTTACAGATGTTAAGACAGTAGACTATGTTGTCCAGTTTTCTTCGTAGCACTTCAAACCTTCAACGATTCATGATCGATCACTCAAGTTTTCAATTGTCACAGTGCTATCTATGAAATCAAGACAACTAACAATTCCAAGACAGTTTGCTTCCGGATTTTAGCACGGTCATCCCGAATATGAAAACGCTTTGAGAAGAGTGAAAGCAAAACATCTTTGGAAGGGTGTAGTGTGCCATCAAAGCATTGTTCTTCACTCGCATTCGAATCTTCATTTACTCGAAGATTGTGACTTTATCTAAGCCGAAAATGCTAAAATAGAAAGCAAGATATAAAGAAAGAAAGAAAGAAAGAAAGAGGAGCCCCCAATGGGATATCATTAGTAGCTTAGGCCGTAATCAAAGGACCTTTCTAAATGAGTAAACGCAAACATTTTGAAGGGCCCTTTTCACCAACCACTCGGCACTCGCCAGCCGAATATTTTTTCCCCTTTGAGATCTAACTATTCAAATTATACACTGCACTCAACGTGCGCAAGCATGCGCGTGTATATATATATATATAGGATTCAGACACAACACTTCATGCCTAGCGATTGGAGGAACCAAAAATCTCTTTTTATTCATCAAGGTTTTTCTCATATAAATGAAGGGTGTGTTCGTACTCATTGGAAGAAAGAATTCTTTTTCTTAAAGAAATAACTCATACAAATTTATGAAGATTGAATGAATTCTCGTGAACCAACCATGTTAGCTTAAGATTTCTCATAAACTTCAAATATGAATCAAAACTTTCCTATCATATAATAATTAATTTATTTTTTGGTCCTAGAATAATCCAAATAATACCCTCCTCCTCATCCTCATGTGGGTCAATAAGGCACCACATCAACATCATGTATTATATAGATAGTCATGTCAACGATGTTGTCTCAGCAAGTTCACATGGTTAGTAGAAACAATTTAAGGAAGAATTAAAAAAAAAAAAAAAGGAGTTTGATCGATCGAGTCAAATTGTCCATACAATACATGTTGGTGAAATCTTGAATTATTTTTAGCTATTTGGAATTCCTAATGAGATTCGGAAAGTGGATTTAAGCACCAAATCCGCAACAAACCACTATAAAATCCACCAATCATATCTTTATTCTTTATTATTGCATTTTTGCGCTTTGGTTTTTCACTCTTAAAAAATAGCAAAAATATATACATTTATTTGCTTTTTCTCGTCAAATTCTATGACATCATTCAAATTTTTAAAAAAACTATAAATTAATCACATAAAAATTTATGTGTCAACATCTATATGTTTGTAAAGATGTTCATGCTATAAGATTAAAATATAGAGCTAAAATGTAAAAAATCATTTGTTCACATATATCTCGACTCTTATTTTCATTCAATTTAACATATATCTCGACTATTTCCTTTCTCTAATATATAATGTCACTGCCTTCGGGATTGAAGTGGAGATATTAAGTTGTTCACATTGAATGCACTAATTCTTGACTGACTATGCATTAGAATGTGATAGGCTATCTATTAGTTACATCAGTAGTTCCCATTTTTCTAGAAATAATCATTCATTATTTCTTCCACCTAAAGAAATCCCATGAGATCATGTCACAATAAGGGAAAAAGCCACCAAAAACTCTAAATTTTACCTAGTGTGACAAATTTATCCCAATTTTTTTTTTGTAATCTAAAAAATTCCAAACTTTATTAACTGTGACATATTTACCTTATTTTTTTTGTGACATAAAAAACCTTAAACTTATACCCGCATGACATATTTATTCCAAACTACAAGGCATTTTCGTCTTTTACTTTTCTTTTACTTTTATTTTTCTGTTTTTTTTTATTTTTCTTTTTTCTTCTCCTCTCTTCCCTCCGCCAACATGGTGAAAGGAAGTGGGATGCCAGCGAGGGCCACCCTCTCCTGGGTGGCCCTCCCCTAGGTCAAGTGAGGACTGTCCTTGCCAAATTCGGCGAGGGCATTCCTTGCACGGTGAGGGCCGCCTTCACCTACGTCGAGCGAGGTTGCCCACATTGGATCCGTCGAGGGCTATCCTTGCCTGACTAAGGGTAGGGCCACCCTTGCCTGAGTCCAACTTCCTTTTGTTGGCCATGGTGGAAGGAAGTGAGAAGAAGGAAAAAAGGAAAAAAAAAAAAAAGAAAAAGAAAAAAAAATTAAACAATAAAAGATCATAAAGTTGGGGTAAATGTATTACGGTTAGCAAAGTTTGGGGATTTTAATGCCACAAAAAAAATATTAGGGTAAATTTCCCATATTGAGTAAAATATGGGATTTTTGGTGGCTTTTTCCTCCACGGTAATGAGATAAAGTCTCATCTTATTATTCATAAGAATCTTAAGAATAATACCAAGAATAAGTTCTAGAGAACTAGAGCGTGGTTAGGACCGAGGTTCCTTATTTGATAAACCACTGGCAATTAGGATGAAAACAAGGATACTTACCTTGCAATCATCTAGCCTTGATTAGGTAATGAACTTTGACTAATCAATTGATTCTATAGAGAGAATGTTACATTAAAACTCCATTTGGAATGATAAAAAAGAGCTAGTGGAAAGAAGGGATAATGATATTGTGGTCGTTGAACTTTTAATTTGTTTAATGCGGTCCATAAATTTTACCTTAATATGTAATGTGGTCTATGACTTTTTAATTTGTTTGATATGATCTCTAAACTTTTTCCACATGTTCAATTTAGTCCATGGTTGTCCTTTTATTAATTCAAGTTCAGGAATAACATTGAATATAAATACTAAATTAAATAGGGTTAATATCCTGAAAAATCCCATATTTGTACATTCGCGACAAATTTACCCAAAACTAATTTATTTGACCGCAAAATATTACAAACTAGTAAATTTGTGACAAATATACCATCCGCTAAATTTGATTAATACCACAAAACAATCACAAAATTGTAAACTATAACAAATAGAGCGTAAAATCCCAAATTAGTATATCAGTCAATTGTCACGTGTCATTTAACTTAATAATTTGATAGTAAAATTTAATGAAATCTAACAGATGGTAAATTTGTCACAAGTGTGCTAATTTATGGTAAATTTGTCAAATGAATGCCAATTTTGGATTTTTGGTTGTAAAAAAAATAATTTGGGATAAATTTGTCACGGGTATATTAGTTTGAGATTTTTCAAGTTATTAACCTAATTAAAAATGTATCAAAAGTCCAGAAATCATAATGAATAATTTAAAAATTCAAGGACTATATTGCATATTAAACTAAAATTTAAAGACCATATTAAAACAATAAAAAATTTAGGGACCACATTGCATATTGCATCATTATTTATAAATTATTTTTATGTCATTCACCATGTTTGACTTGCTCAAAGGGTGCTTGGGAATGCTTTTATGATGTTGGTTTAGTGAAATTAAAAAGGAGCACCTCAGGTAGATCTGTATTCAAATCAATTAACTAGGACAAACGTTTTGACGTGTATCTAGCAAAAGAATAAACAACAAGATTAGTTTTCTTCTGGAGTTGGTATTTTGGTTGACCTGTCTGTAGTGAGACCAAAATGGCATGACGTCATGAAAAGGTCAATCGAACGAATAATGGAGCGAATGAATGATGACTACACTTTAATTCCGTTAATATTCATAATAATTCGAACAAATATCCGATTTGACCCTACCTACATGACCTCATCTTGAAGGCAATGTTGCCGCAGGAGGCAAAACAATAAGAAACACCATAAGAGAGATGGATAAATTCTCGATGCACTTTATAATTTCCATAACCGAGCCCACGTTTTTTTCTTTCACTGCAGTCTATGGACAGGAGGAGACCAAGCTGAATTCACTCCCAAGTAATAAAATAATGAAGGGATATTTCTGTGTTAAACTTAACTTTGAAATCACCTCCAGATGACACTTGGCTTCTACCTTACAATGACCTAATCCTCTTTTCGATATAACTGCACCATATCTAACTCTAATTCCCAACTGCCTCAGGACTCTTTCCCACTAGCAGCCAACGAGCAGAACCAGTCAAATTCCTCCTGCTCAACTGCCAACATAGACACAAGACTGTCATTTTACATAAACTAAGTTTCATTTTCATTGCAACTCTGTTTTCTGGGAGCTCTGTCTCTCTCTCTCTCTGCTGTTGCTATATTTGGCTCACCTTGCTCCAACTGAAAAAACTGAAATGAAGCGTTTGTCCCCGCCATCAGCGTGAGTCTCTCTCTCTCTCTCTCTGTGCTTAGCACTTGCAGTTGAACGTTTAATCAGCCCCATGTGAATTCTGTGTGTGCTTGAAGAAATTGTTTGATCTTTCTTTCTCTAGTTTTGCCATTATGACCCAAGAAGAAACACTAAAGAAGGAACTTGGATTGTTCCTTCAATTTGGAAGTGCATGCAAATCCAGTTGGAGTGTGAAGAGAATCCAATTGATCCTGATACACTATTGACTATGATGACTTCATGAATTGGGATGTTTACTGTGAATCATTGAAATAAGACCGTGGTGCTGCATTGCCTTGTGTTAGTCACTGTTTTTGAGTTTTCCTCTATATGCTATTGTTTCATCTGCGCATATGCTTTTTGAAAATCTACACTAAAACCGTCACCTTTTGGGTGTTCCAGAGAGGAATTAGGGAGAAGATCGTTTCCGAGAAGCATATATTCCATTGACTTGGAAAAGGCCCCTGATTCAGCCATCCAAGATAGGAACTTCAACTGCAGGAACCCAACCATGAAAATGATCCTGTTCATCATTTTATTCGGGTCTTTCCTCACGCTCTACCGGTGTCATAACTTTAATTTGATGGATGGTGATCCTTCAAGCTCTCCTTCCTGGTATAGTCGATTTCCTAGTATCAATTTCATTTGTTCTGAACAGGCCATGCTTTTGTGTGCCATGCTGATTCGTTGGGGGTAAAATCAGCTGCGTGAATGGCTTAATCTTCTTTTACCTGGTCATTTTTCTGTGATAATTTTTAATTAGTGTGGCTTATTTCTGTTCAGTCTCCTGATCCATCGAAGATGCTTGATTTAATATATCTTGTTTGGTCATTATCCTGAAGTTGGATCTATAATCGAATACAGAAGTGCCAGATATCGTTGTTTTTAACAATCTATCGTCTTGGAAACAGATATGGTTTTGTATCACTAGCCCATTTTGGAACTGATCTATTTTAATCTGTTCCCTTTGTGCTTCTCCAACAATCCTGATTCACAGGCCTCACGTCACTGCTAAATTGTCAAGAGAGAGTTCCACCACCAGCCATCGGTACAAGTCGTCCCTAAATATCGAATGGGATCAAATCTCAAATGTGATCGAGGAATCTATTGACAAGGACGAGTATGAGGTCATTGGTCTTCTGAACTTTGACAAGAATGAAACCAATCGCTGGAAGCAACTGTTCCCGGAATCCAAGCAAGTAGTTTTGCAGCTGGACTCTGTCCCAGGGAACATAACCTGGGAATCTCTGTATCCCGAATGGATCGATGAGGAAGAACATTCCCAGGTCCCTACTTGTCCTACCCTCCCTCAGCTTCGCATCCCAGGTAATCCACGAGTCGATCTCATTGCCGTCAAGCTTCCTTGTGACAAGTCGAGAAGGTGGTCGAGGGATGTGGCTCGGCTGCACTTGCAGCTCGAAGCAGCGAGGCTCGCTGCCTCTGCTAAGAGTTACCATGCCGTGCGAGTGCTTCTCATGACCGATTGCCTTCCCATCCCGAATCTCTTCACGTGCAAGGACTTGCTGGCGAACGATGGCCATGCATGGCTGTATGAGCCCGACCTCAACAAGCTGCGGGAAAAGGTTCTGCTCCCAATAGGGTCGTGCGAACTAGCCTTGCCTCTCAAGCCGAAAGGTTAATGTCTCAAGCTGAGCACCAAATCTATGATATGATTTGGACATGATCTAGCAAAAATCTAATGGTTGTTCTTTGTGTTGGCAGAGCAATTTCAATCGGAGAGAGCTCATCGAGAAGCGTACGCTACGATTTTGCACTCAGCTAATGTTTATGTTTGCGGTGCTATCACTGCAGCTCAAAGCATACGAATGGCGGGTTCCACGCGGGATCTGGTGATCCTCGTGGACGAAACGATTAGCGAACATCACAGAGCTGGGCTGGAGGCCGCTGGGTGGAAAGTCCACACGATCCAGCGAATCAGAAACCCGAAAGCCCAACCCGATGCCTACAATGAATGGAACTACAGCAAGTTCCGCCTCTGGCAGTTGACGGACTACGACAAGATCATTTTCATCGACGCCGATCAACTGGTCCTTAGAAACATCGATTTCCTTTTTGGGATGCCAGAATTGTCTGCCACGGGAAACAATGCTTCCTTGTTCAACTCTGGTGTGATGGTGATCGAGCCATCAAACTGTACGTTCAAGCTGCTCATGAACCACATCAACGAGATTGAGTCCTACAATGGCGGCGACCAAGGGTACCTGAACGAGATATTCACCTGGTGGCACCGAATTCCAAAGCACATGAACTTCTTGAAGCACTTCTGGGAAGGTGACGGTGAGGAAACAAAGCTGATGAAGACACGTCTATTCAGTGCTGACCCGCCGATCCTTTATGTCCTCCACTATCTAGGACTCAAGCCATGGCTGTGCTTCAGGGACTATGATTGCAACTGGAACGTGAACTACTACCGAGAGTTTGCAAGCGATGCAGCACATGGGACGTGGTGGAAGCTGCATGACGCCATGCCGGAACATCTGCATAAGTTCTGTCTGCTGAGCTCAAAGCAGAAGGCAGCTTTGGAGTGGCATCGGAGGCGGGCCAAGAGAGGGAACTACACGGATGGTCATTGGAAGATTAAGATTGCAGATGAGCGCCTGAAGGCATGTTCTGAAGAGTTCTGCTACTGGGAGAGCACGTTGCTGCACTGGGGTGAAAAGAACTGGACTAATGACGCAACTGATTCTTCACTAACACATACGATGAGCAATCAATCCCTCTCTTCATTGTGACTATGTTGTCATGCAGTATCACTGTAAATAATACAAATGCGGATAAATCAACAATAATAGCAACTTCTAGTTTTCTTCTTGACGACACACAAAGTTCAAATGATGATTGAGGCTTGCCAAATTCTATGATGTTAGATGTTTTATCCTCGTCACACGTAATTTTTCAACTTTGGTATGTTTCAACGGCATGTCTCTTTTCACTTGTCACTTCTATAATACCTCTAAATGAGCATTTTGTTTCACCAATTTCCAACCATCAAAACTTGATCTTTTGGTTTTTGATGAAATATAGCAAATGCAGGATCACGATTACTGGTTTCTTTTACTTTTTCTCTCCTCCATTCATGCTTGACTGTTACAAGGAACTGCGAGTCACAAAACTGATCCATAGTCTTGATATGGTTATAAGGATGAAACTCGCAGGAGAGGATTATCAGTAGATGTAACGATTTCCTGTTAAATCATGCAGTAAAAACTGCTTGCATATCCATAATTTTCGCCACAAATCATATCAATGAAAGTCAACCATATTCTTGAACCAAGGAATGCCAGCTCCTAATAAAGTCGGCAAGAAATGCAAACCCGATCTATTTTCAATTGATGGTGATATTTTTTAGTCCCTATTGACAATAGAAGGAACGGAAACAGGGCTCTATTGATAAGTCAAATGATCTTGATAAGTCATCCTAACCATACAAGGCTCTCTTGACCTCTCTAAAGATCCTAAAAATCCACCAGCAAGAGAGAGAGAGAGAGAGAGAGGAAACAGAGAATAAAATTAGAATTGTGCAAAGAACCGTAAGAATCTTGAGTGACGTTTTGCCAAAGATGCCTGGACAACTGAGTTCGGTGGAACTATTAAAGGATCGAAATGAATTCGTCGTGGAGTCTTAGGTGCCTTAATGTGATGTTAGGCTTCGATTTAGCTACCACAATGCAGTGTTCTTCCCTCCCTGACTTCAGGACATGTTTTAAGCTTGAAGGGTATGCTTGGGCTGGCCACATCATGGGCCAAGCCGAGCCTTCAAATTGAAGAAATAGTCGAAGCTGTCGTGAAGCTCTAATCCTGAAAATGGGGGTGGGGTGTATAATGAAGGGAGAAAAAGGAAAAGACAAAGATTTTAAGGTGTGAGACGAAGAAAGAGAGAAAAAAGAACACGTGGGAATTAAGTGGGAATTAAACTTTGTCTCCTAAAGCAACGAGGATATGGACAGATTGTCTGTGAAAATTCGATCATGTCGATGTATCGTTCTCGGTCCTCGCCAACCACCTTTTCTCAAACGATACAAGTGAAAGAATGACGAAGGTTACCGACTGTTTAATTCAACTAATGAAATGCATAATGGAAACATCTTTTACAAACTTATTGAATCGAGTAAAGCTATTGCTGGATTGCACTTGCATATGTAAGGCCAGCGGTTCAATCCCGTTACTCCGTCTCATCATCATCATCGTATCGTAGAAAATGTTTTTGTACAAGAACAGGTAGCGCAGCATAAAAATGATGTTTAGTGAAGCAAGAGGGATCGCAACTGCATGCGGGTTTGCAGAATTAGTGCTCACGGAAACATTTAGATGTTCACATAACACAACTTTTCATCCATTAAAACACATAATCTTACACAAAATGTTGACCATTTTCCTCGGAGAAAATGAGAACTTGTATAACACTCGAGATCAATAATTGACTTGAATGGATAAGAATGTTTTATTTTAAAAACACCTAAAATTTCTTTGCAACTAGTAGAAGCACTTTGATTTCTCCAATCATGGGCATCACGGATCCGCATATGTCTATTAGACTTCTATTAGACTATGAATTTATAGGCATCTATTCATCGATTTACTTGAGTATCAACTATTAACTTCACCCATGAATAGATGCATGTTTTTGAAGATGGAATATTAGATTGATTTCTTAGTATCTAAGTTGGAGGGCTTTGTCCCATAAGATCTCATTTCTCTCAAAGTATCCGTTTACACTTCAATTCCCCGCATCTATGATATGTAAACAGACTTTAGACCAAAAACAAAGGAAACCCCGAGAAGTGTTTTCCAATGCAAACAACCACCCCAATCTTGCCATGAGAGCCAAGTCACTCAAGATCTTCAACAATTTTAACGCTATACAAACTATCATTATATATACATAGGGAAAACCACCACCTTTTTCATAACAATTCCAATCAATTTCATTCACTAAGTACACAAAGAAATGGCCTCCCCAACGATCAACTTACCCTACCCCTACTACCCATCACCACCACCACCATCTCCGCCTTCGCCGGCAGCAACCCCTCCACCAATTCCCAAATCGCCACCGCCTCCACCTCTGCCGTCACCGCCACCACCACAACCCTTCACTCCGCCACCACCTCGTGTGCTCCCACCACCGCGTCCCCAACCGATCACCCCGCCACCGCCCCATGTGAGGCCACCACCACCGCCACAACCATTACCGCCACGGCCGCACCCGTTGCCACCACCTCCAGCGCCCGACCACCACCCCACGATCATTGTCATTGTGTTCATCTCGTGCGGCGGGCTCCTGTTCTTCGCGTTCATGGCAGCAGCTCTTTGCTGCTGGATGAAAAAGAAGAAGAAGAAGACGGAGAAAAAGACCAAGCTGGTCCATTTCGAGGAGCACAGGAAGGTGAAGGAGGCCATTGTTGAAGGTCCTCATGGCACTGAAGCCATAGTGCTCTCCATAGAAGACGATGTGGTCATCGATGGAGAGATCAAGAAGAGCGAAAAGATTGAAAAGGGTTTGCATGCCATGAATGATAATGAGGCGGCGAGCTTCATCGAGATCGAAGGAGGTTCATCTGAACCGTCCGGCCACCCCCACCACCGTCAAGACCACCTCGCGGAGCACAAGGGATAATCGATCACACATTCGGACCAACTTATTTCTTACGTACATTGTTGTCTTCCATCAATAATATTCCTCATCCAAGGAATGGCGTATTTTTTCTATTTCTCTGATTCGTCGCAAATGTAATAATCTTCGAGCAATGGACTTTTTTAATTCATCACCCCGTTCATTTATCATTTCACCGCATGCACCGTACTAGTACGCATGACCATTGTGAAGAAAGATGAAGAAAACTTTGACAAAGGCAAAGCTCATCCTCTTTACTTTCTTCGTCCTAGTGAGGGAAAAGTTAGTGTTTGGTTCTCTGTAGTGCATGAAGTTGAAGGGCTCAGGATTATTATTTTTTTATTCACTATACTCAGTGCTGTTTTGGTAGATGAGGGTTGTTATTTTAACTAGTCAATTGGCTCCGCAAATGGGTTTTGGCAACTTTACTCGAGGATAACTAATTATCCAAAAAGTTTGAACTAGATAAGACACCAATTTAATATCATGTTATCAGGGCAGAAACCAGTGTGACCATTATTGGGACATGTTATGGTCCCTAAATTGATGCCAATGCCATTTGTCAAAACCTTTTTGTCACTTGTCATCCTTGAATCGCCACCTTCCAACAGTATCTACACTATTAGAGCTATCTTCAAATAGGGATTGGCCCACTTAGGTACGGGCTCTCTCTGCTTTTCGCCGTCCCGGTTGACATTTTATAGCCAGAATACGAACAAAAATTCTATAAACAGGGAACCTTTTTCATGAGGCTTAGAAGTTGGCCCAAAAAAAAAAATGGGTCCTTTCTCGGCTTATTTGGATAAAAGAGAGTAAAGCCCAAACCTTGAGAGAATGTTCCATGGGCAAAATCCACAAAAGGGCCAGTGCTTCAGATGGCAGCATCGAGCGAGGCCCGTTAATTCAGGGATTGAATGGTTCCTTAAAGAACCTTTCTTTATTCACTTTATTCTCTTCCGGGATTGATATCGATGGACAAATTCCTTTCACTAAGTATTAGTTAGGAGTGAGTAAACTTTATCGAGATCTTCATTAAATTCGGTGCTCTTTGTAAAATTATTGTCTTAGCTGGAAAGAACAAAAAGGGCAGTTTTCCTTTTTCACTTTTTCAGCTTCCAGAGAAATAATTATTCTTTGGAAAATGAAGGCATGATCATGGCCTAAAGCTTGAAAGATCAATCTCGTGAATTGTTGATTTGCATAATGTTCACGCATGGAAGCAACCCAGGAACAGGGTCTTCACATGTTGACATTACTCTGATGTTGAGACATACAAGTTAGATGGGACCTAAACAGTCTCATTGGTATTTTGTTCTCAACAGTACAATGAACTTGAAATGTTCAACTCATTTCATTTTATTCACTTGATTTGCTTTGAAGTGATTTGTGGGATTGGGCATCTTTTATTCAATGGACATATAAAATGACAGATGTAACCTTAAGATTACTTTGAGTGAGAGACGCTATGATTTGAATATGAGTTTTGTCGTATCAAAATCAGTCACTTGAAATCCTCAATAGATCTCTTTATGGTGCATTTTCATCGGTGTCATGTGCTGGGACATCATTTGATTACGGGAAATTTAATCTACTTCTGCCTTCGACTGAATCATAATAGTTTATTGAATCTTTTGTCTAACCCTCATCGAGTTTGAGGAAGTTTTGGAGCTCCCCTGGCGATCAACTTCAAAAGGGATCAACATATTACGAAAAAAACTACGTTATTCTTTCATCAGATAGAAATTTTTAATCCTAAAGTCGAGAAGAATGTTATATATGGTCGTAAGGGTACGTGTCCATAACTTCTAATTTGATTTATCATTTTCCCATTGAATTACTCTTTTTCCAATGGTTTGCAGAGTTGAACTAGTTGCTATTCGGACATGACTGCTGTTTTAAGTCTGTGCAATTGTCATCCCTATATACATGAGCAAAATGATTGAATGGACCTCATTCATGGTGAGCAGAATAAAACACAGCCATCAGTTGAATGAAAGAAAGTTCCTTTTCCGACCAAGAAAACGAGACTGCATGGTCGGTCTCGTGGGGTTCCATATAATTCAATGACCGTGATTGCATACGATGATGATGAAATAGTTAGGTGTGGCGGAGAGCTTTCATAGTCCGGTTTCGAACACGGCGAAATTGTCTCTAGCGACGGAGAAAAGCTCCCTCGCCTTTTTTCAGAAAAGCAAGACACATGATTATGTTCCTAGACTTCTGAACTCGCTACACTAACTTTATTCTCTCTTTTTTTCCTCTTTAATCGGTTCCATAATGCCTTTTTCTTGGCATGTGTGGAACTAATGCTCCCTCTCAAATCTTCCATCATGCTCTCTGATCTTGGCTATGGCCAAAATGATGGAGCCTCCTAATTCCCTGAAACTTCAACTTGAAGGCAAATTGGAACTGTCTATCGAGTGAGTGCGCTGAGGAGCGTAGGAAAAAGGAAGAGACATTTACTTGATGACGCCGCTGTAAGGTTTGGAAAGCGCATATAAAAAAGGACAGTGAAAACGAAAAAAGAAGAGTAGGGACATTGGGTTGCCTTTCTAGGCTCCTTTTACATGTTCTTTTTGTCAAGTCAAAATGGTTGGTTTCCAGCATTTCCGCTCAACTTCCCAACAGAACTGGATTAGGGAGGGGGTGTTGGGCATCAATCATCTGTCATGGATGACTTTCGGCCAAGCACTGAACTTGGTGGGAGTACATTAACAACTTTCGTTGATTATTATGTCATCGTGCTTAGCCTTTTGTGATACGGCGAACCTTTAGAAAAGCCTGAAATTTGAAGATTTTTTTGGAGATACGGCGAGACTGCAAGGGTATGCGTGACTTTCAAGACACCTCATTTAGGGACTCGGCTAGCGGAGCCCTACTATGTGGACCAATCTCATCTGTTCGACCTTGCGATTAGGATTTCTCCTATGTAGTTTGATTTCTAGTTGTGAGTTCGTGAAAACATTAGGATTTAGAGTGCATTTGACGGTTTCAAAAGTGCCTTTTGTTTCCTCGCAGAGTTCTATGGTTACATGCATAAGAAAGGCGAGTTTTCTCGGTGCTGGTAAAGTCTAATAGGGGTTACTAAGTGGAGGAAAACTCTTTTTTGGGTAAATTGTCGGTAAATTATCGACACTGTTACTTTTTTTTTAGTTAAATTGCCAATTTTTGTATTAACTTGCCAACTTTTATTTGTATGATTTCAAATTTACTTACTCTTATATGAAATTACTAATCTAAATCACAGTGACTTACCAATTCTTATTAGATTAAATGATTTCTTTCTATGATCAAATTCGCTGGTCAAATACAGCAAGTAGCCTTTGCTAGCTCGGAAAATCTAAAGCTATAGTGAACCCACTAATAAAAGGAGTTCATCAACTACATTTAAATTAATTAGAAGTATTAGGACAAAATTGAATGCCGAGACTGAAAATCTGGGACATAAAATCAGTTGTTCTAAATAACAATTGTACAAAATAGAAAAAGGAAAGGTGGAAAATAGGATCTCATAGGGTTCACGGATAATACAAAATTAAACTAGAAAAATAAAAGTGCTCGAAGAAATTTAATAATTTTCTTCTAATTAGTCTTTCTTTGACACGATCTACATTTCTCTTATTCATAGGCCTAGAAGTATGTAATAAAGGAGGGTCACTGGCAAAGAAACCAACATCCCAAATATTACCCTGCCAAGAAAACACAAAAGCCCATCATATAAAATAAAAACTAAAAATAAAATTGTGACAGCAGACTAAATTACGAATCAGACATTTTTAAACTATTTTGCCAACAGGGATTCCCTAATATGAAATTTAGAGAGAGAGAGAGAGAGAGAGAGAGAGAGAGAGAGAGAGAGAGAGAGAGAGACTTTGCTTTTTAACTTACCCTGTGCTAAGAATATCTGGATGCACCCCATATTCCCTAGCAAATACAAATGGGACAATCCCTTGTGGAAGAGCAGCCTGAGATTATATTAGGAAAAAAAATCACTAAATACTTTTAATGGTTAGGAATGAGTAGGTTTTTATTGAGTAGATTCATTTCATAAATGATGTGATGGATACAATCGATATCAGTGTATTAGACATATTACAACATTATGGTTTCTATAAAAGTGATGTTTTTTTGTTGATATACTAATGATTTGATCTTGTATAACAGGTAAATTTAGTGATCGGTTAAAAAAATTGCCTTATCATTTTCCTGTCATTTATGCATATGCATAGAGTTTGACCTGCACTATCGCTGCGTGAAGCCGCACTCCTCTCAACCTAACCGCGAGGCACGCGGCAGACATGACCAGCGGCCCGGAGATGAAGCGGATCGCCATTGAGATGGTCGCCATCTTGGTGCCGCAGGCGATGAGCCGGGGCTGGAGGGCCATGAACAGTCCTACACACAACAATGCAGCAAAACCTCCCAAAATGAATCGACAGCGCATGTTAAAAGACTCTTTCAATGTCTTCAGCACACAGAAACAAGGCAGTGCACGAGAATGGGGCGACAGTCCTGTGCGTGCCTGGGGCCGTGGGGTTATTCGATGCGACGACAAGTCGTTTTCGTTAGTACAGGAAGAGAGAGAAGATGTGAGTGGAGGGCGTGAAAGGTCTGTTGCTGTATCTGCATGCCATGGGTGAAAAGTGCAGAGGCAAAACAAAAGCATGCAAAAAAGCAGATTCTCCGTTTTTTTTTTTCCTGTTTTTCTGTACCTAAGCTGAACATTGCCATCCCAAGACCAGCATCTGATATGATCTTTATCGAATATTTCACCAAGCTGGGCATCCCCAAATTCCATCTAGAAAAATTTGAAAATAACAAAAATCTCATCAAACAATGATATTGTGGAATAAAAAGGAAATATTAGATTGGCTTGCAAAATTGATAGACTAATAAATGGGACAAAGTGCAAGAAATATATAAATAAGTTAGTCATATCTAATATTCAATAAGAACTTACCTTATCATTTTATATGAAGATTTTACAACCCCATTTTCATATTCACGCTGTTATTTGTAAATATATAGTTACATAATATAATAAGTCAGGATCAGTTGAGCCCCCAAAATAAAGTTGGGAACTTTTTTTTTAAGGACTCTAAATCAACTTTTAAATTGTGTTAAAATCCTACCAAAAACTTAGAAGTTTATATTATTACATCTTAGCCACAGGAGCAAGAGATTAATGTTTAAAATATTTATTGAAAACTGTCTATAAATTAGACCATTTTAAAAGTTAATGCTTCTATGGTCTTGAAGATTTCAAGATTTTAGTATTGAATAAAGAGTTGAATCTCAAACAGCAAACGTCACTTCAACTGTGCACTTCATCATGTATATGTTGCAGCTAGCATAGTTTAAAATGGAAGATGTGGCTTTTGCATTGTTAAATCAGCTTTCCTCCCAATACGTGTCAGATGACTCACTTGAACGAGATAAGAGACCAGAGAAGCCCCAGAATGCTGGAGTAAGTGTTGGGATTGCGAGAGAGCTTTCTTCCCACAACCGTGAGGATGAGCTTCAGCATGACCAAGGCATTTGGCATTTCTTGTGGGGTTGCTGCTGTTGCCTCTTGCTTCTTATCAGGTGGCTCTGCCCCAGAAGTTGTTGTGCATTCTCTGAAGCTTATCTCTTTCTCTATGTCATCATGGAATCACATAACGCATACATTTGAAGAAATTATGGCATAAATAAAAGCAACCAACGTGAAATGCAAAGCAAAGATGAGTCTTAGAATTGCATTATATCAACAACTCATGATTATTCAAGAAACTTCTTCATATTTCATGCTACTCTAATTGATGGGTCATAAGTTATAGATATCATCCGCATACTAATTTAACTAAATATAAATATGGGTGATGTTCATTTATGTTACTTACTGACCAATAGATTGGTTGGGATGGGAAAAAGCAACACTTGGGTCATTAGTCATTTTAATATTTCAAATAACAAGAGTTACTTCCAACATGCACTGAAAAATATTACACTAGCTAGGACTTCTGTACCTTGGTCATTTACACATAAACCAAGTTTATTCTAGAATGCCCACATAAGACTGTAGATAAAATTGACCTGTAATTGTCGAGTTACTACCATTCAAACAATTTTTGCACATTTCACTGCAAGATTTATAAATTTAACATGACTAAGTAGGCTACCTTGTTAGAGAAAAATAATATTAACATATGATCATAAAGTATGAGCAATCCCTCACCCTAGTTAGGTCACATGGCTAACATTGGTTTGAAATCACATGTATCATAGATATAAACATTGTTTCATTAGATTCGACTGATGTGGATGGTCAGCGTCACTTGTTGGACATAGACCATAAGCCGTCTAGCACACATCTCATGTTGGATCTACCTTAAATTTCTCACTAAAAAGTCTAAAGTTCTCTCAAATCCCTTTTTTGCGTTCCCCAGAAAAAGTCACAACCCTAACATCAGAAAGAAAAGAAAAAACCAATGATCAAACACTAAAAAAAAGTCAAGCTGAGACACGCTTGGCAGACCTAGCAACATTTTTTTCAATGGCAACATCCTCCACTTCTTACAGCAAAATAATGACAGCGAGAAAACATTGGCTCGCCATCATTTCGCTCGATCATTACGACAGGATTTTCTTTAAAGATGAATGCCAAAATAGCCTTCAATGATTATGCACGTGCTCCAAGCCAATGATGGCAGCGATGGGTTGAGGGCATGACTTGGTAAAACTGTTGGAAAGTTTTTAAGACAGCTTTGACCGTGCTTGTTTTGCCTTACCTTTTCTGGTTTTCTCTGGTTGCTGCGGGGCCACCCTGTCTTATTCTGTTCCTATCTCTCTCTCTCTCTCTAGCTAGTGGAAAGCACTCTTGTGTGAAATAATTAAAAGAAAAGTCGGGCAAAAGGGGGAGAAAGATTGGATTTTACTGCTATTTTTTTTAAAAAAAAAAACAAGTTGAGGTTCTCAACCACCATGTTTCTCAAACCTTGTTTTCGTGTTTGACCAGCTATGTAGAATCCTAAGCGCCAAAGAGGCCCAAGAGGTAATACTAAGAGAATATAAAAAATAAATTGATGTACAAAAATAAATTCTTAAAATCATGTCATAAATGGGTATTTGAATAAGTAAATTATATTCATAAATCAAAGAAGAATGTCTACAGCCAAATTCGCACAAATTGAGGTTTGTAAACATGTTTTAATATATATTGTACACAACTTAAGATGAGAAGGTATTTCCCAAAAAAAAGTACTCAATGATGAGATGCCATATGTCAAAAAGAACGCAACAAAAAGAATGATAAAAATATCAAAATATAAATTACATTTCTGTCCAATAACACGCACATTGCTCCTTTTTATGTTCTTGTCAAAAATAATTATTGCTTCTAACTTATAGATAACCAACTTCAAAGTCGTACATTCAGTGTACGCATTTCAGCCTACTAACTGTACTTGACCAAATAAGCAATACATGTATGCTCACAAACAATTAGTATGGTCCGAATAATTTTATATTCTTCAAAGAAAAGATTATCCAATGCAATTAAATTTTCGACATGTGATGTTTCATATAGTCAATCACAATTTTACACATAACAGACAAGAAAATGGCCCCTATGCTTATAATAGGCGAATCTTTATATTTCAAAACAAGGTCATTGAAGCTCAAAAAATGGTCCTAATGATATATTTATATATATATATATATATATATATATATGTGTGTGTGTGTATGTATGTATGTATGTTTGATACATCACAACTTAAATTTTTGTTTCAATCTTTTCTGGTTATATTGCAAGTCATTAGCGTGGTTGGACGATGTGAGAGCTCCTAATTCTATCCACTTGTACAGTAAGCAAGCTCGCCCAGATATCGCAAAAACCCTAATCACCATGTCCAATCCAGACAAGAACACGAGCATCCTTCACGCTCTATGCCTCGTGGGGCCACCCAAACATCCCCTCCAAGACTACCAATCAACTTCGACAGATCTGGTCTTAGTGTTGTCAGCTATTACCGTGAATAAGCAGTCGTATTCATGTATCAGGTCATGGTGTCAGATTCTTCTCTCTCTGTTTTTTTCTTTGCTGTTTTTTGACGTCATCTGCGGACCGGGGGAACCATCTGTACATCGACAGCCTAAAAAAAGCTGCACGCGTGTTGATTATCTCTCCATGTACATCCAACCGATATAACTTCAGGTGTTCTTGCATTGTCACAGCTGATAGTGCCAACTCGTGGCGAATCTAGCGCGGTCATGAATAATTAATGTAGTCTCCTTTTGAGCAAGATAAAATGTCATCTCGTTTTCGTTCTATGCAACCGGAAAAAAACAGCACTATGTACACATGGACCTCTAAACTCACAAAGTATTAATAGGAGAACAAGAATGATATAGAGATCAAACGATAGTAGATTTAGTTAGTCGTTTGAGGTGATGGGAGATTGGGCTAATGGTCGTACCTGTTATGCCAGAAAGCACCGGTGACGCCGGCCTGTTGAAAACCTTCGCTGAAATTGGCGACTTGACCCACACCGGTGTAGTCGCAGTTGTCACGGAGATACTGTCTAACTCGTTGAAGTTTGAGGCACGCGGAGTCGGCTGAAGTGAGTACGCATCCGATGACGCGTACCCGGATAGCCGGGGGCTCGCAGAGCGGCACCCGAATGCTAGGTCCCCGATTCCAAATGAGATGTCGGCGCCTGAATGGTGATACTCATGGAGAGGTCCAGGAGTGTTTATTGAGAATATCTCCACGTTGGACAGATTGGACGCTCTGGGAGTGATGCCGACGGTGGAAGATAGGGCAGAGTCTGGGGCAGACGAGGTGGACCGTCGGATGCGGACTCGGATCCGCCCGTTGTTGTCGACTTCAGACTCGGTGCATATTGGGTCCCGGCCGTCGAGCGATATCACATCCCCGTCGAGCTCAATCTTGGCTATGGAGGCCGCGGTTGGGCCCGGAAATTGGTTTCGGATGAGTTGGGTGGCAGCTCTATATTCGAGTAGAAAGAGAAGAAGGGTGTACCTGCAACAATTACATGCATCAATGCAAATTGTCAGTTCATTCTATAGAAGATTCACTTAAAAACTCTTGGACCAACCCAAAAAAACTTCAACTAGTCTATCTAAGTCAGTTACACCATAGAAACTCAATATCTAACTTATGTTATACCGACCAAATTAATGAAGGTATGCACGTAATTAGTACCAGATAATGCACTGAAGCACGACAACTTGGACCATGAGGCTCTGAGTGAAGTCTCCGTACATGGCCTTCAACAGAGGTATGCCCATGACCAGAGTGTTGGGCAAAGTGGCGACGGAGAACAGGGTTATCAGCCACTCCAAGCTGCCATTGAAGAAGGCGGTCCAAGCGGAGAGCGATGCGAGCACGAGGACCTTCGAGAGGGTGTCGGCAGCGATGAACCGGGTGTCCATCTCGTAAGGGTTGTTCTGGGATATGAAGTGGAAGGAGAGGATGGGGACGGCGAAGACCGCGACGAAGCGGTTGATGCCGGAGCACTGCGAGGGGGTGAAGATCTTCCACCACTTGACCGACCCGTAAGCCACCAGCATGGCGAAGTAGAGAGGGACCATGGCGCACATCACCTTGTACAGGTCGTCCGACGTTATCATCCTCTCTCTCTCTCTCTTTCTCTCTCTCTAACTTGTTCTAGGGATTGTCTTGGCTGAGGGGATGTGAGAGAGATTATATAGAGAAAGCAGGGACTCAATCGCCTCCTAGGGGAACCACGTAATTTCACTCGACAGGTATTTGCGGTTAGAGGGTAAGTGCGGTTGTTGATTGAGGAATTTAGCTAAATGATGATTAAAGATTCGTTTGGGGATTTGCATGTCTTCATGTGCCACGTGGAAAATAATTCCAGCCTTTAGGTCGTGCTCTATTGAGAAATCATATGGTTCTGCATTAACTTCGTTATATTCCCTTAGTGGGATTTGACATGTTGTGTTTTCAGATTATTTGCCACGAAAGGGGCCCAGCTAGCTAGAAGTTTTGTCGTCGTAGGTAGGTTAGAGAGAAGGGAGACAGAAGATGCGTGTTAAGTAATTGCAAGTAGGTTTTGAGCATTAGCCACATTGAAAACTCCACGTTGGGAATATTATTTTCTGGAAATGGCATAAAAATTCCAAAACCTCGACTCAATGTTACTTTTACTTTTCTTATGATCATTGAATTATTTCTAAATGTTTGATTCAGTCCTTCTATTGGATCAAACAACATGTCAGTATTATTTGATGATATGGATAACACTAAGTTGTACTTTTGAGATGATGATCCATATAATATAAATACATATGACAGTGGACTTCATTTTCTTATTCATTTTCTGTCATGTAAGTAATTTTTTTTTTTTTTTTGCCGTTCATTGTTAAATCCTAACAGATTAGAGGGCATGTCAGTAAAATCTATTAACTGGAACTAACGAAAGGAGGATGTAATATAATTTGGGGATCATATTGAATATTTATCAATTACATTGAATAAATTAAAACAGTGGGTCAAAGGTAGGAGTCATTAGCATTATTTTCCTTTGGTTTTGCCGAGCATTTGGAGCCTGCTCCTTACTTATGATCTTTTTTTATTGGTTTTTTGGACAAACCACGCTCTTTTTGGTATCTCAATTTCTGTCTGAACTAGGTTTAACTCTAATGTGATGGGAATTAGCCAAAGCAATGTTTCGGCTAACAACCCTTTTCTCTCGAACAACACAAAGGCTATCAAACTTGTTTCTATAATTGTATTTCGTCCCTAGTGGCCAAAGCATCGGAACACCAATTTCCACAGAAACCGCTTAGATTTAGTGGGGGGGACAATTTATATTTCAAAAGCCTTTCCACGCAATGCTCTCTTTCGCTGCCTTCGTGGGAGCTGGAAGAATTCTCTTGCTCTGCTTCTTCTTCCTCGCCGGAAAACAAGTTCCGAGAGCCCCAAATTCACGATAAATTTGGCTAAAACAGAAATAAAAGTTAACTAAGCAATAACTAAATTTATAATGGTAAGTGACAGCACTGTTGCTTTAGCATTTGGCGTGTTGGACCGGTGGGTATAATTAAGAATAAGTCCAATATAATGGTTCCACCACGAAAATTCAGCACAACTTGCAGAGACCAAAGCAAGGCTATTTCTCAGATAACGAAATCATTAAGGAAAGAAGACAGGGTAGGCGTGCTTGCCGTGTGCTCTCGAAAGCCCCACGACCAACCGAGCAGAGCGCAACCTGTTGTTTGGGAAAAAGTCTATGATGAGAGAGGAGAGAGATTAGGCCGTGTTCGAAATGTTCCATTCTAGGCCGGCACTTCCATGTCGTATTTACTTCTTGTTAGGGAATTGACAGCGAAACGACATGTCGCTCTGCGGTGGAGCCCCAGGTCTCCTGTGAGACTGGGGCAGCGCATGCCCCAGCCTGCACCGGCCCATTTTCGGACCCTCTCCTTTTGTCTAGCTCCTGTCTATCATAGCCATTTCTCATTTCCATGCCCTCATCACCATTTCCATTCATAGAATGCTTTAAACTTTAGATTGTCTTTATCTGATAATTTTTCAAGTTTTAACCACATTCGACAATAATCCCACAAAGTTTCACCCAACCCCTTTATATGTCTTCTTTATAATATATTCTCATGCTTAGTCTCAAGCTAAATTTCGGTCCTACATGAAGGAGAGTGTGCAGAATATTTTGGGATAAGAACACCACAAATACCATAATTTTTGTATAACGCTCATTTGACCACCATAACTCTTTTTTTTATCACTTAAATGTCATAATTTTTAAAATTCATTCATTTAAGTGCTATTGATGATTTCCTATGCTAGAAAATCTAAATAATGACGAAATGAGTTGTTTGCTATTTATTCTTGCCTCAAATTGACGAATTAGGGCTAATAGCTTCAATCGAAGCCCTAATCCCAAATTTGCAGTTAAGCTTCAACTGAAATCTTAAATTGATGTTGATGGCTGTTTGTTTTTTGCCCCATCTCGGGGTCAGGCCTTCGATTTCAAAGACAAAGATTGCTCGGACTTGTGCAATGTGTTGGATTCTCCACTCGAAGCACTCGCATTTGATTATGCGGGCTTCAGATTCCTTGCCGCAGCGAACAACTTGCGATCATCATTGAAGGCTGCGGAGAAGTTCATCGCCTCTTTCAGCGCTGGTGATCCACAAAAACCGACCCACATCACCATCTTCTTATTTTGGAAGGCTCGCTACTTCAGCGGCTGCGACTTTTTCAGCGTGCGGTAAGTTTTGAGATTGGACAGTGAAGAATGAGAAGAACATCAAGTTTGAGTGGAGCAACACGGGCGTTTGTTTCTATCTAGTGTTGCAAAAACGGAAGTTGTATGATGTGAGGGCTTCAACAACTATCATGGAAAGTGCAGCAATGGTTGCGAACACACTACCGTGGTCGAAGAAGGTTGAAGAATTTGAGAGAGAGAGAGAGAGAGAGAGAGAGAGAGAGAGAGAGAGAGAGAGAGAGAGAGAGAGAGAGTTATGCCATGTTGTATAGATAATTTTCCATGTTGGACTTTACTTTTGATTTAAAAAGCCACATAAGAATCACATTTTAGTTTAAATAGTCACGTAGGACAAATCGTCAAAATAGACATTGAAGTGAATGATTTTTTCACTGATTTGATACTTAAATGATTAGAAAAAAAAATTATGACTTTTAAATGAGTGTCATACAAAAATCACAACACTTGTATCGTCCTTATCTCTAATATTTTAAAAATCAAATCAGGTTTTATCTAACAGTTTGAATTTTTGGAATAATTGACAACCACCCTTTAGAATTTCACAAAAGTTAAAAGACATCTAGTCAGAATGGTGAGATCATTTCAACTAGTGGGGTCAATTATAGCCCACTGTAGGATTCTGCATGATTTAGCTGTTACGATTATATTTGGTATATGGACATGGTCCCTTGAAATGTAACTCCAACTAGGGACACCAACGAATCGAAGAAAACTATCAACATATTAACGTCCCTAATGCATAAAAAAATAATCAGCCTTACTTGGATAAACCGGATTCATGAAGAACTACTTTAACGGGGACTTTGTGAAGATGGCAAGTGCTTCTTGATATGTAAGTTTGGATCGCTTTACTAGCAGCACGGCTTTAGGACTTTATTGTTGAGAAATCAAGTGGATGTGCAAGTAAAATAATCACTTGATTTTATATAAACAATATTACAAACTCTCTACACACCACTCTCATACACCTCTCACACCTCACACAAACACAATTCTTGCACACACCCACTCACTCTTTATTTCTCTACACTTCACGCCACCTACTCCCACCCACTCACACACTCACGTACACACCCCACACTTTACGTACACACACTCCTCACTTTTCTTCACTTACGCACACAACACCACTCTCACTTTTTACACCACACAACACTCTTGCACAAGACCCCCTACACTCTACACAACACCCCCTTAACACTTTTCACTTCAAGAGACAACAGCCCCTATTTATAGGAGCCAAAGTCGGCACATCCACCGACTTCCCTCACCATCTTCTTCCTATTATTTTATTGCAACTTGGGTCAACAATTGCAGCTGAGAATTGTCTGGAGAGAGAGAGAGAAATCTGGAGGAGTAACGAGAGGAGAGAAATCCAGAGAATTCTAGAGAGAGAGTCGGTGATATTCTCAACACTCCCCCTCACCGACTACTCTCTCTTAACTTAGATATAGTAGCCATGCGGATATTGCTTTTTGGACTCTTCAACTGTCTTCCTCCATTTAGCATATTGCGAAGCTTTCTCATATGGGGATGGCTCCATGGCTCCATCTTCAGTTGCTTCTCCTGTTGCGTCTTTCCACAAAGTTTCGTGATCCTTGAATTTTTGCAATGCCAATTCATTTTGCCCTTTCATCTCCTTTTCCTTCTTCTCACTCAATTCGGTCTTCGTATTCGACATATCTCCTATAAGAATTTTGATATTGGAACTCATTCGATCAAGCCTCTCATTTGTGACTTTCATTTTGTGCTTCAACCGATTCAGTCCCATCCGAAGCACTTTAGTGGAGATATCTTGATCCTTTTTCTCATAAAATTTATTCTCCTCAATCTTATTCCACTGATCCTTATACCACGGGATGTAGAGTGTAGATGGCCTCCTTTTCTCAAAGAAAACTTTCTTTTTCTCCTTCATTTGTTCGTTGTCTCTTCCGATATGATTAATTCGGAACATCATAGTGGGCTTGAGGTCCTGAAGCTTCTGCGGCTTCTTGAACTCATATCGGAACTTCTCTAGCTCCCTTTCTTTTGCCTCAAGCTCTCGATCCTTCTGCCTTATCATCTCATCCCTTTTCTTTAACACATTCTCCATCTTTGTATTCTTAACTTTTAGCTTCTTTATCATTTCCTGCATCTCTTGCAGTTTCTTTTTACGACTGCTTGTTGGCATTGTTAGTTGCTTCTTCGAGTTCTCCCTTGGCTTGCTCTTATTCGGGGTCGTGATGGAACCTGTTGAATTATCCAACTCAACTATACAAGCTGTTGCAAGCTCTTCTCGTTCCTTCACTGCAACAGGCGCTTGAAAGTCCCATTCTTCTTCACTTTCAATCTCCTTCTTGCAAGTAGTGACGACATTTCCTTCTTCTCGCCTATACCAACAAAATCTGGCAATATGTCCTACCTTGCCACAAATGTAGCACCGTTTGCTACGCCTTTTGTTGCTCTTATCTTCGTCGTTGTCGTCGTCACGATCTTGACGAGCTCCCCCTGGCTGATAACCCTTCTTTTCGGGTTGCCTCCACCAATCTCCATGATCTTTCCATGGTTTGCCATCTCTTGCACCTGCTCTATTTCTATTTTGGCCCTTGAACCCTCTTTTATTACTAAAGAGGGCATTTTCATCATCTTTAATTGAGACCTTAGGCATTTGTTTATCTAAGGCCTCTTGATTGGCCAATATATTTTCCAACTCAGTTAGAGTTGGCTCATTTGCCCATCCACGAGTGGCTGTAACAATACCGTTATACTCCGGCCTTAACCCATGAATTATTATTCTTCTCATTCTTGTCTCAGAGATGGCATTCTCAGGATCTAATTTTGAAATTTCTTCGCAAATAGATTTAACCTTAGAAAAGTATTGACTTACCGTCATATTTTGTTGCGAGATTGAGAGGAGCTCGTTCTCCAAGCATTGTAACTTGGCATCATTTGTCCTTGCAAACAGCGTCGCCAAGTTATCCCAGGCCTCCTTCGGGGTCTTCGCACTCTTTATGTGTGGTAATAATTCATCATCAACAGTCACGGCAAGAACGTAAAGAGCCTTACCTGACTTGACGTTCCACTTTCTTAAATCACTATCATTTGTGGGTGGTGTGGTGTTGTTGCCGCCAACAATATCCCATAAATCTTGTCCAAGCAAATAATACCGCATGCGGGTACTCCAATTATTATAATTAAAGTCGTTGAGTTTCTCCATACCGTTCACCGGACTCGAGAAATCCACCATGGTGACTTGAGTATAATGCCCCGCACTATACCAAGTAAGCCTGGTCCCAGACCAACCGACTTCACAATCCCAGATTGTGCACTGGTAGAACTCCGACGTCCTTCTCTTCTTCGCTTCTTGGCTCGACGATCCCTGACCGCCTTGCTCACTTACAATGGTCCCCGACCACTGTCTTTGCACGACCTCCGACGACCTGCTCTGATACCACTTGTTGAGAAATCAAGTGGATGTGCAAGTAAAATAATCACTTGATTTTATATAAACAATATTACAAACTCTCTACACACCACTCTCATACACATCTCACACCTCACACAAACACAATTCTTGCACACACCCACTCACTCTTTATTTCTCTACACTTCACGCCACCTACTCCCACCCACTCACACACTCACGTACACACCCCACACTTTACGTACACACACTCCTCACTTTTCTTCACTTACGCACACAACACCACTCTCACTTTTTACACCACACAACACTCTTGCACAAGACCCCCTACACTCTACACAACACCCCCTTAACACTTTTCACTTCAAGAGACAACAGCCCCTATTTATAGGAGCCAAAGTCGGCACATCCACCGACTTCCCTCACCATCTTCTTCCTATTATTTTATTGCAACTTGGGTCAACAATTGCAGCTGAGAATTGTCTGGAGAGAGAGAGAGAAATCTGGAGGAGTAACGAGAGGAGAGAAATCCAGAGAATTCTAGAGAGAGAGTCGGTGATATTCTCAACATTTATCCAGGGGCTTTCAAGGCTCCCGGTGGGGAAGTAGCTTTCTTCACGTCATCATCACTCACGGTCCGAAATGAGAGCTTGGTTCATCTCCGTGGCGATGGGATGGTGGCCTCCAACGTCTTCCAGGACAATCCCCCAACCTCTGACGCACTCAGCAGACCAGCAAACACGCCCGGGAAAGTGGTCCATAGAGCTTTCCATCGATCTGTCCTTCATCCTCCTCCCACTGTCTAACCTTCTTTGTCCTAGTCTCAGCACCTCGTTGCTCTTTCTGCTTTGTATGTCACTGTGATGGAAGAAGACAGTGTTTTCTTCCCATGCTTCATCCGCCTGCCTCAAGAGCTTCTGCTCCCTTGCCCTGGATCGGAAAATATTGGCCTGCCTCATGAGCTTTGCGAGGACTGGTATTACCCAAATGAAAACAGGAATGGGTGAATTGGTCGGGGCAGGCTACCTGCTCAAGAAGAGAAGCCACTTGCCTTATGACCCTCGCTAATGCGAATTTATTGCTTTGGATAACAGGAGTAGTTTCGAGTCTATTGAATGACTGTGAAAGCCTAGAAAAGCTCGCAATGTTTCGACTTATAACGCGTGTAGTCTTTCCTTTGTCACACACAGAAGTCAATCTCGCACAATGCACAACCGAATCAAGACGCTATTCCCACTGTCAGAACTTCCCGATGGACTGAATCATATCGTGCAACGATGACACACCAAAGACAAATTGCAAAACTATTTTCTATTGTAATTACCTGGTTGTCGAAATTTCTTATGATCTCATATAAATCCATCAAATGTTCAATAGCTATAAGAAGAAGGGGTCTTGGCTCTTTGTTTGAGCTAGTCATTTTGATGGTAATGCCATGGACTAGCCAATCACTACATTTAATCTCATCGTTCTTATCTCTCATTAATTCTCGAGCATATCCAATTTTACTCACGGTCGAAGACAGCTAATTTTACAGTAACCCCACCTTTTTAGCGTTTCAAAGTGTTTTGTCTTTTACCGAGTGCCCTCTTCCTCTCCTCTGTCTCCTTGAAGTTGGAAGTCAACAAATCAGTTCTTCATTCATTCAACTCTTTGTTCGAGCTAGGCGCTTGACGGCAATGGAATGGAACTTGCCAATTACTACATTTGATCTCGTCGTTCTTTATCTCATTTGTGCTCGAGCACATTCAATTCCCCTCTTGTTGGAAGATAGCTATTTTTTCAGTAACCCCCTTTTCCAAAGGTATCCGAAGTGCTTCTTTTCTTTAGCTAAGTAACCAAGTCGACCTCTTCCTCTCTCTTCTCAAGTTAGAACTTATAAAAAAAAAAAAAACAGTTCTTCATTCACTCGACTTTCTATCCGGTCCGGTGTCATCTGCTGGACGCGCAGAAGGTGGAGGGTGTTCTGGACGAAGCAGAAGGCGTTACGACAGAAACTTGTTGCCAATCTTTCGGTTTTGCATGAGATCATGTATGATCTAACTGTTAGAGGATCAAGATCAAGACCGTTAGAGGATCAAGATCAAGACGGTCTTACTCTGCTACGCCAAGAGCCAGCCACATCAACTATGATAGATATAGATTGCCAGAAGACTATCGTGAAGTAAATGAGCTGAAGACATGGATAACGAGTCTTATCAACGGTGGAGATTATGCAAATGCCGAAGACGTAGATTGCCAAGTCTCAGGATTTGCTACTCTATTATAATCAGCTGTAAAGTTTGTTAGTGGGAGTTGGTTAGTGGGAGTCGGTTAGTTCATTCTAGTTGGTTATTAGTCTTCTAGCTTCTATTAGTTTATAAGGAGAGAATTGAAATCGGTAGAAGCTGATTAAGAAGAACAGAGGATTCAATATAGATCTGCTGTATTTTTCTTTGATTTCTCTTTGTTCATAGAACTGAGATACAATGAAATGAGAATCGAATACTTCTTGTTCAGATCCTTTTGCAACACTACTGAGTCTATTTTCTATCATCATCATCATTCTTCATCGTCATCCTCTGTATTCTTGGATTCACAAATTCTCACTAACAAGGCCCACTTCGAAGTGAGTGTCCAAATCAAGACAAAATTAGAATCACCTTTTTGCTAACGGTTATCTAGTCGGTGCATAGGACGTGTTGCTCAGTCGTTCTTATCAATCTCAGCTCTTTTAACTTGTATGAGATTTATTTGTTTGTATATTGAAAAGAGTATCAGATAGAGGAATTAATATGTATGAAAAAATCACAATAAATTCAAGAAATTAGCAGGTGAGATAATTTTGACGTCCGTATATATATATATATATATATATATATATATATATATATATATATATATATATATATTTTTTTTTTTTTTTCATATGATTTTGTTATGACGATCCTATTGCTGTTAAGCTTAGAGAACTTGTGTTCTCCTGGTATGCTACCAAGTCATCCCATATCAATATAGTTTCTACTATATATATATATATATATATATTTGGGTATATTACTTCCTTGCCCGTGAACTATGTTTCATGTTGATAAAAGTTCATCGAATTAGTGAATATGTAAGCCTAGAAATTGTGACATTAATTTGCGCACACTGTAACTACAACATTAGTCCACCCATTGGAAAAACGTAAATTTGCTTGCAAATCACTAAACACAACTCTCAAAAAGAGTAATTGAATGAAGAGAATTCGAAATAATCAGGTTGGAATTAATTAGACTGAATGAAAAAATAAATAAATTCTATGACCTTAAATTAGGAAGAAACTATTGATGACCGTATTGAAGGGTAAAAGCTCCTATTTGCCATGCCATACTCAAACCTTCCTTTAAAATGATCACTAGCACTTAATTTGTGCTCTGAGCGCTATGAAGTTCTTTTCAAATTAGAATGAACACAATCATCTAAAAAAAATTGAAAGCTCTGGACCCACAAGATCAAGCATTTGATACCAATTGTAGCCAAACTTTCTTTAAAATGTAAGTTCTTCCGATTAGTCCATTCACTAAGAAAGACTTCATTATCTTCTCGGAATCTTATAATTTCACGCACATTTACATGTGATTTACAGCTTTTGCTGACGAAGATCGCACAATGGCGACTCTAGAGATTGGTTGGCTGAAACTAGTTTTTGCTGTTTACAGAGTAAGCCTAATTTTGCAAAAAGGAAGAAAAAGCTTCCACTCATTCAATAGTAAAGCGACTGTATGCTGGCACGCCGTTTCCGCCAGAAATTTCAATGTCTCACTTATGATCTTCAGGATGGCTTTTTTTCTTTTCATGATGAAGAATTAATTTAGGTGAGTGACATCTCCTGTTATGATATACTAGATCAATCACATACATCATATAAGTCATTGCGTTGATAGCTATGGCATAGATTTCTCCCTATCCCACTCGGTCTTTGTAATAGTGTTTTGAAAAAATTTAATTTCCACTGTCGATACATTAATCATAAATCCCTTTTTACATAAATTAATGGTCCAAATCAATTAGGGACCGAATGGAGAGATGAACAAGATTTTTTTAGTTTTCCTTTCATCCCCAATTAAAACGCAGGATATTTTTTTTTATAACTAAAGCCGATTATCACATTATACTTAAAAATTCAAGCTATATAGATTATCTCCAGTTATTTTTATCCATTATACATGAACGTGCATGTTTGCGTGCACCATACGTGTATATTTATATCTGTAGACCAGAAACACACAGTTTTTGCGAGAGGAGTGGTGTATGCAGGAGCAACAGATGGCATGCAGTTTCGGACACATTTCACGTTTTGAGACAAAGCCTCCTTCCCATTTAATGCAGAGATTCCGTGAACTCTCTCTCTCATCGGGGCACATCGTTTCCAAGCCTTCTACTACTCTCTCTCTCTCTCTCTCTCTCTCTCTCTCTCTCTCTCTCTCTCTGATCTGCACTCCCAGCTCGAGGGCTGATAATGCTGAGGACGAAGAGAAGGTCCAGCTCCAGCAATGTCGTCGCGACGGCCATTATCGCAGTTCTCGTCCTCCTCGTCATGCATGTTATGGGCTTGTCGGAATCGGGAGGACAAGAGCAGCAAAAGCTTCGAGTCGGGTTTTACTCCAAAAGCTGTCCATCGGCTGAGTCCATCGTCCACGCCGTCGTCAAAGAGGCGGTCCTCTCGGTCCCTCGGAACGCCGCTGTCTTGCTTCGGATTCATTTCCACGACTGTTTCGTTGAGGTGAATGATTTTGCCTTTTCCGCTCCCCTGAATAAACGTTTGTCTCTTTGCAATCAATGCGTATTCATGCACGACATTTTTTTAAATTATTAAATCACGAGAAACGTTTTTCAGTAAATGTTCATAATCTAGTACTTGTTAATTAACTTTCCTTACTGAAGAAGCAGGAAAATGCGGTCCAATTGTTGCTTTGGTAGACTAGTCTCACTAAAATGTCAAGATAACATCGTACAAATGACAAACCAGAGCAAGGATATTTGCACACAAGGGGTGTTATGGTTAGTCGTGTAATTGATGGTGTTACGTCTTGTACAATAAAATATCGTGGCAAATAGTACCAAATGATCTAGTAAATATTTTTTACAGTTCCATCATGCGTGATCTTTGGTAAATAACCACCGATAGAAACCCTTGAAGTTACCCACTTTAATGGCTTCGGTGCATGATTTTTGGGGATCGGGGATCGCTTTTGTGATGTGCAAGGAGACAACATCATGGTCTGCTGAATAATTAAAAGGGCGGCACTGGAATTTCGTGGGACGACCTTCATTATTTTGGCTTGAGAACAGCAAATGATTGGTCATAAGAAGGGACTAAATCGACCTGGAAAATCTTTTTTCCGTCAATGATTATATCAGTGTTATTGCTCCTTCTCCACAGACCCAATAGGCAGTAATTTGTGCTGACGTGGTAATTAATTTACATTAATTGTTGAGCAGTTTCTGATGACATATACATGTTAAACAGGGATGCGACGGGTCGATCCTGATCGACAATGGGGATATCAGCGAGCGGCACGCAGGGGCGCATGCGGGTGTGGGAGGCTTTGAGATAATTGAAGCGGCCAAAGCTCGCTTGGAAAACACTTGTCCTGGGGTCGTCTCTTGCTCCGATATCGTGGCTATGGCTGCTAGAGATGCTGTTTTCTTGGTACTTACTTTCCCCATCTTATATTCTTGCTGGCACAGATTTTGCTACCCAAATACCATTTGATAGCTCTTTCCTTTAGAAGGAAAGAAAAAAGGGAGAGAGAGGTGTCAGTTTTGATTGCTCTGGTGGATTGAAGTTGTGTTGGCTTCATATGGTGCAGAGCAATGGCCTGTTCTATGAGGTGCAGATGGGGAGAAGAGACGGCCGCGTCTCAAACTGGACGCTTGCTGCAGATATGCCGGATGTGAATGACTCGATTCATATGCTCAAGGCCAAGTTTAGACAGAAGGGGCTTAAAGATAAAGACCTCGTTCTTCTCTCCGGTACGCCGCTCTTTACTAGTCAGCAGATGTGATTTATCAGCACAGCCGACTAATTACTCGGATAATACGTTAATATAGTCTAAAGTCTTGACAATTAGTAACATGACCATGTCAAGAAGAAGCAGGAATTTCCTCCTGAAACAACTACTCTTGCCTTTAAGCTCCCCAAATGCATGTTCTAGAGCAGGAATTTCCTTCTGAAACAACTACTCTTGCCTTTTAGCTCCTCAGATGCATTTCTTTTTTCATCATTTGATATTCTAGAGCAGGAATTTCCTTCTGAAACAACTACTCTTGGCTCTCCGTTTCTAGCTGCGCATACCATCGGAACAACCGCGTGTTTCTTCATGGGCACGCGGCTCTACCAATTCAATTCCACAGGCGGGTCAGACCCTGCGATTAACCCTCGCTTCCTTCCGGTTCTCAAGTCCACATGCCCCCCCGATGGGGATGTCAACGTGAGATTGGCTCTGGATGCCGCCACTGAGTTCGTGTTCGATGATCTGATACTTCACAACATCAAGAACGGATTTGCCGTGATATCTTCGGACGCGAGGCTCTATGACAGCAGACACACCAGGCGGATAGTTGATCTGTATACTCAGAATGGGACTTCTTATAAGCACGAAAAACCACTGTCCTTCAAGGTGGATTTTGCAGCTTCGATGGTGAAGATGGGTCGGATTGGCGTGAAGACGGGTTCGCAAGGAGAGATTAGGAGAGTTTGCAGCTCTTTCAACTAGTTGGAGTGCTGAATTATGTTATTAATGCAGCGTTAATATATAGCAATTACTTGTAGATTTGGTTATGTATATTGGGTGGTCATTAATTTAGGGAGTTAGAATACACCTCTCTTTAGTTTACTTGTCATGTGTAGGGCAGATAAAAAATATGTAGTAGGTAATGCATGAACAAAATATTGGAAGCGGCCTGTCAATACCATATTAATCGATGACACGCAATGATGAATTTCACCAAACGCTAATGAGTTAGATACGCAATGAAAATTTTGACTAAAATTGACGATTCAGAAAACCTAGAAGATTTTGACATCTGATAGTATATGTTTAGGAAGATGACAATATTTTTCGATATTTCGTTGAAATATGAAAATGAATTAAAAATATTTTTCTATCATTTAAGAAGAAAAACCAGCTTATATTTTCCTGAATAGTTTTGCACTATTTGGGCATTAGTAACTTAGGTACAGGTTCTCGAGCAATCGGGCATAGGCATCAAGGTCTCAAGCCCAACCAATATGGACTTGGGCCCGATCTTGATGGACCCAAGCACGAGAACCTAGGTCCCACACGTAGGCAAGGGCATTGGTGCTAGGCCTACAGAAGCCGAGCTTGAGATTTCGATGCGACTCGCCAATGCTTGGGCTCAAGTCCATAAAGGCCAAGTTAGCAAGTTGGGCTCCCTTGCTTGACTCCTTAGTTCATGGAAGCCAAGCCCACATCTTTTGAGGTAGGGCCTAGGTCAATGGAGGCCGGGTTTGAGACCCAATGCCTATACCTCGATCCCGACACTCGGACTAGATCCATCAAAAGTGGACCCACAAATCCCGGTGCCTATAGATCCCTACGCCGAGTTCAAGTCCCTTAAGGTTGAGCTCGAGTCCATTGAAGTCAGGTTATGAAACCCAAGAATATTTCACACTCGAGCTCAGTGGACCCAAGTGGAACCCTCGAGTCTAAGTGTCAGTGACACGAGCAAGGGAATCGAGGTCCCTAGGTAGTCAGAACTAGGTAGTCAGAACTAGTACGAGGGTCCTAGGCCTGACCTTTGTATACCCAAGTATGGATGCCAAGGTCCTAGGCCCAACCTTTTTGGAAATGGGCTCAAGCCTTGGGGATGTGGGCTTGAGCACTAGGGTCCCAAGCTTGGAATATGTGGACCAAAACACAAGTAGCTTTGTCTTGGGCCTGATATTTATGGATCCAAGCCTAGGTTGATAGAGGTTAGTCCCAACCCTAATTTTTAGATTTAGGCTTGTTGTTAAGGGCTCAAGAGCAGATGTTGAATTTCTCATGCCCAAGCATCAAGTTTCTGATCTAAGTGCCGATGTCTAGTTATATTTTGAAAAATGATTACTGATCTTTTAAAGTGAAGATCATTTTCATAGATTTAAGCATAGGTTTTTAGGAAAAATATTTTTCATTAACTCATTTTCCTATACAATCTAAATGTTGAAAATGAGGAAATTATTTTCCTGAAAAAAGAAATTTCCGCGAAATAAACATTTTAGAAATTTTTTTCAACCCTTCGTTTCGTCGGTGTATAAATTAATGATTAATCAAATTATCTCCAAGACAGATCAAACAATTATTTTAGAAGGCTTTGCTTTAAGACTCTCTCTCTCACATATGCTTATGTATGTATCCACTTTAGCTCGAAGATTCTGTTATACCCATTGAAAAAGGATTGCATGCCAGTTCTTCTTCAATAAAATCAAGGAAGTTCCAAATTGAAAATAATTGCCACGACTCCAAAGAGACATCAATGGAGTGGCCGGCTACTGAAATTAGGTCCCCAGAACTCTTTTGACGTTCGGAATCTTTTTATCAAGTCAGAGATTCTTAAATCTTCGATCATCAATTAGTTCCCACTCCCAGCTAATGGTCCATCACCTGGAATAACTTTTAATCGATCTAATGTCTGTCAGGTGAGGTCCATCAAAAGGCGTAGAATTATTTTTCAAATCAATGCCGTATCGCTTAAATGGGTCAACTAATGATGCGTATCAATTTGCCGAATATAGATCTAATTTAGATATTGGCCATGATGTTTTCTATCTAATGGGGACCATGCGTGTTGATTTCGCTAAGCTCGAAACATCGGACATATGTCTAGTCATGTCTTCGCGTGTCTCGTCAGCCAGGTTCCTTTTGTCTATTTATTTGGCTTTCTTCAGTTATGCTATGCCCATCTGGGGACCCAACGAAGCTGTCTTGATCGAATTTGTTGCCTGGAAATACGAATCCATTGAATGCTCAATTTTTTGAATAAAGAACATTCTGAGTTTATACCATTTCAGGGTCGACTTGACAATAAACGACAGAAATGTATATAGGGACTAGGCCACGTACAATAGTTCGGTCCTCATATTTGGTAACTCACGTGAGTTTTGAATTGCATTTTATCTGATTAATGAGAGTAATATATATATGTGTGTTTGCATACATATTTTTTGAGCCTCGGATTTACTTATTTAGAATTAGCTTCTAAGTATAAAAAACATTGAGGGATTGGATATCCGATTTACAAGAATCCTTAAAAATACCCCTTAATATGAAAATAAAAGAAAAAAGCCAATAATTTGAAAAGAGCCAACGTAAGTTTCTTTGGTTATGTTTTATGCTAGAGCGAACACATTGATGCTATACCATCCTATAAGACTTCTTTATTGAATGATATGGCATCCATTTACTCCATCATCTCAATTAGTGGATAAAAGTAATCGTTTGCCCCTAAACTATTGTCAATATTCAATTTACTTAGCCGAATGCTTAGTCTTGTTTATGAGTTCTTTGTGTTTTTTTTTTTTTTTGTTCGATTGAATCCTCAAAACATATCATTCTTTATCTGCATTTGTCATTCTATTAGACGCCACAGTCGCCTCTAACCACAAGCAAAGAGAGAGGCACAAAGCTCACCCTCACCATAGATCCCGCAACAATCACGGCAACAGTCACAACTCAACCACAAGCAAATGGTAGAGAGAGCACAAAGCTCATGTTCTCTCACCAAAATAAAGGGAATAAGGTGAAATTCTTGACTTGCCATTGGGCGGAGTTGGTGCCCATAGTACTTGTGAAGCCTTAGCTATCTAAACACTCATGAAACATCCTATAAATCTCATGAAACAAGCAATTGAATTCAAACTCAAATAGTTATGGGACTTATACTAGAGACCTTTCACTCTACTTTACATTTTTATTTATCTTTTTTTCTCAAATTAACTTTATTTGGATTTTGTGTTATTTATTCTCTCTTTATTTATTTATTTATTTATTTATTTATTTATTTATTTATTTATTATTATTATTATTATTATTATTATTATTATTATTATTATTATTATTATTATTATTATTATTTTGTAAAAGTTGTCATTAGCCATATAGAAGGCTGATGCCAACAGTTTGATGCCACGGCATAATTTTTATAACTTTTGTTGTGGAAGAACTAATGTAGAGAAGAAACAACCGTTTAAAGATGCACCAAAAAATGAGTCAGACGACATTGGACAATTGACAAAAGTTTAGGAACATATAGTGTTGTGATCTCTATTTTATGTACACTCAGGTTGAATTTGTTATATATCCCATCCATTGAGAAGACTAAATGTGACATTCTAAAATTTCCAGTTCTATTTTCAATTAAATAAATCGAGTATTTCATCGACAAACTTATAGTGTTATTATCTGAGTTGATCCCTCACGAGATAACTAATCTAATAGGGAAAGCCGTTAGGGGATTTTAATGCAATAAACTTGAGAATTCGACTAGAAACCGATTGTTCGACTGCACTAGTCTGCAAGGGTCATTATAACACAGTTAAAATCGATCAGAGATTGAAGATAGGTCAATTCGACTGAGATATGCGATTGAGTATGGGTGATTCCACCAAATTGCAAAATTTTCGTCGATCGGTATTAAACTGAGTTTTCTATCATTTTGGTATCCTGCGTTCGTATTTGAAACCACAAGATTTTCTTGACAACTAAGGGTTGCTAATGTATCAAAGATGTATAATGTGACTTGAAACAAATTGATCACGGGTCAATTGCACTAACATTTTGTAAAAGTTACTCGGTAGGCTAGATCACGTTAAAATCGCACCAGATTGAAATTAACCGCAAATTTGAATTAGATTTCAGAAATTGAAAGTTTTATCATGTTACGATTTATTTTAAGACCATTGATTTTTCCTCCAATTTTTTTTTTTTTTTTACAAACCGAGATTTTTGGCAAAAATTCAAAATAGGGTTGTTTTTGTCCGGAAAATTCAGGGAACCGTTTTTTATCGTGTTTTTGGGATGCAAGTTGGTTTTATTGGCGTGAAAAAATGTCAGTTTGATTGTGGAAATCTTGGTGGGATTTACGGACTTTGAATTGAGCTAATTTAATGGAGAATTAGTAGGGAATTTAATCCAATTGAGTGGACCATGCACAAATTTGTAGCCCCCCATAGTGTGCAACTTTTGGACCCCTAGGAAGCTTGCCAAGGAAGCCTTGGCAGCTGCAAATAGCTGAGGAAGCCAGCCAGCCAAGGTGGGGCCTCTTTAATGGGACAAAGGGATAGAAAGAAGCTTGGAGGGACCCTCAAAGCTAGAGCCGTCCCCTTCTTCTTCCCTTAGTCGGCCACTTTCTTCATTTCCAGACCTTGAAGCTTTCAAGAACCAGAGAAAATTGGGCCCAAGCCCATCTACCCGTTGCTCGCCGTTCAACCATTTCCAGGCTCGCCATTGGCCGTCGCTCGTTCGTCGCGTGCTGCGCTTGTCTCGCACCTGTCCATGCGTCGTTCCACTCCAGCCGTGACCCTAGGCCATCCCCCGTGCCCGTTGAGCTCAGCCAAAGCTCTGTCGTCACCGTTCTGCCGCCGTGAAGCCCCACCTAGCCACTGTAGCCCGTCCGCCAACCACCCTTGCCATTTCCAACCTAATCGGCCTTCGAAGCAGCTCCTTTGACCTAACAACAAAACCGAACTCCCTTGGCCTAGCCATGTATTGTTTGGCTTGCTTTGGACCGCTTTCGGACCTCATAGTGCATCGCCGCTTTGGAGTTTGTCACCCAACTCCACCTTTCTATCCTCGAGGACTCATCGAATTTCAAAACCAATGAGTTTACTCACTAATCTCCGCATAAGGAGTAATTATGCTTAAGGATTGATTAGTTTAGGCTAAGTATGATTTATGTTGTTAGTTAGAACGGATTAATGATTTAATTACTTGTTTATGCATGTTAGGTGGTTAGACCGGCTTAATTAACAAGTATATAGATTTTATTATTTATCTAAATTGTTTCAAAAACTTTCTGGACCCGTTTCGGTATTTAATTTGGTTTTTCCGGCCTAAGTTTGCATTTATGGCATTTAAATGTATTTATTTAATTAATTTCGGTATTTATTTAATTCTTAATTATTTTTCAAAAATTAGACTCGGGATAATCGATGAACGGAATTTTGTGCTGATTGGAATAGTGTGATTGATTTATTTAGTTGGATGCTAATTTGTGCTATTTGAGTGATATTTGTAATTTTGAGGATTTATCCCAAAATTGAGTAATTTAAGCATTTAATCGGGAAACATTGGGTGACAGTTTATAACACAAAAAATATCTTTGTGGACTATATTAAATGGTGGGATTTTTAGAAAAAGAAAATATGGTATTTTGGCTAAGGCCGATTGTGTACTTACACATGATTATTTTTACCGTGTATTATAAAAACGGTGAATTGTTAGTTGATGGGAACGGTATACTATATTAGCCTGCGGGCCTTAATATATCAGTTTAGGGTGAGCAGTATACTCGCATAGCTTTGATGAGCATATTAAGTATCACACAGCTTTGGTGAGCAATATAGATATATAGCAGCTTTGGTGAGCAGTATTATTATATATCCATCAGCTTTGGTGAGCTATATCATCTATTATCAGCTTAGAATGAGTAATGCTTGAATCGATAAAATTTTATGGATGGTATTGATGGTATTGAATTGAATGGATCGATCAATTGATATTTTTATTGAATTGAAGTAATTGATTGAGTGTTGAATCGTACTAACTTGCAGGAAGGAACTAAGGCAAATGTAAGTCATCTATCTTGTGTGTGCCTAGGTAACCTTTAGGCGTATTTCCTTTCTAGTCGGAGTTTAGGGGGTGGACTTGTTGAGACGTTGTCTCACCTCGTCGTGGGCTAACATTTATAGGTCCTTAGATGGCCGTACCTCTTGAGCGTTTTGGCCAGCCGAAGAAGGTTACCGAACAATACTCTCAGATTCCCCTCCCTAGAAGCCAAGGCGCCTGGGTCTACGAACTCGTGAGATCCACTGTTTGGGTTGATGCGAGTCTATCCCGAAAGGTATCCCATCAATTCAGATCGTGGTATCGTTATGGGCGGATTGGGCCAGAGAAGGCCCTCTTTTGGAATCTAAGATTCCTAGGTCGGTGCCGGAGATCGCTTTTGGCAAGGTACGACCAACCCTCTTGGTGTTTCAGTGGTAGACCCGAATTCCCCAAAGCTAGAAACCCGGAAGTATTCTGTTGAGAGTTTGAATGCTTAAAGGATCTGTAGCCCTCTACTTTTTGTAGACTTGTATATATCGGCTAGTATTGTATATGACTTAGTTTGATGTGTATAAAAGTGTGCTATGGTTTTCAAAAATCGCGGCCTTACTTTTCTATCACATCTTGGTATTGTCTAGGGATTTAATTATTCGCTTCCGTATGCGCATTAAAATGAATCAGTTGGCAATGTATTCTGGGACGTCACATTTTTAATCGACCACCAACGGATGGATACATGCTCGGAGGATCGAGGTGTGACACTAAACCTTCTATCAAACTTCATAGACTAAAATAGTATGCCCAATCGTATTTTATACCGGGGTTTTGCCATTATTTACGGTGTTTGGAAGTAGTGGTTGTAAAGGCTTTATCTCTTGACTCAGCTCTTACCTTTGGTATAAAATAAGTTTTTTCCTCGAGTTGAGGCCCGTCTAATGGAAGAGGATAAGGTAAGATACTTCCAAAAAGTGATGGATTCATTCACGTAAGTATGGACTTCACCATCAATTATCTTTTTTTAATCAGCTACATATGTTTCTTTTGCTATTAGGCACTTTAAAATGATTTATTGACACACCTTCTGACAAGGCTCTGACAAGGCTAAAGTCCTGAGTCTCTGAAAAAAGTACATGCCACTAATGTAATTCATAAAAAAAAGTTCTTTAGTATGATCAATAGCACAAGGATTAAGATTGGCTTATAAAATACCATGTCTGTCCAATCACAATTTTTCCCCAAACCTTTTCATTTACAATGTAATATGTCAAACAGCAATCGGTTCTTGGTACATCAAAACAGCGCTAATGATAATTAGTGCTAACGACAAATGATAGTACCGGTAAGATACTTCCAAAAAGTGATAGATTCATTCACGTAAGTATGGACTTCACCATCAATTATCTTTTTTTAATCAGCTACATATGTTTCTTATGCTATTAGGCATTTTAAATGATTTATTGACACGCCTTTCTGACAAGGCTCTGACAAGGCTAAGGTCCTGAGTCTGTGGAAAAAGTACATGCCACTAATGTAATTGATAAAAAAGTTCTTTAGTATGATCAATAGCACAAGGATTAAGATTGGCTTATAAAATACCATGTCTGTCCAATCACAATTTCTCCCCAAACCTTTTCATTTACAATGTAATATGTCAAACAGCAATCAGTTCTTGGTACATCAAAACAGCGCTAATGATAATTAGTGCTAACGACAAATGATAGTACCTATATTCCGGAAATTATGTTTCTTGCTGACTTTTGATGAATGTGAGTGGAAGTATTGGAAGCACATTCGTCATAGAAATTGGGCACTTCTTGACCGCAGGAATTGCAATTCTATTTCGCTCGTTCTTATGGGGAAAAGCTACTTTTGTTGGGAAAAGTCCACATGGTGTTATGTTTTTAATGCAGTCACTTCTAATCCAATCAATGGTGGAAGAAGCCTTTTGAGAAACTTTTCTTTTGCACCATGAGCATATGGCACAAAGGTCCATGATGCGATTTTGTCCATCGCGATTTTGGTTTATTATTAGAGGTAATGTTCAGGTGCACGTTTGTGAGTAGTGGGCAAAAGAGATCTTATAATGAATATGTGGTGTAAAGTGGAATATATAATATATCTTAGTTGATTCATAACTGATTGTTTTAGATTTTTCAATACATGTGAATCTAACTAGATATATACAAGTTTAAATTTAGGCTTTCTTAGTGATGATCTCAAGTGAAGATATCGGGATTTTGTACCGTGATCCAACAAATTGGTATTGGAGCTAATGGTTGAATGGTGGCTTATTCAAAATGAATATTGACGTTTCATGAAATATCCATGTAAGGAATTTTAGATATGACTCCTTATCTAAGGTAGTGGATTGTGTCCACATAGCTTCTCGCGGAGCTTGGTTGGGCCAAGGCGATTAAGGATAGAGTTTGAATGGCAAAAGTTGTTCACGTCAACATTGTCGCGACCTCTTTTTTTTTTTGCGCTCCAATCAGGGCGAGCGCCTTGCGGAGGCTAATGGTTCGGCTAGGTCTATTTTAACTCGAACTCTCCCAAGTCCACCAATTCATGACTTAATAATCCAAGCTTTTAACCTGTAAGTCAATTTTAAAATGGAGTCGCCACTAATTGATTTGGAGTGGGTCGATTAGAAACCCAAGCGAAATATCGGGAGGAATATTCGCTCCTGTGCAATCAGAGAAATTAAGATCGAAGACTTGATTACACTAGTTAATCGCTAATACCCTTTTGATACATAATCTTGTTTAAATCCTGAGATTTTTTGAATATTTGAGGGATTTTTCATGCATTTGTGGAGAGAAACATTTTTTGGGACCTTTTTCTATTTTTTTTGGAAAATAAAAGGGATTTTTGGATTTTTTGCTACTTTTTGAAAATGTCTTTTTTGGCTTTTTCTGACTTTTTCTGAATTTTTGGCTTTTTTTTGGGGAAACTATGGATATTTTTTTTGATTTTCTAGAAAATAAATTATATTTTTATTTTTTAATTTAATATTATATTATATTATATTATATTATATTATATTATTAAAATGCGACTCGGGTCGGATCCCTGGGTTAGGTCCAACCCGAGGTCGTTTGCCCACAGCCTGGACGAGCCCGCAACGTGGGCCTGACTCGGGCACTTTCTTGGTTTTTTTATTTTTAAAAAAAAACACAAAAGCCCAACAATTTGGCCCGTTTTCGTTAAAAGAACTTCAGCCCAAAAACTACCTGGCTTCTCTCGTTCAGCCCTCTCACACTCAAATCTAACCCCTCACCACTTGGGTCCGCCTCCAGCACCTCGGTCGGCCTAAGATCTCAGCCTGCTCGTCCTCGACCCCCCCTCTGAAGTCTCTCAGTGGGAGGTTCGAAGATTTGCAGCCCTCGATCCTTCACCGATTGTGTCTCTCTCCCTCTCGGGCTCGCTCGTCGCCGGCCTCCCCCGAAGTCTCTTGGAGGGAGGTCACTTGAGCTTGCGACCCGATTTCCGCCCTACTCACTCTTTTAGCTCCCCGAAGTCTCTCGGGGACCTCTCTAAGCTTTGCTGGCTCGTGTATCCTTCAACGACGGAGGTGCTCCGCTATATATAGGAGAGGAGGTCCGGTCAATGGATGGGCTTGGCCGCCGGTCTTTGGCTTGCCGACCGGACCCCCGCGGCTGAACCGGTGTCCCATCCGAGCTCCTCCAATAAGGTGTGCTCGACATTGAAGGCAGCCAATAATGGCGCCTGAGATCTGTCTCTTCCGGCTGATGTTGGCCTACCCTCCTCAGCCATAGGTTGTCTTTGAGCACGTCGTCGTTGCTGCGTGTGAACTACAGAGGCGGAGAAGGAAGGAGCGAGGAAGAAGAAGAAGAAGGAAGAAGAAGGAAGAAGGAGGCCGGGCCGAATCTGGGAAAAAGGCTGGAGTTGGGCCTGTGCGGAGGGAGAAAAAAGGGAAAGAAAAGGGGGCCTTTTGCTTTTGCTTTTTTTTTTGTTTTTATTATTTTTTTGTTGTTTTTGTTATTTATTATTTATTATCTAAAAAAAGAAAAAATAAAATAAATTAAGGCCTAATTAATAACCTAATCAAAATTTAGGTGTGAACAAACATGTACCAAATTTAGTTGGGCAATGGAAATTTTAATTGAGATAAAATGCCTAGCGTGCAATGTTCAAAGTTCCACATGCTATCCATTAATGTGGGAAAAAATTGACTCGCCGCGTTCACTTAAAATCGTGGCGGATGCCTATAAATACATCTTAACAGCTATATATATACACACACAGCTATATGTATATATTATTGAGGTCCTTTAAATTTACGTAACAAACGCATATCCTAAATTGTTCCTTTTAAAAATGGATACATCATCAGCACTGTAAACTTTTAATTGTGGGATTCTTTTTTAGAAATTGCGATATTCTTTACAAAAAAAATTTCCCTTTCTGTTTTCTCTCTTCTTCCACTGAATCATAGGTGAAACCCCTTCATGCCGGAGCAGCCATCATGACTTCCACCGCCTTCAAGAACTCCATTGTCGCCTCCTTTTATTACCTCTCTCTCTCTCTCTCTCTCTCTCTCTCTCTCTCTATGCCTTCAACTAAGCTAGCGACCTTAAATTGAAAGGTAACACCTTCAATTGACCCGGATTGAAGGTCGCGTGAGGCTGGTTGACCTCTTAATAGTGAGCAATAATTGCTATCGTGCTTCTTCTCTCTCTCTCTCTCTCTCTCTCTCTCTCTCTCTCTCCACTGAGTTGATTGTTAATATGTCAACTATCTAATATAATTTAAAATGCAAATTTCTTCTTGAATTCGAGGGATCCATAGCCTATTATTTAAGTGGGAATTTTAATGACCTTTTGTACTCTTAAATTCTTAAACCCACGCTTCAAATTTCACATGGAGTGAAAAGTAAGAGTCGAATGATTCATATATAGTGGTTCCCTCCCAAGTGCTACCTTTTTAAGTATTATTTTGAGAGTTTGGCTCATTTGGATTAGATTGGATAGTGAATCCAGCTAAATATCCAGAGGGTCTCCGTCCGGGCGGCAAAAAGAAAAAATGTATGAAACTAATTATTTTCTACAGCAGCAAATCCACTCCGCACGGGTAGATTCAGAAAATGGCCATCGTATGAATAGAACGTTCCACTTAGAAAGTGTGATCTTTGTCAGATCTTTGTCACCCATCTGCCAAAGTACATCAACTTTCCCACGGCAGACGCCTGCTTAAAGCTTTACGAATTCTAGCTTCACCATCCCCACATAGAAAACATGCCAATTTTCCATGAGAAAATTTTCCATGAGAAAAGTAGAAACGATGCCCCACCAGGGTTTTTCTTCCCTTCATCGCAATTGGTTTCACCGTAGAATAATGCTAGAAATTCTAAGACTCGGTTATCATCGAGCGATGCGATAGACTTCGGTCGAGTGTTGGAACATGAACCATTTATTTGAAAGTCCAGCTAAAAGTCGAGCTACGGTTTGTTAGCCCTTCATCCATCGTCTTTTGTTAAGGGCCTCACTTCACCTACGCATTATTCTTCTCTATATAAACGAGTAGCCCAATCTGCTCTTGTCATGCTTGTTAACCTTTCCGAGTTTTCAAGACTGGAAAGCTGTCGCTCCTCATCAACTTACCTGATTTCACTTCCTTCTAACTTGGTTCTGATCAAGCCATATCACAGGAAACATGCATATCCTGCTTTTCTTGAGCGGTGTTCTTGGTACCTTTTTATGTCTCAATCTCAGTTGTACATTTCTTCTTTCTTTTCAATTATTCTTCTGTCTTCACACGCCCTTAGTTTTAACCCTGTGCAACTTGCTGTGTTCCAAATGTAGGAAATGCAACTGGTCTGTTCTTTTTCTTGGCGCCTATGTAAGTCATATAGCGTATCACTTGCTTTCTTATCATGGCTGGAAACTTGAAAGAAACATAATTCTTGCAGGGTTACGTTCAAGAGGATCATAGGAAACCGGTCGACTGAGCAGTTCTCTGGCATCCCCTACGTGATGACCCTTCTTAATTGCATCGTCTTCACTTGGTAAACTCTCCTGATGATGTAAATTCTACAAGCGCTTCTAAACAAATCACATGAATGCGACTAAAGTATGATAGCCAGTTGTGAGCTAGTTACTCTACTATCACCAATCCAAACTAATCAGTTTTTTATCAGATCAGAAATACCAATCTTCTGCCATCCCATTTATCCCGAAAATTGTTAAGTTATGTTGTTTATTGCGATTACAAACTTTTAAAACTTAGTTGATTGTCCAGTTAAACTGAACCCGAATGCTCTATCCTTTACCTTCGCTGTTCTCTAGCTTCTTCCAATCAACCTCACGTGAATAGTCTATCTATGTTTACTTATGCAAGACCGACTGGCTTAACAGGTATGGCCTCCCATTTGTTTCACGAAACAATATTCTCGTATGGACCATTAATGCCACTGGAGGTGTGATTGAATTCACATACATAATGATCTTCATTATATTCGGACCAAAAAAGGAGAGGATGAAAGTTATGGGACTCTTTGCTCTTATTATGACTGTGTTCTCGGCCATCGCCTCCATCTCCCTCCTTGCGTTGCATGGAAACACCAGGAAATTCTTCTGTGGCGTTGCTGCGGCCCTTTTCTCTACTGTTATGTATGCTTCGCCTCTCTCAGTCATGGTAAGATCACTCCATCATGACAAACCCTAGAGCAGGACCTCATATTCAGTCAAGATTGCATTTAATCATTCACAGTTAAGTTTCCAACGTTTTCCACGGATTCTTGCAGAGGATGGTGATCAAAACAAAGAGTGTAGAGTTCATGCCATTTTTCTTGTCACTGTTTGCATTCCTATGTGCCCTGTCGTGGCTCATCTACGGCCTTCTTAGCGGTGACCCGTTCGTTCTTGTACGCTACAACCCCTATATTCTTGCTTATTATCTGTGGAAATTACTTCAGCATCACAATTTCTTTACATCGTAATTGAAGTCAGCATCTGTCAAAAAGTGTAACATCGTCCCTTAGTATATTTGAAGTTGAGGAAATTGATGTTAATGTCACCGCAGGTACCTAATGTATTCGGAACTGGACTTGGGATTGCCCAGCTGATCTTGTATGCAATCTACTACAAGAACAGTAATCACAGCGAAAGCGCCATTAAGGATGACTTCATCGAGATTGATCTCGAAAAGATTGATCAAGTGAAGAAGCCAGATTCAAGAGATCTTTAATTTCTTTCCAGAAAAGACTACCCGTTCCCTTGAATGTAATATGAACTTATTACAGTTGAGTTCACCTAGATCACTTGAAAGGGATAACGGAGTGATGTGACAAATTTTACGCGATAGCTATCGCCTAATAAATGAACTTATGGTTTTTCCTTCTTTTTTTCATTTTCCCTTCAATTAGTTTGACTTTGGCTCACCGGAAGTCGCCGGTCAAAGTGTTTATGCAGAAGCAATGATGCAACCAATTTGATTAGAGTGGCATGAAGTATCTGTGCTAGCTAGGATACGGGGAATCCTAATTTCATTTGTTGCAAAAGAATTTTACTATTTAAGTGAACAAATATTTTTATGTAGAGTTAATGAGTAAAATTAATTTATTTTTAGAGGGATGAGTATTTGCATATATGGTTTATATTTAGAACTTAAATATGAAAGTAAACAAAATTGTAAAAGAGTTTCAGATGAGATAACGTGACGGAGAAGTTGAATTACTATTAGTGTATTCTTTCTTATGATGAGAAGGGTCGCTTAAAATAAGGAAGCAGGGAAGGTCTTATTTTCTCATGGATTAGTAAAATCTACCGTGATTAGTGGTCTAAGCATGAGAATGATAGTATTTGATTACACAAAGAAAAAATTTGTACCATTAGCTTAAATCACTCGTCAATTTGATTGCCCATATATCATTTAAATCAGCCTGAAAAAAATCTGTGGATATAAGAAGTGTATTTACGGGTATTTTTGGCCTAAAAACGTAATATTCACTAGTTTTTTTCTGGTAAGAGTGCCAATTTTTTTAAATTGAGACACCCTAATGCATTGAGATTTGGCTAATATAAGGGATTATACTATAACGTAGTAAATGATAAATCGTCGTCTAGACACACGGCGGACGAAGAATGAGAAAAAGTATCTTAAATTCGGTACCGTACCGGCCTTTTCTTCCTAACGAATTGTCACGTCTCTATTGCTCGAGAAGTGAAGGTAAATAAAGGCTTGACCAAATGCAATCTCTAGATTCGTCTCCCCTTTACCAAATGCTAGATATCATATATTATAGGCCGCATTTGGCACAGCTTCAAGAAGGGACAGTGAGCATCTATGATGTTTCTTCAGTGAAAGTTGGGCCGTTCGATAAAATATTTTGCCCCTTTTTTGAATGAAAGCTAGCAGTGGTCAAACCCAAAACCAAAGACAGGTTCTTCCTTACTCTGGCTTTGCAACATTTTCGAAAAGCCTTTTCTAAGAATTAATGATTTTTTTTTCAGTTGTCATTCTTGCTCTCAGAAACTTGGTAAAATTATGCCCTGTGGATATTACAAACTCAAGCAGTCGCATGCGACCTTAGACTAATGGCCCATCAACTTGGTCGCAGAGTTGCTAGACCAAGGGTTGATCGGCCAAGGCTGAGATTTGGTATGAAGAGGTCGACTGGCATTAGATGTAGTGTGAGGGGACTCAATCAATGTGATGCGACAAGGGTTGACTACTAGACATCCCGTGCGATAAGGCTCAAACAGCTCGAGATCTAGTTGTCAAAGGTCAACAACCCAAGTGTCGATCAATAGAGATCTGATGTGACGAGGCTGCTCATCGATGCTCGCCTTAGGTTGCAGCTGGAGATCACCCAATATCCCTACCCTCTTTGTCGATGCTTTACAGAATATATACCACAAATCAATCATGGAAACGCTGTTTACTTTCCACAAATACTCTTTCAGTTAAAGATCTTTGATTAAATGATAAAAGCTCTCTCAAATGCCCCCTATGTCCCATCTTAGATAGGAGAGACTTTCCTGTGTGATTACAAAACCCATCCCCAGATAGTCCCCCACATTATGTGATTAGTCAGATGCTCATTTTGAGGACTCAACTAATCTAAAAAGGATTAGATCATTAATACAGTATTACAGCAGGGCTCCATTTAGGAGATGTGAGGTTGGAGAACAGAGTAGACCTAAGCTGATCCTATCGGGTAGGGGGTCTGATTGACGGGGCGAAAGCTCTTGCACGGCGCACCGTATGGTCGGTTTCTAATGTGGCAAGCAAGCATGAATGGATTGGATCGCACTTCGAATACGGGGATTATCATTGGCCAATGCTTTAAGTGGGGAGAATTTGTTGTACCCGAAAACCCTTTTCCTAAAAAAGATGGTATTTTTGAGTGATTCACATGTAAGACCCACCTTGAATAGCGTTTCGCCGGCTTTGTTTCTCGCAAAAAAATCTTTCACCAAACGCTAGGTTTGATTTCATTATTGGAGACTCAGGTTCTGTGTTGACTTGCACAAAGAATATCAAATGCAATGATAAATTTTATTCTCAACTTGTATATACAATCCTAACAATTGACGCCCAAATGACTCGAAGACTAATAGCTTTTGAGTACATATTATACCAAACTCTAATCAATGATGTAACCTAGACACAAGTAATTAAATAGCCTATACTTCGAACTCAAACTACATCGGAATTTAATCTATGACACAGCTTGCTTTAGGTATATTGCTGGAATTTAATTAATAGCAATACTCCTAGATAGCAAACATAACATTGAAATTTAATTGAAGACGCTTAGTTTGTGAGACAACACTAAAATTTAATCAACGATGCTAAACCAAATAGAGATGTATGTCAAAATTCAATGTACAATGGGAATCTTGAAGGACTACAACTAAAAATGTAATAAAGTAAAGATAAAGTAAAAATAATTGTTATGTTATGCGAGGGGCTTCCTCAATGAACATACTTGGTATTTATAGGGTGAATTGGTAATCATCAGTTGATTGCTTCTCCATGGATGCTACTCTTTGCATTCTTCATGTTTTTATCCCTTCTTGGCAAATTTATCCATAAGCAATTGTTTCTTGATTTATCGACGATACTCATGTGGCTTGCCCACCAAGCAAATAACGGCTTGCTATTTTTATGCGCATTTCACAAAGCAATTATTTTGCTTGAGCTCTAATGCTATTTTTACTTAAATTCAAACATGATGCACCATTCCCATAGCTTGACGCATGGCAATTAATTATCTAGCTGTCGACTTTGGAATTCATGTTTGGAATCCCATCGACACTAGCTCAAGTCCCCTTCACGAATGCTAGTTGTCCTTAACTTTCACTAGCAAAACAGGGCATTTTCCTTTTATTATTCCCCTTGTGATTAACACATGACAAATGGGGTGTCTTTGGATATTTGCTTTTACCCTCTTTTAAACAAATAAATTTGAATTTATTTCTTTTAAAGAAATATCTTGTTTCTGCGCGACTTTCCAAGGCGGTCATATTTTTATTTCTTCTTACGCCTTTTCCCTGATATGGCTTTTCATTCCCTATATTATCTCTCGACACGTTTCCTCTAATTTCATAGGTAACTATTTCCTCCCGCATTTTTAGTCGTCATCTTCTACTAGTAACTCCTTAGGGATTCTATTGCTATATTTTGTCTTCTTACCCTATTTCAAGATTCTCTTTCGTAGTTCCCTTTCTTCTCTACTTCATCATCCACCATGGCACTAAAGAAAGCCTCTGACTATGACTTATCAAGCTACATCAACAATTTGGATGCTCTCCAAACGGGAGAACATGCTAAAGATTGTTGCTTTAGTTTGTTGGATGCCGTTGACGACGTGACAAGTTGTTTTCTCTTGGGTCCCAATCACATTGATCATAACAAAGTCTCTCCTCCACTCAAGGCTTATTTTCCTACTAAGCGTGAGACTTTGGCCTTCCAACATCGCTCCTTCTAAGACATTTAGTCTTTAGTTTCTCTTCAATTTCGCGAGTTTTCCTCATTCGAAGCAAATTTTCATAGATGGTACCTCCAACTAAAAGACGATGAACCAACCTTGACGATTAACCAACCTAACTCATTTGGATAGGTGTTGGGATTGAGAAGGCACTTGCAATTAGTATGTCTTCTTATGACATAAACTTGGGACTAGTTAGGCCCGCAATATACTTCTGGTCTCCTCTAACTAATTGCTTTCTTTTTCCTTGGGGACCTATGACCATCACTCTTCTAGAGATGTATACCCTAGCAAGCTATCAATCGATGTATACCCTAGCAGGCTATCAATCGATTGGTCATTCTGTCGAGCAGTTGCCTATAGTTGATATCTCTTTTATCACTCCAGATAGAGTTCTTACATACAGTAAGTTCCTTGAACGATATGGTAGAGCAACTAGTCATATTGATGAAAAGGAACATATCACTTTCTTATTATACTAGCTGTTGAAATATGTAGTCTACTATCCTACACTTAAAGTTAATAAAGACTATCTTTAAATAGCTGCAAATCTTGCGCACAATAGACACATTACTCATACTCTAATGGTTTTATCTTTTCAGTATAGAGGTTTTGCCTATACATCACTAGTAATGAAGGTTGAAAAGAGTAGTACTGTGACATCTTGAAATTTGAGCCTCTGAGGGAAGAATGAACATCAATTTCATCAATGCATTGTTGATTAATCTCACTCGGAATTGATTACTCTAGAGATACTGACTTTGAGGGGAAAAGCTAATGAGGACGGAACTCGTACAACTAAAGAATTTGACTTGGGAAAATGATTTGACCGTGAGACTTGCATGAGGACGATCCTGTATATAGGCAGGCCAATTTCAAGGACAACTAGAAGTCGATTCGCAACAAAACATAATAGAACGACATGTGATTTTGTTTACTATTATCGAGCCCGCGAAATGACCCTATGTCGATCCTCAGTAATCGTGTATTTTAAAATAAGAATCTATCATCCGCAATTTCATGTAGTCAAGGATGTCCATGTGTCGAGATGTCTTGAACGTGGTTTAGCACAAGTCGGTGACACATAAATCCTCAAAGCCATCTGATCGTCTGAGTTGTACCCAAAATGGCAGCATTAGGGTGAGATTGACATGGCATAAGAATTAAAGATTGGACTTCGAATTATTGGGAAAGTTTGAGACGGACTTTGGATGATACTACTTCGACAGTCGACAACGTCAATTAAGCTGAGTACTTGAAAATGGATTTTCAAACCAAGGAAATGAGCCCATGAAGACATGGGTCAGGCTAGGCAAGCACGGGCCTTAGGCCCAAGGTGGGACAGCCACCATGGTGGGCCTAAGGAAAGCAAGAGAGCCCATTGGGCCAATCCACTACTTTCTCTTTCAAGCCCATTACCTAACATTAAGCCCATTTGAGCCCAATCAATTCCCGAGCTCATTACTATTCATTGTCAAGCCTATTTCTTAGGCCCACCCATCAATTTTGGCCAAGGGTAGATTGTGAATTTGTGCAAAGTGAAAATGACCATTTTGCCCCTGAAAGCAAGTAGATAAGGCAAAAGGAAGAGAGAGAGAGGATGATGTCATTGCATGGGAACTTGGGGCAAACCTTTATGGCCTTCTTGGAGAGTGCACCAGCCCTCACTTAACTCTCTCTCTCCTCCTCTTCAACTCCTTCTCAACCGAACCCCTCTCTCCCTTGTTTTTCTCTTTATTCTTCATTCTGCTCCTGTAGACCTTTTGTGAAAAGCAAAGTTGATTGTTGCATTCCCGTGGGAACCAGTGCCCGTGCCACCCCCACTATGCTTAAGACACCTAGATCGTCCACCATGACTTGGCCATTTGTTGATCGGAGCCGCCAGCTAACCTGTCAATTGGCCAGAAGCCAGTGACAATTTAATCGTCTAGCCTTGTTTTGCTCTAGCTGACCTTTCTCCGAAAACTTGAGTTGTTTGTTGCCTTCCCATGAGAATTAGCTTTCGTGCCACCCACCATCGTGTCCAGGAGACCCAGATCATATGGACGAGCCCGGCCTCTCATCGAACGGAGCCATTGGCTAACCCGCCCACCGGTCGGAAGTAGCCCCTCATCGGACCGCCTAGAGCTTGCCCGGTTTCACCTTTGCAGCTTGTTTTCTTCCATACCAACCCTTCCTCCACCCATCCCAGCCACTTGAAACTCCCCTTCGACCCCCAGGTGCGGCCGATTGCCGGTTAATCCCTCACTAGAGCTCCGATCAGCCGCCCATCTCCGTTTCTCCTCCGTTAATCTAGTTTTTGGGAGTTTTAATGGGAGGCAGAGCTTGTGGTTGTTGTTTCAGCGTTGGGACCACCTTAGATCGTCGTGGAAGAGGTCCCAGTGCGTAGCCACCATCATCGTCGTCGCGTGTGTGTTTCCGACCCTCTTAACGGGTGAATTTAGCTTATAATCCTTCGATTAGTGCGTAAACTTGTTTAGGATTGGTTTAGTTATAATTAATTATGGTTTAAGAAGTTCAATTAAGTTGCATTAGCCCTAAGATAGGTGGTTAGATGGATGAATTAGATTAGTTTAGCTCAATCTCGCTTTATTTGCTTAATTATACTTATGTGTTTAATTAAGCTTGTTTTGCTTAATTAATTGTTTGTTTGTTTTAATTAATGTTTTGTTTAATTTCAGATTTTAATTTATTATCTATTAAATTCTAGATATTTACTATTCACACGACACTGTTCACGTGCATTGTTCATCCAAAATGTGAAAAATGGTCTAATTTCATGTGTGTTGATTTTATAAGGTGAATGGATGTATAAATGCATAGGCATATGCATGAATTGAGTGATTTTCGCAAAAAAGGGAAAAAGAAAAAGGATTGTCTAAGGGACATAGGAGATGGACCACTTTTATGAAAAAGTGAGTTGTGTTGAGAAAACCGAATGGTTATCAACACGTAAAGAACTAAGTGCTACACGACAGCATGACTATGTGGGAGCCACCACTAGTAACTTAAACTATTGCTTATCATAATCGAGAACTAAGTGCTACACGACAGCATGACTGCATGGGAGCCACATCTAGTAACTTGAGTTATTGTTTATCATAGTCGAGAACTAAATGCTACATGACAACATGACTGCGTGGAAGCCACCTCTAGTAACTTTAACTATGACTGATTAAGGTCAAGGACTAAGTGCCATGCGATATTGGAACTTCGTGGGGAGAGGGCACCTCTAGAATCTTCAAACGGGTATTGAGTATTGAGTTGGATTATTGAGTTGGATGTTGAATTTGAATTTTTAAAGTGAGATGGTTGGGCCTTATTATAGGGTAAAATTGCGTGGCACGGTATGGGACGTGTCATAACGATTTTACCTTATAATCGGGACTTGTGTGATTAATTGATATGTGTTATGTGACGCACTAATGTGCAAGAACACATGAGAATCATTGCATCGTTGATTTCGGTCATGCATGAGTTGAGCATATTGTTTATGGCATGTATGCACGAATCGATAACGTGCAAGGTGTGGCAATGGCCAAGTGTGATCGCTTGTGACGCGACTCATATGTGATTAATGAACCGTATCATCTAATGACCATATGCATTGCATGTATTGTGCTAAGTTATAACGTGCAAGGTATGGCATATCGGGTAAAGTTGCATGCAAACCGACTATTGATTGTTGGTTGTTAATCTTTGGTTTGTTTGTGGGGTGGTTTTGAAGTGATACCCTAAGTTGAGTTGGTGTCCTAACCAAGAGTTTAGGGGAGGACTCGTTGAGATTTTAATCTCACTGGTTATTGTATAACCATTTTCAGGTTCCTAGTGTGAAGAACCTGAAGCTTAAGGCGGAAGGGTCAAGAGCATGGATGGCTTAGTAGTTCTTACCAAAAGGGATGACAACCGTTTCGATTCAACGAGTATATTAGGATCTTGTGAACTCTTAATCACTATTTGAAACTTGGGATGAAATCTCAACATTTCAAAAAGTTTTGAATACAAACTCGAGTGAGAAAAAGATGTTGCACTAAGATTATTTGCTTCAACAGCAACCCCACTCCCCATTAGTAGATTATAAAAATGACCACAACAAATATACGGAACGTTCCACTAAGAAAGTGTGATCAATGTCACCTTCTAATCTAACTTTTTAGCAATTATGGCTAACTTTTAAATTACAGAAAGATTTGCTTCCGACAGAAATTCTTGCTTCACCTCTTCCCTATTCAAGTTTGGCAGAATCCACTTTGGAACATAAGAGAAAGTTCCACTAATCTTTGTCTACTCTCGTCATATTAGAGTTGTTCATCTCTATATATGAACGAACCAGTTACTGACATTACCAAATTATTAAGGCCTTCAACTTCAGGGCAGATTTTCTGTTGTCACTTCGCCTTATTTTCTTTCTTCTCACTTGCTTTTGACCTGAGAAAAGCCATGGACTTTCTCCGTTTCTTGTGCGGCGTTCTCGGTACTGCGTTTTCCATTCTGATTTCTGCATTTCTTCTTGTCATTCGGTTCCCATCCTCTTTCATTGCTTTATTTGTTCTCCGCGCTTTCCCTGTTTCCGACATAGGAAATGCAGTCGGTCTGTTCCTTTTCTTGGCGCCTATGTAAGTCACAGTGTATCGTCTTGCTAAGTTATTATTCCATCTTTTTCGCTAAAACTTGTGAAGCTGCATAACTATTCTAGCATGACATTCAAGAGGATCTAAGAAGCCAGTCGACCGAGCAGTTCTCTGGCGTCCCCTATGTGATAAGCCTACTTAATCGTCTCTTCTACTCTTGGTGAGTTCTGCAAGATTCGTAACAATAAGCACAATGTTACTAAGGCACTAATCAACTCATTTTCTATCTAATCAACCAAACTTGTGCGTATGTCTCTTTATTTATACATGGCTAAATTTTTTAAAAGGTATGGACTACCATTTGTGTCGTCGGACAACCTTCTGATATCGATCATTAGTGGCATAGGAGTAGTGATTGAATTCACGTATGTTTCAATCTTCATCACATACGGACCAAAGAAGAAGAGGGCGAAGATCATCGGACTCTGTGCTCTTGCTCTGATTCTTTTCATAACATTTGCCTTTGTCTCCCTCTTCGCCCTGCATGGGAAGACCCGGAAACTCTTATGTGGCATCACGCTCGACATTTCTTCTACTATCATGTATGCTTCACCTTTATCAGTCATGGTAAGATCTTAATTGTTAAGTTATTGAAATAGATTCCACGTTGTACTCCAACAGTTCGAGTTTTTGGAGTAGGCGATTACACACTCAATTTATGCGAAATACTAATTACATCTTAAAATATGTAGTCGTCATCATCAAAGGAGACTTTTCCTAGTACCGGAAGTTCAAATGGTATTTGAATCAAGCACTTGGTTATATCGGTTTCATTTGGTACATACAGATGTCGGTAATCAAGATGAAGAGCGTGGAGTTCATGCCATTTTCGTTATCGTTGTTCACCTTCTTATGTGGCATTTTCTGGCTCACATACGGCCTTCTTAGTAGGGACCTGTTTCTCATCGTAAGCCATCGCCTTATATCATAATTGGGTGCGTGCGCGCGTGCATGTGGAGAGTCAATCTTCAGAATATGCAATTTGAACTTGACAGTTGAGGGCATTGGACGTAATTTTGTTGCAGGTGCCTAATGGATTGGGGACTGGACTTGGGACTGCCCAACTGATCTTGTATGCAAGAACCGGAATCATATGACAAACGAGATCACGGATGAATTTGCAGAGACGGACCTTGAAAAGACCGATCAAATGCAGAAACTGGGTTGCCTTGCTTAAGCTTCACAACTTCAAGCAAAACATGACCAGCCCTCTGGAATCTATCATCATTGCGCGCTGTAATTGGCTTACATCACAAGAAAGAGTTAAACAAAAGATTTCCAGCTCTTATCATTCAAAATCAAGTGGTGACAGACTCACGTGATGAGGTTATCACCTTAATGAGATCAGAGAAAGTATCATTTTTCTTCTCTCTTTTCCTCTTCTATTTTTTTGGTCTTGACTTTCACGCCTTCCTGTCTCTATTAGCCACGATAAATTGCCACTACAACACGATAATCAGCTGTAAGACATCTCAAGTATGGCATTTGTTGTGAGAATCGCTGATTCATAAATCAATAGTCATCTCTATATGGTCGCTGACTCGTGCGAGTATTCACTGGAATCACGTAGGGTCGGGTCGTTACACTCTTTCCCTCCTTTGCACAATCCTCGAACCTCACCATTGTCACTGTTACTCAAGCCACTGTCCCCAGCGACAACTTCAGCAAGGCACCGACATCTCTGTCTCTGTCTCTGTCTCTCTCTCTCCAAATCCAATAAAAATAGGGGAATGACACAACCGTCATTCTACCCAAAAGATGTAGCCTCTAACATAACCAATACTTGTTATATATATATATATATGAATGATAAACTAGTGGATTTGTTACAACATCAAAGTTTTTATAATTTATCAAAGAACGTATTTAACTCCCTAAAAGTCCTTGTCAAAAGCATTATCTTTCTATTTTTCGCCAATTGAGGAAACAAAAACCTGTTTTTGGTAGATAGTATGAGCAATCGCAACCTAGTGAGTAGTACATCTATATAAGTAAATCGAGTAGCCACTAAACATATATAAAGAAATATCAAAAACTCATAATCCAAACCAAAGATATAATATACATATATCAAATCAAATATGAGTTATTTCATTTCAATAAAACTTTATACAAAATCAGAAATACTCATATAATCCACCATCACAATTCAAACATCATTGGTTAAGTTCATCAAATCACATGTCAATGGTTCATTCCATAAATTGATCTATTACTTATGATCTACCATAACATTTGGTGACAAGGCAACCAAGATTTCCTTTGACAAGTTTTCCACTTATTATCAACTAAGCTAATGGGTTGGGCCAAAAGAATATCCTAAACCCAATATGCATACCCAAAAACCCTTGTGATAATGAACATCAAACCATTATCCTCCAATATAAGAAATCAAATCCATAATCCATCTCATAAACCAAAGCACACTTTATAATTCAAAACAATTAATCTTTTGCAACTCGGCTCATCTGTTAGAAATATATTTCATAAAGTATATCTTAAGTCATTACAAAATTCATTTCATAAATCAAATTCGCAAATTGATATGAATAACTATTCATGATTCATTTCATAAACACTTTGTAGACCATGTTAATAATAAATAGGTAGCAAATGCTTGATCAGAAGTTATGCATCGATCATGCCATAAACATCACTTTTGTCCTTTAATCAAATCACATTTTTCACATAACAATTTAACTAAACTACTCTATTTCCTAGTCAAAATGCTCACTACAGGTCGAAAAAACACTTCTAGAATGGCTAATCACGGAGAAAAACTACTAACATAAAAACAACTACTCACACGACAAACGGCCATTCGTGTCATATCTCTTTTTACCGAACTCCAATTCAACCGTGCTCACTATCACAAGGAAGCCCTTGAAAGTACTAAAAGGTCCATAGCTTGGCCAACCCAAAAATTAATTGACAAAAATTGTCACAAAAAGCTTATGGTCGTTACTATTAAACACGTGCAACCGACTTCAAAATCTTATTTTTATAGAGTTCTGTAAAGTCATACAACTCCATCCCAAACTATCAATCCCCCATGATTTCTCAGCTTAACTCATAAATTGGACCTCATTGTTCAAAATTCACATAATTTCGAATTTGTACTATAATTTCAAAAACTACTATGATTTGACAAACAAAGGACTTAAATCCATATTGTTCTTGCAAATTTAAGTAAATTTGGATTGATGAGGCATATACCCCTTTCCTTTCGGCTTGATGAGGCATATGCCCTTTTCCTTTTGGCTTGACAAGGCATATACCCTTTTCCTTTTTCCTTTCCCTTCCTTTCCTTTTATTATAGCCTCTCATTTCTTGCTTTGACTAGTCAAAGTTTTTTTTTTTACCATTGACTGGTCAAACAAGCATAAATATTACATTCTACCTCTCTCTAAAAAAATATATATATATATATATATAGTTATATATATATAGTTTGAATTTGAACTTATCTCAATTTTCAAACAAATGAAGTTATTTGTGCTTTATCTCCTTGTCGAGCTCTCAAGTGCCCTTAGTTGAACTATTGGCAATTAATCATGTAGCATTCTCATCAAGTGGCTTTCTCAATAGACTTACAATAAAATCCATAGTGATATACTAGGTATTTCAAGAGGTTGCAACTGTCCATCCACTCTAGCTCTCATTTTTCACTTGCTATGAAAATAGACATTGATCATCATATTCTTAATATTAATCCAGCAGACGGTTTCTCTCAATTCCCTACACATTTTATTGGCCCTGTATGAGTTTTGAATCAAATGCTATGAACATTCTACAATCTTTCGTTTTTCAACATTGAATAATCAAGAACACATAAGCGCCTACAAAACCTAAAGAATCTACTTGTCAATCAGCTTCTTCTCCTTCTTTGATATTCCTCAACCAAATTTTTTTTGTCATTCTATCTAGATTTGATTCTCTCGATCAAAATCGGATGTGCTTGGAGATTAGATAATTGAGCACAAAGCTAATAAACCAATGCCTCTTAGATAATGAGTTAGTTAAACATATATAGCTTAGAGTTGCAATTTGCGTTATTTAATGATCAAATAAAGGAACAACGACAAATCATGACCACCGGATTATTCTTTCAAGAGATACGACTCATGTGGATATGTCCTATAATTAAAAAATACGATGTGGTTTTTTGTCAAATCAAACTGTCCAATCTAGTCTAGGTTGTTGATATTACGTGATCATTGTGTGAACTTCATTACAATGGGAAAATTACAGGTCTCAGTTAATTTGCTTGTCTTTTAATGTGCTCTCGTCATATTAAGTGTAGCGGCCGTCAGGTTTGGGTCGTACCCAACATTGGCGAGCCACGTGACAGACCGTGACCTCTGGCCCTAAGGTTCTAATTTCTCTGTTGAATACTTTAAAAATTACAAGAAAAAAAGAATTAAATCTAATTAGAAAATTAGGCAAAATATATTTTCTCACCTCCCAAAATAAAAAATAATCCTTCTTTTCGTAACTATATAAATCAATGATACCAACCAATTAGATAAAAATGGCTTCCTTTAACTCACTCTCTCTCTCTCTCTCTCTCACACTCACTCATATGCTTATGCATGTATCAACTTTAGCTCAAAGATTCCTATATACCCATGATAAAAGGATCACATGCTAGTTTTTTTTTTTTTTTTTTTTGGGGGTAAAGGTAAAAAAAGGATCGCATGCTAGTTCTTCTTCAATCAAATCAAGAAAGTTTTAAATTGGAAAGAAATGATATGTCTACATAGAGATATCAATTGCAGTACTTAGAATCTTTTTATCGAGTGACCGGTTACCGGAATAGGTCCCATAATTTTTGTGAACCTTTTTATGAAGGTAAAGAATTTAGAAAATCTTCGTTCATCAATTAGTTCCCGCTCCTAACAAATATCCCATCCCATGGAATAACTTTCAATTGATTTAATCTCTGTCAGGTGAAATCCATCAGAAGCATGTGATGATTTTCCAATTATGTCGTATAAATTCAATGATGTCGTGTCGAATTTGCTAAATGTACATCTAATCCGGGGATCTACAATGGATTATATATTTTCTAGATAATGGTAATGATGCGTGTTGATTAAGCTCGAAACATCTGACTGCAGTCTTGTCATGACGTTGCCTCTCGTCAGCAAGGTTCCTTTGCTCTATTTATTTGACTTTCTTCAATCATGCAAATGCCCATTTGGGTTCCAAGAGTGCTGTCTCGATCGAATTTGTTACCTGAAAACAAGAATCCTTGGATGTTCAACTTGAATAAAGAATAATCCGAGTTTATAACTTTTTTGGCTTGACTTAACGATAAACAAAGGAAATATATATAGGGAGTAACATAAAAAAGTTTGGTCCTCATATTTCATAATACATGCGAGTCTTGAATTGCATCTTATCTCATTTATGAGACTAATATCTTATATATATTTATATATTTTTTTAGCCTCGAATTTAATTTCTAAACATCAACTTCTTAGTATAAAAACATTGAGCGATTGGAGATCTAATCACCAAGTGTTCCTAGAAATATTTCTTTAATATGAAAAGAAAAGAATATGGCTATAAAGTAAGTTTGGAAAAATTGTTCAAATAGTTTTAAATCTATTGCACTTTTACTAAATTAGTTCTAAACTTTTCAATTTTACCTTAGTTCTAAACCTTCACATTTTGCCAATTAAGTTATAAATCTTTTCACTTCTTACCAATTGAGTCCATCCAATTAATTTTGATCGAAAATTATTAACCTTACACTTTTTAAATAATATTTTTGTAATATTTTATTCTTTATAGTTTTTTCTTCTTCTTTTAAAAAAAATTGGCTTTTTTTTTTTTTTTTTTTTTTTTTAGGGAGGGGGAGGTTTCAAATCTAGCTAGCGAGGGTTGCCAGCCAACCCTCGCTAGCCACAGGCAAGGGTCAATTGACCCTTGCCAATTTTGGGTGAGGGCGTCGCGCCCCTTGCTAGCTCTTGGCGAGGGCCGCAATGCCTTCATCGATGAAGGTGAGGGCGTGCGAGCACTCGTCAAGAAATGGTGAGGGCCGCAATGCCCTCACTAGATCTAGCCAAGCAAGGGCTGTCAAGCCTTCACCTGCCCAAAATATGGCAATGGCGTCATGGCCCTCGCCTAGAGTTGACAAGGGTTGGCTGGCCCTCGCCTATGGCTAGTGAGGGTTGGCTGGCAACCCTTGCTGGCCAAATCCAAACCCCAAAAAAACAAAAGTAAAGAAAAAATAAAAAAATTCAAAAAAATTCAAAATACCATTAAAATATTATTTAAAAAACACCATGTTAATGCCGTTATCCACATCAGTAATTTTCAACCAAAATTAGCTAGACGGATTGAACTAGCAAAGACTAAAAATGTTTATGACTGAATTGACAAAATTGAAATGTTTATGAGTATAATAGATTTAGGACTTTTTAGATAATTTTGTCAAGTAATTTTCTTCCATGATCTTTGATGCTAGAGCAGACAAATAACTAGCAATAATTGATTTTATACCACACAATAAGACTTCTTTCTTGAATGATAGGGCATCCATTTACTCCCATCATCTCAACTAGCGGATAAAAGTATCATTGGTCCCTAAACTTTTTTCAATGATTAGGGTACTTAGCTAAATGCTTAGTCTTGTTTTTGAGTTTTATTATTATTATTATTATTATTATTATTATTATTATTATTATTATTATTATTATTATTATTATTATTATTATTATTATTATTATTATTATTATTATTATTATTATTATTATTATTATTATTGTTGTTATTATTATCAATTGGATCCTTGAACCATATCGGTCTTTATTCAAATTTATTATTTTATTAGATGTCACGATCGCCTCTAACCATAGGCAAAGAGAGGCACAAACCACACCCTTACCATAGATCCGGTGACAATCAAGGCAAGGGTCACAACTCGATCCATTGTGAGGAGTGAATGGCTAGAGCATGACGTTGAGCATGGGGTGCCCATGGAGTCACAATAAAGCAATCATAATATCCCGTAAAATAAAGCACACGACCTTAATAATATACATATCTTCAGCTTTATACAACCATCGGTATTACTACCTTAATACAACTTCTGAGCAAAACCCAAATTACAAAAATCCTAGGAAGGTTCGGGATCACCTATCTCCAGCACCATTCCTACTCTAAAGAAACTAGTATGTACAAAAGTCAAGCTATGCTATGGATCAGTGACCTCGCCTATCGATATGTCACGGTCACCATTAAAACCTCTCTACGGTTCAATCGACTCACTGTCAATATTCAAGTACAAGGGACAAATTGATGGGGAATTTGGCAAGTACAAGGACCTTCCGGATTTGGAGAGGTGGAGCTTCACTCAAGGTAAGCGAGGCTTGGCTCCCAAAATTTGGTGAGTTCGAGCGTCATTGACCTTGAGCGATCTTGTCCCTCACTTGTGGCTCATCGACACCATCTTCGTGGTTGATAATCAGCCAAGGAAAAAGAAAAAAAAAAAAAAAAAAAAAATCTATATATTTCGATAATTTTCCTTAAGAAAACCAAAATTAGATTTTCTACACCAAGCGGCAAAAAAATATTTTTCAATTCATTTTTAAGTTTCAACTAAATATCACAAAATATTGTCATTTTCGTAAAAAATGACTTTCTGAAAAATATTTTCTAGAAATATCAATTTTTTTGCGAAACAATCGAGCCTTAGTTTAATACCTAAAGGATCCAAATCCGAGTGGCAAAAAAATGAATGTATGAAACTAATCATTTTTTGAAGTAGTAAACCCACTCCACTCTTGTGAACTAAGAAGATGACCAACATATATGCAAAGCGTTCCGCTTAGAAAGTGTGATAATTGTCACCCATCTAACAAAGTGTATCTACTTTACTATTAGAACAATTAAATGTTAAGCCACGCATTCACCTAATATTTTAAGTTTTTAGAACTGGAGTCCTGAGTTTAAATATTTCCAAGCCCTATTTACCTCCCTAATTATAACATCCACGCTTAGTGCTGGGCAGTTAAGGGGAGTGTTAGAATAATTAAATATTAAATCATACATTTATCTAACATTTTTAGCTTTTAAAACAGTGATCTCGCACGTGCTTAAAGCTTTATGAATTCTTGCTTCACCATCTCCACAAAGAAACTTACCAAAATTTCCTTTGGAAAAGTTAAGAGGATGCTCCACTAGGGTTTGTCTGCTCTTATTGCAATTGGTTTCTCCGAAAAATATTGCTAGAATTTTTGAAGGGCCGATCATCAAGTGATGCAGCAAAATTCAGTTGTGCATGAATATGAACCGCTTATTTAAAAATCCAGCCACCATTCGATACCCCTTCATGATCCTTTTTTTAAAAGGGGCTTTGGTTCACCCAGCATTATTCTTCTCGATATAAACGGGTAGCCCAATTTGTTATTGTCATGCTCATTAACCTTACCAAGTTTTTAGGACTTGAAGCTGTCGGTCCTTGTCCACTTACCTTATTTCACTTGGTTCCGATCAAAGCCATATAAAGGAAACATGAGAATCCTGCGTTTCTTGATCGGTGTTCTTGGTACCTTTTTATGTCTCCTTCTCAGTTGTACAGTTCTTCTTTCTTTTCGATTATCCTTCCGTCCTCACATGTTCTTAGCTTTAACTCTACGCAATTTGCCTCGTCCCATACGTAGGAAATGCGGCGGGTCTGTCCCTCTTTTTGGCACCTGTGTAAGTCTTATGGCGTATCGCTTGCTTTCTTATCATTGTCTATGGCCAGAAACTTGAAGGAAACAAATTCCTGCAGGATTACCTTCAAGAGGATCATAAGAAGCCGGTCAACTGAGCAGTTTTCGGGCATCCCCTACGTGATGGCACTTCTTAATTGCTTGGTCTTCACTTGGTATTCTCTTCTAATGATGTAAATTCTACAAGCGCTGCTAAACAAATGACACGAATGCAACTAAAGTATGATAACCGGTTCTATCATATCACATATACCAATCTTCTGTCTTCCCTTTTATCCAAAATTTGTTAAGTTATGTTGTTTGTCGTGATTTCGAAATTTTAACACTTAGTTGATTTTCTAGTCAATCTGAATCCAAATGTTTTCTTCATTATTCTCCGTTCCCTTGCTTCTTCCAATCAACCTTGCACGAATAGTCTATGTTTGTTTACTTATGCATAACCGACTGGCTTAACAGGTATGGCCTCCCATTTGTGTCACGAAACAATCTTCTCGTATCAACCGTTAGCGGTATTGGCGGTGTTATTGAATTCACATACATAGTGATCTTCCTCATATATGCACCGAAAAAGGAGAGGACGAAAATCATTGGACTCTTTACTCTTATTATGACTGTGTTCCTGGTCATCGCCTCCGTCTCCCTCCTTGCGTTGCATGGAAACACCAGAAGTTTGTTCTGCGGCGTTGCTGCGGCCCTTTTCTCCACTATCATGTATGCTTCGCCTCTCTCAGTCATGGTAAGATCACTACTCCATCATGATGAACCTGATAGCAATAACTCATATTCGAATTAAGATAGCATGTGATCATTCAATATTGGGTTTCCAACGTTTTCCACGGATACATGCAGACGATGGTGATCAAAACAAAAAGTGTGGAGTACATGCCATTTTTCTTGTCGCTGTTTGCATTCCTATCTGGTGCGTCGTGGCTCACCTTCGGCCTTCTTAGTGGCGACCCATTCATCATCGTACGCTACAACCCTTATATTGTTGCTTATTATTTATGGATATTACTTTGGCATCACAAGTTCTTTACATCGTAATTGAAGTTAGAATCGTGTCAATAAGTCTAACATCGTTCCTTAGTTTACTTGAAGTTGAAGAAATTGATGTTAATGTTGCCGTAGGTGCCTAACGGATTCGGAACTGGACTTGGGATTGCCCAGCTGATCTTATATGCAATCTACTGCAAGAACAAGAGTCACACCGAAAATACCATTAAGGATGACTTCCCCGAGATGGTTCTTGTAAAGATTGATCAAGCGAAGAAGCCAGATTCGAGCCATCTTTGATTTCTTTCGAGAAAAGATTACCCGTTCTCTTGAATGTACTGTCAACTTATTGCAGTTCACTTAGATCTCTTAAAAGATATAAAACACAGTTCCTATGTATAAGTGCTGTGACACTTTTTACGTCATAGCTGATATTAACTCCTACTTAATGAAATCATGGTTTTTCCTAATTTCTTTTATTTTTCCCTTCAATTATTTCGACCGGTTCACTTGAAGCCGACGGTAGAAGTGTTTGTGCAGAAGGGATGATGCAACCGAGTTCATTCAAGCGGCATGAAGAGTCTGTGCTAGCTAGGATACATATAGTCCTTATTTCATCAACTGTAAAACAATTTAACTATTCAATTAAACAAAGATTTTACATTGATTTAATAAGTAAATTAATCTGTTTTATAGAGTGGTGAGTATTCAGATAGTTTATATTCAGAACTTAAATATGAAAGTTCACGTGGTGGAGATGTTGAATAACTACTAGTACATGCTTTCTCATGACGAGGAAGGTCTTATTATATCATAAATGAGGTCAATCGTCAGTCGAAACTGGGATTAGTGGTCTAAGCATTGAGAACGATAGTACTTAGGAATTATATGTTCAATCATTAGATTAAGCCTCAATCATTGGATTAAGCCCGCTGCATCATAGTCTTTCATTTCCTAGATCCTATGCATTGGCCATTCACTGCCAGATTACATGCAGCCAAACGTAATGGAGGCACCTGATTTGCTAAGGTTATCTTCTATTTTAATCACTCAAACGACACACACTATTTAGTCAACCGACATTGCTTTTCGTGTCTTTGTTTATGGCTGGAGTCACCACTAGGGGAAATAATTTTGGTGGAGGTGGTGATGAGAATCAAATTGTGCAACCCAAATTAGTATATTATCTAACGTTAAAGCAAGTGGCTCCATTGTTTAAAGAAAAAAATATCGCGTGTGGAATCTATATTCTCTATGTCATCGTCGTGCAAACGTTTCTTCGATTTGGATCCATTGCATATGAATATGAAAAATCTGGTGAACATCAATTTAATCATAAAATAAAATTAGGAACTCGAGATGCTTTCCACTCGATTGATGGGAGAATATATACTGCGTAACCGAAAGGGGCCGGAATCCTTGACCAATAAATTAGGATCCTGCAAAATCTTAATCACCATTCGAAACTTGGGATTACATGTCATCATTTCAAAAAGTTTGAATTAATTCAAATACTTAAGACCATTTAAACTAGGGCAGGAAAAGGTGTGCCGCTAACATTATTTGCTTCAACAGTAACCCCACTCCACATTAACAATCATATGGAACGTTTCAAGTGAGATCAATGTCACCTTCAAATCTACGTTTAGCAATTATGGCTAACTTTTCAATTACTGAGACATTTACTTCGGACATGAGTTCTTGCTTCCCCACTTACATTGAGTATTTTAAGCTCCAATTCAAGTTTATCGGCCTAACCTAAATCCGAAACCCTAAAAACCATGTTATCTCAAAATTAATTGTCCATTGGGCTTTGGCTTCCCCAAAGTCCTATGCTAATAAATACTTTAATTATAATATTGAAACAAGGCATCATGTAGAGAGAGAGAGAGAGAGAGAGAGAGAGAGAGAGAGAGAGAGAGCGCGGGGGGTGGGGGTGGAATGGTGTCTAAGAGTCATTTTTCTTTTTCATTTTATTATTCTAGGATTTTTTTTTTTTTTTTTTTTGTGCTGGGCACCCATTATGCCCACAATAATCACGCGTGAGGAATGCAAGTAGAAAAGGAATCCTATCCCCTGCAAAAAGACAAGATGAAAGGAACCTCTCATACATGGTGGATCTGCACCCACTCGTCTGCGGAGAAAATTTTTCAAAGATTGTTGACCTCCTTATATGCCGGACAATTTGATTCTAAATCTTTCGATTATATTAATTTAATTTTAAGTCTTTTGATAACTTGTCAACTAAGTCATAAACCTTTCAAATATGCTAATTTAGTTTCAATATATAAACGAAGAGAAATGTACCAAAAAAGTCTTTAAAATGTCAATGCTAACGCTGTTCATGCCACGTTGGATGGCTAAGAGTCATTTTTCTTTTTCATTTTATTATTCTAGGATTTTTTTTTTTTTTTTTTTTTTTTTTTTTTGGCTGGGCACCCATTATGCCCACCATAATCACGCTTGAGGAGTGCAAGTAGAAAAGGAATCCTATTCCCTGCAAAAGGTCAAGATAAAAGGAACCTCTCATTCATGGTGGATCTGCACTCACTCGTCCGCGGAGAAAATTTTTCAAAGAGTGTTGACCTGGCATATATGCCGGACAATTCACTTATAAATCTCTCAATTATATTAATTTAATTTTAAATCTTTTGATAACTTGTCAATTTAGTCATAAACCTTTCAAATGTGCTAATTTAATTTCAATATATAAATGAAGATAAAGGTACCAAAAAAGTCTTTAAAATGTCAATGCTAACGATGTTCATGCCATGTAGGATGGCTATCACCAGGTCAGCGATTTTCAACAAAAATTAACTGGATAAACTAAATTGGCATAAATGTAATGACTAAATTGATCAAATTGAAATGTTTATGACTAAATTAGTTTTTTACAAAAATTGGTTGGATAAACTCAATTGGCACAAATATAAAGTGTTTAAAACTAAATTGATTTGATTAAAAAGTTTAAGACTAAATTTCTATTACTACAATAAGTTTAAAATTTCTTTGGGGTACTGTTCTTTATGAACAAATCGAAGTAAATCTATTGTATTCAGTTCATTATCTGACTTTACCAAGAAGTAAGATTTGCTGTTCTCACTTTGTCTCATTTTCTTTCTTCTCACTTACTCTCTAACATGGGAAAAGCCATGGACGTTCTCTGTTTCTTGTGCGGTGCCGTGACCCTCTCAACACGACTGGGTTGGGAAAGGGGAAAAATGCCAAAAAAATCTTAAACATTTTTGTCTTTGTGCTGATTTAGTCATAAACTTTTTTTTTTGTACCGATTTAATCCTAAACATTTTTATGTTGTGTCAATTCAGTCCTTTCCAGCCAATTTTGGCTAGATTTTGCTGACTGGACGTCGGTCACCGACGTGGCCTAATCGGCGTTGACGTGGACAAATTTTAATAATATTTTAATATTTTTGAATATTTTTTATTTTTTATTCTTTATTTTTTATTTTTTTATTTTTCTTTTTTTCTTCCCCTCTTCTTCCTCTAGCTACTCACCGGACATTGGCAATCAGCCAAAGGCAACGGCCATCAAGGTCAAGGGCAGCCTCGCGCAAGCGGGCGAGGCTCACCCTCCCGGATCTAGTGAGGGTCGAGCCTTGCCATGTCTGGCAAGAGCGAGCCTCGCTACCCAGGCCTCAAGGGCGGCCTCGTGCCGGGTGAGCGAGGTCGAGTCTTGCCGGCCATGGGTGAGGCTCGACCCTCACCAGATCCGGCAAGGATGAGCCTTGCCACCCAGCGCAAGGCCGCCCTCGCGGCCATTGGCGAGGTGGCTAGTGAGGTCGACCTTGCCGGCCGTTGCCTCTAGTTGGTTGCCGAGGTCCAGCGATTGGTTGGAGGAAGAAAAGGGGAAAAAAAAAAGAAAAAAATGTTAAAATTCAAAAATATTAAAATATTATTAAAAAATTCACGTCAACACTGATCAGGTCACATCAACCGGCCGGCATCCAATCAACAAAATCCAGCCAAAATTAGTCGGAAAAGACTGAATTGACACAACGTAAAAAGGTTTAGGACTAAATCGGCACCAAAAAAAGATTTAGGACTAAATCGACACAAAGACAAAAGGTTTAGGACTTTTTTTGGCATTTTTCCCATTGGGAAAGTGGCAGGTATAAATGTAATGTCGAATTGTGGATCCACGGTCCTCAATTGGTGCGGAGAACTCCCAAACCCTTACCTCCGCGAAGTTGGAATTTTTATTTTGGTTCACTTATCCGTATGTAAATATAACAAGGCCATGGACGTTCTCTGTTTCTTGTGCGGTCCTCTTGGTGCCGCGTTTTACATTCTGATTTCTGCATTTCCTCTTGTCATTCGAGCCTGACCTCTGTCATGGCTCCGCTTGTTCTCGGCCTTAATGCTGTACGCTTTCCCTGTTTCCAATATAGGAAATGCAGTCGGTCTGTTTCTTATCTTGGCGCCTATGTAAGTCGCAGAGTATCGACTTGCTAAGTCATTATCTTGTCATCTTTAGCAAAAGCTTGTGAAGCTGCATAACTATTCTAGGATCATGTTCAAGAGGATCATAACAAGCTGGTCGACTGAGCAGGTCTCTGGTGTCTCCTATGTGATAACTCTTCTTAATTGCCTCTTCTACACTTGGTAAGTCCTGCAAGATTCGCAACGATAAGCACAATGTTACTGGGGCACTAATCAGCTTATTTTCTATCTAATTAACCAAACTCGTGAATATCTCTCTTTATTTATAAATGGCTAAACAATTTCGCAGGTATGAATTTCCATTCTTGTCGTTGGACAGCCTTCTGATTTCGATCATTAGCAGCATAGGAGTAGTGATTGAGTTCGTGCATGTTCCGATCTTCATCACATACGCATCGAAGAAGGAGAGCGCAAAGATCATGAGACTCCCTGGTCTTGCTCTGATTCTTTTCATAACATTTGCCTTTGTCTCCCTCTTCATCTTCATCCTTCATGGGAAGACCTGTAAACTCTCGCGTAGCATCACGCTCGACATTTCCTCCACTATCATGTATGCTTCACCTCTATCAGCACTCCAAGCCAATCCAATGGTATCAGGATATGATCCTAGATCCTCTACTCTTAACAATAGAAACAATGTTAATTAAAATAATCATATTGAGAGTACGAATTTGACAAACCAATGGTTAATAGATTGGTCAAATGCCAAATATGGGAAATTTGAGGTTTGCGGTTGTTTTATCGTCAGTTAATACAAATATTCCAGTTAGGCCTAATTTGCCAATTAATATTAGCATAGATAATTTGGTAAGACTAGTATCACCGCCAAGGGGGCAAGATGGCCAACCAAATCCGCAATTAGACCCAACTTAATTTGCCAACAAAATTCGACAAGAATAGGGTTTGAATAGGAAAACCTTATTTTAAATGGATTAATAATCAGCCTTTTTCTAGAAATTTTAAAATTCCTACTTTGTCATCTTCACTGGCCAACATAAACAATCAACCATTGAACATATCAATCCATTTATAGCTTAATGTAGAGAAGTAGGAACAAATAAATATTTTAGACTTAGGTTGTATCATTTATCTTTTTCAAAAATTGCTTTAAGTTAGATCAGTAATTTACCATCTAATTCAGTGTGTAATTGGGCGAACATGGAAAGACAATTTCATTCTTAATTTTATAGAACCATACATGAGGTATCAATTGTTGATTTGGTCACACTTTAATAATACAATAATGAGTTAGTCAATCAGTGTATTGCTTGATTTAAGAAGGCTAAAAATAAATGTCTCACCACATTCTTAGAAAAAAGAATTCTCAAATTTGGCCTAAAATTTGACTTAAGAGAAATGCTTGAAGATTAAGACGTTACCAATTTATTTCAATAGGCAATGAAAGTGTTTATGCATGAGAAATTGCCTGGAGAGAGAGAGAGAGAGAGAGAGAGAGAGAGAGAGAATGGCACATGAAGACTTTATACAAAACGTGATTTTAGTAAAATATATATATGAGTTAGGGGATGAATCTGACCAAAATGAAAATACTACATTAGCCATGGCAAAAATGGTGTTTGACAAGCCTTATGTTTGTTGATAATTAAAGCCTGCCAAATTTTTAGAAACAATAACAGACAGGTTAAAGACACTCAAGTTTACTCGTTTGAAATCACTAAATCGGACTAAATCTTTGACTTACTTTGAAAGATGGCCCAAGTTAAATTTATTGAAGGTCAAGTAATTCCATGTACTACTAAACAAAAAAAATTGCAAGTGACGCTGTTCATGGAGCCATCGTACGGCTAATTGTTTTGGTTTCAAGAAAACAATTCGTGAGACAATTCGGCAAGTAAAAATCAAATTTACTGATGAAAAAGAAAAGCAAAAATGCAAGTCAATCCTCATTTGTTCCCTCGCATATTCGACAGGTAAAATCAATCTACTGTGCTTGTCTTAATTAAGACTTAAGCCTGTCATTTTGGCTGATTTAATCTTAAACCGTTTAATAATTTGTCAATTTAGTCCATCTGGGCAATGTTGACTAGAAATGGATAATGTGGACATTTGTCATCCTATAGTTGCATGAACATTGCTAACATGAAAATTCTTAAAATTTTTCATTTTTTTCAGAATTTTTATTTTTATTTTGTTAAATGCTGGGCCCTCGCCCAAATCTGATGAGGGTAGCGAGTCTTCACAAACCATTGGGCAAGGGCTACAAGTCCTCACCATCTGCAACAAGGGTCATAGCCCTCATGCGACTACAAGTGAGGATTGTAGCCTTTGCCTAGTGGTTGGTGATGATGTAGCAAGCAAGGACTCATATTCCTCACCTAGTGGTTAGCAAGGGCTTAGTGTCTAAGCAAGGGTCATAAGCCCTCACCCACCATGTGTGAGGGCAGCAATGAGCGAGAGCCACGAGCCCTCACCTAGTGGCCACGAGGGCTATGACCCTCGCTCAGTGGTCCATGGGATCTACGAACCTCGGCTAGTGGCTCCTTGCTAACCCTAAACAATAAAAAATAATAATAATTAATAATTAATAAAATTCAAAAATAAAAATTTTAAAAATTTTAAAAATTCCATGTCAGCAATAATAATGTAATATAGGATGTCGGGTATTTATGTCATAAATTTCAAGTAAAAATTGGTTGGATAGACTGATTAATAAATTATAAAAAAATTTGGCACATAGATTCATAACTTTGTTGATAATTTTTTTCTGCTAAGCTGTCTTCCGTTGAAGTCACTTAAACAGCACACGTTGGTCTACCGACATTTCTTTTGATCTCTCCGTTTCTGGGGTCACCTTTGAGGAATAAAATTTGGATAGAGGAGTTGGTGAGAATCAACACGTTGGGCAACCCAAATTTGTCGAGTCCTACGTTAAAGTTATTGGCTCTATTTTTTTTTAATAGTCGTTTCTTTTTTTTTTTTTTTTTTTTTTGGTTCGTTAGTGGCTCTATTATTGAAAGAAAAAGATTTAGTGTGGAATCCATGCACCCTATATTATCATCGCATAAACGTTTCTTTGATTTGGATCCGACTCGTACTATAAGGAAAACGTCGAATTAATTTAATCATGAAATAATATTGTGAGTCTGACCCTCTTTCCTACTCCATTGATGGGACGATATCCAATCAAAAGGGACAAAGAACCTTCCTATTCGACGATGGATCCTGCGAATTCTTAGTCACTCTTAGAAACTAGGGGTGAGGTCTCGTCGATTCAAAAAGTTCAAAATAATTCAAATATTTAAGATATATTTGATAACTATTCTGTTTCGAAAACAATTTCAACTCAATATATAATTTAAAAAAAAAAAAGAACATGAATTCATTTGATATGGCCCTCAATTTTTTTATGACATAAAATTTGTTTTAATTTTTAATAATTTATGAGATTTTTCATTTTTTTTTTCCTTATGTTCTTCTTCCTCCTCTAGTTGGTCGCCAAGGCTCAACGATAGCTGAAAATCGACCAAACAAGAGTAAATGACCTCACTGACCCCTGACAAAGTTGAGCCTTGCCTAGTCAAGGCGATGTTGACCCTTCACTAGCCAGCAGTGAGGCTCAACCTAACCATATTTGAGCGAGGTTGAGCCCTACTTAGCCAAAGCAAGGCCAACCTTCCCTAGCCATAACCATGTCAAGCCTCGCCATGGGCCAGTGAGGCTCCAGTGAGGTCACCGAATTTTGTCTCTGGCTGATCGCCGACCATTATCGAGCTTGGTGACCTGTTGGAGAAGGAAAATGAAGAAAAGAAAAGAGGAAAAGAAAATTTGTTGGATTTCACAATTGTTCTCGAGAACAAAAAACAACTTTTTTCCATTTCTTGATTTTCAAAATTTGTTATTGGAAGTAGAAAAATTAGCTAACGTTACAAAATAGATTTTGGTTCTTTTTTTGTTCCGATGAACAAAAGAACAAAAATCATCAAGAATTGGCTGTTTAGCAAATAAGCCCTTAAAGACCATTCAAACTCGATAAAAAAAAAAAAAAAGACATTGCGCTAAGATTATTTGCTTCAATAGTAACCCCACTCCCCATTGGTAGATTATAAATATATATCCACTGAGAATGTGTGATCGATGTCACCTTCTAATCTAACTTATGGCAATTATGGCTAACTTTTCAATAACTGAGACGTTTGCTTCTGACAGGAATTCTTGCTTCACCATTAAATATACTAAGCTCCAATTCAAGTTAGCAGAATTAGTTTTGGAAAAGAAGAGAAAGTTCCACTAATCTTTGTCTGTTCTCGTCATATTAGAGTTTGGTTTTCCTGTATATGAACGAACCTCAGCTATTGACATTGCCAAAGTAAGGCCTTCAACTTCAGAGCAGATTTGCTGTTGCCACTTCACCTTATTTACTTTCTTCTCACTTGCTTTTCACCTGGGAAAAGCCATGGACGTTCCCCGTTTCTGCGGCATTCTCGGTACTGCGTTTTACGTTCCAATTTCTGCATTTCTTCTTGTCTTTCGAGCCCGTCCTCTTTCGTTGCTTCGCTTGTTCTCGGCTTCGATGTCAGGCACTTTCCCAGTTTCCAATATAGGAAATGTAATCGGTCTGCTTCTTTTCTTGGCACCTATATAAGTCGCAGTGTATCTTTTTGATAAGTTATCATCCTGCCTTCTGTTGGGAAAAATATTTGTGGAGAAGGCCCACATAATTTTTCCTGCTATTATTTCTGTGAAAATTAAATAGGATAAAATACTAACTAAAAGTAGTAAAGATGAATAATAAATAACACCAGAATTTTAATGTGGAAAACCCTCCAAGGTGAAGGGAAAAACCACGCGATCGTAGTCTACTTCAAACTTCCATTATGATAAATAATGGAACATAACTTCACCCAAAGGTGGATTTCTCTGTCTTCAATTTGTGAATCTGAACTTCTCACAAACTGGATAACTCACTCAAAGATAACTCTCTTTCTTGGAAGAAGAAAACTGTTTCTTCCACTACGCTACTCTAATATTCTTTCTTTTGTATATTCTTCTCCGTTGAGGAGGACTCCTATTCATAGGAGCATATGCAATCTCAATTGGAATTGTGCGATACAAAATCACGTGGATTTATCTCTTAACCTCTCGTGATTTTGTATATATGAGAATATCACTTTGATTTCTTTCCCAATCTCTCTTGATTTTCTGGATGTGGAAGATCATGTTAATTTATCTCCCTATCTCTTTTGATATTTTCTTTTTCTTTTTTTTTTTTTTTTTCTTTTACACACTTATTACCATACTATTAGAAATATACATAATTGCATTGGCCTCTTCAATTGAGAGTGGCCTACTCAACAAATCTCCCCTTGACAAGCAATTTGGAAAAGGTGTCAAACCTGCAAAAGTTCGACAGGCTTGCATCTTCACTGTAAATAGAGATTTTGTCATCATATCTGAACCATTGTTGTCAATGTGTATCTTCTTTAGCTGTAGGGCTTTTTATTCCAATACATCACATATCCAATGATATCTGATGTCAATGTGTTTAGATCAGGAGTGAAAAGTTGCATTTTTGCTAAGGTGTATTGCACTTTGACTATCTGAATACAAGATATACTCCTCTTGGTTGTGGCCCACTTCTTGTGGAAATTTCTTCATCCACAAGAGTTCTTTATATGCTTTCATCATCACAATATACTCTGCTTTAGCACTAGATAGGGCAACACATTTTTGTAGTCGAGATTGCCATGAGATTGCTCCCCCTGCAAAAGTCATTAGGTATCTTGATGTAGACTTTCTTGAGTCCACGTCCCCTGCCATGTCTGAATCCAAAAAACCTTCTTACCCAATTTTACCATCACCAAAACATATGCAATTATTAGATGTACCACGAAGATATCTGAATATCCATTTGACTGCTGCCTAATGTTCCTTACTAGGATTGGATAGAAATCTACTTACTACACCAACTGCATATGCAATATCAGGCCTCGTACATACCATTGCGTGCATTAGACTGCCAACCGCAGATGCATAAGGGACTTTTTCTATTTCCTTCTTTCCTGTCTCACTTTTTGGGCACTGATCTAAGCTGAGTTTAAAATGATTTGCAAGTGGAGAACAAATTGCTTTGGATTTATTCATATTAAATCTTTCAAGAACTTTATTAACATACCGTTCTTGAGATAACCAGAGTTTATGATTATGTCTTTCTCGCAAGATTTCCATCCCAAGAATTTGTTTTGTGGGTCCCAAATCCTTCATCGCAAAGCACTTACTCAATTCCTTCTTTAAGTTGTTAATCTTGCTTTTTATTCTAACCAACAATTAGCATGTCATCAACGTAAAACAAAAGAATGAGGAAATTACCATTAGTAAATTTCTTGACAAAAATGCAGTGATCCGTGGTGGTTTTGTTGAACCCATTTTCTTCCATGAAGGAATCGAATTTTCTATACCACTGTCTTGGTACCTACTTAAGCCCGTAAAGACTCTTCCTCAATCTACACATAAGGTTTTCTTTGCCTTTGATTTTGAAACCTTCTGACTGATCCATGTAGATCTCCTCATTTAGATCTCCATGTAAAAACGTAGTCTTCACGTCAAGTTGCTTGACCTCCAAGTTCAAGCTTGTTGCCAAGCCAAGGACAACTCGAATAGAGGACATTTTGACTACAAGAGAAAAAACCTCATCGAAGTAGATGTCTTTCTTCTGAGCGAATCCCTTCATAACCAAGCTTGCTTTGTATCTTGGCTGTGAGTTACCTTCTTCAGTATTTAATCTGAACACCCACTTGTTTTTTTTAGAGTTTTTCTTCCCTATGGCAACTTGACTAAATCATAAGTATGATTTTCATCTAAGGATTACATCTCCTCCTGCATAGCTTTTAACCACTCCTCTTTATGCTCGTGGTATACAGCTTCTTGGTAGTTCTCCGGTTCTCCCTCATCAGTGAGCATCACGTACTCATTGGAAGAATATCTACGACTAGGTTGTCGTTCACGAGTTGATCTCCTCAATTGAGGTTCTAATGGGACCTGTTCAACAATTGGTTCAAGTTTAGTTGAAGTAGTCATACCTTCACTCCTAGATTCAGCTTGCTTGTTGATAAGAGGGGTGACTGGGCCAAGATCAACCGAGTATTCGTCTGTTGACGGAGATTTCTCGTGCTTCTCGAAGTCCTCGATTGTCTAATCTTCAAGAAATACCATGTCCCTGCTTTTGACTATTTTCTGGTTAATAGGATCCCAGAGTCTGTAACCGAATTCTTCATGTGCGTACCCCAAAAAAATACATTGCTTTGATTTCCCATCAAACTTTGATCTCTCATCCCTTGGAATGTGAACGAATGCTCTACAACCGAACACCTTTAAGTGGCCATAAGAAATATTTTTACCAGTCCAGACACTTTGTGGTACATCACCATTAAGTGGAGCTGAAGGTCATAGGTTGATTAAATCAATTGCCGTCCTCATTGTCTCACCCCAAAAGTGGTTTGGAAACTTTGCGTTGGAGAGCATGCATTTGATTTTTTCACATATGGTTCTATTTATTTGCTCCGTGACACCATTGTGTTGAGGTGTTTTTGGTACGAATATTTCTAGTTTGATCCCAAGGTTTTTGCAATAATCTCCAAAAAGTCCTTAGTATTTGCCACCGTTGTCCAAGCGTACACACTTCAATCACCTGCCTGTTTCTCTTTCAACCTTCATATGAAATTGCTTGAAGATTTCCTGCACTTGATCTTTAGTTTTCAAGGCAAATGCCCACACTTTTCTAGAGTGGTCATCAATAAATGTTACAAAATAAAGCGCACCTCCAAGTGTCCTAGTTTGTATTGTGCATACATCAGTATATATCAAATCTAAAATTTCAGCTTTTCTAGATGGTGGGGAATTGTGAAATGCTACTCTGTTGTTTTCCCATAATGCAGTCAACACAAGTATTCAACGGTGTAGCTTTTATTCCGAGTAAAAGTTGCTTTCTAGTGAGAATCTTAAGTCCTTTCTCACTTATGTGTTCGAGTTGCTTATGCCATAACTCGATGGTGACTCCTTTTCTAGTTACATTCACCTCTTCTCTACACAGCTTGAATTGTGTGATATAGACACAGTTAGTCTTTTCTCCTTTGGCTATCACCAAATTACCTTTGGTAAGCTTCCATTTTCCATCACTAAAGAAATTGATGTAACCTTCATCATCAAGCTTGCCAGCAAATATAAGATTGTGGCGTATGTCTGAAACATGTCTCACATCTTTGAGTAGTAGTCTACATGCAACATTAGTCTCCAAATAAATATTACCCATACCAATAATTTTGGACATACCTTTGTTTCCCATCTTTTCAAGTCCAAAATCACCAGTGATGTAAGATGTGAAAAGATCTTGACGAGTCGTGACATGGTAGGATGCGCCAAAATCAACTACTCATGTCGAATCTTGGGATGCAAGATTAATGGAATCATCACTTTGAATAATGATCACCTCATCTGCAATATTTGCAGTGTCATTCGTCTGGTTCTCGTTAGCTTTGTCGACGTTATGACTTTTTGATTTTTCCACCTTTAGCTTTTTGCATTCTCGGATGAAGTGTCCCAATTTACCATAATGATGGCACTTCTTGTCTCGTTTAAAGTTGGATTGGGACCTTCCTCGTTGCTGATTCTGAAAGTTTCGGCTTTTGCTCCTCCTTCTTCATTCTTGATTTTCTTGTTGGTTAATGACAAGAGCCTCGGACTCAGGGTTGACTCCACTCTCTTTTCGCCGGGATTGTTCATTCAACATTCTATCTTTTACCACATCCATGGTAAGCTTGCCATCAAGAGTCGAGTTACTGACCGACACAACAAGTGTGTTCCAGCTATTTGGCAAAGAGCTAAGCAGTAGTAATGCCTACAATTCATCATCTAATATCATATTCATAGAATTGAGTTGGTCTACTATACCTTGAACTCGCTTCCGAGACACTGCTGCCATCTTTGTATTTCAGATACACAAGTCGCTGCATGTGATTTGCTTTATTTTGCGCCGTTGTTCTTGCGTACATTTTCTCTAACTTTTGCCAAAGAACACCAGCATCATGCTCATTAGCAAAATTTTGAAAAATGCTCTTATCAATCCATTGTCGGATTTAAGCGGCACACTTCCGATTGAGCACCATCCATTCGCTTTCGGACATTGTCGTTGGTTTGCCACCAGAAGATGATGTCAATTTGGCTTCTACTATAGGATTAGACTCCTCGGACGTTGGTATTGGTACCTCCATCGATATCACAATTGGCCTCCAAAGATCTTTAATGTATAACAGATCCTCCATCTTTGGTTTCCAAATTGCATAATTGAATGCAGTCAATTTTATCATGTTGCCAAAATTTTCCTCCATTTAATTCTGCAAAAAAAAAATAATAAATAGAGCAACTTGCTTTGATACCATTTGTTGGGAAAAATATTTGTGGAAAAGGCCCAAATAATTTTTTCAGCTACTATTTATGTAAAAATTAAATAGGATAAAATACTAACTGAAAGCAGTAAAAATGAATAATAAATAACACAAGAATTTTAACGTGGAAAACCCTCCAAGGTGAAGGGAAAAATCACGGGACCGTAGTCTACTTCAAACTTCCACTATAATAAATAATGGAATACAACTTCACCCAAATGTGGATCTCTCTGTCTTTAATTTGTGGATCTGAACCTCTTACAAACTGGATAACTCACTTAAAGATAACTCTCTTTCTTGGAAGAAGAAAATTGTTTCTTCCGCTACACTGCTATGATATTCTTTCTTTTGTATGTTCTTCTCCGTTGAAAAGGACTCCTATTCATAGGAGCAAATGCAATCCCAATTGGAATTGTACGATACAAAATCACATAAATTTATCTCCTAATCTCTCATGATTTTGTATATATGAGAATATCACTTTGATTTCTTTCCCAATCTCCCTTGATTTTCTGGATGTGGAAGATCACGTTGATTTATCTCCCAATCTCTTTTGATATTTTGTTTTTCTTTTTTTCTTTTCTTTATTTTACACACTCACTACCGTACTACTACAAATGTACATAATTGCGTTGGCCTCTCCAATTGGGAGTGACCTACTCAACACCTTCTTCGCTAAAATTTGTGAAGTTGCATTACTATTCTAGGACCAAGTTCAAGAGGATCATAAGGAACCGGTCAACCGAGCAGTTCTCAAGTGTCCCTTACGTGGTAACTCTTCTTTGTTGCAGCCTCTACACTTGGTGAGTTCTACAAGATTCATAACAATTAGCACAGTATTACTAAGGCATTAATCGGCTTGATTTTCTATCTAATAAACCACACTCATGGGTATCTCTCTTTACTTATACATGGCTAAATGATTTCGTAGGTATGGACTATCGTTTGTGTCATCGGACAACCTTTTGTTGTTGATCATGTTGGAGAAAAGTTCCTTGAGAGTTTTGAAGTTGACAAAACATTTCCATCAGTCTAATCTGAAGACTTGCAGACTCTTCCATCAAAGTCTGAAGACTTCCAAACTGCCAGATTCAAGACCCAAAGTCTATCCTCATTGATAGTTTATAGACCATCGAAGAAGGCTTATTCAAAACTAAGTATTTCATTAAGGATTTGATTCTATCGACTGAAGAAGATCTCTTGGCTGGATATAGCATGTCAGAATCCATTATTCAAATTGAGATTGATTTGGAGATTTTGGATCCGTTGATTGACATAGTATACTTAAAAGGTTCTACTTATGGAAACCCATATCTTAATTATATGGGCGAGTAGGATTGGTAAGCTATCGTCATATTTCTTAAAGAACTTGAAATCTCCCTAATTGATTTTGTCTAATGGGTAGATTGGAAGAACTCCTTTGGTAAGTGCCAACGGGTGTGATGGCATGAAAAAGTATATAAGAAAGACGTTCTAGTTGTTCGAGTGTGTGCTCGATAGAAGAATTTTAAAGTCTGAAGCTATTTATTCTTAGTCAATTCATTTGTTGAACGAAATCTTATACTCAAAAGAGAGTTAATATCTTTGTGAGACCTTGAGAAAGTGTAGCAGAGTCTCTACATTGTGGAATCAAGGAAGAGCCTTACTGTAACAACTCTTTTTATTCAAAGTGAAATCCAACCGGTGAGCTCTCAGTGCAAAAGAGTGGACGTAGACTTGGATTAAGCCGAACCACTATAAATCTCTTGTTCTTATTCTCTTCCCTACGCTCTTTTACTTTGATCGTAACTTAATTTGTTTACAAGAGTTTAATTTTCTTTTCATAATCTATTACTGATTAGAGTTGCATACTTCACTTAGGGAAATTTGTTTTTACACCTATTCACCCCCTCTAGGTACTCGTATTAGCTTTCACAATTGGTATCATAGCTCGTGTACTCACTTAAGTTGAAGTGTTTTACTTTAGAGTTAAAGATCCATGGTTAGTATGTTAGCTCCAGGTTTGGTTGAAGGGCAAAACAATACCAGACCACCTTATTTTGATGGAAAAGAATACAATATATGGAAAAACAAGATGAAGGCATTCCTAAGATCAAAGGATCCTCTGGAATGGGACGTGGTAGACAAATGAATCATTCCTAAAACTGTAACAATCTTAGAAAGAGAAAAAGAAACTATTGAGTCTAGTGAAATGACTCAAGAAGAGATAACCAATAGACAAGCTCTTGATACAAAAGTAATTTATTCTTTATATTGTGCATTATCTCCTACTGAATATAACAAAATATCTTCTTGTGAAATAGCTAAAGAAGTCTGGGATAGATTACACATCACCTATGAAGGAACTGATCGAGTGAAAGAAACCAGAATAAACATTCTGCTCAGTCAATATGAAGCATTCAAAATGAAACTAGGAGAATCTATCATTGACGTGTTTAGTCGTTTTACAGAGATCGTGAATGGTCTTGAATATCAAAGTCAACCAATTTCTAGACCCATGAAGGTAAACAAGTTACTGCGCGGATTGTCCAATGCTTGAAATCACATAAAGACCTCAATAAGGGAAAAATAAAGAATCATGCCACTCTTTGTTGACAAATTGGTTGGGACTCTTTAGTCTTATGAAATGGAAAAAATCAATGAAGATGAAAATCCTAAAGGTAATAAATCCATTGCATTAAAATCTAATGATGATTCTGATGTCACAGATTATGAAGACGATATGAATGATGAAGAGTTTATTCTCATGATAAGAAGGTGCAGGAAATTGAACAAAAAAAGGAGAAGATTCAATCCAAATAAACAAAGTTTTCAAAAGCTACAAAATAAATCTGTTGAGGATGATGAGTCCAATAAAGATGTAGTTTGCTTTGAATGCAAGAAAAAGTGACACATCAGACCCAATTGTCCCCTTCTGAAGAGAAGAAAGGAAAAGCTGAGAAATATTAAAAGGCACTTAAAGCAAAAACTCGGAGTGATACCGAATGTAAGGAAAGTGATGATGATTATGTCAATATTTGTCTCATGACACAATCAGACTCAGATTCAGACTCCGAAACAGACTCAAACTCAAACAGTGAAATCGAGGTAAGTAATTTAAAAATCCCTACTAAAGTCTTTAAATATATTGATAAATTGTATCTTAGTCTCAAAACCTCTCTCAAAAGGATTTGCGAACTTAAAAGGGAAAATTCTACACCGAAACAACAGGAAAATGTTTAGAAAGAAAAGGTCAAAAGTTTGGACAAAAGTGTTACTACTTTGAAAAAAAAATGCAGATAATCTTTCAAAAGAAAATGCATTCTTCAAAAATGATATTTCAAGTATTTCTAAAAGATTTTTTATAGGATCTGAAAAACTTGAAAAAATTCTTTTAGCACAAAGACCTTACTTCAATAAATCAGGATTAGGAATGGCTGTTGAAACCATTCCTTTAATTGATTTTCCTAAAATAAAGAAAAGAATTAAGCAAAGACCTACAAGAGATTCATATAAAAATCATTTTCAAAAAGTTTTTGTAAACGTGTAGGCCGATGTGCTCTTAAATGTTCTAAATGTAATAGCTTAGATTATTTTGAAAAAGAATGTCCTATGGTATGGAAACCTGTTAAGGAAGTATGAACTACGTCTCAACAATGCATGTGCATGCTGCATTAGAGAACTTCCATATTGGCAAATTAGTGTGATGTAAATGAGTAGATATATTCTAATTGACTCATAATTCATTCGTCTAAGTTTTTATATGAAGTAAGTCTAATAGGATATATTCATGGGCTTGAATTTGGACTCCCCCATATAATCTCCCCAGCGAGGGTAAGGGATTCTGCTTCGTGCTTCAAACAGCTCCTCAACTAATACTCACTGCAAACAAGCTCCATAGCTAAGGTAGAGCTTCCCCTTGGCCTCCACGGCCGTGGAGCCTCCATTGCCGCGGAGATTTCTTCGGTTGTAGTCGCTTAAATAGCACACGTTATTTAGTCAACCGACATTTCTTTTCATGCCTTTGTTTCTGGAGTCACCTTTGAGGAATAAATTTTGGATTGGTGGTGGTGGTGAGAATTAACACGTTGATCAACCCAAGTTTGTCGAATCCTACGTTAAAGTCAGTGGCTCCATTATTCAGAGAAAAAGATTTGTTTGTAAAATCCATGCTCCCTATCTTATCATCGCATAAATGTCTTTTTGATTTATATCCAACTCATATCATAAGGAAAACGTCGAATGAATGTCAATTTAATCATGAAATAAAGTTGTGAACTCGATGCGCTCTCCACTGTATCATCAAAAGAGACAAGGATCCTTTCCATTCCACGATGGATGCTGTGAATTCTTAGTCGCTCTTAGAAACTGGGGGTGAGGTGTCATCGATTCAAAATGTTTAAATTAATTCAACCACTTAAAGACCATTCAAACTCCATCAAGAAAAAGATGTTGCAATACGATTATTTGCTTCAACAGTAACCCCACTCCCCATTAGTGGATTATAAATATTACCAAAACAAATATAGATGCAACGTTCCACTAAGAATGTGTGATCGATGTCACCTTCTAATCTAACTTTAAACAATTATGGCTAACTTTTCAATTACTGAAACATCCGCTTCGGACAGGAACTCCTGCTTCACCTCTTCAATTAAATATTCTAAGCTCCAATTCAAATTTATAAGAATCCATTTTGGAAAAGAAGAGAAAGTTCCACTAATCTTTGTCTGCTCTCGTCATATTAGAGTTGGGTTTCTCTATATATGAACGAACCAGAGCTATTGACGTTGCCAAATTAGAAAGGCCTTCAACTTCAGAGCAGATTTGCTGTTGTCACTTCGCCTTGTTTACTTTCTTGTCACTTGCTTTTGACCTGGGGAAAGCCATGGACATTCTCCGTTTCTCGTGCGGCATTCTCGGTACCGCGTTTCACATTCCAATTTCTGCATTTCTTCTTGTCTTTCGATTCCGTCCTCTTTCGTCACTTCACTTGTTCTCAGCTTTAATGTCGCACGCTTTCCCTGTTTCCAATATAGGAAATGCAGTCGGTCTGTTCCTTTTCTTGGCGCCTATGTAAGTCACAGTGTATCTGTTTGCTAAGTTATCATACCGTCTTCTTCACTAAAACTTGTGAAGTTGCATAATTATTCTAGGACCACGTTCAAGAGGATCGTAAGGAGGCGGTCAACGGAGCAGTTCTCAGGCATCCCTTACATAGTAACTCTTCTTAGTTGCAGCCTCTCCACTTGGTGAGTTCTATAAGATTCGTAAAACTTAGCACAATGTTACTAAGGCACTAACCGGCTTGATTTTCTATCTAATTATCTAAACTCGTGGGAATCTCTCTATACTTAGAAATGGCTAAATGATTTCACAGGTATGGACTACCATTCGTATCACCGGACAACCTTCTGTTATTAATCATTAGTGGCATAGGAGTTGTGATTGAGCTCACGTATGTTTGGATCTTCATCACATACGCACCAAAGAAGGAGAGTCAAAAGATCATGGGACTCTCTGGTCTTGCTCTGATTCTTGTCTTATCATTTGCCTTTGTCTCCCTCTTCGCCCTGCATGGCAAGACCCGAAAACTCTTCTGTGGCATCATGCTCGACATTTTCTCTACCCTTACGTATGCTTCACCTCTATCAGTCATGGTAAGAACTACTGTAATGTTAGATATAAAATACATTTCGCACTATAGTCTGACAGTTTATGCTTTTGGAGTAAAGGATTATGCACTCAATTTAGATCTAGAATGCATCTTACATCTTAGAACATGTCATCATCAAAAGGATATGTGAACTAGTATCAAAAGTTCAAAGCGTATTTGAATTATACAATTGGTTTCATCTGTTCCAGTTGGTTCATACAGATGTTGGTGATTAAGACGAAGAGTGTGGAGTTCATGCCTTTTATGTTATCGTTGTCCTCCTTCTTATGCGGCATCTTTTGGCTCGCATATGGCCTTCTTAGTCAGGACCCCTTTCTCATCGTAAGCATTCACCTTATATCATAATTGAGTGAATGTGTAAAGTGAGTATTCGAACTATGTTAGGTAATGACTTGGTTTATTTGAACTCGATAGTTATAAGAAAATCTTCGTAATGGCGTTGCAGGTGCCCAATGGACTGGGGACTGGACTGGGAATTGCCCAACTGATCTTGTATGCAATGTATGGCAAGAACCAGAGTCAAACAAAAAACGAGGTTAGGGATGAATTCGGGGAGATGGATCTTGAAAAGACAGGTCAAAATGAAGAAACGGAGTTGCCACTCTCAAGCTTCACCGCTTCTTGCAAAAACTGACCAGCTTTCTTGAATGTATTATTATTCAAAATTAAGTGGTGACGGACTTAAGTGATGAGGTTATCGGCTCAATGAGATTTGACAAAGATCATCTTTCCTTTTCATTCCCTCTTCTATTTTTCGGGTTTTGACTTTTATCCTACAGAGTTCGCCTTCCTTACTCTCCTCAGTACATCAGCTGTGAGACAACTCAAGTAATGCCTTATTTGTCAAAGGCCTTCACTGGTTCATAAGTCATGTTCACCTCAAAATGGTCACTACATTATATGGTTATTCAAAACGCACCTTTTCAAAATTGGCACGTGTGGGAGGTCGTTACACTCTCTCCCTCCTTAAACCCTCAAACCCCACTACTATCATTGATAATTAACTCAAAATCCACACCCCCTCGCCCCTTCTCTCAACGATGGTGACGAGTTCCTACTAAGATGGACGTGTGATTTGTTTTAAAAAGCTCTTACATCGGAGAAGGTGTTTTGTGTAATAGTTAATATATCATAGTTAGTTCATAACTCATTGGTTAAGCTTTTGAGTGAATGTGAGTCTAACTAGATATGTTTACAAGCTTGAACTTAGGCTTCCCTTTGGTGATCTCTCCATGTGAAAGATATCGAGTTTCAACCACACGGTACCAAATAAATGATACTAGAATCAATGGTAATTGGGTAGGACTCTAGTCTTTTTCGTGTTTGGTAAATATCTCAAGTAAGTAATCTCAGGACCAATGTGGCTTCCAAGCAATCTTGATGGTTCGGTCCAATGAAAGGAACTCAGTGGGCATGTTGTGTAGTAACACGATCTCAATGGCAATCTTCATTTTCAAACTAGAGAAAGAGATCGGGGATGAAGGTGAACATTAGGGATTCAAATTGAGATCTAAAATGATACCTTAATTAAGAAGATGTCGAGCTCGCATGTAAGAGGGAAATTGTTGAGACGCACGTTGGAATTTGGCACTCAAACACAACAAAATAAAGAGTGTAAAAACATGAAAGAGAAATTGAGATATAATGTTTATCATATTTCATTTTTAAACTAGGGATACATCCAACAGATGATTTCACTACAATTAGCACATCTTACCCCTCTATTACAATCCTTAATTACCAAAAAAAAAAAAAAAAAAAGAGATTATATATAAGTAGCAATAGTTATTCATGGGCCCAAATTCAGGATAATCAATCAAATACAGGCTCCAATTATAAGAGCCCTCTAGTGGCCGAGGGAGCTACCCCTAATTCCCCATCGAGGTGGCCTTAGGACCCTTGCCCACTCATCAGAGAGCGGAACTCCCATGTTTTCTTATCAATGGGAAGTATGAATTACATCTCAACAATGCAAGTATTTATTACATTAGAAATCCTCCATATTAGTGAATTGACGTGATGTGAATTAGTAAATATATTCTAATTAGCTCATAACTCATTACCTGAAGTTTTTTAATAAAGTAAGTATAACCGGATGTGTTTATGGGCTTGGATTTGGAACACCAAGATAATCTCCCCAGTGAAGGTAAGGGACTTCTGCTTCATTTTCGAAATAGCTCCTCAACTAATACTCGTTACAGAGAAGCTCCATATCTAAGGTAGAGCTCCCCTTGGCCTCCATGGCCATGGAGCCTTCATTGCCACTGAGATTTCTTCGGTTTTAGTAACTTAAACAGCACACTTTATTTAATCAACCGACATTTCTTGTCATGCCTTTGTTTCTGGAGTCACCTTTCGGGAATAAATTTTGGTGGCAGTGGTGGTGAGAATCAAAACGTTCGGCAACCCAAATTTGTCGAATCCTACTTTAAAGTTAGTGGCTCTATTCTTCAGAGAAAAAGATTTGCGTGTGGAATCCATGCTTGCGATATTATTATCGCATAAAAGTTACTTCAATTTAGATCCAGCTCAGACCACAAAGAAAACGTTGAAATGAATGTCAATATAATCATGAAATAAAATTGTGAATTCTACATGCTCTCCACTTGATTGATGGTACAATATCCACCATATTATCAAAAGGGACAAGGATCCTTTCCGTTTGGCGATGGATCCCATGTATTCTTAGTCACTCTCAGAAACTCAGAGTGAGATATCATCAATTGAAAATGTTCTAATTAATTCAAACACTTAAACACTATTCAAACTCCATTGAGAAAAAGATGTTGCGCTAAGATTATTCGCTTCAAAAGTAACCCAATTCCCCATTGGTAGATTATAAAAGTGACCAAAACAAATATTTACGGAACGTTCCACTAAGAAAGTATGATGAATGTCACCTTCTAAGGAACGTATGATGAATGTCACCTTCTAATCTAACTTCTAGCAATTATGGCTAACTTTTCAATTACTGAAACATCTGCTTCGGACAGGAACTCTTGCTTCACCTCTTCATTAAATATTCTAAGCTCCAATTCGAGTTCACCGGAATCCATTTTGGAAAAGAAGAGAAAGTTCCACTAATCTTTGTCTGCTCTCGTCATTTTAGAGTTGGGTCTCTATATATATAAACAAACCAGAGCAAATCTGGTGTATTCAGTTCATTATTGCATTGCCAAAGTAGTAAGGCCTTCAACTTCAGAGCAGATTTGCTGTTGCCACTTCGCCCTATTTACTTTCTTCTAACTTGTTTTTGACCTGGGAAAAGCCATGGACATTCTCCGTTTCTTGTGCGGCATTCTTGGTACTGCGTTTTACATTCTAACTTCTGCATTTCTTCTTGTCATTCGGGCCCTGTCCTCTTTCATTGTTTCACTTGTTCTCGGCTTTAATGACGTGTGCTTTCCCTGTTTCCAATATAGGTGATGTAGTCAGTCTGCTCCTTTTCTTGGCACCTATGTAAGTTACATTGTATCTGTTTGCTAAGTTATCATCCTGTCTTCTTCGGTAAAACTTGTGAAGCTGCATTTCTATTCTAGGACCACGTTCAAGAGGATCATAAGGAACCAGTCAACCGAGCAGTTCTCAGGCGTCCCTTACGTGGTAACTCTTCTTAGCTGCAGCCTCTACACCTGGTAAGTTCTTCAAGATTCGTAACAATTATCACAATGATACCAACGCATTAATTGGCTTGATTTTCTATCTAATAAACCAAATTCGTGTGTATCTCTCTACACTTATAAATGGCCAAATGATTTTGCAGGTATGGACTACCGTTCATGTCACCGGACAACCTTCTGCTTTTGATCATTAGCGTCATAGGTGTTGTGATTGAGTTCACGTATGTTTGGATCTTCATCACATACGCACCAAAGAAGGAGAGGGCGAAGATCATGGTACTCTCTGGTCTTGCTCTGATTCTTATCTTAACATTTGCCCTTGTCTCCCTCTTCGCCCTGCACAGCAAGACCCGGAAACTCTTCTGCGGCATCATGCTTGACATTTTCTCTACTATTACGTATGCTTCACCTCTATCGATCATGGTAAGAACTACTATATTCTTAGATAAAAATTATATTTCGCCCTATATTCTAACAGTTTAAACTTTTGTAGTAAACGATTACGCACTCAATTTAGATCTAGAATGCATCTTAAATCTTAAACATATCTTCATCAAAAGGACAGGTTGGCAAGAATCAGAAGTTCAAAGTGTGTTTGAATTACGTGCTCGGTTTCATCTGTTCCATTTGGTTCGCACAGATGTTGGTGATCAAGACGAAGAGTACAGAATTCATGCCTTTTTTGTTACCGCTGCTCTTTTTCTTATGCGGCATCTTTTGGCTCGCATATGGCCTTCTGAGTCGGGACCCCTTTCTCATCGTAAGCAATCATCTTATATCATAATCGAGTGTCTTGGTAGAGTGAATATTTAAACTATGTTAGCTAAACAACTTGGTTTATTTGAACTTGATAGTTCAGGAAGACATACGTAATGGTGTTGCAGGTGCCTAATGGATTGGGGACTGGACTTGGATTGCGCAATGATCTTGTATGCTAAGTACCGCAAGAACCAGAGTCATACAAAAAACGAGGTTAGGGATGAATTCGGGGAGATGGATCTTGAAAAGACAGATCAAAATGAAGAAACCGAGTTGCCCCGCTGAAGCTTCGCCGCTTCTAGCAAAAAATGGAGCAGCTTTCTTGAATGTATTATCGTTCAAAAATTAAGTGGCTTGGGACTTACATGATGAGGTTATCACCTTCCTTTCTCCAATGTGATAGATGCTGCCTTCAGTAGTACATCAGATGTGAGACAACTCAAGTATGGCAATATTTGTGAAAGGCCTTTATTGATTCATAAGTCAGCGTTCACCTCAAAATGGTCACGCTTTACATGGTTATTCAAAATGCTCCTTTTCGAAATTGGCACGCGTGGGATCAGGTCGTTACACTCTCTCTTCCTCCTTAAACCCCCTACTGTCATTGTCACTTAACTTGCAATCCCCAGCATCAAGTCTCTCTCTCTCTCTCTCTCTCTCTCTCTCTCTCTCTACGGTGGCAATGAGTTCCTATTGAGATGGTCGTGCAAATTATTTTAGAAAATTCTCATATTGGAGAAGGCATTGTGTAAAACAATCAATATATCATAATTGGTTTATAAATCATTGATTTAAGTTTTTGAGTAAAAATGGGTCTAATAGAATATGTTCACGAGCTTGGACTTAGGCTTTCTCCCCACTTGAAGGATATCAGCTTCTGCTACACACTTTCAAATAAATGGTACTAAAGCCGATGATAAATTGGTAGAAGTCTCATTTGTTTAATGTTTGGTAAATATTACAAGTAATCTTGGGACTAACATGGCTTCCAAGCAATCTTCATGGTTCAGTCCGACAAAAGAAACTTGGTCGGCATGTGGTGTAGGAACACGGCTTCGATCACAATCTTCATGTTTGGTCTGGAGAAAGAGATTGAGGATGAAGGCGAACATTGGAGAGTCAAATTGAGATGAAAAATTACACCTCAGTGAAATTGAAGCGGACATAATACTAAGCTCGCATGTGAGAAGGAAATTGTTGAGATACATGTTAGGATTAGGCGCACAAACATAACAAAATGGAGAGTAAAAGTGAGAAAGAGAAATCAAAATGGAAAGTTTGTCTTAGTTTACTCTTATGCTAAAGTTATATCCACTAGAGGATTATATTATAATTAACATCTCATGCCCCTCTATTACAACCCTTAATTAAAAAAGAAAAAGATTACGTATAGGCCGCTCTAGATATTTATTTGTCAAAAGTCAAACTATCAATAAAATATGGATTCAAATTATAAAACATCATTGTGCTGAGAGATCACCAGCGATGGCATCATGTCTGTTGACCAAAACCATTCTACAACCATCCCCTCCCCCGCATGCGGGCGTGCGCAAGGTGTCGAGCTGTACTATAAAAGTAACGGCCGTTCACGTGGAGAATGGCAACCCCGATGGCCAGAGCCTACCAAGGCAATAGCAGGGCCGGATGTGGCGCTGTACATAGGAGAGAGAATGAGAGGGCGACAGGAATTAGGACGCGGAGGCACTTTCTGATTTAGACAAGCACATTTATGAATGAATTGTCCACATGTCAGATTCTGGTGTACAGGACAACCTATGTGAATGGGGTACGCGACGCATCTCAATCCAACATTAAATAGGCAAGACAGCTACAAAAACGATCAAACTGGAAGAGAAGACTAGTTTCGCTTTCTGTAATCCGACAACTCTTGTATTGCATGCCCGACGATATGACATGATTGAAAATGAACAAAGAAAGCCTCTCAAAAGCAGCCTTTATTCCGTTTTCCTTCGGTTGAACAGAAAAGATTCAAGGTAAAAAAAACGGAAAAGAGACTCACAGAAAAAGAAAAGAGTTGAATGTTTTGCGGATTTCCTCTTTCCTGGTGATCAATCATCCAAGGAAAAACGAGCTTCATCTGTCTAATCACAGAGCTATCTATGATCCGACTGTCTCTTTTCAGCCCCAGTTAGTGCTGAGAAAGAAATTCATATATACAGAGAAGTGCTTGAAGAATTAGAAGTACAACGCTGGAATTTGGCATCGGGTGCCAAACCATTAGCACTGAGAACTGATTCTGAAAGTGGTCTTTTGACCAATCGATTTGGGAGGGTCGCTATTAAGATTGAACTCACAAAGCACAATTCCTCTGGAGCACATCGAATGATCCGAGTTGAATCAACAAAAGTAGTCCTAAATCAAGCCTATACTGCTTTTCAATTTGTTACAGTAAAAATGTTGTTTCAACATATGTAGTTTTTGTTACTGTTATCCTACTGTTTAATCTGTGTCATGCATGCGTACACCAGCTTAGACGTGAGGGAAGATGATCAGAAAGCGATAATGTTATATAATTTTCTTCTGTTAAGATGCATTTTTTTATTGATCTATTGTTTATTTGTTAAATTTCAGATTGATCTTTTAACATTGTTATTTGTGAAATATTAGTTTAATACTATTCATTTGTGAAATATGAATCAAATATAAGATAGACGCCTCCACATTATAAAAATTTTCCAAAACCTCATGATAAATAGATTTGTCTAGACTCTTACCTTTTACCAAAAAAAAAAAAAAAAAAAAAAAGATTTGTCTAGACATATAATTTATAGGTATTTCCAAATAGAATCGATATCTTCGTAAACAATTATTTTGAGTCTTTATTTCTAAAATATGCAAAATTATATTATTCTTTTGTGCATCGATTGGAGACTTATAACCAAAATGTGTCTAAAAATTAGTGATGCAGATTGTGATACCATATGTTCGTTTAAGATCTATAATAAGTATGAGAATTAGAGATTCAAAATCAAAATACTAACATATGTACAAGAATTAGCAAGGCGGAATTAGATTATTGCGAGAATTAAAGATTTACTAAAATGATCATTAAAAGCATATAATTGAGTAAAGCCCACACATAAGCATGTCTTGTGACTTAACTTCGCGTTAAAAAAACCCACTTTTAGAATATGAGATTGCCTTTCACCAATCTAAAAGCTTAACCTATCAGGTGGTTTGACATCGCTTGAACATATTCTCCTCATATGTACTGTTGAATGAAGTTTTGATTACCTAAAAAGAATATTAGTATGAGATCAGTTTTCATCACAATGGAAGAACGATAGTCACATGGATTCACAAAAATCCCGTCGATAGGACACCGGCGACACTTCTAACTCAGCAAAAAACTTTAATCGATGAGCAAGCATTGCATAGACTCATTCACCATGAGGAGCAAAATTATTTTAATAAATTAATGCACCCAATAATGGTCTTTTCTTTATAATACAACATCTCAATCTGAAATGTTTGACGAAATGGATGGTCACGGTTCATGCATTTCCCTATTATGTCACATCTAACGCATGCTTATGCGTAAGAAAAATTTTGAAGCATGGGACTCCAGGATAAGGGCCGGCAAAGTAATGCAAATTGCCAAAAGGATACGGATAAACTGAGTTAATATAACTTTTAGGAAGCGATAATTGACACATAAACATGATCCAATGTCATATCAGAAGCTTTCTCCTTTCGTTAATATGCGCTAGCTTGATTTGGCCTAGTAGAGCAAGTACCCACAACAAGTTTGTGGTCGGAGCTCAACATGATCCAAAGGCATAAACATGATCCAATGTCATTTAGATTCACCAAACGGATGCTCAGGTTAGATATAGGTGGATAAAAAATAAACCCGACCTGAATTAATTCGCACTTTCTATAATTTTAGTAACACAAACTCAACTTGACTGAAACCTAACTCATACCTAACCTAATGTGTGCTCTGGTTCTTTTCACTTTTCCCTCATATACTGACAAAAAAACTAATCAATTGAAAACAACTTAAACAAGAAAAAAAATAGCAAATAAAAAAATTAATGAACTAATTGAGGAATCAAGAACCAGAACGCATCCTGTTATTTTCTCTTGAAAATTCATATAAGTTACCAAAGGAGACCAACCCTGAAGAGGAATATGTGACATTAATTTAATCCGATGTCCTTTGCTATCTTGTGGATTTTGCTATAGGCATAATCTAAGGCTCAAAAACACTTCAACACAAGAACAGTTGTAATTCCATAATTCTCCTGAATCATAATAAATTTCTTTACGGTAGGCTCTTCCTATGAAGTAGGTACTGACAAACCACACCACTTAAATCTCCGGTATCTTTGCTATTTCCCACAATCAATTTTGTCATCTCGCATTCGGTTTGACTTGCAAGGTTATGCTAGTTTTTTTATTATTTCATAACACTTTTATTCCTTTGGTATCGGAATTATTCCCGCCACGCACTCGCACTGCGCTCAACTCTTCATGGCCAGGGGGGTTTGGTTTCTCTCCGTATAAATCAGATGCCCCATCCCCCTCTCTTCTCAGCTCATGAGCTCTCCAACTCTCCAAATTAATTCTGGTCAAACCTCAAGTCTGAAATCGAAAACTAATCATGGGTCCTCTTCGTTTCGCGGTCGGCATCATCGGTAGGTTTTCTTCTCTTTACATCTCTTCTTTTCTTTGCCAATACTTTCACTTTTTTTTTTCTTTATTCGGTAGAAATTTGATATCCGGCAACAAATTTCAGTCGCCTCCACAAGATGGTTTCCAGCGGTTGAACATCTAGTTCTATCACCTATTTTAGGCCACTAACCAGTTTTAGTGAATAAAATTTTTTTTCAAAAAATCTAAACCTATTGCACTTTTGTCAGTTGAGTTCTAAATTTTTCAATTTTTTCAATTAAGTTATAAACATTTCCACTTCTCACCAATTGAGTTTATCCGTCCAATTTTAACCAAAAATCGCTGATGTGAAAGCCAACAATGTTACTTAGGAATGTCGGCATTGATATGAATAAATTTTAATATAATTTTAATTATTTTTTTTACGTTTTTCTCCTTTTCTCTTTTTTTCTTTCTTTTCTTATTTGCTTCTTCTTCTTCTTCTTCCTTTTGCTGGCCACCGGGCTGACTGGCCTTGCCTGCCACAGGCTGGTTTCCAGTGACTGAACATCTAGTTCTATCACCTATTTCAGGCGACTAACCAGTTTTAGTCACCAAGAGTATGTACACTTCCAACGGGAAAAAAAAAATGGTTCGTCACGATTTTTTGGTCGCCAAAGAGCTACTTTTATGTAGGAATAATCGTCATTTTATTAGCATTTGTATTGATTATCTTCTCTTCCCTTGGTTTTCTCTTCAGCAAATGCAACTGCGCTTCTCATGTACTTGGCACCAACGTAAGTCGTTCCCCTAATACAGACAAAGACATACATTTGATTGTGATTTTGATTATTTTTCTTTTCCTGCGCATCGTGTCGAATGCATCTTTCTTTCGGTTTTTTTTAGTTTGATTCTATGTAGAAAACCTTGTTGCATAGTTCTTGTTTATAGACAACCTTGCTAGTCACTTTGTCCTTGTTTATATACAAAACCATGTCGGTCACGTCGCTCCTTCTCCGTTAGACAACCTTGTTATCCTCGTTTGCCTCAGAGGTTGCTGCTGCCCCATCAAGGTGGTTTTAACGTGATCAATGAGAACTTTAGCTCCATTCATATTATTAGAAACCCCGATCTAATATAGAATATACCCTAACATCAACTCTTCCGTGCAAGCCAAATTAAGAATGAATGAGACATGTGAAAATTGACTAACAAAAGCTGCCACAAAAACGAAATAAACTAGGACAGAATCTGACTTTAACACCATGTAAAAAATGTTACCCAAAAAGTTAAGTTTATAGGTGAAATAGATAATATGTCCGTATATGAAGAGCATATGAACCATGTAGAAAAGCAATACATGATGCTTTTAACGCGTTTATTCTGTGAATTGATTATTACTATTTTGAATTTGTGAAATACAATCTTGGAAAATGATGTTGTAGGATTACATTCAAGAGGATAATACGGAGCCGCTCGACCGAGCAGTTCTCGGGCACTCCATACGTGATCACTCTGCTAAATTGTCTTCTCTATTGCTGGTACGCTTCTAATGATGCCAGAATTGGGGCATAGTTTCATGGTCATATCATTGTTTTTTTCTTTTCCCCTGAATTTGATCGTTTTTGGTAAAAGACAACGCAACCCTCCGTAAATGCGACTCATGGACTTTTGTCGCCCGTGGGCTGATACTCACATGTAATCTCCTTAACGACAAAACTAAGAATCAAACGCATGCTCATATGTTTTGGCCTTAACTGATGTCAAGAGTATAAAAATGTAGCTTTACTAGATTAGTTAATAATTTGACGTGGCAGACTCTCAAGGAATATATAGAGGTAACACCAGACGTTAACTTGACAAATATGTTATGACTCTAGTTAGGTTCTAACCTAAGGAAAGTCTAAATTTTATCTAACTTTCGTGGTGTTTTTTTTTTTTTTTTTCATGAGAAGATGAAATCTGAAAAGCCCTTGAATTTGGGTATGATTGTGCAATAACTCTCAAACTTAGAAAAATTAAAAGTTACCCTTTCAAAGTTTGGTATCGTTGCATGATAGCTTCAAAAGTTTTATAAATCATAGAACACCCCCCTCAACTTTGATTACCTTTTCCCCCTTCAGTCTGCTAATCTTTCGAGTTTGCACGGTTGCATGTTAAGTGTTACCTAAAAATGGAATTTGACGTTTCCTTTTTCTTGACTATAATAACCTCTTTTAGATGGTTAATGAAGTTAAGAAAATAGAGAGGATGCATGACTGATGAAGTTAAGAAGACTCAGTAAAGGTTATTATGGTCAAGAAAACTTGCTGAGTTTTTTTTTTTTTTTAGTGATACTTGACTGGTATGCAAACAGAAAACTGAGTGACCGCAACAAAAATCCAAATTTAAATAGGGGTAATTTGTAATTTTCCAAAGTTCGAGGCCTCTCGTGCGGCGGTGTCCAAGTTCAATGGCCGAGGGCCATCACGCGACAATGCCAAAGTTTTTGAGTGTTGTTGGGCGGCAGCAATTATCCCTTCTTTTGTTTGTCCTCAAACTCTTTTTTCATATTTTAAAAAATTTCAAATAAGAGTTAGAAGTGTTATCATTCTCTTAAATAAAAATTTCAAATGAATTTTGTTTCAAATAAGAGTTTAAAGTAATTATATCAGTTTGAAAAAATGGCATAACCTCTCAAACGGAAGGGCATCTTCGCCTTTTAATTTAAAATTTTTCTATATATTTTTTTTTTTATTTTTTTTCTTTTTTTCATTTTTTCCCCTTCCTTCTGCCGACTATAGCGGAGGTTGCCAGACTAACTTAGGTGAGGGCCACCCTCGCTAATGTTGGGCAAAGGACGCCCTTGCCTAGGTTGGTGAGGGTAGCCACCATTGATGTAGGATGAGGGCATTCCTTGCCAAATCTAGCAAGGGTAGCCATCACCCTCGCATGTCTTTGCCAACTTAGGCTAGGGTTGCCCTTGCCAATGTCGCGGGAGTGCCACCCTCGCCCCACGTTAGCAATGGCATCCCTCGCTTGAGGCAGACCATTGACGACGATGGTTGGGGGACGGAAGAGAAAAAAAAAAGAAAAAAAAGAAAAGAAAAAGGAAAAAGGAAAAAAAAAATCAAAAAGGTAAAAAAATATAGTTACAATTTTTTTGATCAAAATACCCTTCTCCAATGGTTGGAGTAATCAACGACAAGCCAAATGCCTTTATTTGAGAAGATTTGGCAATTTCATGCCTTTATTTGAAATGATTTGATCATTTTAGACTCTTATTTGAAAAAAGATGGCACTTCAAGGCCTTATTTAGAATTCTTCCTTTTGAACTTTTTAAGCCCCTCAATGTACACTCCGAAGCCCTTCATCATCAAAACGATTAGTAATTCCTCTAATTTGTTTCCGGGTCGCTGTTGCTCAAAAGTCAACATACTTGGCATTGGAAAATGAGTCGTTTGCTTAACTTGGTATTTCCGATCGCTTGTAATTGTTTATCGGTCCGTCTCCATTGACAAAGCAATCCCCTGTCGTGTATCATCCTCTCTCTCAATTCGTTGCAAAGCAACAGCGGACAACTCTCGTGCCTTCCACCGCCACCATCATCGCAACACCTGAACCCTCACCACCACCAAGCCAACCAGCCTTCGTGGACGACGACCCTTTCCCTCTTCACGGCGCCTCTCTCTCTCTCTCTCTCTCTCTCTCTCTGTCTTACCTCTCCGTGCTTGTGGGTGCCTCTTTCACTGCCCTCTTTCCATCTCTCATGACCTCTTTCGCCTTCCTTAATGTACCTCACTCACTTCCCTTCTTCCCATCTCTCATGAGATTGACGCCGACTCCGAACCATATCGCTGATGAGAGAGAGAGAGAGAGAGAGATTTGTCGCAAACCTAGGAGGAGATGATGACGGAGGACGAAGGCCGGCGGGTCGCGCCAATCTAGAGGAGGAGGCGAGGACTTCATCGGCTTGTGGAGGGAGGCGACCACAGGTTATCGTTTGGTCCCGCATTGTGCCGGGCCTTAAGGTCGGCATACATGGGTCTCGATCGATGAATGGGACAAGTGATGGGAGCATTTTTGGAGGTAAAGGATTCCCGTCCCTACTGATAACGGTTCAAACCCTTGAATAGCCTCGATGACGAGGTCTTCTAAGACCTTCCCACCTTGATCGCTTTGTGATTGATCAGGGATGGGCATGCCACCTCGCCATGGTGGAATTTGCCCCACCACCCACCCCCCTTGCGCGGGGCGCAAGGGAGAATAGGGCCCGACAACATGCCGGCCCGTTTTAAATGGAAGTTTTTACTAAATTTTTTAGAGGTGAAAGCTTAAAATATAAAGTCGAAGGACTGCTTAGGATAAAGTTCGAAGGTCTCATGCGTTTTGACGATTCATTTTTGGAAAGTGACAAACTTCATCCTCTTCAGAAACGCTTCATTTATAATTGTGTCATTGTCAAGTTTCTTCTCACAATCTATTCGTCAATCCAAGGGCGTTTTCTGGGTTTAAACGATTACACGTTTTGAACTAGGAAATGGAATCCTCACGTGAACTTTGGTCAAAAAGTAAATGGAAACTTAGAATATGTTTACGATACTATACATCAGTTTTGCCATCATTTTATTCCAGATAAAAGCTTAGATCTTTGCAGGTACGGCTTGCCGTTTATTTCCCCGAACAACATTCTGCTATCAACCATCACCGGGACCGGAGCCATTATTGAGTCCACATATGTGCTAATTTTCGTCATCTACGCTCCCAAGATGGAGAGGACCAAGATTCTCGGACTCGTCGCTCTCGCTGTCGCCATATTCTCTACCGTCGCCCTCGTCTCCTTCTTTGTGTTAGATGGAAAAACCAGGGAACTCTTCACCGGCGTATTCGTTGACATTTTCGCCATTGCCATGTTTGCTTCGCCTCTTTCAATCATGGTAAGTGCGTCCGTAATATCCTAGCCGTTTGTGTGATTCCAAGTTAAATGCCTAATCAAAACGTTGTGTTCGACCTTATTACTTTGGCTTTTCCTTGTTTTTGCGTGTAGCGATTAGTGATCAAGACAAAAAGTGTGGAGTTCATGCCTTTTTTCCTATCGCTATTCGGCTTTTTGTGTGCGGTTAGCTGGACCGTTTTCGGCCTGATTAATCGTGATCCCTTTGTCATCGTAAGTTAACCACCTTTATTACACGGCAATCAAATTACTTAGCCTTCTACATGCCAAGAGCTCCCAAGAACTTCCACATTGCACAATTGATGTGATAAAATGAGTAATCATGGTGATGTAGGTGCCGAATGCACTTGGATCAGGGTTGGGAATTGCTCAAATGATCTTGTACGCAATATACCACGAGCGCAGTCGTCAACATGACAATGTTGTGAAAGATGGGCCCTTGGAGATGGATTTGCAGATAACCCTCGAGAAGCAACAACCAGAAACTCATCAGCTAGAACATGGCCGAATTTTGTGAGTGTACTCGCGCGAGAAGAAAAAGACGAATTTGTGCATAAAATAGGCCTCTTCAAAGATGGGTGTAGCGCTCTCTCCCCTCGAGAAGCGACAACCAGAAACTCATCAGCTAGAACATGGCCGAATTTTGTGAGTGTACTCGCGCGAGAAGAAAAAGACGAATTTGTGCGTAAAATAGGCCTCTTCAAAGATGAGTGTAGCGCTCTGAGTTTCAACTTTTCTTCGTCTCTTCAACTTCTAGAGGGTAGAGATTTTACCTAAATCTCTCCCTCCCCTCCCTAATTGCTTTCCACTTATTTTTTATTGTTTCTTTCTTACTCTCCCAATCTAGTTTGAAATCTTGGAGTTTCGCTCTCTCGATGTTAGACATGAGAGTTTTTTTCTCCAATCTAATTCTAGATTTAAGAGCTTTAATGAATAAGTATTCCTGTCTCCGGTTTCAATAATATTCACAAGACTTTCAATGTGTTTTTGTTAAAAGTTTTGGCATCGCATATGCTAAAGGGTTCACTCTTATAGGTGTGAGATCTGATTTTGTCAGCATGCTCATGTTGCTTTCATATGGTGCTAGTGTTGAGAATGCCAATCTTAGGTGCACACCAACAAAAGGTAAAACCATAACTATATATATAGAGATTATGACATGTGCTCATTATTGATAATGATGTGTGATTTAGTGATTAATCATTGATCTTTTCTCTTAAATGCAATCAAAACTCTGGTCTTGAAGAATGAGCATGCGATTATCTTTGCCAATTATGCTTTGATGGTATACCTTAATTTTTGGTTTGTAGTTTGTTTTAGAGCCCTTCATGCTTGCCTTATTCCAATGACTTTTAAGATTTCATATAAATCATTTCATCTATTATTTTGGTAATGAATGTATATTTATTTTAACAAGAAAAGAAGAGGATGTGTGTAGCTTAATAATTGCGTTTGTTCAAGGTAACTAAAAAGATGGGCCACTTTGTTAATTCGTGGAAAATCTTCTTTCAACTTTTGTAAATTTCATTTTGTACCAATATCTTCAATTAACAAGAGATATAGATAACCACGACGTTTTTTAATAGTCACCCGTTCATTAATATCCCGTCCAAATTTCTAATGGAAAGTGGCGTGTTACATCCGCAATATTATCTACTAAAGATTCAATATTGATCTAAACCCAACTGCTTACTAGAGTCAGATAACTTGAGTCTGCTAATCTATCTCCCTGGCGCTTCTCCCCTTTCCTGGGAGGTCGCACCTCTTATCGCCGAGTGCAACGCAGTGTTGACTGGGTTCTCCGATTTAAAGCCCACTTCCGTTTAGAGCCCAATAAACTAGTAGATTGGGCTATTCAAGCCCAAAAATGTATAGAATCTACCACAAAACTGGACTTACAATTTGAAGCCCCTCCATCGTGTAAACGGGCTAGTCCTCTATTTAAACGAATTGGACTTGACTTGTCATTTAATTTGAAGGCATACTTGAGCAGAAGTGCGTTCCGAAATTCCATTTTACATGGGCGTAAAGCAGGAGATTTTCACCAATATTTTATGCATGGTCCATAATGCTTCCCGCACTCCATCAATTTGTCAACCCCTAAAACCTTAAGGATCGTGTTGTTTGTAGTCAACCTAAACACGTACAGGCACAAAAGGAATGAGATCTTTGTCATCTGTGAGGTAAGTATGACGTATTCAATGGCCCCATCCAAATGATTGTCACATTTAAATAGTAACATCCAAGGACTAAACTTGCGATGCATGATTAAACCTACAGTAACCCTCTGACGATCGATCCTTTTTTGTTACCAATAGCTTACCCCTCCACAATAGACGCTCTTGCACCTAGTGGCGTAGCACCGCCGGGCTCCACATTAGAGAGGTCGTTGGATGCGGATGGCCTCCTCTCTGTGGACAATTCGACTTCATGTGAATGCATGCTCAACCAACTCGGAGTATGCATTCTTGTTTGCATATAAAGAGAAATTAAATTTTCACGCATTGAAAGTTTCGATGTATACTCTAGGAATGAGCATCGTTGAGGCAAACAGTTCCCGTCTTGGAACCGGAAACTATCTACTAAGAACCGGTCACGAAAAATTGGAACTGAGACCCATCCGTTGATTCGTGGTCCAATTTCCAGATAGATCCATGGAACCGATCCCCAATCCCAATAGTTCGGTTTCCGAGTAGTCCATAGAACTAATCTCAAATTCCTACAAAGCTTGTTCAACCTTATATTCAGGTTAAATTGTGAGCCATTGAATTTGATTAATGATTGAAAATTATAAGTCAAAACATAGAGACAATACTTGTTAGCTAAAAATTTATTCAAAAGTCATCGTGTAGTCCTTTGAAAGTTTCCCAACATCAAAAATACGTGGATAATTAGACTTCACATTAAAAGTCCTAACCTCTATAGAAGTTAAAACATTAATCGCTTAATTCATCTTTTTTTCAACATCAACCTAATTTAATCATGGGAATGGCTAAGAAGAGACCTAATTATATTCTTAAACGAGCCATTGTTTATTTTGTTTTGTTTAACCGAGCAAGTAAATGGATTACTTGATTAGAAAGAAAAAAAGTAGGGGATTAATTCTAATACATATTAAAGAGACAAAATTAGTCAATAATGTCCAAGTGACTATGAGTATGCATATATTTAAATATATATTTGGTCAAAAAACTATAAAATAATTAAGTAATTGAAATGAAATTTCTTTTTTTTAAAATATTTATTTATTCGTCCAATTTGGATGAGCAAGCAGGCAGGCAATTCCATGCTTAGAACCGAGAACCGAACTGATACTCACCGGTTCCGCTAAATTGGAACCGGGAATTGGACCGGCCCCCATGTGAACCGTTAGTTCCGATTCGATCTGGTCCAATTCCAAGCGGTCTGAGCAATTCTCAATCCGTTTGCACATTCTTAGTATGATCCGAATATATAGATGGTAAGTTCTAACTTAAAATGAAAACAAGATTAGACAAAACTTGAATTAGGTGATTTTAGGGAGCTGCTTTCCAAGATGATGAATTTTGAACAAGTGCATCTACTATAATTGAACATCTATAAATAATGTCTTGTGAAATGGCGTTCCTTCTTCAGTCGATAATGTATTTAAATTGGCTAAGTGTGATGTTTAGTTGAAGAGCTCTATTTATTTTACGGAAAATAAATGATTTGAAAAATATTTTTCAAAAATTGATTGCTTGTATCGTTTATTAAAACTAATGAACAAAAAATATTTTAATCATCTATGAAAATATTCATATATAAATTATTGTTGATTATTAAAACATTTTTCATTTTATAATTAAATCAAGTAATACAAGAGATCATTTTTTAAAATATACTTTTCAAATTACTCAATATTTGTGAGACAAATAGAGCTTAAGAATAACCATCCGTCGTGGTGGCTCCGTTGGGTAGGCTCCAAACTTCCATTTGGGAGGTCTGGAATTCGAAACCCCCGCAACGCAAGTTGTAAGGAGGTTGGTGGATCATTTGGTGACTTACCCGGGGTGCGTGGGTGGTCGTTTCCTACGTGCCTCTCTAGGGTTTACTTCCAGCTGTCGGCTGTGCGGGGTTCCCTAGGTCACAAAAAAAAAAAATAGAGCTTAAGAATAAGTTACTTAGGGCGCGCATGACAACTATTCTGTTCTAGAAATAGTTTCGGAATAGAAATAGATTTTTCTATTTCTATTTCTAGAAGAGTTTCTAAGCAAAAATAATTATTTGATAATGACACAAAATTTCTTCCTTTCGGATGGTGGTGGCGACGGTGGCGGGCGACCAGCGACCAACGGTTGACGGCCGGCCGAGGTGACGGCGGCGGCGGGGCAATCGGCAAACGGCAGCGGCGGCAAGGCCAGCAACCGGCGAATGGTGGCGGCGGCGGGCAGCAAGCGACCGACAAACGGTGGTCGGCGGCGACAAATGAAGATTCGATTGACAAACGATGAAAATAATTTTTATTTCTAATTTCTACTCTTGAAATAGAAAAGTAGAAAATTTTAGCTCATGATTACAAGAATCTATTTCAAAAATAGAAAAATGAAATAATGGTACCAAACAGATTTCTATTCTAGAAACAGGTCTGGAATAGAAAAAAATTTTCTCGAATAGAAATTCTGGTTTGTCATGCACCTCCTTAAAGTCCTAAAATATCACAAAAATGCAATTGAGTTATAAAATCTGCCAAAAGAGAAATCAAGTTTTAAAACTTATCAAATAAGTATAATCAAATCATAAAGTTAACACTATTAATTTATTTAACGGAAAATATTGATGTGGTATTTTTAAATTAATTTCTCTCTTTTAATTGACCTTTTTTTTATTTTTTTCTTCTTTAAATATTATTTAAATCATGTTAAAAAAACTACAAAAGCTAACATTTTATTTAAAAAAACAAAACTAAAAGAGAGAGAGAGAGAGAGAGAGAGAGAGAGAGAGGAGGGTAGGGCAGGGCACGCTAGTGAGTGCTGCCGCCATTGCCACCCGTCGTTGAAAGGGCCAATGAAGGTCATTAACCTAAGACAAGGGCACTTACATCTAGGTACGATGCTAGTGGTTGCATGGAGCTTGCCAACCTAACAATGCTCGCTAGGCTCGAGTGAGCACTGGCATTATCCAAATCTGGGTACTCAAGCACGAGCCCGGGCCTAGCAAGGGTTGTTGGCCCCTACTAGGGGTGTCAAGACCCGAACCGAAAACCGAACCGAACCGCGAACCGAACCGAACCGAAAATTTTGGTATTTTCGGTTCGGTTCGGTTTTCGGTTCGGTTTTCATCAAAATCCGAAATTTTTTTTATCGGTTCGGTTTTTATCGGTTAACCGAACCGAAAACCGAACCACAAACCGAAAACCGAAAATTTTTTTATCGGTTCTCTTCTCTCCCGACTCCCGTCTCTGACTCTGAGTCCTCTCGTGTCTCTTTATCGGTTCCCGTCTGAGTACTCTGAGAAGGAAGCAGCGCCTCGTGAAGGGCACCGAGAACAATATCCTGATGGTGGGCGGATTGAAGTCCTCGTTCGCGCTGAACGCCTCCTGCTCGACGATCTTGATCCTGAGGCTGGATTTGGGGACGCTGGAGTGGGAGGAGGCGGGCCGGATGCCGGTGGAGATGTTCCAGTGCTTTGCGGAGTCGAGCAAGTTCAAGGTGTTCGGAGGCGAGAACCGGGTGTGCTTTTCGGGGAAAAGGGTCGGGCAATTGGCGTTGTGGGATTGCCTTGACAAGAAAGCGGAGTGGAGGTGGATAGAGGGCATTCCGGCGCATGGGGACGGTTTCTGCAGAGGGTTTGTGTTCGAGGCGGGGCTCACTGAGTTGCCTTGATCAATCGGTCGGTGATTGTGTACCGATTTTGCATGTGAATGCTCATTTGAGGCCGTAATGTTTGACAATCATGCGAAAAATAATTTTTCTTTTGTTATTGTTATTGTTGATAATGTTGTTGTATCGTGGAATTTACTTGTCGACTTGTCTTCTTGTTAAGTACTTTGCCAATTGTCCATCAGGTTTTGCCATTTAAATTGGAGAAAAAGCTTGAATTGTAATGGGTCGGTTAATGAATTTCGATCAAACTCACTTGACTACGATGTGCGTCTTGAGATTTCACTTTTGAGCTTGGGTGTTTCTAGTCCCGGATGATGTGGGTGGCTTGGTGAGCCTAGTGCATTAGGATCTATGACATATGCAGAAGATGGAACTAAGAAGAATGTGAGAATGGGGGAAAAGGATTGATAGAGATGAGAATGTCTATTAAACTGTCCAAGTCAGTGCTTTCTAGTGAGAGTTGGTTATATTGGAAACTATGATGCTTGACCATTAGTATAGTGGCAGTAATTATGACAGATTTGAAGGTGGAGTAAGAATACAGTGCAAAAATTGGGATTTGCTCAATCTCCTGTTCCTTTTTGCAATGAACAAGTGTAACTGGGTTATATTAAATAGGTCTACCAGGCAAACTCCCTATGTTGTTAACAAAGCATGGCAGCACTTGTTGGGCACCGATGAAGCAAATGTTGTATTGCCCCTCATTTTCAGTATTCTCTTCCTTTTTGCCATACTAAATGAGAGACCTTAGTAAAAATTGTCTTTACCATTCAATTGTCCTTTGAATTAATGAATGATATGAGTGAACTCCTTTCGGCTTATACTTCTTGGTGGCAGTATTGCTTCTCCCAATGAAGGGGCCATCCTTAGGCCTCTAGCTAGATCGTTGCCATTTGGGCAGGAAACTTGTTACTTACGGGGAGATTGCGCTCTACGTTTTGAGATTAGAGCTCTTTGTTGCTACTCCTGCTATTTAATTGCAGATAACTCCAGTGAAAATTTATTTTTTTACGAATTTGAGAACATAGGAAGATAGGGATCACAGGGAATTGGATTGTGGATTGGATGGAACTACAACTGCGTGTGTACGTATAAGCATGTTTTGCAATTGCAAATTAGTTGAGGGAAAAGGATCTATGTTACGAATTCTTTTACATTCCCTGTTCCATTGAAAGTGTTTGTTATTAGAAGGATGGGAAAGAATTGTTGCCTAGAAAGTATCTTTTCTGTCCACTTGAAAGTATTAATTTTTTGCGAAACAACAAGGCCCTAGTGGAAACACAAGTGTTCCTTTTAATTTATCTCAATTCTTTTTTTTATGAAGTAAATAGAAAAGAAAGAAAAGGGACACAGGTGTAAGGAAAGGCAAGAACACCAAACTCCAATTTCCAACCAGTTACTTGCTTATAGAGAGCCAAGGCAAGCAACAGTTAGTTTCCCTAGTTTGTTTTGCAACCAGATGAATCTAAATAATGAAACTGGAAAAGAGGGATCCACCCATGTCAGCTTCCCTTCAAACGTAAACATAGCTAAGGTCTAAGGGCTATCTGTCGAATTGTTTTTCAGTCTCTTAGATATGTTGAGCTTAAAACAATCTTGCATGTTCGTAGAGAGTGACTTTCTTCCTTTTCAAGCAATGATGCAAATAGAAAACATGGAAGCGGAAAGTATATATTGTGACATCAGATTCCTAAGTTGAGATCACTAATTTTATTTCAATTGTTTTGGTTAGGGTATACAAAAGAAAGGAGCAGCATTGTGGTTATTGGGCTTAGCGTGCACACAACTCCTGTGGAGATGCGTGAGAAACTTGCCATTCCCGAGGCAGAATGGCCTTGAGCCATTGGAGAACTCTGTAGTTTGAATCATATAGAAGAAGCGGTTGTGATATAATGAAGATATATGTTGTCGCTTTGTCTCAGCATCGTGGGGTTAAAGAAGTGACTGAATGGATGTCTAATGTGATTTACTTTTACTCGTTGCCATGACTATAATTTGGACTCTTGCAATAATTAATTGCCCTATGATACTTGTTTTATGGATGAAAAGCACTAGTTTCCTTTGAGTTATTGTTAAATTACTTAGTAGGACGCATTTAACTTACTTTTATCGTACAAAAATATATGAAAGAGAATAAATAATTAAATAAATGAACTGACCTTTATAGACAAGGAAAAAGAAAACTAAAGAAAAGGCCAAATGGTGGCCCAAAGTAGCGCCACTTGCAGCGTTGGTGGCCGCTTGGCCCGCTCCTACTCCAGGCAACCACGTTCGTTAACTTTGGAACATGTCTCATTTACATTTTTTTTTAATTTGCAATCTTACTTACATTGAGCTTATTTCCATTTCTTCTTTTTGATATAAATAAAGTAGTTATCACACACACTAAAAATAAAATAAAAGATAAGTGATGGCTAGCGGTGTTTCATCTCAGCAAGTGATAAAAAAAAAATGGAAAACCGAAAACCGAAAACCGAAACCCAAAATTTGAAAACCGAAAAACCGAACCGAACCGAACCGAACCGAACCGAACAGTTCGGTTCGGTTCGGTTCGGTTCGGGACTTATTCGGTTCGGTTCAGAAATTTTCTCAAACGGTTCGGTTCGGTTCGGTTTTTCAAAAAAAACCGAACCGAACCGAACCGTTTACACCCCTAGCCCCTACTTGGGGCTAGGGAGTAAAGGTGTCAACAGTTCGGTTCAATTCGGGTTTTCAAAACCGAACTATTAGAAAAATCTTCCGAACCGAACCAAAATCGAACTGAACCCAAATTTCGATTCGACTTTTCGGTTTTCAACTTTTGGTTTTCGGTTTTTTTTTTCCCGGTCTAGGAAGATGTTGCTAGCCTTTTCAACCTTCATTATAGACACCATGGGATCAACTTCATCTTGAAGAAGCCCAACCATAGAAAGCACCTGATTAAAAAAGTAACGACATCAAGTCAAGTCCACAGGTTAAGGCATCTATAAAATTAGATCCTATTTAGTATAACAACAAAAGAAGAGATATCAATGATTCAGTAATTTATTGGGTATATTACTGGGATATACAATTGATGGGTCATTGAAGAAATTAAAGCCTTGCCAACTGCTATCAAACCCAAAAGAAAAGGGCTAAAGATACATGTAAAATTTGGCGTGAAACCAAGATAGGGCCTTCAAGAACTCTATCATTTTGCCCTCAGGCCATAACAAGGACACTCGCACATATGCTTATGAACATTAAAAAATCTGTAAACACATGGAAGTGACCACTTTGCGGTAAAGAACTCTTACTTCATCTGGAATCCCCACAAGCCACTATGACTAATACAACTAATGCACACCTTACACCTTTTCACATGCCCTCATGTATGCAAGAAGAGAAGATTGCAACTAATAAACAAGAAAAGAGATCTCTTTACAATTACATGTAAGACTGCATGAAAAGAAGACCTTTAACACACTAACATACTCACTATTAAAATTATGCAATACATTCCTCTTTTGTTTTTGGTTTTCTCATTAAGAGCACCAAGAACCATTAAGGGTACAGTCGATGATAACCCTTTAATGTTCATCAGATTCCCAATCACTACAAATGGGATTTCCCATCAATTAGGGGGGAAAACAAAAGCAACCCAATTTTTTTTACCGATTCCAAAGGGCAACAATCATCAATGCAAATCCCTACAACCTACCTAAAAGCCAATTTGGAGTAGATGAAACAAAAAAACAAATAGTTTAAAAGGCTAACCAAGTCTATTCACAATTGCAGCAATTAGCTAACACTCATTCAACCTCAATAGTAGCTAAGACAAAAATTTGCAAAAAAAGAAAACAACAAAAATGGTAGACAGACAGAGTGTTCCTCGGAACCAACACAAACAAAGACACGAGATCGGGTTCGCATTGCAGTAGAAAAAAAAAAAAAAAAAAAAACCTTCACCTCGACACCCACCAAGAAAACATCTCAAAGAACAGAACAAATGGAGCAAAGCAAGAAAAAAAGGAAAAAAAAAAACCCCACATTTATGCTCTCACTTTGTACAATCAACGAGAAAATGAGCAAAAGAGATCTTTGCATAGGAAGATGAACGCACAACGATCAAAAGAGAATCTTACCGATTTGATCGAGCAAGAGGCATCGTAGATCTAAAGCCACTAGCGACCCCTCAGTCTAGAGTAGAGCACGAGTAGGACATGCTCGCTACAAATTCTTCTTAGTCACCATCGTTGTACCAAAAGGAAAAGGGATGAAGGAGAGACTTGCAGAAGAAATGGGCTTTGTCTCTCAATCGGTCGTCGTCACCGTCGCAGTCGCCATCGTCATCGTTGTCACCATTGCACCTCCAAGCCAACCAAGACGAGACACAAGAGGAGAGGACTCCGCTTCGGGAGAGAATAAAATCTAAGATTTGATTGTATCGGTTTTTAGTTGGGTTCGGTTTGGATAACCGATAAAAACCGAACTAATAAAAAGATATTGGTTTTTAATGAAAAATGAACTAAACCAAAAATTGAATTGAACTGAAAATTTTGGTTCAGTTTGGTTCCTGACACCCCTACTGAGAGGTCTTACCCGGGACTAGCGAGGGCAGGGCACGCTAGCGGGTGCTGCCGCCGTTACCACTCATCGTTGAAAGGGCCAATGAAGGTTATCAGCCTTAGGTGAGATCACTCACATCTAGGTATGACGCTGGTGGTTGCATGGAGCTTGCCAACCTAATAATGCTTGCTAGGCTCGAGTGAATATTAGCGTTATCCAAATTTGGGTGATCGAGCGCAAGCTCGAGCCTAGCAAGGGTTGTTGGCCCTTACTTAGGGTTGAGGAAGCCCTGCCTAGGACTAGTGAGGGCTGACTATGTGACATCCCAGATTTTTTTATTTTGTTTTCTATTTAATAAATCGGACATTTTGTCGACGCGTCTATAGAGCTGTTCTCAAAGCTGATTACTCTCGAGATAAGTAGACTATTTAGGCAAGCTATTAAGGAATTTTAATACAATAGACTTAAGAATTTGATCAGCAATCGACTTCTTGATCATGCTCATCTTTAGAAGCCATTACGGTATATTTAAAAATCGATTTGAAATTAGAGATAGGTTTGTTCGACCGAGATGTGTGGCTAATCGTGGGTGACACCACTAAATTAGAAAATTCTCGTCGACCGACCATAGACTAATTCTTCTGTCGTTTTAGTACCCTATGTCCGTATTTAAATTCTCGAGATTTTCACGACAACCGAGAATCGCCAATGTGTCGAGTGGGTTTATTGTAGCTTAAAGAAAATTGACCATGGGCCATTTGCAATAAAAATTCTTGAAAACTATCCAATAGCCTAAGTCACACTAAAAACACGCATCGTGTGAAATTAATCATGAATTTAAGTCTGATTTCAAAAATTGAAGATTCTGTCATATCATAATAAATTCTAGGAGCGTTGACTCAATCTTAGAAGGTTTTTCTATAATCCGAGACTTTTTGAGAGAAAGTCAGCATATAACCGTTTTTATTCAGAAAAAGTTGAGGATCGTTTTGATCACAAACTTGGGAAGCATGATGGATATATGGGTGAGGGAAAATATTGATTTGATTGATGGAAGGTCAACGAAATTTATAAAGGCTATATGAGATGAAATTGAAGATGAAATTAAGATCAATTGAATTTAAAATCCCTCAAATTCATGTGCCCCCTTCCCCTAACCATTTTTGGATAATTTCATGAGTTGTGAAGTGTGCTTTGGTGGCTTAATAGTGGCCTAGGAAGCGACAATTGGCTAGGATAAGATTAAGGGGACAAAGCATTGAAAAATTGAGGCAAGTGGAGCCTTTGTTCCTAGATCTTTCCTCTCTCCCTCATCTCTTCCCTCTTGCCTCTTATCCTCTCCCTCTCCTTCTCCCCCTTGGTCGGCCAAAACCCTCTCCATTTGCCTCCTCTCACCTTGTTCAAACCCCACCAGTAGCCAAGGAGGATTGCCGGAGATAGTAGAAGCCGCCACACGCCTTACTGTCCACTGCCCGTTGCCGTTCACGTGTGCGCCACCACCTGCACCAACTCGCGTGACTCTGACCCCCATCCACAAACCTCATGCCGTTTCAGCCTCTATCCAACAGCTTGTGAAGCTTAACCAAAACTTGTGCTCCGCTGTTCAACCGGCGGTTACCTCGTCAAGCCATCCATCAGTCTACCATCGTTATTCCCTTGCCAAACCGCTTTGTTTCTCCCTGTTTTTATAGCTCATGACAGAGAACAAAAAAGTGGGTTTCCAGCACCTTTGAGGGGTGTTTAACCTCGGTTGCTTGGCTCGCCTTGAGGAAAGTCATTCCCCACGACATTCCCGTCGGTTTGATCCGACCCGTTCACTAATCCGGTGAGTTTTGCTCACTAATCCCTTATTAGTATGCTAATGATGCTTAGGAGTTGAATATATTTAATTAAGAGCAATTATGTGGATAAATTATATTAGAGTAATTAAATTAGAGACTTACCAATGCATGTTAGGCAATTTGTTAGTGTAATTAGCAAGTAAACATGCTCTATTATCTATTGAACGAATATCAGTAATTTTTCGGGCTTGTCTCGATTTCCAATTAGGTATTACGAGCCTAAATTAGATTTATTGCATTTATTTAATAATTTTTGTAATTAATTAACTACTTATTTAGTTATTTTTCGAAAATTAGATTGTGATAGTCGACATCCGGAATTTTATGCCGATCATAGTGGTGTAGTATGTTTATTTATTTGAATGTTGATTCGTGCTAAATTGATTTAAATATGATTTTAGGATTTTATTCCTAAGTTATTCAATTTCAGAAATTGATTGGAAAATGACCAAGCATGAGTCTATAGAGTCAATAATATTTTGATATGCTATATAAAGTGGTAGGAAAGCAACTTGTATTACGTGGCTCAGAAACCAAGAGTGTCGTCCTGACGAATGCATATGACTTTTGGATTAAATAAATCACATGTTAATAACACGTGACTCAGTGATTAGTACGCCACCATAAATAATTCACGTGACTCAGTGATTTGGTATATCGCCTTTGAGAATGCAAGTGGCTCGGTGATTAAGTACGTCACCTTTGAGAATGCACGGGGCTTGGTGATTAGACATGTCGCCTTAAAGAATGCATGGGGCTTGATGATTAGACATGTCGCCTAAGAGAATGCACGAGACTTGGTGACTAGACACGTCGCCTTAGAGAATGCACATGGCTCGGTGACTAGATATATACTGTTCGGGAAAATGAATAATATGGATTCAAATGATCGAGGAATAGTTCACTTGACATAAAATCGACTAAATCAATTGATCAATGATTTAATTTGATATTGTGAATTGATGTGGTTCTTATACATCTAATATATACTGACTTGCAGAAAAAAACTGAAGCCAAGGTAAGTTCTTTGATTCGTATTGTGCTTAAGTAGTCTTTAGAGTGTATTAACTTTCTAATCGGGTCTTAAGAAATAGAACTTGCTGAGACGTAGTTTTATCCCGGTTGTGGGATAACATTTTAGGTTCCTAGATGGTAGCACTTCCACCTCCTCGTCCTCCCATGCACTTTGGTATACTGGAAGAAGTCGTCGAGATAGAAACTCACTTCCTGATACACCCTCACCTGGAATGATTAGAGTACGTTCTAGTTAAGTCAACTGTTTGAGTTAACATGGGTAGAGATGACCTGAGGCTCCACAAGTATTGGTCATGGTAGATGCGCAAAGGGAGGGTCCCATGCTAGAAGGTGATGCACCTCTATTCGTTTTAGATTATCAAATAAGTATAATCGAATCATAAAGTTAACATTATCAATATTAGAGTAATTAAATTAGAGACTTACTAATGCGTGTTAGGCAATTGATTAGCGTAGTTAGCAAGTAGATATACTCTATTATTTATTGAACGAATCTTATTAATTTTTCAGGCTTGTCTCGGCTTCCAATTAGCCATTATGAGCCTAAATTGGATTTGTTGCATTTATTTAATAATTTATTTATTTTTCGAAAATTAGATTGGGATAGCCGACAATCGGAATTTTATGCGATCATTGTGGTGTAGTCTGTTTATTTATTTAAGTGTTGATTCGTGCTGAATTGATTTAAATATGATTTTAAGATTTTATTCCTAAGTTATTTAATTTGTTACCCACCAGACACATGACAAGCGCAAATCACATGTCGCATGAGACTGTGATGTTTTGACATCTAAGGTGAGGGTGCTAAAAGCTCAAGGTCCTCATCCCAAAGGATAAAAATAGTTTACCTACCGCTACTATCATCGGTCAGTGCTATCTTTATCAGTTGGGATGAGCGGGTTTATGTAAGTAGTGGATTACCACGAGCATCCACTCGTAGATTCCACCCATAAACCCTCCTAAGGTCCTAAATTGGGCGATCGAAGTTTTAGACCGCGGTTGTGTGTGCAGTGTCGTGCTAAAGCTGGTAAACATGCATATAAATTTAAACATCCAGCACTTCAATATAAACCCACATACATTCATTCATCCTTACACCACCTGCAAAACAAATAGTTTACAAGCACGCCTCTCCTTATAACTCCCATCTACAAAACCATTTAACACAAGGTTAGCGACTAACCTGATTTTCCACGCGACTTTGATATGTAGACAATCCTACATAAGACATGTTAATTAAAGCATAACAACCATTTTTAAACGGCTTCAAGTCCTCTTAACCTAGTAACCAGTCCCCAGTGGAGTCGCCAAGCCTGTTGCGACCCGATCTCGCCGCCTCTCGAAAAGTATCCAAGGTGGGGAAAGGTCGAGTTTAGGAGTACTTTGATCACGAGAGTTTCCTCATGAGATCACGAGCTCTCCCAAGCTCATACCCCACGTGACAATGGATTTATTTAAACGATCTAAGTATTTAACAACCTAAAAAAATACAGGAGTCGCCACTAGCCTCATTTTGGGGGTCGGCTAGAAACCCAACCGAGAGTCGGGAGTATTCCCTCGATTCCTACGTAACCAGATATCTAGGTTCGGGGACTTGGGTTACGCTAATATTACTATTAGCGCCCTTTCATTACCTAAATAGTATGTTGTGTTTTTCCTAACATGTCTATGCATTTTTTTTTTATATTTTCAAGATCGTCAATTCCTAAACTAAGTGATCATGCGTGGTGAATTACTTTCATTCTATTCTATTCATAAGAAATGAAAGGAAAACAAACAATGAATATGAAATTGCAAGACATGAAGTAAACAATCAAGAAAAGCAATTAAACCTAATCATGCAATTCTAAAAAAAATAAAAGAGAAAACACAATTAAGAAAAATGAGGGAAAAAAGGAAAACCTACAACTCGTCGGGTTTTATACAACACAAGGAACCCAAGACATATGTCGGGAGAGAAACGAATATTACATAATAACGATCGGAGTGGACATCGACCTCCACCATCTGCACTTCTTCTCCACTTTTAGGATCCTATTCTAAATCTAATCTAGGAAAACTGGATGATTAGATGCATACAAATGAAAGAAATAATCAAACACATCAAGCAATAAAAAAAAAAACAATACATCATATCAAAATTAATTGTTTAAAAGAAGTACAATGTGAAAGTCAAGTTTTGAGTGATATCCGAAGTTCAGCATTGATATGCGTCGCACCAAAATCATTCATCAAATGATCACTTGCAAAGCATATAATATGACAGGCATCCAAGCCATATAACCTTGGTCCTCAGGTAATCAAACAAATAAATTAGCTGACAAAAGATCATTCACCAAACAATATACATCATTGAACATGTTCATGCTACATGTATATTCATCTAATCAATGCTTAATCCATAACTTTCAGAATGCAATCAGAATTGTAACAGAGCACATGAGACTATAAATTGTGATTGTTTGATGACAAATCGCCATGAAATTGAAGCCATATCTTATCACAAGTACGTATGAGTCTTTTTTAATCAAAATGGCATCAATTCATAACCAAACTAACCGCAAGTTAGAATCAAATGCACACCCAATCATGGTAACAACTTTCATGACAAAAGTTTTTTTTAACGTGAGCTACATAGAAGTTAGAGAAAATTCAAGAATGCACAATATTACGTCGGAATTGCAGCAAAATATCGGGATGTCGTGACACATTAATCGTGATTTGACCTAAAAAGAAAATTTGAAGAATATGAAATTTTACCACAGCGCGAACAAAAGAGAGACAAACAACTTTTGTTAACGATCCAATCTTAGAATTCCTTAACAAGAAAATCATAGAAAAATGACGAGGTCAGCTTTGACAAGGAAAAATGGGGGTTATGAATTTCATTTTTATGACAAATTTCTATCATGCGAATCACAAGAAAAGTTGAGTTCAATTGATATGCAAATCATGTAAAATCAGCATCATAGGAACAAATTTCACAAGGAAATCTCTCAAAATTTTTAACACGTGAATTTCTAAAAGTTCAAGAACATGAACAAGTCAATCAAGAATAGAACATAGTAGCATGTCACACCATCATTCTACAACATATTGGAAGCAATTGGACAAATCTACTATCTCATCTTAAGACTAATAGCAACTAGCCACAGAAAAGACAACATTTCTATAATTGAATCAACTTCAAAAATCAAAGACAGCATTTCATTATATATTGTAACTAAAAGCACGTGAATTTACAAAATCCTGAAAGAGATCAAGGTCCATCAAAAGTAGAACAGAGCAGCAAGGCAAACAGACAACCATTTTTTTTTTTTTTGTAGTTTTTATGTGAAGGACAACTTTCATGAAGGACCTAATCCCAAACTCCTCACACAAAAAATTCGTACCAAATTTACAAGTATTTGAAGTTATAAAAACAAAGCATGTATTCTAGACCAAGACTATTTCCAAATTTCAATATCAGCAATTCACATATGAACAACAAACATCGATTGCATATGATCTGCATTTAACCCACTAAAAGCACACATAATCGCATTCTAGTAATCTTTATATGGGAAATGCAGTAAGACACAAGTATTGCAACTTTAATGGGACATCGGAACGTAGGTAAACATGATGCAATATGGATTAACTATTTATGACTAAGCCAAAAATCACAAAAAAAAAAAACACAGCATGCATATTGAAGACCAATTTTTACTAAAATAAATTAGCATTCGAATATGCCATTGGTGGGGGAAACATTATCTAAACAGTGACGATAACCACCAGTGTGATCAAAAGAGTTTGTATATAGTAAGAATATGAAGTCCATGGCAATGTATTATGTATATGCATCAATATGAATCGGACATAAGTATGTATCCAGGTCAGAGGTATGAGCTTTGTAAGAGAGGTGCTGAGTGAAACTAGAAAGCATTTGCTCGAATGTCGAAAGGCTAAGAAACATATACTGAAGGATGATACAAGGTGGAGCTTCAAGCTCATCCGAGACCCAAACTTATATCGCAATTAGCAAATAATGAATGAACTAAGTTCAGCCTTGACATAGGAACAACTAGTTTATGGTTAATACAAACAAAAGGACAGCAAACCTCAAGCACAGTAAAGACTATTGAACGTGCATTTAGTTTAGGCATTTCATCAAACGCTAAATATGCACAAGAAAAAAAAAACAGGGAGCACCAAGACTAAGCTTGAGTAGGGATTCGAAAACAATCAACACTCAAGACCTCGCAATCGCAGCATGCATGTAGACAAGGCCAAAACTCATATGAACCAGACATCAGCAACTCGGTCCAGAGAGCCCGAAACCAAGCACAAAGAAAACGCAAAACAATGCGGTTGGTCAAGGGTTGCTACCTAGCTCGCAGTGTCGGATGGGATATGAGCTCAAATATTAGGTCACATTCGTTCGCCTTGCACACCTTTGAATTCCTCCACCGGCCGTTCCATAGAGTCGGGTTCGGTGCACTAGTGAACGATCGAGAGGGAAATACTAGTTCTCGAGCCTTCCTGTGCACAAAATCAACGGAAGAGCATAATAATGAAACAATTAGAAGTCACCACCTACGCAAATGACGATGCCTTCGCCAATCGGCCTCGTATCTCTATTTTCGGAATCGAGTCGATATCTCTACACTCGGCACGCATCCAAGCTAACATTGCTGTTGCCGTCGATGTTGATCGATCGGCTTCGGATCTTTACTCTCGGAGCCGAGTCAAAATCTCCAAAATCGGCATGGATTAGAACTCTCGCTCTTCAAGTTCCTTCACCTACAGTTGCTTTGTCTCCGAGAGTTGATCTGGAGTGAGAGCCAAGCGAGAGCGAGAGCTGACGATCAAGCGAGCGAGCATCCAATTTCCAAGAACGAGCCAAAAAACGTCCGATCGAGAGCCTCTTGAGCTGGAGGCAATCGTCGAGGGAGGGAGCACAGCCTTGGCTGGCGTGGGAGGGTTCTTCGTCGGCCTTCGAGATCGAGAAGAAATTCGGAGAAAGAGGAGGTTGTTACGGCGGAAGAGACCGAGTGCGAGTCTGTTCTTCGCGTTTTACCCAGAGCCCCCAAAAAGAAAATTTCGCCAGAGAGAACAGGAGTTAGAGATTGAGCGAAAAAAGAAGCCCCCTCTTCCTTCCGAATGGCCCCCTCCTTTTATATTCTTTTTTTCTTCTTTCTTTGTTTTCTTTTTGTTTTCTCTCTTTTTTCTTTTTGTTTTCTTTTTATTTCTATTTTTTTCCTTTTCATTTCATTTCATTTTTTCTTTTTGTTTTCTTTTCTTTATTTTCTTTTTGGCTTTTTATTATTTTTTTTTTTATATTTTTGCAAACAATGGATAATTAAAATGTCGACGAAAATTTCGGGTGTCAACGGTCGTCTTGGAGAATGCACATAACTTGTGGATTAAATAAATCACATGTGAATAGCACATGTTTCGGTGATTAGTACATCACTATAGAAAATGCACGTGACTCGGTGATTTAGAAAATTGCCTTTGAGAATGCATGTGCTTTAGTGATTAAGTATGTCGCCTTAGAGAATGCATGAAGTTTGGTGATTAAACATGTCGCCTTAGAGAATGCACGGGGTTTGATGATTAGACATGTCGCCTTAGAGAATGTACGAGATTTGGTGATTAGATATGTTGCCTTAGAGAATACACGTAACTCGGTGACTAGATATATATACCGTCTAGGAAAATGAATAGTATGGATTCAAATAACCGAGGAATGGTCTGCTTGACATATAATCGATTAGGTCGATTGATCAATGATTTGATCTGATGCTGTGAATTGATTTGGTTCATGTATATTTTATATATATTGACTTACAGAAAGGAACTGAGGCTAAAGTAAGTCCTTTGACTCGTGTTGTGCTTAAGCAGCCTCTAGAGTGTATTGGTTTTTTAATTGGGTCTTAAAGAATAGAACTTGCTGAGACGTAATCTTATCCCGATTGTGGGACAACATTTCAGATTCCTAGATGGCAGCACCTCCATCTCCTCATCCTCCCATGCACTTTGGTATACCCGAAGAAGTCACCGAGATAGAAACTTAGGGCGCGTTTGGTAACGTACGTTTAAAAATTGTTCCAGGGAACGAAATAGAAAAAAATGTTTGTTCCGGGAACAATTTCGAATAAAAAAGCGTGTTTGGTAAACTTGTTCGGGGGAACAAAAAATAAACGAAACATGTTTGGTAAATTTGGATAATTTTTTTATTTCTTTTATTTTTTCTATTTTTTTCTTATTTTTCCTTTTTTTCTTTTTTCTTTTTCATTTTTTTTTTCTTCTTTTGGCCGGTCGCCGGCCAAGGCCTTGGCCGGCGACCGCGCGAGGGCCGAGCTCGCCCGGCGGCCGGCGAGCCTCGGCCTCGCCCGGTGGTGGCGAGGCCGAGGCTCGCCGGCCCCGGGCGAGCTCGAGGCCGGATCCGGGCGAGATCGAGCTCGCCGGGCCGGGCGAGGCGCGGCCTCGCCGGCCACCGCGGCGCGAGGCCGAGGCTCGCCGGCCGCTGGCGAGCTCGGCCTCGCCGCCGGATCGGGCGAGATCGAGCTCGCCCGGGCCGACCCTCGCCCGCCTACGGCGAGCCTCGGCCTCGCCGGGGACGGCGAGCGTCGGCCTCGCCGGGGCCGGCGAGCCTCGCCGTGGCTGGGCGAGGCCGCCGGCGGTCGCCGGCCGGTCGCCGGCCATGGCCGAGGCCGGCGACCGGCCAAAAGAAAGAAGAACAGGAAAATAAGAGAAAAAAGAAAAAAAAAAGTATTTCTCATTTGTGTTCCAGAAACAAGAAACACAAAATTTGTGTTTCTTGTTTCGTTTCTTTTTGTTCACGGGAACAAAAGAACAAAAAAGGAAAAGAAACGCACACAAACGCGTTTCTGTTCCTTTTTTGTTCCCAGGAACAAAAAAACAGAAATTTTTGTTCCTGGGAACAGAAACAATGTGCAACCATGCAGGCCCTTACTTCCCAATGCACTCTCACTTAGAACGAAGAAATCACCAAGATAGAAACTTACTTCTCGATACACCCTCACTTGGAAGGATTATGGTACGTTCTGGTTAAGTCGATTATTTGGGTTGACGTAGGTAGAGATGACCTGAGGCCTCACGAGTATCGGTCGTGGTATCGTGAATATCATGATGGGCAAAGGGAGGGTCCCATGCTAGAAGGTGATGTACCTCTGTTCATTTTAGAGAAAGCGTTCGAATAATGGACTACGGATCCCAAGAACGGAGCAGTGACCGATGCTAAAAACCCTAAGCTTGAAAGTTAAGCTTGAGAGTAACCTCGACTCTTCCAAGCCATCAGTAGTAGACTCCAATTGGAGCGAGGAAGAAGGAGAGATCGAGTAAAAAGAGGTGTACCTAGAAGAGAACCTGGATGAGGAACCTGAGGAAGAGGAACCCGAAAAGGAGGACCCTAATGAGGAACCTGAGGAGGAGGAACCCGTGGAGGAGAAATCCGAAGAGGTGAAACCCGAAGAGGAGGATCCCGAGGATAACTTAGAGTATGACTTGGATGAGGACTGAGATTCCATCCTATTTTGCAAACCCTAAGTCGTGAACCTATGTGTGATAGATCAGACTTTTGTGAATAGTATTGTAATATATACTATGAGGTTTGCTTGTATAAAAGTGTAATTGTGGTTTTTCAATTGTAAAAAATATAATCTTTCTTTTCTCTCTTATTGTTTTATTGTTTATGTATATTTATTTGCTTTCACATGCGTATTAAAATAAAATGGTCGGTGATGCGTCCTGGGATGTCGCTATTAATTGACCAAAGTGAGGGATAGGTGCGTGCCCGAGGATCGGAGCATGACAAACCACCCTCACCTAGGTTAGCGGAAGTTGCGGACCCATTCAACGATGGGTGGCAATGGCGGCGATGCCTACACAACAAGGATGATGCCTATCGGTGTAGTCTACCTAGCACTTCTCTTCTCTCTCTTCTTTTTTTTTTTCCATTTTTTAAAATTATCTTATTTCAATTTTTATATGATTTAAATAAGAAATTAAAATAAAAAAATAAAAAATGCCAACTAGGAGAGATAAATTAATTTAAAATTGCCACGTTGGTATTTCTCATTAAATAAACTAATGTTGTTAACTTTAGGACTTAGTTGCATGTAGATAACTTGATTGCACTTTTTTGCAAATTTTAAGACTCAATTGCATTTTTATTATAAGTTTTAGAACTCATAGTGAACTTATCTCTAGAGTTTGAGGGTGCATTTTTTTTTTAAAGAAAAATGTTTTCTTGAAATTAGTTTTTTGAACTTTCACTCATTTGATTCATTGAAGATGATTAATCGATTGAAAATACTTTCTAATTAAGAAAAATATTCATGTATAAAATTAGGAAAGTAAATTCCTAAGTTCCTCTTGAATTTTTTAGTATTTTTATTTTTCTTTAATTTAAAAATGGATTTTTTTTTTTAAAAAAATTTCTCTTTTTTCCTCTTTTCCTTCTTCCTCTTCCACTAGCCGCCAAGCCTTAGCGACCAGCCATAAGCACGGGCCCGCCATGAACAAGGCTTGATCTCACCAGCCTTATGCGACGTTGAGCTTCCTAGATCCTAACAAAGCCCAAGGTTAGCAAGGCTCGACCTTGCCAAGCCTCGACGACCAACAGTGGAGGAAGAAGGAAAAAGAAAGAAAAAGAATAAACAAATAAACAAATATTTTTAAAAAATGATTTTTTTTTGTGAAATAAAATAGGGATATTGAAATCAATTTTCAAATGAGTTTCAAACACCAAGGACATTTTTAGTAACATGTCATTAAATAAAATAAAACTAATCATTTTCCCCAAAAATGAATTTTTCAGAAAGTATTTTCCCTTATAATGAAATTTTCCTCCAAACAATTGTACACTAAGATTATATATATTAGAGGTAGCCCAATTTTGTCAGTGTTTACACAAATCTTTATTTTTCTTTTTGGTCTATGCATTTGTAAAATCATCTTTGATGAGCTTGCAGTAACAATTAGCTCCGCCCACATTTGAGTTTGGACTGAAATAGAATAGTCGATTAATAAACGAAAGATGATTTGTGAGTTCATCACGTGGCATTCCCTCAATATGCCAAAAAATGATTTCATTAATAAAATGCAAATAACAATAAGGGATATTTTACACGTATGGCCTCTACCAAAATATGCATTTTGATTATCATTAATCCCTACGTGGCATGATCAGAATCATTTGTGTTCCATTGCCAAAATAGACCAAAAGTCCCAAAAAGGATCATTCTTTCTAAATGCGCCTCGAATGTTACCTCTTTCGGACAATTTGCACAAGCAAATTGACCAATTTGACTCAATATGCAATGTTGGATCATCGGCAATCCGATGGCTCAAAAAATCTTTTCCACACACAAAAAAGGAATTATTTCGTGACTTGATTAAATCCACTTGTGTTCTATTTCCAATAAACATAAAACAGTTCAAAATGGATTACCTTTTTTAGATGTGACTTGATGTGGCACAATTAGGGCCGTTTGTGTTCCATTGCCAATATAAATAAACAAAACTATTTAAGAAGGATCACCCTTTCTAAATGTGTTAGGATATTACTTTTTCGGACAAATTTCGTGGGCAGAGTTGCCAGTTGGAATTGATAATCATTATCGATCCAATGGCTCACAAAATGCTTTCAACACAAAGAAAAAAAGGACCCAACGTGACACGACCACGGTCGCCTGCGTTTCATTATCGATGGAGACCAAAAAGTCCAAAAAAATTCACCCTTTCTAAATGCTTCCATCGGTATATTACCTTTTTCAGATAAATTACATCGGCAAATGCACCAGTTCGACTAGATACGTGATTTGGCACAATTAGGGCTACTTGTGTTCCATTGCTGATATAGACCCATAAAAGGATTACTCCTTCAGAATGCGCTTGGGATATTACCTTTCTTATGGACTAATCATTTCCACAAAAAAAAAAGAGAGTAAAAAAAAAAGAAAGACCAGACGTGGCACGAGTAGGGCCGCTCATGGTCCATTCTCGATATAGGTAGGACAGTCCAAAAAAGGATCATCATTTCTAAATACATCGAGATACTACTTCTTTCGAATGTTATTCCATAAACAGAAAAGAAAGATCATACGTGGCACGATCAGTACCGCTAGTATTCCATTCTCAATAGGAAATATTCTTACCAAATGCATCCCAAAAATCAATTTAGGATAAAATTTCGGGCAAGCAAATTCGCCGGTTCAACTCAACAGGATCTGACTAGACTCGACCCGGCTTGATAGCTCACAAAACCCCTTTTCCCCCACCCCCACACACGCCAACGCAAGAACACACACAAGAAAAGAGGGAAGAAGACCCTCGAGATCTCCAAGCCTAGCACAGAGGCACAGGAGAGAGAGAGAGAGAGGTGAGATCAGAGGGGGGAGGCCAAAACGTTCAGTAGCGCGCACGCGAGCGAGGCGGGGGAGAGAGAGAGAGAGAGAGGAGGAGGAGGAGGTAGATATTTCTACAAACATGCAACATAACGTAAAATGATGGAACTTGAGTTTTTCTCCTGCTTTTTCCTTTTCCTTTTTTCTCTCCCCTCCAGATAGATAGAGAGAGAGAGAGAGAGAGAGAAATCGCTGAGAAGAGAAAAGGAATACCCTTTGACTTCACCCCCCCTCGTCTCTAGAGAGAGAGAGAGAGAGGAGAAGAGAGAGGAGAGAGAAGGGGCAGGGGGAGGCGGATTCAATCCGATTGAAGGGAGTTTTGACGTCCGCAAGGACACGGACAGAGACACACGCGACACAGGCACTCCCAGGCTCTCTCTCTACTTTCTCTCTCTAATTCGGCCGGGCCGCGGGTTCGGGGGTGAGGCAGGAAGAAGGAGCGCCACACCACCACCCACCACCACCACCACCGCCACAGTGACCGAGAAGGAGGAGCGCCGCCGCCCCGGAAGGTGCGCTGAAGAAGCGGAAGCCGGAAGGAGTGGTGGGGATAATACTTTCGCCTCGAGGGGCTTTTGCTTGAGGAGGACTGGTTCTGCTCGCTTCTTCGCGCAAAATTTGCAGCTTAGGTGGGTTTTCTCGACTCTCTTTCTCTTTCTTGTTCTCTGGGTCTGTGCGAATGCGGGCTCTCTCCGCGGTGGCGTGCGGCCGCTTGCTTCCGGAGCTCTGGATCGTTGATTCGGCTGGGTCGAGTCTCGATCGAGGCTTTTTTGGGTCGGCTCCGTCGATTGCGTCCCGTCAGTGGGTGCGGGTGTTCGCGCTTCAATGTGTTTCTGCTGCGTTGGAGTTCCCCCAATTTGGTATGCGGGAGTTTAGAGGTTTCTTCGGTGGTGGAGACTGGAGTTCTAGCTTCGAGCTTTCGAGTAATGGGTGGGTTCGTGAGGGGGGGTTTGCTTAAATTTTCGTTCTTTCGGGTTGAATTTGTGGTGTCGGCCAATCGAATTGTTTCCTGTCGCGGGCGGAGTGAATTGTTGGAATCTCTGCGAGGGTTTTAGGTTTAGAATGCAGCTTAATTGAGATTAATGTCTTTATCTGACGAGCATAGCTGAAAAACTGGAAAAGTTTCTTTCTTGATGAGGGAATTTGTCGAACTAACGTTTTCTTTGGTAATCTTTTCCAGAGGTTCATCAGAAAGCTACTTGGAGATTTCTTGTCTCTTGAAGATGGCGGAGAATGTTTAGAGATGAAGTTTGTTTCTTCGGAATCGCCTTTGGTGGCCATGGCTTGCATTTGGTAGGCCTCATCCTTGGGCATGAAGAAGACGGTTCCTCCTCCATTCTTGAAAGGCGTCACTAAATGCTTCTTGCTTTTAGCTTAAAATTGGGTCTGCAAGCAGAGTTCTGTAATTAGTTTTACTCATATCCAAGCTATTTTCTCTTTCCTTTAGTCTTATTAAAGCTGAATTTAGAAGATGGTACTTTCGGGGCCACCCACTCCAGCCAATGGGTCCCAGTCCATTTCTCCTTCACTTCTGCGATCGAATTCAGAATTATTAGGAGGAGAAGCTGCTGCATTGCCTGGCCAATCAACATTCTCTTCTCTTGTTTCCCCGCGTACTCAGCTTGGTAATGTGAATATGCTTAATGCATCTTCCCTGCTCAACCAGTCATTTGCAAATGGCGGTTCAAACCCCATGATTCCTTCTTCTGGAGGTGGCCAGAGAGTGGGTATTGAAATGAAGGCTGAGTTGGATCAGTTAGCGAATGTTGGTAATGGGATGAACTTTGGAATGTCCAACATGACCAATACTGGCACTTCTAGTCAATATCCAGGACAATTTTCTAATCCTTCCGGCAATCAGTTGATGCCGGAGCAAGCCCAGTCTCAACAACTTGAACAGCAAAATTTCCAGCAACCAATGCAACAGTTTTCCTCCCCTCAACATGCCCACCAACATCAGCAACTACAACCATTCCGGGCACGTGGAGGGTTAGCTGGTGTAGGACCTGTCAAGTTGGAACCACAAACAGGCGGGGAGCAACATGGACAGCAACTGCAGCAGCCCCATTTACAGCCTCTAAGGAACCTGGCTCCTGTGAAACTGGAGACACAGAGTATGAGGAACTTGGGTTCTGTAAAAATGGAGCCTCAACACTCAGACCAGTCACTTTTTATCCATCAACAGCAACAGCAGCAACATAATCAGCAGCAGCATCAACACCAGCAGCAGCACCAGCAGCAAGCTCAACAGCAATTGTTGCATATGTCCAGGCAGCAGAATTCATCTGCTACTGCTGCACAGATTAGTCTTCTGCAACAACAAAGACTGTTGCATATGCAGCAGCAACAGCAGCAGCAGCAGCAGCAGCAACTATTGAAGGCAATGCCTCAGCAAAGAGCTCAGGTAGCACAGCAGTTTCAGCAGAACATCCCTATGAGGTCCCCTGTAAAATCAGTTTATGAACCTGGAACATGTGCAAAACGTTTGACAGACTACATGTATCGGCAACAACGTAGACCTGAGGTAATTTACCTTAATGGAGAGCTTTATTCAGTCTATGAGGTCTTATACTGATCAATCTATTATATAGGACAACAATATTGATTTCTGGAGAAAATTTGTTGCTGAGTATTTTGCTCCCAACGCTAAGAAAAAATGGTGTGTTTCTATGTATGGAAGTGGCCGGCAGACAACTGGAGTTTTTCCTCAGGTATGCAAACTGACACTATCTTTAACTTGGTTCTGGTCTTTGTACGCAATTCTCCAACCTATTTTCTAGTTGGTGATTAATAATGGAGATCTGGTAACTGCGGTCCTTGACATCCTCATGTACCAATGATAGTCATTTCCTCATAATTCTATGGAGTGATTTTTCTCTTTTTCCAAATATTTTTGCTCTTTCTGTCCACTTTTTGGTGAACAATAACTCTTGATGGACCTATGGTTAATTGCTTTGAGTTTCATTTAAGGAATTAGTGGAATTAATATCTAACTTTACAGGATACATGGCACTGTGATATATGCAATCGCAAGCCTGGTCGTGGCTTTGGTAAGTTTCATTCCTCTTTAGATGCTAGGTCTCATTTCCATGATCTCTTTAACTCTGATGAATTTTTTGCATTTAATTTGTACTCCCACCGTCAGTTTTCCTCTGTGTATATTATTTTGACATTATCATGAGCTGTGGCCATTGTTGATGATGTCTTTTCCCTTACTTTCAGAGGCTACTTTCGAGGTCCTTCCCAGGCTTTTCAAAATAAAATATGAAAGCGGTACTTTGGAAGAACTCCTTTATGTCGATATGCCGTGTGAATATCCGGTTGCATCAGGCCAGATTGTATTGGACTATGCAAAAGCTATTCAAGAGAGTGTCTTTGAGCAGCTTCGTGTTGTCCGTGAAGGTCAACTTCGGGTTGTTTTCTCTTCAGACCTGAAGGTGGTGAATCTATATGATATTCTGGAACCTTTTTAGTTATGACTTCTCCAATGTGGAAAATTTTACATCTGTTTTGTTTCTTGAAACTTCCAGATATGTTCATGGGAATTTTGTGCGCGTCGTCATGAAGAGCTTATTCCTCGAAGACTATTGATTCCTCAGGTTATGTATCTGCTGGATTTATGCTCAGTAGAATGTTAAAAATCTTGTTTGTTGTTGGCATTAGTGGTTTTGATTTGGCTGTGTTTTCTGCATGCTTTTTCTATTTGCCTTTTCGAGTGTTTTTTGCAAAAGATATCTTAGATAAGTATAGTTGAAGTTTTACTCTTGTGGGTATGTAGTTGCTAATATAGAGATGATTTGGCCGAACTAAGTTACGTTAATTTGACATCAGGTAAGGAAGCATTCATATCCTTGACGTAGCATTTCAAGTCAATGGACATTCCTTAGGTAGATGTAGAAGAAGAACTCTTGAGACCATTGGGATGTTGTGTGATTATACTTTTTATGTTTCTACATAATTAGACGCGTGGTTGTACTCACATTTTTACTTTAATCAAGTAACTGAAATGGTCATATCATTTTTTGTGGTTACTGACTGTTACAGGTTAGCCAGCTGGGAGCAGCAGCTCAGAAGTACCAGGCAGCCACTCAAAACGCATCATCTGGTTTATCTGTCCCAGAGCTGCAAAATAACTGTAACATGTAAGGCTTCTTGGTAATATTGGCCTCCTGTTGAACGATACTGAGAAATGCGTCATAGATTGACTTTGCATATTACTGTCCAAAATTAGCAGTGATGCCTGCACTAGGGCCCTAAGCAGATTGCAAGAGCAGGAGCTACTTCCTCTAGCCTGGAACTTGGTCTTGTTGCTTTAGAGTGGAAATATTTGTTTTACAAAGTGTCAAGTTTTGAGACGTGAACTGTCAGAAACTGTAACATTGTAAAATGTCTGAAACTAACATGTTTGATCTATACCTAAGAATCTTTCCAGGAAGTGCTACAAAATAATAATTCCTCATGGGACTTATGTGCTGTGTTGTTTGTGACTTACTGTTAGTTTTTGTTATGTAGGAAATAAATATGTTCGACAACACTTCTGATCTTATATGAAAAATTCCTAGAATATCAAATCTAACTGTTCCACCAGACATGTTCAGCTCTCTGGGTTTATATGTCCAGGAAGCAAAAGAAAATGTGTGGATTTTATTAGTAATGACTGTCTTTCTGGTAACTTTCACTTAGGTCATTGAACTATTGTTTTTAAGCTAAATGCACCTTACTTTACAAACCCTTTCACCTGTTACTCCTCCCAATTATTTTGATTATAATTGATATTTTAATTGATTTGCTTGACATTAGATTCTGACACTGTGCCTAATGGTGCCACATGAGCAGCACAGGCGCCACATAAGCACACACTGAAGAAAAGAAAGAATGTGCTTGCATAGTCGCCTCAGCTTTTGGTCATAAATTGGCTTGAAAATGGTCAAAGGGCAATAAATTAAAAGGATTTACAAAGTTTAATGTATCGTGTTACAGAATTGAAATTCATTTGATATCAGTAAAAGTCCGACCAGAGTACAATATAATTTACCCAGCAATCCTTGTTAAATGGAATTTGTTAAATTTGAAAGCTACCTGTAATTCTTATCTCAAAAGCTAAAGAAATGCTAAGCAGATGGTTGATTTCCTCGAAATAAGAAAACTAAATATTTGAGACAGCAACGTCTATCTGTGCTGACCATGTAATGTCATTAAGTTAGTCAATTTGCTGCAAATCTTTAAATGAAAGGGCAACTCAATTTTCTACAAGATTTTCCAATGCATCAAAAGTGTCATTTCTTTTGTCGCTGTATGTAGCATTTTGTGTTAACTAACCTGCTGACAGCATTTGTTAGTTTCTAGTTAATTTATGTTGGTGTAAGTGCTGAAAGAATTTGATTTATGGATGGAGACGTCATCAGTGTTGGAGAACCCTTATCATGACAAAGCTTTAGTCCCATCCCCTCATGTTGAGTGTTAGCTCTTAGTTAAAATTTGCCTCGACAGCATTGAAATCTTCAAGGCAAACTACAAGCACTCAAATTTTGTGAATACATATGTGTATAAGTAAATCTTACTGCAAAGGTTTGTTTTCTGACTACACATTGGCTGCTTGAGGCATTTAAAACTCCGTTTTGCCCTATGTACACCTATTTAAAAGTGGTTGTTGAAAAAATGACACGGGAATGATCTAGAGCTGTTGCTTATCAACGATCTTAGAGGAAGTTATGTTTGCATCATGCGTTCTGTGTGTCTCTTTGTTGAGAGATTTTGGTTAGTCTATCTTTGACCTTTTTATTCGTAACCATCTGTCAAGTGCTTAAATGCTTGACATTTCTGCTGCTGTTTTGACGTAATAGGTTTCTATCATCGGCTCGGCAATTGGCAAAAGCTCTTGAAGTTCCTTTAGTGAATGACTTAGGATATACAAAGAGATATGTGAGGTGTCTTCAGGTTGTCCCTTATACTCTTCTCAGCTCCATTTTTAATGTTCGTTATCTTAGCACATTTTGAGAATTACTCTTAATTGCTTTCTGATACTGTGTCTAATTTGGTGCTGACCATGCATAAGTAAGGATATTGGCCATTGTGGTTATTTAATGCATGGGAAATCTGGCTGTCTTCTGTTATCTTTGCTTCGCTGTTGTCCTTCTTGTAAACCTTCCAAATAGGTTGCAAGCATGAACAGTCCAAAGTGAGTAATCAAGTGAATTCAATTTTGTCAATAATTTCCTTGTCTCTACAATTCCTTGGGAAGAGAAAATAGTGTGGCCTGGCTGTTCCTGGTGACGTTAAATGGTGGTTTGTTTCCTGGGAAGTGCAAAAGTAATTTTCTTGAGCTTGTTGTGACTGAACTTGAAAATCTTTATGTTGTACTATTTAAGCATTATTATGCATCATCATCCGGGACAGTGGTTAGTGTTCCTTGCAGTGATTCAAAAGTAATATTGAGCAAAGTTGAGTTCCTGCTTCCTCAGTCTTAAGCAGTAAATTTCTCTTACATAATTATCTTTGAAAGGCTAATTTTGGCAACTGGTGATTTTGCTGTGCTGCAATGAGTAAGTCAAAAGTATTAGGCTGTATTTGGTTGACTTTCATCTCTCCAAGAAGTTCTTTTTCTCATAAGTAGGGCAGGTATCTTAAAGAGCATCCCTTTACAACCTAGGAGTTAGAAAATATCTTAGAAATTCGAAAAGAGACTTGGTAAAATTCCTTTTCACTTTCTTGTCCAACTAGAGAATTAATTGAGAAATTAAAAGTGATTTGAATATCATGTTTATATTTTATAAAAAGTTTGAGGAGTTTATCATCATAAGGAATGTTAAGATTACATGCCTTTGTTACTGACTATCCTTACAGAAGATCCAAAATGGTGATGATCTGCATAATATTCATGTTAATTGACCTCATAATTAACAACTTTGGTTGGGGTGTGTAATTAGGACATATTTAATAAGTAAATGACTTAAACTTTGGTTGGGATGCACTTTGCAGATATCAGAAGTGGTCAATTGCATGAAAGATCTAATTGATTACAGCCGACATACACGGACAGGGCCTATGGGTAAGCCCTTCATTTTTCATTGTCATCTCTTGCGTTTGTTCACTTATACCTTAGAAATCTTCTTGATCTCATCCATGTTGTATGTGATGTGTCTTGCTGCTACATGGAGTGTTTCGTGTATGGGGTTGTGTGTGTGTGTAGGGCTAACTTTTGGAGTTTCTAAATCATGTGAACTCCAGTTTGAGCTGCAATAAGCGATTTCTTCTGTTTTTCTTTGCTGAGCTACAAGATAAAGGAGACTAATAGCCTTGTCTCAATGATGCATGTCACATCTAGAGACTCAATTTGAAATTCTCTGAATAGGAAAAACAATTACTGTATTAAAAAGAAAGAGAACCGAAATAAATCAAAAAGAGAAATGACGTGCCTAAGTTGTGACATAATTAAATGACAATATTCTGACACTATTGGTAGAGTATGCTAGAAGTTTTTTTTTTTGAAACTTCTTTCCAGAGTAGATAACCAAAGGTAAGTTATTAACTTATAAAACATAACAAGTTGGTGGGAGGGCGTCATTGTCCACTTTCAACTTTATGGAAGAATCTTTGGACTCCTAGTCTTATAAAAAGCAAAATTAAGCACTCACTTTATGCTTGGCTTATAAGGAACATGCCCTCTTGGTTGCCCAATTTGTTATACATTTATTCATGAAACACATTATTGGCTGCATGTGGTTTGCAATAAAAATTAACATTCCTTTTTTTCTCTGGCCTCTCAGAAAGCTTGGCCAAATACCCTCGGAGAAACAGTGCTTCAACCGGGGTTCGTGGGCAAGCTCACCAATCTGAGGAGCATTCGCAGCAGCAGCCACACCAACAGCAGCAAACAGTGTCTCAAAATGCAAACAATGATCAGAACAATGTTCAGGCTCCTCCAGTGCAACTAGGTGCTTCTGACGGTGCTAGAGCTGTAAATAACACAGCCTCTACTTCTGCAACTGGTAATGCCATACCTGGCCTTCTCCATCAAAATTCTATAAACTCGAGACAGCAAAGCTCAATAAGCAATTCAGGCAGTCCATATGGAAGTAGTGGTGTTCAGATCCCATCCCCTGGTTCCTCCACAACATTGCCACCAACTCAACCCAACATTCCTTCGAATTTTCAATCTCCTACTCATTCCTCGGGTAATAATCCCCCACACAGCAATGGCGGTCTGTCAGCCCCGAATCACATTAGTAATGCAAACTCATCTGCAAGAATGTCTCCTCATAACAGTGAGGTCGAACCAAATGATTCCCAGAGTTCTGTGCAAAAAATTCTGCAAGAAGTGATGTCAAGTCAAATGAATGGTGCAGGCGGTATTGTTGGCGTTGGTTCGTTGGGAAATGATGTGAAACATGTGAATGGGAATTTGCCAACCAGCTCTAATGCAGGCCTTAGTAGTTCTTCCAACAGCTTGCTGGGGAATGGGATGGCCCACGGCTCTAATATGGGAAGCGCTCTGTATGGCAACATGGCTGCAGGAATGGGCTCATCTGCCATGGCCAATGGAGTGAGAGCTGTTATGGGAAACAACTCCTTCATGAATGGAAGAGGAATGGCCCCTATGATTCGAGATCAGAGTATGAGTGGTAACCAACAGGATTTGAGTAACCAGCTGCTTAGTGGGCTCAGGGCTGGGAACGGCTTCAATAATCTTCAGTATGAGTGGAAACCATCCCCCTGAAGGCTCTGCTATAATCATATCGATTTTTCAGGTCGTGGCTGTAGCTGCTTGTGCAGAAAGCGAAGATGAGGACAGCTGAAACTACTGCAGGCCCTCAGGACATGGTAATACGAGGTCAAAATACTTCCCAAGTTTTCACTTGCTGATTCTACCAATTTCGGGAGGAAGCACAGGATATGACATATTATCCATTGTTAGAGCACTATCACATTGAGTGAGTTGCTTCAGTATCACTCGAAGTTCTGGTATGTCATTCTATAGAGTTGATGATTGGCACTACTGCCTAGTGAAGGGCGGGAGCGGGAATGGATGTCTTTGGTAGAACTCCTTGTATTACCTACTTCAAACACTTCATTCGTCTGAGTGTCTCTCTCTGAGTGTACATATCCGTGGCTGCCTTGAAGCGTCCTGGAATGACCTCAAATGTTCAATTTTGACATTGTCTGATCTTTTTTTTTTTCCTTACCGTAATATAACATACCTTATCTAAAAGCTCAAATTTACCGAGTACTGAGTTTCACATTTCTCCATGGCCTCTTCTTGTTTTTGTCTTGATTTCCAGCTTGGTTTCTCTGCATTAATAAAGCATTCATGATGGTGTCTCATCGATAAACCAGACGAACACACAACTTTGAAGCCGTCTGAACTAATATATGGTGTTGATTTGATGCGTGCTAAGGTTGGGAGTCTTAATTCTCAAAAACTTCCGACTTCCTCCCTTCTGGCCCATTGTGATGATTCCAACTTGCGAAATTGCCAATCAGCAAGTGAACCTCTTCTTTGTGTTGGTCCTGGTCGCATGGTAATGTCATACCGATGTTAAGGGAAATGTGCTGCCATGCTGTGTGGCCTGCTTGCCAAACCTGTTTCATTGGCATGGTCAAGTGTGATATCGTGGGACTTTTTGGACTTGGTTTATAAAGCTAGGCGCAATAAAGATAGGTAAACATAAGATTCATCTAATTGAGGTGTAAATTAGACCGTATGATTTGGACTTGATGCATCTTTCACTGAGCCTACGATACTCTTTCCTTACCCTCGAGCCTTTGTTTTCCATCGTTTCATGCTGGCAGCTTTTGAATTTTATTCAGCTTCACAACAATTTTTTGTCATTTTAGCTTGAGCACGACCCATCTTCAACAGCTTGTTTGCTAAATTGCGTATCAGGGTTGAGTTTCAAAACCGCAATTTGAATAATTTAAAGTTGTATGAAGAGTAAGGACCAAGTCATTGGCCGGAATCGTGGCCAATACTGAAACTTAGGTCCGGCAGCCACAAATTTTGGTTGTTCCATTGAATTGTCCCAAGCCAATGACCAAATGCAACGTAACCAAAGCAACTAATTCACGTAATAAAATCATGAGATCAGGCCCAAAAAACAAGAAAAAATCGAAGCAATGAAATCATGCAATTGGAGTCGTTCTTTGCTAAATGAAGTCATGAATCTTTTCTCGTAAGCTTCTAAACAATTACAAAGAGTCTTATTCTCTCAGATTATTAGTGCAAAGAGTATCAGCGATAACGATGAGAATTGTGTAATTTTGCTGCAAATAAATGACCTAAACGTCGTCCATCTCAATAGATAAGGACCGTACCAATAATATCCCAAGTCCTACCGTGTATTATGCCTTCGTCAAACGAATTTTACACGAACACAAACTTTGTTCTGCACACCAGAATCCGTTCCAGGAAAGTTCAGCGCTATTTTCTTGTGACTGTCGGTTCATGCTCTTGTTGGGTTCAACCATCCACAAGTGCTTCTTTTCACTGACAGGAGGGCATAGCCCCCTCACTTTTTTGCATGACTTGATAATCTCTCCCCTCTCACTTTTTTACACGACTTGATAATTTCTCCCCTCATGAAGTACTTAAACCGATTCTCGGGTTTATTTTCCAGCCACAATGGAACAAACAAACGCTGTTGAATCTTGTTCTTCGGGTCTTGTGGCTTCCTCAAATCTCTTGCATTCTGAACCCGGCAAACTTTGCTAGCAATATGTTGTTCAGCTCAATCTCGACAAACGCCTCCTATACATAGTATGTCCTTGTGCACCAGTAGCCAACTCTGGGGGTCCACTGCCACTCATGCCATCGTTGCTCTCACCATCCCATTTCAATTCACCACCTCAGGTGTACCCACGATGTAGAATTTCATGGCACAAATCTCTCATTTCTTCACAACTAATGGAATGGAATAGCAAGTAATAATGGTTTATATGGAAGACCATCTCCGTTCATAAATTAGACTGCAAAGTGCGAGATATGTAAGACTTGATGAAGGATGTGGCCTTAGACTTGCCAAGTCAAAGGTCAACTCCCGACATTTGTGGAAAATTAGCTTCTCCTTGCTGGACCTGAATTCTCGTGTCTGCAGGTAAAGCGTCGGATGGAGTTCCGCCTAGCATGTCCGTACCCTGGTCTCTCTTGTACAGCAAAAAATAGAGACAGAGAAGATGAATAATCTTGAGCAGCGTGTAGATTTCAGCAGGTAAAGCCTCTTGTCCTCATGAAATGGTAATTTGAATGTGGAGGGACTCATATTGTTCTTATGGCTGATTTGGGGCGTGTGGTCCTCTGTTAAGCAATTCGTGCAATCGGTCTTTGTAGCGTGATTTTTAAGGTTAAGATGGACCTGAATGCAGCACTGAGGTTTTATTTTCTGTAGGTCTTCTCAGATGAAGAGATTTTACCACTACCACGCCATGTTTGCAATATCTCTACTGAGCAAAAAAACCTCGAGTCTCGACCTGATCTCCTAACATTATCTGCAGTTTATCCCAATAGAGCTTCAAAAAAGAGGGAAGATTTTTTTTGAAGAGGTACGTTTATGCATGTTTCACTCAACAGGTGAGTTCTGTCTTCTACGCTGTCTTTCCCAGATGCTATGATAAGTACAAAGAATATCATCTTTTGCTATTTGCGGTAGCGGAAACATAATTAAGTTGAGCATTATTATCCAATAGAAAGTGATTTGCACAGCTCTAATTTGCATCACTTCAGATCGCATTTCATAGTCAGCTCCTACATCCAAAAACTGTTCAGTGCTCTGGGAAAGAATCGGTGTGGAATCACCAGAAAAACACTAAATCACTTTTCTTCAAGCTTTTATTGTCCTCTTGGTTAGACAATATCTTTGATTAAGTTTGCGGACTTGGTGACGGCTAAATCCAATTTATTCTTACTCGATTCATTTCAGCTTTTTATGCACACCAAAATCAGCTAAAACTAGTAAATCTCAGCTTTAAAGAACTTTCATATATGCACTAGTTACCTTGAAAGTATTTTGTGCATGAGATGAACAAGGCAAGTCATCAAGCATATCTTCGTCCATCTACAAGGTATGGGAAACCAATTGCAAGCATGCATGTAATATCAACGAGGCAAGAATCCTACCGCTTCCTCTTTTTCAATCACTAACTGAAGGTTGCATTCTCTTCGTTGGTTCTGCCATTTAAGTAAAGGCAAAGATCCTTCTGTACCCTGTTTAATTTGGCTTTGGCTGTAATTAGCCGCTCCTGTCATTCTCTCATTCAAAGTTTGATGTGACAAGAAATAACGAAATAATGTGAAAATTCATGAAATCATAGCTCAATCCTATCCATGCAACTTTGTAGGATGCTGATCCTGCTGGTGTAGGCAGATATTGAATCCACTGAAGTAGGTCATATTAGATAACTTATTATTTCCACACGGACTGAAATGGCAACAAGTGCAGCTACTAAGTTCAGGTCATGCACTCGTTCTACATGATATGGTGATGGGTCTAAATCCTTGTCACAATACAGATTCCCAAACCATCCACACCATGGTCATTATCTCCATGAGGAGCAGGAAGTACATAATTCAACGACAACGTCAAGGCTTAGCATGCATGACACGTGTGTGCTCTGTCCATGAGTGAAGGTCAGTATCTGGACCAAAATAAATGTACAAGCGAGCGGTAAATAAGAATCTGGATATCCTGTAGCAAAAGACTGAGACTGCACAACTAGACTTAGAAATGAGAGAGAAGCACAGTAGAAGATATGCCAAAATAAGGAGCTCACATATACTAAATCGCCCTTTCAAGTTATAGTCAGAAATCGTATTACAAGACGGATCTAATTAAATAAATTCATGTATCGGGTGCATCTGATCCCAAATCGAAGAAAGTTACATTACACATAAGCACAGATATTTATCAGCCAGCCACCTGGGCTCCTAATCTATCATTAGTTAGATGAACAAAGATTATTTCACCTCCATGCTGAAGCAACGATCAAGCTCTTATCTTCCCATCCAAAATGAAGCGCACCCATATCATCTTTTATCTTATATCTCTCAGAATACTGCCTAATGAGGTTGATGATAGATTCCGTGACGCTTTTGCTCATCGGACATGAAGCAAATCCGGCCATCATCATTCTCGCTCTCCACTTCCCTGCAACTTCATATCTCTCTATCCTCTCCTCACCCTCGCATGCCACGACGTTAATAATATCACGTGCTAAACACTGTCGTTCCACATTTATCCTGTCCTGGCTCTCCCTAGGCAAAGTGGCCTCAAGAGAATCAAAGACTGCAGAGTAGTAACTATAGGCCTCCCCAAACCTCACTAAGAAGGGAGCAGTGTTTGTGTTCATATTTTGCTCAACAACAGTTACAAGCTTTGGATTTAAGCTCTTAACCATGCGGAGAAGCTGGTCCCGCTCGTTGATCGTGGAAACACTCTCATCAGGCATGTGGTGGAGCTGAAAAGCAAAGTTAACAACTAGTGCTTCTCTGGGTTGTAGGTCTAGCATGCCTGGGGTGACAAGAGGCGTCCTTGAAGCAACTGCTCGGAACTCAAATGGTATGTTGAGTGCTTCTGCCAATTTTTCAAGCCTTTGGCCAATATTTTTCAAACCACCAATAGGGCGCTGGACCGACTCCGGATCGTCCACCCCTGTCAACCTCAGGTAAGGCCGTTGACCAGGTAGAGATGCAAGTGTCTGTAAGAGAGTGATGTATTGACTCCCTTGGCTTATGTCAAAGTCAACTATATGAACCCTCTTTTCACCCCGAAAAGCTTCTATAATTGCTCCATTTGCCGCCATGAACCCAAATCTGAAACAGGGACAAACTTCAAACAAAATTTGCATAGCTGCAAGCCGGTCAGAAGATGGGGGCTCTTTGCATTTTAAGGCTTTGTAAAGAAATTTTCCAGAAGCACCCATTCGAGCAGCAAGCCCTTCGACCATGTAGGCCGCAATTCTCTGAGGTGGGTCCCCTTGAATGGAAACAATCTGTCGCACCCTATCAATGATAATGGATGCTTCTCTGATGTTTCCATCAGAAATTGCAGTAGCACAATCAAAAAGCAACTGTTTCGGGGTGCGTGATGGCGGCTGTGACACTTCTCTGTTGATGCTAATGCTGCTGAGGTTGGAATCAGATGACGAGGATTCTTTGGGGGAGTCATGTGAATTGATCTGGAGTTGGTCAACCCATGGACCATCAACATACATATTATCCTCCTCTTCATCAACACCATCATCCAGCAGTGCTCTTTCAAGCTCTTGAAGCTTCAACCTCATTTTATCTTCATTGTATTCTACACAATCCAGACTTTGACCATCCATGAGTTCTGATTCCGAAGTGCTGAATGGGTTTTCAGTATTAATGGAGGATCCCTGGGTGTGATACAAATTTCTTGACATACCATAGCTAGATGGGTTAATCGTTTCTTCAGATGGAGAGTCAATGAAATATTTAGGGTCATAATCCTCTCCGCTGAAGGTTTCGGAAACATACATCATCTGGTGCTTTTTGGAGCCTAACATTTCCGAACTTGCATAAGGAGTGGCGGATAACTCGGTGGACCTAATTAAAGAATTGCGTTTGTCCCTTCAATACACGTATCTCTGTGGTTGAAACTGATCCTGAGGATTAATGTCAGCCAAATTTCTAAGATGTCACTGTTTCTGTCTTCTTCAAATCTTTCCTAGCCGTTCTGCATATGTCAAACATGGCATTCAACTGTTTGTCAGACTCAATCACATCTTTAGTACAACACGCACATGCACACACAAATTGACCACTGGGATGATATCTCAGCTATACTTTCATTAATCTGAATTCGCAATATCTTATTGTGATGAAATCCTTTTACACATTAGGAAGATAGAAATCAAGGCCAGGGTTCATATTGGAGTCAAGAAAGATAAATCTCTAGTTATTGTCTGAAATTTTATGTTAATCGGTCAAGTAAAACATTTCTTTATCCGCAAAACATGGAAAATACTTGGAGAAGGGGAAAAGGTTGTACATACTCATAGATTAGCACTTCAGAAAGCTAAAAAAGTAAGGGATGTAGATTCAACATCTAAGAGTTTATGAGAAAGCAATTGCAATTCATGTCGCAAGAAATAACAACAGCTAAACTTTTGCAGAACGTCGGGGTTCAAAGTTCTTTCACCCCCAAAGAGCTTAGTGCCACAACTTAAACTGCCCCATATGACCAAAGTCCTCTGGCCTCATTGACAACCATTCAGATCAAGAAAGGAGGAGATAAAGATATAGCATCCACCAAATAACAGCATCAACCTAATAGGCTTAGTTCCTAATTGGCGATAGTGAAAATTCGAGGAAATTAGAGCTTTCATCCGTCAACTACAAGAGAAAGTCAAAGGGAGATAAACACGAAGCAGATGCCTGAGTTTCATAATCTGTGCAGGGGAATTCGAGTACCATCGTTAGCAAGTTGAAACAAGAGAATGATTATGCCAACAAGTATATTTGGGGACAAATCAAGAAACCCAAAAATAGAGATCTACGTTTATCTTGTTACGGGATTCAGAGAAACTAAAGATTTGAGAAGGAAACTTGTAATACCTGAGCGAAGAAACAAGCCCACAAGATCACATCAATAGTCAAAGTTCTGCAAGTCCCAGCTGAAACCTGATTAAGAAGAGATGAGCTTGGCTTTCACAAAGAGAGAGAGAGAGAGAGAGGAGAGAGGGAAAACATTAAAACGGGAAACAAAACGAAGCAAATTGCTTCTTTACCATATCCCCATATAGACAAGTACCAATTAAAGAGAAGCCTGTGGGAACAGGCAGATTAACAAAGAAGAAAGCAGACATAACAAACGAAAATAAACAATCAAGATAGTTGACAACTTACTTTTTAATAATCAAATTGTCCAGCTTTCAGTACCCAGATAAGTTTATAGAGATAGAGAGAGAGAGAGAGAGAGAGAGAGAGAGAGTAAAAGACAAATAGAAAAACTGGTTGATGGGATTCGAGCTTAAGGAACTCATCAATCTGAACAAATAAATACTCTTGGAAAAAGATCAAAACTTTCTAAAAATTTGAGAAAGCAGGAGGAAGGGTTCCAAGAAACTCACCACCGGATTTCTTTATTCATTCAACAGAAACTTCTGATGTGCGAGTTGGGTTTTGCTTTTCCCAGCATCCCTCTCTCTCTCTCTCTCTCTCTCTCTCTCTCTCTCTCTCTTTTTATAATCTTGAAAAGTTCACACCCAACTCGTCTGACTATTTTGACACGCTTTCTTAGCAAGAAAAAGCAAGCGAGTGGGGCTGTGCTGGTGATTATGCGATGTTCCTAACATTCGCCTTTTGACCCTTAAAACTCCCTCCCACCACAGAAGGCTCCAAAAAAGCATCCGGTATTCAAAGCTGGGACGGGACCGACCGCGGTTACGATGGTTCGAATACTGGGTTGGTGGCTCTTCGTGGGACAATTGTACGGTGATGGTTGGAAAATGGCAATCGGCAGTTGGATGGGGGAAAGTCAGTGCATGTAAGATCAGCACACATGGGTGGATCTCATGTGGCTGTAATTTTCAGTTCTTCCACTAACACATGATGGAATCATTTGTGAGTTGAAGACTAGGTCATGGTGTCCAAGGACAAAGACATAGGTAGGAAGCATGGTGATTTTGTGGGATGAAAGAAGGATTTTGGATGCGCATCTTATTGGATCTCACTCGGTGTTTGAATCAGGTGACTGGAACGCGGAAAGCTAAAGACTTCATTAAAAAGGAAGTGATATGCATCTCATTGAATCTTACTCCCTATAATGTGAAGACAGGTGTATACGAAAAGCTGAAAACTTCGTTATAAAAGGAATGTCTTTTCCATGAAAATCATTTTCATGGAAAATGCCCGGTTTTCATTTATTTGCTGAATAAGAAAAGTGATTTCTTTTTTGTTGGAATAGGAAGTCATTTCTTCCAATTTAAGCTTATTATTTTCAACCCATCGAAAATGCTTTTCATAAATCAATTAGTCTTTTATCGTCAAGTCGGAAAATAATTTCCCATATACCATTTTTTTCTTTAAACAAACAATATTTGAGTGAAAGATTTTTTTGCAAATTAATTTTCTTGGGCTTTCATGTGTTTTGCTTGCTAAAAATGATCAGTCAATTGAAATTCATTTACAATTTTTTTATTCCCTAACTTGAAAAGATAAAAACATTTTCCTAAAAAATTATTTCCCAAAAATTATTTTTTTTTATCATGAAATTATTACCGAAACGGACAAATCTAGACAAGAAAATAATGCGAATCTTAATTCACGTCTTGGTACTTGGACTGATATGGCCTCTTCAATCAATCATCCATTATTCTAATCTTTTTACAAGCATCTCCAGCTCCAACCATTCGAAGGAGTAGTTGCATACGTCATCGACACTGTTAATGATCCCTTCTCTTGTCTTGAACCACCCGTGCTAATTGCTGTTGTTGGAAGTATGGTTGAGGATCATGATCATGGCGTCAATCTTGATTACGATTTGATTGATTCATCTAATCTGTGACTAATTTAGCATTTGGAAAGCGATGATCTTGTATATAGGAAATATTATTTGTATATTATTTCCTGCCTTTCTTTATTTCTATTCTTACACTATAAATACATAAATGTACTTATATACAATGAGATAGATCAATACAATGCATTCTACTTCCAAATTTCTTTCGTTTCTATCATGGTATCATAGCATTTTTTCCTAGCCTAGCTTTTGCATTTTTTCAAAATTGCCCTCATTCCTTTTTTTCGTGGTGTTGTTGCAAACTTCCATCCTGCAAAAAAAAAAAAAAAAAAAAAGAAAATGACGAGTTGGAATTTGATTTCTTGAGCCATGATGAAGAACAAGAATGCTTGCTCATCAGAGGGAACGCCTCAAGATCAAACTCCATTATCTTCTGTTCAAATCGATCCGAATGAACAGGAGAATTCCATCCACAATCCAGAAGATCCTCAAATTACAGCCGGTCTTGCTCCTGCTTCAATTCATATGCACTGGCCCCCATTTCCTTGGTATCCTGTTCAAGGTCAATGGGCCACCAAACTAGGACAAGCGTGGGCCCAACGTGACCCATATGGAGAGGAGAGCTCCTCTGGTTTTGGACCTCAGCCCAATAGAGAAGGTCTAAATCCTACGGCCCATGAAGATGACCCGAAACGGGAGGTGGGTCGGAGGGATCTGAATCTAAGTCGGAGGGATCTGAATCTAGGTCGGAGGGATCCAAATCTAGGTCACAGATTCGGGTCTATATCGGATCAAGGGCCAAATCCCTATCCATTTTTTGGGACCCCGTTTCATGCCGTATGCATTTCTTGTCGGCACCAGTGATCGCCCCGAACCTGGTGACCCTCTCTTCACATCGCCAGCAGATGGCCTTGAATTGAAGCTTATCCTGCTACAGCTCACCAAACTAGAATCTTACAGCACTTGGGCTCGGGACCTCCGATGAGCTATCGTCACCAAGGACAAAGACAATTTCCTTGACGGCACTATCCCTTTCCTGGCCAACAAGTGTCTCCAATAACTCTAGTGCAAGTGCAACTAGTTGTTCTAGAGCTGGATCAACAATTGCTTGGCTCCTGATGTTGCTGCCGGATTGCCACCAATAGAAGACTTGAAGAAGTATTGGGAGAGCATCCATGAGATGTATGGGCGCATGGATTGTGCCAAACTCTTCAACATCAGCCAAGCAATTTCAGAGTTGACGAGGGGAACCTTTTGGTTACCTCTTGCTTCAACAAGCTCTTCGCTTTGTGGAATGAACTTGAAGCGGCGGAGGAGTGGCTTGAGGGCCCGGAGAGCACTCTCAGACAATATAGAGAAATAACATAGAGAGAGAAAAGGCCACAAGTTTCTTACTAATTCTTAATGAGTCGTATTTGGCCTTTTGTTTGCAAATCATGGTGATGGACCCATCCCTGTCGCTCGTCTGAATCTTTCAACTAGCGGTCTAGGAGAAGAACTAGAAACTTATGGCGGTGGAGTACCTTGAAGGCAAAGGAATGAGCCTTGTTGCATGTTTGGACAATGTATCTTCGAGGGAGATCTCTAGCAAACTCACTAATGGTTCTGGAAATCGAGAGAGAGGAGGATGACCACGGCTGTGAAGAGGACATAAGGAAACCCTAGGTCTACTCTAATGGATGGCCTAGATCATGGTGTGGGATTGGACAGCCAAGATCAACATGATAGATCCAACGAGCTGGGATCAACGCGCTGGATCCAACAGCCACCAACTCTTCATTGTGATGGATCTCGATTTTTCCTAACAATTGTTGAAGACTATATTCATGCCACATGGGTGTACCTTATGCAATCAAAAAGTCAAACATTTACTTATATTTCAAATTTCTTTTCCTTGGTCCAAAATCAATTCGATAAATTTATACAACGAATTTGTACAAATAATGGGTGTGAATTCTTCACTTCTAATTACATAAAATTTTCTGTCTTCTCATGGAATACTCCACAAAAATTCTTCTACTTATACTCCTTAACAAAATGGCATTGTTGAGCACAAACATAGACATCTTCTAGAAGTAACTTGTGCCCTAAAATATCAAGCCTCAATTCCTGAAACTTTTCGGGGAGATTGTGTAGTCACAGCTGCCTATTTGATTAATCATATGCCCACTCGGATTCTTGATGAAAAAACTCCTTATGAAATGCCTTATAACAAACAGCCATAAAATAATTATTTCAAGGTATTTGGTTGTCTGTGTTATGGAACGATTATGGGCCATGGGATAAAATGAGTCCATGTGCCACTCATTGTATTTTCATGCGATATCCTCTTCTTTAGAAAGGATACCGGGTTATGGAAATTTTTACAAGGAATTTTTTTATAAGCATGGATATCATATTCATTGAAAACACTTTTTCTGTCAAGGAAATGATACACTCATCAAATTCATCACCATCAAAAGTCAGCGTATTTTCTTGTCTGATGAAGATTTATCAATGACAACACGATATTTTCTTGTTGCACCAAAATCACCGTGGCTGTCTCGAAGGAATCTGTGCCTATCTCGAAGGAATCTTCATTCATAGAAACTCCAATTCCATTTGTTGATGAAGTTATCTCAACATATTCCCGACATCAATTGCATTAGAAAATATTTCTAAACCTTCCCCAATTCCTAAACAAAAATTGATTAGGAAACCGCGGTGTTCTAGGTGGTATACCTGTCTACCTACATGGACCAAGGACTATATCTATTTTTCCATGAGTACTCTAGGTACACAATATCCTATCTCCTTTGTATGTTTCGTTTAGTCATATATCGGAAGAGCAAGAACCCTTCACATTTCTTGAAGTAGCACATGACCCTTGATGGCAAAATGCAATGGAATTCGAACCCACTACCTTAATGGAGAATCATACTTGGGATATTGTTCCACTACCCCAACATCGAAAATCGATAGGCTGTAAATGGGTTTATAAAATCAAGTACAAAGCAGATGAACCGGTCAAGCGCTACAAGGCTTGTCTAGTTGTTAAAGGGTTCACTTAAAGAAAGTTTTGATTATCATGAAACCTTCTCCCCAGTTGCCAAAGAAGTTACTTTTCAATCCTTTCTATCCATTGCGGTTATTTGTAATTGGTCACTGCATCAAATGGATGTCCATGATGCTTTCATTCATGGTGATGTGGATGAAGAAATTTATATGGACATTCCTCAAGGATTTCGCAGACAAGGACAATCTCTGGTATGTTGTATTTGTAAATCCTTGTATGGGTTGAAACAAGCGTCTAGGCAATGGTATGTCAAGTTTATTGCTGCACTAACAAATACGGGCTTTCAGTATTCCAAGCATGATTATGCCCTATTTACATGGACTACAGGGAATTCTTCCATTTATTTATTGATATATGTTGATGAAATTCTTGTCATGGGAAATAATGATTTTGATTTGGTGAAGTTCAAAGAGTATTTACATTCCACTTTTCACATCAAGGATTTGGGATCTCCCAAATATTTTATTGGCATTGAAATTGCCTGGTGAGCCTTAGTCAAAGAAAGTTCATCTTGGAAATAATTACAAAAATAGGACTATCGAGTTGCAAACTAGCTACCGTCCCAATTGAACAAAATGCCAAGTTGATAACTCATGAGTAAGATCAGAGTCCTCCTTCATCCATTAAAGATCTATTACTAAAGGATCTATTAGAATATCAGTGACTTGTTGGAAAATTGATATATCTTACCATGACAAGACCTAATATATGTTATGTAGCGCAATACTTAGTCAGTTCATGCACAGTCTAAAACAGTCTCATATGAGCATAGCCCTAAAAGTTGTGAAATATTTGAAAGGATGTCTAGGACTTGATGTATTCCTATCTCATGATTGCAGTATGACGATGACAGCTTACTATGATATAGACTATGCTACTTGTCCAATGACTAGAAGATCCATTACCCGTTTCTGCATCAAATTGGGAAATTCACTAATCTCATGGAAGACGAAGAAATAGTCGACTATATCATTGTCATCGGCCGAATTAAAATATCGAGTCATGGCGAAAACTACCTATGAATAGTTTGGATACGAGGATTACTCTTAGACTTTGGAGTATGGGTTAATGGCCCAAGTGACTCGTTTTGTGACAATGATGTTGCACTCAAATTGGTAGCAAACCCAATTTTTCATGAAAGAAAGAAGCACATGGAGGTTAATAGCCACTTCACTTGGGACAAGATTAAGGAAGGAATCCTTATGATAAAGGGAACGGGAACCACGAAATAGCCAGTGGATATCTTCACCAAACCATTATGCCAAAGGCAACATTCCTATCTATTGAGCAAGCTAGGTGCTTTGGACATATATAGACCAAGAGCACCTAGCTTGAGGGGGAGTATTGGAAATATGGTTGAGGATCATGATCATGGTGTCGATCTCGATTACGATATGATTGATTCATCTAATCTGTAACTAGTTTAGCATTTGGAAATCGATAATCTTGTATATAGGAAATATTATTTGTATATTATTTCCCGCCTTTCTTTTATTTTTATTCTTACACTATAAATACATCAATGTACTTGTATCCAATGAGATAGATCAATACAAAGCATTCTACTTCCAAATTTCCTTCGTTTCTATCAGCTGTCATTGATCACGAGGATTTCTCATTTATCACTATGAGCATTTGTTGCGTGCCTTTGCCTTCATGTTTGTCGCAAAGGGTGTTGCCTTGCTACATGAGACGCAACATGATGATCCACATCTGTCTTAGCAATTGACGTACATGGATTTACTGAGCCTTAAGAATTCCATGAACAGATGATGTCGCATAAAGTGATTGGAGAGACCTATTGCATTGGCACAGGAAAAAATCCGATACCCTTTATCCAGAGAGATTACTAAGGAAGAGTACAAGTCTTACATGCAACCATATTCCCTCAAAAGTTTTGGTAAAAACACTAATTACTTCATATCATATCATGTTCATTATATGAGATTACTTCAGGCTAACACTCTCACACGTGCACCTTTTAACCCTTGCCCTTTGGGCATGGTCGAACCTATCGTATCCTTTCGCGTCACCAATTTACCTTAGTTTAAACCTCCATCTTGACCTGGCCAAGTTTTTTGTCGAGTGTTGTTAGGGAAGATTTGTTATTCAAACTTAACCTCCATCGTCATGGCACATCCAAATTCAGCGTGAAGCTGGAATTACCATACTTCAATATATATTGGGAGCAACCCATTGATTAATTATCAGCTTTGATATCACTTGTTGAATTGATGCAACAAAAACTCGGAACCCTTCATCTACGAAGAGCACCAATGGAGAGCTCAAGTTTGTGGTCATCAGCATATTCGGTTAGACCCATTTTTATTAAAAAAAAATTAAAATAATGAGTGATGAACTTGTTTTTGCCTAAAATATGGGTACAGGTATTTAAAGACCAAATGAAGTCGGCGATTGTTGAACGAAATAAGAAATTATAAACCTCTAGTGTGAATGGAATCAAAGGATGTCATGATCATCGACCAAAAAGAGAACAAAAAAGCAATTATATCGTCATGAATCATGGCGTTTGCAACAAGTGGAAATTAAGGTAAAATCATTTCCCTTCTTGGATTCTCATTTCTAATTATTAATGTCTTAGTCATCCTTCCCTTATCTTATCCAAAGTTTGGACCTTACGGACCGGAGCACCTCATCGATAGCATATGAAAAATCGATGAATAAAGACAAAAGACGCATGGGAAGGAGAAATTTGATCTTTCAGTTGCTTTCAGTTCCAAGTCATTGTCCATTATGCTAGGAAAACAAATTTGCTAGTGACCCTAGGTGGAATTAATCATGAGAAATAGTTTAAATATATGCTAATTTTAGGGATAATTTTCCAAAAAATCTTAAACCTATTGTACGGCCAATTCAATTGTAAATCTTTTGATTATTTACCAATATAGCTCTTCCAACTAATTTTGGCCGGAAATCATTAACATGTCTATCACCATCGGCAAATTCTGGCCAAAATTGATAGGAAAAACTACATTGTCAAATTGTCTTTGAACTAAAGACACAGCTTAAAAGTTTTGGACTGAATCAGCCATTGTTTAGGTTTTTTTGGACAATTTTCCCAACTAAATTGGATTTTTTTGAAGTGACATTAGCCTCATCTATATCTATATCTTAAATTAGACTAGCTTCTTCTAAGCTTACGTGATGGGGCTGTTGGGCTGCACAAGATTAGCAAAACTAGTTTTGCACTTGGGCTATGAGCTAACCTAATCCGGCCCATGACGTAAAAATCTGCCCCTAATGTACCCTCTTTGATTAACTTAAGATGTTGTTTGTACCTTTGTAGTCATAATCTCCAGAATCATATTATACTCGACTTAAAACGAATTGCGCTAGGGCTCAACTTATATAAACAGTATTTTATCGGTGTGATCCACTCAACTAAAGGTTACAACAATTTTTCTCGTAGATATCACTCGTGATATAGGAAAATTAACACATTTTATATTATACTCATTTAATACCAATTCATTGTTTCTCAAGTCATTTATGTACTTTCGAAATCATCATATGGGAAGACAATGGGCTTTCTCTCATGGAAAAGTAAGTCATCTATCTAAATGTCAATTACAGTGGTGTCCCGAACTAATTAGAAAAATTGCTAATAATTCTTGGAAAAGGTAATAGTATTTGGCTGCTCAAGTACGGATTTAAAAAAAAAAGTTCAGATGCTTCTTATTTGAAAGATATGAGTGGTTGAAAAAACGGAGGTGACGTGTTGGTGAATGGGTGATATCAAGAAAAGTATATGAACCCGCTCAATTTGCAAATTTGGCCAAAATCGAGTAGGTATGAAGTGTTCACTTTATCTCAACGCCCTTTGAGTCAAAGAAGACCTAGCCAAACGTGCTCCAATAGGCTCAAACTCGTACAAAGAAACAAAAAACCATAGTCCTCGCGGGTGGAGGAAGAAATGGCACGTGGTCAATCCATTGAAATCTGTTTTCATTGCATAGAAAATGCCAAAAACCATACCTAAATCTTCATCTATACGTCGCTAACGGATCCCTATTTTTGAAAATACGTATCGGCACCCTCATTTTAGTGTAATTTTCCATCCATTTACGATTTCGCCATTTGTATTTCAAATACACCATCGCCCTCTCTCACACTCACAACCACCCTCCCTCCCTCCCCCCCTCTCTCTCTCTCTCTCTCTCTCTCTCTCTCTCTTCTCAAACTCCCTTCCTTAAGCTCAAGGCTAGCCATAGGAGCTCGAGGCTTCAATGTTGAGATACTAGTGTGATTGTTGAGATATAAATAAGTTTTCCATTGGATAGTCGATGTGATGTCGAGTAGTTAATATATCATAATTAGTCTATAATTCATTGATTTAAGTTTCCGAGTGAATGTAATTTCGACTGGATATGTTGATGAGTTCGGACTTAGACTTTCTTTGTAGTGATGACTTTCTTTTTGGCGATTTCTCTAGGTGGTATCTGATTTTGCTATGTGTTCCCAACACTAAGCTTCTGCCCAATCCGCTAGCTCTCTCCAACCACCAAATTACCAAATGGAGTGTTCACTTTGGTGGCTGAACCGAAGGTGATTAGCTTAAGTGAAGATAAGGAAGGATTGCAAAGTGCTACTCATTAAATTGATTCCCTCTTTTAGGGGCTTATTACTGAAATTCAAACCAACTTCACCTATTCGCCGTGTCACACGCTCCTTTTAATCTTCTACTTGAGCTTCAACTTGGTTCGAGGTCAAAATCGTTCCAGGCAACATCGTCCACCCATCACACAATTTCTCAAGAAACACCAGATTCGACCTTCCGCTAGATATGGTTCGTCTTCGTTTTGTCTCTAAAGTAACGCACGGTCTGAGCTCGAGGACATGGTCGCGGCGAGCTCCATTTTCCGGGTCGACATTGGAGGAGAGGTTCGAGACAACAAAAGCGGTGGCTAGTGGCGGGGAATGATGGTGGTAGACTTAGGTTTAGAGCTTGAGTGCGTGGGTTGCGTGAAGCTAGAGTGTTTGAGACTTTTGTAAGAGGGAGAGCATGCAAGTTGTTCTAGTGTAGCTGAGGTATGGACTAATAGTTTGAAATATATACATACATATATATATATATATATATATATATATATATATATATATACATACATACATACATACATACATACATACATATATATATATATATATATATATATATATATATATATATATATATATATACATAACTATATATATGTAGGTATTTTCCAACTGAAAGAATGGAGTTGCCTAAATAATATTAAAATTGACTTTCTTTTTTCTAACAATGATTGTTCGGGACTTTTTGGGTGTGGCAGTATTCCCGTTACGCACTAGATAATCATGGGAGACGCTTGAGGATTGCTCTTACTAAAGGAATGCAGAAGTATGGCGATTCAAAATCTAGATCTTGGGTGAGAAAGACAAACAAGACCAGATGTATCAGATGCGTGTGAGAAGTATCTACCTCTTAGGGGGTTCAGAATTGCAGTCAGCTGTTTTCATGAAATTTACATGTCAAACCTCTTTTGTTTGGCGCTCCATCTGGATGGAAGTAGGGGAAGAAAGGCCGACATGACTTACTGTTCTTCATTTTCTGGAGTGGTGTACTTCCACGGCATATTTTTGACTAGTAATCTAAAGATTTATAATTGTCGTGACATCTATTGATGTCATTGGCTGCTAGTGGAAAGTTGATTCCTTTTTATTTATTTATTCCAGAGAATAATGTTCCTTTACGAGTTAGCTGAAATATCAGCCATCTTCTGTTTTAACATCAAAATTAGTTAGACAAAAAAACCTTGCGTAATGTCAATTTTTGTGACTTTTTGAAATTAAACCGCACTTACATTTAACAATTGGAGCTTCTGAGAAATTTCCAGTGGGATTATGATACGGAACAAGAAAAGGAGAACTCGATATTCGATTCTTTTAGGACTCTAATTTCCTTTATCTAAAAACTGATTTCTTGTTTTTTCCGTTGGTGTTTCGTTCACTTGGCCCCCAGTTAGCATTACGTGTCACTCTCTATCATATATGTAGTGCCATGTCATTAACTAATCTGAAAGTTGAGTTAGAAGAGCTGACTGAAGGATTTGATTGCACAAATTGAAAAAAAAAATCAGAGAATTTGATTGTACAAAATGAAACTTAGAGGGCTAAATCACACAAGTTTTAAAAGTTAAAGGAATTGATTGAAGAAATTTAAAGTTAGAGTATTAGACCTCATTGGTGCTGAAATTTAAAAGTATTAAATCTATACTCAACTCTTTATTTCATGACGAGAAAGTCTACAACTTTCGCTAGACAATTTTTGCCCACTATGAATATTCAGAGATGCAAACCAAAACCCAGATGAAGCTACCAGCATATAAGATCTTTTACACTTGATGGTAAAGGGAATCAAACTTGTGTCATGTCTCTCAGTATATGTTACCAATTCCGTTCCTCAACCACCAAAATCGACCACATAGGGTTCAATTAATAAGATACCTTAGAATTTTCATCAATGCTCTCGTCTAATACAGTTTTACTTTTTTAAGTAAATTGATAGTTGTCTCACAACGTCAACCGCAGTTGTAGACGATCAATCTTCGTGCAAATGTCATCGTCCAGTTAAAAAAAAAAGAAGATAAAAATAACAACGCAAAAAGAACAGCTTTTTAGGGAGAATAAGACGATTGACCAATATTTTGTAGATTCATTGTCCAATTGGAAAAAATTTCTTCGAAACAATTACGTTTTCAGGAGCGCACAAAATGACATCCTAACGAACTTAGGTTTGAAAAAACTCGAATAAATTTCACGCAAGATCGAAAAGCTGTCAGATAAATTTATTGTCTTTAGGTAGGAAAACAGAAATCAATTGAATAATCCGTCATTTCATTAATTAACAAGCATATGACAATTAAAACCCCATTTTCAAGTAACAAAAAAGTAGTTTTTCCAATTTTTATAAATAATTTAATCTGTTCTTTCAGATGGAATTAATAACCACCTTAATAATCATGGTCTTGGAGGCCTCTTTGGATATGACCAGTAGAGAACATTTCCATATTTTCATTATTCACGGATTTTCCATCAATATAAGCAACTAGACATGCAAATAATAACACAATTGGAGGCGATTTTGCATTATAGAAAGCGTTCACCAAAGTCAGCTTCAACTTGAAAAACTTAAATTGCCTTATATACAAAGAGAAATGCATCCTTTAAGGGTAAAAATACCCCTAGACATTTCTAGCATCAGAAGATTACCATGCTGCCCTAAGAAACTATCTTCACTTGGCAATTCAAGAAAGGATGCATGACCACAGGCCAAAGCAAACACCTTACGAAGCACATCATAAACATGGCAAGATATAGAATCGTTTCCATCAGAGAGAGTTATCTTCACATTTAATCAGCATACGATGCAACATCCATCTTAGAGTGTATGCAGGTAACAACTAAAACCTTATCAAAGTTTCCTTCAATGGTGCTTGAACACGCTTATCTGATTCAACGTTCCATATGAACTCTTTGCAATTGGAAGAATGAGGAGCCAAAGACGGCAAGCTGGTTTTTGTTGCGTATATTTGATATGGTAAGGTTTGAGCTGTATTTACTTTGGAGGCAAACTGCTTAAAACTCAATTGAACGCAAATAGTACTCATGGCCTCGGACTATCAACTACCCCTCTAGAAGGACAATGCATAAGATTATTGAATATCTAGATATGGACATATATGGCATCCATCAAATTTTCGTAATAACATAAATGGTAGACAATATTCAATCAAATCTCATTAACCATTTAATTTCATATGCATTAATGTGGATATTGTTAAGCAAATTTGAAATTTGCTCTTTTCGGCTCTCCATTTATACCTTTTTTGTGGGGAAAGTTATCAGAAGGAACAATGAAAAGCAAATAATCTCAATCCACCAAGTGCTATAAATTTAGGATCCATCTTAATGAAAGGAATTAGGAAAGCAGTCTCCGCACTAGGAGAAATGTCTCTTTTACAGAAAAAAGACCTAGAAAACTCATGCTCAAATCACTGTTTAGGTTCCTGATTTAACTTAGCACCATTGTCTTTGAGAGAGAGAGAGAGAGAGAGAGAGAGAGAGAGATGATAGAAAATTAGTTCATGGGCTACTGACATGAAAGAAAGGGTCAGTGCTTGTACAGTTATTAACGCATAAGCTGTAGGCTTGATTTGTCTTGCAAAACCAACAAAAGTGACTTCTCATCCACAACCCTAAACCAACCCACTTTTTTCTATTCGTCTGTTGGTGAAGAATTTTTCTTCTGTTCTCTCCCTATATATCTTCTTCAGGGTTTCTCTCGATCATTATTTGGCTCTATAGAAGTTCTGGTGGTTTGTAATTCAGCGCTACTTGGAACGGATAGATCGATGGACAATTCCAGAACTAACAAATTGGGCGGTGGCAGCGGTGGCGGTTCTGGAGATGAGGGTAAAGCTTGCACTCGCGGACACTGGAGACCTGCCGAGGATGAAAAACTCCGGCAACTTGTTGGGCAATATGGAGCCCATAACTGGAACGCAATAGCCGAAAAGCTTCAAGGAAGATCGGGTATATCAAAATCCTGCGTCTAATGTATTTTCTCTTGAAACTTTCGTACTTTTATGTTCGGTGACTGGATAATATCATTTTCAGTCCTGACTGTCGAATATCTACCTTGGACCAAGTCCAGCATTCTTTTCGAGCATCTTGAATTCTCCCAACAAGGGAACATATGAACTAATCAATTGGAAGCTTAATGATAAAATAATCGGGAATAAATCGATCGCATCTCTAATTTTTCTCATCCTTTTTCCAAATGCGTGCATATGTACCATTACTACCAATTATGTTTTGAAGTTTTGTGCAATCAGATTGATTGATATTTGAGACAAAAGGGCTACGATCATAAGAATACTTGTTTACAGATTCAAGGCCCTGCACATACATTTTTCACTTACCTTATAGAATAAACTAAATTGTTAACCCTTACCGGGGGGTTCATGTTTCATTGTCTTAAATAGGCAAGAGTTGCAGGTTGAGGTGGTTCAATCAGCTGGACCCAAGAATCAACAGAAGGCCTTTCACAGAGGATGAAGAAGAACGGCTTTTGGCAGCACATCGCGTTCACGGAAACAGGTGGGCACTGATAGCTCGGCTGTTTCCAGGTCGAACTGATAACGCCGTGAAGAATCACTGGCATGTCATAATGGCCAGAAAGCAAAGGGAGGAATCAAGGTCATTGCCTAGTTATAAGAGGAGCTACCAAGATTCTCTCATTGATTTCAAGGGTTTGCATGGAATTGGGAAATCGGCATTCGTTGTGCAGAACGGGTTGGAAAAGAAGCAAGATAGACATTTCGATTCTTCTTTGCTTCCTTGGAAATTTGCCCCATCTGTGTCTGCGGCGATGGCTCCGCCGGCATCCTTCTTGGTGGGACTCGCCCGAGGAGAAAAGAGAGACTATAGCACTTCCGGGTTCTATGATTGCACCTGTGAGAGCTATCAATCCTTGAGCAATAATTTGCCAAGTTATGCTGCGCTCGCCCTTCCGAATTACGCAAGTCCCCTAAAGTATCCGAGACATGGAAATGACTATGAAGCAACCCAAATGATCAGAAAAAACGACAGCGATCCCCGTGATAGTCTGGCAAACGCGAATATGATGGCTGCTGGGCAAGGAGGAGGAAATGAATCGATCGTGCGCAAAGATGTTCCCTTCATTGATTTTCTTGGGGTAGGAATCACATCTTGATGATTATATTACTGAAATTAGCTGTAGCTCCTAGCTAAATTATGACGGTTTTGTTCATTGAAAACGTTACGTAGATGAGAGCCCTTACTCTGTCTTCGGAAGTCATATTCTGGGTAGCATGGAAAGGAATAGTCGAGCTTAGTGCTGGTGCGGGAGAACATTTTACTATAATACTTTTTTTTTTTAATTTTTATTTGGAGGGGCATGGTTTTCCCGGAAAATATCATGTTTCAGTTTAGTTTCATGGGAAAATCGAATTGATTCTTTCAGCGTTTTCCACCAATTTTGGCCAAAGTTCTTGGCAACCTACGAGCTTCTTTGTGTGTCCATGTGACCATCCTTGCTTAAGTACGGTATTTTTTTTGTCTTATTATAATAAAGGCATACTATCAAAGTGCTCAACAACCTTGTAAAAAAAAAAAAAACGAAGACAAAGTCTGCTAACTAAAATAATTTAAAAAGCTTTTTAGATATGTTCCTGCATTTGGTGGAGGTTTCCTTTCAAGTGGTTAGTATCTGCACTTCCCTATTGCTTATGAGTAATGGTGAAAACGTGGTCAAGAACAGATAAAAGGGGAAATCAAATCAATGTTGAGAAGCAGTTACATACTTGCAGCTTTGGTTGACGTATGTACTGGTAAGACAGCATGAACGTCGCCCTCAAGGCCTGCCATTTAGTTTATGTTGGACTTGGACGATATTAGCAACACACCCATGATGGGTCGACACCTGACTGACCAAATCAAATGACTAGTCAGATGAGATACTGGTTATACGATATGAAGTCGGATTGGAAATGCTGGAACTTGAGGAGATATGAAGTTCTATCTCATCTCAAATTCCTTCCCGACAACCCAACAGTCTTATCCCTAGTTTTTGATGATGTGGTCCTTAGGAATGCAAACATAAAAGAGCCTGCATGGAAATTCGCGCATAAGAAAGGGCGCGAGAAGAAGGCGATGCAAGAACTGTTTCCACTGATCCCCCGTGAAAACAGCGGGCTCTTTCAGGTTGTGATATATGGATACACTCCATTTCCGTGGTTATACTCCGACCATGGCTGCAAAAGGGAGAAAAGGGAGATCATGAATGAACCCTGTTCGTGAATCTGCGGAGTTTGCGCTGGATCCGCTCGTGCGGTTTACTTGACATCGAGGTAGGCACATGATGTGCGAAATATGTTTATTGATGTGAATTTGTTCGATCGCTTGGGTCATTTTGTGTTTCGAATTACTTCAATTCCAATGTCAATCCATTCATGCGTGTCTCATCAATCTAACTTAACACAGGTTATGGACGCTGTCAAAGATTTTGCTTTCGCCACCAAACTCTGGTTTGACATGACGTGCGGTTTTATAGTTAGTAGAGAGACCAGTTCAGTATGTGGACAGATATGGGAAAATATTCTATGCTTTGCGATGGGAAGGCTTACAAAAGGTTAACAGCACCACGGCTCTCATAATATTTCAAAAACAGGAAATTCGAATTCTTTTCTAGAATTGTTGAAGTACATTTATGCATTTCAGAAAATTCCCTGCTAAAGAATATTGCTAGACATAATAAATAGTAGGAATAGTATTTCATAAGGCGTTATTTCTTACAATAACTAGTCTTCTTGTCAAATTGGGGTAAAATTGTCCCAAAAAAATCCTAAACTCATTGTACTTTTATCAATTTAATCGTAAAAATTTTAATTGTGTAGTTGAGTTATAAACATTTTTACGTTTTTTCAATTGAATCAATTTAGGCAATTTTGGCTGGAAGTTGCTAACGTAAATCCCGATGGTCCAACTTATCATAAGCTGGCGCTAACGTTGAAAATTTATAATAATATTTTAATATTCTTTTAAAAAAATTTATTCATTTATTTTATTTTCTTTGTTTTGTTTTTAACCGCTCTAGCCGAGGAGGTCACTAGCTGCGGTGAAGGCCCTCGCTCTCTAGCCCAATCCAAGCGAGGGGCCATCGCTCTTATCTGGATCTTAGCAAGGGTCACGATACCCTTACCAACCAACAAGGGAGGCTGTCAGCCCTTGCTTGTGGCTAGGGCAGGGGCTACAATTCCTTGCCTAACCCAAGCGAGGGTCAAGCGAGGGTCACTGGTTGCTTGTGGCTAGCAATAGTCAATTAGCAACCTTGCTAGCTAGAGTTGTAAAAAAAAAAAAAAAAAACTGAAAAAAAGATATATATATATTAAAAATTGATCACACTAGCGTCAATAGAAGTGTCAAAATGGGTCTTAGACCCATATTTGATCCATTTAAATCATAAATAGGCCGTATATGGGTCACTTATATATTGAAATGGGTCATTTATGAGTCATTTACATTTTAAAGAGACTAGTTAAAGGGGGCTTAAATGGATTTGACTTAAAAATTCATTTCTAACCCAACTCCCCTCTTTAAATTTATATTAAAAAAATTATATATAAAAATCGAAATTAGAATTATTCTTTATATTTCATTTTTATTTTATTTTTTCCTTTTTATTATTTTTTTTCCTTTTTTTTTTTCTTCTTCCTCTTTCCTTAGCTAGTGGTTGGCATGGCAACGGCTAGTGACAAGCCAAGCAAGGCTCAAGCTCATCGGCCTTAGGCGAACTTGAGGTCGTCGAGGATCGGCAAGGCTCGAGCTTGCCGGTGTCAGGCAAGCTCCATCTCGACAGATTGGTGAGGCTCAAGCCTCGCTAGTCATCAACAAGGACGAAGCTCGCTTGGATTTGGTGAGCAATGACCTCATTTAGATCTAGCGAGCCACAAGCTTGCCGACCTTGGCTAAGCTCGGGCTCGTTGGATTTGGTGAGCCGCGACTCACCGGCCTTGGCTAAGCTTGAGCTCGCTCAAATTTGTTGAGTAGCGAGCTCATTGGCCACAACAAAACTTGGGCCAGCGAGATCGAGCCGATCGCCACTAGTAGAGGAACAAGGGGGAATAAGGAGGAAGAAGAAGAAGAAAGAAAGAAAAGAAAAGAAATAATAAAAAAAATCAAAATTTTAAAAATAATTAAAGATTCCATTTTTTAAAATATTTTTTATAGATAAATATCCATATACATACCAGAGAAGTACTTTTAGAGGAATCTCGATGTTGTTTAGATCGAAATTCAATCAATATCAAAATAGAAACTCTAAAAATTATAATATAATTTTTTAATTTTGTAAATCACAATTAAGAAGTTGCGCATTTTCACATCTAGAAGATTTGTTATAAATAAATATTATTTTCATGTCAATCATTAACTAATCAAACTTTTTCTTGTCAAGAATTTTTCAAAAGTATTTCAATTTAAGGTTTTTCACTTTTTTATGTTATTTAGTAATTCTTATTGTTTAATTTACTTTTTTAATTTGATGTGAAGTTTTTATTCAACATATTATATATATGTGAAGAACTTAAAGTGGATTAAATGGATGGGAGTGGTTTTTCCCAGATTAAGTTAAATATTAATGTGTTTCGATAATATGGGTCGGGTCGGGTATGGATCGTCAAATTTACATTACATAAAAATAGGTCAAAACGGATTAAATGAGTAAATATGGGTGGACCATTTTTGACCCGACCTAACCCAACCCACCCATTTGACGGCCCTAAGTGTTGATTGTGCCACGTATCATGACTCTCATATTAGTAATTTCCAATCAAAATTGACTAGGTAAACTTAATTGGTAAAATATAATTGGTAAAAGGTAAAAAGGTTTAGAACTCGATTTATGCAATAAAAAGATTAGAACTGAATGAATAAAAGTGCAATATGTTTGGACTTTTTGAACAATTTGAATACCTAAATTTCTTGTTACTTCCTTTTGAATACATATTGTTTAGATATAAATACCCCTTAATTACAATGCATTCAAAAGTTAGATTATCAAGTAAAGACATGGTCTTTGAGTATTTTCTCTCATTTCTGCCATTTCTACCCTACCAATGACACCATGTCCATTCATCATTCCAAGTCCTTTGTTTTTTGTTCATCGATTTTCATCCTCGAGAGCAACCACAACCAAACGCCTTGTAGAGTAGCACCATCATCTTTTACTTGTCACGTCTCAAATTTACTTCAGTTGTCTTTGAGAGCAGCTCTATATCGTCAATTATTAGCCTCGCCATCAAGGGGAGTTGTTGTTTCCAGTAGCCTCGTCAATCTTTTCACTAGCATCCTTAGATTAGTGATGCCTATCATAAGTCGAGCTTCTCTAGTTTCTAGAGTCATTCTGTTGTGCATCCTTCTTGATGATAATCATTGATTCTTAACATAAAGTATATGAGAACTAAAGGGACTTCTTGTATTGATTTTGTATGAATTGTATACATGTACATTGTCCTTTTTATAATGCTAAGAATAAGAACAAAAAAAATAGGAAAAGAAATATAAAGGATTACATTTCCTAATTTACTGAACTAATTATGGATTGACCGAATCAATTAACCTGCAATTATGATTAATATCAAACCTAATATCTCCAATATCTCAAATGATATCTTCAACACCCCCTCAAACTGGTGGTCAGTATATGTCAAGAACGCCTAGGTTGCTTAGTAGATATGAGTGTTGTCTTCGACACAGTGGTTTGGTGAAAATATCTATAGGTTGTCCCCTAGTTCCAATTCCTCTTGTCACAAGTATTCTTTCTTGGATATTTTCTTGAGTGAAGTGACAATCAACCTTTATATATTTCATTCTTTCATGAAAGACTGGATTCGCTACTAGCTTAAGGGCGGCATCATTATCACAAAACAACTCGCTTGGTCCATTAGTTTTAACACCTGCATCCAAACTATCTCATAAATAGTCTTTACCATAGCTCAATATTTTGGTTCGACTAAGAATAATAAAACTATTGACTATTTTTTTCTTCTTCTTTAAGATTAACGATTTTCCCAATTTGATGTAGAAGCCAATGATGGATCTTTTGGTCATTGGGCAAGAAGCATAATCTATATCACAATAGGTTGCTGTCTTCATATTACAATCTCGAGACAAGAAGATCTCAAGTCCAGGACATCCGTTCAAATACTTCACTACTTTCAATGCTGCATTCACATGAGATTGTTTTGGATTCTACCTAAATTAGCTAAGTATCTACACTATATAACGTATATCAGGTCTTGTCATGGTAAGTTATATTAGTTTTCCAACAAGTCGCTAATATCTTGATGGATCTTTGAGCATTGGTTGTCATTAGGTGATGATTCTATATCATATTTATGTGACGTCATCTTAACACTCTCCCTAATTGGTATTATAGCTGGTTTACACCCCGACAAGCCTACTTTTGAGATAATCTCCAAAAAAACTTCCATTGGCCAAGACAAATCCCTTTGTCAGACCGAGCTATCTCAATTCCAAAAAAAATCTTTGGGAGATTCCAAATCTTTGATATGGAAGGTAGTGTGCAAATATTTGTCAAATTTATTAATAGGAGACTCATCATTTCCTATGATGAGTACATCATCAACATATATTCATAAGTAAATTGATGATGTACCTTTGTTCCATGTAAACAAAGCATAGTCATGCATAAAGTGTTGGAAGCCTGCATTTGTGAGTGCATTAGTAAATTTGGCATACCATTACTAAGAAGCCTACTTAAGTCCATACAAGGATTTTTGGAGACAACATACTTGAGACTCCCCTTATCTTCGTAAGCCTTGGGAAGTTCTATATAGATTTATTTTTCCAAATCTCCATGTAAAAATGCATTATGGACATCCATTTGATGTGGCTGCCAATTGCAAAAAGTAGCAATAGATAGAAAGGAGTGAATTGTCACCTCTTTTGCAACTAGAGAGATGGTCTCGTGGTAATTAAAGCCTTTTCGTTATGTAAACCCTTTAGTAACCATACAAGCCTTGTATCGTTCAATGGAACCATATGTTTTGTATTTTATTTTATATACCCATTTGCACCCAGTGGGTTTACAATGCAGAGGTAATGGAACGATATCTCAAGTATGATTTTCCATAAGTGCTTGCAATTCAGCTTCCATGGCACCTTGCCAGTGTGGATCACGCGCTACCTTTGTGTAAGAGGATGGTTCTTGTTCTTCAGAGATATAATTGATACAACACGTATGCTATGGGAATAGCTGACTAAAAGAAATATATGAGGCTATTGGGTAATGTGTACCTAGAGAATCCAATGTTGGACATATCTAGTCTTTGGTCCATGTGGGAGGGCAAACAGAACATCCAAAGCGTCGAGGTTGTAGAGTAATAGTCTCTTTAGGAACTACAGGAGGAGATTTAATAGCAAGAGGAGATGGAGATGCCATTAGTAAATCGGATAAACAATGCTCCTTATAAGATGTTGGTGATTCGGATGTTGCGTCTGATGAATTAAGGCTGGCTGGCGCAATTGGTCTCAGTGTAACCAAAAATTTTTAAGGGTCCCTTCATAAATCATCTTTCGACAAAAAAAAGGCTTGTGACTAGATGAGGAGGCAATTGGTCTGGATGAAGACACCATTCCTTCAAATGGAAATACATCTTCATGGAAAACAATATTCCTACCGACAAAAAAGAATATCTCATGAAAACACATGGAAGGGCACAAGGATCCATTTTATCTTGAGGGCCCACAGTTGTAGCATAACACAAGTATCCAAAAACTCTTAGATGATCAATCATAGGTTGGTTCCCATAAAGTATCTCAAAAGGTGTTCAACCTTCAAAAATTCTAGTTGGTATATGTTGGATATTTCAGTAGTTTTGAAATATTTATTAAAAATTATGATCGTCATAAAAGTTATCATTTTTGTAACGGCTTTTTCAACGGTCATATAACGGTTTTCTAATGGTTCTATAACGGTCGTCTAACGGCTTTATAACTTTTGATTTATTACTTCATAAATTCTTCATGATTTTATAACGGTCATCTTTTTAATTACTAATTGATTTATGACGATCTCCTAACGGCTCTATCTTTGTCTTGTTTAAATAGAAATTAAACTTCAAATCACAATCCAAGAATACACAACATGTTCTCATATCTTTCCTTTACTTTTAGCTGGGTTATACACAAAATTTGTTATGTTTCCTTCTAATATTCAGTGCGGAGTATAGAAGAAGGTCTGTTGTATCTTGGGAGGATAGCCGCCGAAGCCTTACGCACCGAGTTTCGTACTCCGAGGGGCGGAATTATCCTTAAGGACAGTGTTTGCACGCCTTAGACATTTCCTTTTATTTTCTAATATTTTGTAATGTATTTCTAATTATTATTATTATTTTATGTATTCTAATACTTTTTCCAGCAATCTTAAGGATAATTGCCTTATAACTTTCAAAATTGGAATTGCTGGTGCTTCCTCTGATCTTGGAATTGAACAAGGATTTGGAGACGGTGAAGGACAAGTATCACATATTCTTGGGTGGTTTGTCATGGGACAGTATCAAGCATTAACACAAAATAGCTTTCGGTCATTTTGGTAAGATTATTGAGTTTCAAGTAAAGTCATTTTTGGAAACTCTAAAATAATGCTTGAATGGTGTAATTGCCATTTTGGTGCTTATTTGTTTCCACATTTTGAGGAATCATCATCACACAGGACAAGATACTTTCATTCTAGTATTTGAAATTTGGCGTCATGAGCTTGTGTGTTCTCTTTAGATTCGATTTGATGTGATCTTGTTTGACATATTCCATGAATGTGTGCTCTCATATATTTACGGAAGATGCTTATAGATTTTCAAAATTACCTATGTAGAAAATCTTTAAAAATGGCATAGTGATTCTGTGTGGCTACTAAAAAGAAATAGAAAGAAATTGGGCTAATATTTCTTATATATATATATATATATATATATATATATATATATATATATATATATATATATATTTTTATTTTGGGGCTTCAATACCTATACTTGTTTTTCCAATAGAAAGTCGGACGTGTGTAGGTGTTTTCTCTATCAAATTCATGATTTTAATAATCATCCATTTAAGATTGGAAATTGGGGTGCTTCTCTATTACTCGAAATAGTTTCCATTTGTCCCTAATTCTTCCTATTCTCCTGCTAAAATTTGTTTAATGTACATTCATGAAGCAAGTTTATAACTGTTTTTATCTGCTATTTAATTTGTCTTTGACTCCATCTCTACAGAATCTTATCGAGCCTGCCCATGTTGGACCATGTTATATATAATTGTTTTTAGCGAAACAATGGATCTTGTCATGTGGGATTTATGTGTTTTACTACTAAAATTATGCTCTTTTTACCTTATATTATTGTGCTTATAGATTTTGAAAATATGTGTCATTTGACTTTAGAACAAAATTCTTCAGTATTCCTCACGATGTTGTCCCATCATTCTTGGGAATATGCTATAGTGCATACAATCATTAGTCGGTCAGTGATGTCCATGCCAACATGCTCAAGTAAGTGTAGACACAAGTTTGTGTTGGTATTTGGTGGCATATCTTTATTCATGCTTGCTTGAGAGTACAGCGTGGGCCTCTATCTATGTATATGCTCATAAATGTGTTGGCATTTGCTGCTTGACAATGTGTATGTTTGATAAATACATAAAGATATGCTAATTCTCTCTCTCCACACATAACTTTTGATAGAATTATTAAATAGTATTTTATTGTATAATTAAATTGATTACATGTTTTGTATTAAATATGCATTGTTGAGACATTTTTTGTGATTCATATATAACACTCAAAGGAAGTCTTACAATTATTTTGTGAAATTATTAATTCATTTTGGATTTCTACTAACCTCTCGAGTTTTGGTTAATATTTTTGGAGCAACATGTACTATTGACAGCAATAATGATATTTAAAAAAAAAATGTTCTTTGTAAGAATATTTACTTTGCCAATTTATGTTGAATGTCCATTCATGCATGATGATCATTAGAGACTTGATTGGCTATTGCATCGGGAAAGAGAATCTCCTTTAGTGATTGTTGTGGAAATGAAATTTATTTTTATTTCTTTGCATCCATAGCCACCATAGATCTATATTGAATAAGATTTATGCCTTTTGTGAAATATTTTGTTAAAGGGTGATTATTGTCAAGTTAATTATAGTGGATTTTCCATTGTATTATAAGGATATGGTGATGTTAACTGGATCTTGGATTCATATGAGATAAAATCCACTAACAAATATGTGTTCGCCCAGTGGAAAGTATCGGATGAAATTGTGGGGGAAATGACAATCCTGCTAAACCAAGAGTCGACTTGGTTGAAGTAGATGATTTGTTGAAGTAATTGATGTGGTCATTCCCATGCCAATAGTGTGGCTAATCAAAATTATGGGTGGTAGACTCAAGTGCTACCGAGCATATATGTGTAAACAAAATGCCTTATCCTCCTAAGCTCCAATGGGTGAAGGAGAAGAAAATATTTACTATTTTTTGGTAAATTGAGAACTATTCAAGTTCTTGAGAAAAAGAGAAAATTCTTCTTACTCATATATGAAAATGAGGCTAAGTAGTTGAGAAAATCTTAGCAGATATTCCTTTGGGAATAAATTGACACCTTATGTGTCTAAGTGTCGTGATTGTCAAGTGGCAATAACCATTGCAATGGAAAATTTTCAATGGTAAAAATGGTCACATCTAATTGAAGGATGATGTGATAAAGCAATTGCTTAATGATGGAATTATGTCCATTAACTATATGAAGTCAGAAGTGGATTTTGGTCAATCCTCTAACTATACATCGAGGGGAATGGGACAAGCCAACTGAAGAAAATCAACAATGATAGTAACCCAACCTATGTGATTGGCGATCCCATGAATTAGGTTCATATGGGTAATAACAAGTCATTTGTTGATCTAGTGCACTGTAAAAAATTATTGTCCCTCCTAAGGTGAAAATAGTGCAAAATTGCAAGGAAAAAGAGGTTGAGCTAAGCTCTTAATGAAATTCCATAGCCATTATTGGTGGTGTATTAAACTGCAAAATACACTTGATGGAATCACCTATATAAGTGTGGAGTGAGGCCACTCCTATGAGAATTTTTGGCGAAAATCTCTAAAGCACTTATGAATAAAACCAAGCACGCGCATGGCCTATTAGCGCAAAACTGCGTTGAACAACAAAGTTTGTGGGAGTGTAATGTGATTGGTGAAAATTATAATTCACAAAAAGAAATTCTTGGTTCATAGAAGTTTCAAACTTCACCAATGATTTCGTGAATTATATTTCATTCTTTCTAGGGTTGGTTCATAGCTTAACAAGCACCAATTCCGATGCATTGCTCTCCAATAACCCAGCATTATTCTATTTTCTTGTCAAAACTTTCTGAAATATGTGGGGCATTGTTGGATATTTCAGTAGTTTTGAAATATTTATTAAAAATTATGATCGTCATAAAAGTTATCATTTTTGTAATGGCTTTTTCAACGGTCATATAACGGATTTCTAACGGTTCTATAACGGTCGTTTAACAGCTTTATAACTTTTGATTTATTACTTCATAAATTCTTTATAATTTTATAACGGTCATCTTTTTAATTACTAATTGATTTATGACGATCTCCTAACGGCTCTATCTTTGTCTTGTTTAAATAGAAATTAAACTTCAAATCACAATCCAAGAATACACAACATGTTCTCATATCTTTCCTTTACTTTTAGCTGGGTTATACACAAAAGTTGTTCTGTTTCCTTCTAATATTCAGTGCGGAGTATAGAAGAAGGTCTGTTGTATCTTGGGAGGATAGCCGCCGAAGCCTTACGCACCGAGTTTCGTACTCCGAGGGACGGAATTATCCTTAAGGATAGTGTTTACACGCCTTAGACATTTCCTTTTATTTTCTAATATTTTGTAATGTATTTCTAATTATTATTATTATTATTTTATGTATTCTAATACTTTTTCCAACAGTATATGACTAATTAAATAGGTTGACGTGACCACACAATCCCCAAAAAAAATTTCAAGAATTGAGGCTTGGTATTTTAGAGCTCAAGCTACTTCCAAAATATGTTGATGTTTGCATTCTACAATCCCATTTTGTTAAGGAGTATAGGTGCACAAGCTTTCATGGAGTATCCCTTGAGAGGATAAAAAGGAATTACATTCACTAGTGAAAAACTCGGTATGAATCTTTTGGACTATTTTATCAATCCAATTCTTAACTAAAGAGAGGAATTTTGATAGATTAGAATTTTTTTTTTTTTTTGATCCTTTGATTGCATAAGAAAAACCCAAGTGGCGCAGGTATAGTCATTGACACTAGTTAGGAAGTATCGGAATCCATCATGATGTGGAGTATGATAAGGATCCTAAATATCCATGTGAATCAAAGAGAAAGGACTAATAGCTCGAGATGTACTAATTGGAAACAATGCTTGGGACTGTTTGGCTAAAGGACATATTGAACATTTTGGGTGTGGAAAGCAAGCAGACATTGATAAGAAATAAGAGTTTTATTGCTAATGGTGGAGTTACAAGAAACACTCTTATTTAACAAATCCAAACCCTTTGAGAAATTTGTACAAATATAACATCCTTGTGCGATACTATCCAATCCCATCAGTTTACCAATCGATTGATCTTGAAAAAAACAATTACTAGAGTTGAATATTGCATGACAAGAATTATCCTCATAGATTTTCAAGACATAAATAAAGTTGAACTCGAAATAGGGGACATAAAGGACATTTTTTAGGATTACATGTGGACTAAGATATACATAACCTATTTTACTGATAAAAGTGGTGTTTCCATTTGGGAGATGAATAGATATGGGAAAATGAGGTTTTTTCTAAATGGAAAAAATTTTCATTGCAAATTACATGGTTACCGACACCTGAATTATTAATGCATAAATCGAAATCGAATTACTTTTTGAGAAAGTTGTACTTGAGAAGCCTTCGGTCTTGTCTATGACCTGCTATTGATTTAGAGCCTTCATAATATTCTGGTTCTAATCTTTAGTAATTATCTTATGCGTTCCTTGTGCGAAAACCTAATAAGTAAAAAAATCTCACACTTTTTTTTTTCTTTATCATTTGGCTTTTCATGTAATTTCCAACACGTTTCAATAGTATGGTATGGACATTTATAGTAGTCACATAATTTGCCTTTTGTTTTTAAATTTTGTCCACCATTTTTGTGTGCTGACTTGGCGCCTCGTGAGCCATCAGATGGCTTAAGACCCAATCCATATGAGCCACTTGATTCGACTGATGAGTTGGTGAATTGATGGCCTTTGGATCTTTATTTTTTATCCTAGCCGTCCATTTGATAGGATCCCGTAGGGTTTCCTTCTTCCTCCAGGAGAATGGAGGCCGTTCGGTTCAGATCTTGACGCTAGACGTTCCCAAGTTTCCCGAATGCTCTGACGCCACCGGCATGCCCCACTCCTCCATGGCTTCGATTGGTGGCTCCATTAGGGTTCCGAGAGCAACTCCTTCAACCTATCCGTGCTTGGCCGTCCTTAGTTATTGACTTTCCTCTTAGACAGCCAGCTAATAGATTCGGCCAAGTGATGGCATTGGGTCCATCACTAAAATCTGTGATCGGAAAATTGAGTGTGTATTGTTGAGAATGAGTAAGAACCCCATGACCTTTTATCTTTCCTTTAGTGTGCAATATTGTCGAAGAGTGGCCTCTGGTCCCTCCAGTTGTTCCTCGGCTGCCTCAAGTTCATTCCACAAAGCCGGTAGCTAATTGAAACATGTGTTGACCGAAAGATTGCCCTGCCTCAATTTGAATAGGGCGTGAACAATTTCGCTCGATTTAATTTCCCGTACATCTCTCATATATTTTACCAAATCATCTTCTAAATCTTCTGTTGGTGGGAGTCCGGCCACCACACCGGGTGTTGAGCAGTTCCTGATCCAAGTATGAACTAGTTGATTGCAGCATCACCAGTGTTGTTCTAGTTGCTCATTAATCGAGAAAAGGATGGCTTCGTCAAGGAAGCCATCATTGTCTTTCGTTTTCGTGATGTGTGCTTGCCGAAGATCTCAAGCCCAAAGCGGTACAGTTGTTTGGCCCAACGGGCTGCATGCTAATCAACTGGAGTTCGGGCCTATCGGCTGGCAAGGTGTGTAGGGGATCACCGAGTTTTGGGCAACTGCCGTTGGCTTGGATCAAGTATGGGGGGAACGCGGCGGCTTAAAATTCGGGTTGAAATCTGGGTCCCAACATTGATTAGGAATCCAACTTTAGACCCGATCGAGTGGGTTTGGATTTTTTACCCTGATCCGTTGAATTTCGCTCGATTGCATGAGTAAGACATGCGCTCATCAAATCCAGTGATGATATGGATTACATTCAATTTATCATGTAAGGTTCAGCTTACACAATTGTCATTATCTAAAATCTGATTTCGATGGATCCACATCCTTTATCTAGTATAACTGGCAGCTTGGTCACAAACTTAGGAAGAAAGTACTTGTCTTTATTGAAGTACATTCATGAATTTTAGAAAAAGCTCTATTATTTGTCAAAGTAATCATTCAATATTAGAGTCGTCATTTGATTTTTTTTGTTTTTTTTTTTTTTTTTCAATTAGGTAGCTAGTCTATTTGTTAGATTAAGATAGCTAATTTATTTGTTAGGTTATATTACTTTATTTCTTATACCCAGAGTTCAGATGTAGGTACCCTTTACTGTAACATCAAAAGGTTATTTTATTGTGTAAAGGCGTAACCTTGGAGTATTCTCCCTCTCTTTCCTGAAGATCTTAGTAAAATTAACTTTGATGTATCTCACCCCACGTGATGAAGCGAATGTGAAAGAACTTTCAACCAATAGTAGCAAAGACGTAAAGGTGGTCAATAGTAAAAAAGGAGGGATTTCATTGAAAATTTGATATTTCCAAGTCCGACATGTAGAAAGTCCGAATTCGCACATCGTTTTGCGAACAGCTCTCGATGCGGCTGGCCTAGAGATCAACAACAAGCACGGGGCGAATTTCCAACGCTAAAGTTCGAATCTTTGAGCCGTTTCTTCTGACTGTCTTCAGGCTGCCGGAAATGGCGGCGACTGCGAGGTCAGTCTGTGCGGCGGCTCCGTTGATACCGATAATTGCGGAGGCAGGTGAAGTCGCACGCTCATTTATGGCATAGCATAGAGAATTTGCTCGTTATAGTTGGTTCCCCTGACGTTGGGTTGCTGAGAATTGCGCCACTTGATTTGCATTTAGCATGGAATGCTGATTGCGAAATGGATGCTTCTAGCATGCTCTGTTTATGTAGATGTAGATGTTGAGAACTTGTTTGAAGAGGACAAACTACGAAGACAAATGCTTTAGAAACGTAAAAGAATAGAGACAGCCCAAGAGCATGATTTGCATTTTCTCTCCTAACATTTTCCTTCGCGGGCAAGCCGATGCGGTGAGAAGAGCTAAGCACATGCCAACTGAGTGATCTGCCTGAGTGAAAGGATGGTTGAAATATATGAACTAGGAGTGAAGAGGAATTGGATAATTGACCTGCCTAGTAGAATACTTTTATAATAGAATTCCAATTCGGAATTTGACTAGATGGTTCCTGAGCATTAAAGAAGCTTAGACAACCCAAGAAATAACTAAGACACGTAACTGCCAAAGTGCTTTACTTGTTGTCTGTCTGCTGGGCAGCGGATGATGAGTAATGACATTTCCTATGGTTTGACAGCTTGTCCATGTTCAAGAAATATAGCAGGATCACCAGACATAGTTCTGTGGTTGTTTTCAGTGGGAGATCGACTCCTTAATCCTCCAAAAACACGAACATTCTTACAAAGCACTGTTTGCCCCCAATATGCATGACACCGTGCTCATAATCATATCTGTGTTCGATCATTAGCTTGGAACTTTCGAAAGTGTAGACTACACATTCATTTCTAAGTTGCAAATGCATGAAGTGATGAATAAGAAGAAAGCAATCAAAAAGATCTAGTGAGTGCTGCTGTGCTGTTGCAGGTCTGGGGAAAGCTACGAGTTCCGTTTTGTGCGCATAGTCTGGGAATGAGAGATGTTGCTGAATTTAAAAATTTTCAATGCACTACTGCCTGAATGGTTTTTTTTTTAATGACTGTTCTACCCATAAAAGAAGATTATCATTATTGCAGATACTGGAGGTGGAAATGCTCTGAATGTTCAGAGGACCGTGAAAGACTTAATAGAAGCAGGAGTTGCTGGTTGTTTTCTAGAGGTATTAGTTTCAGCTGAGAGAAATATAATGCTGCTTCTTTACGAAGCTCTCAGCCTTTTCTCTTTCTTACTCACTTTATGAGCGCTAAAGTTCTAGGATGAACTACCAAGTCCCAAATTGTAAATTAGTCAAGTTTGAGCCTATCTTTCAGTTTAAGATATGTTGAGTTTTATGCAGTCGAACATTTGGTGAAAGACGTTATTACACATACGTGTTATTAGCAAAGAACCTTTTGAGTTAGTTATTCATTAATTCTGTCTGACAACTGTGCATCTACTGATTTCAAATTACTTTCTTCTCAGGATCAAGCATGGCCAAAGAAGTGTGGTAAGATTATATCTCTTTCTCGTGGAGCTCAGGCTTATATCCTTTCTTCCTTCTTTAGGTTTAGCATGCTGATAAGTATCATTTTCATTGTCATTTCAGGGCATATGCGTGGTAAGCAGGTACAGAAGTCTGCAGTGAATTTGAGCTGTGTTTGCATCTTTCAAAACTGAGGAAAATAGAAACGCGTAAAACTGCGAATTTTTTCAAACTGCCTTATTTATAGCCTAGGTCATACCAGCTGAGGAGCATGCTGCTAAAATAGCATCTGCAAGGGATGCTATTGGGAATTCTGACTTCTTCCTTGTGGCTAGGACCGATGCACGTGCAACATCAGCCAAAACAGGCCTGTCTGATGCCATTGCAAGGGCTAATCTTTACATGGAGGTACTAGTTGACTGATCCTCTGCTTTTTGTCATGGTCTACCGTCTAATGAGGGTTCTGTTTGTTGTGAAGCAGAAATACTGATCTCAGTTGGAGTCACGTGGTCATCCTGTGTTGAGACACAGGTTTACAGTCAATATGCAGATCTCTTTCTTGACATTATTACAGTATTCAAATGATGATTAGTTGTTCAACCCCAAGTTAGTAACAAGAAATAAACATTTTGGCATCTTATGTATTGGTAGATCTCCACTTTTTCATCCTATACCTTCATTTCTCCAGAAACTCATGCAGGTTCTGCCATATTTTCGGTGTATCATACGACTTCTTAGTTTGTGTTCCATTTGCCTCTTCTCTTACCGTTTCGCTCTTGACACCCATTATCACCCTTGACAATCTCCGCCTGCCCCAAAAATTATAAAGAGGAAAAGGAAAGGAGTACTGCTCTCTGCAACATAAGGAATTCAGCGATTAAGCTTATTGATTACACCATCCTAGGGAAGTTATACAATTTTAGAATGGTCGTGAATGTGGCTTGTGAATTCAAAATTAGAGCTTTGTCAGTTGGAACTGAGGTGATTGAGCTTAGTTGTTTACTTCAGGCAGTGATACAATTGCTCTTCACAAAAATTATGTGTCAAAGTTCTAGTAGTTGTTTCACCTGATGGCTAGAATCGTCAAGACATTTGCTGTCTAATTCTCTGTCTGAAGAAGGAAAAGGAAAGGAATTAGCAGCAACATATCATAACCATATAAATGTTTGCATGATGATTTCTGTCAATTTTTCGTTTAAACCATATGAATCCTATCACCGTTTCTTAGCACTCGCTGGATGGTCAAGCTGTTTGGATAATGTTTATTGGTTCTTCCAATACTCTACAAGATGGAGCATTGTGTTTCCTCCTTAAGCATTGATAGAATTTTGTTTGCTATGAATAATTGAATACATTTTTTTGGTTTCTTAACTCGTGTTGTTTGTTGTAATAAAACTTGCAGGCAGGAGCTGATGCATGCTTTGTGGAGGCACCAAGGGATGACGATGAGCTCAAGGAGATAGGATGGTGTACGAAAGTCTACATAGTATGCAATATGATTGAAGGTGGAGTTACACCATTGCACACTCCCGAGGAGCTGAAAGAGATGGGCTTTCATTTGATCGTGCACCCGCTCACGGCGCTCTATGCTTCAGCACGTGCCATTGTCGATGTCCTCAAGTCCTTGAAAGAGAAGGGAACTACAAGAGACAACCTCGACAAGATGGCTACGTTTGAGGAATTCAACCAGTTGGTCAGCTCGGAGTCCTGGTTCGAGCTCGAAGCACGGTACTCGAATTTAAGGAGTGCTGTCGGAGTAAATTCACGATAATTGGGAAAGCCGAAAGTAGTCAAATATGTGAGGCAACATTTGAATTCCAGTTCCAGTTTCCCTTAGTCAGATGGACATGGTAATTCTACTAGTTGGTGGAGCCATAGCCAATTTCCATGCTTTTAACATATATCGACCCACCTATTTCCATGATATACATTGCTTAGTGTGTGTTAAAACTCTTTTCAGTAAGAATGCTTTTGATATGCTATTGATGAGTAATTACATTTAAAAAAAGAAAAGAAGGAGAAGAAAAATTAATTCTGTCTATCTAATGGCCGAACAACCCAAAACCAACTATCTATTTTAAGTGTTTTCAGCATATGGGTTTGCTCCTAAAAGGCTAAACCTTGAAAATCCGTCTGTAAAGATTATAAATGGGATCGGAGTATTGCGTGAACAATGCGCATAATTCAACGCTATCCATAACACTTGTGTAAATTCACATTGCTACTTGTCATTACCTACGCTGTATCGATCCTCTAGTTTAGGTGGCTGAGTTGCATCTAATTGAGCTGGCTCAGGATAGCACTACACCAAAAATGTAAGACAGCACACTTCGACCTTGATGAAAATCAAAAGATAAACCATTTTAGAAGAAAGAAAACGTACCGATGCAACATCAAAGATCAATCAATACGTTGGTTGGCAAAAGGCAGATCCTCCCATGCCATCATTAAATCTGACCCATGCTTGCACATTGGAATGACAACCATGCGTGGACATCGGAAGTCTCTGTCTCTCCCTTCAGCAGATGTCAGGGGGGCAACGATTCAAAGATCACGGGCGGAAAATCTGAACTTGCCATGTGATCTTTAAATCCATATCGCAGGGGGTTGGACTGTACACGATAGCGGAATCACTCACTGGTCACCACACTTCAACTGCTGCTGCAGAGACCAGTCTTTGAAAAGAGCCACGCCATGATCCCCTTTTGGCATGAGTTGGAGTCGAATATCGTTGAAAGTCAGATCCTAAGTTCATCCCCGCTTTTTACATTGTTTATGCAACGATGCCAACGAAAGATAAGTATGACGATACATAAACCATCGAATCGTTGATAGAAAAAAACATTGTAATTTATGATAGCCAGAGTAATTAAATAGTTAAGTGATCTATGGATCCCCACATTTCGGATTTGAATTTGAAAAAATTGTTTGAGTACTCTGTGGGTCCCTGTCCTTTTGAAAAAAGTAGTCCAGATATGCTATAGTAGTTCAAATTCATATTTGCAAAAAACCCGTGAGATTGATCATTAAAATATATATTAGCAAGTATTTTAAGCAACGGTTACACCATTGTGGCAATGACAAGTGGAGTATTAAACCAATTAAAAGTGCGATGCATTAGCATGCGGAGAATGATAATCAGTCGATTACATTAAATTATCATTGTCTCGGGGTGCGATGATTACATGAAAGGTGAAATATTTCCCTTTTTGTTCGACTGGAGTGTCATGGAAGCAAAGCCGTGACAGGAGGCTCATGCTTTACCATCATGACAAGGTGCAACAAATTTCAACTATGGTCTAACCATAGGCATGCTGAAATTAGGGGAAATGAAGCACATTAGAGCAAAGGGAGTGGGGACCCCTTGAAGCAGCTCGTGCTTTTTGAATTCTCCTACTAAACCTTTTGGAAATTCTTCGCATCTTGCATCAATAAAATTACCGAGGTAAACAGCCTACTAACAATCTACTGTTTATATTAAAAGACGTGGGACTAATTTGTCCAATGTTTTTCTCCACATCAGATGCTCCCAGTTATTAACTTTTCTTAATTTTGGCCACCAAAAAAAAAAAAACAGTTAAAAAATTCTAATATGTTGTACTGTGTCACGTTGTTTTTTCGCATTTGAATCATGGAATTGGAATGTAATCTCTAGGCCTAACTTTTACCATCGTAAACCATAGAGCTAAGAAAATCAACTAGCCTACCACCACATTTTCCTCCCGTGAAAAAATTTGCTGCATGCAATTTCAAATTACTACTCAATTCATGAAATTTACCCTTCCCCAGGAACGAGCCTTATCAATTCCCATGCCCATTTGTCCTCGTCAATCGGGACCACTCGCCACTTTCCTTCCTCCAAAACCATATATATAATAAGGGGGTCATGGCTCATGATTCATAAAACCCACTAAGCCATCCTCCACAAGAGCACGCCTTCTCTACTGAAGTCTCTTGTGTCTTCCTTCAATCGTTTTGCTTTCCAAAACAATGTCTCAGGGAAGAGGCAGTGCATCTCGTGCCGCCGCTGCTGTGGCGGTCGCGTTCATTTTCCTCTTCGCTCAAGCTGAGTATGCTCGAGCGGCAACCTACACAGTCGGTGGCTCTAGTGGCTGGAAGTTAAACGTGGCGAGCTGGCCCAAAGGCAAGAGCTTCAGAGCCGGTGACACTCTCAGTAAGTCTATTTTCCCACGTCCATCTAATTATAGCACCTTTGATTTCATCCTCAATCGCTTGTATTTGATAATAAAATGATTTCAGAAAGCTTAGGACAGAGGAGAATACAATCTTCTTTTGTTGGGGTTCATAGATTGATTTTTTATTTTATTTTATTAAATGGGTGACTTTGGCGAGTGATTGTGATTTTTGGGAAATTTGATTGCAGTATTCAAGTATGACCGGACGCTCCACAACGTTGTGGCGCTGGACAAGGGCGGTTACAACAGTTGCCGGACTCCACGGGGAGCGAAGGTTTACAGTTCCGGCAATGACCAGATCAAGCTGGTCAAGGGACCGAACTACTTCATATGCAACTTTCCCGGTCACTGCGAGTCGGCTATGAAGATAGCTGTGAATGCAGCTTGAGAGGATGAGAGACGCGCTATAAGCTGATTATAATGGAGAGGAATAACACGGCATTCTTCAATGCTTTGATTCTGAGTATCTCTGTCTCTCTGTCTCTGTCTCTCTGTCTCTCGCTTGATGTAAAATATTTGCTAAATATAATGAGCAAAAGAATCACTAGTCAATGTGACCTGCTTGTTTTGCGACTGATGGAAAGTGGGAAGACAAAATGGATCCTAATCCCAGGAATTGGATTGCCAGCGTCAATTTGCAAATCTCAAAATTGAAAGAGTGCCCAAATGCTAAAAAGCTAAGAGATCCTTTCAGGTCCTGCAGAAGATAAATTTGTTCCCAGAAGTTCTGGAAAGTCTGCAACTTTCACTGCACTTTTCAATGTCTGAAGCAATGGCACAATGACGCTTGAACCCCCCGTGACCAAAGTTACATGGTTTGGGCATTCAAATACTAGGTAAAAAAACCACACAAAAAGGGAAAAGACACAAATTATATTGGCCGTGACACATCTACTTTAATTTTTGACAGAAGTTTCTTCTGTCCCCTCATATTTTGACCAGGAGAAAAGCTCGCCGGACTTCTTTTGTTTTACAATGTAAAGTATTCAACCTCTAAGTAAGTTGATGGTTTCTGATCATAAGGAAAGAATCAATTATTGTGAGCATGTGCTTCCACTAGATTTATCTTATACAATTTATCCGGTCCTTAGGCTCTTCTTATTGCTTGGAAATTTTTCAGTATTCAAGTATGACCCTTCAAACCGCAACGTGGTGGTAGTCGACAGCCGTGGTTACAACAGTTGCCAGGCTTTGACAGGTGTGAAAGTTCACACTTCGGTCAATGACCAGATAAATCTGGTGAAGGGAGGAAACTACTTTCAATGCAGCTTTAAGGGTCACTGCGAGTCTGGTATGAAGATAGCCGTCGATGCTACTTGAGAGCACGAGAGATCTTTAAGCTGCTCCTAACAAGCAACATGCACCTACTTTTTCTCGTACTGTCTGTTGAATAATGTTGGAGAGACTATTGAAATAAAGTCGGTTTCTTCATTCGCGAATCAGGAAATTATAAATAACGTGGAAATAGTCGCAAAGTTCAGAAACTACTCAAGATGACGGCAATGAGGCTAGATTGAGCAATAAAGACGAACCTGTTTCTCTACAAAGTTGATGGAAGCGCGAAGTAGAATTAGTTGCCTTGTGAAAATTGATCATGCCATTGAACCCGAATTGTCTGAGCTGAAAAGGCAACACTATCATTCACAAGTTCGTGTTAAGCTCATTCTCCAGCTTCCACTTTGTGTAGTTATCAGCATTCAAAGAAATCAAAACATATATGGGATTAGGATTGAAGCTCGGGAGGAGGAAGGAAAGCCAAGTTTAGATGAACTGAACTGCCAAAATCTCAGCTTTTGCAAACATGGGGTGCACGCAAAGAGGAAACAAAAGGTGTACAAGTACAAATTTCCTGTTTACACTAGAATTAACTTACTGCTCGTCTCGACGTTAAGAGGTGAGGGATAGGTAGAAAGAAAGTTACAGAGACTCGTGTGCAATTTTAATTGATAGTCTTCGGATAAATATATTAGGGAGGCAGGCTGTGTAACCATCTTCTTTCACAAATTTCACATCTAACATCACTGATACGGGTAGGTTTATTTTTCACCAGTTAAGTCGATGCTAATCTCAACGGTGAGAGATGTAAAGATGAGTAGAAAAAAGTCCCATGCGATGCGTATACAATATCTATTCATTGTCTTTCTCTCTAATACTTAGCGGTCAGATCCTTGACTCCAGCACAGTAAATCCTGCACTAGAATCACGTCTCCCCTTTGAGTAATCTTGGGGTGTCCTCTGACCATCCTATCGATGAAGCCTTACTGAATGAATGTGTGGGTGGATTGATCTCCGATTTGCTGTGATATATCAAGTTCAAGGTTCAATTCATGTTATTTGGAAAATCTAAAAAAGGATTCTTGTCATTGATACTTGACTCCATTACATGAAAGTTCCCTTGAGTTGAAGAATTTGTTGTCAGGCATTCATAGTAACTCTCTGTCCGAATGTGATCTGTCTTTTATATTAGCAAGTTCTATCGTTGAATGGAAAATCAGGAAGAGTGCCTTTTCTGTCGATGTCCATCATTGAAAAGAAGGAAAAAAGAAACCCAGACAGTTTGACACTACACCATATCCAACCACATCAGGTATTACTTTATACAGGACAAAAAATTAATGAAATTGTTCTGTGATCCAAGCAATTTGGTGGGCACTGGGTATTTGTGTAGACATGGCCTGAGCCTTACTTCTTAAGTGGTTAATTACATCAATTAGACGTGAGAAACTCTTTGAAAGACCTGCTTTTTTCTGTTGTACATTGAGATTTGTCCTCTTGAGACAATCATATTTATACGACACGGGGTAATCTAAACATTGGCGATCAAATCCCCACAGATACAGGCATACTTCCTTGTCCATTTGCATTAGTTATCGCTTCACTCATAGGCCGGAAGCATGGCCCTCAAGATAATATAAATAAGTGACGTTGTGATTCGAATACAGGATTTACAAAATCCACACCAATTGTTTAACTCAACCAATCCCTTGACGGTTCTCCAATGACAGTGATACTCTGACGCTAAACAAACGTTAAACCTCATGATGCCATGAAACATATAATAAGTGAGCTCCTCCCACTACATCTCTAAATCCCTACGAACAAAACCAATTACATCCTACTCTCACATTCGAAGAAATTATCTTGTCTATTAAACCGATATTTTCACAATATTTATGTCAAGGAAAAATCATATTGTGTTTCTTAATTCCAATTTTTCAAACCGATGGGATAATTCTGATTGAGTGGCTCCCCAAGAATGGTTGGTTTGGTGATGGAATACCCCGACTTGTCAGTTCAGACAAAGCAAAAAGTTCCACACGGAAAGGACGAGGAAGAAACTAGGCCACCGTGGTTGACCTGCCAAAATTTGGCCATTGCCGTCTTTGAAGAGCAAAGCGGCATCTTGGAAATCAGAGTCAAGCAATAATGTCCATCCGTCACGTTGTCCCCAATTTTCAAGTTACATCAATCCACAGGATTTTAAGATATTATGTATAAATCGCATCATTTAGAAATTTTGACCTTCAATATAAAATAATATGAATTATATTAAGACCGGCATGCTAAATGATGCGATAAACTTTTATTAACTATTGAAATATGACAGCTCGTTTATTTAAAAGGCACTTTATTTAATGCGTCAATTTAATTTTACCAATCTTGGTTGAGTGATATTGCTGAACGGAAGAGCTTTTTCGTGTAACCAATTAAAACATGCCCCATCCGATGCATTGCATGTTAATCTTTACTGGAAATATCATATCCTAGTCATGGTCACCTCACCATCCTACAACATAGACAACAGGTATGAAAAGTGTTAGCGATATTTATTTGGCAATTGACGGAAAAATGAAATTAGAATTGATATTAAGCATATTGACTAGGTCTCTTGCCATATATTTATTTGATTTTCTTTTTCCAATCTTCATCGTCAATCGATTGACGATGACATTGACTGACTTGGGTTTAGGTTTTCTTAAATGTCTACCAGAGGCATTTCGAAATTGAAAAGTCCAGCTAAACCTCCTACAGTCCTCTTCAACTACTCTCTCCCCATATCCTTTCTTCCTCCTTCTTCATCTTCTCTTCCTCCAGAAAATCTTCACTGAACGTCAAGGGATCGACAGAAGCATGGATCGAGAGCAAGAAGAGATGCAGTTCCTCGGCCTCGTCGGCATCTGCAAAGAGTCCTGCAAGGTCATCTTCTCATGGAGGAAGATCTTCACCCAGATCACTTTGGCCCTGATCCTCCCTCTCGCCTTCGTCTTCCTCCTCCACATCGAAGTCTCCGACGTCCTCTACTGGCAGATCGTCCGCAACGAGATCCGGCTCGACATGACCCTCCCCAAGACTGCCCTCCACGACAGGATCTCCAGCGTCCTCTCCAAGGAGTGGGCCGTCTACCTGCTCTTCAATGCCCTCTACCTCACTGCCTTCCTTGTGTTGTCCCTCCTCTCGACCTCCGCCGTCGTCTACACCATCGCATCCATCTACACCGGCCGCGAGGTTGTGTTCGGGAAGGTCATGAGCGTGGTCCTGAGGGTCTGGAAACGGCTGATGGTCACCTTCCTGTGCATCTTCCTGGCCATGTTCGTATACAACTTGGTCGCCGCGGTGATCCTGGTCAGGTGCTTCATCTTCGCCGGCGACACGAACTTCGGCATCCCGATCCTCATCCTTGCAGTGATCGCGTACTTGGTCGGGTTCGTTTACATGAGCATAGTGTGGCAATTGGCGAGCGTGGTCTCCGTCCTGGAGGAAGATTACGGGGTCAAGGCCATGATCAAGAGCAAGGACCTGATAAAGGGGAAGATCGTTGTGTCCATAATCATATTCTTCGTGCTCAACATATCCTTCTTTCTAATTCAATTCGCGTTCAGGAGGTGGGTCGTTTATGACCGCTCGGCAGGGACATTAAGCAGGTCTGGCTATGGAATTCTGTGTTTCGTTCTTCTTTCCATGCTGATGCTGTTGGGGCTTGTCGTCCAGACGGTGATCTACTTCGTCTGCAAGTCGTACCACCGCGAGAACATCGACAAGTCGGTGCTGTCGGATCATCTCAACGTCTATCTCCTCGGAGAGTATGTTCCTCTGAAATCCAAGGATGTTCAGCTTGAGCAATGCGACGTTTGACTCTTTGTTCGTATACTTTTTTTTTTCCTTTTTCTTCTGTTGGGACGAGATAATTTGATACTTGATACTTTATGCACTATAAAAATATCAAAGCAAAAATATATTTTCTGTATCCCTTTTATCACTGGCAAATGGCTAAGTTAGGTGTATGCTCCTAATTTCGTATAAATATATGCAATAGTTAAACCGGTCGTCTATTATTTTTTGTGCCTGGTGTGGCTGATTTGACCCGATGTCTTTCCCAAGGCGTGTTGACTCTTTCTCCTGAATAATGGAGTTTTCCGAGTAATTACGTGATGCACGCTTATGTGGACTTTAAATTCTTCTTGGCCCAGGACAAAGAAAAATATTAGGTAGTGGATGGGGCCACGTATGTCAGAGAGATAAGAGGAAGTTACCGAGAAAGTTCTAGATCCAGTGCAAATGTCAATTCAATAATACGTTTTTTAATTTAATCAATTGAATTTTAATTCTTTTGACGATTTATCAATTTAATTTATTTAAAATCGTCAATATAAATAATAACCGTCCTATATAACACGATCATCGTTAATATAAATAATTTTCAATTTTTTTGTCTATTTCTTTTCCTGCTTTTTTGGCCAATAGTTGGCCATTGCCCATAGTTAGCAAGAGTTGGCTTCACTTGGGTGAGGAAGAGCACCAATTACCTTGGCTTGGGCGAGGGTCAACTTGGCCATATTTAACGAGGGTGGTCCTTGCCCTCGCCTAGGCTAGGCCTTAAGAGGGTCAGCCTTGCTAGATTCACCAAGGGGACCTCTTTTCGGTGCTTGCCCTTGCCTAGGCAAGGCTTGATGGGGCCAACATTGGTCAACCATCACTTGTGGCCAATGGCCGGCAACTAGCCATCAACACTAAGGAAAAGGGAAAAAAAAAATTATTTTTTTAAAATTAAATTATCTATATTAGCATTAATTGTGCCACATGGGATCACGTCAATGATTTTTCGCCAAAATAGACTTGGATGGATTACATTGGTAAAATCGTTGAAAAGATTTATAACTAAATTAACACAAATGTAATAAGTTTATGATTTTCTTAGTAATTTCCTCGAGAGATAAAAAATAATGAATTCTTCGTATTAATTATCACTATTGTGTGCTGAAAATGAAACTAATCTCTTAAAGATTTATTTTTAAAAATTAGCGTTGGTCAATTTAAATTTCTTCTTCCAACTAAGTCCGTTGTTTGAGAAACAAGGTTTATAATAGAATTGCGCACTCCTGCGTGGTAGCTTCAACGTGTGATTTTTTACTTTTTATTGGCGTGCATTAATTACAAGGAGCAACCTAAATCTAAAGCACCTTCTTTCGAGAAAATATCGGGTGGTCCCGAACCATCAAGTTAGCTTGGCCTCCGACTACTCATGAAGCGACACATGGAGGTGTGGGACCGGCTCACCAGCAAAAGAATTTATGCACAAAAATAATTTCATTTCTCCCTCACTAGCTTGCACACATTAGCCCCCTAAGGCTCTCTCCTGCTCTACATACATTTATTTCTTTGTCTCATATTCTCTTTCCTCTTCGTGCTTTTCTTATCTGAAGAAGAAGAAGAACGAAGAGCAAACCTCTTTCCTCTCTACCGAATGCTCTCAAAAATTGAATGTCTTTCTGCGCTCTTAGATCTAACTATTTCGCGCTCGTTGCTGCTCTGGCGTTAGTCAAACGGCCGTTCCCCTGCCGTCGCCGACAAAGCACATTAAGGCTGCCCCTCGAGCGCTCGAAAGGGAGTGAGGCAAAGGCAGAGGGGCCGGTGACTGCCCTCGACAGAGCTTCGGGTTCTCAAAGTTCTTCGGGAGCTTGATATAATTCCTAACAAAGAGAACCCGGATGAAAACAATGCAGAATCACCATAAGTGAGCAGTTTCTCCAACCCATTTAGAGTTTTTGGAGGTTCAAATATTTGAAAATGAAATCGCTGAGAGCTTCAAAAGGATATGGAACTTTCAAAAAGCATTCTGCCTCTGGATAAGTTTAGAACGAATGTGTTGCGAAAAGTTTATTATTCTTCCCCTCCCCCCTCTCTTCATCTGTCAAAATAGATGCGAAAGCATAATTCTTTATTTTTTCTATGGTTGGAGAAAATACTGCAAAAGAGAGATAGAGCATCGATATAGACGAACGATCTGTGGATCTAGTTTCGTCTGGTCCACAAGATACCAATACACCATTTCACTTGGAATCTTCTACGTGAAATTAACTAATGACTGTTCATTTGACATCGCCAAGAACAAAAGTATAGTTAACGTGTGGTGAGAAAGGAAAAAAAAGGCTAGACCCAAAAGAAGAAACCGCCATTGGAGCACCACACAAGTCAGAGCTTTTCGATTCCCCATTATCAAACACAACCATCTAATAAATTTCCCCTAGAAGGTTACATAGAACATGCGCTAACAAGAATGGAGTTAGCACAATTTAAAAACCAAGAGAAAAAGAGAAAAAAGAAAAGGGCTATGTCAAATGTTGCCAAACCATTTTCTATACACAAACGAATCATCGTCTAAAATCCCGTGTGCCCTGAAGTCTTCACCAGCAGCTTCACACTCTTCGGCTTCTTCACCGGTTTCTTCTTCACCTTCGCGGCAGCAACCTTCTTCATAGCTTTCTTCCCGGGCATTGCCTTTGCAGAAGTCTTCAAATTTTGGCCCTTAACTATCACCATTCGTAAATGTCAGCTAACCGTTTTTTAGCAGTAAAATTGCACAAGAACTAATGGTGGCAATCGGCGATGGACGGCGAATTGAGATAGAAGCCAAACGAGTTGCCTTCCCAATACTCCGAACTTCTCTTTTCTAAAAGAAATGCCTCTTCTTCAATGCCCTTTCCCAAGCTCGTCCCCAAGCTCGTACTTTTTCTTGAAGAACTTCGAGAACCCTTGTCGAGGGCGGTCACCCGGCCCCTCAACCTCTACTTCACTCCTTCTTGGGCGTGTGATAATGTTCTTCGTCGGCTACGGCGGGGGAATGGCCGCTTGACGAACGTTGGAGAAGGAACGAGGGTGGAGTAGCCAAATCTGAGAGGAAGAGATTCAAATTTTGGAAGTGTTTGCTAGAGAGGAAAGAGGTTTTCTTTACCTCTGCCTCAGAGGTATGGGGGCTGTGTGTGCAGGCTAACGAGAGAGAAATGAAATTATTTTTGTGCATAAATTCATTTAGTTGCGAGCTGGCCCCCACACCTCCGCGTTTCGCTTCCTGAGTGGTTGGAGACCACGCTGACTTGGCAGTATGGACCAACCAATATTTTTTCCCTTCTTTCGGCGATCTACACATTGATAAATATGAGGAGCAACCTAACCCATGTAACTGCTTCAACTTGGTGCATTCCTCTTTGGTTGCTTTGGAAACACTATATTGTATTTAAAAAAATGCTAGTCATGGAGTAAATATAACTCCAACCCATAAATCCAGCTTCGGAGAAATCGTCATTTAAGTCATTCCTATCTTATGAATTTTAGTTTAGTTCTAAATTTTTCAATTAATTTGACGTGATTCTAAAATTTTTAGTAAAAGAAAAACAATCAATTTCTCTCATTCAAACCTCACGTGCTTTTATAATTTTCCATTGATTTTTTTTTTTTTATAACTTCATTCACTACTATTATTCATGTTATCTCACAATAGATGCATCTTCTAAACCTAGTGATGTCAGGAATGTTTTTGTTTTTTTTTTCCTTTTTGCCTCAATTGGAAATATACCTAAATATACATTCTCCGATCATCAATTCACTTGTTTTCTCGTCTACCTCCTTTTTCACAACATAAAACTACATGAGCCAGCCAAAACTTTGTGACTTGTACAATACTCCAAATCTACAAGCCCAATATCTTCCATTGATCATGCTGAGGATGCATTGTCCAAATCGTATGATGGCATAACCTTCTTTGACTTATAGATAAAATCATCAAATGTACAAATCTAGATAAATGATAAATTCTTTCACTTACGCTGATGTTTAATTGATACATACTCATCAAATGAATAATTTGTGGTCGATTTTCAAAACTTTCTTATTCTCATCATCAGCATCGAGAAGCTAGAGATGTTGGTGCTATATTGCATATCGGTGTTGATTGTCCATTATAAATGTTATCGAGGATGCATTCAATGATCCCTCATTGAGTTTTTCTCGTAATCTGCCGTGTAGATGGGTCAGATCTTGCAATATTCACACATAGCCGACGCAATCCGATTCAAGCCCTTGAGAGTTACAAATTCGCCATCCATCGTTCTCCTTCTTGACCATTCCGAGGTTTGACCTTGTGTCTTGTCCCTTCGTCTCCGACCCCGCACCGCCACGGACCACCGCGCCTTATGGATCTCTGTTTTCTCCATCCGGGTCGTCGGAGTTGAGCTGGGCCTTTGGCTTGAGACCCCAATAATCATCCTTTGCATGAAGGCCTGCCGTCTTTTGAAGGCCCATAGCTGGTTCCTAAGACCCAAGCTCGCGACAGCTCTTTTCGGACCCGGAAAGCCGGTTCCAGAAAAGCAGGTGCCATATGATAAGCGCCACTCAAAAGTGACAGTTGATACAAAAGAAACTGTTTTGCTCCCGCGGAAAAGCGGTTCCTTGGGGATTTGTTTATTGCAGCGGAAGAACTGGAAAGCAAGTGAAGCTCGTGCTCGTGGGGTTCTCTTCCCTAGTGCCCCATCATTCCTCCCTCTCTCTCTCTCTCTCTTTCTCTCTCTACCCCTCTACTTTTTCATTCACATCTCTTTCATTGATTCTCCGTTCATTCTGAGCTCTGAACAAAGAGTTCCTCCAACAAGTCCAATCATGGTGAAGGAGACCGAGTACTACGACGTTCTCGGCGTCAGCCCTTCTGCCTCCGACGACGAGATTTGCAAGGCCTATTATCTCAAGGTAAAAGAGGCTGTTCTGTTTTCCTTTTCCTGGTTGTTGGATCAGTCACATTAGTGACTGAGTCGTGATTGATCGATTCGAATTTCTTTTCACGATGATGTTTTAGTAAACTGAGGCTTCTGGGATTAGTTCCAAATGTGATTGATCGTCTGATCAATCAATTCTACTCCTGCCCTTTTCTTTATGGTCGGGTTCAAGAAATGAAGAAGGCATTGCCTAGCTGGTCCACCCTTTTTTTTATGTGGTGATTTCTTCCGAACTATGATAATTAGTATAGGCGTTTGAGTTAAGTGCACTGAAAGAGTCTACGGTAGGTGGATCGCTTGTTTATAAGGCTCATATGAAATTTGGCACTTCATTTAATACGTCAACTTAATTTTACCAGTCTTGGTCGAGTGATATTGCTGAATGGAAGAGATTTAGTGCTACACTATGCTTTTTTAAGTAACCAATTAAAACGTGCTCCATCCGATGCATCACCCATTATTCTTTATTGAAAATATCATATCCTAGCCATGGTCACCTCACCAGCCTACAACAATAGACATGTATAAAAAGCGTCAACAATATTTATTTGGCAATAGACAAAAAAATGAAATTAGGATTAAAATTAAGCATATTGACTAGATCTCTTGCCATAAATTTATTTGACTTTTTTACCAATGCAAATTGTGTTTGGTAAATTATATTATAAAAGTCCATTGTGAAGTATTTTTGAGTAAAATTGTGTTTTGAAGAATTATATTTTCAAAAGGTTTTTGTTATTCATTAAAAAAAAAAAAAAGAAGTTGGCCAGCTAAGAACAAGTAGTTGTCGGCGAGGAGTAGGCGGTCCGACGAAGGGCAGGCAATCTAATGCAAGTCGTCGATAGAGGTAGGTAGTTTGGCGAGGGTTCCATGACCCAAATCGCATGGCCTCGCCGAAGGTTGCGGCACGTCGGGCAATCCTCCAACGAGGGTTGCTAGAGGTCACAGGACCTCGCGGTGACTAGCATGACCCAAATCTAGTTGCCAGAGGTTGCGCGACCTTGCGGCGACTAGATCTGGGTCACGCCTGAGGTCGCGTGACCTCATGGCGATCAAATCCGGTCATCGAAGGTCGCGCGACCTTATGGTGACCAGATCTAGGTCACGCCAGTCACTGCGAGGTTGCGCTGGTCGCCACGAGGTCACGCAACCTCTAGCGACCCAAATCTGGGTCACATCTAAGGTTGCGCAACCTAGAGCTAGGTCGCGGCGATGTGACTCGCGAGTAGTTGCCGGGACTTGCGAGTGGTCGCCATGACTCGCCGAGGTCACGCAACTAGGCGATGATGGTCGCCGAGACCTCACCAACCTTAGTTGTGACCTTGCCGGCCTCTTGAACTTGTCTCTGATCAACCACACCACTGGAGAAGAAGACGATGAACGATAGACATGAGGCTTGGTTGCCTTGGGCTTTAAGCCTTACAAATGCGAGCTTTGCCTTAATGGGACTTCCAAAGCAGTTCCCAAACACCTTCATTTTGGCCCAAAGGCCTTCACCCTCCCCCAAGATACTTGGCAAATTGGTTCCCAAACGCAGCCGATGACTAACTTGGGTTTAGGTTTTTAAATTGTCTACTAGAGGCATTTCAAGATTGAAAAGTCCAACCAAACCCCCTACAATCCTCTTCAACTACTCTCTCCCTTTTTTTTCCAAACGTTTCTTCCTTCTTCTTCTTCTTTTTTTCAATGTCGTTTTTCTTCCTTCTTCTTCGTCTTCTCTTCCTCAAGAAAATCTTTACTGAATGTCAAGGGATCGACAGAAGCATGGATCGAGAGCAAGAAGAGATGCAGTTCCTCGGCTTCTTCGGCATCTACAAAGAGTCCTACAAGGTCATCTTCTCATGGAGGAAGATCTTCATCCAGATCAACATGGCCCTGATCCTCCCTCTCGCCTTCGTCTTCCTCCTCCACATGGAAGTCTCCGACATCCTCTTGTCGAAGATCGTCCACAATGAGATCCAGCTCGACAAGACCCGCCCCGATACTTCCCGCCACGACAGGATCGCCCGCATCCTGTCCAAGGACTGGGCCGTCTTCCTGCTGATCAAGGCCCTCTACTTCACCGCCCTCCTCGTGTTCTCCCTCCTCTCAACCTCAGCCGTCGTCTACACCATCGCATGCATCTATACAGGCCGCGAGGTCGGGTTTGGGAAGGTCATGAGCGTGGTCCCGAGGGTCTGGAGGCGGCTGATGGTCACCTTCCTGCGCATCTTCCCGGCCATGTTCGTGTACAACGTGATCGCCGGGGTGATCCTGCTCACGTGCACAATCTTTGTCGGCGACTCGAACTTCGGCATCCTGATCCTCATCCTTCTAGGGATCGCATACTTGGTCGGGTTCATGTACATGACCGCAGTGTGGCGATTGGCGAGCGTGGTCTCCGTCCTGGAGGAAGATTACGGGGTCAAGGCCATGATCAAGAGCAAGAACCTGATAAAGGGCAAGATAATTGTGTCCAAAATCATATTCTTCAAGCTCATCACATCCTTACATCTAGTTCAATTCGCGTTCGAGAGGTTGGTCGTTTATGGCCGCTCGGCAGAGGACATTAGACAGGTCTGGCTTGTTTCCATGCTGATGCTGTTGGGGCTCGTCGTCCAGACGGTGATCTACTTCGTCTGCAAGTCGTAACACCACGAGAACATCGACAAGTCGGCGCTGTCGGATCATCTCGAGGTCTATATCGGAGAGTATGTTCCTCTCAAATCGTAACACCACGAGAACATCAACAAGTCGGCGCTGTCGGACAGCAAAAACCAGAGGAACCGAGCAGCACCAGCCCCTCCATCGTCGCACGCCCGGAAGGCCATCGTCGGCCGTTTTCCTCCCCTGTTTTCTCCTCGTTCCAGTTTCTGCTCCAGCTGATCTTTTGCCAAAGATTCGAGTTAAAAATTAGACTTCCCGGATGAATCAGCGAACGCTCCACCCACGTCCGTGACAAGGACATCTAGTCCGTTTCGGAGCACCCTGCCTCTCGCCGGAACGATTCTCCGGCTGTCCCGAAATCCTGAGAGAAGATGCTGCTCGCCGGATCGTCTGGTTCCGCCTTGCTCTGCCTGTTCCGCATTTTCTTGCTGTTTCGCCCCTTTCCAACCCTTCCTTTGCCCATCCCAACCTCCTATAAGATCCCCAAGACCCCCGGGAGCTGCCAGTTGCCAGCCACCCGCTTGCCAGAGCTTCGATCGGCCCGTTTTCACCGTTGAAGTTGCTGGTTTCTTCTCTGCAGTTCAGCCCAGATCAGAAGCAGAAGACAGCAAGAAGTTCCAGACTTCGAGGCCCGTTTTCAGTGTCTTCCAGGCCTCCGTTGGTGTCGTTGCTTTGGGGTTTATCGACCGCCTTGGTTTTGGGGTCGCCGTGAACTCACCGGCGCGCAAAACCGGTGAGTTTATCCTCTAATTCTTGCTTAGTGAGTTAATGACGCTTAAGGGGTGTTTAGATTAATCTAATTAGGTTTAGGTGATTAGATTAGATTATTTTAATGTAAATTAGATTAGTTGTATGATTAGCTTAATAGATGTTTAATTATGGCTAATTGTATGATTAAATTAGTGTAATCTTGTTTAAGCCCTAATTAATTATTTTTAATTAATTAATTATTTCGAATTTATAAATATTATTTTATTAAATTATATTATTATAATATAATATTTAATTATTTAATTTTCGGAATTAAATTTAATTATTTAATAATTTCGAAAATTATAGGGATGGCCGGTCGTTAGAATTTGCGTTGATCGCAGCAGTGATGCGGTCGGTTTGTGCTAATTGTATGTTTAAATTGAGAAATTGAGTGATTGATGATTGTGGTTAATAATTCCAAAAATGTGGAATTAAGTGAAATTGGAGAAGTTTTGGTATTTAACTTGAAATTACCCGGTGTCAGCTATTGGCATCGTAATTGGTTGGTAGGACCAGTTTGAATCTATTGATTGATTTGATTGAGGATTGGTTTGGGTTATTGTTGAATTGATAGCTTTGGCGAGCAGTTGTTTATATATGTATCAGCTTGGTCGAGTAAATATTATATACATATACGCTACAGCTTCAGTGAGCTATCTATACGCTACAGCTTTAGTGAGCTATCTATACGCTACAGCTTCAGCGAGCTACCGTCTATATAATATAGCTTTGAAGAGCATTTTGTCGTATTAACGACTAGTTTGATAGACGGTATGGAAAGATTGATAATATGATTGAATTGAATCATTGTGAATGATCGGAATTGGTTGAATTATGAAATGTACTAATGTGCAGAAAGGAACTGAGGTGAGGTAAGTCCTCTGTATTTTCTTCCTAATTGAGTTTTAGAGGATAGGACTCGCTGAGACGTAGTCTCATCCCGGTTGTGGGATAATATTTCAGGTCATTAGATGACGGTCGTGGAGGACCGGAAGTCTTGGAGTTCGGAAGGTGGAGGCTGAAGAATCGGCGAACGTGTCTGACAAGTTGGTCATAGGACAGTTCCCTAGTTGTTGAGCCTGTCTATTTTGTAGACAATCCAGTGTTGTATATAAACCCGTGTGTTTATAGAAAGCTTGTTTGGTTGTGATTGATTGCCTGCTTTTCTATCCCAAATTAAATGTTGTCAGGGGATTTGTTTCGCTTCCGCATGTGCAATATAAAAATGAATGGGTCGGCGACGTGTCCTGGGAAGTCGCATTTGTATCGACCAGAGTGGGATGTTCGCGCGCTCGGAGGATCGGGGCGTGACATCTTCTATCTTACCATGCTCAATTTGACAAAATTTTTATCGGAGATGTCATCGCGAGGTCAATCTCGGAGAGTTTGTTCCTCTCAAACCCAAGGATGTTCAGCTTGAGCAATACGACGTTTGACTCCTAGTTCGTGTTCTTCTTATCCTTGTTCCTTTTTCTGTTTTTCTTCTGTGGGACGAGATATTTTGATACTAGATAACTTATGCACTATAAAAATATCAAAGGAAAAATATATTTTCTGCATCTTTTTAGCCAGCGGCAAATGGCTAAGTTAGATGTATGCTCTTCATTTTGTTTAGATATATGCAATAAATGAACCGTAGTCTATTATTTTTTGTGCCTGGTGTGGCTGATTTGAGCCAATATGTCTTTCCCAAGGCGTGTTGACTTTGAATAATGGAGTTTTCCAAGTAATTACGCGATGCACGCTTATGTTGACCTTGAATTCTTCTTGGCCGAGGACAAAGAAAAATATTAGGTAGTGGATGGGGTCACGTATGTGAGAGAGATAAGAGGAAATTACCGAGAAAGTTCTCAACTTAGTTCCAATGTCAATTCAATAATAAAATTTTTAATTTGACAAATTGAATCTTAATTCTTTTGATGATTCATCCATGTAGTTCGTTTGGCCAATTTTGATGGGGAATCGTCGATGTAAATACCGACTGTCCTATGTGACAACCATCAATAATATAAATAACTTTTTTAATTTTTTTTTTTTTTTTTATTCCTTTTTCATTTTGCCAGTGGTCGGCCATCACCCATAGAGGATGGCCGGTGAGAGTTGGCATTACTTGAGTGAGGGCCAGCGTAAGCTATCTTAGTGTGGGCAAGGGCAGTCTAGCCATATTTGGCAAGGGTGGTCCTTGCCCTTGCTCGGGCAATGGACTAGGCTTGGACTTGCCAAATTCAACAAGGGGAGCCCTTATGGATGCTTGCCTTGGCCTAGGCAAGATTTGATGGGGCCAACACTCCCCAACCATAACCTATGGCTGATGGACAGCGACTAGCCATTGAAAAAAGGAATAGGGAAAGAAAAAAATTTAAATTTTTTATCAATATTATCTAGATCAGCACTAGTTGTGCCATGTAGGATCACATCAGCGGTTTTATGCCAAAATTGACTTGGACTGACTACATTGGTGAAATCATCAAAATATTTATTACTAAATTGATCAAGTCAAAAGATTTATGATTGAGTTAATATGAATGTAATAAACTTATGATTTTCTTAGTAATTTCCCCAAGGGATGGCAATGAATTTTTCATACTAATTATCATTATTATGTGCTGAAAAAGAAACTAATCCTTTAAATATTTATTTTTGAAAATTGGACGTTGGTCAATTTAAATTTCTTCTTCCAACTGAAACAGGGTATATTATAGAATTGCGCACTCCTAAGTAGTAGCTTCAACGTGATTTTTGTGTTTTTTATTGGCGTGCATTAATTACAAGGAGCCACCTAAATCTCAAGCCCCTTCTTTCGGCGATCTACCACATTAATAAATACGAGGAGCAACCTGACCCTCCAACTTGGCGCATTCCTCTTTGGTCACTTTGGAAACACTACATTGTATTTGAAAAAATGCTAGTCATGGAGCAAAGATAATTCCAACCCATAAATCCAGCGTGGGGGTATAGAAGCCTTTGGAGAAATCGTTATTTCAGTTATAATCCCATTCTACGATTTCAGTCTATTTCTAAATTTTCAATTGATCTAATGTAATACTAAAACTTTTAGTAAAAGAAAACCAGTCAACTTCTCTCAGTCAAGCCTTACATACTTTTATAGCTTTCCGTTGATTTTTTTTTTTTTTTTTTTTTTCCTTTTTCGATAACTTCGTTCACTACCATTATTCATGTTATTTCACAACAAATGCATCTTGTGCTTGCAATGATGTGAGGAATTTTTTTTTCTTTTATCTCAATTTGAAATATACACTGTTGGAATAATTGCCAAATGCATAATTTCCTCTACGACTATTTGCCTTTTGAAAGATGAGTTTCTCTGATCATCGATTCAGTTGTTTTCTTGTTCACCATCTTTTTCCATTATATCTTTGTGGCTTGTACAATACTCTATATCTACAAGCCCTCAAATCTTGCCTAACCAATAGCTTTGCCATCTTCTATTGACTACGCTAAGTATGCATCGTCCAAATCGTATGATGGCATAACCTTCTTCGACTTATAGGTTAAATCATCAAATGTACAGATCTAGGTGTATAATAAATCTTTTCGATTACGCTGATGTTTAATTGATACATACTCATCGAATGGATAATTTGTGGTCGATTTTGAAACCTTTTTATTCTCATCAGCACAGAGAAGCTAGAGATGTTGGTGCCATATTGCGCATCGGTGTCGATTGTCCATTATTAATGTTACTGAGGATTCATTTAATTGTTCCTCATAGAGTTTTTCTCGTAATCTACCATGTTGTCAAGTTGGATCTTGCAATATTTGGCATAGCCAAAGGGATCCGATTCGAGCCCTTGAGAGTTACAAACACGCCACCCATCTTTCTCCTTCTTGGCCATTCCAAGGTTCGATCCCATGTCTTGTCCCTTGGTCTCCAACCCCGCACCGCCACGGACCGCCGCGCCCAATGGCTCTCTGTTTTCTCCATCTGGGTTTGTCGGAGTCGAGCCGGGTCTTTCGATTTAGACCCCAATCATCATCCTTTTGCATGAAGGCCTGCCGTCTTTTGAAGGCCCATAGCTGGTTCCTAAGACCCAAGCTCGCGACAGCTCTTTTCGGACCCGGAAAGCCGGTTCCAGAAAAGCAGTTGCCATATGATAAGCGCCACTCAAAAGTAGATACAAAACAAACTGTTTTGCTCCCGCGGAAAAGCGGTTCCTTGGGGATTTGTTTATTGCAGCGGAAGAACTGGAAAGGCAAGTGAAGCTCGTGCTCGTGGGGTTCTCTTCCCTAGTGCCCCATCATCGCTCCCTCCCTCTCTCTCTCTCTCTCTACCCCTCTACTTTTTCATTCACATCTCTTTCATTGATTTCTCTGTTCATTCTGAGCTCTGAACAAGGAGTTCCTCCGACAAATCCAATCATGGTGTAGGAGACCGAGTACTACGACGTTCTCGGCGTCAGCCCTTCTGCCTCCGACGACGAGATTCGCAAGGCCTATTATCTCAAGGTAAAAGAGGCGGTTCTGTTCTCCTTTTCCTGGTTGTTGGATCGGTCACATTAGTGACTGAGTCATGATTGGTCGATTTGAATTTCTTTTCACAACTATGCTGATCAATCGATTCTGCTGAATCGATTACTCCTGCCCTTTCCTTATGGTCGTGTTCAAGAAATGAAGAAGTCATTGTCTAGCTGGTCCACTATTTTTTTTGGGTTGATTTCTTCCGAACTATGATAATTAGTATAAGCGTTTGAGATGGTGCACTGGAAGTCTGCGGTAGGTGGATCGCTTGTTTAAAAGGCTCATATGAAATTTGGCACTTCATTTAATACGTCAACTTAATTTTACCAGTCTTGGTCGAGTGATATCGCTAAATGGAAGAGATTTAGTGCTGCAATACGCTTTTTTAAGTAAGCAATTAAAATGTGCCCCATCCGATGCATCACCTATTATTCTTTACTAAAAATATCATATCCTAGCCATGGTCACCTCACCAGCCTACAGCAATAGACATGTATGAAAAGTGTCAGCAATATTTATTTGGCAATAGACAGAAAAATGAAATTAGGATTGAAATTAAGTGGGGGTAAGTATGGTCCGGGTTAGGCTAATCCACCCCTTAACCCTAGGACCAACCCGCACAGTACTGTTCTTTAATTTTTTGGACCGAGAACTGACCCTATTAAGCTTAGGACCAAGGACCGAACCGACCCAATAAGTTCAGTCTGGTTCCCGGGTCAACCCGGAACCAATCGATAATTTTTTATTTCACTTTTTGTACTCCTTAAAAAAGCGATTGAGAACTGAACCGACCCAATAGGTTCAGTTCGGTTCTAGGGTCAACCCGAGACCAATTGCTAGCTTTTTATTTCATTTTTTGTACTTCTTAAGAAAGCAATTGAGGACCGTATCGACCCAATGGGTTTAATAATGAGTCAGGTCAGCTAAGAAAGGCAAGCGGTGAGGGTCAAGTGGAGTGAGTGTCGAACAAAATGAGCATCAAATGTCAAGCGGAGAGTAACAAGCCAAGTGAGCATCGAGCGGCGAGGGGCACAAATGACTCAAAGCGAGCGAGACGAGTATCGAGTGGCGAACGGAGAATTTTTTTTTTCGATTTTGGCAAATTGAAGACTAAGAGGACAAATAAGACAAAAGAGAACAAATACTAGAGGAGGATTCCATAAAGAGTTATTTATGCATTTTTGGATGCCGTAAGAACTCCTTATAAAAACATTATCCTCCTTCATAAATTATGACTATTGACACTATAAAAAAATATTAAAAATCTAAGTTAATAAAGAATAATGTAAAATTACTTGAAATTCTCATTAAAGAGCTAATTAATGTTGTTGACGCTATTTATTTTAAGGTTTTTTCTATATAAAAAAATTATAATAAAATGTTAGATATATATTTATATATAGACAGGGTTGGTCTGAAACTCTCAGGACCGACGACCGACCCACATAGTATTGGTCCAGGAATTCTAGGACCAAGAACCGACTCAATTTCTCTGGGAACCGAACCAGGACCAGTAAGGTTGGGTCAGTCCAAGACCAATGCTCACCCCTAAAATTAAACATATTGACTAGATCTCTTGCCATAAATTTATTTGACTTTTTTGCCAATCTTCGTCGTCGATCGGTTGGACAATGACTGACTTGGGTTTAGGTTTTTTAAATTGTCTACTAGAGGCATTTCGAGATTGAAAAGTCCAACCAAACCTCCTACAATCCTTTTCAACTACTCTCTCCCTTCTTTTCCAATTGTTTCTTCCTCCTTCATCTTCTCTTCCTCAAGAAAATCTTTACTGAACGTCAAGGGATCGACAGAAGCATGGATCGAGAGCAAGAAGAGATGCAGTTCCTCGGCTTCTTCGGCATCTACAAAGAGTCCTACAAGGTCATCTTCTCATGGAGGAAGATCTTCACCCAGATCACCTTGGCCCTGATCCTCCCTCTCGCCTTCGTCTTCCTCCTCCACACGGAAGTCTCCGACATCCTCTTGTCGAAGATCGTCCGCAACGAGATCCAGCTCGACGAGACCCGCCCCGATAGTTCCCGCCATGACAGGATCTCCCGCGTCCTCTCCAAGGAGTGGGCCGTCTTCCTGCTGATCAAGGCCCTCTACTTCACCGCCCTCCTTGTGTTCTCCCTCCTCTCAACCTCGGCCGTCGTCTACACCATCGCATGCATCTATACGGGCCGCGAGGTCGCGTTTGGGAAGGTCATGAGCGTGGTCCCGAGGGTCTGGAGGCGGCTGATGGTCACCTTCCTGTGCATCTTCCTGGCCATGTTCATGTACAATGTGATCGCCGGGGTGATCCTGCTCACGTGCGCAATCTTTGTCGGCGACTCAAACTTCGGCATCCTGATCCTCATCCTTCTAGTGATCGCATACTTGGTCGGGTTCATGTACATGACCGCAGTGTGGCAATTGGCGAGCGTGGTCTCCGTCCTGGAGGAAGATTACGGGGTCAAGGCCATGATCAAGAGCAAGGACCTGATAAAGGGGAAGATCGTTGTGTCCATAATCATATTCTTCGTGCTCAACACATCCTTCTTTCTAATTCAATTCGCGTTCAGGAGGTTGGTCGTTTATGACAGCTTGGCAGGGACATTAAGCAGGTCTGGCTATGGAATTCTGTGTTTCTTTCTTCTTTCCATGCTGATGCTGTTGGGGCTTGTCGTCCAGACGGTGATCTACTTCGTCTGCAAGTCGTACCACCACGAGAACATCGACAAGTCGGTGCTGTCGGATCATCTCGAGGTCTATGTCGGAGAGTATGTTCCTCTCAAATCCAAGGATGTTCAGCTTGAGCAATACGACATTTGACTCATTGTTCGTGTTCTTCTTATCCTTGTTCCTTTTTCTATTTTTCTTCTGTGGGACGAGATATTTTGATACTTGATACCTTATGCACTATTAAAATATCAAAGGAAAAATATATTTTCTGCATCTTTTTAGCCAGTGGCAAATGGCTAAGTTAGATGTAAGCTCTTAATTTTGTTTAGATATATGTAATAATTAAACCGTAGTCTATTATTTTTTGTGCCTGGTGTGGCTGATTTGCGCCACTATGTCTTTCCCAAGGCGCGTTGACTTTGAATAATGGAGTTTTTCAAGTAGTTACGCGATGCACGCTTATGTTGACTTTGAATTCTTCTTGGCCGAGGACAAAGAAAAATATTAGGTAGTGGATGGGGCCACGTTTGTGAGAGAGATAAAGAGGAAATTACCGAGAAAGTTCTCAACTTAGTTCCAATGTCAATTTGATAATAAAATTTTTGATTTGATAAATTAAATCTTAATTCTTTTGATGATTTATCAATGTAATTTATTTGGCCAATTATGATGGGGAATTATCGATGTAAATGCTGATTGTCTTATGACATAACCATCAATAATATGAACAACTTTTTAATAATTTTTTTTTGAATTTTTTTTTTTTTTGATTTTTTTCCCTTTTCATTTTGTCAATGGTCAGCCATCACCCATAGAGGATGGCCGGTGAGAGCTGGCTTTACTTGAGTGAGGACAAGCGTAAGTTATCTTAGTGTGGACGAGGGTAGTTGGGTCATATTTGGCACGGGTGGTCCTTGCTCTTGCCCAGGCTAGGCCTGAATTGGGCTTGGACTTGCCCAATTCAACAAGGGGAGCCCTTATCGATGCTTGCCCTTGCCTAGGTGAGGCCTGATGGGGCCAACACTCACCAACCATAGCCTATGGCCGATGGATGGCGACTAGCCGTTGACAAAAGGAATAGAGAAAGAAAAAAATTTAAAAAAAAAAATCGAAAAATTATCTACATCAGCACTAGTTGTACCACGTAGGATCACGTTAGTGGTTTTATGCCAAAATTGACTTGGACTGACTACCTTGGTGAAATCATCAAAATATTTATTGCTAAATTAATCAAGTCAAAAAGTTTATGATTAAATTAATATGAGTGTAATAGACTTGTGATTTTCTTAGTAATTTCCCCGAGGGATATAAGGTGATGAATTTTTCGTAGTAATTATCACTATTATGTGCTGAAAATGAAACTAATCTTTTAAATATTTATTTTTGAAAATTGGACGTTGGTCAATTTAAATTTCTTCTTCCAACTGAAACAGGGTATATTATAGAATTGCGCACTCCTAAGTAGTAGCTTCAACGTGATTTTTTGTTTTTTTTGTTGACGTGAGTTAATTACAAGGAGCCACCTACTCAAGCCCCTCCTTTCGGCGATCTACCACATTAATAAATACGAGGAGCAACCTGACCCTCCAACTCGGCGCGTTCCTCTTTGGTCACTTTGGAAACATTACATTGTATTTGAAAAAATGCTAGTCATGGAGCAAAGATAATTCCAACCCATAAATCCAGCGTGGGGGTACAGAAGCCATTGGAGAAATCGTTATTTCAGTTATAATCCCATTCTACGATTTCAGTCTATTTCTAAATTTTCAATTGATCTAATGTAATACTAGAACTTTTAGTAAAAGAAAAACAATCAATTTCTCTCAGTCAAGCCTCACATACTTTTATAGCTTTCCGTTGATTTTTTTTTTTTTTTTGATAACTTCGTTCACTACCATTATTCATGTTATTTCACAACAAATGCATCTTGTGCCTGCAATAATGCAAGGAATTTTTTTTTTATCCCAATTTGAAATATACATTGTCGGAATAATTGCCAAATGCATAATTTCCTCTGCGACTATTTGCCTTTTGAAAGAAGAGTTTCTCCGATCATGATTCCGTTTTTTTCTTGTTCACCGTCTTTTTCCATTATAACTTTGTGACTTGTACAATACTTATATCTACAAGCCCTCAAATCTTGCCTAATCACCAATACTTTGCCATCTTCTATTGATCACGCTGAGTATGCATCATCCAAATTGTATGATGGCATAACCTTCTTTAACTTATAGGTTAAATCATCAAATGTACAGATCTAGGTGTATGATAAATCCTTTCCTTTACGCTGATGTTTAACTGATACATACTCATCGAATGGATAATTTGTGGTTGATTTTCGAAACCTTTTTATTCTCATCAGCACCGAGAATTGAGTGATTTTGGTGCCATATTGCGTATTGGTGTTGATTGTCCACTATTAATGTTATTGAGGATTCATTCAATTGTCCCTCATTGAGTTTTTCTCGTAATCTACCATGTTGTCAAGTCGGATCTTGCAATATTTGGCATAGCAGACGCGATCCGATTTGAGCCCTAGAGAGTTACAAACCTGCCACCCATCTTTCTCCTTCTTGGCCATTCCGAGGTTCGATCCTGTGTCTTGTCCCTTGGTCTCCAACCCCGCGCCGCCACGGACGGCCGCACCCGATGGCTCTCTGTTTTCTCCATCTGGGTTTGTCGGAGTCGAGCCGGGTCTTTCGCTTTAGACCCCAATCATCATCCTTTTGCATGAAGGCCTGCCGTCTTTTGAAGGCCCATAGCTGGTTCCTAAGACCCAAGCTCGTCGACAGCTCTTTTCGGAGTCGGAAAGCCGGTTCAGAAAAGCAGTTGCCATATGATAAGCGCCACTCAAAAGTGACGGTTGATATAAAAGAAACTGTTTTGCTCCCGCGGAAAAGCGGTTCCTTGGGGATTTGTTTATTGCAGCGGGAGAACTGGAAAGGCAAGTGAAGCTCGTGCTCGTGGGGTACATTCCCTAGTGCCCCATCATCTCTCCCTCCCTCCCTCTCTCTCTCTACCCCTCTACTTTTTCATTCACATCTCTTTCATTGATTTCTCTGTTCATTCTGAGCTCTGAACAAGGAGTTCCTCCAACAAGTCCAATCATGGTGAAGGAGACCGAGTACTACGACGTTCTCGGCGTCAGCCCTTCTGCCTCCGACGACGAGATTCGCAAGGCCTATTATCTCAAGGGAAAAGAGGCTGTTCTGTTTTCCTTTTCCTGGTTGTTGGATCGGTTACATTAGTGACTGAATCATGATTGGTCGATTCGAATTTCTTTTCACGATGATGTTTTAGTAAACCGAGGCTTTTGGGATTAGTTCCAAATGTGATTGATCGTCTTATCAATCGATTATGCTGAATCAGTTACTCCTCCTCTTTTCCTTATGGTTGTGTTCAAGAAATGAAGAAGTCATTGCCTAGCTGGTCCATTTTTTTTTTTTAATGATTTCTTCCGAACGATGATAATTAGTATAAGCGTTTGAGTTAAGTGCACTAGAAGAGTTTGTGGTAGGTGGATCGTTTGTTTAAAAGGCTCATATGAAATTTGGCACTTCATTTAATATGTCAACTTAATTTTGCCAGTCTTGGTCAACTGATATCGCTGAATGAAAGAGATTTAGTGTTGCGCTACGCTTTTTTAAGTAACCTATTAAAACGCGCCCCATCCGATGCATCACCTGTTATTCTTTATTGTAAATATCATATCCTAGCCATGGTAACCTCACTAGCCTACAACAATAGACAACATGTATGAAAAGTGTCAGCAATATTTATTTGGCAATCGACAGAAAATGAAATTAGGATTGAAATTAAGCATATTGACTAGATCTCTTGCCATAAATTTATTTGACTTTTTTGCCAATCTTCGTCGTCATTGGACAATGACTGACTTGGGTTTAGGTTTCTTTAATTGTCTACTAGAGGCATTTCGAGATTCAAAAGTCCAACCAAACCTCCTACAATCCTCTTTAACTACTCTCTCCCTTCTTTTCCAATCGTCTTTTTGTTCTTCTTCATCTTCTCTTCCTCAAGAAAATCTTTACTGAACGTCAAGGGATCGACAGAAGCATGGATCGAGAGCAAGAAGAGATGCAGTTCCTTGGCCTCGTCGGCATCTGCAAAGAGTCCTGCAAGGTCATCTTCTCATGGAGGAAGATCTTCACCCAGATCACCTTGGCCCTGATCCTCCCTCTCGCCTTCGCCTTCCTCCTCCACATCGAAGTCTCCGACGTCCTCCACAGGCAGATCGTCCGCAACACGATCCAGCTCAGCGAGACCCGCCCCGATAGTTCCCGCCACGACAGGATCTCCAGCGTCCTCTCCAAGGAGTTGACTGTCTACCTGCTCTTCAATGCCCTCTACTTCATCGTCCTCCTCGTGTTCTCCCTCCTCTCGACCTCAGCAATCGTCTACACCATCGCGTGCATCTACACCGGCCGTGAGGTCACGTTCCGGAAGGTGATGAGCGTGGTCCCGAGGGTCTGGAGGCGGCTGATGGTCACCTTCGCGTGTATTTTCCTGGCTATGCTCGTATACAACTTGGTCGCCGTGATGATCCTGTTCACGTGCGCGATCTTCATCAGTGATACGAACTTCCGCATCCTGATCGTCTTCCTTCTAGTGATCGCGCACTTGGTCGGGCTCGTGTACATGACCATAGTGTGGCAATTGGCGAGCGTGGTCTCCGTCCTGGAGGAAGATTACGGGGTCAAGGCCATGATCAAGAGCAAGAACCTGATAAAGGGCAAGATGGTTGCGTGCATAATCATATTCTTCATACTCGCCATATCCTACTTCCTAATTCAATTCGCGTTCAGGAGGTTGGTCGTCTATGGCCGCTCGGCAGAGATGTTAGGCAGGTCTGGCTATGGAGCTCTGTGTTTCTTTTTTCTTTCCTTGCTGATGCTGTTGGGGCTCGTCGTCAAGACGGTGATCTACTTCGTCTGCAAGTCGTACCACCACGAGAACATCGACAAGTCGGTCCTGTCGGATCATCTCGAGGTCTTTCTCGGAGAGTATGTTCCTCTCAAATCCAAGGATGTTCAGCTTGAGCAATCCGACGTTTGACTCTTCCTTCGTGTTCTTCTTATCCTGTTTCCTTTTTCTGTTTTTTCTTCCGTGGGACGAGATATTTAGATACTTGATACCTTATGCACTATTAAAATATCAAAGCAAAAATTTTATTTTCTGTATCTTGTTTATCCATCGGCAAATGGCTAACTTAGATGTATGCTCTAATTTTGTATGAATATATGCAATAATTAAGCCAGCCGTCTATTATTTTTTGTGTTTGGTGCTCAACCGTGTGGCCGATTTGAGCCAGTGTCTTTCCCAAGGCGTGTTGACTTTGAATGATGGAGTTTTCCAAGTAATTACGTGGTGCACGCATATGTTGACTTTGAATTCTTCTTGGCCCCGGATAAAGAAACATATTACGTAGCGAATGGGGCCACGTGTGCGTGGGAGATCCAGAGGAAATTACTGGGAAAGTTCTAAACCTTGTGAATTTAATAAAAAACTTTTAATTTAAGCAATTGAGTTTTAATTTTTTTAACAATTAATCAATGCGATTCATTTGGCTAATTTTGATGGGGAATCGTTGATGTAAGCGCTAACTGTCCTATGTGGCATGCCATAGTTAATTTATATAACTTCTTCTTTTTAAAAAAAATTTCTTCCTATATTTTGTTCTTTTCTTTTTGCCAATTGTCGGCCATCGCTTGTAAGGGATGGGCGGTATTACCCTAGCTTGGGCAAGGGTCAGTTTGGCATATTTGGCAAGGTGGTCCACCTAGGCAAGGAGGATCAGCCTTGCTAAATTCAACAAAAAAAGCCCTTATTGGTGCTTGCCCTAACCCAGGCGAGCCCAGATGAGGCCAGCACTTGCCGCCCATCGCCTATGGTCAATGAGTGGCAACCAACAACTAACAAAAGGAAAAGGGAAAAAAATGATTTTTTTATAATTTTTTTTAAATTATCCATATCAATGTCAATCATGCCGTGTTGGACGACCAAGGTCCACGTCAATGATTTTCTAGCGAAATCGGCTTGGGTGGACTACGTTAGTTAAATTGTCAAAAGATTTATGATTAAATTGATCAAGTTAAAAAATTTATAATTGAATTAACACAAGTATAATAGATTTATGATTTTCTTATTAATTTCCTTGAGAGATACAAGGTGATGAACCTTTTGTATTAATTATCACTATTCTGTGCTGAAAAGAAACTAATCTCTTAACTATTAATTTTTGAAAATTAGCGTTGGTCAATTTAAATTTCTTCTTCCAACCAATTTCAATGTTTGAGAAATAGGGGGATACTATAGAATTGAGCCCCTCCTAAATAGTATCTTCATCGTGATTTTTCATTTTTTTAATTGACATGCATTAATTACGAGGAGCAACCTAAATTTCAATCACCTTCTGTCGGCGATCTACCGCATTAATAAATACGACGAGAAACCTCACCCATGTGACCACTTCAACTTGGGCCTTTTCTCTCTGGTAGCTTTGGAAACGCCATATTGTATTTAAAAAAATGCTAGTCATGTAGCAAAGATAACTCCAACCCATAATTCCAGCGTGGGGTATAGAAGGCTTTGGAGAAATCGTTATTTCAGTCCTACTTCTGTCCTACGAATTTTAGTTTAGTTCTAAATTTTTTAATTAATCAGATGTACTCTTAAAACTTTTAGTAAAAAAAGAAAAAATGATCAATTTCTCTTAATCACGTCTCACCTGCTTTTGCTTTTATAATTTTCCGTTGATTTGTTTTTTGATAACTTCGTTCACTACCATTTTCCATGTTATTTCACAACAAATACATCTTCTGCCTGCAATGATGTAAGGAATGTTTTTTTTTTTTGCCTCCATTTGAAATATACATCGTCGGAATAATTGCCAAATGCATAATTTCCTCTATGATTATGTGCCTTTCGAAAGATGAGTTTCTCCGATCATTGATTCAGTTATTTTCTCGTTTGCTGTCTTTTTCATAATATAAAACTACAGTGAGTTTGCTAGAGCATTGTTGCCATCCCGTTATAACTTTGTAACTTGTACGGTCCTCTAAATTTAAAATCCTCAAATCTTGCCTAATCGCCAAAAGCTTTGCCATCTTCTATTGATTACGCTGAGTATGCATTGTCCAAATCGTATGATGGTATATGATAAATCCTTTGTTTATGCTAATGTTTACTTGATACATACCCGTCGAATGGATAATTCGTGATTATTCGAAACCTTTTTATTCTCATCAGCATGGAGAAGCTAGGGATGTTGGAGCCATATTACCCGTCGATGTCGATTCTCCATTATTAATGTTATTGAGGATTCATTTAGTTGTCCATCATCGAGCTCTTCTCGTGATCTGCCCTGCTATGGAGTTGGATCCTACAATATTCATGTGTAGCCGATGCGATCCGATTAAGGCCCTTGAGAATTACAAACCCGCCACCCATCTTTCTCCTTCTTGGCCATTCCGAGGTTCGATCCCATGTCTTGTCCCTTGGTCTCAAACCCCACGCCGCCACGGACCGCCGCGCCCGATGGCTCTCTGTTTTCTCCATCTGGGTTTGTCGGAGTCGAGCCGGGTCTTTCGCTTTAGACCCCAATCATCATCCTTTTGCATGAAGGCCTGCCCTATTTTGAAGGCCCATAGCTGGTTCCTAAGACTCAGCTCGTCGACGGCTCTTTTCGGAGTCGGAAAGCCGGTTCAGAAAAGCAGTTGCCATATGATAAGCGCCACTCAAAAGTGACGGGTGATATAAAAGAAACTGTTTTGCTCCCGCGGAAAAGCGGTTCCTTGGGGATTTGTTTATTGCAGCGGGAGAACTGGAAAGGCAAGTGAAGCTCGTGCTCGTGGGGTACATTCCCTAGTGCCCATCATCTCTCCCTCCCTCCCTCCCTCCCTCCCTCCCTCTCTCTCTCTCTCTCTCTCTACCCCTCTACTTTTTCATTCACATCTCTTTCATTGATTTCTCTGTTCATTCTGAGCTCTGAACAAGGAGTTCCTCCAACAAGTCCAATCATGGTGGAGACCGAGTACTACCACGTTCTCGGCGTCAGCCCCTCTGCCTCCTCCGACGAGATTCGCAAGGCCTATTATCTCAAGCTAAAGAGGCGGTTCTGTTTTCCTTTTCCTGGTTGTTGGATCGGTTACATTAGTGACTGAGTCATGATTGGTCGATTTGAATTTCTTTTCACGACGATGTTTTAGTAAATTGAAGCTTCTAGGATTAGTTCCAAATGTGATTTATCGTCTGATCAATTGATTATGCTGAATCGGTTACTCCTGCCATTTTCCTTATGGTCGTGTTCAAGAAATGAAGAAGTCATTGTCAAGCTGGTCCTCCTTTTTTTTTTTTTTTTGGGTGATTTCTTCCAAACTATGATAATTAGTATAAGCGTTTGAGTTAAGTGCATTGGAAGAGTAAAAGGCTCATATGAAATTTGGCACTTCATTTAATACGTCAATTTAATCTTCTCAATCTTAATTGAGCGATATCGCTAAATGGAAGAGATTTACCGCTGGGCTACGCTTTTTTAAGTAACCATTTAAAACGTGCCCCATCTGATGCATCACCTATCAATCTTTACTAGAAATATCATATTCTAGACATGATCACCTCACCAGCCTACGACATAGACAACAGGCATGCAAAGTGTCAACAATATTTATTCCATAATCCACAAATAAAAATGAAATTAGGATTGAAATTAAGCATATTAACTAGTCTTTTGCCATATATTTCTTTGATTTTTTCTTTTCCAATTTTCGTCGTCGATCGATTGGACGATGACATTGACTGACTTGGGTTTAGGTTTTTTTAAATGTCTACTAGAGGCAATTCGAGATTGAATAGTCCAACCAAACCTCCTACAATCCTCTTCAACTACTCTCTCCCTTCTTTTCCAATCCTTTCTTCCTTCTGTTCATCTTCTTCCTCGAGAAAATCTTCGCTGAACGTCAGGGGATCGACAGAAGCATGGATCGAGAGCAAGAAGAGATGCAGTTCCTTGGCTTCATCGGCATCTGCAAAGAGTCCTGCAAGGTCATCTTCTCATGGAGGAAGATCTTCACCCAGATCACCTTGGCCCTGATCCTCCCTCTCGCCTTCGTCTTCCTCCTCCACATCGAAGTCTCCGACGTCCTCTTCTCGCAGATCATCCGCAACGAGATCCAGCTCGACGGGACCAGCCCCAAGACCGCCCGCCACGATAGGATCTCCAGCGTCCTCTCCAAGGAGCGGACCGTCTACGCACTCTTCAATGCCCTCTACTTCACCGCTCTCCTCGTGTTCTCCCTCCTCTCGACCTCGGCCATCGTCTACACCATCGCGTGCATCTACACCGGCCGTGAGGTCACGTTCCAGAAGGTGATGAGTGTGGTCCCGAGGGTCTGGAGGCGGCTGATGGTCACCTTCGTGTGTATCTTCCTGGCCATGTTCGTATACAACTTGGTGGCCATGATGATCCTGTTCACGTGCGCGATCTTCATCGGTGACACGAACTTCGGCATCCTGATCCTCATCCTTGTAGTGATCGCGTACTTGGTCGGGTTCGTGTACATGACCATAGTGTGGCAGTTAGCGAGCGTGATCTCCGTCCTGGAGGAAGATTACGGGGTCAAGGCCATGATTAAGAGCAAGAACCTGATAAAGGGCAAGATGGTTGCGTCCATAATCATATTCTTCGCACTCAACATATCCTTCTTCCTAATTCAATTCGCGTTCGGGAGGTTGGTCGTCTATGGCCGCTCGGCAGAGATGTTAGGCAGGTCTGGCTATGGAGCTCTGTGTTTCTTTTTTCTTTCCTTGCTGATGCTGTTGGGGCTCGTCGTCCAGACGGTGATCTACTTCGTCTGCAAGTCGTACCACCATGAGAACATCGACAAGTCGGCCCTGTCGGATCATCTCGAGGTCTATCTCGGAGAGTATGTTCCTCTCAAATCCAAGGATGTTCAGCTTGAGCAATACGACGTTTGACTCTTCCTTCGTGTTCTTCTTATCCTTTTTCCTTTTTCTGTTTTTTCTTCCGTGGGACGAGACATTTACATACTTGATACCTTATGCACTATTTAAATATCAAAGCAAAAATTTTATTTTATGTATCTTATTTATCCATCGGCAAATGGCTAAGTTAGATATAGGCTCTAATTTTGTATGAATATATGCAATAATTAAGCCAGCCGTCTATTATTTTTTGTGTTTGTTGCTCAACCGTGTGGCCGATTTGAGCCGGTGTCTTTCCCAAGGCGTGTTGACTTTGAATAATGGAGTTTGACGTGGTGCACGCATATGTTGACTTTGAATTCTTCTTGGCCCCGGATAAAGAAACATATTAGGTAGCGAATGGGGCCACGTGTGTGTGAGAGCTCAGAGGAAATTACTGGGAAAGTTCTAAACCTTGTGCAAATGTCAATTTAATAATAAAATTTTTAAGTTGACCAATTGAGTTTTAATATTTTTTAACAATTTATCAACGTGATTTTTTTTTTATCGGTATCACTGTGATTCATTTGGCTAATTTTGATGGGGAATTGTTGATGTAAGTGTTAATCGTTTTATGTGGCACAACCATAGTTAATACATATAATTTTTTTAAATTTTTTGAATTTATTCTTCATATATTTTTTCCTTTTCTTTTTGCCAATGGTTGTCCATCACTTGTAAAGGATGGCCAGTGGGGGTTGGCCTTACTTGGGTGAGGGTGAGCATCGATTACCCTGGCTTGGGCAAGGGTCAATTTGGCATATTTGGCAAGGTGGTCCTTGCCCTTAGGGGTGAGCACGGTTCTCGGGTAAACCGAGAACCGGAGAACCGAACTAGTTCGGTTCCCGGTTCTTAAAGGACCGGTTCTGATTCCCGGTTCCATTTTTCTGAGAACCGGCGATCCTTATTCCAATTCCGGTTCGAAGCAGAACCGGAGTCGGAACCGGTCGTGGAACCGATTTCGGAATCGGTTAGGGTTCCAAAAGGAACCCCCCTGCTCGGCGCTCTTGAGTCCTCCTGAGTCCCGATCCGTTCAGTTTCACTTTCAGCCGGATTCCGCTGGACGCCAATCGCCGACGTCGCTCGACGCCCGCATTTGCGACACCTGACGCCGTTGCCCCAAAGACCTTGATCGACATCCCTGCTCATTGCTTAGCATTGGCCACCGTTGCCAAATGTCGCTCGATGCCCGTCGCTGCCATGCTCTACCTCTGCCCGTGGTTGCCATGCTCTACCTCAACACCCATCATCAACTACTCGACGCAGGCAAATCTGAGCCGAGCTTATCTCCGTTCGCGACCCACACCGCTCACGCCAGAAGCCCCGACGCCCCTGCTGCTGGGTCCTCCTCTACTCCACTGCTGCTGCAACCAGACGCCAGAAGCCACTGTTCCGGCCACAATTTCGTCCTCAGGCTGTCCGATCGTAGCTGTTGATTACTAAGTCTCCGATTCTGACCCACGACGCCATTGCTGCTGTCTCCGCCTCTGCTCCGACGACTCGACGCTAGCAGTCGTGACACCCGTTTCGAAGCGACGAAAAACCACATCGCCAGAGCTCGCCGTGGATTTTCAGAGCTCTAGTCGAAGGCTAATCCGCAAGTTGTTAAGTTGTTCTTCACAAATTTGGTGTCGAAGATCAAACGAATACTGAGATTTCTTTTGCAAGCGGAGGAAAAGCTCTAACCAAACGCTCTTCATCATCGTTAATCGAGACCTCAATCCACCAAACAAACCAGGTGCAAAATCTCGCTCCAAACGCTCTACTCTATCTCTATTTTGGCCAAGAAAGACTCGCTCGGTTCGATGGTTTGAATTATATGATGTCTGGTGAGAAAACGGTTTGCCTAGATATGCGATAGAAATTAATTTATCTCATTAGATTGTTCATTAGATTGTACATAGGGTATTCATCTGTTTGACTTGACTTACAAGAAGTTTAGCGCAAGCGAAATCTAATGTGCTCTTAAAGTCTTTTTTGTGTAAAGGGTTCACTCTTTCAGTTGTTGTCCTATCTTTGACTAATGCATATATAAACTACTGTTATGTTTGTTTCGACTACAGTTTTTCTCCCAGCCTTTTTCTTTATCCATCGGAATAGTCTTTCTTACTACTTTGGCTTTTGCAATGTTGATGCTATCTTCCATCATTGATAAGATGCCCCCCACAATAGTGCCTCCACTATTCCTATCAATTCTAGATATCCCTACTTCTATTATGTTGACCTCAAAATCCAATTATATTTTCCTCTTGAAGTAGATGATTGATTTTAGGACAATTTTAGCCTTTTCACATATCCCTCTCTATGCATTATGGATCTGTATCTAAGAACCTAAAGAAGTATTTATGCCATCTTTGGACCAAGTATAAGATAGATGTGGGACGCAGCTCCATTGGTAACGGTTTCAAGCTTATTTCCCTTTCCAAAGCTGTTCAATTTCTATCATTTAGTGCAACTGCAACAGCTATTGATGAGAAAACTTTTAGAAGCTTTGTTGTGGGCTTACAGGATAAGGAGAATCTCCATAATTCCATGCATCCTGTCTTGCTAGTTAAGGTGATGGCAGACAACTAAGATTTCTTCTTTTTCCATATTCTGGACCCAGCCTTCCTGCGGAAGATTCTTGAAGATGGACCCCTCACGGTTACGAGGGTCCCTCTCATTTTACAACAGTGGCAGCCATTAATGGACTTGAAGAAGGACAAGCAAACCACCGTTCTAGTTTGGATTAGGTTGTTGAACCTTTCACTTGATCTTTGGTTCACTTCGGCTATTGACAAAATTGCAAGTGTGGTTGGAAAGCCACTATACGTTGACCAACGCACATAACAAATGAAGACACTATCCTTTGCAAGGGTTTGCATGGAGATTTATGCCAATCAAGCTAGGTGTTCCACCGTTGATGTTGTCTTGAACGAGGTCTCATGCTCAATTCCCATCAAGTTCGAATGGAAGCCTATTGAATGTCCTTCGTGTGGCACCTTCGGGCATAGATGTGAGGATGTCATTGCTGAAACGGTGCCTCTAGTCTAGCATGTTTCCGCTCCTACCCAATCTTCGATCCAACAAGTCTCGTGCCTCCCCTCCTTGCTCAGCAAACCTCCGCTCCTACTCATCTTCCCAACAAGCCCTAGCTGTGTTGGGGAATCCAAAGACTTTGAACCAGGGTTGGTATAAGGTGAAGGGGAAAAATAAGAAGCCTTTGCCTCCGAAGGTTGCCCCCACCCCTGCTCAAACCTCGAAGGTTGCTCCCTCTTCCCAGGCTGCTCTTGTCCAGCGAGAAAGGTACCTGAATTTTAAAGACCCTGTTAATGTGAGTTGGCCACCGCTCACATCTTGCAAGGCCTTGAGGAGTGTTACAGACTCGAAGCCAACTTCCCCTCCGCCTAGCCTTGTTGAGGAGAACTCTAGCTCGTTGCTAGAGGGTCCTGTTTCCCCTCGTGTGGAGGACAAAGACAAGATTGAAGCTACCAATCTCGAATTTCTAGATGCTTGTGGAGATTCGGTGCTCTCGGATAACCGTTATAGCTCGACGATGATATACTCTCACCTACCTCGTCTCCGAAAGCTCCCATTAATGCAAGGAAGGTCGAAACCATTCAGGAGAAGCTTATGGCCATTGATCCTACCCCTCCTTCGGTTGCGACTTCTGCTACTTCGGTGGCTACTCGGCGAAACCCGAATAGGCGAAGGTAGGCCCTCCATGACTCCCTCTGTTGTTTTCTTTTCTTTATATATATATATATATGTTTTATATATTTATGTATTTCGGATGTTGGAATGTGAGAGGTCTCATTGAGCCCCTAAGGCAAGCTAAAGTTAGGAACATAGTAATTTCTAAAGGACTCTCCTTTATCGATTTGTTGGAAACCAAAGTTCCGGCTTCTCTTTTTGACTCCATCTCTGCCAGTATTCCTAGGGGTAAATTTTGGGTTGGATGGAACTTGTCTTTGGTAAACTTCGAAATTATCTCTTCCAATGAACAGGCAATTCATGGTAGCTTGAAATTCCTTATGTCTGGTGTTAGCTGCCGTGTTTCGGTGATGTTCGCTAGGCATACCATTGTAGCTAGAAGGCCTTTGTGGGCAGACCTTGTTCAAAGAAGTGTCTTATTTCGGGATATATCTTGGATAGTGGCGGGTGATTTCAATGCTATTAGGAATCCCTCCGATAGGATTGGAGGCTCTAACACTTGGATTTCTTGCTTTAATGATTTCCATCATTGTCTGACTCAAGCTAAGTTAGAAGACCTAAGATATGTGTGTTTTTGTTTTACTTGGTCTACTTCCTTGGGGGCTAACCATAAGGCAAGGAAGATTGATCGTGTGCTTGTGAATGCGAAGTGGAGCCAGGAGTTCTCCTACTCAAAGGCGTCTTTTATTGCACTTAGAATTTCTGATCATTATCCTATGTTGGTTAGAGTGATGCAGCTGAGGGTCACAAGAAAACTATTTAAGTTCTTCGATTTCTAGACGAAGCACTCATCCTTTCACATAGCATTGTTGCTCAAGTTTAGGAAAGCCCTTGTGAAAGAGTTCCTATGTACATACTTGTGTTTAAATTAAAGGCCCTAAAAAGCCGTTTAAAACATCTCAATAGAGAATCTTTTTCTGATATTTCTGAAAATGCCATTGCCATAATGCCCAATAGCAAAACCTGGCTAGTGAGATTCTTGCAATGTTGGAGAAGAATCATCGGAGGTCTTTTGTGGACTTAAGGAATTGGGAGGAATCCTTCTTCAAACTGAAATCAAGAATCATGTGGTTTAAGGAAGGTGACCGAATACCAAATTCTTTCACCATTCTATTATTAGAAGGCAACGGAGGAATATGATTCTTTCGATCATGGATTCTTCTAGTAATACCATATCGGAGTATAGCCTAGTACAAAATACTTTTGTCACTCATTTCCAGGAGCTATTGGCCCCTTGCCCCCTTTCTTCTTGCCCTTCATTACAAGAAATTCAGGAGGTCATTCGATGCCTCCTTACTGAGGATCGATTAGTTCTCTATCTCGCCATTTCTTTGATGAGGAGATTCATGATATAATTTTCTCCTTGCCTCGTGGGAAGGCTCTTAGGCCGGATGGTTTTAGCACCGGGTTCTTTAAGCACATCTGGGAGATGGTAGAGCCATTAGTCACGGAAGCAGTCAAGGACTTCCTTACCATGGGGAGACTTCTAAAGGAAATCAATAATATCATTCTTGTGTTGATCCCGAAAGTCTCTAATGTGACGTCTATCAATGATTACAGGTCAATTGCTTGTTGCAATACTATATACAAATGCATCACAAAGGTTTTAGCCAACTGGGTTGCCTCGGTCCTCAACGATATTATCAGCCCTTATTAGAGACTATATACTTCTTGCTCAGGAGTTATTTGCTGGATTCCATCTTGATCCATACCAGCCTAAGTGTGCGATAAAGGTGGATTTTTAGAAAGCTTATGATACAGTGAACTGGGATTTTCTTGAATGGGTTCTTCAAGCTTTTGGTTTCCTGAATCATTTTGTTCGAATCATCATGACTTGTGTTCGTACTCCCAAGTTTTCCATTTCTTTAAATGGAGAACTTCATGGGCTAGTGGCCGCGGCCTTCATCAGGGTGATCCAATCTCTTCTTACCTATTCACCTTAGTTATGGAGGTTTTCTCGGGGATCCTTACTACTCGAGCCATGCAACCGGGGTTCAAGTTCTTTTGGAGATGCAAGGCTTTGAGTCTTTCGTATATTTTCTTTGTGGATGATGTCTTCCTCTTTTGGGGGTAGATAGGACTTCAATCACTCTCTTGAAGGATGGTTTGGATACCTTCTCTAAGTGAAGAGGACTTAGGCCAAACTCCAATAAAAGTGTGATCTTTATTGCAAGTGGGTCTCATGATTTGCACATTGAGATTCTTATAACTTTGTGCTTCATTGAAGGGATTCTACCGGCGCGTTATCTTGAAGTTCCTATTATCTCGTCCAGGCTAGGCAAGGCAGATTGTATTTCCCTTGTTGATCACATTACAAATAAGGTCCAATCTTGGACCCAACGCTTTCTCTCTTTTGCTGGTCGTCTTCAACTTATAAGTCAGTTTTTCATGCAATCCAAACTTATTGGGCAAGTGATTTTACTATCCCAATGGCAGTTTTAGAGCGCATTGACCAGATCTTGAGACAATTCTTATGGAAGGGCCTTGACCTAGGGAGAGGTGGAGCCAAGGTGTCATGGGATGATGTTTGTTTTCCAAATGATGAAGGAGGGTTAGGTATTCGAAGCCTAAAGGATTGCAATAAAGCAGCAATGATGAAACACATCTAATCTTGTTTACAAATAAGGAATCCTTGTAGTGTAGGTGGATCCATTCGACCTTCCTGAAGAGGAAGAATTTTTGGGTTCTCAAACAACCCACTTTGTGCTCCTTGGTGTGAAAGAGAATCCTCCATCTTATGACAGAATTTTGGCTTTATTTTCCCTGGAGACTTGGAGACGACCTTTCTGTTTCCTTCTTGTTTGACCATTGGCATCCAAGAGGCCCCCTCAACCTTTTGCTTTCGAACTCGTTCATCTACAGCTCTAGCTTATCTAGACAAGCTACGGTGGCGGATTTATTTACATTGGCTGGTCTTCCCATGCGAATAGTGTTAGAGACGTGGGAGCAGCCCATATTTTATCTCAGGTTCCGGATCGCTTTACTTGGGTTGGACATGCCTTTGGTCTTTTCTCGGTTGCTTCTACATGGAATATTATTAGGAAGAAGAAGCCTTGGGTCAAATGGGCTTCCTTGATCTGGAACAATACTATTTCCCTAAGATATCAATTCAATCTCTAGCTTATCACCAAGAATCGTCTCCCTACTTAGACCTTACTTCTACCTCATGGTAGGATTGGAGAGGCCATATGTGCCTTTTGCAAATTGACGCCAGATTCTATTGATCATATGTTCTTTGGGTGCACCATTATAGCCAGCTTGGCCTTCTTTTATGCTGCCATATGCAACCTCCCTTGGTGCAATAGTTTTTGGACAGACAATCTTAGCTAGGCTTTGAAGTTCCTTCCTGATAAGGACTTTTATCACTCAATTGCACGATTTTCCTTTGGAGCTCTTTGCCACCTTATATGGAATTACAGGAATGAGATTCTATTTAGGAATCATACACTAAATGTCACAGCGGTGAAAAACCACCTCCTTAAAGTGGTGAAGGATATGGTGTTAACTTTCAATAACGTGGAGGACAATCTACGTAACAAGAGGCTTCAACGTTGTTGGGACTTCGACCCGTGCATCTTCTACTCTAATCAAGTCATGCCATAGTTTTGTTGGTCGATCTTTTGCTGGACGCACCTAGTGCTGGCTAGGACTCCATCTCTTGCAACCCGCATTTTGATGTGTCAGTCTTTACCTTTTCGTCTTGATTTGGCTCTGTTTGGCGGGCTGGTTGCCTTTTTGTTTGGTCCTTTAAATGTGGCCATTGTTGGATTAACTATCCCGTGTAGTTCCGCTGCTTGATTTTTTTTTTTTTTCCTTTCGGCACCCTTCCACTCATTATGCCTTATTCATTTTGAGTGTAAGTTTTGGTGCCGTTTGTTTGTACATTTTGGTTAAGCTTAATACAATTATCATTCACCAAAAAAAAAAAAAAAAAGCCTAATCTCTTAAATATTAATTTTTGAAAATTAGCATTGGTCAATTTAAATTTCTTCTTCCAACCAATTTCATTGTTTGAGAAACGGGGGATACTATAGAATTGAGCCCCTCCTAAATAGTAGCTTCAACGTGATTTTTCATTTTTTTTAATTGACATGCATTAATTACGAGGAGCAACCTAAATTTCAATCACCTTCTGTCGGCGATCTACCACATTAATAAACACGACGAGCAACCTCACCCATGTGACCACTTCAACTTGGGGCATTCCTCTTTGGTCGCTTTGGAAACGCCATATCGTATTTAAAAAAATGCTAATCATGCAGCAAAGATAACTCCAACCCATAATTCCAGCGTGGGGTATGGAAGGCTTTGGAGAAATCGTTATTTCAATCCTGTCCTACGAATTTTAGTTTAGTTTTAAAATTTTTAATTAATCAGATGTAGTCTTAAAGCTTTTAGTAAAAAAAAAAAATGATCAGCTTCTCTTAATCACGTCTCACCTGCTTTTATAATTTTCCGTTGATTTGTTTTTCGATAACTTCGTTCACTACCATTTTCAATGTTATTTCACAACAAATACATCTTCTACCTGCAATGGTGTAAGGAATTTTTTTTTTTTTTTTTTTGCCTCACTTTGAAATATACATCGTTAGAATAATTCCCCTATGATTATGTGCCTTTTAAAAGATGAGTTTCTTTGATCATTGATTCAGTTGTTTTCTCGTTCCCCGTCTTTTTCACAATATAAAACTATAGTGAGTCTGCTAGAGCATCGTTGCCATCCTATAACTTTGTGACTTGTACGGTCCTCTAAATTTAAAAGTCCTCAAATCTTGCCTAATCGCCAAAAGCTTTGCCATCTTCTATAATCAATGCTGAGTATGCATTGTCCAAATCGTATGATGGTAGATGATAAATCCTTTGTTTATGCTGATGTTTACTTGATACATACCCATCAATACCCATCAAATGGATAATTTGTGGTTATTCAAAACCTTTTTATTCTCATCAACATGGAGAAGCTAGAGATGTTGGAGTCATATTGCCTATCGATGTCGATTCTCCATTATTAATGTTACTGAGGATTCATTCAATTGTCCATCATCGAGTTCTTCTCGTGTTCTGCCCTGTTATGGAGTCGGATCCTGCAATATTCATGTGTAGCCAATGCGATCCGATTCAGGCCCTTGAGAATTACAAACACACCACCCATCTTTCTCCTTCTTGGCCATTCCGAGGTTCGACCCGTGTCTTGTCCCTTGGTCTCCAACCCCGTGCCTCCACAGACCGCCGCGCCCGATGGCTCTCTGTTTTCTCCATCTGGGTTTGTCGGAGTCGAGCCGGGTCTTTAGCTTTAGACCCCAATCATCATCCTTTTGCATGAAGGCCTGCCGTCTTTTGAAGGCCCATAGCTGGTTCCTAAGACCCAAGCTCGTCGACAGCTCTTTCCGGACCCGGAAAGCTGGTTCCAGAAAAGCAGTTGCCATATGATAAGCGCCACTGAAAAGTGACAGTTGATACAAAAGAAACTGTTTTGCTCCCGCGGAAAAGCGGTTCCTTGGGGATTTGTTTATTGCAGCGGAAGAACTGGAAAGGCAAGTGAAGCTCGTGCTCGTGGGGTTCTCTTCCCTAGTGCCCCATCATCTCTCCCTCCCTCCCTCCCTCCCTCTCTCTCTCTCTCTCTCTCTCTCTCTCTCTCTCCCCCTCTCTCTCTCTCTCTACCCCTCTACCCCTCCACTTTTTCATTCGCATCTCTATCATTGATTTCTCTGTTCATTCTGAGCTCTGAACAAGGAGTTCCTCCAACAAGTCCAATCATGGTGAAGGAGACCGAGTACTACGACGTTCTTGGCGTCAGCCCTTGTGCCTCCGACGACGAGATTCGCAAGGCCTATTATCTCAAGGTAAAAGAGGCGGTTCTGTTCTCCTTTTCCTGGTTGTTGGATCGGTCACATTAGTGATTGAGTCGTGATTGGTCAATTCGAATTTCTTTTCACAGCTATGTTTTAGTAAACTGAGGCTTCTGGGATTAGTTCCAAATGTGATTGATCGTCTGATCAATCGATTCTGCTGAATCGGTTACTCCTGCCCTTTTCCTTATGGTGGTGTTCAAGAAATGAAGAAGTCATTGTCTAGCTGGTCCACTTTTTTCTTTTTTCTTTTTTTGGGTGATTTCTTCCAAACTATGATAATTAGTATAAGCGTTTGAGCTAAGTGCACTGGAAGAGTTTGCGGTAGGTGGATCTCTTGTTACGTGTTCGGTGCTTGGATTAGGATTATTGGAATACAAAAGAAATCTGGTTTAGCTTCCCTTCTATATTTATGTCCTCTATACAGCTCACCTTTTTCAGTTGTCTCTTGAGCTGATTGCTCATCGTGTCACTACGTGATATGCATAGAATAATTATAATGCTTTGCCCATGTGGGTTCAGGCAAGGCAAGTTCACCCAGATAAGAATCCAGATGATCCTCACGCTGCCGAGCGTTTTCAGGTTAGTGGTCAATTTAGCTTTTCTCAATCCCTTCCTTATTTTTGTTCTGAGAAAGGTGTTTGGTTAAGCTGGAAGAGAATTCAATATAACATTTCTAGGAAGCCCTCTAAAGTAGCTTGACAATCCATGTTTGGGAGCCAAGCTGACCACCGCAATCTTTTACTGCATTGAATCATGATGGAAACCCAGTTTGATGTGATACTATTTTGGTGTAAAAATATAATTTCAGAGCAGGATGGCATTAACTTGAGGCTATTGGAACACTTTTTATGATGCGAAGTTATCAGAATTTGGCTGGACCTTTATCTGACTATGCTGCAGGTACTAGGGGAAGCTTATCAGATTCTCAGTGATCCTGTGCAAAGAGAAGCATACGACCGCAATGGCAAGTATTCCATATCTAGGTAGGTTCTCCTCTTCTTTTAATAAGCAGGGCAGAAAGAGAGTTTTCCTTATTGGTGTTATGAAGACAAATTGCATGTCGAATTCTGTCGCTGTATATGTTCTTTCATGTCCCATTTCGATGTCGAAACATTTCCTGTTTACATCGTTGTCTTGTCTGCTGAAAGAGTGAGTGGCCATAGGAAATTTCAACGGTCAACCAACTTCTCTTTCAACTCAGCAAAAAACGCATCATTAGATTGCTTCGAGTTTTCTTACTTTGACCAAGGTTACCTATAGCTTCCTATATCCTACAATAAAAGGAGCTGCTCTCTCTATTGGTGTATAATACCGAGCGTGATTTTTTTCCAACTTCATCCGAAGGTTTCAAATCGTGCTTCTTCTAAATGAAACTCGATATCGTCATTATGTTCTCTGTTCTCTACAAATTATCTTAGAGGTTGGAATTGTTGGAAATCACCCCAAGAATTTGACTTGCTTTGGTACTTATATTCTTTGTATTCACTTCCAGGGATACGATGCTTGACCCAATGGCAGTCTTTGCTCTTCTTTTCGGTAGTGAATTATTTGAGGACTATATAGGACATTTAGCCGTGGCATCAATGGCGTCTTCCGAGTTTGCCGCCGACAGTGACAATCCTGACAAACTACATGACAGATTAAAGGCAAGAACTAGCGATGACTTAAAATGTCCAACAAATCATCAACTAGTTGCAGATGCAGATCTGTCCAATTACGTTGTGGTTCATCCCTAGAAGTTCAAAGCCATTTTCCCAATATTAATTGCATATGCACCTGCTAGAAGATGGACTACAATGTTGGTTTATTTATTGTGCTACTTTAACAGCTCTCCAATTGAAATAAAAATGAAAATGAGTAGTTTTGTGTGCATTTAAAATTTTCATCTGATTACCTAAGCAGCTTCTCTTGTTTTCCGGTATGCATAAACTTAATGAAGGCTGTCCAAAAGGAAAGAGAAGAAAAGCTTGCAAGGTTCCTTAAAGACGTCCTTAATGAATATGTCTATGGAGATAAAGGGCGTTTCGTTCAACATGCTGAAGCTGAAGCCAAACGGTTGTCTGGAGCAGGTAGTTTAAGTAATAAAGATCCTTAGTATGTCCCTATTTTGCAGCTGCGTGCGCAAGGATTCTGTGAATTGAATGCTAATATACTTGTTTAATACTAAATTGCAGCTTTTGGAGTTGATATTCTGAACACCATTGGTTACACATACTCAAGGCAGGCAGCGCAAGAGCTTGGGAAGAAAGCCATGTATCTCGGGATGCCCTTTCTCGCTGAATGGGTTCGAAGCAAGGGCCACTTTTGGAAATCGCAGGTCACTGCAGCAAAAGGTATGCTGAGACACCTGTGTCATTCCATATTGCCATCAGTTCTTGGTGGTCCATTTCTCTCCTTTGTTGACATCCCAAGGTAAATACAGGTGCTTTACAATTGCTGCAAATGCAAGATGATGTGCGCCGGCAGTTCAAAATGGATGGAAGTGGTCCGGGAAATGACGTTGAGTCACATATAAGGTTAAATAAGGAAACTCTTATGAACTCCTTATGGAAGCTGAACGTAGTTGACATTGAAGTTACACTTATGCATGTGTGCCATTTGGTAAGTTACAAGCTATGTGATCTTTTCTCTGTTTTTTTACCTAGCACTTAGATCTTACCAAAGACTTAGATAAAATACCAAATGAACAAAATGGCCTGAATGGATTGATCAAGCCAACCCAACATCATAGAGACTTGATACAGAGGTACAAACAACGTAACAGACATTGTTTGTATTTCTTTTGTATAGATTCAGATCTTGCATAGAATATTTTTCAGTTGCCTCCCATTTGTGTGACTGATCTCTGCTTCTAACAATTTCTCTGCCTCTAACAACTTGGTGAGAGAAAGTGACTAGCGTGTGACCGTTTGTGATGCAGCTTATGCTGATGTAAATTGGCAGTCAATGGATCTTTCATAGAGCTGCCTTAACTTTCATTTACCGCAAAGTCGTGCATTGATTAGAGAAGTCTTCCTATTTTCAGGTATTGAGAGAAAATAATGTAAAGAAAGAAGAGCTTAAAGCCCGTGCTATGGCTCTAAAAATTCTTGGAAAGACTTTTCAGGTGAATTCTCTCACTATTTGCTCAGTGGCTTGAACATTTACCATCACCCCAACCATGAAAGTGAAACGAGGATAAATATGGGGTTAACATCAAATAAGATTTCCTGTCTTTCAGCAGGGGAAAAATGCGAAGAATGGTGGAACATCAAGGAAGAAAAGTGACCATCATATTGATGAAGATGATAGCAGCTCGGATAGCAGTGACGAAGATGATTCACCAAAGACCCTCTCATATCGGACTCCCTTAATGACACAGGTATATACAAGATGATCCCATAATTCATGTGACTTTCGAAATGCTTCTTAAGAACACATGCTCTCTTGCATTTCTCAATAGCAAGATCATTTGAACTACCAAGATCACTATGCCTTAATCTCACTGTCACAAGCCACCGTTTTTGTGTTTCCTGTTTCCCACATCGTAGTACTTTATCTGAAGCATTCTACCAGTTGCACCTTTCAGTCTCAGGATTTTTTAGGTGGCTAGGGCTGGTTTATGGGTTATGGCCGGTTTATGGGTAATGGCCTTGGCGAGATCATTTTAAGTTCGCAGTCAGCCCAATTTCTATATACTCGTGCCCTTCCCTGCTAAACTTTAAGATTTCCTACTTGATCTAGTCACCCCCAGACATGTTCCCTTGTTGTCATGTCCACTATCGAGGATCTCAATATACACGCATTTTTCCAAGATGCGCACGTCAGATAATCATGGTGATAAGTATGTGGTACAATGTTCCGCTTTTTTCATGCGGCAAGATGGGCTTCTGTCATTATAGTTGGTCGATCAAATACTTGGGATACTCAGTCTGCAGTAGATACAAACTCCGTAAACTGGTTAAATCCATCCTCGTATTTGCTTTTGAACGAGATTATCCAGCAGCTAACGCTTGCTGATTTTCCTTCTTGGAAACTTCTGTAGGGAATAGGTAGACTATTTAGATGCCTCTGTAATCCAGCATTTGACGTTGATGATGAAGAGATTGTATACAGAGGCAAATGATTTATGAAGCAGCAGCACTATAGTGGCAAGTACTCCGACCATCAAGCAATTGTCATAAGTTGGCTTCACCGAGATGATGAACAACAGTCGAAACTTGAGACGGTATACTTGAGTTTTGGGAAGCAGTCCATGGCACTTACCTGCCATGGAACCCTACAGTAATATCAGAATGGCAAGTGCACAGAGGAGAAATTTATCTTCCTTCATTTCTTTTCCAACCAATCATGGCATGTCACAGGAGGAACACCAATCATGAAATTTTATCATATAAGCCAAGGGTATGAATATGATATTCCAATTATGTACATTTTACAGCAGAAGTTGCAAGAACAGATCATCTTTGGTTTTTGATAGTTTGGAACTCTTGCCCTTAAAAAGCATTTTGACAAGAGTGGAAATGATTACATGGTCAAAATTCAAATGACATGAATTATGAATGGAATTTGTATTTGAATTATGAATGGAATTTGAAGTTGTTCATCAGTCTATCAGAGTGATTGATTATATACTCAAAATTCAAATGACAACGGAGGCTAGTGGCTTAGTTACATCATTCCCATAGGATGGTGTGTGATGACAAGAAATCCCATTATGTAGGTGAATCTAAAAACCCATGAATAACTTAGTAATATGAGGTGCGGAATGGAATTTATTTTGTGCTTCTAATCCACATTTATACATGTCCGTCCTAGGACATATGAGCCAACATATAAAATTATTTCATATGGAAATTACCAAATCTTTAAGGCGATTCACATGCCTCAATTTAAAACAGCATTTCTCTTATATAATTTACATTGACAAGAGTTTTCTTTGCTAAATTTGTGTCCTTGAGTGTCAAAATATACATTTATAATGTCGGCAACATCGAGCCTAATATAATTCACCGACTCGATTTAACAATAGAGACTAGAGTTCTTGACTCAAAAATATATTCTTAGATCCATTTGTTCCAGCTCTAGCAACTCCCACTCCAGTTTATTTTCACGAATCTATCCTTCTACACTTAAAGTGCTGCAGGGAGTTAACACATTCCTCATATTACAAGTATTTCAAAGCATAAATAGAACGATGCCACAGGAACCATACCAAAACGAGCTTCAACAAAGAATAGCAAATAGACTGATTGCACGTATTGAAAACAAAGATGAAGAAAACACAACAAAAGAACTTATAAGCAGATAAAATGACACTATATTTATATCAGTTGTGCCGCGTAGATGGAGAGTAATTGAACAACTCTTTTTTCTATAGTATTATAACTTAATTATATATGTAAATAGGTGATATATCCAAATATATATATTTAGTTGTAAAAAGAAAGATCTAATAAGCAAATAGATGGAAATCAAATAGCGGGACGTGGTTTACAAATGTTGGGGGCGCAGAGGTTTTATACATCGTGTCAAAGATATACAGCGTCAACGCGCCCATAATTTAGCCAGATCCCCTGACTTTCCCATAAATTACGGTCAAACCCCTCGCACGCGCAAATCTTCTCCCTTCCGGGCCTCATCGTCTCTCCGTTCACCCGTCGACAGCAAACCGTCTCATCCTTCGCCGGGATCCTCCGAAGCTCCGGATCGCCGACGGCATTCCCAGTAGGGAATTCGAGGTACCGGGATCGAATTCGGTCTGTTGGGTCGGTTGGGTTCGTCTGTTTTTGGTCGTTCACTCGTCGGGCGCGTCCTCTGTTGGGTCGCTCCAGCACCGACTAGATGGGTCGTTCTTGATTGTCGTGAGCGTCCGTTGACTGTTCGTCGTCGTCCGTTTCGACGTTCGCAAGATCTTTATTTCTGATGCCGGTGAATTCTCTCCCTACCAAAGTGGCCAAATTTGATTTCTCTTCTTTTAGAGGAATGAAAAATGTGATCTTTTGGCACTTCCTTGATCAATACTAGTAGCGGGGATCTTTATCTTTTGAATTTGAAGGGATTTTCGTAAGAGGCAAATCAAAAGGTGATGACCCAGCTAATCAGTGGCTATTTTTGTCTGTGTTGGGGCAATCCTGGGCTTTCTGTCTGGATTTCGAGGTGTCTTTTTAACTTCAGCCAGGGAGTGAGGTTGCTTGAATCTTATGGAATTTGAATTCATATTAATTTGACATCTTTGGTGGGTCGATTTTGTCAGGAACACTCGCAAGATAACCTGAAGTAAGAGGCAGAAGCTATGGATGCAGTAGATTGTGCCGAGAGGGCGACGAGTGATCTGTTGATTGGCCCAGACTGGGGTATTAACATTGAACTATGTGACATCATTAACATGGACCCAGGGTGGGTATTAACATATCCTCTTTTTCTCTTCTTTTGATTTCTCATTTGGAACTTTGCGTAATAGCTTGGCCCTGTTAGTCATTAGCTGTATCCTATAACAGTTTGCAGCTTGAAAGAGTCTTTGTATAAGGAAAGTTGATGTTTATTGCACCATTGACGATTGGAATGGCTTGTTAGCATACTGAGACATATGACTTGATAGAAGCAACCAATGAGCAGAATTGTGATTCATAATAAACATTGGCATGGTGGTATGGCTTAGTTTCTTGGATGTTTGAAACTGTTTAAGTTTTCTTTAATTTACTACAAATAGCAGAGGCTGATTTTTCTCTGGCCACTTGTCTGAAGCTCCTTTGATATGCTTCCGTTAAATCATTAAAGCGAAAAAATTTATAATAAACCTATTCTGGGAACATAGAAATGTACTGCTTCAAAAACTCTTGTTCTATAAATACTTAAATGAATACGTACTCGCATATTCGATATTTGAACTTAGTAGTGCTGATCTATTGCTGTTCGCAACAATGTGATCCATCGGCCTCATTATCTTTCAAAATCTCTCTTTAATTTATCGTTCTAGAAACTCCAAGGAGTTCAACTTTGCACAGCTTATGAATCATGAATTTATTTAGAAATGTAAATCCTTGGGAATATTCAATTAACCTTTTGTTCTTTACAAAAGAGCAACAAAAAACCTTTGAGTGACAAATCCAGTTTTAAGGTTGCTAATTCTTACCTAGAAAAATGGAGAAAAAGTGTGAGGTGGGATATTGAGATACGAAAGTTGGGTAACAAGTTGAAGGCTACTGAAAACAAATAAGCCTTACCCCAAACTTGCTATGCATTTTTTGATTGTCAATTATCACAATAATATAAAGACATGAATGCTGTGCTGAAACATGTTATGTGACTTGCCAAATTTGAATATTGTTTCTCGATTGCAGGGACGATGATTTTACTTCCAAATGAAGATTAGAACTTCGTGCTCGTACTAAAAAATTCACAATTACTAAGATGCTTCCATATCAGAACTATATTTATGTATATATAAATATATTATATCAGTTATGTTCTCTAAACTCTATCTTGGAGTGTTCACACAAAAGGAGATAAATTCTGACATAAACCATATGGCCAACAAGCTGGAGAAATATGCTGCTATTGCTGTCCCTATATTTTGATTATGGAGTTTGATAGGCAATCAGACATTGGAGAGAGCATTGATATGTACATAATAGCATCCTTGATAGCATCGTCCTTGTGTGTTGTTCAAACATATAGCAGCTTCTCTATTCAATTTTTTTTTTTATTAGGTAGTTTTACTTGGACTTTCCATAAGAGAAGAAACAACAAAGGTGTTGCAACTTTCAAGATGTCATGGATCTTAGTAATGAAGTTATTTTATAGTACAACTGCTCTTTTGCTCGTTCCTTGCGTGTTTTTTCTACGTCAAAGATTCTGGTTTTAGTCACTGAATTGGTTTAACTTCTGTAGGAAGGCAAAGGAGGTGATGAAGATCCTTAAGAAGCGCCTTGGGAATAAAGATCCAAAGATACAACTTCTGACCCTCTATGTCAGTGTCATGCTTAGCTTTCTTATGTGTGGATAGTTCTGGATCAAATTGTTCTCTTCTTTTTTTTCTTCTAAATGACTACAAGAGGCGGCTATAACTTGACTAAAATATTTTGTTATCAATTCCAAGTAGGTGTTGGAGACTCTCAGCAAAAACTGTGGCAACAGTGTATTTCAGAATATTATTGAGTCTGATATCCTACAGGAAATGGTTAGAATGGTATTTAAAAAGGTGCCCACCCTATTCCCCATGATTGGTACTTTTGTTCTGAATCTGTTCATTTATGAGATTATCATTTGCTGTTTCTGCATGCTCTGTGCAGCCAGATTTTGATGTCATGGAGAAGTTGTTGACATTGATAGATTCATGGCAAGAAGCTTTGGGGGGACCAAGGGGAAGGTATCCCCAATACTATTCTGCATACAATGAGTTGATGGTAACCTTGGAGATCTTTCTGCAGATTCATTTGTCTAGACTTTGGTGTGTTTTTCTTGATATGATTCCTCTATGACCATTGACAGACTGCTGGAGTTCGCTTTCCACCACGGGAAGAGAAGAGTGTACCATTTTTCACTCCACCCCAATCTCATGAAGTTCATTCTACCTCAGCATTTAGCGCTGCCTCTATTGAGGGTTCAACCCAGCCTAATACTTCTGGCTTAAGGTTAGTACTGGCTATAAATTTCCTTTTCCAATGATTTTTGTACCTCTTCCCATCCTTAATGAAATTATCATGTCTTCTTTTCAATATTGGCTTTTTGGGCATTTGCCAAGTGAGCTGCTTCATGGGCACAGTTGAGTAACCCAAGACACATGTGCATCCATAATCAAAAGAGTTGATTTTCCGAGCTGAAAAAGCTTTAGATAATATTTATACCATGAACACAATAAATGCAAATCAGATATTGCTATCAGAATATTTGTGCCATGGGAAACGTGGTTATAGAATTGTATTCTATTCATCGTTGGTACTCTCAGCTAATAGTTACTAGTTAAGGATTCTTTGCCTGTTGAACTCGACTCTTATCATTTTTCCCCCAGCAATATTCAAGGCTTTCATCAATGTTACTGTTTCAAGTGGTACATTCCCATCACTTATTAGACATGGTCCAGTTAACCGCAATTTGGAGTAGGTTTTAAAGCAATATTATAGTAGGGTGCAGTGTCAAGCTTCAGAAAGTCTAAATAAATAGATCATGGTGCTTATTTTGTTATTATCCTTTTCTGCTGCCTTCTGCAAGCTTAGCATAATGTCATACCCTTTGTGGTCTTATGATAAGCTTTACTTGATTGCTCATTCTATGCTTTTCATCTTCACCATTTTCTTGGTAGTTTAGTAGTGAATTCCTACTATCAATGATAATCTCTTAAATTATTTCCACGTATTGAAATCCTTATCCTATATAGCCCAATAGAGATGCAAAATGCACGTGGATTAGCGGATGTGTTGTCGGAAATGCTGGGGGCCGTTGATCCCAATAATCCTGAGGTAATACTCTTGATAGTTTTTTAACAGAGGATATTCTCTCTCTCTCTCTCTCTCTCTCTCTCTCTCTCTCTCTCTCTCGCTCGCTAACATTCATGATGGGGAAAACCCACCTTAGATGGTAAAACCAGGGCCAATGGATGCTTCTTTTTTTCTTAAATCTTTTGGGCTCATGAATGTTTCTCTCTTTCTTTAAATCTTTTTGCAGCCGTTGGTGATATGAATCTGTATACTTAGTTTGCTTGGAAACTTCCATTAAAAGATGAATTTAATTGGAAGACCTTAATTTTCTGGCTAGCATTATATTCCTTAGAAAGCATATCATTGTCTGCTGACTTGATGATTAGTTTTGCTGAGGTTGATCTGACAGGATATCTAGATCTTAAGCTTGACATATGGTTGTGACAAAGAGGATGCAATAGGTTCTTATAGTAATAGGAGTTTGATTGATCTCCCCTTTCAGTAAGTTCTACGTCACTGCAGCACCCTTATGTGGGAGGATGGCTTTTTTTATTCAGAGGAACAGTACTTCTCTTTTATAAATTATGGTGGGATGTTATGGCACTTAGTGGCCTTGGTATGTTGAGGATGCCGTGCTGTTTGCGCTGGAGATGAACAGAGTATCTCATTGAATTGTCCATGGAAGGTCTATTTTTTTTATGAGTCTCTTAAAAACTATTGTAAGTACCTGTTGTTTCTTCTGGTTTTGTTTAAAATTGTGTGTGGAGTTTCTCAAAATAGGTCCCCATTTAACAAAACTTTAGACTCCATCTCAGTGCTATAATTGGAAGCAGCACTAGCCGGTTTGAGCAATTTGGAGTAGGAAAATCTTATGACATTACACATTTTAAGGACGATTCCAGATTGGTTCTCACTCATATTTTGTTTTATTTGGAGTGAGGGTCTCATTGCTATGGGTTGTATACTTCCTTTTTTGGTCAGAGTGTATGGGGCATTACTGGTGATTAAACTTGTTTCCAAGAGGTTCTCATGCCTGCTTCTACATGAGTTGGCAGCTCCTATTTGCCTTACTGTCTTTTACTCTCGTGAAACCAAGTATCCAACTCCCATGTACTGGTAGCTCATCTGGTAATTTTTGAAGTTAATTTTTTGCAAAGGTAGGTTGACTGAACTTTTCCCTTAAAACAACTATGAAATTGACTTATACCATTAGTTCCAAGCTGTTACTTCTGTGGCTTTCACCCCTCTTTAGTTGGTTTATATGGTAGGCCATGTTAATAATGCCTTCTTCAAATTTTGTTATCTGTTTTATACGAGCATATTGAGAGTATAGTCATCATTTATGTATGAACAGACACAAGTTTTAAGAACATTTCCACTGTTTGCCTTGTCAATTGAGATTGGTGTTTTGAGTGATGAATTCCATAGATAAGATCCATGCCAGACATGCTACCAAAGCTCAGAAATGGAACTTTCCAGTAATCTCTATGAACACCAACTGCTTGCTTGCAAGCAGTATATGTGTAAATTATTTATGTTGTTTAAATGAGGATCCTACTAAAATCACGGAAAGCCTTCATAGGCTTGAGTCAAGTAATGTTTTGTGCTGCTAGCTTGCAAACTATACATATAACTCTTAAAAAGGGAAATTTAAGTTTTCTTCTGGGAAAAAAAAAAAGAACAAGAAAATGACGAACTGCTGTTCTTGGCAAATTGATTGTTCTAGCCCTTGCATTCTCTTCATTATTACAAGCATGTTGAGATCCAAAGTTTTATCTAACACGAAACAAATATAAAGACAGGAGTCATGGAGAATCAAAGGAGATTATTTACATAGTAAAGGTTTGTGGATTGAACATTATGTAATTTTCCATGGCTTGTTTTGCCCTGAAGGTTCCCTTATTCAAATTGTAAGCGATGATCTTGCCAAATTGATGTCTGTCATATCAGTTAGGTGGACCGCATTTTCGAGATATTCAATATGCAACCTATTGCTAACTTGTGGTCATATATATATGTTGGAATTATGATTCAGAGGAATGAGAGGAAGACTACAGACAGATGCTTCTTAGTCTGTTCTTACATTTTTTTTATCTGACAATCCTATCAGGTCTTATATCAATGTGTCCTAGCTCTAAAACATTTAGCTGAAAACATGACCAGAGTCCCAAAATTGCTCTAGCTTTATTAAAATTTTCTTTTAAGAGCTGGCCTTCAATCTCTCTCATAAGATTCAAGCATGCCATAATCCATTGCTGTTCTAGTTAAAAGAAGATGCTGAATTCCAATATCTGGATTTGTCAGTTACCTGATCCAAGGATTGCAGCATCTTAGGTGACCATGATTCTTACAGCCTGAAAGACAAAATTGTTTTTTCTAAAAATTGGAGCATCAACTTATCATCGAAGAGCTGCAAGGAAAATTTGCAGTTGGTATTCATGCACAGCAATGCTTGTCCTTCTTATATACCGAGTTCATGTTGTACTTTTGCAGAAAATAATTTCCAAATTTTTGCACCTCTTTTAGGGGGAAGGCTCTCCTATCTCAAATTAAAAAAATAAGACAATTACCTCCTGCACCTTGTACCCATGAATAAGCTTTTTAGGTGGGCTATGCTGTCCCTGTATGTGTCTGTTTATCCTTTTGCTTGCAGATGTGATTTTTGCACTTGTGAAGACCTTTTCTGTTATGTAGTATGTAGCTTATTTAGTAAACTTGCAATCTTCAGTGCAGATTGAGTTGGATTTAAACATTACTTTTGAATCTTATGATTGTGGACATGGTGGCAGGCTTTGAAGCAAGAAGTAATTGTCGACCTTGTCAATCAATGTCGTTCCTATCAAGAGCGTGTCATGCTTCTTGTAAATCACACAATGTAAGAACTTCAACCCAATATGATCATCCAACCTTTTGCAGTTAGATGTAATACCCCTAATTGTGCACCCTACTGACCTTCAGAGACGAGGAACTTCTGTGTCTGGGATTGGCCTTGAATGATAGTTTGCAGCGTGCTCTTTGTAAACATGATAACATTGCCAAAGGTATTCCACTGACCAAACCAGGGGTGACAGAAACTCCAGCTTTGCCACCAGTGAATGTGAATCATGAGGATGATGAATCTGAAGATGATTTTGCCCAGCTAGCTCGCAGGTGAACACTTTACATTCTTTTCTAGATCTCATGCTTGGAGTAAAGTTTCCTTTTCACTGCGAGTTGCTTTTGGTAACTAAGATTCAGACAATGGAGACTGGTGTATGCCTTTAGAAACATGGTCAGGAGCAAAATTATACGACTGAGGGAAGTGATGATAACTTTCTAACATCACAGTGAAATGAAGATTCCTATTTTCTTCCGCACTTACTCAGTTGCTTGCCCAGACACTGATTTGGTTTTGTTTTTCCTGCACCCTTGTGTTGATATGTGCTACATTCTTCTGTCTGAAAACGTTAGTGAGAGAGCATGCACATAGAAGAAAGTCTCTTTGTGACAGTGATAAGTAATTATTTCTTAAATGTCTTTTTGAGATCTCTAATGTTGACTTGTGTAATTTTTTGGAGGATCTTTATGCTGAATGATATCCTGTACCCGGTTAGAATAAGAGAAATATCAGAACTGCAGCAGTTGAATTTTGTTCCTTCATGCATATTCCATGTCTCATCATGTAAAATTCATATTGTAGCAGGGTGCCAAAAGATGATGGACACAACAGGAGAGCAGCGAATGCTCGGACTGAACCATTGCGAGTCAGCCCACTTCTTCCTCCTCCACCCTCATCAAAGAGACCAGTTGCTGGAAATTCAAGCTCAATCGATTATCTGAGTGGTGATATATACAAGTATGAAGAAGCTCCTGAAACGATGGGATCAAAATTGTCTTCAGTTCCTGATTCAAACACGACCTGTTCCATGCCATCTACTCCACCCCCTTCTCTCTCACCTCCTTCCCATGTCGCTGCCTCCATGAAATCACCTACTTATCTTGGACTCCCTGAGCTGGGTCCCACAAGCAGCCACCCCATTGAGCAGCAACCTTCAGTTCCTTTGGATGCATTATCTTCTAGTTCAATTCCATATAACCAGAGAGAACAAGTTACTGAGCAACAGCTGGCGTTTTCGGGCAATACCTCTGATTCCTGTAATGAGACCACTTCCTTGCATGACAGTTTGGTGGGTCAGACGCAGAAGCTCTCTCTTGATTCACCTGCTGCGGAGAAACAAGTGAAACAAGAGGATGTACTCTTCAAAGATCTGGTCGATTTTGCCAAAGCAAGGCCCTCTTCATCGCCGCAGAAATCAACTCCACCATCTTGATTTGGAGTGATTGTTTCATGTGAGAGCTGCTTTGGTGAGGCATCTAAATTCTTTTTCATGTAACTGGTTTTTATAAATCATGTCTTGGAACATGATAAGTTTGGACAATTGCTGAGTCGTGGCTTTGATGGTTTCATGATTTGTTATTGGCATAGGCATTACCAAGTAATGCAGTCTTCAGTTCCTAGAGCTTAGTGGTTATTGTTATCTAAAGTAGAATCATGACCGAATCGTTTGATTCAAATTGAACTCAATAGACATGAACATGGAATTAAATTTTGGATTAAATCAAAACCCAAAAAGGTGTGAGATTTCAAGTTTCTCTCTATAGTTTCAATTAAGAGCAACATGGTGATGACATTGAAAAACATGAAATTTTGACTCAAATATCATAAAACTTTGGTCATTAAGCTAACAAAAAAAGAATTAAATGATGAACTCTCAAATTATAACAAGTTTATTTTATCAATAAGATATGTTATTAGTTATTCAACTTTCAAAGATCCTTCTTGAACTAGCAATAATATGAATCTATATTAGTTCACTTTCAATATATTTTGTTATTTCTGTTTGTAATATAAACTTCATAAAGAAATAATTTGTTGAAAATTCTTTGTTCTTGTCAGTTTACAAATTTTAATGTATCCAGGAAAAAATTCCACACTTAAAATTGCAAAACATTAATAAAATAAACATTCAGATTTTAGTTTAATTTAGTTGTAAAATTAAATGGATTTATGTGATGTTACTTTATTAATTATGTTCACCAAAAGCTATATGTGTTTAAAATGTGATAATCAAATATGTTTATCAATTTTTTTTTTTCATTTTAAAATCCATGAGACATTGAATTTATGGAATAACAAATGAATAAAAGAAAACTTAGTTGTTCTTTGCGCACAACTTATATTTAAATTTTAATTATTTTTGAGAGATTAATTCTAAAATAATAATGATGGTGCGAAATGCTAGACATTATTTCAATAATTATACAATGGAAGTAAAAGTGAATAGTATGAAGATGGTGCCTAGGCAAATTTTAAGAATGATTTGTGGTTAGAGCCCAGCTTGGAAAATGGTTCTGCGAGAGATTTAACTTGAGAGTAAACTTTGTAGAGAGATTTAGTTTGGACAAAAGTTCTGTTCATAGGGAAATATGACCACTCCTCACCATCCATGGAAATTTTGAATTATATATTTGATGTCTGCAGAATGATATGAACATTTGAAGTGAGTTGTGACTTGCAAATTGGTTAGCATCAATCCTGCAAATCGAAATATCCATAAATGGCCGGTGGACTTCTTAAAAGGCAAATGTAATATTTGTTTAATTTTCTCATTAAAACTTAAAACACTATTTAAAATTCAGAAACTATGGAGAAAATTGTACATGAATCTATATATTAATATAAGATTTCTTTTAAAGGTTTCAAGTATTTTAAATGAATAAAAGTGAACTCAGATAGGCCGTCAGATTTCTAGAAAGCAAAAAGTAAATAATAAACAAACTCTAATTCTTGTAAGTATTAGAGAAGGCTATTCGTGGATCTCTTCGAAATTTCCCCAAATTGTCGAATTATAAAAACTAAACAGGACAGCTAATTATATTTGTGAAATTTCCAATTGAAGAGCTTCTAAAAGGCGGACTCATTAGTTACATTATTTTGCATCTTAAAAGGGAACCGAATAATTCTTTACTTCAATATAAAATCTAGTGATTCTTTGCTTTTGGACACCATTTGTTGACATCTAAATATTTGCATTTATCCAAAAAAATAAAATTAAAATTGCATAGCATATAATTTAGAAACATTTATTTTATTTTACATTATTTTATCTTATTCCATTTTTGTATTGGATCAATGATGAGCGTTGATGCGACTTGAAGATTTTTCACATATTCAACTAATATATATCAAGAGACATTTTTTTAGGCCGAAAAAAGGTTTCTGATGGAATATTAAAAAAATATAAAAAGGGAATATTGCATGGGATGTATTTAGAGGATTAGGCACAAGCAAAATTGGAAACAAAATATGCTACAAAGATCTAAATTTCTCCCCTATAAAAGATGCTGTGATCGTACGGCAATGGGAGGGAGCAAAAAAAAAATTCAAAGAATTGAGAGAAAAATTTCGTGAGGAGGAGAAAAAATTTTCAGAGCAAAAAAGGGTGAGGGGGGCTTTTTCTTCGGTTCAAAAGAAACAAAAGGGAAAAAGTTTTTCTTCGTTTTGTTTTTGAGGAAAAAAGTCTAGGTCAGAAAAGTACAGGGGTCAGTAGAGAGGAAGTGACGCGAGTAGACAGGTGAAGAAAAAAAGAAAGAAAAAGAAACCCTAGCACTGTTCATCTTCTTCGCCAGGCAACCCCTGCCCGCGCCGGCACTGCCTCCGCCAGCCGCTACCGCGCCTCCGCCACTGCGCTTCCGCCATCGCCGGTCTCGCCCGCGACGCTCGCCGCGCCGCCTCTGCTCACCCGACGCCTCTGCCCACGCCCCGGCCGTCGCCGAGCACCACCCTTCCGTCGCTCGCCCCTGCCTCTGCTCGTCCGCCGGTCCCTGCCGCGACCTGCAGCCGCCGTCGCTCCTACACCCCTCAGCCGCGACCTGCTGTTCGCCTCCGCGCTGCTCGCCACCACTAGCAACCTGCAGCACCCCGTCCGACGGTGCGCCACTGTCCCTGCTCCACCCCACGCCGTCGCCGCGCCCGCGCCTCTGCCTCCGTCCGACGCCGCGCCACTGTCCCTTGCTCCGCCCGACGCCGCGCCGGACGCCACACCTCCGCCGGTCCCCTCGCCGGAGCTCCGACGCGGCCACCCTCTGCCCGGCGCCGTTGCTGCCCCTTCCCAAGTCCCCACTAGGTAGTTTATCTTTATTTTCATTTTTATTTTTCATTTATTTTATGTTATTTTATTCTATTCATTTTCTAAGTTTCGTTGTTATTATGGTACAAATTGGAACATTGGAAGGTGATTTTCATTTATGAATATTCTAGGCATTATTTACAGGGTTTTGCTCAAAATTATTATAATTATTAATTTGATTAGTAAGTTGTTGGATCATTTTTTAATTATATTAATTTTTGGGCATTTTAATAGTATTTTAATTTATTAAATCATTATAATTATTAATTTGGCCAATAAGACTTAGAAAGATTTTAATTATTTTGAATTTTATTTTCTTATATGCTATGATATTTAGGGTAAAAATAATTATTAATTTAACTCATGAGATAAGAAGATTATTTTTTGATTATTTTAATAATTTATTTAATGAATATCTTGATTAGTTTAGATATATTATTTATTTGATAACTGCTTATCTTGAAAAGCACTAAAAAATCAAAAAATCAAAAATCAAATTTTGCATCGGAGTGTGTTGGTTCAGTAAATTAGGATTACATTTTTTTAGGATTGCACTTTTAGATAATTTTTGGAATAGATTATGATTGATTTTTTTTATATATATAGATAGGTCTTATATAATGTTTGCATATTTTGATAATTTCATTTTCCTTTAAAAAAATATATTCTAAGATAGAATAAGATTTAAGTCAAATTAATCCCTAAAATAAATTAGAAATTATTCATTTTAGATGGTTTAATTAAGTTTCCTTTTTATTACGAATTTTAATAATAAAAATACAAAAATATTAGGTGCATGTCAATTAGTTTGCATGTTAGGTTCACTTAATTAGAAATAAGTTGTTAGTAAAATTATGTCATATAGTTAAAGCGTGTTCTAAATTCGAGATAAAAGAGAACCCCAAAAAAATAAAATTGTTTGCTTTGTGCATTTCATTCTTTTGATGCAATTTGTTTGGTTCATTAAGTGTTTAATAATGATTGAGCACCCGTAGTAATTTAAGTTAAATTAAATCTAAGCTGCATGCATAAACATTTTTGAAAAAAAAAAAAAATGGTACCAAAATGTATTAGAGAAATCTAGTATAACCAAATTCTCATACCCAAAGTCTTTGGTTCATAGGAGTAAAACAATTTTCCCGTTTGTCTAATCAACTTACCGTAAACTGATTAATAATGACTCCTAACTAATAATTTTTTGCATGTTAAATATTTGAGCATAAGTTGCGAATTGGTATAAGCATAGGAGAACTCGAACTAAGTTCAACGACTATATTGGGGACTTGAGTTAAAACTCTTAGTGGACTTAAGTCAATTTTCTCTTCTATTTGAAAAAATATATTTTTGTTTGGTAGCGAGGATTCTAGATATTTTCCTAACATTTGAGGTATTAATGATTCTTGTAGAATGGGAGGTATAAAGGGGAAGTGCTTGCTAATATTTGTTTTGTAGGGATGTGTAGGAATATATGATTTATTTTCATGTTGAAGTGTTGCTTGATATAAACTATTATGTATGTATTGCATTTAGCACTATACTATTGCACACATGGCCTGCCGTTGAAGCTGGACCGCACTAAGATACTTAGGATGGCATTGAGTGCAAGGTTGCGAAATAGAGGTTGCTCAACTCAATTCTGAAAGTTTTTTTCTTGGTGTTAATAATGTTTACCTCTGCCCGCAAGATTGCGCTACATTGGGGTATCATTCTTGACTAAGCCAAAGTTATTAGGACTTGACTTAGTATGCGAGACAACAACTAGTCATCTCACTCTACTAACTTCACTTTGCTAAGCTTGTTTAGAGTAGAAATCAAGCATCACATCTCATATGCATGTCTATGTGATTGTCGTTGATTTTTCTTTGTGAAGTAAGTCTTTTATTTCTATACCATGCCATTTAGTTTGTCGTGCTTTTGGTCGATCCATGACAATTTAAGTCAATCATTGATTTAATTCATTTGTTAATTAGAAATTAAATGAGTAAATTGCCATGCAATGAATCATTTGGAAAATCACAAAAAAAAAAAAAAAAAAAACTTTGGAAATTTGTTTTCAATTCATGTCTTTATTATTTTTATTAGAAAGTTTCAAATTTTGGCATTTCCTAATTCATCTTTAAGAAATTTGGTACTTGCTATGATGTCTATTTTTATTCCCTTCTTGTACAAACTTTTCATGAATAAATGAAAAAAAAAAATCGATTAGATCATTATCATGGATTGACTCTCTATTTATACCTCGTGGTTACATATTTTCATTCTTTCAAATTAGGTGATAACGGATCCCTCACGTTCACCCATTATTACATGATCAAGAGCTTGAATGGCCGATCAAACTGAAATGCGTTATCGTATCTCCATTATGGAAGACCAACTCAAACAGTTAGCCACCTTTATGCAGCTTCTGACAACTCAAATCCAATCCCTCCGAATGGATTCGACTCCTACACAGATAGTTACGAAACAAGCAAACAAGGCCCAAATGGGTGATGACAACATGTCTGAACTAGAAGATGATCCACTATTGGTCACTGCCGAAAAGGTTAAGCCTGACAATGTCCCTAAGACGGAGCAAGATGAACGCTTTGCAAAGCTTGAAGAGAAGGTGAGACAATTGCAAGAGTCGCAGAGTTCATTTCCATTCGACTTGTTAGTGTATGAGAAGGTTAAGGTGCCAAAAAAGTTCAAAATGCAAGAGTCCGAGAAATACGATGGCACTTCTTGCTCAAAGGCTCATTTGCAGATGTACATCGCACCTTCTCGAGAAGACCTTGAGCGGATGAAGAAGAAGAGGAGCGAATCATTTAAGGAGTATGCCGTGAGATGGCGAAATTTAGCAGCTCAAATCACTCCTGAGCCTACTGATAAAGAATTGATAAAGTTGTTTGTCAAGATTCTCCCGTTTGAGTTCCGTAACCGGATGGTTAGCACATACTTTGAAAACTTTAGTCAACTTGTTCCTGTGGGAGAACAAATTGAGATGGGGATAAGAGAAGGGTGGTTTATTGAGCCATCTAACAAGAGGATTTCTACCAAGAAGAAGAAGGATCTTGAAGCTGAGATTAATGTGACATATTCTCAACTAAATCGTGATACATCCAATCGCACTCCATCAATTAAGATTTCTACTAAGCAACAAGGTGGAGGACATCAGCTCTTTGGTCGACGCCATAATATTAGAAGACAGTTTACACCTCTTCCGGGACCTCTATCCAAAGTCTTGCTTGTTCTTCAAAAGAAGGGATTACTCTTTACTGAGCCGAAGCGACCAAATCCCGATCATTATTCTACATATAATCCCTCCCAAAAGTGTGACTATCACATGAAAGAGGTTGGGCACTCCACTGATGATTGCTATGTTTTGAAGCATAGGGTCCAAGACCTTTTGGATACAAAGGCATTCTCTTTCAGCAGTAATCAGAATCTGCCCAACCATGACGGAGGCACAAATGCTATCACCGAGTGAAGAAGTTCTTATCTTCACATTCCTCAATGAATGAGTCTTTTTTATGCTTTCTAGGATTTCAAGTTTTTTTAGGATTTCTTGCTTTCTGAAATTTCAATTATTACTTTCGTTTTTAGGATTTGCTTGTTTGCATTTTCCATTCCAATAATGTAATTCATTTGATTCCATTCAATGAAATTACAATTTTATTTCCAATTTTGAGGGCATGATGGGGTACACCAAACCAATCTAATGACGATATCCAACAATGAAAAGAATATATCATCCATGGAGGAATCCTGAGGGCTAAACCTTCTCATGCTTCCTCCCAATTTTATTTATTTTTTAAACAAAAGCATTTCATTGTTAAAAACATTTTCCTAAAACTTGTAGCAGATTAAACATGTTTGTTTGTTTGACTTATTTACTTCATGTTTTAGAGTATAGCTTTCTTGGCATGATGAGAAAGCATCTAAAAAATGCACATCAAGTTGCGATGATAGATCAATTGGCTCAATTGTTACTCAACAAGTTTGAGAACACATTTCTTAAAACTTAAGAAAATAAGGGGTAAGTAAAAGAGGACAATCATTCTCTGGTGGAAAAGGTACGTTTCATCCTTGAACATAATTAATTTTGGAAAATGACATTGTTCTTTTCCTTGTAGATGACAAATTGGGAGCATGACAGATTTTGGTAGTGGCTTGATTGAGACAAAATCTTCACCCAAACCAAAATGGAAATTCCATGTGCATTTATTTTGATGTTGCATAGTATTCTATTCATGCACGTTGTTTTGTGTAGGGGCAAAGGCAATAATTCATCAAATAGAGATTGAATTTTCAGCCTCGATTGATCAATTTGTGTGTTCGTTCCCTTTCGATAGGGGTAAACCATTGATACCCATTGCTGAGACAGTCCATTCTTGGGACAATTCCTTGAATGAACATTTGAAATCATGTTTTTCATACTTATGAGAGCATTTTTTAGTGTAGTAAATTGTCTGTTTGATGTCACAAAAGCTTTTCATGCTTAAAGTTGCTGAACTCTTTGGAAAAGAGAATTTCCATAGTGATTTTACATATTTAACTCATCAATTTTATGTGGAGATTTGTCAATATGAACAATTCAATGGATTGAATATGTTAAATGAGATGTGTCAGGATGATGAAAGGCAAGCTTTATCCTACACATTGTTCCCTACCTATACACTTGTGAGATGAGTGTAAAAGGGTTCCATATCTGCAAGGTAAAGAGTTTTTTCGCAAAAGGTACGGTGACCGAAATGATGAGGGGCAATTCATTTCTCTATCCCAATCGGTACATGTGATCCATTGCTTTACCCATTTGAGTCCCATATACTTATGAAGATTTTTTCAAATTATCCTTGTCAAGAACCACCCACATCAAGGCAAATTGGAGGTAAGACAGCACCACAAGGTGGAGAAAATTAAAAGGAATTTGCTTACTCTCACTTGCATTAATCTTCAAGTCATGTTATTACTTTGAATTCATGTAATAATTTAAATGCCTTAGAATGATGAAAATCATTTATTTCTCTATTCTACATATTTATATCCTTTGCATAGCCCATTTGAACTTGCAATTTCATTTTTTTAAACCCAATTGGTGATCATTCCCCACATTGGGGCAAGACAAAAACAATAGTTCAAACAGTATGGTCTAGAGTGCTGAAAGAAGATGAAGACCTCCCAAAAGTCCAAACATTAAAAGCACCATATGGTCATTCCAAATAGAACCAAGGGGCATGAGAAAGCAGTGTGCTTGGTAAAAGTAAAGTCAATGCCCAATAAAAAAGGTGAAGAAAAATGAATGAGAACTATGGGCATGAAAAAGCAATGTGCCTAGTAAAAGCAAGGCCGATTCTCATAGATGAAAATAAAAAAAAGTCAAGAGAGGTGACTATAAATTGTAAAATGTTGCATCCCTCACGGAGCAACATTCAAAGAACATAAATACCGAGTTCTTACGGTTAAAAGTAAAGCCAATGCCCAATAAAAAAAAAGGTGAAGAAAAATGAATGAGAACTAGGGGCATGAAAAAGTAGTGTGCCTAGTAAAAACGAGGCCGATGCTCATAGATGAAAATGAAAAAAAGTCAAGAGAGGTGATTATCAATTGTAAAAGGTTGCATCCCTCACGGAGTAACATTCAAAGAACACAAATACCGAGTTCTTACAATTAGTGGAGCACATTGCCCAAACAATCCTAATGAAGGAGAAGACCAGCAACAATTCCTAAATGATCATCAATTTTGACCCCTATACACATCTTTGAGCCTAACAATCTTTTGTTTCTCAACCCATGAACCTAGCCTATGTTACATCCCTTGCAAAGTCTCTTATAATTATGATTAGGGCATTTGAATTAACAGGGGAGTTCATATGTTTATATAGACATGTCTTAGATAATGTTTGAACATTTTAATAATTTCATTTTTCTTAAAAAAAAATAATTTTCTAAGATATGATAGGATTTAAGTCAAATTAATCCTTAAAATAAATTATGAAATTATTCATTTTAGATGGTCTAATTAGGTTTCATTTTTATTACGAATTTTAATAAAAAAAATACAAAAATATTAGGTGCATGTCAATTAGTTTGCATGTTAGGTTTACTTAATTAGAAATAGCTTGTTAGTATAATTAGGTCATGTAGTTAAAGTGCATGTTTTTAAATTCAAGATAAAAGAAAACCCAAAAAGAAATTGTTTGCTTTGTGCATTTAATTCTTTTGATGCAATTTGTTTGATTCATTGAGTGTTTGCACCCGTGTGATCACCATATTGCATGATAGTAATTTATGTTCTATTAAATTTAAGCTACTTGCAAAAACATTTTTGAAAATAAAAAGAATAATATCGAAAGGGCATTAAAGAAATCTAGTATAACCAAGTTCTCGTACCCAAAATCTCTGGTCCGTATGAGTAAAACAATTCTTCCGTTATTTCACTTAGATGTCTAATCGACCTACCGTAAACTGATAAGTGGCGGCTCCTAGCTAATAATCTTTTGCATGTTAAATATTTGAACTTAAGTCGTAAATTGGTATGAGCATAGGAAAACCTGAGCTAAATTCAAGCTTAGCAATCCATTAGCCTAATCCTAGGTGGTGCACCGAAATTTAGGTGGCGACATCATTGATCACATTTCATGCGGTCTATAGACAAAAGCAAGAAGAAGAATGTGAGCGTTGCCTTATATGGAAGAAACATAGGTCACTAATATTATGTACCTTTGGTCTATATAAAGCAATCATGTATTATTTGTCTTAAACAAACACTAGACACTGAACTGCAAGGCTCCTTCGGGTGCTTCAAAATGAGACTTGTCATGATACCTTCCATTTTTCTTGGCTCAAACGATTTTGGACTTCATTTCTGAATAGAAAGATTCTTTGTAGCTCAACCCCAATGAAGAAAGAAGAATAATTATCATTTCATTTCTCTTCTTCTCGAAGTAAAGAAAAGGTTGCGATATACTTTCCTTCGTTTGCTGGCCAAAACAATTGTGATAAATATAGAAGGACTTATCGAACACCACCCATCCGCCCACTTCCCTACCATCTAAATACTCAAATTTTCAATCTCTTATCTTGGAAAGAATCTATGAATTTCACAAGTCTTTTTTTTTTATCACTCATCAAAGAGTTGTGGGGCTTGGCTAGTAACCTTTGGGCTACATTTATTGTCTTAAAGATAATGTCAAGAATGCAACTAAAGACCTAAAGGCCATGAGCTACGATGTGAAGGTAAGGGTGGAATATGAAGAAAAAGAAGCATGTGCAGTGCGCACAAAACAAGTAGCGAATCGTTAGCCAAAGTGCAAGAGTTTATCAGTGGAGTAAATCTGACCAAGTCGAATGTCTCAATCATTGTCTTCCATCGAATTGTTGGTCATGTTATAAATTCAGGAAAAGAGTTAGTAAAATGCCCAATGAAGCAAGATAGCTTCAACCCAAGGGAAAAGAATTCGACGTCATGACGTCAACATTGCCTCCTCATCAAGTGCTCATGATGCCTATCAACAAGACGGTGGGACTTGATAGTTCCTTTAACGAAGTGTGGAAATGGCTTATGGATGAAAATTAAGTAGGAATGATTGGGTTATATGAAATAGGTGGGTGGGGAAAGACCACCCTCATGAAAAGGATCAACGAGGAGTTTTGTCACGCTAATCATGGATTTGATGTTGTTATTTGGATGGTGGTATCCAAGCAAGTGAATCAAGATAGAATTCAAGATGCCATTAGGAAAAGGCTGGACATTGAAGATAACAATTGGAAAGGATGATCCTGGGATGAGAGGATCCATCATCTATGCGAAGGTTTGAATATTAAGAAGTTTGTATTGTTGATTGATGATCTATGGTGGAGGCTAGACCTTTCAAAAATTGGAGTTCCTCATCCTAGTCCTAACAATGGATCCAAATTTGTATTCACAACTTGGTCGAATCAAGTATGCGACCAAATGGTAGTGGACAAGACCTTCAAAATACAAAGTTTGACACCCAAAGAAGCCTTGGAATTATTTGAGAACAATGTCAGCAAATCGACTATATATTCTCATCTAGATATTCTAGAGCTCACCAAAGACATTGCCCGAGAGTGTGAAGGGTTGCCACTAGCCCTTATTACCGTTGGATGAGCCATGGTTGGTAAAAAGAATCCCTCTAAGTGGAAGTATGTGCTAAGTATGCTCAGGAACAATCCATACGAGCTGCCAGGTTTGGACAAAATGTACCACATACTAGAGTTAAGTTATAATAGCTTAGATGACTCTACTCTTCAGCTTTGCTTCCTTTATTGTTGTCTCTTCCTTGAAGATTACCCCATAAGACTACGTAATCTTATTGAGCTCTAGGTTGGAGAGGCTTGCTAAGAGAATCTAATGATGTATGCAATATGCACGATAAGGGAGAGTATTTATTGGGGAGTTTAAAAATGGCTTGCCTATTGGAAAGTGGGCATGATGACATTGAGGAAGGGGAAGAGTATGTAAAGATGCATGATGTCATCCGTGACATGGCAACTTGGATTGCTTGTGACCATGGCCAAAGGGGGAACTATTTAGTAGTGATAGAGAGGGAAGAAGACATGTTGAAGAAGATGATCTCCAAATGGGCGGAGGCAGAGAAAGTATCTCTATGGTGAGAATGGATCCATAATATCAACCAAAAACCACCTAGGTGTTCCTAGCTCAAAACATTGATTGTAAGGGAAACTAATGTGAGGCTTGTGATTTTTCAACTCGATGATAGCTTGTCTGATGGTCCTTGGCTTGTCTAACAATGATAATACTCAGTCATTCCCCAAAGAGATTTGCAATTCGATTAGCCTACGTTACTTGAACCTATTGTGGAATTGTATCAATGAATTGCCCAGTGAAATTAAGAACTTGACTTATTTATGGTGGTTGCCGCTTGAATGTCTAGTAGGAACTTTCCTAATTCCGACAAGGGCAATCACAAGCTTACCATTAAATGTGTTTAACGTGTGGGGATTGGATCTAGAGAAGGAAGAAGAGATAGTAGAGGAATTAGGGAGCATGCAAGGTCTTTTCGATTTATCTATTGAAGTGCACAAATCTTCCTCAACCCTATAAACATTTCAATCCTTACAAAGTTGCGTAAGGAGAGTATATATCGGGGATTGCAAGGACTTGACTTGCATCCCAATAAGTCACTCATTAAAAGGAAGCGGCAATTTCTCACATTTAGTGATACTTTTCCTAGTAAATTGCTCTATGCTTGTGGAGCTGGAGACTACTCTAGGGGTAGGAAAAGCACTCAATTACTCTTGCTTTCCTAGTCTCATTGAAGTTTTGGTCCATGAATGTGGTAATTTTGGACTTGTCCTGGTTCGTGCACACTCCGAAACTCTAGAGATTGACAGTCCAATGTTGCAATTCGATGGAGAAAATAATCGGGATGGAATTGCAAGAGAGGAATTAGCCACTTTAGGACTATTCTCACATCTCCAATTCCTAAGTATATGCAATCTTCCAAAATTATGGAACATTTGTGACACTCTATTTTGCACTCTATTTTACCCTCAAGGGATGAAATGCAAAATATGGAGGTGTCTTGATCTCAAAAAGTTGCCATTGGACTCGAAAAGCGTGAGGGGAAGCTTCTCGATCAATGGGGACAAAGACTAGTGGGTCGAGTTTGAGTGGGACCCAGCCGCTCGGGTCACCTTCCAGTTGTATAAGACGATTCACGTAGTGGAAATGACGTTTGGAGAGGCGATGCATAAAATTAGAGTCGAGTCCCTTCCTCCTGCGGTCACGATTGGATTCCGACCTTAGCGGGGCTGAGCCAGTGAGAGGTGGTTGACAAGTGTGACATTCGTGTTTTTTTTTTTTTGAAAAACCTTTCCTTTGTGTGGCGAAGTATCGTTTCCATGGTTTCTGTATTTTTCCGTTGGGATTTCTTTTCTTTTTTTTTTTTTCTCTTTTTTAGAAGCCGGGGGAGGGGGAGGCGTAATGACGGAACAACAATGCTGTGAATAGCCATCTGTTTGTATATTTTACCGCAAGGGCCAATTAAATAAAGCTCTTGAAAAATCTGGATTTGTCTTTTTTGCCCGACTTAACCTGAGTCTTTTTCACTTCTTCATTCGTGTATTTCGATATGCAAATTCCTCCTTTTCAATCGTTTCCGTGATTGGCTTCCTTTCTCGCAAGCTTTGGGGGCGAGGCATCTCCTCCGATGTGATCAAGCTCTTGATGCGGTTGCCCCCACCGAGAGGTGACCGTCGCTTCTAGATTCAGAGGCCGTTTTCGCCTTCAATGTTGAGAGGATGTGACTCTGGACATTTACCTTTGTGAAGGTCGAAGCGTTGACTCAGTTTTTTGCGGATGCGGTCCTTCCTTCGATGGTAAAAGGCTGGGCAGTACTGACATTGGCCGATCCTTCTTACTGTAGTGGCCAAATCTGATTTCTCCTCTGTTAAAAAAAAAAAAAAAAAGTGATCTTTTGGGACCTCCTTGAGCAATATCATTAGCGGGTATCCTTTCTATTTTTGAATTGAAGGGAATTTTAAGAGGCAAATTAAAAGGTGAGAACCCGGCTAATCAAGCTATTTTTGTCTATGTTGGATGAATCATGGTAGGCTTTTTGCATGGAATTTTAGGTGCCTTTTTTCACTTTAGCTGGGGAGGGAGCTTGCTTGAAACTTGTGGAGTTTGGATTCATATTAATTGACATCATGGGTGGGTTGATCTCGTCAGAAATACTGGTAACATCACCTGAAGTGAGAGGCAGATGTCATGGATGCAGTAAATTGTGTTGAGAGGACGACAAGTGATCTGTTGATTGGCCCTAATTGGGGTATTAACATTGAACTGTGTAAGAGCCAGGTGGGTATTGCTAATTTCCTATGTCCTCCTTTTCTTCTTCTCTTGATTTTTGATTTGGAATTTAGCATGAGAGCTGGGCCCTGTTGGTCGTTAGCTGTATCCTTTAGCAATTCACAGCTTCTTTGAAAGTGTCATCGCATGTGAAGAGTTGATTTGATTGAACCGGTGAAGATCAGGATGGCTTGTTGGTATACTAAGATAGATGTCTAGATAGAAGCTCCCAATGGGCAAAATTGTGATTTTCTTTTATAAACAATGGCGAAATGGTATGGCTTTTTTTTTTTTTTTTTTTATGTTTGAAGTTAGTTGGGTTTTCTTTAATTTACTACTAATGGACTAGGTTGAATTTTCTCTCAACCACTTCTTTTGAAGTTTCATTGATATTAAGGATAAGCATGTCGGACCACCCAAATCAAGAATTGCTTGGACCAAACTAAGCTAGCCAGTTTGGTTTGGTTCTCGATTTTATAAAAATGGAACTGGTGATTGTCGATCTGGTTCCTAGATTTGGGGAGAACTGGATTGGATCGGATTGAAATTTTTTTAAATATATATACCTATTTAAAATATATATATATATATATATATATTTCTTAATTTCTTGAAAATAACAATAAAACTTAAAAATAGTAACAATTCTTGTATTTTTCTTAAGTTTTTAGTTTTTTTGCTAAGTGATCGATTCTATGTCGGATCAAATTGGTCGGTCCAGTCCGATTCTTGGTCCTAGGACCATTCGGTTTGGTTCCTGATCCCAAAAATTAGGAAGTGGTCCTCCCAATTCGGTTCCCAGTTCTTAGGTGGGATTGGACCGAATCGAAAATCGATCACTCCTAATTAATATGCTTCTCTATAAATTATCAAATCGAATCAACTTATGACAAACATTATCTTAGGGATCCGGAAATGTATTGTGATAACTCCAGTAATTGAAAAACTCATTTTCTTTTTAAATGCTTAAATGAATACACCCCAGCATATCCAATTTTTGATCTTGTCACCCACTATTTAAACGGGATAGGCAAGTTTCGGTGTGTGATATTGGAGCTCAATTTATATCTAATAAAGTCACTAATATTTTGGTAATTAATAATTATACATCTTTTAACTAATGGGAGTAACTTTTTCATGTGGTTTGGTGTGATTTCGTTTCTTATGGTAGATAATGATATTAGAATAATATAAATAGATGTTAGTAATTCGCTATTTATGAGTTATCACTAGCTACTTCCATTATTTATCACAAGATAATTTACTAATCATATTATAAATCAAGATTATCCTATATGTAGAGGGAATTGAACTCCATATAAAACGTCAAACTATTACTAGAAAGCTTCATTAAAGTAGCTATGTACTATAAAAATGAATAACAATTGTAGCTTACTAATAAAATAAAAAGAAGAAGATTAATACCATCGAAAACCCAAAATTGGTATACTTTGATTACGAAAAAACTCAAATTAGTAAACTTCTAACAAATTTACCAAAAACTAATTTTTTTGATTATCAAAAATCACAAATTGGTAAATTTGTTATAAATATATCTTTTGTTAAAATGAATTAATTGTAAAAAAAATCATGAAACCAATACAACGGTGATAAACGAAAAATAAAATCCAAATTAGTACATTAGTCAATTATCACATATCATCAAACTCAATAATTTGATAATAAAATTTAAGAAAAACTAAAATTCATTACAAATGTAGCAGTTTTGAGTAAAAAAATTAATTTAAATTAAATTTGTTACATCTATATTAATTTGGCATTTTATGTGATAATAATCCTAAAAAAAAATGTGCGAATTTACATAGTTATCATGATTAATACCGTATCTTGTAAATTTACGGTTCAATCTAAACCAAAATTGGATCTCCCTTACCTAACTTTAAATCAAACTCCATCCAGTACAAAACCCACGATCCAAGATATAATGATCTCCTTTTGAAACGATTCGCTTTTTATCCATTTTATACAAATCTCAATCCGCTTCTGTCCAGATCAGGCACGAATTTTTCTGGCGAGGCTCCATTAAAGTAAAGAACACCAGATGGGATCTACTGTCTACATCACCTGCGCCGATCGTTGTTGCTCCCATCGACTTTCCTTGTAGTTCGCGAGTGGTGCCCCCCCCATCATCATCTTTGGTCAGCTCTGTCCCAGAAAAAGCTCCAGTTTGGAGGGCGCGCAGAGGCTCAAGATCGTCTTTTTGGCTCTGCCCCTGAAGATTTTTTCACTGTGGAATGATTGGAGCCAAAAAGTGGTAAGCTTTTCGAGCCCCATTATGAGGGGAATGTTTTGTTTCTCTTTTCTTGATTATTAAGCAACCAAAAAGGCCGCTCTTTTGGGGTTCCCTGAACAATTCTTGAGGCTCTCGATCTTGATTGCGTTCTATCACGTGCGTGTTTGTTTTCTTCTGAAGCTTCCCTTTTAGTTTCTTTCTTGGTCGAGAGGTCTATGTGGGATTACTGGGTCCATAACGTACTTGTAGCGCATTGGGTTGTATTTGATGGTGGTCACTGCAGAGGAGGGAAAGTAATTCCAACTGAGTCAGAATGATTTTGTATGTTCTGTCAAAATTAAGCTTTCTATTCATGCACTTATAGGTGGGAACTATGGGTTGATGAGTTCACCATTGCCATATTTTCAGGGTAGTTGTGTCTTCTCCCCCTTTGGAACTTCTATCCTCAAATTGATTTTCTGCTGTCTATATTTGATCTGTGCGCCGGATTATATCATGGTGCCACTGTCAATGCGTTGCATCTAAGAAACTAAACTTCCATCTATGCTCATGGGCGCGCATTGTTAACCTACATTAAAGAATCAAGAATTTTGCTTCCATGTTCACATTGTAGATCTGTGTTCTAATAATAAGACTGTCTTCTATTCAGCGACTTTAGTATAACTTAATAATGCAGTGTCCCTACTTAATGATCATGGTAGTGAGCATCTGTAATGCTCCTTTCTCAAACTGTCGGATGAGATAGAAACCCCACATCTGTTCTTCACGATTCAGCATTGAGTGGCTAACATTCGTTCTGGGAACTTCTTCTAAGTATTCTAAGTAAGAGGCCAAGACAGATTAGAGGTGTGCAGCAAGCCTGATCGGCTGAGTGCCAAACAAGCTATGAGTAGTACATGTGTCTTATAAGAACATGAAGCTCTGGCAGTGGCCACGGAAGACATAGGGCAATAGTGCTTACTTTGCAGTGACGTGAGTTTGTGAATTAAGATAGTGACATAATTCAGTGCAGGCAAACGTTCTGAATTTTACCATTCTAGAGTGCAAAAAGAATTACAGCTTAATACATGGGATACATGACAAAGCATACTGTATGAGATCACAATTAACTTATGGAGATCACCGTTTAATATTGCAATTATTAACAGTAATTTCCTTATTTATGACGGGCATGATTTTCTGTTATTTTCTTTATCTTTGTTCGTTTCCATTATCACTCCACTCCCAATTTATTTTCTTCTGCAGGATGTCTATTACTGAATCTATACAACTGGTTGAGGTGAAAAAACGTAAACTTGGTAGAGCAAGAACAAGTGAAATTATAAGACTATTGCATGATTTTTCTCCAGAAATTGAATGTTCATCGGTTCTCTTTGTGTAATGTCTAGTGATAATACTTTTTCCTTCCCCCAGGTTGAGGTTCATATAGTGTGGTAACAAAATATTGCTCTACCACATGGCTTCAGGAAACATTCGTCTATTTGATGTGCGGAAATCATCAAACTACTGTTCAAGGCTTTCTTTAGTTGTGTTTGTTGCTCTTAGTTTATTTGCAATTTGGATTTTCCTGCCATCATCTTCCACATTTCCAGTCGAGAATCCGAACTTACTATATCAAGAGAATGATAGTTTGGGACACAGAGTAAATAATGGAAACTTGGGGAATACTCAGATTCAAAGCCAGGATGTTCCAGATGATGATAAAAGGACAGTTAAAAAGGGTTCAGAAGATGCAGGTGAGCAAACCAAGGTTGATTCTGCTAAGACACTGGAGACTGACCTGGAAGAGGAAATATCAGAAGAGAGCACTCCTGGGAAGACTTCCTCTGAGAAAACTTCTGACAAATCTGATATGACTTCTGAATTTGACAATGAAACTGAGGATATACAGATGAATAACCAACACAAGAGCAATGAGAATAGAGAGAAACCAAATATGGGAATGAGCAATACTGATGGAGGTCAAAAGGATGGAGAGCAAACATTGGCTGATGAAGAATCTGATTTGGATGAAAAGTTCAATAGATCAAAAGGAAAAGATTCTGACACGGATGATGGTGCCGAAAAACTGAACGCTGAAAATAGCTTAGATGACGTTCAGCAGGACAATAAAAAGGTCAACCAGAATAGTGAAAGGGTCCAGCAAGATCAAGACAATAATTCTGAACAACCTGCTGCTAACAATAACCTAGAAATCCAGGAAAGAATTCAGGAATCTAATAATCAGTCAGAAAATTTGACTCAAACAACTGCTTCAGACAGCACTTGGTCAACTCAAGTGGTGGAGTCCCAAAATGAGAAGCTGTCACAACAAGATTCAAAGGAACAAAATGACTACACCTGGAAAGTTTGTAACACCACGGCTGGGCCAGACTACATCCCTTGCCTCGACAATGTGCATGCTGTTAGAAGGCTTCATAGTACAATGCATTTTGAACATCGAGAGAGGCACTGCCCTGAAGATGCTCCTACATGTCTTGTTCCTCTACCTGCAGGATACAGGAAGCCAATTCAATGGCCCAAAAGCAGGGATAAGGTTCTTGCTTGCTTTCCCTTTTTCTTGTTTTGGCCATAACCGTCTTCTTTTCTCAGCTGGGAGGTGTTTTCTCTTGTAATTACTTCCTCAGTGGATAATGCAGATTTGGTTCCGCAATGTTCCACATACTGAGCTTGCTGTAGTCAAAGGACATCAGAATTGGGTTAAAGTTACTGGTGAATATCTTACATTTCCCGGTGGTGGAACTCAATTTATTGAGGGTGCTCTCCACTATATTGATATGATTCAAAATGTGAGCTTCTGCACCCTGTCAATTGCCTTTTGCTTATGGCTAAAGTTATTAGATCTGTCCAATATTCACATAACTCGAACAAGAAGCTTTCTGTTTTGTTATGATTGGTGTATAAAATGATCCTAGCACACGGTCACTCTACTTTTAATAATTTGACCAAATGCAGTGGACTTTCTTCCGCTTTTGATGAAATACTGCTTCACAGGAACGATTGGCAAGCATGCCAACTGATTTTGACATGGACTAGGGCACTCAAATTATCTTTTTAGTATCTTATTCCATGATCTACTTCTTTGAACTTTGGATGCATCCCTTCATCTCTCTCTCTCTCTCTCACATGCGCACACGCACATGTTTTTCTGTGGCATGTGCAAGCGTGTAAATGTCTGTATTAACGAAAACAGCTGAGCACATTGACAAATGCATGTATGACTTCTACCTAACCACGTGATGTACATTGACAGATAGATTATATCCAGACTGTAATTTAAAGGTTTGGAGGAAACATCTTACATGGCAAATAATAGTGAGGGATACTAAACAAATGGTTGATATAGAATTGTGTATGATTTGCTTTTATATATATTTATTAGACAAGATGGTCAGCTTCTGAACGATTGGGCTTGAAATAAGGGGATAAATTACTTAAACAGAATATCGCAATCAATAACCCATTTTGCAGGTGAATGCAAGCCATAACATCAAATATTTGCACATAGTATTATCTCATTTATGTCACTGGATGATGCTTTAGTTGTCTCAGATCTTGATTTTTTGCTCTCACTAGCAATTTCCTTCCACTAGAGAAGCCTAGACTTTGTAATAAATTTCTATGCATTGTTATCTGGCCTATATTATTCATGGACTACTTTTCAAATGTGAAGGCAAATCCTGCTATTGCATGGGGGAAGAGAAGCCGGGTGATATTAGATGTCGGATGTGGTGTAGCCAGTTTCGGAGGTTATTTATTTGAAAGGGATGTTCTTACAATGTCTTTTGCTCCCAAAGATGTGCATGAAGCTCAAGTTCAATTTGCACTTGAACGTGGTATTCCAGCCATACTTGGGGTTATGGGAACCAAGAGGCTACCGTTTCCCGGTGGTGTTTTTGATGTTATCCACTGTGCCCGCTGTAGAGTCCCTTGGCATATTGAAGGTCATGATCAGAAATGTTGAAATTCCTCTCCTTTCTCTTATAAAAATTCTGATTCCATTTCAATGTGCATTTCAGGTGGCAAACTTCTCTTGGAGCTCAACCGTGTCCTACGACCAGGTGGTTACTTTCTTTGGTCTGCTACTCCAATTTATCGAAGGGACCAAGAAGACGTTGGCATTTGGAAAGGTTGAATATCCTTATTGTGGTGATTATCTAATTGGGATTGTATCTGTGAACTTCATCTTGAATTTCTTATTGTTTCTTTCTCTGGTGATTGCTTGCAGAAATGTCCAAACTGACTATGGCTATGTGCTGGGATCTTGTCATGATTAAAAAGGACAAACTGAATAAAGTCGCCATTGCAATGTACAGGAAACCAACATCTAATGAGTGCTATGAAAAGAGACCACAAAATGAGCCTCCACTCTGTGATAATTTCGATGATCCTAACTCAGCTTGGTACATTCTTTTTCATCTTCAGATTGGATTTGTTGCTAAGAAATACTGCACCTGTTGATTTTTTTTTTTTTTTTTTTTTTTTTTTGGGGGGGGGGGGGGGGAGGTTACAAGCTCTGTAGTGCATCTTCTAGATCATGTATTTAAAAACAGTAAAAATTTAGCTCATCAATAGAAACAAAGTCACAAAGAGATAAACACATTACTGCCATAGGGAAGTCAGAGGAGGGTTGCTATGTAGTTCACCACCAATGGCTTCATTTGATGGGCCATGTGATAAAACTTAGTAATTTGATTTGCACAAGCAAGTACCTCATGTCTCTTGTATGATGATTGTTAGATTATCAGTAGAATGATCCATAGATTATCTCAACGGGATTTCTTTCCATCTTTCTTGTTTGTGAGTCTCTTTTCTCGACAATTGTTTTGTAATTACTTGGGTTCAGCAAGTCATTCAACTGGTTACCTCCAAGAAAATGCATATTGAGGACATCCAAGTTTTAGAGAGCAGGGGTTTAGGCGATTAAGGGCATCACCAGAAAATAAGTCACCTTTATATTCTGATTCTGAAGAAGTGGTCTTCATGTGTGAGCAAAAGTACTTAGGCATAGAACGGTCTCCTATGGCCTCAAAGGTGTTTTTTTGCTACCAAATGTTAGGTTAACTGCCTCGTACATTGACAATCCTAATTTGAATGACTCTAGGAATGTGACGCTGCAAGCCTGCATGCATAAAGTTCCTGTGGACATGTCAAAGCGTGGGTCCAATTGGCCTGAGAAATGGCCAAAACGTTTAGAAAAACCACCATACTGGCTGAATGAACTCGGAGTATTTGGCAAACCAGGCCAAGAAGATTTTACTGCTGACCATGAGCACTGGAAAGATATTGTCTCCCGAACATATATGAATGGCATTGGTGTCAGTTGGTCTTCCATCAGGAATATCATGGATATGAGAGCTGTATATGGAGGGTAAGCTACTCCTTTTGCTTTGGCCCTGATATATAAAAGGAGTTTGCTGTTTCCATTTGATATGTCCCTTCTGCACATTCATCATGACTTTTAAAGAGCATCCACTTTCTATTGATTTCTGTTCTTATGGAAAGGCCTCTGAATGCACAATCTTTTCCTTCATTTTGGTGTTACATGGATATTTGCATCATATGTTTGCGTTCTTGAGTCAATCTTTCTTTGGTTCTACTTGTAGGTTTGCTGCTGCCCTCAAAGACTTGAAAGTTTGGGTGATGAATGTAATCCCGATTGAATCTCCTGACACACTTCCTATAATATATGAACGCGGTTTATTTGGCATGCACCATGATTGGTGTGAATCATTTAACACCTACCCAAGATCTTATGATCTTCTCCATGCAGATAATCTCTTCTCCAGTCTCAAAAAGAGGTTTTTTTCCTTTCATTATTGAGTCATTCCATTACTTCATCCTGATGGAGGAAGAGACTCCTTAATATGCTGCTGCTTTTCTTGTGACAGGTGCAATTTGATGCCAGTTTTTGCAGAAGTTGATCGGATTCTGAGGCCAGAAGGAATTCTCATTGTCAGGGATAATGCGGCAACTATAGCTGAGATTGAGAGTATTGCTAAATCTCTGCAATGGGATGTCAGATTCATAGACTTGAAAGACAATGAGGGGTTGCTCTCTGTTCAGAAGACATTTTGGCGTCCTTTAGACGGGGAAACAATTACTTCAGCAATTGCCTAAACACACTATTGGTGTCAGTTTTTTCAGAAGTTAGCAGCCATTTTGCTGGCATAGGCTCACAAGGTATCCTTATTTTCCTCCGGAATTTTTTCCCCCTTGTTCAGGAAGTTGTTTCTGATTTGAAATGCATTGTGATACTTTTTTTAGGATGCGCAATAGGATAATTTTTCTCTGTTATTGGAGCATCTTTCCATTGACTTATGTGGTATAATTTGTGTTTGACTCATTTTCTTCAGAAAAATTGGTCATTGCATAAACATTAATTCTATGAGTCTGACGAGACAATCATCAATTTTTCCAGCTTCCCTTCCAGCCTCTATAACATGTTCAAACCATACAATTCTATTCTCATTGCAACACCAAGCCAATCTTTTGTCTTGGACTTGATATATTTTAAATGGATGAATTAAGGCATTTGTATGTGATCAAGTGTGCAAGGCTCTCTGTCCTACTGTCAAACTGTCCTTGTTAGGTTTTAGCGACTGTTCTTTAGTACTCCTCAGCTTTTGGTGGACTATCTGTGTTCACATGATGTGAGCATGCTTCTGGAAAAGTGAGAGGTGAGCAGTTTTTTAAAACACTTCCGATTAGATTGAATTATTCTAAACTTTATCCGATGCAAATGGACAATGCAAAGTCTCATTTGGATCTCTGAATTCAGGCTTGTTTATTTGTTCATTGTGTTATTATCACAAGCAAGTTTAATGCAAGACTGAAGGATATAGGATGAAGAATTAGTATATATATTACTCTGGTTCATAGTCTGACATGCTTACTTGACTTCATAGTATGGCAGTGGCGTCTCCTCTGCTTCTCCTTCTCAATATCGTCATCCTCATGAGAACCTTTTGAGTGATTGTTGGAACCAGGTTTGGTTACTTATGTGCTTCAGAATCTGAAGTCTAATTCTGCTTCTCTGTTGTGTGCAGCAGATATACTAAACATTACATGCTGAATTTGGATACTATGAGAGCCAAGCAAGGTGTTTTGGTGACTTGAGCATGTACAAGAGCACCAGTAGCATGTCACCAGGCTGTTGCTGCTCTATGTAAATGCTCAATCTTGAGGTTTAGGCGATCGTGGTAATTTCTCCGCAGGTGGCACCTGTAAATGAGATTTTAGGACTGCCATTTCACAAGATGGACCACATCTTGCATGCGAAATTCATGTCTGGACACTATTGTTGGTGTTGTAAGAATTGGTAAGAAATGCATGGTTCTGTCAGCCCTTTCAGGAGAGATTTGAGATGTCATGGTAGGGATGGGGGCTAGCATTTTGACATTGACAGGCTTTCAGTATATAACAGATACCTTGGTTTTCGTTGTCCATTGCTGATTTTCATCATCTTTTTATTTTTCGTTCTTTCTGACACGTCCGACCGTGTGGGATAAACAGAATGGCGCAATCGTAAATGGGTTCACCCTGTTTCTGCGATGGAAAATGGGGCGTTCTTCCGTGATCTGATTAGCCATATGAGTATAATGCACCCTCTTTAGGCAAAAGTAATGTCAACTCAGTCATGTTAGTAAGTCGGATCACATGTAAATTATCTCAGTTTCTAACGTTAATTTTCTTTTCACGTTGAAGTAACGGCTTTCCAAAAATTTCCGTTCTTGCGAACTATTTTGGGAAGGTGATTTGTTATTTATTTATTCTTGGTTTAAGCACACTTTAGGTTCCCTAATTAATGTTGTTGGTGCAATTTTTCAGATCATTTTTATAATCGAGTCTGTTTTTGATAATGGCTATCGACTTAACACCTAAAAAATCGATGACTAGACATTAATGGAACAGCCAAAATTCATAGAATTCGAAAAAGAGCTTGTTTCCCGTGCGAGCTCACTCGTGACTTGCCAAACCTTGCTCGGGCTGAGCTAGGTCGACAGGGTCATACCTAAAATACAGTACAATAAAGAAGTTGATATTTATGACCCAAATGGAACTATAGAAACATAGCCAGAATGGGAAATCAACGTAAATGTTCATTCCACTTGCCCAACTCAACCTCACTGTGGATGACGTCGTTGCTGCAAGAATTGGAGCTCAGGAGAATTAAGGAAGAACAATGTAAATGTTCACATTGGCTAAATTTTATTCATTGTGTCATCCAGTGGCCATCTTAGTTGGATTTGATCAGAATTGGTGTCTAAGGAACTTGATTGAAAATTTTGTGAAAGTAAAAGGATTTAATCAGATAAATTAATAGTGCATTGATTTGATTAGAAAAAAGCATGAGAGTACATAAGCAAAGGATAGAATCATTCCCTAGAGAGCTAGCACTAATCCAATGGAAATTGGCTTGGGCATTAGGAGATATTCAACTCCAGAAAAATGAACGTCACGTGTTCAACTTAGTAACAGTTGGAGGGCAAAACCACCTAAACATGCCAAAAGCCTAAATTTAACGAGTTCGTGAGGCTTAGAGAGTGTGGCATAAACTTTTATGTAAGGACGTATTTGGTAACACTTACGTTTTGGGAAACAATTTTTGAACATAAATAGTTTTTCTTTTTTGTTTCTGTTCTAGAGGATAATTTATGAGTATAAGAACTTATCTCGGTAATTGCAAAAAATTTCTACTCTAAGAAAGAAATGTGTTTGGTAAACTTGTACAATTTTTTTTTTTGTTTTTTAATTTTTATAATATTTTTTATTTTTTTTCCTTCTCTCCTTTGTGGCCACCGGCGACCTGCTGGGCGAGGTTCCGTGAGCTTGCCGAACCCTTGCTAGGCCAACGGTGAGGCTTGACCTCGCCCAGACGGCGTGAGGCTGAGCCTCGCACCAACGGCCTCGCCTTGGCTAGCAACGCTCGGCCTCGTCGGGGGCTAGCGACGCTCTGGTGAGGTCGTCGGCCCTCAACGGCCGGTCACCGACCAATGGCCAACCAAAGGAAGAAGAAGGAAAGAAGAAAAATGAGAAAAAAGAAGAAGTGTTTCTCAGAATTGTTCCGGAAATAAGAAATAAGTTTTTTTTTATACTTTTTGTTTCTGCTCCAAATTTGTCCATGAGAATAAAAAAATAGATATTTTATTCTTGAGAACAAAAGTGTAAACATACGTGTTTCTATTCTTTTTTTATTTCCCGAAATAAAAGAATAAAAATTTGTGTTTTAGGGAACAAAAATAGAAATAAACAAACAGGCCCTACTTGGCCAACTATAACCATGCCCTTGCCCTAATAATGATGTATTTATTAAAGTTTAATATTTAGAAACTAGTAGCGTTAAGTACAAAACATCTATTTTAAATTTTTAGGGATGGGTGCAAACAATTCTTAAACTCGTAACAAAAGTACAATCAAACATTAAGATTTATATAAAAGGTGCAATAAAAATTATTAGTGATGGAAAGAAAAAGAAGACATTTGTTTTAGAATTCCTTTTCATTTTATCAAATTGAAAAGTTATGTATCAATATTGCAACAAAACCGTAATTAAAATACGGAAAAAAAAAATCAGCCTAAGAAAATATTTATTACAAAGAGTAAAGTTAATAAAAATACAAGAGAATCATGATTCTAATCATATAAGCATGAACCACATGTTCTGACAATACTTTAGAGGTTCACCTTATGCTGCAAAAGGTTTTTGGAAAAATAAGATCAATCACCAAATTGATCTTCAGGCATGGAAGATATTAAATTAACCACAACATGAAAAGAAAATAAAAATAAAAATGTAAGCTTTGCCTTTGCGCTCGATCTACGCTTAACGTCGTCTATTCAAATCATGGGGAAGTCCAATTCGACCGACAAGGAGAAATCATCGGCCAGAAACCATTGTTTTCACACTGCTTTTGCAAGACATCAGACATCACTCTGTCCACTTCAGGACCCGAACCGGAAGGAAGGTTTCGTCCAGCTGCATCGATGGTCGTGCGGAGACGAGATCTGGGTCGACGTCCTCCGCATTTCTAGGAGCGGGGACCACGGACGCGCTCATTGGCCCAGCTCGGTCCTCGGGGAAGCTCCCGTTTCGCCCCCCGGTGACGTCCGTATCTGAGGATCCGCCGGCGTAAAAAACCATCGGAGGCCGAGAGGCGGTACGCTTTTTCGCTACCCATCTGCGAAACGTTGCTGATCTCTCTCTTCCTTCGTGATGGGTCCACCAATGGCCGCTCCTTTTCTCGGTTCTGTTGAAGAAACTTTTGTGACGCTTGAATCTCGACTGGGGTGATCTGCAAATCTTTCTTTTTTTGGTTGCCCGTTGGTTTTCTCCACAAAGCCTGTCTATATTAGTAGTTTCTTGGTGAGGGTCTAGGTGGGATCGATGTGGTTCCTGGGTTTCTGACGTACTTGTTATGCTTTTGGCTTGTATCTGATACTCGCGCGGCAACACTGTCTTGGTTCTTTTGGAGCTGTTGTTTCTGCCCTCAATGTGGGGTTTTCTGCTGGCTGAATTTAGAATTTGTCCCATTTTTTTATTCCATTTTGGTGCTGCTATCATCTTATTAAACAATAAAAAATTTAGACTTTGCGGGACCAGGAATATTTAGACTTTGATACATAATAAATTGTCCATCATTTTTTTATAGACAAACGAACGAGGTCATTGTATGCATGTATGCAACAAGACTGGACTGTCATCTATGCTCATCAGAGCAAATCAATAACCTCAATCTATGTATGACAACTCAGCCATTTGATTCTGTATTTGCCTTCTAGATTTGCATACGTGTAATCAATTTCTACCTTTTGAGTGACTTTAATCTTATCTTTGTTGATCTTTTAGAAAAAAATGAGACGTAAGATCTGTTTTTACCAATTTAGTATTGAGCAAGATGCACCCTGTAAACTATGGCTATACCTGATCAATCGAGTGCCAAACAAGCTATGATTATTGCACTAAGTATGCCGTGTTGGTGTAGGAAACTCCAGCAGTGGAGCGTCCAGTGACATATGCCAATATCACTTAGCTGAGAGGTCCATTTTGTGAATTAAAGCATTGACATAACTCATACTGGAGCAAACATTTTGCAGAATATGCATTGTAGAGTGCAAAAAAAACTATTAACTAGACAGGGACAGAAAATAGGCAAACAAAGGCATAAAGCAGAATCTATAACCTGTCAGAGATCCAACCTACTTTATGCAAGCAATTTTGGCTGGTAGCACAATTATCTTTTACTTTTTGCATTGATTTCCATTTTGCTTCAGTCCAGAACCATTTTCTTCTGCAGCATGTCCATTAGTGAATATATAAAACTTTCATGTGATTCGCTAGAAATTGAATATTCATTGGCATCCTTTGTGTAATCTCTAGTGATTGGACTTTCTTCTCTCACAGATAGAGGTGCTTATAGCTCAGAAAAATATTTACAGCACTAGCACATGGCTTCAGGAAATTGGTCTCTATTCGATGTGAGGAAATCATCAAATCACTGTTCGAGGCTTGCTGTAGTTGTGTTTGTTGCTTTTAGTTTATCTGCAATTTGGATATTCCTTCCATCTTCGTCTATGTTCCCGGTTCAGAACCCTGACTTGCTACATCAAGAGAATAATAATTTGGGACAAAAAGTAACCGATGGAAGCTCGGGAAATTCTCAGATTCAAAGCCAGGATGTTGTAAACAATGACAAAAGATCAGTTGAAACAGAGTCGGGGAACACAGTTCAGCCAACCAAGGCTGATTCTGCTAATAGAGCGGGGACTAACCAGGAAGAGAAAATACCAGAGGAGAGCTCTAATATGAAGACTTCCTCAGAAAACAAACCTGAAAAATCTGACATTGAGTCTAAATTTGAGGATGAAACGGAGGATATACAGAAAAGTAACCATCACAAGGGCGTTGAGACTGGAGAGAAACCAAATATGGAGATGAGAAATACAGATGGAGTTCAAAATGATGGAGAGCAAACTATGGCTAGTGAAGGATCTGATTCTGATGAAAAGTTGAATATGTCAAAAGGAAATGATTCTGACATGGATGATAGCACCAAAAGACTGAATGCTCAGGATAGCTTAGATGAGGTCAAGCAGGAAGAAAAAGAGGTCAATCAGAATAGTCAGAGGGTTCAGGAAGATCAAGACAAGAATAATGGACCACATGTTGCTGACAATAATAACCTAGAAACTCAGGAAATGCTTCAGGAGTCTAAGGAACAGAATGACTATGTCTGGAGAGTTTGTAATACCACGGCTGGGCCAGACTACATTCCTTGCCTTGACAATGTGTATGCTGTCAGAAGGCTTCCTACTACAATGCATTATGAACATCGAGAGAGGCACTGCCCTGATAATGCTCCTATCTGTCTTGTTCCTCTACCAGCAGGATACAGAAAACCAATTCAATGGCCTATAAGCAGGGATAAGGTTCTTTTATTCCATGCATTCTTTTTCCTTTTTTTCATTAACCCCCTTTTCTTGTAGTTCTTTGGTAATTATAGTCTGTGGTTGATGCAGATATGGTTTTATAATGTGCCACATACCGACCTTGCTAGGGTCAAGGGAGGTCAAAACTGGGTCAAAGTTGCTGGTGAATATCTCATATTCCCTGGAGGTGGAACCCAGTTTGTTCATGGTGCTATCCCCTATATCAATCGGATTGAAGATGTGAGCTTTTACACCATCTCAATTGGCTTTCTCTTACCCTAATTGTTTACCGCACTTATATCTGCTGAGCAAGGACATGAAGCTTTCCTGTTCATGAAATAATTCTGATGTTTGACTAAGCCAAATAATCTATTCTTTTTTGGTTTGTAGTTTATGTAAATGCGTGTCTTGATGAGAATAGTGAGGCACAATACCTATATAGTATGGAACTTCTACCTGATCAAGTGGTGGTATTATGACACATGATATCCAAAGGACTGTGCTTTAGAAGTTGGAAAAATAGGAAGGGGAGGAGACGCTAAATGGGCCAACTGACATGAAATCATAGGTGTTTCATTTTCACCCTAAGTCACTGGACATAATGGTTAGCTTCTGTACCTGTGGATTCCAATTACTCCATATGATGAGAAGTGTGGCTTGAAATGGCATATTTTGTGGGTGAGAGTAAATGAAGTGCCAAATATGTGGATGTGGGTAGGTCATGTATTGGAAGGATTATTTCACTGTTGTTTAGTTCAAATGGACCATAGAGGTTTTCATCAAATACAAATTGCATGATTGTTGAAGTGCCTCCTGCATTCTCTAATTCCTATGATATTTTTTAATGAAGGCGTCACTTTTGCTAGCACTTTTAACTATTTTTTTGTGATGTGTATAATAACCTACTGTATAAGGTCAGTTATTCCCCATTGCTTATTGGATCATTAAAGTTCACATTCTTGATGGCTATATTTTACTGTCTCAAATCCGGGTTATTTGCACCCATTAATGCTTTCTCTTCTAGTAGAGAAGCCTGGACCTTTTAATAAAATTCAATCTGTTATAATCCAAGATATTTTGTTCATGGACTTCTTGTCTTCATTTGCTTGTAGGCAAAACCTGCTATTGCATGGGGGAAGAGAACCCGAGTGATATTAGATGTTGGATGTGGTGTTGGCAGTTTTGGAGGTTATTTATTTGAAAGAGATGTTCTTACCATGTCGTTTGCTCCCAAAGATGAGCATGAAGCTCAAGTTCAGTTCGCACTTGAACGGGGTATTCCGGCCATGCTAGCAGTCATGGGCACCAAAAGGCTACCATTTCCTAGTGGTGTTTTTGATGCTATTCACTGTGCTCGCTGTAGAGTCCCTTGGCACATTGAAGGTCATTTATATCTGCGCCTGTTGACATTCTTCTCCTGCTCTCGCGTGAAATCTGAATTTGGTCTCAATGTATGTTTCAGGGGGCAAACTTCTCTTGGAGCTTAACCGCCTCTTACGGCCAGGTGGTTACTTTGTTTGGTCTGCTACTCCAATTTATCGAAAGGGTCTAGAAGATGTTAGCATTTGGAAAGGTTGATGTGGTGTACATTTAATTGAGATGGTATACTTAGAACTTCATCTTAGATTGCTCATTGTTTCTCTCTGACAATTGCAATGCAGAAATGTCCAAACTGACTACGGCTATGTGCTGGAACTTCACGTTGATTAAAAGGAAGGACAAACTGAACAAAGTGTCCATTGCACTGTACAGGAAACCAACATCTAATGAGTGCATTGAGAGTAGAACCAAAAATGAACCTCCACTCTGCAATGACTTGGATGATGCAAACTTAGCTTGGTACATTTTTCGTAATCTTAAGATTTGGTTTGTTGCTAAATATTACCATACCAATTGGTTCTTTGCATGCTGGCTGTGGAGTGTATCTGCTTGTAATGTACTTATTAGAAATTAAAAAGTTAACAGATCAAACTTAAGCAAAGTAAGAACAACCTAAACTAATTCCAGAGGGCAATGAAAGGACAGTTGCTACCTATCTTACAAACAATGGCTTCATTCCACTGACTGCAAAATTATCTTATGTCACACTTCATGATTTTTAGATACAACATAAACAATCATTCATGTATATGACTGTGTGTGTGGGTGTGTTTCTACTCCATCTAAACTCGAGGGGCTTCTTTCTAGCTTTCTCCAATGACAATTTGTGACAAATAAAGGCAACTCCTGGTTTTGCAATGCCTTATCATCATTTAGTCATTCAAATAGCTTCTAAGAAAAATGCATATTGAGGAAGGGAAATTATAGAAAGCAGAATATCACTCCACATTTATGCATATTGAGGAATGGAAATTATAGAAAGCAGAATATCACTCCACATTTGGTTACCATTATGCAGTGATTCTAGAGAAGTGCTCTTCATCTGCAAGCAAAACTACTTTTCCAGAGAAGCATCTCAAACAGTCAAATCTAGTGGTGATATCGCATTTTGCTGACGTGGTATCACTCAGCAAATCACATCCCCCATTTTGCTTGCATGATAACTGCCAATTTTTCAAATTTTGAAATTTGGAAGGGTTTGGATGGCTGGGTGGTCCCACAAGACATATGGTTCACCATTTTTTCTCATATGGCCTTAAGGGTGTAAATCTACTACAGAATATTAGTTTAATTATCTCTTATATTCATATTCCTATTTTGAATGACTCTAGGAATGTGACACTGCAAGCCTGCATGCATAAGGTGCCTACAGACATGTCGGAACGTGGGTCTCAATGGCCTGAGAACTGGCCACTTCGTTTGGGAAAGCCACCTTACTGGCTGAAAAATGTCGCGGCAAATGGCAAGATGACCCAAGGAGATTTTACTGCTGACTATGAGCACTGGAAAAATATTATCTCCCAAACATATTTAAATGGGATAGGTGTCAGCTGGTCTTCTATTAGGAATGTCATGGACATGAGAGCTGTCTATGGAGGGTAAGCTACTTCTTTTGCTTGTGCTAGGATTGGGATAGGAATTTGCTATTTCCCATTTGATATGTCCCTTCCTCACTTGATTTCTATTGTTTTGGTTGAACTTGCAAGAGAAAAGGTAGTAATTATGCCTTCTGTTAACACACACACACACACACACACACATATATCATCATTTGGCATCAATAGGATTAGTTTAGTAACTAGACTAATATTATGTGCTCACCACCCTTTCATATGAATGTTCCTTTGCCTGCAGAAAATTCTCAGACTAGAAAATTGTTTCTCATGCTGGTATTATTTGATTGTAAGTACATATATATATGTACACATAATTTTGCATTCTTATGTCAATATTTCCTTGTTTTGACATGTAGGTTTGCTGCTGCGCTTAAGGACTTAAAAGTGTGGGTAATGAATGTAATCCCGATTGACTCTCCTGACACACTTCCTATAATCTATGAGCGTGGTTTAATTGGAATATACCATGATTGGTGTGAATCATTCAACACCTACCCAAGATCATATGATCTCCTCCATGCAGATAATCTCTTTGCCACTCTCAAGAAGAGGTTTTTCCTGCTCCACTCATCTCTTGAGTCATCCCATTGCTGAATCCTTCAGGAGGAAAAGATCTCTCATTATGCTGATGTTTTTCTTGTCACAGGTGCAAGTTGGTGCCAGTTCTTGCTGAAGTTGATCGGATCTTGAGGCCAGAAGGAATTCTAATTGTTAGGGATGATATGGAGATTATATCTGAGATTGAGAGTGTGGCTAAATCTCTGCAATGGGAGGTCAGATTCACACACTCAGAGGACAACACGGGGTTGCTTTGTGTTCAGAAGACATTTTGGCGCCCTGTTGATGTGGAAACAATTGCTTCAGCCATTGCTTAAGCATACAATTCACTTATGTCGTTCTCAGAAGTTGGCTCATGTTGCTGGAATTAGTTTACAAGGTACCCTTTATTTTCCTTGAGCATATGTTTTCTTTGTAAATCAGGAAGTCATTGCTGAACTGAATGCTCATGATGCAATGCTATTCAGAACAGGCAATGCTATGATTAACCTCAGTCATTTTAGCATCTTCTCGTTGACTCATCCATACAGAGCTTAGTTGTCCGATTCATTTCTTTCTGAATATTTTCATCTTTGCATACATTAAGTTAATTTAGAAGAGGCAATGCGTTATTTTTTGTCTCCTCCTCTATAATATTTTTAGGCCATGTGTACCTGTTCTTACCACAGCACCAATCATTTTCTTCTTGAACTTGTACATTTTTTATGGCCACATTAAGGTATTGTTACGTGACTGAGTATGCAAGGCTCTCTCTCCTGTCCTTGTTAGGTTTTAGCTACGATTCTTATTTGGACTCTTCAGTTTTTTCGGTGGATTACATGCATTGATCATTATTTGAGCATGCTCTCAGGAAAAGGGAAACTGGAGAAGTTTTTCATCTCACATGTTGGACTAAAGGGCATTACTCTTAACTTTTATTGCATGCAATTGGATAATTCAACAATGTCAATTAGATCTCTGAACTTAGGCATGTTGTTTATCATTTTGTATGATCACAGTCAACTTAAAGCCAAACTTTAAGGATAAATAGTTACAATGAGTATTCAATGTGTTACTCTAGTATATAATCTCATATGCTTTCTTAACTCCGTTTTATGGCCCCCTCCCCTTCTCCTTCTCCAGCACCATCCAATCATCAGCATGTAAGCCTTGTGAATGACAGTTCAAACCATGTGAGGTTATTATGGGTTTTGTATTATGAAGTCTACTGTTGCTGTCAAATATGTGCCAGCAGATTTACCATCATACATTGAACATGGATCAAATGAGAGCAAACTAGCTGATTTGAAGACAGGCACACACAAGAGCACCATTAGTATTCCATCAATCTGTTGCTGCTCCATTTGATTGCTCAAGTTCGAGTTTTGGGTATGTAATGTAATAATTTCTCACCAAATGGGACTTCCATTTCACCAGATGGAGCTCATTTTGCATGTAAAATACATCTTGTTAGATTTTTGTAAATGTCCTTTTTTGCGTTTATTCAGCACCTATTCGACATAGACAACTTTCATAAATTCAAACTTATTTATACAAAGTAACAGATTGAGTAGATAAATCCAAGGTTCATGCTGCAAAATGCAATATTCCAGTACAAGTAAGACTGTAATTGTTCTATACATGATATGAACTTATGCAGGATGACCGATTTCTGCATATGTTTGGCTTTCTCGACTTGGACATTTTGTTACCTTTAACGACCATGAGCAACAATATCAAGTGTTTGATTTTGTCAACCAACTCAGAACCCCTTTACTTTTGGATGACAATCTTGTATTTTTTGCCCTTCATGTCATTGTTCTTGCTTTTTAGATATATTATAAATACACAGACCTGGATAAATCTTATTGAGGATTATATACAGCATTGCTCAAGCCACACAGTCTAGGTTCTGTCTTCCTCCAGATCTTCCTACTTATGTCAGCAGGGACACCAGAGAAAATATGTGAAACCCCTTGGGGATCCAAATCTTGGAAATATATGGGCGTTCCTATTCTTGACTTGTGGTTTCTAAATACTTTGTGCAGAGGCACTGCAACAAGTCCATAATACGCTTTCAAGGAGGAAGGCGGACTGCTTTTGTTGTTGGGGCCTTGCAACACTTTTTCAAATCTGTTTCTACTAGTGTTCCTGTTTCTGTAATACATAAGACTTTTGTCCCCGATTGTATTTGATGCGAAATCGATCATAGTAGAAGTTCTTTTTGGGTGTTTTCATGAGATTGTAAGGGTTAGTGGGACACTATTGGTTCGAAAGGATGCATTATGGTTTAAGACCTTCACAGTGCACTTGTCCAGGATATCGCCTTGATTCCTAAACTGTATGGTTTTGGAGTGATGAACGAAATTTGATCTTAACACAACAGTCAAGGAATGCATCCTCCTAATCAATCTTTAAATGTCTTTTCTCTGTTAAACTACCTCTATAATGATATCATATGAAGTATCCAGCTTTCCTTGTTCTCTGCTGTATCAGTGGCAATAAAAAAGTAAAGTAAGATGTTTTTTTTTTTCTCTGGCTAAATTGATGTTGCTATGGGTATGATGTCTTTCCAACTCGTCTTATTTCATTTGGCTAGCAACTTGAGCTTGGGTAATTCATGGCTTTAAGCAACATTGCTTGGTGTCCTTTTTTTGTGATAAAAGAAGTCAGTTGCACATGCCTTGAGGCATTGCGCTTTTGTTCATAAGCTATGGTTAGTTCATTTGCACAATTATTTGGGGCTTTCTTTTCAAGTTAACCTTGCACTTGATTTAAAATTGCTCATCTATGGTGTTGTCCGAGTCTGAATATTGCTTAGAGTAGTTTGTTTGCTGAGGGGTCTTGGTTCTTGTGGAAAAACGGAAACTCTGTTTTTTTCTCATTGAAAAGAACATCAAACAATGGGCTTGCAAACTCAAATTGGTAAGTGCTCAGAACAGATTTTTGTTTCTTCCCCTTTCAACGCAACATTGGATAACTTGAACTTGATGGTTTGGTGTGGAAAGGGCATATCCTTGTGAGGAATGGGTCATGTTTATATCATTTAGAGTTCTTTCCACAGCATTCACAGAGCTATAACCAAATTATTCAGGGAGACTTGGTCGGCAACTGGGTGCCGAGCTTCTCTATTCCACTTGTGTGGTGTTTGATGTCGTTGGAGAGTTTGGTCGCAGTTAAAGGAGGATCCTCATTAGCCAAGACTCCGAACTTCATTAGGTTGATAGGTGAATTTGATGCTGCTGTTATTAGCCATCAAGTGGACTGTCTGAGTAAGTTTCACCTACTGTAGCCACTTCAACCAGGACAAGCGAGGTACTATCCATCGCAATTGTTTTCACGTTCTAGCATACTTATCAAGAACCAAAATTCCACGTTGATGAATTTGTACTCTCTAGTTAGCTAGTGTAGTTGCCCCTGATCTAATGACCAATGTAAATGAACAACAAAGCCCAATTTAATCTCATTGCGAGAATTGACCTCATAGCATGACAATAACGACACCATGATAGTCTATCGGGCTCTGATTCGACATCAACAATGGTGGAAGGGAGAGGAACGGAAAGCCATGTGCTTCTCAAGTTTCAAATTTCAAATTCTCACAATGTGGAAAGATTATCATAACCTGACTTGCGGATAAAGTTGACACAGGCCTGACCCTCCACGGTATAGCAAAGCAACAAGAGCAAGAATCATCTGAATGGCCTTTCTTCTAGAGAACACTTGATCAATGAATCTCTTAATTCCAAGATCCATTTTTCCCTTATTAGCAAAGGCCTCCATTATTCATCTATCAACTTCACAATATTTCCTCTTGAGATTCTATGTTGTGATAAAAAACATATTCACGGCGATAGTTATTAGTTGTTATTTTTTTTTTAAAGTCAAACCTAACTAAAATGAAAGTCCAGGAAAGGTTAAATATTTTTGGACTCGGGGCTCAATGTCGAGCTTGTACCTTCCGGTCCATTCATTTGATTGGTCAATCGGAAGCAAGATGAGCTAGGCATTATAGTTTATCAGCCGTAACACGTGGTTTATGTTTCAGATGCATGTAGGTTGAGAGCAATCTTAATTTTTTAAAAATGTTTTGCTGAATAGTAGAGGAGAAAAGTTTATAATAATGGGGCATGTTGCACAAAGTAGCGAAAGGTGGACCATGGACCGCACTATTCCACTTCCAACTCCTCACTGTCCCCGGCAAGCCAGCACCACGACATTCTTTTCTTTGCTTGAAGTAACCAAAATGCTCCCCTCCTCTAATTTGTGGACACCTGTTCCGCTGAGAATGAGTAGATTATTGTAATTTTCAAGAACGACAAGAGTTTTGTCTTTGATAATGGAAATGATGTCCGGTTTTCCCCAAGTTGGTACAAGAAAATCCATGGCTACAATTGTAACTCATTGCATTTTAACATATAGAAATCTGTCTTCTGAAAAGTGGGGGACAAAGCAGTGTAGATGCCGCTTTAGGACCCAGTTTTAAGTACTCTTACCGGTAAAGCTGGTCTGGAGCTCCTCGTGCGTGTTATCATGATTGAGGAATGAAATCATGGATGGATAGTCTAGGGGGATTAGGTTTGGCAGGACAAGAACCATAGGGCTTAGACTGTCGGAATCATAGATTAACAACAGATGCAATGCATTCTCATGCTGAGTTCAGCCTCTTCATATGCACACATAATGTTCTTGAAACATTGGTGTCATTGTATATTGCATTTGGCGACTGATTTATAGTTAACCCACCAATAGAAATGAAAAAGACACACCGAATAACCTTATTAAGAGAGTGTGTAATATGTAATGCTTATATCATGTGTAACTATGTGTAATACTAATGTGATATCTCCAAACTAGTTAATCATAGTCATTTTTGAGGCTACGCAATTATCATCGTCAAACTTGTGTAAAAAAAAAAAAAAGTAAAAAGAAAAGAAAACTTAAGAATGGTTGGTGATTTCATGTCAATATGCTGTGTTTTGATATGATTAGAGTCCAATGACAACTTTGATAAGGGAGAATTCTTAAACAGACCAAGAAAAAGGAAAATGAAGCACCTACACGAGAAGAATTTCTGGTGGCCCATCCTAAACTTTTTACTTTAGAACCCTGAATGATATTATATCTCACGCCCACTAAGATTCTAAGGCTCTATTAAAAGAATGGGGGAATGAAACAACACGAGAATTATCAAACACCCCTCTGTCTGCCATTGAATCACCTTTCCTCAACCAAACCAGTTGGCAATCTCCTCATAATACTCAACATGTCTGCTTTCACAAACCTTCTAAAGCTCTTCTCTCTCCCCAAAGGATGGCTCTGACCATTTCTCTGATCACTCTCAAACATGTCATCAGCTTCTTGGAATAAGCACAAGTGCTTGCTATTGGTGATGATCACTCTTGTGGCATTCACAGTTGCATCAGAAGCATCAAGAGTGCCCAAAGAGTATTGGGAGCAGATGTTGCCCAAGAAGTTCCCTACTCCTTCCTCTTCTCCATCGAGAGGCACCAACTCGGTCTCTGCTTCGGCTTCCGTGGCAGTGAAGATGGACCAGGCTCATCCCTCATCAGACGGAAAGGTTTAGATTGATGCTGATTGTAGATATTTGGTTCCCACATTTGACTTTTTGCAAGATGGTTAGTCCCGAAGAGAGCACTTTTGGAAGGAAAGGGCACGAAATTTTGTTGACGCAGCAGTGATCTAATGTTCATGGACAGAGATAGAGAAGCTGGGTTTTCCTGACTGCTTGGGCAGAAATGAGGCTTTGGCATGCGATATAGATTAATGGATAGATGCTCAGAACATGACGAGAGGTTAAATCCTTGTAGAAAAGGATTCAAGAGTTTAATTCAATTATTGGCCGGATCTTTCTTGTAGTTATCAAGCTGAATATATCCTTACTGCAGGATAGTCTTTGTAGATATATTGTCAAATCTGGGATTCTCGACACTGATTCTTCCTGTAATTTCTAATTATGTAGTTATGCTAAAAATTAACTAGCATCCAAATCTGATATTATCTCAATTGTCTTACCCTCCTTTGAGTAGCAAGAATATTTGGACATTGCATAAATTTACATAACAAGCTTGCCTGTTGCTACATAATTTGATCAAATCTGGTTGTGCAATGCATGGCAAGGGTCCAATTAAACCTCTATGCATCTTTCCATCAACCATATTTTCAGTATCATCCTTCCTCAGCTTTTCATTCAAAGCAGAGGAAATGACAATTTTCCTTGATCTATCTTGAATATCCCTTCCCTGGCAGAAATTAACATAAATATATTTCTCGAGAGAACTAGATTCCTTCATTGGATTGAGAAATTCGAATGCCCAGAAAGTAACTTATAAACCTGAGTGCGATCAATTTGAAGTTCTTCATGGTTCTTACTGCAATAATCATTGCTGAATCACTTCCAGCCACAACTAGCGAAGTACCACCATACAGACACACCGTCGAAACTCAAGTTGTGTTTTCAAATGAAGTTTGGCCTTACTTTTCTTGAATTCGCACTATGAACAATCCAGCTGAACCAGGTTCAAGGAACTTGTTTGCTTCCCTGCAATGCTTCATTCGGCTTGGGCACTATTTTGTTCTTTGTATGTGACAGATCCCGGCTCCTAAACTGGATAAGTCAGCTATTGAGTCAATCCATACAAAATCCTTCTAATGGAAGGGAATTCAGGCAGAGACTTACAGCAGGGTGATATAATTCTGACAATGGATTAATTGATCACTAGCCTAATATGACAGTAACGCATGGACAGTGTACGAAAAGTCATTGCTTAAGTATGCCATCACATTAGTCTGTCAGTATCTGAAAACATTACAGATCTCCTGAATTAGTACATTAAACATGAGAGATACCCCCAACTAAAACCGGTGTATATTATTATCTCCCCTTGTTCTGTTTATTCAGCAGAAAAGAAAAGAGAGTTCCACAGACACCAGAAAAAGTACCTTTTTCTATAGGCTTATAATGACACTGACTAATGAATAATGAATATTAGGAATGTCAAGGGTATAATGTTGTACAATCTTCTCATCTGCCACTATTAACTGGTGGCATGACATGGTTTTTCATACTATCAGGATACCCAGTGTTCGTGGTCTTACTACTATCTGCATAATCAGTGGAGTCAGTCTTCTCTCCGAGCAAATGAATTGTCTCTTCTGAATTCAAATCGATATTAACCCACGGATGGTTAGCCATTGCCCTTATTCCATCCAATTCACTTGCCACTTCCTTCATGGTTGGCCTCTCTTCGCCTTTTAATTTCAAGCACCTCTTTGCAAGATCGGCAACCCTCTTCACTTGCTCATTGTCTTCAGGTGCAATGAGTTCCTCAACAATCTGAAACAACCGATCTTCTTTCAACGCCGAAAGAAAGTACATGGCGAAGCTCCTCTCTTCCTCAGGTCGATTGAAGGAGAGCGCCTTCTTCCCTGTCAACAACTCGACTAGCACAACGCCAAAGCTATAAACATCGCTTTTTTCTGTCAATTGACTAGTGTGCAGGTATTCAAGGTCCAAGTATCCCAATGTTCCTTGAACCATTGTAGACAATTCAACTTGATCAAGCGGGACTAATCGTGAAGCTCCGAAGTCAGAGACTTTCGCAATGTAATTAGCATCCAAGAGGATATTCGTCGACTTGACGTCTCGATGGATTATAGGAATGGAAGCTGCAGAGTGCAAATATGATAGGACTCCTGCAGTTTCCGAGGCAATTCTCAACCGGGTCTCCCAGGACATCTTGGAGGACTTGTTCGGATTGTGGACATGTTCGAAGAGAGTCCCATTGTTCACAAACTCGTACACTAACAGAGGCACTTCTGTTTCCAAACAACACCCCAATAGTTTGACCACATTTCGATGATTGATCTGGGAAAGCACTATGACCTCATTAATGAATTGCTCGATTTGGTTCTCGTCCACCAGCTTGGATTTCTTAATCGCAACTATAGTGCTATTAGGCAAGATCCCTTTGTAAACGGTGCCATATCCTCCTCGGCCGACTATTCTGCTGTCATCATAATGGTTGGTGGCCACCTCTAGCTCCTCAGCATTGAAGATTTTTGCGGCATTAGTGGTTCTATCGTGTTCGTGTAATTGTTGCTGCAAAAGCAAGCCACCATTTTGCTTGAAGTATTGTTCTTTGAGCCTAATGAGTTTCCTTTTCTTAAGTCCTAAATACAGAAAGCCTGCGCTGAATAACAACACTATTATGCCCACACCAAGACCTGCGTGAAACACAAATTTTGTTAGAATACTTGATATCAATGTACAAGGAAAGAACTCCTAAACATCAGCCACAAGAGTCTGTAAAGTTCCTGCAGACACTTAACCATAACCTTCGTTGTCAAGAAACTGGGCAATTTAGGGACAATTTGACCCTAATTTAGAATATGGATAAGATTTTTGAACGTATAGTTTAATTTAAATCATGAAGCCAATATGCTTAAAAAGGAGAACTCAATAAATTCCCGTCGAGCAAATTTGTATCAGAGTGACTACTTACAACAATGTTCAGAATTTTAACCTTCTATTCCCTTCTCATTCTTAAAGAAAATCTATCCACTAATAGAAACCGCTTATCTTCACCACAAAAATTCAATAAGGTACCATTTGCGAAATCTTGAGTGATCTACACTAATGCCCAAAGCGAAAGCTGCAATGGTGATTATATTGAGTGTCGGTGCAGTTTTCCGAGTCATCGATAGTCTTTTGCCTCAATAAAAGCTGTTTGAAGGGTCTTGTTCTGAACAAGTGGATGTTGCATGATTGAGTCGAAACAATTCAATTAGAGGTGCTAGTTTCACCAAGTCCAGCTATAGATATTGCTTTCAATGACATGGAAAATGGCAAGAAATAGCATCTTTGAATAACATTTTGCAACAACTTCTATTTCAAAAGACAAAACAGTAAGCTTGACTTTAGGATTCAGAAAACAAATATTCCTAGAATGGGCTCAATGATAACGAATAGCGCAACATTTTTCTTTTTTATTTTTCTTTTTATTTTAATTCAAGTTATAAGTGAAAGAGACTGACCAAATCATTGACACATTCCAAGCCGTCCATGGTTCTAGATTTCAATGATATAGAAACACCAATTTTGCTACATATGTACCGTTTATGGTCATCTTGACAAATTCAATGATGCCTATTGGCGGGTCCACGCGAGAATAGTTTTTAATAACAAGTATGGAACATCATGTAACTATGGCAAAGTCATAGGATAGCAATTGCAATGGTTGACCTCGCCAGCCCTCGCCTTTCAAAGGAATGAGAAGGTCAGAAAAGAAGGTTAGAAAAAAAAATTAAAATATTTTAAAAAATATTTAAAAATTCGAAAAAAAAAATAGTAAAAATTGCCAAATTAGCCATCGGCTATCTCCTGTCGGTGTCCACATCAACGCCGACCATCAATTTTGGCTGGATGAACCGAATTGGCATAATTATAAAAGGTTTAAGATTAAATTGGCCAAAAAAAAAAAAGTTTAGAACTGAATTGACACAATCATAAAAGGTTTAGGGCTAAATTGACCATATCAATGAGCCGTCCATGTTCTAGATTCAATGATATAGAAACACCAATTTTGCTACATATGCATTGTTTATGGTCATCTTGACAAATTCAATGATGCCTACTGGTGGGTCCACGCAAATAGTTTTTAATAACAAGTATGGAACATCACGTAACTATGGCAAAGTCATAGGATAGCAATCACAATGTGAATACAATTCATGGAAAATGTTTTCCCATTGACCCAATATCATCGAGTCTTCCATGGCCAAAGATGCTCTGAACATTGTCAAGAGTGAAATCTAGCCTTTAAATTTTAAGATAGCTACTTGGAATTAGTAAATCCAATTTGATGCTTAATCTCTTCGCATAGAAATTTCAGTCGAAAGGATAGAGATAGTTTTGTTGTAAACTTACTCCAATAAAGCAAAATACACAGGAAAATCAGGCTAAATATATGAATAGTATTTTCTCGTAAAACACATCAAATTGAAATCATCACCCAAAAAAGCTAAATAGTCAGAATGAGCTTACCAACCAAAATGATCACCAAATGTGATGATTTAGGATTAGCAATGCATCCTGATCCATCTCCACCCTTCTTGCCATCACCATGGTAACCCTTTGGGCATGAGCATGTATAACTTCCCTCGGTGTTATGGCAAATTCTGTCGCACAGGTTCTTCTCTGGATCAGCACATTCATTAATATCTGCAAAAATTAAAGGCACATTAAATGGAAACTCCAAGAGAAAAAGAAAGAACAATAGCATCAAAATATCATCAATTATTCAGAATATATACCGACCTACACAGCCAAGGTATGGATTCCCCTCATACCCAGAAGAGCAATTACATCGGTAACCGGGCACATCGGGAAAATCAAAGCACTCGCTGTGCGCCTTACAAGCAAAGCTCGCCGGGTCCTTCGCTGCTTCGTCACAAGTCTCCTTCCAAACGGCCCAGTCGAGCACCGAGGGGACCACCGTGTTCTTCACGCCACTAAGATCCTCCCTACTGAAATTGAAGGCCTTGTCTTCGACTAAGAATGCATAACTGCAAGGATTGAAGCTCCACACGTCGGTGTGGTTCTTCAGGCTGACCACACTGGCATTATAATTAAGGAGCATCTCCGGTATAGTGGTCTGGCAACACCCGATGCCATCGCATGCCCCATCGGTCACGTCGTCAATCCCGGTGCACACCGAGAGGCAGCCGCTCGAGAATCCGTTCCCATTGGATCCCGCGATCACGGCAACCGTGTCGCATCCGATGGCCGTGAACTTGTTCTTGGTGTTAGAGAAAGGGAACGCGGGGAGGATGGTGTAGGCAAAAGTGCGCAGCTGTTGCTGTACGCCGGTCTCATTGTAGCAGTCTGTGCCGATGAAGGTGTAGATGCGGAGCTCGCCGTCGAGCGATATGTTGAGGACTTCAATGTTGGCTGTGCTATTCCATAAGTAGGGCTTGGGGGTGGAGGCGGCGGTGACGTTGCAGTGGATGGAGAAGTACTCGTTCAAGTAGCAACCGTCTCCGATGCCGAAGGGGTAAGGCACGGCGACGTCTCCGCAAGTTTCTTGGCAGTTGGGAGATACAGTTTGAGAAGATGATAATGACGATGATATCAGTAATAACTGTTCGACCACTAACAACATCCTCATTATCTCCAAAGGATTCCACTCTGAACCCCAACCCATGGCTCTCTCTCTCTCTGTAAATTTGGTGTATCGTGGAAATGGATCGCGCGTCTTCTTATAACAAAGGAACGCGTTCGCTCATTGACAAAGCGCAGCCTTGAAGTTTCTCATGTTCTTGTTTGAGAAAAAAAAGAGAGAAGGGAAATGCCACTTCACGCCCTCGAAAACAATGCGATGCCGTTTTGTTCCTTTCACCTAATGTCGTTTTACTCCTCAAAATTTGTCTAATTTACTCATGCAGTTTGAAAATGCAAATTTGTTAACCTCGACTTCTATAACAACAAATAGGAGAAGTTTTGACTACAGTGTGGAGATTTTTCTTCTTTTCTTTTCTTTTCTTTTTTGTTTTTCTTTGTTTTCTTCGGGTTTTGTTGGCTAGGCAAGGAAAAGCAGTTTGGAATTTATTTGCTTAGGCTATGGTGAATTAGGGTAAAGCGAACTTATTTCCACCAATTTAGGGACTAAATTGTCACAGATTTGGGTACAAGAGGAGGGTTTGACTTTCCCATAAAACGTGGGTGGCAAATTGACATTTTTCTTATGTAAGATAAAACGCGGATCGAAAGTTTTCTCTAAAAAAGTCTTCTAAGGCGGGCAAATTGCCCGATTCAATTGGTCAAAGATTCCATCAAAAGTAAAAAAAAAAAAAAAACACACACACTCTCTCTCTCTCTCTCTCTCTCTCTCTCTCTCTCTCTCTCTCTCTCTCTCTCTCTCTCTCTCTCTCTCTCTACACACTAGAGAGGTGGGTAATGGGCCAAGCCAGGGCATGCCTCATTTTGGGCTAAGATGGGGTTAGGCCCAAGGGCCCTAATGAGCTAACACAGGCTCAACAACTTTTTTTGATTGGTGGGGCCACATGGCCCAACCTTTAAGATATTTTGGATTTTTTGAGGAATTTTTTCTTATCCCTGCAGAGCAAGTTTCTTTGTCTTATCACTATTCTCGCGACTACTCGGATTTCTCTACCATTCCATCCCACCCCCCACGCTAAAATCTATTTTTAAGATTTCCATGAGCATGATTCATGATTGTAAGAAGATAAAAACGGCGTATAGAGTAAAATAATAAACGAATGCGTCACAAGAAATCAAAAGATGACAACGCTTTGCTGGAATTGCATAAATATTTAGGCTACATTTGATAGTTATGATAAAATTTAAGAATTTATTATATTCTGCATTTATTGTCTATTAAAATAGGATAAAGTCGGATATAAAGAATATATGACCGGATAAAATTATCTTATGGGGAGGTAGAGTAAAGGTTGATAGGATTTTTAATATCGATAATAAAAAAATTATTTTTCTCGAATAACAAACTTCTTAAATTAACAAAATTAAAATTTTATTTTAATATAATTAATATTTGAATTCTAATATAAGAAATTCAAAATAAAAAATATAAAAATTCAGTTATTTTCATTTAATCTTATTTTTATTTATAAATTCGAGTTTAATTCTATTTTATAATATAGATTCAATAAATAAATTTAAATATATACTTATATTTATTATATATTTTAGGTGTTTTAATATTTTAGGTATATTAGTATAATTTACTATTTAGTAAACTTTTATTAGAGAATGATGGAAGGGGAAGAAAGAAATAAAAAGAAATTAATTAAAAAGGAGAGGAAAATAAAATAAAAATAAAGTAGGCAAGAACGTTGTGAGAGATTTTTACTATCTCTGTTTGTAATATTTGATATAATGTGAACATATTTGACTTTATTACTGCAATCATCAAACAATAGATATGATAAAGCAAAATTCATGAATTTCATATTATATTTTATCCAATCCTATCATAACTAGAAATTTGGATGACTAGACATAGCATTAGAGCTTATAGCGTGTCGGATTTGGGATAGCTATAAAAAAATTAGCATTTTAGTTCGACACGTTTGAGAGTTAGGGAAATTGGGTAATCTCTAAATTGCATGTGAAATTAAGTTGTGTTTTTGTATATAAAGTTTTCACGGTTATATGAGGAAAGAATACAAGAAATAACACTTGAACTGGAATATCTTTAAGGTTTGCTATGATGCAAGAAGGTGGTTGACCAACTTACAATTCCACGATATACTTATACGATTAATAGCACCGAAGAAGACGCAAATTACAATTCAGTTGGTGCAGATATTATTGTTCACAATGTGACCTCTGGTGAAGGAAAATGTATTCACATTTACACAAAACCCAAGGTCACCAAGTCAATAGATGATCTTAGAGTAACATTGAACTGAGTGAAGTTAATCTATTTTTGGATTTTAAGATAGCTCAATTGTGGTGTAATTAGTAACGCGTGATGTGCTTACTGCATTGGATAATCTCATTTATCTTTTGCATAGAAACTTTTTTCTTTATCAGATTGCATAGAAGCTTCGGTGATTAGAATACACCAAGTAAAATGTGAATATTTAATTTCTCCTAAACCAAAATAAAATTAAGTCATGAATTCTCAAAATAAGCTAGGATAGTATGTCTCTTGAGTCAGGAACTCCAAGTAAAATGAAAGAACTTACCAACCAAAATCTTCATTAAATGTGATGGATTAGCAATGCATACTTATCTATCTCTACCACCATTCTTGCGATCATCATGACAACCGCTTGGGCATGATTGTGTATAAACTCCTTCATCATTATGGCAAATCCCTCAATTGGGTTCTTCTCTAGATCCACATGTTCATCAATATTAACACAAACTAAGCCCGCACATCAAATGTATCTAGTTTTCTCAGGCCATATGAATATAAAGGACAAGTTCAAGAATGTGCGGTGCAACTGGTGTTCTTGGTGCACATGTAGCTCTTGCCTTTCTTTTTTGACGTCCTCGCGTGTTTTATCCCTTATCACCCAGTCGAGAACTAGAGCCCAACTCTTTAAATTTAAGCTGCGAAAGATCACCAACCCAGAAGCCGTAGGCAGGATTGGAAAAGCTCTCAACGGAGATGTCATAGTCGAAGGAATTCCTAGGGATGCTTGTCTCGCAGCAACCAATACCGGAGCACGACCTGTTTGCTGACGTTCGAAATGTTGCTGCACGAAGAAATACGCTCCAAAGAGAACTCCCCTCGGCGGTCTACGAAGGATGCTATGTGTTTGCAATCGAGGCGGGGAACTTCTTCTTGGTGCTGGATATTGGGAATTCAGCTAGGGTGAGTTCCGCATAATTCCTCAATGGCCCATCGAGAAGAACAAGCTATTCTTGTCACAAAACGAGCTGCTCTTACTTTTCAAATAATCTCGAGAGAATAGTCTAGGATTCTAGACTTTAAGGAAATGTCTCTCATTCCGTGGGAAAGAAAAAGTCTTGTCTTCTCCATACCCAATCAATTTTTCGTAGTGTGCGTGCGTGGCAAATTTTTTCGTTTGGGGAGTTGATTAAGGCAAAAAATGAAAGTTGATTGGGAAAGGAGAAGAGCTGACCATTTCCTTTCATACGAAGAAAGGGACTTCTTGTTAAACTCTATGTTTGAACAATTCCAAAACCTAATATTGCTCCATAACTATTAGTCGTGAAACAACAATGATGGACGAAAGAGGCCAACTAGTTAACAAATTTCATCAGTTGAATGATAAGAAAGCATAATAACCATAAAAATTTATCTCTACAATATTCCAAGATTTCTATTAGGGCGTTTGAATCTTAAAATAGAACAAAACATCACGTGTTGGCTTTTCTAATATACTCAAAACAAATTATATATTTTGAAGACTATTAAGGATCATCATATCTATCCGATCGTAGATTTAATTTGCGCACTTCAAAAAATTTCAAAATAAAATAAAATTCTGTTTAATAAAAGTCAAATTGTGAGAGCAAATAGTAAAATGCACTCAAAACATTGTGCACAATTCCACTTACATCTCCGAAAAGACTTTAATAAAGACATGTCATTTTCTACCAGGTTTAAGGCACCGAATTCCTTAAATTAGCTTACTTGCTCAAAACAGCTTTAAACTCATTGAGACACTAGGCTCCCACTATTAACTAAACTAGCAAGATGGAGGTAGGTTGCACAGGTCAACAAATCTTCACATCTATTTAGATTTCCGCTAGAGTTTACATTGAGTTTTACATAAATGGATCCGACCGTATCATGTAGATTTGTCCTCTGATTGAAAGAAGAGAAAAATTGAAAAATTGCAATATCTATCGAATCATAATGTAGGCACATGTGATGTTTCGAGCATGCGAAATAATCCAAGTCAATACAAACATGAAAGCATAAAGTAAAAATGCAAATCCTTTCTTTTTGATACGTTTTGTCCATTTGTTGGAAATCTTCACTTTTGCCATATGTCATGCGCGGCTGTTATCGAAATCTTCATGATTAGGTTTTGTGTTAGCTTGAAATTGAATTGAATGTGGGAATCAATAGTTATAAGAGTTTGTTCACACCCTTTGTTCACACCCAAGTTTTGGTTAACAATTTAAATTTTCATTCTCGTAAAAGTACAAAAGTAAAGATGGCGAGAAAATAAATAAATAATAAATAAGAAAGGAAAAAGACCCAAGTCCATTTTCTTCTTTCCTTCGGCTCGTTCCAGGACGGAAGAAGAAGGCGCGGGAAACGGACAACCGAGATTGAGGTCAGACACCGATCCCAGACGTTGCTCGCCATTTCTGACGCCGTGCATCAGAGCTTCACCCTGCTCCGTTCCTCGGTCGGAAACGAAGTGGCTCAACTCCCGTTCGAGATTCCTTCGCTGGTGCCAATCTTCATTGTTGTTGAACGTCCGAGTTTCGTTCCTCGATCTTCGTAGCTTCGCGTTGATTCACTAATCAGGTATTCTATCTTCACTGTTATGCCCTGTATTGAGGGAGGGGGTAATAGAGCCAAGAGAACATGTCCTAGATTAGGATCGAATTTGATTCAACTCGAATCCACGGCAGTGCTTGTATGCATCTTCGATTGACTTTGTTTGAACTCGATCTCTAATCCAAAGCCATTGTTGTTCTGTTTCCCCCCATTCATCGCCGATTGCATGTACAACATTTTGATAAATGCCTTTGAAACACGAATAAGAAATAGCCTGTGATTTTGCCTGAACCCAAAGACGCATTGACATAGATTGATTAATATCACTTAATTTGTTAGTATTTAGATTTGAGTTCGGACATATTTCATCTTACTCTGAGGCCGAATCCAAACACCTCTTTTGTTTCTTTTTGTTCTATGTTCTTGTGTGATCCTGCATCATTCGATAGCTGATTTCAGCGAGGAATAATGGAGGTAGATCGTATGAGTCTGGATGTCCGCTTCCAGGTCCTTATTGCCTTATTCTTTTCTCATGCCTGTATCTTCCTTGAATCCGTGAAGTGGTGACCCGCGGTGGCTGTCAACACGGTAAAGAATGTCGTTTTTGGCTAAAGAAATAACAAGCGTGGTTCACTGTGGAAGGTGATTGAAGAAGAAAACTATGAAGGCCTTTTGATTACACGATGTTACAAAGAAAGATTTAATTAGGTTTAATGGATTTGGGTTTTAGTCGCTTATTAAGCTTAGGCTCATTTCAGTTTTATGGTGTTTTAGTTGGAGACTTGGGAATAGAGATTCCGTTTCAAACATATGGTTCCAAGGCCAGGCACCAATATCCGATCGTATTTTGGAAAATATTTTTTGACTTTTTCAAGCAAGAAATCATTTCCTCAATTTGTGCATAGTTTTTCGTTGATTAGGATATTTGTTTATTGACTAATTTTTCTAGGTAATTTATTTTTTAAATGAGAAAAATGTTTTTTCCGGAAAATATTTTCCACAGTGCAGTTCGGCTACAATCAGAAATGGGCTTAATAAAAGACAGTGAAAAGGGGGTTCAAATCAGTCTTCATGAGATTGGGCTTAGGGCTAAACGTTGTTATAATAAAACTAGGCTTGAAGAGCCTGTGTCTAAAAGAGGGCTTTGTGTGACAAATCCCAACTTGTGACCATAGTCCAGACCTACGAAATGCAATGGTGGCTCACATACTGACCGGGCTCAAGGGCCCGACCCAATCCGTGCCCTTCTCATAAATAATAATGGATAATAAATAAATAAATAAATAAATAAATAAATAAATAATAAAAAAATTCCAAACTAATTTAATAAAATAACAAATTGAAAACTCGATTAAGAAAATAAACCATGATTGGATCGTTAGATTTTAGTATCATTATTAGTTTGGTTTCATTCAGATAGTACATACATGGTGTAGGGAAACTCATGATTCTCTCTAGTTTAGTTTTAAATAGTTTAGTTTATTTAGAAATAGTCTCAATTTGAACTAAACTCATGGGGGTTGCTGTCCTAAAGCTTAATAACATGGTCATGTTATATTTTTTGCCTCACTTGTATCAAGTTACTTTACTACAATTTACTTTTTACTCAATCTCTCATTACCATCTTTGATGAATTAATTGTAAGACTAAGTCTAAAGAAAAACTAACTATCCCGATTTGTCATTCACAAACAAATATGTACATAATTGGGAACAATTTTGCTGAAACATAAAAGATCGACATACCTCCGGCCATTGATAAAAATCTATAAATGTGGAAAATCCCAAAACCTTGAACGGATGTGCGAAGCGTGATCGATTTGCCAATGTAGAATCTCCAGATTTGTACATCATGTTCAATTAGCCAATATCCCTCAAAATTCGATGGTGTGTTTTATGTATTGATAGAGTTTGAATTAAACGATGTGATGTTTTTATTCATTTTCTTATGTTATAATATATTCCATTTATTCATTTTCTTATGTTATAATATATTCCATCAAGATCATTATGGTAACATATTAACAAGTAATTATCACATAATAACTGTGAGTAATATATCGGTCAATAAATCGGAATTAATTGGGAAATACAAAATTGGGATCACATTAAGTTAATAAAATATTATAACACATATGTCATGTGCATAGTCGACACACAAACATTTAGTTCTAGGCAAGGCCATGAAATTGCTCAAGAAAAACATTCATCCAAATTGGACAAACTATATCCTCGAGCAAACTTAAAGACAAGACAGCTCTCAAATCTCCAAGGCATCACCAACATATGATAGATGGTTGAGACCATTTTCACATCCTATCGCTGAGTTATATATAAAACCTTTATAAAGATAAAATACACGCATACATCTATCACGGTACACCTAGATAAGTATTGGTAACTTAAGTATTCTCATCTCCCAGTACTGACTATTGGCATGACATGGTCTTCCAAGCTATCCATGTACTCGGTGTTCACAGTCCCACTGATATCCATGTGCACATCAGTCTTCTCTTCCAACATATGAACCATCTCTTCCCTTTTCACATATGTACTACTTACCCTAGGATGGTTAGTCATTGTTCTAAGTCCCTCCAATTCAATTGCTACTTCCTTCATAGTCGGTCTCTCCTCTGCTTTGATTGCCAAGCATCTCTTTGCAAGATTGGCAACCTCTCTCACCCGCTCATCGATTCCTTCATTTGCAATAACTTCCTCAACAATCTGAAACAATCTGCCATTCTCTAGTGATGAAAGAAAGTATATTGCCAAGCTCCTCTCTTCTTCCGATCGGTCGAATGAAAGTGCCTTTTTCCCTGTCAATAACTCAACTAGCACAACCCCAAAACTATAAACATCACTTTTTTCTGTCAATTGGCTTGTGTGCAAGTATTCGGGGTCCAAGTATCCCCATGTTCCTTGAACCATGGTAAATAATTGTGTTTGATCAAGTGGGATTAATCTTGAAGCTCCGAAGTCAGAAACTTTTGCAATATAATTATTATCCAAAAGGATGTTTGCCGACTTGACATCTCGATGGATAATGGGAATGGAAGCTGCAGAGTGTAAGTAAGAGAGGACTCCGGCAGTTTCTGTAGCAATTCTCAACCGGCTCTTCCAAGACAACTTTGATGATTTGTTTGGGTCATGGATGTGATCGAAAAGAGTTCCATTGTTGACGAATTCATACACCAATAAAGGTACCTCTGTTTCCAAACAACATCCTAAAAGCTTGACCACGTTACGATGATTAATTTGAGAAAGCACATTGACTTCGTTGATAAACTGTTCAATTTGGCTTCGGTCCACAAGCTTGGACTTCTTAATTGCAACTACCAAATCATTTGGCAACAATCCTTTGTAAACGGTACCATATCCTCCTCGGCCAACTATTCTGCTCTCATGATAATTGTTGGTGGCTTTCTCTAGCTCTTTAGTGCTAAAGATTTTGGTGACTTTTGTGGTTTTGTCTGGTTCATCTAACTGTTGCTGCAAAAGCAAACCCCCATTTTGCTTGAAGTGTTGTTCTCTCAGCCTAATGAGCTTCATTTTCTTGTGTCCCAAATATAGAAAGCTTATACTGAATAGCAACGCTATTATGGCCCCAGAAACACCTGTGAACAACATTGGTTTATTCATTAACTATATGATTAACTGCATAGTAAATCATCGCACCATGTAAAAGCAACCACACTTCGAAAATTTCTGCAGAATTATATCATGAGATTTCCTCGAAAACATAAGTAGTTTTGGGACAATTTGAGTCTAAGTTAGGACAATGGATTTGGTTAAGCTAATCTCCCAAAACACACACACACACGGAGAGAACGTTCCATGGCCTAAAATATTGTTATCAATTTAACAGTTTTAAATCGATATGGAAAGAAATAATAAACTCAAACTAACCACAAGAATAGGTATTTTCTTTTTCCCATGGCACTATAGTATACTTTCGGGGGGGATATAGTTTTCTAGGTCTTACCCAACAAATCCAGAGTCATTTAAAGCATGCAAAAATTTAATGCATGCATGTATAAAGATTTTTCGTTCAACTATGCATAAGTCTAAATAATTCAATGCAAGTCCTATCTCTATAACCCGCTGTATCCCTTTTGATGGCATCAAAATGGCAAGGACTAGTAGCTTAGAAGATATTTTTGAAGATGGATTAGTAGAACTTGCTATCTGAATAATATCGTGGTAAATATGGCTTGTGTAACAAATAGAAAAGTTGTATAGGTCATGCATCACACATGAAAGAAAGACGAAACAACCTGTCAAACCATTTCTATTGGTTCTTAGATGCTAATCAAAACACGAGAGAGAAAGGAACAAGTTTGACTTTAAGGAGGAAAAGAGGGGAAAAAAAAAAAGCACATGCAGATCCACAATTGAATCAATCACCTTCTTCGTTTTACCGCTCACTGCATTTAAGAAAAGGGAACTCCAGAAAAAGAAGCAATTGAGCATGTACTTGGGGAACGCAATGAGGTGGGGCAGGACAAGGGCAGGGTTTACGTCCCCTGCCCCCAACTTAAAACTAGTACCATACCCATTTCATGCCTCATGTAGGACAAGTTTCTTTATCTCATCACCATTCTCGCGATAATATCAAAGTTTAAAAAAAAAAAGAAAAAAAAAAAAAGATAAACACAATTCATGATTGTAAGAAGATAGAAATGACGTAAAGAGGAAACGAATGAAAGAATGTGCCACAGGCAGGAAAAAGATAATAACGGCGTGCAAAAATGGTGTAAATATTTTGAGCCAACGGCACGCCAGGTTTGGGATTACTGTCAAAGTTAGTCCTTTATTTTGGCACGCTTGGAAGTTTTGGCCAGAATTGAGTAAAATCCCTACAGTTTGTGCAAAATTAAGTCGTGTTTATTATTTAAAGTTCTCAAGGTTAAATGAGGAGATAACATAGGAAATAACACTTCAAATAGAAAATCTCAGGAGGAATAAAGAAAGAGTAAAAGGAAAAGAAGGCTAGCCATATTCATTACTCACGTCAGCCTGGACGCGGAGCAAAAAAATATTACCCAATCTCGGCCCCAAAATCCATTCATCGTGCATGGGTTTCACTTATCATCTTGGGCTAGGAAGTAAGGAAGGATATCCTCTTGGATCGATAAAATAGCCATCCCTAAGCGTACTTCCCCACCAGTTTTCGCCAACACAAGTGCTCGGCAAAGAGCCACCAACCGCTCTTGCGACCAAAAACTTATTCCCCCTTTCTTTCTGAAGGTCATGCTGTGAAATTGGAGGATGCTCACCTCTCACGTGACAATAAATCTCTGGTTGCCTGAGACAGGTGACCTCCCTCCAGCCGAATACCGAAGGTTGCATACAACGTAAAATAGTGTGTTTTTAGACACAGTACTGACACTAATATTCGCGACGTGATTTCAGTTGTTGGAAAAAGTTTTTACCTTTACACAAAGCCCAATGTCACCACATCAAAAGACGCTCGAAGAGTACAGATATTGAAATGAGGAAACTTAATCTATTTTTGAATTTTAAGGAAGCTCAATTGTGATGCACTTAGTAACGCGTAATGTACTCAATGTATCAGATAATATCATTTATCTTCTGCATAGAAACTTCAGTGAGAAGGATATATAAAGTTTCATTTTGAATTTTTCCAATCAAGGACCGTGGAAAAAAAATTGGGTGAAATTATGAATAGTTAATTTTCTCCTACAACAAAAAGAAATCAAATTATATATTCTCAAAATAAGCTTAGAACTTACCAACCAAAATCTCTATCAAATATGATGAATTAGCAGTGCACACTTGTCCATCTCCACCGCCCTTCTTGCCATTACCATGATAACCCTTTGGGCATGTACATGTATAACTCCCGTCAACGTTATGGCATTTTCCTTGACATGGGTATTCTCTGGATCCGCACATTCATCAATATCTACACAAATTAAACACACACATCAAATGTATCTAATCGTCTAAGATCATTTTAATAAAAAGGATAAGTTAACATTATGTTATCAACGTACCATGACAACCAGTTGCAAGATAAGGATTACCTCGGTACCTTTTAAACAAGTACACTTGTACCCGGATCCATTTTCGGCGTCAGTGCAAGCGGTGTTGTTTTTGCACACGTAGCTCGTCCCATTCTTCTTGGCGTCCTCGCATGTTTGATTTCCTATTGCCCAATCGAGAATTAGAGTGGACTTATTAAATTTAAGCTGCTTAAGATCGCCAACCGAGAAGTTGTATGAGCCAATTTCTGCGACAAAGGCAGAGCTGCAAGGATTGAAATCCACGACATCCGAATCATCGAGAAAGCTCCCAATTTTGATTCCGGAGCCGAAGGAATTCTTAGGGATGCTTGTCTCACAGCAACCAATACCCAAACACGACCCGTTGCTGACATAAGAAACATTGCTGCACCAAGACGTACACCCGAAAGATGACGTCCAATTGAGGTCTTGGAAAAATGCCCATATGTTGCAACCGACGGCGGTGAGCTTGTTCTTAGTGCTGGATATGGGGAACATATTGTTCTCAGTGCTGGATATGGGGAACATAGGTTGGGATAGGTCCGCATAACTTCTTGACACATTAATCCCGAAAGAGTCATAGCAGACTTGTACGGTTGAAACATTTACTCGTATCTCGTGGTCGTCAAGAGAAATGTCAAGTATTTGCAAGTCAGGTGATTCACCTTCTCTTCTATTCATGTAAGGTATGGGAGGATCGGTAGAGTTATCACAGATGACTCCAAATGAGGGAGGATCGATGCGGCAATGTGGATCACTGTCAACCAATCCGAAGGGGTATGGAATAGAGAGGTTTCCGCAAGTACTTCGACATCCAAGCTTCGTCATTGAATCAACAGCTTCTGTCATGTGATTGTGGTATCGACCCAGAAAAGCCCCAATCACCACAACTCTCAGGAGAAGCTTATGAAAGACCATGTTTCTTCCTTCAACTCTCTTCAAATATTCTTTTGTTTTGATGAATTAATTTGATGGGCTCGGGGGAATATAAGGAGAAGAAAGATGGCTTTCTTCATTTCTTCTGTTTTTTTTTTTTTTTTTTTTTGGGGAAGGGGGGGGGGTGGGGGAAGGGGACATCAGCTGGTCCTATCCACTTGCATGAGACGATTCCCTGATAATTGCTCAACTAACTGTAGCATTGTGAGCCAAAGATTGGAGTACCCTAGTCACAAAATGAGCTGCTCTACCACGTCATAACGGCGAAAATAAACATATTCTCCGTTGAAATTTCTCCCAAAAAGTTTTAGCTAGAGGCAGCATCTGTTTTGCACATCGTGTTATAGAGCTAAGGTAGGACACTTCACAAGAATTAATTTCTTGAATCTGTTTAAAATTTCACAGACCACATTTAGCCAAAACTTGAAAATAACATAAGTTTATGAGGAATCACATTGAACGAAATCTTGAAATTACAATTTAAGATCACAGAAAAATTATAAACAAAAAACATAGGTTCATCATGCAAATTCATGTTTTTACCTCAGTCAACATCGATCGTGAAATTCTCAGAAAAGTGTCTTTAGTAAAAAGACATGCTGTAGGGTCCACCTTCGAAAGGCACACCAAAATTGACACTTTTTTTTATTGGAATTTCATACGAAACTATTTGAAATTTAACCGATATAGAAATAGCATTTATAAAGTCTCTTGTCGATATGTTCCTACTTTAATTCTCCAATAACAACTGTAGAGTAAAGTTATATGACGATAGTACCATTTTTACCTTATTATATTTGGCGAAGAAAACTTCTAACTATTTAGCTATATCTACCAAGGAAGTTGAGAAATTATTATTAAACAAACTATCTTATTTATCAAGAATCCTAGTTAGCGATGGGTTCTTTGCCCCCGCAAGGATGGAGTGATAGAAGTTTTTCTTTTTCCTTTGTTTCGTTTCGAGTTTAGTTAGCTTCATTACACACAAGTAACCTAAATCCTTAGTGCAAGTCTCTATTCACGTTTTAAATCAATTTGGAAATTCCTGGAACCAATTGTAACGTCACAACGTGAATCGCGTTCCTGATAAAAGAAAACCTTGGATTCAGGATCGGCCAAATCATTAAAGCTCACAGGCCTTTAAGTCGTGGAGACATCAACTAGCCATGCAAGTGGCTGCTTGGCTTTTCAGGTCAAGGTCAAGGTCACATCGCATGGCATTCGGATCGTGGAGAGACATGAGTGGGCTATGCAAGTCATTGCTTTGCTTTTCAGGTCAAGGTCGACGTCAATTGCCTCGGATGCTTTGGACAAGGAAATGCCACTGAATATATCTTTGTTTTAAGCTGAAGGAGCAAATAAAAAGATGCTTTTCTCTAGAGAGTTAAAATCAAGAGCGATAGTGATAGATTTTTCACTTGAATTTATCCTGATGTTATTTGGTTAAAATCAGGTATGGCTACATAACGAGAATTTAAAAAAAAAAAAAAACAAAAATCAGTGGATCTTTTGGTTTTATTGACTGCTACGGCAAATTATGTCTAGGTCAATAATTAATATACAATTAATATTTAAGTATTAACCTAATATATTAATGTTCTTATTAGTGGGATAAGTTTTTTTTTATAATTAAAGTACAGAATAATGCGAATAAAGCTATGTCGCAATGTGGCTATAAAATTTCATTCTAGTCACTTTGCTACTTATATGTTAAGTCCTATCATCCCAATGTAACATTGAAGCTGTAGAGTCCAATCCATTCAAAACTTTCTTTGGTCGCCAAAAAAAAAAAAAAACAAAAGGCCAACCTTTTTTTCTGTCGTTGTACTCTATTTATAATGGTTGATCAAAAGAAGTCCAACATTATTCTTATTTACAAAAAAAAGAAGAAGAAGAAGTCCAACAGTAAGCTCGAGTCGTGGAGTCAACGTCAGCTGGTCCCCGGCCGCTTGCGTGAGACGACTCCACGATGATTCCTCGGGTGACGAATCCAGTGCAGTGCATTGCACGTGACATCTTCCCAATGCACGATTCATTTGAGAGTCCATCACTAATATAGACAAATGCTCTAGAACCGTCTTTCTGCAATTCATCAGAAGAACACAAGCTACTCTAAGCCAGAGACTGGAGTACTCTTGTCACAAAATCATATGCTCCATCACGTCCTAAAAACCTTTTAAAGCAATTGTTTTCTTCAATTTGTACGTGTAAAGAAATCCGCAATAATATTTTTCCCCAAGAACAAATTAAGAATTTCTTTTATAAATTTCCAGTATAAGAATGTTCAAATATTCATTATAGTGAAAATTTTGTTTCTCCACTTTGAAGTTTAATTTGGTCGCATCATTATTAGTGATTGATCTTTTTTCCTTACTTAATTTACCATGTGTAATGTGTCATGTAGACATTCATGCCATAATAGTGGAATATCAATAGAGTCCGTATTTATTGATAAAATATGGAAATTGTGTAATGGACAGAAAATAATTTTTCCTCTATAAACTTTACGTAATTAGGGTTTTGCTAAAATTTTATTTTATTTCTTATATTCATCTATGTTTAAGAACATCATGTAATATGCCTAATGAACCTCCAATATTATTTATTCAACAAATATGAGCCACAATGTTAAGTTGCACTTTATATGTCAATTAGACACGCGTATAATCATTGTGAACTACTATTTTAAAAATTTAAATTATTAGTAAAAGGCATGATTTTTAATATTTAAATAATTTAACACTCCCTTTACGATTAAGTTGGATTTTGTATAAGAGTAGAGCGTTGAATTATATGGTAGAGAAGACATATTGAGACCTCAAAGGATCTAAACTCAACATGTCGTGTTCTAATATCATGGGGAATTTTGTAAAATTTGTGCCAACTATTCAAACAATTTAATTTATCTGATGAGAACATGATTATTAATATTAAGTACTTTAGTATATATTGCCGTATCCCTCATATAAACACAATGGCAACTGGGGGAAAAAAAACCGTCGTAGTCAAAGTCCCCTTTTTTTTTTTTTTAACCCAAAAAGGAGTTCTCAGGTAAGGGATTCTTTTGACAGTTGAAATGATCATCAAAATAGACAAACGCATTTCAATTATTTTTCTCTATCCGTCCGATTTGTAGCAGAATTGTACCCAAAAGCAAAGGACTTTTTCCATTAAATCTGATTTGATAGTGCCAATTTCATACAGTGACTCCATATCAATTCATATATTTTTTTTTGTTGTTGTTGTTTTCTCTTTTTTTCAGCCAAACGATTTAGATCGTCACTCCTAATGGATGAAGAAGTCTTCCTTATGAAAGACAGTATGGGTGAAATGGATTGAAATTATCTTAACTTAGATGAGTCAAGGAGGGGTGAGTTATATACCATGTCATAATGAGGTCATTAACCATATTCTACGTTAAAATTTCCCACAAAATTTTTTTTGCTAGAGGAAGCAACTGGTTTTGTAAATCATGTTATAGGCTAAGGTAGAACAATTCACATTAATCAATTTCTATTATCTATTTAGAATTTCACAGACCACATGAGATAAAATTTGAAAATAACATAATTTTTTGAGGGATTGCTTTGAATGAAGTTTGAAATTACAAATTAAGATCACAGAGTAATTATAAAGAAGACATTGGTTCCTGGTGCAAATTTGTGTTTTAACCCAGTCAACATTGTTGGTGGAATTTTTGGAGAAGAATCTTTCGTAAAAAGACATGCTTTATGGTCCACCTTCGAGAGGCACACCTTTTTTCATGGAATTTTCATACGAAACTTTTTGAAATTTGACACACAATAGAGACAGCTTTAATAAAGTCCCTTTGTCAATATATTACTACTTTAATTCTATGATAGGAATTGTAGGGTATAATATTTGGCGAAAAAACTTTAATCATTGTGCTATATCTACCAAGGAAGTTGAGAAATCAACATTAATTAAACTATATTCTTTATTGAGAATTGTAGTTTTACTTTTTTTTTTTGTTCATTCCATTTTGAGTTAAGTTAGCTTTGTTACACACGAACAAATTGAATCCATAGTGCAAGTCTCTATTTAAGTTTCAAATCAGCTTGAACATTCTTACAATGGATTGTAATATGACAACGTGAATTGCAAGCGAACCTCGGATTCGGGATCGGCCAGATAATTAAAGCTTACAGGCCTTCGAATGGTAGAGACATCAGTTGGCCACGCAAGTCGCTGCTTGGCTTTTCAGGTCAAGGTCAACTCCGTATCGCAGGTGCGTACGGATTGTGGAGATATGAATTGGCTATGCAAGTCGTTGCTTTGCTTTTCGGGTCAAGATCGACGTCAATTGCATCCGATGCTTCGGACAAGGAACAGCACTGAGTATATCTTTGTTTTAAGCTGAAGCAGCAAAAGGAAGTTGCTTTTCTTTATAGAGTTTAAGTCTAGAGAAATGGTGATACAGATTTTACTTTAATTTTTTCAAATGTTATTTATTTAAAATCAGGTGTGGCTTCTAAACGGGAAAAGAAAAAAGGAGGAAAATCATAGGATCTTATTAGTTTTATTAACTGCTACAACAAAGTAAGTACATGTTAATAGACTATACACAAATCGTTATTAAAGCATTAACCTAGTCAATCAATGTTACTATTAGAGGCGTAAGTTTCTTCTTTCTAATTAATGTAAAAAGTAGCGAGAATAAAGATCATCACTCCTAGCAGATGCCAAAATGGTCTCGTCAAGGCTCCTTTAGTAGAGAGATGTGGTGTCTATTTTCACCACCATGGGCTCCCTAATTCTTAGGCATGTCTTTTTCTTCTTAGTGCACAAATGGTTTTGTCAAGGCTCCTTAAGTAGAGAGATGTGGTGTCTATTTTCATCACCATAGGCTCCCTCATTCCTAGGCATGTCTTTTTCTTCCTAGTGCACAAATGGTCTTGTCAAGGCTCCTTTAGTAGAGAGAGAGAGAGAGAGAGAGAGAGAGAGAGAGAGAGTGAGTGAGTGAGTGTGTGTGTGTGTGTGTGTTGGGGGGGTGGGAATAGCACCGAATGTATCTTGGTTTCCAGCTGAAGGAGCAACGAAAGTTGCTTTTCTTAAGAGAGTAAAAATCAAGAGCAATAGTGACGGGTATTTTGCCTTAATTTTTCCTAATGTTATTTAGTTAAAATCAGGTATGGCTACTAGATGGAAAACGAAAAGATCAAAGGATTCTTTTAGTATTATTAATTGCTTCAGAAAAATATGCATTCCTTAATAAACTAATCAATTAGCGCTACCGTTAGCTGGATAACAATGAATCCATATAAGTTCATATGCTTTTGTTGTTTTCTATTTTTGTTAGCCAAATGATTCAGATAATCACTCCCTATAGACTAAGAAGTCCCCTTTATCAAGGACAGTAAGGGTGAAATGGATTCGAATGAATCTTGGCGATGGAATTTATAAAAAGTATCTTTAGTAAAAAGACATGCTACATGGCCCACCTTCGAGAGGCACACCAAAATTGACACCTTTTTCATGAAAGTTCATGCGAAATTGGCTGATATTTAACATAGAGACGGCTTTTACAGAGTCTCTTGTTGATATATTGCTACTTTATTTCTCTGATAACAGCTTCAACAATGACAGAACCATTAAGAAGAATCTCATTGCCTAATGTTCTCTTTGGAAGGGAGGGAATGTCTCGTTAAAGAGAGTCTTTGTCCCCTTTACTTTAATAAATTCGGCAAAGCAAACTTTAATTATTTTTCTATATCCACGTAGGAAGTTGCGAAATTAATATTAATCAAACTATATATTTTTTTATCAAGAATCCTACCTTTACTTTTTTCTTTGTTTCATTTTGAATTAAGTTAGTTTTGTTACACATGAATAAATTGGATCCTTAGTACGAGCGTCTATTCACATTTCAAATTAATTTGGAAATTTCTAGGACTGATTGTAACATCACAACGTGAATCGCGTTCTTGATAAAAGCAAACATCGGATTCGGAATCGGCCAAATCATTAAAGCTTATAGGCCTTAAGATCGTGGAGACATCAGCTGGCCACGCAAGTCGCTGCTCGGCTTTTCAGGTCAAGGTCAACATCGTGTCACATGGCGTTTGGATTGTAGAGATATGAGTTGGTTATGCAAGTCGTTGCTTTGCTTTTTCAGGTCTAGGTCGTTTTCAATTGCATCTGGACGCTTTGGACAAGGAATAGCACTGAATATATCCTCGTTTTAAGCTAAAGGAACAAATAAAAAAGCTTTTTTCCTTTAGAGCGCCAAAATCAAGAGCAATAGTGATCGATTTTTCACTTTTAACTTTTCCGGATGTTATCTTGTTAAAATCAGGTATGGCTACAAAACAGAAATTTTATTTTAAAAAAAAAATCAATGGATCTTTTTGGTTTTATTAACAGCTACGGCAAAGTATCTCTAGGTCACGAAACTACACACAAATAATATTTAAGTATTAACCTAATATATTAATGTTACTATTAGTAGGATAAGTTTCTTTTTCTAATCAAAGTATATATTAGTGAGAATAAAACTTTGTTGGGATGGGGTTATACAATTTCATTCTAGTCATTTTGTTACTTATATATTAGATCTAATCATTCCAATAATACATTGAAGCTATAGAATCCAATGCATTCAAAATAGGGGTGAGCATTAGTCCAGGGTCAACCCTGGACCGATCTTGGACTAGCCCAACCCTATTGGTCTTGATCCAGTTCCTAGGAAGACTTGGTCGGTCTTTGGTCTTGAGATCCTTAGACTGACATTGTACGGATCGGTCCTTGATCTTGTAAGTTGAGAGTTGGTCCAACTCGGACCAACCCTAACTATATATATTACAAATTATATATAATATTTTTATATCTATTGTGAAAAGCAAACCCCAACTTAAATGGCATTAAATAGCATTAAACGGCCCCCACCTCTTGTAATCACTTAAATCGAGAATCGGATTGCCATTAACCAGTTTCAATTTTATGGAACCAGTAACCGAATTGACATCCCTGGTAATCACTTAAAACCGGTTAGTCCAATCCAGTTCAGGCGGTTCCCATTGCACATCCCTAGGGGATAAAGTACCAAGAAGAAGAAGATTTAAGATCAATTTGCCATTACACTACATAGGCTCTTCCTTCAGCCATTAAAATAGGATTGACTTTAATTCTACAAATTTCATTAAGATGGTCACCTTGAGACTCGGAAGGCTCAATATTAATTTGGCTTTTTGATCACTAGATCACCTTGACTTGTAAATGGAGAGATTACTTGCTTCACCGAAAATCGAGGTATCACAATAGCAAAGACCTATTCCTTTCCTTCAAATGACAATATGCCTGAAGAACGACGAAGTTTGCAAGAGCACGATAGAAGAAAATATGACAGCTTTCCGGAAGTTCACCACCATTTTATTAAAGTGACACTAGCACAATAAACTAGGAATATTTTTGCATATAATTTTAAAGTATAAAGCTCACCCATTGACAATCAGGCAAAATTCCTACACTCATGGTGCATAAAAAATTAGGGTCCTCGAATGAGTTGCTGTATTAATGATACGTGTTATCTGGATAAAATATACGCTTGATTATGCTCGTATTCTTCTAAAGTTCATGGACAGAAACAAAGAAGCTGGGTTTTCCCAACTGCTTGTGCAATAATGAGGCTTTGGCATGAGATATAGACCACGGATAGATGCTCATAACATGAAGACAGCTTAAATCCTTGTAGAAAAGGACTCAAGAGTTTCATTCAATTATTGGCTGGATCTTTCTTGTAGTTATCGAGCCGAATATATCCTAACTGCAGGAGAGTCTTTATAGATATATTCCCAAATCTGTGATTCTGGACATTGATTCTTCCTGTAATTTTTAAGTATGTAGTTATGCTCAAAATTAACATTATGTAACTGGCATCCAAATCTGATGTTATCTCAAGTATCTTACCCTCCTTTGAGTTGCAAGAATATGTGGACATTGCATAAATTTACATAACAAGCTTGCCTGTTGCTACATAATTGATCAAATATGGTTGTGTAATGCATGGCAAGTTGCTATTTAAACCTCTATGCATCTTTCCGTGAACCATCTTTTCAGTATCATCCTTCCTCAGCTTTTCATTCAAAAGCAGAGGAAATGACAACTGATTTTCCTTGATCCATCTTGAATATCCCTTCCCTGGCAGAAATTAACATAAATATATTTCTCAAGAGAACTAGATTCCTTCATCGGATTGAGAAATTTGAATGCCCAGAAAGTAACTTCTAAACCTGAGGGCGATCAATTTGAAATTCTTCATGGTTCTTACTGCTATAATCATTGCTGAATCACTTCCAGCCACAACTAGCAAAGTAGCACCATACAGATACACCATAAAAACTCAAGTTGTGCTTTTAAATGAAGTTTGGCGTCACTTCTCTTGAATTCGCACTTGATAGAATTATGAACAATCCGGCTGAACCAGGTTCAAGGAACTCGTTTGCTTCCCTGCAATGTTTCACTCAGCTTGGGCACTATTTGCTCTTTGCATGTGACCGATCCCAGCTCCTAAATTGGATAAGTCACAGCTATTGAGTCGATCCATACAAAATCCTTTTAATGGAGGGGAATTCAGGCAGAGGCTTACAGCAGGGTGATATCATTCTGACAATGGATTAATTGATCACTAGCCTAATACGACAGTCACGCATGTACAGTGTATGAAAAGTCATCGCTTAAGTATTCTGTCACATTAATGTCTGTCAGTATCTAAAAACAATATCGAACCCCTGAATTAGTACATTAAACATGGGAGACACCCCCAACTAAAACCCGTGCATATTATTATCTCCCCATGTTCTGTTTATTCAGCAAAAAGGAAAAAAAAAATAAAAATCCACGAAACACCAGAAAAAGGTACCTTTTCCTATTGGCTTATGATGCTACTGACAAGTGAATAATAAATATTATCAATGTCAAAGGTATAATGTTGTACAATCTTCTCATCTGCCACTATTAACTGGTGGCATGACATGGTTTTTCATGCTATCAGTATATCCAGTGTTCGTGGTGTTACTACTCTCTGCATAAACAATGGAGTCGGTCATCTCTCCGAGCAAATGACTTTCTTCTGAATTCAAATCGATATTAACCCACGGATGGTTAGCTATTGCCCTTATTCCATCCAATTCATTTGCCACTTCCTTCATGGTTGGCCTCTCATCTCCCTTTAATTTCAAGCACCGCTTTCCAAGATCGGCAACCCCTTTCACTTGCTCATTGTCTTCGTGTGCAATGAGCTCCTCAACAATCTGAAACAACCGATCTTCTCTCAATGCTGAAAGAAAGTACATGGCCAAGCTCCTCTCTTCTTCAGGTCGATTGAAAGAGAGCGCCTTCTTCCCTGTCAACAACTCAATTAGCACAACTCCAAAACTATAAACATCGCTTTTTTCTGTCAATTGACTAGTGTGCAGGTATTCAGGGTCTAAGTATCCCAATGTTCCTTGAACCATTGTAGACAATTCGGTTTGATCAAGCGGGACTAATCGTGAAGCTCCAAAGTCGGAGACTTTTGCAGTGTAATTAGCATCCAAGAGGATATTCGTCGACTTGACATCTCGATGGATTATAGGAATGGAAGCTGCAGAGTGCAAATATGATAGGACTCCTGCAGTTTCCGAGGCAATTCTTAATCGGGTCTCCCAGGATATCTTGGATGACTTGTTTGGGTTGTGTATATGATCAAAGAGAGTCCCATTGTCCACAAACTCATACACTAATAGAGGCACTTTTGTTTCTAAACAACACCCCAATAGCTTGACCACATTTCGATGATTAATCTGGGAAAGCACTATGACTTCATTAATGAATTGCTCAATTTGGCTCTCGTCCACAAGCTTGGACTTCTTAATCGCAATTATAGTGCTATTAGGCAAGATCCCTTTGTAAACGGTGCCATATCCTCCTTGGCCGACTATTCTACTCTCATCATAATGGTTGGTGGCCTTCTCTAGCTCTTCGGCACTGAAGATTTTTGCGGCATTTGTGGTTCTGTCACGTTCTTGTAATTGTTGCTGCAAAAGCAAGCCACCATTTTGCTTGAAGTATTGTTCTTTGAGCCTAATGAATTTTTTTTTTTGTGAGTCCCAAATATAGAAAGCTTGCACTGAATAACATCACTATTACACCCACACCAAGACCTGTGTAAAACACAAATTTTGTTAGAATACTTGATATCGATGAACAAGGAAAAAATCTCTTGGTAAACATCAGCCACAAGAGTCTGCAAAGTTTCTGCAGACATTATACCATAATCTTTATTGTCAAGAAACTAGGCAATTTAGGGACAATTTGACCCTGATTTAGCAAAATGAATATGGGTAAAAAATTATGAACGTATAGTTTAATTTAAATCATGAAGCCGATATGTTTAAAAAGGAGAACTCAATAAATTCCTGTCCAGCAAATTTGTACCAGAATGACTACCTATAACAATGTTCGGAATATTAACCTTCTATACCCTTCTCATTCTTAAATAAAATCTATTCCACTAATAGAAACCACTTATCTTCACCACAAAATTTCAATAGAATACCATTTGCGAAATCTTGATTGGTCTACACTAATGCCCAAAGCGAAAGTTGCAATGGTTATTATAACGAGTATCAATGCAGTTTTCCAAGTCACCGACAGTCTTTTGCCTCAATAAAAGCTGTTTGAAGAGTCTTGTTCTAAACAAATAGATGTTGCATGATCGAGTTTAGACAATTCAATTAGAGGTGCTAGTTTCACCAAGTCCAGCAATAGATATCGCTTTCAATGACATGGAAAATGGCAAGAAATAGCATCTCTGAATAACTTTTGCAACAACAACTATTTTAAAAGAAAAACAGCAAGCTTGACTTTGGGACTCAGAAAACGAATATTCCTACAGTGGCCTCAATGATAGCGGAAGAGACTGACCAAATAATTGACACGTTCCAAGCCGTCCATGGTTCCAGATTTCAATGATAAAGAAACGTCAATTTTGTTACATATGTACTTTTTATGGTCATCTTGACATATTCAATGATGCCTACCGGTGGGTCCACACGAGAGTAGTTTTCAATAACAAGCATGGAACATCACGTGACTATGGCAAAGTCATAGGATGGCAATCACAATGTGAATACAATTCATGGAAAATGTTTTCCCATTGACCCAAGATCATCGAGTCTTCCATGCCAAAGATGCTCTAAACATTGTCAAGAGTGAAATCTAACCTTTAAATTTTAAGATAGCTACTTGGAATTAGAAACCCAATATGATGCTTAATCTCCTTGCATAGAAATTTCGGGCGAAAGGATAGAGATAGTTTTGTTGTAAACTTACTCCAAGAAAGCGAAATACATAGAAATATCAGGCTAAATATACGAATAGTATTTTCTCATAGAAAGCATTAAATTGAAATCATCACCAGAAAAAGCTAAAAAGTCAAATGAACTTACCAACCAAAATGATGACCATATGTGATGATTTAAGATTAGCAATGCATCTGGATCCATCTTCACCCATCTTGCCATCACCATGATAACCCTTTGGGCATGAGCATGTATAACTCCCCTCAGTGTTATGGCAAATTCCGTCACACGAGTATTTCTCTCGATCATCACATTCATTAATATCTGCAAAAGTTAAAAGCACGTTAAATGTAGACTCGAAGGAAAAAAAAAAAAACAATAGCATCAAAATATCATCAAGCATTCAGAATATATACCGACCTACACAGCGAAGGTATGGATTCCCCTCATACCCAGAAGAGCAATTACATCGGTAACCGGGCACATCGGGAAAATCAAAGCACTCGCTGTGCGCCTTACAAGCAAAGCTCGCCGGGTCCTTCGCTGCTTCGTCACAAGTCTCCTTCCAAACGGCCCAGTCGAGCACCGAGGGGACCACCTTGTTCTTCATGCCACTAAGATCCTCCCTACTGAAATTGAAGGACTTGTCTTCGACTAAGAATGCATAACTGCAAGGATTGAAGCTCCACACGTTGGTGTGGTTCTTCAGGCTGACCACACTGGCATTATAATTAAGGAGCATCTCCGGTATAGTGGTCTGGCAACACCCGATGCCATCGCATGTCCCATCAGTCACGTCGTCAATCCCGGTGCACACCGAGAGGCAGCCGCTCGAGAATCCGTTCCCATTGGATCCCGCGATCACAGCAACCGTGTCGCACCCGATGGCCGTGAACTTGTTCTTGATGTTAGAGAAAGGGAACGCGGGGAGGATGGTGTAGGCGAAAGTGCGCAGCGGTTGCTGTACGCCGGACTCAGTGTAGCAGTCCATGCCGACGTAGGTGTGGATGCGGAGCTCGCCGTCGAGTGATATGTTGAGGACTTCGATGTTGGTATTCCACAAGTAGGGCTTGGGGGTGGAGGCGGCGGTGACGTTGCAGTGGATGGAGAAGTACTTGTTCAAGTAGCAACCGTCTCTGATGCCGAAGGGGTAAGGCACGGCGACGTCTCCGCAAGTTTCTTGGCAGTTGGGAGATACAGTTTGAGAAGATGATAATGACGATGACATCAGTAATAACTGTCCGACCACTAACATCACCCTCATTATCTCCGAAGGATTCCACTCTGAACCCATGGCTCTCTCTCTCTCTCTCTCTCTCTGTAAATTTGGTGGATCGTGGAAGTGGATCGCGTGTGTTCTTTTTATAGCAAAGGAACACGTTCGCTCATTGACAAAGCACGCAGCCTTGAAGTTTCTCACATTCTCTTTTGAGAGAGGATTGACTCGGCGTTTGGAAAGATCACCACCAACCACACCTTGTCCCGGAAGTTTGGGATTTGTCCAATTTTACGTCCTACTATTCAATTCTTCTTGTATCTTTGCCCTCAAATATTACAGGCGCTGCCGATTCTATCCCAAAATATTGCCACAAGTAAAAATATAAAATAAAATAATTGATTAGAACTAGAAGTTCCCATTCGGCCTCGTGCTACTCGCTTACTCCCGGTTAATTAAGTCTGGTAGGATACACGAATTCCTTCATAATTGCAGTGTAATAGCTAGCGTACCATATAACATCCAGTGATATTCATATAACATCCACGCGCATCATCACAATGATAAATAAATTTCGAGAAATGGCACTTTGCATTGAAGATGTGAGAGGGCAAACAAAGGAAAAGATAAGAGACTAAAAAAAAACTATGACAAGATAGAAGATGTTGCACAAAATGACAATATACCTAATTTCTCCAAACTTTATTGGTCTAAAATCTATTGCAATTATGTTAGTTTTGTCTTAGACCTTTTCTTTTTGCTAATTGATTCATAAATCTTTTGTATTTATGTTAATTCAATCCATCCAGCTAAATTTGGTTGGTTGGTGTTGATGTAACACGACCGACTTTAACATGTAATATTTTAATATTTTTTCATGTCTCTCTAATTATTTTTCATTTTCCTTTTTTTTTTCTTGACTTTGAGCTTCATAGCTTGATGACAACCTTTATAAGTGATGATGGAGCTTTGAAAAAGCCACATAGTATATACATTATTCATAGTCTCAACTATATTAATCATGCCGCAATTACATCATTAGTAATTAATCATAAGGTTTTCAATGAGTATATAAACAAGTTGCATACCAACCACAGATCCCCCTACTGCGAACTCGTGCAAAGGAAAATTGCGGACGGCCTTGTCCGCTAGCAGATCCAAGCATTTTCTTTGTCAACTGTGGGGTCACGTGTCTTGTCAGCCGTTCTCAACCATTCGATCCAAAACTTGTGATCATTGACCGTAGGACTTGAGCACAGCAAATTTGCAGCGCTTTAGCCCACGGCAAAGTGGACTCGGCCTGACCTTTTAAAAAAATAAATTCACTAAATCAATTCAGGTACTTCAATCTTCTATCATTCTTGTTCTTTAGGACCAGCTAATGGAGAAACTCGCTGGCCAGTGCCGTAGTGACGGAAGGTGATGTTACATTTGGTGACGCAAGGAGGGCCTGCGATTGGGCAGTGTAAACAAGAACTGACTGGGTCAACCGTGGGGTCACGCTTGTTGTCAGCCGTTCGATCCAAAACTTATGATCATTGACCATAGGACTTGAGCACGGCAAATTGCAGCGCTTTAGCCCACGGCAGAGGGGAATCGGCCCGACCCTTTAAAAAAAATGCTTTCACTAAATCCATTCCGGTACCTCAACATTCTATCATTCTTGTTCTTTAGGACCAGCTAATAGAGAAACTCGCCGGCAGTGCCGTGGTGACGGAAGATGATGTTACATCTGGTGACGCAAGGAGGGCCTACGATTGGGCAGTGTAAACAAGAACTGAATGGGTCAAAAGTCGAAGTAGAACGAGTAAAGAGAAGGACAGGACCCAGCGTAGACCAGAGAAGGAGCTGATCGAGTGGGACTTGGAACGAGTCAGTAAGTCAACGGGGGGTGGCACCAGCAGAATAATAACTGAAGTTGGGCTGACATCTCGACTGAAAGGGACAAATTCCCGGTTGCTTCATCCACAATTTCTCATCGTTAGATATATACAAACGCTAGTTAGCATGCCCCTTACTTTGGCCGGGTTCACTCTAAAAGATCCTTTAAAAAATTGTTTAATTATAATAGGTATCAATTATCTATTATTAGATACTCATCACAAATTAATATTGTTAAAACATTTAGGGACCCATGATAGAGAAGTAATAACTAATAACCAGAGCTGACAATATGTTCGCCCATGTGCTTGCCACTTGATATCTCATGAACTATCGATCTATTATGGTGTGACGTTTGACATAGTTTTGCCATTTAATCCATAACAAAAATAAATAAAAGAAGGTATACGAAAAACTAATCTCTTGTTGAGTTAATACCTTAAAAAAAGGATAAATTCCAGACAGTATTTCAAAAAGCACATCCGCGTTTTATCATTCGCTATATTAGAATTAAAAAAAAAAAAGATTTATCAGAGAAAGCATTTTATAGTATACTCTTCACTGACATGGATATTTATGAAAGTGGTTCTTAAGTCAAAAGAGCTTAGTTTCCTTAGACGCTGCGTATTTTCATCAACGTGACACAAAGCAAATTTCATCCGCAAAACAGAACATGACACAAGGTGAAGGAATAAATACCGCTACAAGACCTCAGTTGAGAAAAATTCACCAGACAAAAAGGTAAGCACCGTTTCGCTTTTAAATACCTATGACATGAGTCAGTGGGGCAAAGAGGAGAGCAGCCCAACACCATAAAAATGTTGGATTTGCAGAGACCGGAAGGATCCAAAGTAAGCAACTCTTTTAAGTTTCATTCCAATTGACCACCTCACGACAACAAAAATGGCACCACTGCAACATGACTTGCCCTCACTAATCAAAGAGAGTAACAAAGAAAGCACGCATAACATGGACACTGTTACATATTATTGAGAGACTCGGTCCATGATATTGAAAGTACCATGCGCAAAGTAGAACTTCCATGCTACAAGAATTCTGTATCAAGGGGGCGAGCAACACAGCAGTGTCCCCACCAAGATCAGAAAAGTAAATTCACAGGTTGATGTCTCAAGGGGATGGGGAGCCAAAGAAAAAAAAAAGCTTACTCTTCTTGATGTTGAAGAAAAAAATGCAGCTGGACAGTTATTCTGTTACAACATATCTCAGAGAGAAATCAGCTTTTTGATGCTATCATGGTACAACTAAATGCACAACAAGGTACGAGCTGCAGAAACTACAACAGCTGTCGCTAGAACAAAAACAACAAAAGGGTTAGCAATTTCCTCGTCACCTTCATATTCCGTTGTTGTTGAATCGAAGCTACTGTCAAATATTGCACAGCTTTCACAATGATATGCCACCCGATGTTGTGCAACCAGAAGTCAGCAAGACCCCACAAAAACTCCTCGGAAAATCACTGATCATCCTAAAGAACATTTTCAGAAAATTGGTTGCTAGAGTTACAAAAATGATGACTAAATGATACTGTTCCTCCCAAGAAAAAATCAGCCATATCAAGTTCTCAGCAATTCATCTCTACACCAGCCAATTTCTCCTCGTCATTGAGAGTATTGGCCGCAATTAAAAGCATGTCCATTCCACCTCTACCTTTGTCTGCATCCTCGTCACCATTCTCATTTGGCTTTTTGTCTGGCGTCCGGCATTCCCCATTCTGTACAACTTTCCTCCTCTGTTTATTTTCAAAATTCTCATACGCCTTCTTCGCCCTGCATATTGCTTGAATCCCAGCGTCACATTTTCTACAAAACCATTTTCCCCTTGGAATTGAGGTGCGTGGTGGTTTCATGCAGTAGATATGATAAGCTTGATCACAAGTATCACACAAAACAATTTTGTCTTCATCTCGATCCGTGAGGCAGCCTCTACACAAACAAGAAGGACAGTACCAACGAGAACTGTAGGACTTCAACTGCTTCGTTGTCAAGCACCTCCTATGATAATACTTATTGGGACAAAAAGGATGCTCGCACATCCTGAACTTATCCCCGTTTTCAATCTCATTCCCGCATATTTTGCATGTACTCGAGGTTTTGGTCTCTTCAAATGGGTTAATCCCCAAATCTGAGCTGCAATTTGCATCTTCCAACGTAGTAAGAGCTTCTTCATCAGCAAACCCATTGGTGGCACTCCTGGAAGCATTCAATCTCTCGCAGACAACACAGTTCTCATGAGGAGAAGTGATTCCGCTTTCCGTGCAACTAGCACAGTACCAACTTCTAGGTGGAATCTCTTTCACTGCAGGCTCAATGCGAGAGACATGGTATATTTCCTCACATGAATCACAAACTAAACATTCCATTCCATCATCCTTCAGTTCACAATGCCGACAGGTGCTTCCATTATATGCACCACATTCGTCTGTTTGCTCCAATTTAGCATCAACGAGAGCATCCCTCCCAGGGACCTATTCAAAATAAACCACTTGTCAAGACATATACAGAATTGACAAAATCATCATTTCAAGAACTCAGGTCTAAGAGGATTTGATATGATCCTGATAATAGCTTCTGCTAAAGCTCTAGATGTACTAATCTCATAGTGCAAATTGTTAGAATATTTAAATAATAAATCACGTTTTCATCTAACAGCTTAAGCTTTTAGAACAGTTGGCAGTGGTCCCACAAAATCTCACATGGTATCAGAGCTAGGAGGTCCTGAGTTCGAATCTTCCAGGCCCCTATTTGCCTCTCCAATTAAATTTTCACGCTTAGTACTAGGCTAAAGACCAGACTAAGCATGAGAGGGAGTGTTAGAATATTTAAATAATAAAAATTTAAATAATAAATCACGTCTTCATCTAACAGCTTAAGCTTTTAGAACAGTTAGCAGTGGTCCCACAAAATCTCACACAAATACCATAAAACATAGTGTGAACAAACTATTAGGTTCATCAATGAGTTTCAAATTCATAAAATACAAAGTTAAACTCCTAGACAGAGGCATCAAAGATTACAACAGGAATACAATAGCAATGAAAGTACAAAATAAAAAGCAAACAGATTAATTTACAGATTAATTTGATAAATAAAAGATTAATTTCAATATCAAAAGAAGTAATAAACTCAAACAAACCTCAAGAATACGTATTTTCTTCTCCCATGGTACTACAATGTACTTACAGTTTTTTAAGGTCTTACTTTTTTTAATCCATGTCATTTAAAGCATGCACGTATAGAGACTTTTTGGTTTAATTATACATGTGTCTAAATAACTCAATAAAGGTCATATCTCTATGACCAGCTATATCCCTTTCGATGACATGAAAATGGTAAGGACTCGTGGCTTCGAAGAATTTTTTTAAAATGGCTTAGTATAACTTCCTCTTTTTCTCGTGTCATCTTCTTGCATAGATGTTGTCAAATCCCTAGTAATTAACTTGCTATCTTTGACGACGACGACGACCAAAAAAAAAAAAAAGAAAAAAACTTGCTATTAGAATAATACCATGGTAAATATGGCTTGTGCAAAAAATAAAAAAGTTGCATGGGTCGTGTATCATACATAAGAGAAAGACGAAACAGCCCATTGAACCATTAATATTGGTTCTTAGATGCTAATCAAAACATGAGAGTGAAAGGAACAAGTTTGACTTTTAGAAGTAAAAAAAAAAAAAAAAAAAGAGAGAATTATCCACAGAATCCTAAATCTATAATATGGCAGCTAATTTAGTTTAAACATTTTAATTGTGTCAATTTAATCCTAAACTTTTTGACAACTCATCAATTAAGTCCTAAACCTTTCGATTATGTCAATTTAGTCTTAAACCTTTTATTAACCAATTTCCACTATAATCCTTCTAACTAATTTCAGCTACAAATTGCCGATCTAATAGTCTAGTCAATATGGGTTGTCCTGCATGGTGCTGTCAAGGCTAAAGTGTATAATTTTCCCAATTTTTTTATAATTTTATTTTCTTTTTTACCTTCATAGGGCCGTTGGCCTCTAGCTGTGGGTTGGCAACTTCCCCAACCACAGCCATAAGCAAGGGTCCCAACGCCCTCACTATGGCCCATGAAAGCTTGGGCAAGGGTCACGACGTCCTTGCCAGATCCAGCAAGGCAAGGGCGTCACGGTCCTTACCAACCACAATGAGGGCGAACAACATAACCTTGATCCAATGAGGGCTTTGTGGGACTCGCTGAGGGGCTAGCAGAGGTTGCCAACACCCGGTGGTCATGTGAAGAGGAAAAAAATAAAAGAAAGGATGAAAAGAAAAAAGAAATTTGAAAATCAATAAAAAAATTCTGAATTTTTTTTAAAAAAATATCAAATTGTCAATGTAAGATATTTCTGGCCAAAATTAATCGGAATGACTATATTAGTAATTCGTTAAAAAGTTTATTACTAAATAGACAAATTATCAAAACATTAAGAATTAAATTAGTATAATTGAAAGATTTAAGACTGAATGGGCAAGTTGCCAAAAGATTTAAGACTGAGTTGGTTGCCGTGCAAGAGGTTTAGAATTTTTTAGGCAATTTTTCCTATGAATAAGGACATTAGTCTCAAGTGATTTTGCCTCTCTCTTTTTTTTTTTTTTTTTTTCCTGGGTTGATTTAGTACTCATTGAGGGTACACAATTGTTCCTTTGGAGTCAAGCTAGCATAGAAAAGTTCGCTAAGAAAAAGAACTCGGAGCACTTGCATTCATCTACGACAGCATAAATAGATAAATAGATAAATAGATAGATATATGTCAACTAGAGGTTTCAATGAAACCTTTGTCGCGCCGAAACATGATGAACCCTTGCCCTAGCAGTTGCCCTCAATCATGAGACGTTTTTCTGATAAATTTTTATCTTTTTTTTCAACAACATATGCCAATCTGCATATGACTTTCTAGGGAAGTTGTGCCTTTTTTTTTTTTGGCAATTTAGCTTTTAGTTCTTGTTACATTTTGCACTTAGAAAATTCAAACATATTATATTTTGCACTAAAAAATTCATGCATATCTGCGCGGAGACCCAATATGAAACTTTAATTTGAAACTTTTTTAAGAGCTCTTACTAAAAACAATTTGCCCATGACGAGCTTAATATGGATAACAATAGATCCATTGTAATGCAATGTGCAGATATTTGCACTTAAATAATTTTGCACATATCTATCGTTGAGGCCTAATATGAAACTTAAATAGTTCAACAATTTTGAAAAAACTTACAATCAATACAACATGTCCATGATGAGTCCAACGTGGGTATCGAAAGGCAAGGCACAGGTATACTATGTCTCTTGAACTTATATATAGTTCCCAACCTAATATAAATTTTGGATAAAACATGATGAGGACATCACTTATAAACTTGATTCGTGCTTATTTATATGATCTATTGAGCCTTCCCGAAAAGTATATGAGAATCATCGTAAAAGTAAAAGAAATATACATGTCAATTTTGTGTTTGCTATAATAAGTTCTTCTTTTATTAGAAATAAACTTAGCTATTAATAAGCATAACATAATACATATTACAAGACAAATGTAATGGAGTTGGGGAGCCGCGAAATACAAGTAGACGAAAGAAATCGGTTGAAGTGGTATGAAGTACAATTGTCGAAATAATTACATCAACATTTTCCCTTGTAAAACCAATATAAACATATTCCTACTATATGTGTTTCCCATTTCTTCGTATTGTATCAATCAATAGAAAGTAATTACTGATACAATACGAAGAAATGGGAAACACATATACGTAGAAAGATACCAATATCCCAAGATTGAAGTACATGGTTGATAAAGCATGGACAGAATATTTCTAAAACAACTAATTTGGGTATTTTGGTAAGAAGCTATTTTCTTGATATAATAGTAAACCCTAGTGAAAAGCTAAAGCAAATTAACGAGAAATCAAGAAGAGATAATATAGTCATCACTGATACTTGATATACAAATAGTAAATTGAAGGGTGCATGAATCTAGTATATTGTTTCTGGGCACTTCATCAACATTATTCTGCAACTTGCGTATAAAGGCAAATAAAGGGATTGCGATGTCTCATATCATAGAAATTTGGACTGAGACAACTAAATGCATCTTCATCTCGGTGATAAGAGTGACTGATCCTCCTGCATTGAAGTCATCTCTACCCGTGCTTCCAATTGCATCGACATCGGAATCACACTTGAAACACAAATAGATCCAGTTCTAATGTGATTGATCTCTTCTTCATTTTGTCGGTTGACTGTGGGATTTCTTAGTGATTGTGCTCACTCCAATTCCATCGCAACTTCCTTCATAGTAGGCCTGTACCTTCCATGAAGTTCTAAGCATCTTTTCACCAAGTTGGACACCGCAATAATTTCTTCGTTCTCACCACGGTCTAATACCTCCTTATCAAGAACATTGAACAAGCGATTCTGCTGCATCGAAATGATGAAGTACGAGGCTAGATTTCTATCCTCTTCTGCCCTTAGTTGAGAAATTGGCTTTTCTCTGGTTAGTAGCTCGACAAAGACAACCCCAAAGCTATAGACATCACTCTTGTGGGTAAATTGACTTGTTTGGTAGTACACAGTGTCCAAGTATCCGAAGGTTCCTCGCACCATTGTGGTCAAGTGTGTTTGGTCTATGGAAATCAATTTGGAAGCTCCAAAATCCGCCACTTTGGCTCTATATTTTTCACCCAAAAGTATATTTGATGACTTGATATCATGATGATAAATCGGTATGGCTGCTTCAGAGTGCAAATATGAAAGAGGCCCGGCAACTTCATTGGCAATTCTTAATCTCATTTCCCACGAGACGGGAAATTCTTCGTTTGGGTCATGAAGATATTGGTAGAGAGTTCCATTAGGGACAACTTCATATACCAGAAGAGGGACTTCACTCTCCAAACAAAATCCTAATAGCTTGACAACATTTCTATGATTGATTTCAGAGAGAATAACAATTTCACTGACGAACTGTTCAACTTGTCCTGCATCGATAATATTGGATTTCTTGACTGCAATGATCGTTCCGTCTATCAACATTCCCTTGTGAACAATTCCTTGACCACCTTGACCCAATATTCAATTCTCATTAAAATGATCCGTAGCCATGTCTAACTCTATTGAGGCGAATAACTTGCCTTTGTCCACATGATTGTCTTCAATAGAAGATAGACGTTTTTGTAACAGAAATCCGCTATTACGTTCGAAGAATTTTTGCTTGCATTTTGCCTCGCGCCTTCTTTTGATGTATTTGTCAACCACCAACAAAGCAAAAGCAACACTATGGCTTCGGTACCCGTGCCTGCCCGTGTCCCAAAAAGTCAACGGGAATAGCTATGTAACCAATTTCCTCTTCATTGTCAACAAATTAGTTTCCACTAATTTAACAAGTGCTTTTAAGATTTGAAGAGAGTGAGCCAAAAAGGAGGATTAGCTCAACAAAATAAATCAAAAATATTATGCATCATTCATGGGTGAGAAACAAAGATACAATCAAATTGTTGAAGGCATAGATTATGAAATTACAAATAAGATTATCCAAGAGGTCCTAAATTTATTAAACGATAGTTAATTCAGTCATAAACATTTTAATTGTTTCAATTTAGTCCTAAACGTTTTGATGATTTGCCAATTTAGTCCTAAACTTTTTAAAAATTTGTCAATTTAGTCATTCTGACCAATTTTGGCTAAAAATCGCTAACCATCCTACATGATTAGTGCTAATGTTAACAATTTTTGCAAATTTTTTTAATTCTATGATTTTTTTTTTGCTTTATTTGACTTTTCCTTTTTTTTTTCCCCTTTTTTTCTCTATCGATCACGGGCGAGGTCCACAGTCACTAGCCTTTGGTGAGGGACACCTATGCTTGGGTCGCCGAGGGCAACCCGTGCCAGCCTAGGCCCAAGCTGCCCCCGCTCGAAGCCGACGACCTTCGCCAACCATCACCGATGCTTGATAATGACCGAGGGAGGGGATAAGGGAAAAAGGAAAAGAGAAGAAAAGAAAAGTTTAAAAATTTTTTAAAAGAAAAAATTGTCCACATCATTGGTCAAAAGAACTAAATTGGCAAATCATCAAAAGTTTAAGATTTAATTGACATAGTTGAAAGGTTTAGGACTAAATTAGTAAATTGTCAACATGTTTAGGAATAAATTAGCACAATTAAAAGATTCGGAGATGAATTGATCACTGTAGAATCATTTTAGGACTTTTTGGATAAAGTTCAAAGAAAAAAAAACGCACTTGCAAATGCACAGTTCAATCAATCGACTTCTTTCAACAAAAAAAGAAAAATAAAAATAAAAACAAAATTAATCACCTTCTTAATTCTACTGCTTACTTCATTTGAGAAATAAGGACTCCAGAAAAAGAAGCAATTACGCATGTACTTGGGGAACGCAATGAGGAAGGGCGGGGTTTACGCCCCCCCTCCGTGACTTAAAACTAGTAAAGTTGTCCATGCGCACCTCATGCCTCATGCGGTACAAATTTCTATATCCCGTCACCATTATCCCGATAATGTCAAGTTTTAAGGAAAACAAAAAATCCATTAGCACAATTCATGATCGTAAGAAGATAGAAACGACGTAAAGAGGATAGGGACAAAAGAAAATGTCATAGGTAGTGAAAAAATAATAGTGATGTGCTAGAATTGTGTAAATATTTGAACTAATGGTGTGCCAAATTTGGGAATACCGTCAAAGTTAGTGTTCTAGTTTGGCCTTCTCGGCCCATAATTGGGTCAATCTCTACGGTTTGTGCGGTGTTAAGCTATGCTTAACTATGTAAAGGTTTCACGGTGAAATGTGGAAAGAACATATCCAATAGCACTTAAACTAGGAAATCTTTAGGGAGAATAAAAAACGAACAAAAGGACAAGAGGGCTAGGCAAATCCATTCCTCGCCATGGCTTGGATGCGAAGCATATATATTTTGCTAAATCTCGGCCACAAAGTCCATGGGTGTTGCATTTTGACTAATTTTATTTGGGACTATGAAGTAAGGATCGTTGGGGAAATTTGATTGTTGATGAATAGAGAAGTGGTAATATTGATGTGTGATGACGGTCACTATCCTTAAGATATTATTTGCCCTCATTATTATTATTGTCAGATTTAGAGTAAATATACCTCCAGGATATACAATAAAGTCAGAAAAATGACTTCATCAGTTACTCAATTTCTCTTAGAATTTCACCTTAAATATGTTAAAGTTGCACAAATGAAAAAGAGAAGAAGAGAAAGTTTTGAAGAAGTATTTATGGACAGTTGTGGTTATTATAAATAATATATGAATTTGTCTCTATTCACAGACAATCACTCAACACATCTATTGAGAATAAGTACCTTATCCCAACCATCACCATTCTTCATGTCAAGACTAACTTCATTTCATAACTATCCATTGCCTCTTTTTAGGATTAAGATTCATCTCTTTTCATAACCAAGAGTCACGTCTTCTCTTGACTCAAAGTCACGTCTTATCTTAACCAAGAGACACATCTTTTATGATAACAAACTATTTTAACAATCCCAACTTAATTTGTTATCTACACAAATTTACATAAATTCATACATACAAGAAAGCATATGTTAAGATATGAATCTTCAATTAATGTAAATAATTCCATTAATAAAATTAGTGGTAGATAAAACTTTGAACCATATTTCACTTGTTAATCAAATTATCATACATATGAATTTATACACATTCGATTATAAATTTCTAATGCCTAAGCACTTTTATGACCTTGTGCTCCTCCTGCATTCATGAACATTTACAAAAGTTCATCTAACTTTTGTTAGAAGCGGCACCATTTCTTATGTTCATATAGGTGAAATTCCTAAATTTTTTTTCTTAGCATTGCTTTGCTAAAGCATTAAATTTCATTAAGAATGTTCTCTTACACTCACCCTCCTAACTTTTTATGAGTACTAATCTTGTGTCTCAGTACTCAATCACCATTAAGTTACAACAGCTTTTTGTTACCCATTTAACTTTGATAATTTTGTTAGAAATTATAAGTTGGGTTTCTACTATCCTTGACTATTGTCTAAACCCCAATCCCTTGGCAGTGGGGAGAAAAACATCAATAGTACAAAAACTTGTGTTGATATTCACTTTAGTGTCAAAAGTTTTCACCAACTCTTTTATCTAGCAAATAGATATCCCGTCGATCAAATTTATACCAGAGCGACTACCTGCAACAATGTTCGGAATTTTAACCTTCTATACCCTTCTTATTTTTATAGAAAATCTATTCACTAATAGAAATCATTAATCTTCACCACAAAATTTCAATAGAATACCATTGGTGAAATTTTGATTGATCTACACTAATGCCTAAAGCGAAAACTACAATGGTGATCACAACGAGTGTCAATGCAGTTTTTCGAGTCACCAACAGTCTCTTTCCTCAACAAACGCTGTTTTAAAGTGTCTTATTCTAAAAAATGAATGTTGCATGAGTGAGTCTAAACAATTCAATTAGAGGTGCCAGTTTCACCAAGTCCAGCAAATAGATATCGCTTTCAATGACATGGAAAATTGCAAGAAATAGCATCTTTCAATAACATTTCGCAACAACTTCTATATTAAAAGACAAAGTAGCAAGCTTGACTTTAGGACTCTAAAAACAAATATTCCTAAAGTGGACTCAATGATAACGAATAGTGCAACATTTTTCCTTTTTTTTTTCCAATTTAACTTATAAGCGAAAGAGACTCACCAAATCAGAGACATGTTCCAAGCCGTCCATGGTTCTAGATTTTCATGATATAGAAACACCAATATTTCTACATCTGTACTTTTTATTGTCATCTTGATAGATTCAATGACACCTACCGGCAGGTCTAGGTGAGAATAGTTTTCAGTAACAAGTATGGATCATCACGTAAGTATGGCAAAGTCATAGGATCACAATCATAATGTGAATACAATTTATGGAAAATGTTTTCACATTGACCCAATATCATTGAGTCTTCCATGGCCAAAGATGATCTAAACATTGTCAAGAGTGAAATCCAGCCTTTAAATTTTAAGATAGCTACTTGGAATTAGTAATCCAATTTGATGCTTAATCTCTTCGCATAGAAATTTCAGTCGAAAGGATAGAGATAGTTTTGTTGTAAATTTACTCCAAGAAAGCAAAATACATAGGAAAATCAGGCTAAATATATGAATAGTATTTTCTTGTAAAACACATCAAATTGAAATCATCACCCAAAAAAGCTAAATAGTCAGAATGAGCTTACCAACCAAAATGATCACCAAATGTGGTGATTTAGGATTAGCAATGCATCCATCTCCACCCTTCTTGCCATCATCATGGTAACCCTTTTGGGCATGAGCATGTATAACTTCCCTTGGTGTTACGGCAAATTCCATCACACGGGTTCTTCTCTGGATCAGCACATTCATTAATATCTGCAAAAATTAAAGGCACATTAAATGGAAGCTCCAAGAGAAAAAGAAAGAACAATAGCATCAAAATATCATCATCAATGACTCAGAATATATACCAACCTTCACAACCAAGGTATGGATTCCCCTCATACCCAGAAGAGCAATTACATCGGTAACCGATGTCGGCAAAATCAAAGCACTCGCTGTGCGCCTTACAAGCGAACCTTGCCGGGTCCTTCGCTGCCTCGTTGCAAGTCTGATTCCACACGGCCCAGTCGAGCACCGAGGGGGCCATCGTCCTGTTCCTCATGCCATTGAGATCCTCCCTACTGAAATTGAAGGACTTGTCTTCGACTATGAATGCATAACTGCAAGGATTGAAGCTCCACACATTGCTGTGGTTGTTCAAGCTGCCCACGCTGGCGTTGTAGTTGAGGAGCATCTCGGGTATCGGGGTCTGGCAACAACCGATCCCATCGCACGCCCCGTCGGTCACGTCGTCTATCCCGGCGCACACTGAGAGGCAGCCGCTTGAGAATCCCTGCCCATTGGATCCCGCAATGACGGCGACCGTGTCGCACCCGATGGCCGTGAACTTGTTCTTGGTGTTGGAGAAAGCGAACGCGGGGAGGATGGCGTAGGCTTTTGTGCGCGGCTGTTGCCGTACACCAGCCTCATTGTAGCAGTCTGTGCCGATGTAGGTGTAGATCCGGAGCTCGCCGTCGAGCGATATGTCGAGGACTTCAATGTTGGCTGTGCTATTCCATAAGTAGGGCTTGGGGGTGGAGGCGGCGGTGACGTTGCAGTGGATGGAGAAGTACTCGTTCAAGTAGCAACCGTCTCCGATGCCGAAGGGGCAAGGCACGGCGACGTCTCCGCAAGTTTCTTGGCAGTTGGGAGATACAGTTTGAGAAGATGATAATGGCGATGATATCAGTAATAACTGTTCGACCACTAACAACATCCTCATTATCTCCAAAGGATTCCACTCTGAACCCCAACCCATGGCTCTCTCTCTCTCTCTCTCTCTCTCTCTCTCTGTAAATTTGGTGTATCATGGAAATGGATCGCGCGTGTTCTTATAACAAAGGAACGCGTTCGCTCATTGACAAAGCGCAGCCTTGAAGTTTCTCATGTTCTTGTTTGAGAAAAAAAAAAAAAAAAGAGAAGGGAAATGCCACTTTACGCCCTCGAAAACAATGCAATGTCGTTTTGCTCCTTTCACCTAATGTCGTTTTACTCCTCAAAATTTGTCTAATTTACTCATGCAGTTTGAAAATGTAAATTTGTTAACCTCGACTTCTATAACAACAAATAGAAGAAGTTTTTACTACGGTGTGGAGATTTTTTTTTTCTTTGTTTTCTTGGGGTTCTGTTGGCTAGGCAAGGAAAAGCAGTCTGGAATTTATTTGCTTAGGCAATGGTGAATTAGGGTAAAGCGAACTTATTTCCACCAATTTAGGGACTAAATTGTCACAGATTTGGGTACAAGAGGAGGGTTTGACTTCCCTACAAAACGTGGGTGGCAAATTGACGTTTTTCTTATGTAAGATAAAACGCGGATCGACTCGGAGTTGACCCTTTCTCATTTTGGCCGCTCTTTAAAAAAGTCTTCTAAGGCGGGCAAATTGCCCAATTCAATTGGTCAAAGATTCCATCAAAAGTAAAAAAAAAAAAAAAAACACACACACACTCTCTCTCTCTCTCTCTCTCTCTCTCTCTCTCTCTCTCTACACACTAGAGAGGTGGGTAATGGGCCAAGCCAGGGCATGCCTCATTTTGGGCTTAGATGGGGTTAGGCCCAAGGGCCCTAATGAGCTAACACAGGCTCAACAACTTTTTTTGATTGGTGGGGCCACATGGCCCAACCTTTAAGAAATTTTGGATTTTTTGAGGAATTTTTCCTTATCCCTGCAGAGCAAGTTTCTTTGTCTTGTCACTATTCTCGCGACTACTCGGATTTCTCTACCATTCCATCCCACCCCCCACGCTAATATCAATTTTTAAGATTTCCAAGAGCATGATTCATGATTGTAAGAAGATAAAAACGGCGTATAGAGTAAAAGAATAAACGAATGCGTCACAAGAAATCAAAAGATGACAACGCTTTGCTGGAATTGCATAAATATTTAGGCTACATTTGATAGTTAGGATAAAATCTAAGAATTTATTATATTTTGTATTTATTGTCTATGCAAAATAGGATAAAGTCAGATATAAAGGAAATATAGACCGGATATAATTATCTTATGGGGAGGTAGAGTAAAGGTTGATAGGATTTTTAATATTGATAATAAGAAAGTTATTTTTCTCGAATAACAAAATTCTTAAATTAACAAAATTAAAATTTTATTTTAATATAATTAATATTTGAATTCTAATATAATAAATTCAAAATAAAAATATAAAAATTCAGTTATTTTCATTTATTCTTATTTTTATTTATAAATTCGAGTTTAATTCTATTTTATAATATATATTCAATATATAAATTTAAATATCTACTTATATTTATTATTTATTTTAGGTGTTTTAATATTTTAGGTATATTAGTATAATTTACTTTTTAGTACACTTTTATTAGAGAATGATGGAAGGGGAAGAAAGAAATAAAAAAGAAATTAATTAAAAAGGAGAGGAAAATGAAATAAAAATAAAGTAGGCAAGAACGTTGTGAGAGATTTTTACTATCTCTGTTTGTAATATTTTTGATATAATGTGAACATATTTGACTTTATTACTGCAATCATCAAACAATAGATATGATAAAGCAAAATTCCTGAATTTCATATTATATTTTATCCAATCCTATCATAACTAGAAATTTGGATGACTAGACATAGCATTAGAGCTTACAAAGTGTCGGATTTGGGATAGCTATAAAAAATTAGCATTTTAGTTCGACATGTTTGAGAGTTAGGGAAATTGGATAATCTCTAAATTGCATGCGAAATTAAGTTGTGTTTTTGTATATAAAGTTTTCACGGTTATATGAGGAAAGAATGCAAGAAATAACACTTGAACTGGAATATCTTTAAGGTTTGCTATGATGCAAGAAGGTGGCTGACCAACTTACAATTCATGCTATACTTATACGATTAATAGCACCGAAGAAGACGCAAATTACAATTCAGTCGGTGCAGATATTATTGTTCACAATGTGACCTCTGGTGAAGGAAAATGTATTCACATTTACACAAAACCCAAGGTCACCAAGTCAATATATGATCTTAGAGTAGAAACATTGACCTGAGTGAAATTAATCTATTTTTGGATTTTAAGATAGCTCAATTGTGATGTAATTAGTAACACGTGATGTGCTTACTGCATTGGATAATCTCATTTATCTTTTGCATAGAAACTTTTTTCTTTATCAGATTGCATAGAAACTTTGGTGATTAGAATACACCAAGTAAAATGTGAATAGTTAATTTCTCCTAAACCAAAATAAAATTAAGTCATGTATTCTCAAAATAAGCTAGGATAGTATGTCTCTTGAGTCAGGAACTCCAAATAAAATGAAAGAACTTACCAACCAAAATATTCATTAAATGTGATGGATTAGCAATACATCCTTATCTATCTCCACCACCATTCTTGCCATCATCATGACAACCGCTTGGGCATGATTGTGTATAAACTCCTTCAACATTATGGCAAATCCCTCAACTGGGTTCTTCTCTAGATCCACACGTTCATCAATATTAACACAAACTAAGCCCGCACATCAAATGTATCTAGTTTTCTCAGGCCATATGAATATAAAGGACAAGTTCAAGAATGTTGATGTACTAACTTACCGGGACCTTTTAAACATACCCCAATCTTTTTTTAGCGTCGGTGCAACTGGTGTTCTTGGTGCACATGTAGCTCTTGCCTTTCTTTTTTGGCGTCCTCGCGTGTTTTATCCCTTATCACCCAGTCGAGAACTAGAGCCCAACTCTTTAAATTTAAGCTGCGACAGATCACCAACCCAGAAGCCGTAGGCAGGATTGGAAAAGCTCTCAACGGAGATGTCATAGTCGAAGGAATTCCTAGGGATGCTTGTCTCGCAGCAACCTATACCGGAACACGACCTGTTTGCTGACGTTCGAAATGTTGCTGCACGAAGACATACGCTCGAAAGAGAACTTCCCTCGGCGGTCTACGAAGGATGCTATGTGTTCGCAATCGAGGCGGGGAACTTCTTCTTGGTGCTGGATATTGGGAATTCAGCTAGGGCGAGTTCCGCATTATTCCTCAATGGCCCATCGAGAAGAACAAGCTACTCTTGTCACAAAAATGAGCTGCTCTTTCTTTTCAAATAATCTCGAGAGATTAATCTAGGATTCTAGACTTTAAGGAAATGTCTCTCATTCCGTGGGAAAGGAAAAGTCTGGTCTTCTCCTTCCTCAATCGATTTTTCATAGTGTGCGTGCATGGCAATTTTTTTTCGTTTGGGGCGTTGATTAAGGCAAAAAATGAAAGTTGATTGGGAAAGGAGAAGAGCTGACCATTTCCTTTTATACGAAGAAAGGGACTTCTTGTTAAACTCTATGTTTGAACAATTCCAAAACCTAATATTGCTCCATAACTATTAGTCGTGAAACAGCAATGATGGACGAAAGAGGCCAACTAGTTAACAAATTTCATCAGTTGAATGATAACAAAGCATAATAACCATAAAATTTCTCTCTACAATATTCCAAGATTTCTATTAGCGCGTTTGAATCTTAAAATAGAACAAAACATCACGTATTGGCTTTTCTAATAAACTCAAAACAAATTATATATTTTGAAGACGATTATGGATCATCATATCTATCCGATCGTATATTCAATTTGCGTACTTCAAAACATTTCAAAAAAAAAAAAAATTCCGTTTAATAAAAGTCAAATTGTGAGAGCAAATAGTAAAAAGCACTCAAAACATTGTGCACAATTCCACTTACATCTCCGAAAAGACTTTAATAAAGACATGTCATTTTCTACCAGGTTTAAGGCACCAAATTCCTTAAATTAGCTTACTTGCTCAAAACAGCTTTAAACTCGATGAGACACTAGGCTCCCACTATTAACTAAACTAGCAAGATGGAGGTAGGTTGCACAGGTCAAAAAATCTTCACATCTATTTGGATTTCCGCTAGAGTTTACATGGAGTTTTACATAAATGGATCCGACCATATCATGTAGATTTGTCCTTTGATTGAAAGAAGAGATAAATCCAAAATTGCAATATCGATCGAATCATAATGTAGGCACATGCGATGTTTCGAGCATGCAAAATAATTCGAGTCAATTCGAACATGAAAGTGTAAAGTAAAAATGCAAATCCTTTCTTTTTGATACGTTTTGTCCATTTGTTGGAAATCTTCACTTTTGCCATATGTCATGCATGGCTGTTATCGAAATCTTTATGATTAGGTTTTGTGTAAGCTTGAAATTGAATGTGGAATCAATAGTTATAAGAGTTTGTTGACACCCAAGTTTTGGTGGCGACAAAAAAGAAAGGCAAGATAAATAAATAATAAATAAGAAGGGAAAAAGACCCCAGTCCATTTTCTTCTTTCCTTCGGCTCGTTCCAGGACGGAAGAAGAAGGCGCGGGAAACGAACAACCGAGATTGAGGTCAGAAACCGATCCCAGATGGCAGGCGTTGCTGGCCATTTCTGACGCCGTGCATCGGAGCTTCACCGTGCTCCGTTCCTCGGTCGGAAACGAAGTGGCTCAACTCCCGTTCGAGATTCCTTCGCTGGTGCCAATCTTCATTGTTGTTGAACGTCCGAGTTTCGTTCCTCGATCTTCGTAGCTTCGCGTTGCTTCACTAATCAGGTATTCTATCTCTTCACTGTTATGCCCTGTATTGAGGGAGGGAGTAATAGAGCCAAGAGAACATGTCCTAGATTAGGATCGAATTTGATTCAACTCGAATCCACGGCTGTGCTTGTATACATCTTCGATTGACTTTGTTTGAACTCGATCTCTAATCCAAAGCCATTGTTGTTCTGTTTCCCCCCATTCATCGCCGATTGCACGCACAACATTTTGATAAATGTCTTTGAAACACGAATAAAAAATAGCCTATGATTTTGCCTGAACCCAAGGACGCGTCGACATAGATTGATTAATATCACTTAATTTGTTAGTATTTAGATTTGAGTTCGGACATATTTCATCTTACTCTGAGGCTGAATCCAAACACCTCTTTTGTTTCTTTTTGTTCTATGTTCTTGTGTGATCCTGCATCATTCGATAGCTGATTTCAGCGAGGAATAATGGAGGTAGATCGTATGAGTCTGGATGTCCGCTTCCAGGTCCTTATTGCCTTATTCTTTTCTCATGCCTGTATCTTCCTTGAATTCGTGAAGTGGTGACCCGCGGTGGCTGTCAACACGGTAAAGAACGTCGTTTTTGGCTAAAGAAATAGCAAGCGTGGTTCACTGTGGAAGGTGCTTGAAGAAGAAAACTATTAAGGCCTTTTGATTACACGATGTTACAAAGAAAGATTTAATTGGGTTTAATGGATTTGGGTTTTAGTCACTTAGTAAGCTTACGCTCATTTCAGTTTTAAGGTGTTTTAGTTGGAGACTTGGGAATAGAGATTCCGTTTCAAACATATGGTTCGATGGCCAAGCACCAATATCCGATGGTATTTTAGAAAATATTTTTCGACTTTTTCAAGCAAGAGATCATTTCCTTCAATTTGAGCATAGTTTTGCGTTGATTAGGAAATTTTTTTGTTGACTAATTTTTCTGGGTAAAATGTTTTTTAAAATGAGAAAAATGTTTTTCCGGAAAATATTTTCCACAGTGCAGTTCAGCTACATTCAGAAATGGGCTTAATAAAACACAGTGAAAATGGGGTTCAAATCAGTCTTCATGAGATTGGTCTTAGGGCTAAACGTTGTTATAATAAAACTAGGCTTGAAGAGCCTGTGTCTAAAAGAGGGCATTGTGTGACAAATCCCAACTTGTGACCATAGCCCAGACCTGCGAAATCCAATGCTGGCTCACATACTGACCGGGCTCAAGGGCCCGACCCATGCTCCTTCTAGTAAATAATAGAAGATAATAATAATAAATAAAATCCAAAAAATATAATAAAATAAAAAATGGAAAACTCGATTGGGAAAATAAACCTTGATTTGATCGTTAGGTTAGATTTTAGTATTATAATTAATTTAGTTTCATTTAGATAGTACATACATGGTGTCGGGAAATTCATGATTCTCTAGTTTAGTTTTAAATAGTTTAGTTTATTTAGAGGTAGAACTCAATTTGAACTAACTTATGGGAATTGCTGTCCTAGATCTTAATAACAAGGCCATGTTGTATTTTTTTTACCTGTCTCATATCGGATTACTTTACCACAATTTACTTTTTATTCAATCTGTCATTATTATCTTTGATGAATTAATTGTATTTCTTTTATATTATTTTTCAATGTAGGTTACCATTTTTTTTATGATCAGTTTAAAAACAAAAAAAAAAAAATTGCATGGGCACCTAGCAGACAGAATCCTCAGAATTTATAATATGGTAGAAAGACTACTTAGGCGCCTTAGCTATAAAATAATCAAATTTAGGAACCAAAAGAGCACTGCTTCTTTAATTAGCATAATCAGGTCCCAGATTTTAAATTTCTGATTGTATAGGAAGTGAGGTATATTCTCATTTTTCATTTGGTTTCTATCCGATCCCAATAGGTCAATAGCGAAGCCAACGTTAACGAGGTAAGGGTTTGGGAGAACTACATTGGTCCCCCATTCAACATTATCTTTAAAACCATATGTTTCTTGGTTGCAACGCAGAAAGAGTGTCGTGACAGAGTTTTTATGCAAGAAGTGTGCTTTTCACAATGAGTGCATTTATGTTGGTAGATTGGAACTTCGTATATTTTCCATCTTTAGAGTTGTCAACGAGAAAGGTTGTATAGAGCCAAACATTTGCATGATGTGTGTCTCGCGAAACATTTGCATTCTATGGATTAATTATTTGTATATTCAATCAGAACTTGAAGATTAATCTTCCCCTACTTCACATTGCAGTAACAATGAAACCCAGCGGTTACCTAAAGTTGTTCTAATGAACCAATCTTCTAATTCAACTTTGCTAAGAAGTGTTACATGCCACACCGGCATCCTACCTGCCAATTGGCTCATTTTATCATGTGAAAAATAGTTTTGACCAATATTTGCTCTTTATCAAAAACACAATTCTCGGTTTTTAGATATGCCATTTGGCTGCATTCGATACTTTTGTTGTGCCATGAAAAGACCGTCCTTAGGTAAGTGAATACTGAGCCCATAAAATACATATGTTCATTGGACTTTATTTTTGGGAAAAGTACCAAAATAGTTCTAAACATTTAGCATTGGTACCAATTCAGTCCTAAACTTTTCAATTGGACTAATTTAGTCCTAAACCTTTTTATATCGGTATCAATTCAGTCCATCCAGCTAATTTAAGCCGGAAATTGCTAACTTGGCCACCGGCAGTTTTTTATGTGGCGCAACATGGACAAATTTTATAATTTTTATATTTTTTTGGATTTTTTGAATTATTTATTTTTATTTTTTCCTTTTGCTCTCTTTTTTTTTTCTTTTCTCCTTATAGTTTGGCCGGCGAGGTTGCGACCGGCCGACCATTGCCGACCACCGGCTGGTTGGGGTGAGGGGCCTCACGCCCTCATCGGCCACTAGCGAGGGGCCGCCGCGCCCTCGCCGGCCACAAGCGAGGGCGTCGGCCCCCACCTGGATCTAGGCAAGGGCCTTTGTGCCCTCATCGGCCACAGGCGAGGCTGTGGCAGCCCTTGCTCATGGCGGGCGAGGGCACGACAACCCTCACCCAGATCCAGGCGAGGGCACGACGCCCTCGCCTGCCACGAACGAGGGCATCGGGCCCTCACCTGGATTTGGGCGAGGACCACGGTTGTGACATTCCAGATTTTTAGTCATGTTTTCTATTGAATAAATCGGGCATTTCATTGACGCGTCTATAGGGCTGTTCTCAGAACTGATCATTCTAGAGATAACTAGATTATCTGGGGAAACTATTAAGAATTTTAAGGCAAATAGACTTGAGAATTCGACCATGAATCAGCTTCTCGACCGTGCTCATCTGTTGAGATCATTACAGCACAGATATAAATCGATTTGAGATCAGATATAGGTTGGTTTGATTGAGATATGTAGCTAATCGTGGGTGACACCACTAAATTGAAAAGTTCTCAGCGACCGACACTAATCTGATTATACTGTCGTTTTGGTACCCTATGTCCGTAATTGAATCCTCGAGATTTTCACAACAATCAAGAGTCGTCATTGAGTCGAGTGGGTTCATTGTGGATTGAAGAAAATCGACCACGGGTCATTTGCCCTAAAATTTTTTGAAAGTTACCCGATAGCCTAGGTCACGCTAAAAACGCATCGAATGGAAATTAACCGTGAATTCAAACTCGATTTCAAAAATTGAAAGGTCTGTGGTGTCACGAGCTATTTTAGGAACGTTGACTCGGCCTCGAGAAGATTTTTCGGAGATTCTGGGATTTTTACGGAAAATCATTTCGGAAGTCGCGAAAATTAACAGAAATTCGGATTTGGTCGAATTGAGGAGAGTTTCGACTTTTAAGCCAAGCTACTCTTGGGTGATGGGAATTTGTAGAAATGGTATGGGCCTTTTCTTCGAGGAAATTGGACATCAAATTTGGGGAATTTGTAAAGAAATTGAAGCTCAATACCTAAGAAATTCGGAGCTATGGAAGGAGGCTGCATTTTAGGTTTCAATTTGAAATTTATTGTGCAAGAAATAATTGGGAGACATAGAGGATATGCATGAGGGCTTGTGGGGACCAAAATAATGATGAATTTTAGGATATTTTGGTTGACTCTTCCTTCCCCTTCACCAAGCTTCTCCTGCACACCTCCTCCACTGTCTCTTCGCTGAAGTAAAACCTCCACTGGTTTCTGTTTTGCTTTTGTTTCATTTTCCTTCGAAGCCGCCCCATCCCTCTCTCTCTCTCTCTCTCTCTCTCTCTCTCTCTCTCTCTCTCTCTCTCTCTCTCTGTTCATTTCCCCACGCCTGCAACCCCCACAGAATTTCTCCACCAACTCTTGTTGCTAGCGAAGCTACTCGGGCCAGTCAACCCAGCAGCAAACCGAAGACCCCTTGCCAGCAGACAGCGAGCTGCTCCCTTCGTCTGCTTCTCCAACGTTCGCAACGCCAGCTGGTCCCATCTCTCTCGCTACCGCTGCCAACCGCTCGAAGTTGCCCGTCCGAATCAACAATCAACAAAACTTTCCCTTCCGTTGACGCAAGCAGCTCCTTTCCTCTCTGTAGACCAGCGTGTTGGACGCAAATTGTGTAACCCCAAGATCTCCATAACTAGAACAGGAACATGCATAATTGAGTAGAAAGATTAACGCACCTGTTTTGGGATCAATTATTCTTGAAGCGGAAGCGGAAACACAATGTTCCACACGCAAGTCCTTCTCCTCTATTACCCTCCATATCACTGATTCAATGAGGCGACTCCCTCACGTGTAGCGTTAGGTAAACGCCCCTTAGGTGAGGATACATGTGAGAATTAGGGATAGAGGAGAGACTTGAGCACTATTTATAGAGTTTCCAGCCAGTCCCCCTCATTACGGGCCAGGCTCAACTCGACCCACACTAGCCAGCCCATATTAGACTAATTAAGAAACCTTCTATCTCACCTTAGACCAACCCTGTTTTACGGTAGCCGTAAAAACAGTAAATTACAATGTCAATTAATGTAGTCCACTTTAGAAAAACTCTTACATTCTACCACTTGGACTAGATTAATTGAAATCGTACCTTATGTGCGCACATTGGTCCAGAGATAATTCTTAATAGTCAATCCTATTCCATAAAGTTTTAAACACCAAATCATGGCGGTAACTGCATGTATACACACAGAGCCTTCCATGGTCACAAGTGCTCTCAACTTTATTGATATGAATTCAATATGGTAGTGTGACAAATGGATAACATCTCTCATAGAGAGATCTCATTTGTCAGTCACCATTCTCTTACCTTAGGCGACACAAAAAACTTGTGCCATTAGAGAATACTTTATGGTTCCAATGAACACACATATGTCTTGTCCTTACGGTTAACCTTTCTTTATGTATTACAAGACATATGCACAAGGCTAATAACCGGATGCCCGGATGCCCCTAGCCTTCACACAAGGTTTAAGTAATACCTTGAGACTTTTAACAATATATATATTCAACATAATAACCATCCATTCAAAAAATATTTTATTTAATGCAAAAGTTGACATATATATATATATATATAAATCAAAGTGTTACAAAATTGTAACAAAACAGATGTAAACTTTATTCAAAGAAAATAAAACATAGCTCCCACTAAATAACAGCATCCCAAGATGCTCTTAGGCCCATACTAATGACATGTTGATAAAAAATATACGGGCGTAGGCCTTTAGTTAGTAGATTTGCAATCATATCATCTGTAGGAATATAATTTGCTGCAACGTCACCATTCTGCACTGATTCCTTTATAGTCAAAAACTTGACCTCCATGTGTTTAGACCCCTTGAGACTTTTGTTGTTATTAATAAACAATACTGCAGAGTTATTGTCACAATATAGTTGTATGGGTCTATCCACAAAATCAAAAACTGATAATTTCCTAATAAGGTTTCGGAGCCAAATAGCTTGAGTATCAACTGAAAAACATGCTACAAACTCCACTTGCATGGTAGAAGAAGATATGGATTTTTGTTTTTCGCTCTTCCATGATACTGCACCTCTTGCCAACATAAATATGTATCCTGTCGTTGACTTCTTATCATCTTGACAACCAGCAAAATCTGCATCCGAATAGCCTGCTAGTTGCAAGTTTGGAACATTTCTATACATCAGCATATAATCTTTTGTTCTCTTTAAGTACCTTAAAACCTTCTTGGTAGCAACCCAGTGATCGTGTCATGGATTTGACTGATATCTACCTAAAAGCCCTGTTGCAAAAGCAATATCTGGCCTAGTGCAAACTTGAGCATACATGATGCTTCCAAGCACACTAGCATAAGGTACATCCTTCATTTGAGCTTTTTCAAAATCTGAATTAAGGCATTGTGAAAGACTCAATTTATCACCCTTAACAACAGGAGCAATTCCTGGTTTGCAATCCTGCATATTGAATCTTTCTAAAACGCGATCAATATATGCCCTCTGAGATAAACCCAATGAACGGCGTGAGCGATCCCTATGGATCTTAATGCCAAGAAACAAAGATGCCTCACCAAGGTCTTTCATGTCAAAATTTTTCGATAACATCCGCTTTATCTCTTGCAGTAAACCAATGTCACTACTTGCAAGCAAGATATCTTCTACATAAAGTATGAAAAAAATATATTTCCTCCCACTGACCTTGGTGTATATACACTGATCTACTTTGTTCTCAATAAATCCGAATGAAGTAACAACACTATGAAACTTAAAATACCACTATCTAGAAGCTTGCTTAAGGTCATAAATAGACTTTTTGAATCTACAAACAAGCTTACCTGAGTCATCTGCTATAAAACCTTTAGGCTGCACCATATAAACCTCCTCATCAAGGTCTCCATTTAGAAAAGCAGTCTTAACATCCATCTGGTGTAACTCCATATCGTAATAAGCTACCAATGCCAAGATCATTCTAAAGGAATCTTTAGAAGAAACTGTAGAAAATGTTGTTTTATAATCTATTCCTTCTCTTTGAGTGAAACCCTTAGCTACTAGTCTGCTTTAAACTTTTCAATCTTTCATTTGAAATCCCTTTTAGTCTTAAATACCCATTTACAACCAATAGGTTTACAACCTTTAGGCAATTCAACAAGCTCCCAAACACCATTGTGTTTCATAGATTGCATCTCATCTTTCATCACATCTAACCACAAATCTAATTGAGGACATGAGATGGCATCAGTATAAGTCACGAGATCAACAACACAGCATACATATATCATAATCATGCTCTCCCAGGTAGACTAGATAGTCTAGTGGTATAGCTGAACGTCTTTCTCTAGTTGATTTTCTGAGTGGAGCTACTTCAACCTCATTCTGAATTTGAGGGGCTTGAGGAATTTCATCAGAAACTGTCTCAACAATAGGATCATGTGCCACAACAGGCTCAGTTTGTGGCGCAAGAGGCTCCATAATTGTTTGCACAAGATGAGACAAGGATCCAGTAATCCCCACCATACTATCATCTTCAATAGCTTATGAGCAATTACCCTTTTCAGCTACATCAAATTCCAGAAATTTTGCAGTCTAAGATTCCACAATTCTTGTACCTCCATTAGGGTTATAAAACCGATACCCCTTTGAATGATCTGGGTAAGACACGAAGTAACACCGAGTAGTTTTGGAATTCAGTTTACTCAATGTTGGATTATATAACTTCACTTCTACTGAACATCCCCAAACTTTAAGATGATTTAAGCTAGGTTTACGTCCAGTTCACAACTCAAAAGGGGTCAATGGAACTGCTTTAGTAGGAACGCGATTTAGAATATAAAGATCTGTTTCAAAGTTTCACCCCACATAAAATTAGGTAAATTGGTCATACTAATCATACTTCTCATCATGTCCATAAGAGTACGATTGCGCCTTTCAGCTACACCATTTTATTCAGGACTTCCAGGCATAGTAAACTGACCTATTATCCAAAAATCCTCTAAGTATTTAGCAAACCACCCTTTAAGTTGGCCAGCATCACTATGCCTACCAAAATACTCACCACCACGATCAGATTTGATAATCTTAATAACTTTTCCCAACTGTTTCTCCACTTCAATCGGAAAAATCTTGAATTTGTCAAGAGACTTGAGCTTTTCTTTAATCAAGTACAAGTATTCATATCAAGAAAAGTCGTCAATAAATGTGATGAAATAAAAATTTATGCACAAGGTAGCCGTGTACGGTCCACTAATATCAATGTGAATAACCTCCAACAAGTCTGACCTTCGTACAGTAGATTTCTTCTTTATCTTAGTCATCTTACCTCTGCAACAGTCTACGCAAGTCTCTTTATCACCTTTAAGAGTAAGCAAGATATCAGCCTTTATAAGCCTTTCTACTCTATCTTTAGAGATGTGACCAAGACGTTTATGCCACAATGCATAAGACTGTTCCTTAAGTAGAAGTGTCACGCCCCGATCCTCAGGCACGCACACATCCGTCTCACTTGGTCGATTTTATAATGCGATATCCCAGGACAATGTATCGCCGACCCTTTCATTTTTAAGCACATGCGGAAGTAGTTAAAATTCCCAGACAATAAAATGATGGGATAGAAAAGCAGGGCCATATTTTTCATATTGAAATTTATAACCAAAATTTTGTACATGACATCAACTAGAGAACTTCATAACTATTTACATCAATTGGGGTTCACAAAAGAAGATGGAATCTCAATCCCTTCAAGTCATACTCAAAATCTCTCTCGGTATTATCTTCTTCTTCCAAAAATCCTTTTACTCAGGTTTCACCTCCGAGTTCTCCTTCTCAGATTCCTCCTCAGCTCCTCAACGGGGTCCCGAAATGTTTTTCCCCAAACTGGGATGAGACCAATTAGTTTTTCCCCAAACGGGGTCCCGAGTTCTACCCCACTAAGCCCAATTAGTAAACCATTATACTATAGGCTGCCTATACACGCATAGGGCAGAAGATGTACCTTGGCCTTATATCCCACCTGCAAGTCAGTACAATTCATAATAGGCACCCAAGCAATCATATCACGGATCGAAGCATCGATCAAATCGACCTAGTCGATTAAATGCCAACAAGACCGCTCACGGTCATTTCTAATCGGTCAATCAATCCACGACATCAAATCAAATCAATGATCAATCGACCTAGTCGATTACATATCAGCCTGACCATTTCCTGGTCATTCAAGCTATTGCTATACAGTCTCAATTGATAAAACCAATTACCGAGTCACGTGCATTCTCCGAGGTAATGCATTAATTTACCGAGCCCACGTGCCCTTTAAAATGCCATTTTGAATCAGCGAGCCCACGTGCATTCTCCGAGGCGATGCATCAAGTCACCGAGCCCACGTGTCTCTTCAAGATGCCAAATGTACTCATTGGGACCACGTGCATTCTCCGAGGTAATGCATCAAATTACCGAGCCCACGTGTCCTTTTAGATACCAAATGTACTCATTGGGACCATGTGCATTCTCCGAGGTAATGCATCAAATTACCGAGCCCACGTGTCCTTTTAGATGCCAAACTTAATCACCGAGCCACATGCATTCTCCAAGGTGACATACTTCGTCACCGAGCCATGTGCATTCTCCGAGGTGATATATCTAATCATCAAGCCCCGTGCATTCTCCAAGGCGAAGTACTAATCATCGAGCCACGTGCATTCTCCGAGTCGATATCTCTTATCACCGAGCCACGTGCATTCTCCGAGATGATGTACTATTCACCGAGCCACGTGCCTTTCATGATGATTCATCCTATTTCTAAAGTAATTATCAACAATTAAATCAATTTAGCATAATTTAAAGCTTAATTAAATAAACGGACTGCGCCACGACGATTAGCACGAGATTCCGGTCGTCGGCCATCTCAAACTTAATTTCCGAAAAATAAATAAATAAATAATTAATTTCGAAAATTAATTATTAAATATTAAAAATTCCGTTTAGTTCAAAATAAGGTCCAATTAAATAAACGGACTTCACCACGGTCATCAGCATAATTTTCCGATCACGGGCCATCCCAGTTGAATTTTCAGGAAATAAATAAATAATTAATTAATTTCGAAAATTAAATAATTAATATTAAAAATTCAATTTAGCTCAAAATAAAGCCCGATTAAATAAACGGACTTCACCGCAGTCATCCGCATAATATTCCGGTTCCGGACCATCTCCCTTGAATTTTCGGAAATAAATAATTATTTAATTTAATTCCGAAAATTAATATTTAAATGCCCAAAAATCTCACTTAGGCCCGAATCGCCAAATTGAAGCCCGATTAGGGGTCGGAAAATTCCCGAGATACCTCCAATAAATAGTAGACCACGTCTACTTGTTAATTGCGCAATCAATTTATCTAAATCACATCACAATTGACTAATAATTGCTAATTTATTCTAATCTAACAACCTAAACATAATTAATTAAAACTAAACCAACCTAAAAGCATAATTAGTCAACTAATCCATGATTAGTGAGATTACTCACCAAATCGCGCGCAAATCGGATCAATCCGACGGCGGGGACGCAAGGAACGATTCTTCCCAAAGCGACTCACGGATCCGGGCCCGGAAACGGCCCAAAAGCGGCCCGAAGTCACTGGATGCCCACTTCGTGGGTTGCTGGACAGGGCTGGCCGAGGCTGCTCCGGTGGCTAGGGCGGTGAGGGGAGGCCGGCGGAGGGCGAGGGGGACGCGGGGGAGGTCCGGTGGGGCTAGGCGGTGGCCGGAGGTGGCCAGATGGGGGCTGGTCGGTGCAGAACAGGGGCGAAACAGGGCTGGTTCGCGCGGAGGAGGAACGCCTGTGCGCGCGCGGACGGCGGGACGGCAGCGGGCGCACCGGCGGGCGGCTCCGGTGTGGTGGCGGGACGGGTGGCGACGGCTCTTGGCGAGCTGCGATCGTCGGCTCTTCTTCTGCTCCTGGTTCGCTCGCTCGGACGTGCGGAGGAGGGAAGAAGAAAAAGAATACCGTCACGTGGGGCAGGAGGAAAGAGAAGAGAGAGAGAAGAGAGAGATAAGGGTTGACCGGTCAAGATGAGGGGAGAGGAAAGAGAAGTCGGTGGGGGGAAAAATCGCACAAAAGGGGAGGGAAAAAGGGGAGAGGAGAGAGAAAGAAAAGAAAGAAAAAGAGAAAAAGGAAAGGAAAAAGAGAGAGAAAGAAAAGACAGAAAAAGGAGAGGAAAAGAGAGAAAAAGGGAAAGGAAAATACATATTTATTTATTTCAATTTTCCTTTTCTCTTTTCCTTTTCCTTTCTATTTTCTTTTGGGCTTCAATTTTTTTTTCTTCCGATAATTTCTTTCTTGAAATTTCGGACTCGTCAATAAATTGACGAGTGATGAGACAATGTCCTAGAAAAAAGAACTATGACGCGCTTAAAATTCGATTCCCGAAATCGAGTTCAATTTCGTGGTTAAAAATCGATCATACGTGATTTTAGCTCAATCCAACCAATTAGGTAGCTTTTAGGGATTTTACAGCTGATACATCCCTTAACGGCTTCACCCAATAGGTTAGTTAACTCGTGAGTGATCAGCTCAGAGAAAAAGGGCCATAGGCACGTCGACGAAATGCCCATTTCACTTTATCGAAACGGGGTCAAATTTCAGGATGTCACAAGAAGCCTTTTGGAAACAACCTTTTCAGCTGAATAAGCAACGTATATGTCGTTGGGAGATAAGCTCCATCGATATAATCCATCGGATAAATTGCAACACCAAATCTTATTTGAATCATAAAACATGGAAATAGTATTACTTTTTATTTCAAAAGAGTATCCACACATGTCCAAACAAGACACAGAAACTAAATTCCGCCTAAAAGAAGGTATGTAAAAAGTGTTTCTTAACACCATCCGAAAACCAAAATCTAAAATCAAAATAACATCTCCCACGAACTCAACGTCAACTCCAACGCTGTTTCCAATAGTGAGCTTTGATTCATCTTGATTTGGCGTCCTTCGGTTTATGAACCCCTGAATGGTAAATGCAATATGATTAGTTGCACCACTATCTAATCACCGGGAATTAGTCGGAACTTCAGATAGATTTGATTCATAAACAAATGCCAAAGAATTATTACCTTTAGGCTCTCTCTTATTTCTCTTAGACAACCAAACCTTAAACTTGCTGCAATATTTCTTCACGTGTCCTCTCTCCCTACAAAAGTAGCAAAGAACACAATCCTTCTTGGTGAATGCTTTCTTAGGACCCAGAGTGTTAGAAGGACATGCACCTTCAGAATTTCCTTTGTTGTTGGAAGGATCAGCAACTTCTGAATTGCCTTTGTGGGTATAGTTCTTCAACTTCTTACCCTTGTCACTAGCATAACTAGAAGTATAAAGAGCAATATGTCATTTATCTTTCTTCAATTTCTCTTCCTCTGCCACCAATCTTGCAATCAGGTCATTAACAGATCAGGTTTCATCTTGGGAACTATAATTGGTATTGATAATCCCAAAATCAGGAGGAAGAGTATTTAGAGCTTGATGGACAATGTAAGTAGTAGGAATTTCAACATTTGAGAGCCTGAAACTTTGTCTGTAAATCAACCATTCTCATAACATAATCTCTAACTCCACCAGAACCATCATACGTCATAGTAAAAAGTGTTTGCATGTGTGTTCCTATCTTAGCATTAGGTGAGACACGGTTTCTAACCATCAAGGCTTCCATCATCTGTCTAGCATTGGAGTCTGCAGGCAAACCACTTTTCAAGTGTTCCTGAATGGAACGCTTTATGGACATCAAACAAATTCTATTACTCTTTTCCCATGCAGCAAAATTTGTTTTTTGAGTCTCTGTACTCTCAACAGTCAAATCTGCCGGCCGATTAGTAGTAAGAGTCATATGAATATCTGCCATCTCCATAACAAACATAAAATCCTCTCTCCATCTCTTAAAATTCGAACCAACAAGAACCTCAATGGTGACGGAGTTACCATTTACAGAAAATGTGACTGAAAAACAAGTAATGTATATAATTGACATCATGTGAGCATTGTGTAACTTGACGTACAAGTACACATTCAGAAAGTTACATGCAAAATCACATAATCACCTTTGGGCAGAATACATAACATGCAATTATACACTCCCCACATGATAAAGGTTATGAGAATATATTCTAATTTTCGTGAATTCATCACCTTTGGGCATATGAACCATTAGGATCGATCACTCCTCCACCACATTATCATGTATCTCTCCATGAACTAATACACAATCACCTCTTTTGGGAGTATGACTATGCATTAGAGCAGGAGACATCCCAATCAATATATGAGATCGAAATTTCTTAAACTCAACCAAGTGTGCCACTTTGGTGGTCACAACTCAATTGAATCCTTGAAACTCTTTCACATCAGGGATATAATCTTTGCATCTCACATACATCATATACATGTGATTTAACTTTAGTGATAGGAGCATCATATCACTCAAATCATATGCCATGCTAATTATATTGCATTATTCATTAATAAAATATAATAAAGTTTTAATTTTTATTAATGAATCACACTTTTATAATGTTTATGTGATAACATACTAGTAATCCAACACATGTATTTCCAAAAACACAGAAAATACAAGAAAAATACGTGAAAATACACTAAAAATTCACGTATTTAGGGCTTTGTATGTATTTTCACATCCATAAAATCATCAAAAATATAAAATAAATACACCATGACGTAGGGAATAATCATACAAGTTCATCGTCGCTGGCCACGCGCGAATTGGAGCCTCCACGCGCCGCCCACGGTTCTCTTCGTCTCATTGAGCCCAGTCCGAATATATAATTTAATTTAATTTTTATTGAACGAAAAGCCTCGAAAATCACAAATTAGGGCAAGATCCGTACAAATTATGGCAAAATCAATTGCGTTGAAGTTCTAAGGTTATGGAGGCTCTGATAACACATGTTGGACACAAATTGCGTAACCCCAAGATCTCAATAACTAGAACAAGAACATGCATAATTGAGTAGAAAGATTAACACACCTGTTTTATGATCTATTGTTCTTGAAGCAGAAGCGGAAACACAATGTTTCACGCGCAAATCCTTCTCCTCTATTACCCTCCGTATCACTGGCTCAATGAGGCGGCCCCTTCACGTGTAGCATTAGGTAAACGCCCCTTAAGTGAGGATATAGGTGAGAATTAGGGTTAGAGGAGAGTCTTGAGCACTATTTATAGAGTTTCCAACTAGTCCCCCTCGTTACGGGCCAGGCTCAACTCGGCCCACACTAGCCAGCTCATATTAGACTAATTAAGAAACCTTCTATCTCACCTTAGACCAACCATGTTTTATGTTAGCCGTAAAAACAGTAAATTACAATGTCAATTAATGTAGTCCACATTAGAAAAACTCTTACACAACGAAGCCCTGTGCGAATCCAGCAACTTCCACTGGTTCTGCTCCACCATCTCTTGTTTCTTCGGTCAATCTCCAACCAACGAAGCCCAAGCGGTTGACCGAAGCTGCTGCCCATGTGTCACCCAGCGAAGCAATTGAAACGAGCCACAGCTGACCGCTCATCTCTCCACGTCCACGCGTCTCCGCAGAAGCTCCCAACTTCCATCTCCACGGTTTTTCCCTTGCAGTCGAAACCACCGATCCTCCTGCGGAGCAGCGGCCACTCGTCTGCGTGAGCTCCCCCAAGCGAAACAACACCTCCAGTGAATTCGGCCCAGCACGTTCGCATGTCTTCAGCCCAACATCTTTTGACCCAGCAGCTCCTTTGAGCCTATTTGCAGCTCGGCCCATTTCAGCAACTCCATTAAAGTCCAGCAAGCCCAGTGTTTAAGGCCCAATCCCAGCTCACTTGAAGTTGAGCCCAAGTTTCAGCCCAGTCTTGAGGCCCCGCGAAGCAGCCCAAGAAGTAGGCCCAAACAAGTTCGGCCCAAGCCCAGCTTTTGCTGTGGGCTTGCGAGGCTTGTAGGCCTGGCCCGAGTGTCCTCCGACACCGCCGAAAGTTTGGATTTCGGCCGCCGTCGTGGTGTCCCGGTCCCCGTTTTTAATCAAGTGAGTAATCTCACTAATCCTTACTTAGTAGATTAATTATACTTAAGGGTTGGTTAGATTTAATTAAGTGCAATTAGGTGGTTAGATGAGTTTAGAACAATTAAATTAGTGACTTAATGATGCATGTTAGGTGGTTAGACATAGTCATTAGTAAGTAGAGAGCTGCTAATATTTATTGAATACATCTTGGGATTTTTCCCGACCCTTATCGGGCTTCAATTAGGCATTACGGGCCTAAATTGGATTTTTAATATTTATTTATTAATTTTTGAAATTAATTATTTAATTATTTATTTTTCAGAAATTAGGTTTGGTATAGCCGACAACAGAAATTTGGTGCTGATTGTCGTGGTGTAGTCCATTTATTTATTTGAGCTCTACGTTGTGCTGAATTGAATTAATTTTGCAATTTGAGGAATTATTCCTAAATTGATTGAGATTGAGTGAGATTGAATGATTGATCGGCAGATAGCCGAGTATGGTTATTTAGCATTTACAATGCTTTGATGAGTTGTAAAGTAGAGAAAATCGTGAGGCTGAACTGAGAATAATCTTGGCTGAGATCGATCAGGTACGAGGTATAGACATACGTGGTTCGGTGATAAGGAAATCACTGGTGAAAACGGAGTCTTAAAGAACGCACGAGTGCTGTCTATTACCTGCATTAGTATAGACATACGTGGTTTGGTGATAAGGAAATTACTGGCGAAAATAGTGCCTTAAAGAACGCACGAGTGCTGTCTACTCCATGCATTATCATGGATATACGTGGTTCAGTAATTGAGGATATCACTGGTGAAAATGACGCCTTAAAGAACGCACGAGTGCTGTCCATTATTTATGTTGGCTCTGTGATGAATATATCACCTTGGCGAAAAAGATGCCCGAGAGCATAGTAAATTGTTTATGTTGGCTCTGTGATGTATATATCACCTTGGCGAAAAAGACGCCCGAGAGCATAATGAATTGTTTATGTTGGCTCTGTGATAAATATATCACCTTGGCGAAAAGACGCCCAAGAGCATAGTGAATAGTTTATGTTGGCTTTGTGATCAGTATATCACCTTGGCGAAAGCGACGCCCGAGAGCATAGTAAAGTGTTCACTATATGTCACCTTGGCGAATAGACGCCCGAGAGCATTACTATAGCTCTGTGACTGAGAATGCAAATGGGAGGTTTTATATTGAGAAGTGATTTGACCTGGAAATGGTTTGACTGACATGTAATCGACTAGGTCGATTGATCAATGATTTGATCCGTTGTCGTGAATTGACTGATTGAGTGGAAGTGACCTTGAATGGTCCGATTAACATGTAATCGACTAGGTCGATTGATCGAGATATCGATCTGTGATTGCTTAGGTGCCTTTTTTTTTTTTGGTGACCCAGGGAACCTCCGTGCGCCGCTTCGCGGCGGAGTAAACCCTGGGGTGAACTGGGCCACCACCACAGACCCAGGCACAGGTGAATCGCGCAGCTTTGCATTGAAGCAACCGGCCCACGCTGAGTTTCGAACTCCTCCCCTGGCGGATGGGTACTAAGGTCGAAACTAGCGCGGCCACCGTGGGCGGTGGTATTGCTTAGATGCCTATTGAACTGTGCTAATATGCATGTGGAATCTGAGGCCAAGGTAAGTCCTCTGACCCGTGCGTGTATGGCAGCTCGGTTAGTGTATTGGTTTCCTAATCGAGTCTTAGTGGAGTAGAACTTACTGAGACATAGTCTCATCCAGGTTGTAGGACAACATTTCAGGACCCTGATGAGGAGCCTGAGGAGAAAGAAACCGAAGAGGAGTACCTGGAGGAGAACCCCGATGATGATTTGAGTACGAATTGGATGAGGACTGAGATCCCATCATCTTTTGTGACTCATGTCTAAATGTGAATAGTGTAACTAGAATGTTATGAGTAGTCTTGTGAATAGACTTTGAGTTATGCCATGTATAAAGGTTCGGTTGTGGATTTCAATATGAAAAATATGGCTTTGCTTTTCTATCCCATTGTTTTATTATCTGGGGATTTATAACTGCTTCCGCATGTGCTTAATAAACAAAAGGGTTGGCAATACTTAGTCCTGGGATATCGCATTATAAAATTGACCAAGTATAGGGATATATGCGTGCCCGAGGATCGGGGCGTGACAATAGTGGCCTTGCTCGTGGCGGGTGAGGGCGCCCTCGCCTGGATCTGGGCGGGGGCTAACGCCCTCGCTTGCGACTGGCTAGGGCGCGACGGCCCTCGCCAGTGGTCAGCGAGGGCGCGGGGCCCCTCGCCTCGGCTTGCCTGTGGCCAACAATGGTCGGCCGGCCACCGACCTCGCCGGCCAAGGGATAAGGAGAAAAGAAAAAAATAATTTAAAAATCTGAAAAAATTATAAAAAATTATAAAATTTGTCCATGTGGTGCCACATAAGATCGCCGGCGGCCATGTTAGCAATTTCCGGCTTAAATTAGCCGGATGAACTGAATTGGTATCAATATAAAAATGTTTAGGACTAAACTGGTCCAATTAAAAAATTTAGGACTGAATTGGTACCAATGCTAAATGTTTATGACTATTTTGATACTTTTCTCATTTATTTTCCTCCATCACTAATTCAAGGAAATATCTTTTATTGGTTGGTTAAAAATATGGATATTATACTTCATAGAGTTAATTAGAAAAAAAGTGTAGATGATGTTTATTTTGTAATTTAGTAAGCACAAGAAGGAATGGAGAAAAATATGGCCCTTACCCCACCGATCTTATGGACTAGTAATATAAAGCATAAGTCACCCGATGAAAGACCCAAACGTGAAGCTTATTTCGGTTGGCAGTGTGTGGAATTAAATACATGTCATGCGTATAATTGGCAGACAAAAATTTTGTTCTAGGCAAAACAATGGAATTGCCCAAGAAAAATATTCAACCAAGTTGGACAAACTGTGTCCTTGAACTCAGACAAGATAGCTCCCTAATCTCAAAGACATCACAAACATACGGTAGACGGAAGAGACCATTTTTACATCTTGTTGATGAGTTATCTATAAAAGCTTTCTAAAGCCAAAATACATGCACATATCTATCACAACACACCGAGATATGTATTAGTAACTTAAGTATTCTCATCTCCCAGTACTATATATTGGCATGTTATGGTCTTCCATGCTATCCGTGTACCCAGTGTTCATGGGGCCACTAATATCCATGTACACATCTGTCTTCTCTCTTGGCAAATGAACCATCTCTTCCTGATTCACATTTGTATGACCGTCGCCAGTAAGGTCAGCCATTGTTCTGAGTCCCTCTAATTCAATTGCTACTTCCTTCATGGTTGGTCTCTCCTCTCCTTTTATTGTCAAGCATCTCTTGGCAAGAATGGCAACTTTCCTCACCTGCTCATTGATTCCTTCATTTGCAATAACTTCCTCAACAATCTGAAACAATTTATTGTTTTCTAGTGATGAAAGAAAGTACATTGCCAAGCTCCTCTCTTCTTCCGGTCGGTCAAATGAAAGTGCCTTCTTTACTGTCAATAGCTCAACTAGCACAACCCCAAAGCTGTAAACATCACTTTTTTCTGTCAATTGGCTTGTGTGCAAGTATTCAGGGTCTAAGTATCCCCATGTTCCCTGAACCATAGTGAACAATTGCGTTTGATCAAGTGGGATTAATCTTGAAGCTCCGAAGTCAGAAACTTTTGCAGTGAAATTAGCATCCAAAAGGATGTTTGCCGACTTGACATCTCGATGGATAATGGGAATTGAAGCTGCCGAGTGCAAGTAAGAGAGGACTTCAGCAGTTTCCGATGCAATTCTCAATCGGGTCTTCCAAGACAATTTTGATGATTTGTTTGGGTCGTGGATGTGATCAAAGAGAGTTCCATTGCCGATGAATTCGTACACTAATAAAGGCACCTTTGTCTCCAAACAACATCCCAAAAGTTTGACCACGTTTCGATGATTAATTTGAGAAAGCACGATGACTTCATTGATGAACTGTTCAATTTGGCTCCGGTCCACAAACTTAGACTTCTTAATCGCAACTACCATATCATTTGGCAACAATCCTTTATAAACAGTACCATATCCTCCTTGGCCGACTATTCTGCTCTCATTATAATTGTTGGTGGCCTTCTCTAGCTCTTCAGCACTAAAGATTTTTGCGGCTTTTGTGCTTTTGTCTGGTTCATTTAATTGTTGCTGCAAAAGCAAGCCCCCATTTTGCTTGAAGTATTGTTCTTTCAGCCTAATGAGCTTCATTTTCTTGTGTCCCAAATATAGAAAGCCTATAATGAATAGCAGCGCTATTATGGCTCCAGTAACACCTGTATACAACACTGGTTTCATTCATTAACCATATGATTAATTGCACAGTAAATCATCCCACCATGTAAAAGCAGCCACACTTTGAAACTTTCTGCAGAATTATATCACGAGGTTTCCTCGAAAACCTCAGTGGTTTTGGGACAATTTGAGTCTGAATTAGGACAATGGATTTGGTTAAGCTAATCTACCAAAACACACGCGCGCACACACAGAGAACTTCCATGGCCTATAAAGAATGTCATCAATTTAACAGGTTTTCGATATGAAAGAAATAATAAACTCAAACTAACCATAAGAATTAGGTATTTTCTTTTCCCATGGCACTGCAGTATACTTGCTCATAGTTTTCTAGGTCTTACTTAACCATCGCATCATTTAATGCATGCATGTATAGAGATCTTTTCATTGAACTAAGCATACGTCTAAATAACTCAATGCAAGTCCTGTCTCTATAACTTGCTTTATCCCTTGTGATGACACAAAAATGGGAAGGACCAGTAGCTTAGAAGAAAATTTTGAAAATGGGTTAGTATAACTTCCTCTTTTACTCATGTCATCTCCTTGACTATATGTTGTCAAATCACTAGTAATTAACTTGTTATTTGAATAATATCGTGGTAAATATGGCTTGTGTAACAAATAGAACAGTTGTGTAGGTCGTGCATCACATAAAAGAAAGACGAAACAACCCATTGAACCATTTCTATCGGTTCTTAGATGCTAATCAAAACATGAGAGAGAAAGGAACAAGTTTTACATTAAGGAAGAAAAGAGGACAAAAAAAAAAAAAAAAAAAAACACATGCAAATCCACAATTGAATCAATCACCTTCTTCGTTTTACTGCTCACTGCATTTAAGAAAAGGGAACTCCAGAAAAAGAAGCAATTGAGCATGTACTTGGGGAACGCAGTGAGGTGGGGCAGGACAAGGGCGGGGTTTACGTCCCCCGTCCCCCACCCCCAACTTAAAACTAGTACCATACCCATTCCATGCCTCATGTAGGACAAGTTTCTTTATCTCATCACCATTCTCGCGATAATATCAAAGTTTAAAAGCAAAAAAAAAAGAAAAAAGAAATAAAGATAAGCACAATTCATTATTATAAGAAGATAGAAATGACGTAAAGAGGAAATGAATGAAAGAATGTGCCATAGGCAGGAAAAAGATAATAACGGCGTGCAAAAATGGTGTAAATATTTTGAGCCAACTGCACGCCAGGTTTGGGATTACTGTCAAAGTTAGTCCTTTATTTTGGCACGCTTGGAAGTTTTGGCCAGAATTGAGTAAAATCCCTACAATTCGTGCAAAATTAAGCCGTGTTAATTATTTAAAGTTCTCAAAATTTAATTAGGAGATAACATAGGAAATAACACTTCAAATAGAAACTCTCAGGAGGAGTAAAGAAAGAGTAAAAGGAAAAGAAGGCTAGCCATATGCATTCCTCACATTGGCCTGGACGGGGAGCAAAAAAATATTACCTGGCCCCGAAATCCATTCATCATGCATGGGTTTTCACTCATTATATGGGGCTAAGAAGTAAGGAAGGATATCCTCTTGGATTGATAAAATAGCCATCCCTAAGCTTGCTTCCCCACCAGTTTTCGCCCACACGAGTGCTCGGCAAAGAGCCACCAACCGCTCTTGCGAACAAAAACCTATGCCCCCCCTTTCTTTCTGGAGGTCATGCTGTGAAATTGGAGGATGCTCACCTCTCACGTGACAACAAATCTCTGGTTGCCTGAGACAGGTGACCTCCCTCTAATCGAATACCGAAGGTTGCACACACCATAAAATAGGGGGTTTTCAGAGACAGTACTGACACTAATATTCGTGACGTGATTTCAATTGTACAAAGCCCAATGTCGCCACATCAAAAGACACTCGAAGAGTACAGATATTGAAATGAGGAAACTTAATCTATTTTTAAATTTTAAGGAAGCTCAATTGTGATGCACTTAGTAACGTGTAATGTACTCAGTGTATCAGATAATATCATTTATCTTTTGATAGAAACTTCAATGAGAAGGATATAGAAAGTTTCATTTTGAATTTTTCCAATCAATGACCGTGGAAGAAAAATTGGGCAAAATTGTGAATAGTTAATTTTCTCCTACAACAAAAAGAAATCAAATTATATATTCTTGAAATAAGCTTAGAACTTACCGACCAAAATCTCCATCAAATATAATGAATTAGTAGTGCACCCTTGTCCATCTCCACTGCCCTTCGTGCCATTACCGTGATAACCCTTTGGGCATGAACATGTATAACTCCCGTCAACATTATGGCATTTTCCTTGACATGGGTAATTCTCTGGTTCCGCACATTCATTTATATCTACACAAATTAAACACACATATCAAATGTATCTAATCTTCTAAGATCATTTAATAAAAAGGATAAGTTCACATTATGTTATCAACGTACCATGACAACCAGTCTCAAGGTAAGGATTGCCTCGGTACCCTTTTGAACAAGTGCACTTGTACCCAGATCCGTTTTCGGCATCACTGCAAGCAGTGTTGTTTTTGCACATGTAGCTCGTGCTATTCTTCTTGGCATCCTCGCATGTTTGATTTCCTATTGCCCAATCGAGAATTAGAGTGGACTCATTAAATTTAGGCTCCTTAAGATCGCCAACCGAGAAGTTGTATGAGCCAATTTCTGCGACAAAGACAGTGCTGCAAGGATTGAAATCCACGACATCGGACTGATTGAAAAGGCTCCCAACCTTGATTCCGTAGCCTAAGGAATTCTTAGGGATGCTTGTCTCACAGCAACCAATACCCAAACACGACCCGTTGCGGACATCCGAAACATTGCCGCACGAAGACATACACCCGAAAGAGAACTTCCCATTGAGGTCTTGGAAGGATGCCCACGTGTCGCAACCCACGGCGGTGAACTTGTTCCTGGTGCTGGATATGGGAAAGATAGCTAGGAATAGGGGCGCATTAATGCTTGACACATCGTACCCGGAAGAGTCATAGCAGACTCGACTGACTGGAACATTTACTCGCATCTCATGCTTCTCAAGAGAAATGTCGAGTATTTCCAAGTCATATAAGCCATCTTCTCTACCTATTTTTCTATTCAGGTAAGGTACAGGAGGGTTGGTGGACCTATCAAAAACGACTCTAAACGAGGGAGGATCGATGCGGCAATGGGGATCACTGTCGTCTGATCCGAAGGGATATGGAATAGAGAGGTTTCCGCAAGTACTTCGACATTCAGGCTTCGTCATTGAATCAGCAGCTTCTGTTATGTGATTGTGGTATGGACCCAGAAAAGCCCCAAGCACCACAACTCTCATAAGAAGCTTATGGAAGACCATGTTTCTTCCTTCAATGTCTTCAAATATTCTTTTGTTTTGATGAATTAATTTGATGGGTTCGGGGGAATATAAGAAGAAGAAAGATGGCTTTTTCATTTCATTTTTTTTTTTTTTTTTTTGGGGGGGGGGGGGGGTGGGGGTGGGGTGGGGGGGAGGGGACGTCAGCTGGTCCTATCCACTTGCATGACACGATTCCATGATAATTGCTCAAGTAACTGTAGCATTGTGAGCCAAAGATTGGAGTACCCTAAACACAAAATGAGCTGCTCTATCACCTCATAACGACGAAAATAGACATATTCTCCGTTGAAATTTCCCCCAAAAAGTTTTAGCTAGAGGCAGCATCTGTTTTGCACATCGTGTTATAGAGCTAAGGTAGGACACTTCACAAGAATTAATTTCTTGAATCTGTTTAATATTTCACAGACCACATGAGCCAAAACTTGAAAATAACATAAGTTTATGAGGAATCACATTGAACAAAATCTTGAAATTACAATTTAAGATCACAGAAAAAATTGTAAATAAAAAATATAGGATCATCGTGCAAAATCATGTTTTTACCTCAGTCAACATTGTCCGTGAAATTCTCAAAAATGTGTCTTTAGTAAAAAGACATGCTGTAGGGTTCACCTTCGAATGGCACACCAAAATTGACACTTTTTGTTTTTATTGGAATTTCATACGAAACTGTTTTAGAGATAGCTTTTATAAAGTATCTTGTCCATACATTCCTACTTTAATTCTACAATAACAACTGTAGAGTAAAGTTATATGACAACAGTACCATTTTTACCTTATTATATTTGGCGAAGAAAACTTCTATCTATTTAGCTATATCTACCAAGGAAGTTGAGAAATTAATATTAAACAAACTATCTTTTTTATCAAGAATCCTAGTTAGCGATGGGTTCTTTGCCCCCGCAAGGATGGAGTGATAGAAGTTTTTCTTTTTCCTTTGTTTTGTTTCGAGTTTAGTTAGCTTTATTACACACGAGCAACCTAAATCCTTAGTACAAGTCTCTATTTACGCTTTAAATCAATTTGGAAATTCCTAGAACAAATTGTAACATCACAACGTGAATCGCGTTCCTGATAAAAGAAAATCTCGGATTCAGGATTGGCCAAATCATTAAAGCTCACAGGCCTTTAAGTCGTGGAGACATCAACTGGCCATGCAAGTGGCTGCTTGGCTTTTCAGGTCAAGGTCAAGGTCGCATCGCATGGCATTCGGATCGTGGAGAGACATGAGTGGGCTATGCAAGTCATTGCTTTGCTTTTCAGGTCAAGGTCGACGTCAATTGCACCTGATGGTTTGGACAAGGAAATGCCGCCAAATATATCTTTGCTTTAAGCTGAAGGAGCAAATAAAAAGATGCTTTTCTCTAGAGAGTTAAAATCAAGAGCGATAGTAATAGATTTTTCACTTGAACTTATCCTGATGTTATTTGGTTAAAATCAGGTATGGCTACATAACGAGAATTTAAAAAAAAAAAAAAATAAAAATGAGTGGATCTTTTGGTTTTATTGACTGCTACGGCAAATCATGTCTAGATCAATAATTAATATATAATTAATATTTAAGTATTAACCTAATATATTAATGTTCACATTAGTGGGATAAGTTTTTTTTTTTTAAATTAAAGTACAGAATAATGAGAATAAAGCTATGTCGCAATGTGGCTATTAAATTTCGTTCTAGTCACTTTGCTACTTATATGTTAAGTCCTGTCATCCCAACGTAACATTGAAGCTGTAGAGTCCAATCCATTCAAAACTTTCTTTGGTCGCCAGGCCAACCTTTTTTCTGTCGTTGTACTCTATTTATAATGGTTGATCAAAAGAAGTCCAACAGTAAGCTCGAGTGATGATTCCTCGGGTGACGAATCCAGTGCACTGCATGGCACGTGACATATTCCCAATGCACGATTCATCTGAGAGTCCATCGCTAATATAGACAAATGCTCTAGAGCCGTCTTTTTGCAATTCATCAGAAGAACACAAGCTACTCTAAGCCAGAGACTAGAGTACTCTTGTCACAAAATCATATGCTCCATCACGTCCTAAAAACCTTTTAAAGCAATTGTTTTCTTCAATTTGTACGTGTAAAGAAATCTGCAATAATATTTTTCCCCATGAAGGCAAATTAAGAATTTCTTTTATAAATTTTCAGTATAAGAATATTCAAATATTCATTATAGTGACAAATTTGTTTCTCCACTTTGAAGTTTAATTTGGTCGCATCATTATTAGTGATTGATCTTTTTTCCTTACTTAATTTACCATGTGTAACGTGTCATGTAGACATTCATGCCATTATAGTGGAATATCAACAGAGTCCATATTTATTGATAAAATATGGAGATTGTGTAATGGACAGAAAAATAATTTTTTCCTCTATAAACTTAATGTAATTAGGGTTTTGCTAAAATTTTATTTTATTTCTTATATTCATCTATGTTTAAGAACATCATGTAATATGCCTAATGAACCTCCAATATTATTTATTCAACAAATATGAGCCACAATGTTAAGTCGCACTTTATATGTCAATTAGATGCACGTATAATCATTGTGAACTACTATTTTAAAAATTTAAATTGTTAGTAAAAGGCATCATTTTTAATATTTAAATAATTTAACACTCCCTTTACGATTAATTTGGATTTTGTATAAGAGTAGAGCGTTGAATTATATGGTAGAGAAGACATATAGAGACCTCAAAGGATCAAAACTCAACATGTCGTGTTCTAATATCATGGGCAATTTTGTAAAATTTGTGCCAACTATTCAAACAATTTAATTTATCTGATGAGAACATGATTATTAATATTAAGTACTTTAGTATATATTGCCGTATCCCTCATAAATCAGGAGGCATAAACACAACGGCAACTGGGGGGGAAAAACCGTCGTTACATGTCAAAGTCCCTTTTATTTTTTTAATTTTACCCAAAAACGAGTTCTCAGGTAAGGGATTCCTTTGGCGGTTGAAATACCCATCAAAATAGACTAACGCATTTCAATTATTTTTCTCTCTATCCGTCCGATTTGTAGCAGAATTGTACCCAAAAGCGAAGGACTTTTCCATCAAATCTGATTTGATAGTGCCAATTTCACACAGTGACTCCATATCAATTCATATTTTTTCGTTGCTTTCTCTCTCTCTCTCTTTCTCTCTTTTTCTCTTTTAAGCCAAACGATTTAGATCGTTACTCCTAATGGATGAAGAAGTCTTCCTTATCAAAGACAGTATGGGCGAAATGGATTGAAATTGTCTTAACTCAGATGAGTCAAGGAGGGGTGAGTTATATAGCATGTCATAATGAGGAAATTAACCATATTCTACGTTAAAATTTCCAACAAAATTTTTTTTGCTAGAGGGAGCAACAGGTTTTGCAAATCATGTTATAGGCTAAGGTAGGACAATTCACATTAATTAATTTCTATTATTTATTTAGAATTTCACAGACCACATGAGCTAAAATTTGAAAATACATAAGTTTTTGAGGGATTGCGTTGAATGAATTTTGAAATTACAAATTAAGATCACAGAATAATTATAAAGAAGACATTGGTTCATGGTGCAAATTTATGTTTTAACCCAGTCAACATTGTTGGTGGAATTTTTGGAGAAGAATCTTTGGTAAAAAGACATGCTTTATGGTCCACCTTCGAGAGGCAAACCTTTTTTCATGGAATTTTCATACGAAATTTTTTGAAATTTGACCCACAATAGAGACAGCTTTAATAAAGTCCCTTTGTCAATATATCACTACTTTAATTCTATGATAGGAGTTGTAGGGTATAGTTCTGTGATGACAGTACCGTTTTTCCCATATAATATTTGGCGAAAAAACTTTAATCATTGTGCTATATCTACCAAGGAAGTTGAGAAATCAACATTAATTAAACTATCTTCTTTATTGAGAATTGTAGTTTTACTTTTTTTTTCTTCATTCCATTTTGAGTTAAGTTAGCTTTGTTACACACGAACAAATTGAATCCATAGTGCAAGTCTCTATTTAAGTTTCAAATCAGCTTGAACATTCTTACAGTGGATTGCAATATGACGATGTGAATTGCAAGAGAACCTCGGATTCGGGATCGGCCAGATAATTAAAGCTTACAGGCCTTCGAATGGTAGAGACATCAGTTGGCCTCGCAAGTCGCTGCTTGGCTTTTCAGGTCAAGGTCAACTCCGTATCGCAGGTGTGTTCGGATCATGGAGATATGAGTTGGCTATGCAAGTCGTTGCTTTGCTTTTCGGGTCAAGATCGACGTCAATTGCATCCGATGCTTCGGACAAGGAACAACACTGAGTATATCTTTGTTTTAAGCTGAAGCAGCAAAAGGAAGTTGCTTTTCTTTATAGAGTTTAAGTCTAGAGAAATGGTGATAGAGATTTTACTTTAATTTTTTCAAATGTTATTTAGTTAAAATCAGGTGTGGCTACTAAACGGGAAAAGAAAAAAGGAGGAAAATCATAGGATCTTATTAGTTTTATTAACTGCTACAACAAAGTATGTATAGGTTAATAGACTATACACAAATTGTTATTTAAGCATTAACCTAATCAATCAATGTTACTATTAGGGGCGTAAGTTTCTTCTTTCTAATTAATGTAAAAAGTAGCGAGAATAAAGATCATCACTCCTAGCAGATGCCAAAATGGTCTTGTCAAGGCTCCTTTAGTAGAGAGATGTGGTGTCTATTTTCACCATGGGCTCCCTAATTCCTAGGCATGTCTTTTTCCTCCTAGTGCACAAATGGTCTTGTCAAGGCTCCTTTAGTAGAGAGAGAGAGAGAGTGTGTGTGTGTGTGTGTGTGAGTTGGGGGGGAGGGAATAGCCCCGAATGTATCTTGCTTTCCAGCTGATGGAGCAACGAAAGTTGCTTTTCTTAAGAGAGTAAAAATCAAGAGCAATAGTGACGGGTATTTTACCTTAATTTTTCCTAATGTTATTTAGTTAAAATCAGGTATGGCTACTAGATGGAAAACGAAAAGATCAAAGGATTCTTTTAGTATTATTAATTGCTACAGCAAAAATATGCATTCCTTAATAAACTAATCAATTAGCGCTACCGTTAGCTGGATAACAATGACTCCATATAAGTTCATGTGCTTTTGTTGTTTTCTATTTTTGTTAGCCAAATGATTCAGATAATCACTCCCTATAGACTAAGAAGTCCCCTTTATCAAGAACAGTAAGGGTGAAATGGATTCGAATGAATCTTAGCGATTGTCTAATTGTGGATGAAATAAGGAGTTGTGAGTTATATATCTTGTCACATTGATCAATTTCTTGTATATATTTAGAAGTTCACAATCCACGTGAACCAATTGTAAACAACATAATTTTGAGAGCGATCATGTTGAATGGAAGCTTGAAATTACAGATTAAGATCACATAATTAAAAAAATTAATAACAACAACAACAACGTCGGTTCATCATGCAAGTTTATGTTTCCACCTCAGTCCAGATCGTTGGTGGAATCTATAAAAAGTATATTCAGTAAAAAGACATCCTATATGGCCCACCTACGAGAGGCACACAAAATTGACACCTTTTTCATGAAAGTTCATGCGAAATTGGCTGATATTTAACATAGAGACATCTTTTACAGAGTCTCTTATCGATATTTTGCTACTTTATTTCTCTGATAACAGCTTCAATGATGATAGAACCATTAAGAAGAATTTCATAGCCTAATATTCTCTTTGGAAGGGAGGGAATGTCTCGTTAAAGAGATAGTCTTTGTCCACCCTTTACTTTAATAAATTTGGCAAAGCAAACTTTAATATTTTTCTATATCCACAAAGGAAGTTGAGAAATTAATATTAATCAAACTATATATATATATATATATATATATTTTTTTTATCAAGAATCCTACTTTTACTTTTTTTTCTTCGTTTCATTTGAATTAAGTTAGTTTTGTTACACAAGAATAAATTGGATCCTTAGTACGAGCGTCTATTCACATTTCAAATCAATTTGGAAATTTCTAGGACTGATTGTAACATCCCAACGTGAATCGCGTTCTTGATAAAAGCAAACATCGGATTCGGAATCGGCCAAATCATTAAAGCTTATAGGCCTTAAGATCGTGGAGACATCAGCTGGCCACGCAAGTCGCTGCTCGGCTTTTCAGGTCAAGGTCAACATCGTGTCACATGGCGTTTGGATTGTAGAGATATGAGTTGGTTATGCAAGTCGTTGCTTTGCTTTTTCAGGTCTAGGTCGTTTTCAATTGCATCTCGATGCTTTGCACAAGGAATAGCACTGAATATATCCCTCGTTTTAAGCTAAAGGAAAAAATGAAAAAGCTTTTTTCCTTTAGAGCCTCAAAATCAAGAGCAATAGTGATCGATTTTTCACTTTTAACTTTTCCGGATGTTATCTTGTTAAAATCAGGTATGGCTACAAAACAGAGATTTTATTTTTTAAAAAAATCAATGGATCCTTTTGGTTTTATTAACAGCTCCGGCAAAGTATCTCTAAGTCACGAAACTACACACAAATAATATTTAAGTATTAACCTAATATATTAATGTTACTATTAGTAGGATAAGTTTCTTTTTCTAATCAATGTACATAATAGTGAGAATAAAGCTCTGTTGCGATGGGGTTATACAATTTCATTCTAGTCATTTGATGCATCCAAAATAGGGGTGAGCATTGGTCCAAGGTCAACCCTTGACCGACCTTGGATTGGCCCAACCCTTTTGGTCTTGATTTGGTTCCAAAGGAAGACTGGGTTGGTCTTTGGTCTTGAGATCCTTAAATTAACACTGAACGGATTAATCCTTGATCTTGTAAGTTGAGAGTTGGTCAAACTCAAATTAACCCTGACTATATATATAATTATTGTAAAGAGCAAACCCCAACTTAAACGGCCTCCACCTTCAGTACTCTTGTTCTCCTTTCTTTTTTAACATCTTTCTTCTTTATCCTCTTCATTTTACTTGAAAGAAACAACTTTTTGCTCGTGAGCAACCTTGCCCCGCTTGTTGCGCGGCGCTCGCCCCCCTCAGCACTCACCATTGGACACTCACACCACTCGCTACTCAATGCCCTCACCACTCGCTACTTGACACTCACGTCACTTGCCTCGCGGCTTGCCTTTGTTTGCTTGCCTCATGGCTTGCTCTTGTCTTGTGGCTTGTCCTTGTAGATGGATATGTAATTTAAAATAATAAATGTCTTTTCAAGGAATACAAAAATTGAAACAAAAAAATTATCGGTTGGTCCATAGTTAACCCTAGAACTAGACCAAATTCATAAGGTCAATTTGGTCCTTGGTCCCAGGCTCAACCAGGTTGGTTATCGGTTCAAAAAATTGAGGATCAACACTGTATAGGTTGATCCCTAGGTTAGGTATTGGATTAGCTCAATCTGGACTATGATCACTCTTAATTCAAAATTTTCTTTGCTCGCCACAACAAAACAAACCAAAACATTTTTTTTTTCTGCCATTGTACTCTATTTATAAATTTTGTCCGGAGAAAATAACTGCCTATAGGAATCCAATATGGTAACATATATAATCCTACAATTGGATATGTGGTGTCCGTCTCATTTCTTGCACATTTTATAGTAGCCACCGAGTAAAGTCAATTTAGTAAGTGACCATCAAGCTAATGATATCTTATGGGTCCTGACAACATCCCCTCTATTAAGTGGCCATCGAAGAGAGAGATTTTTTTTTTTTTCCCGCAAAGTGTATATGCTCTCCAAAATTTTTTGTCCAGTTAACAGACGCTTATATCTCCTAGAGAGAGAGTGGATTATGTTATGGCATTGTCTCCACATGTGTTTGATTCCCTCAATTTGCTTCGCTAATGCGCTCGTCTTTCCTTTACGTTTGCAGATGTGAGGGAAAGAGTCGAGGAGAGAGACAGAGAGAGCTAGCTTTCTTTTTTAGTGGCATGGGCTTTCCTTTTGTTGTGGGCTTTTACTCTCTCTAGGCTCACCTTATTTCTCTACCAAGTGGGCTATTATTCTGGGTGGGCTCATTTGGGCTTTGAGCTAATTAAGGACTTTCAATATCGAACCAGTTTCCATCCTGAAATTAGGAATCGAATTGTCATTCACCAGTTCTAATTTTATGGAACCGGTAACCGAACTGACATCCCTAGAAATCACTTAAAACCGGTCAGTCCAATCCGGTTTGGGCAGCTCCCATTGCACATCCCTAGGGGATAAAGTACCAAGAAGAAGATTTAAGATCAATTTGCCATTACACTACATAGGCTCTTCCTTCAGCCATCAAAATAGGACTGACTTTTAATCTACAAATTTCATTAAGATGGTCATCTTGAGACTTGAAAGGCTCAATATAAATTTGGCTTTTTGATCACTAGATCACCTTGACTTGTAAATGGAGAGATTACTTGCTTCACCGAAAATCGGGGTATCACAATAGCAAATACCTATTCCTTTCCTTCAAATGGCAATATGCCTGAAGAACGATGAAGTTTGCAAGAACATGATAGAAGAAAATATGACAGCTTTCCGGAAGTTCACCACCATTTTATTAAAGTGACACTAGCACAATAAACTAGGAAGACTCTTGCATATAATTTTAAAGCATAAAGCTCACCCATTGACAATCAGACAAAATTCCTACACTCATGGTGCATGAAAAATTATGGTCCTCGAATGAGTCGCTGTATTAATGATACGTGTTATCTAGATAAAACATACGCCTATCCAACGTCTCAAGGGTTTTGGGAGAAATAAATTGACGCTGCTTGATTATGCTCGTGTTCTTCTAAAGTTCATGGACAGAGACAAGGAAGCTGGGTTTTCCCGATTGCTTGTGCAGAAATGAGGCTTTGGCATGAGAAATAGACCACGGATAGGTGCTCATAACATGAAGACAGCTTAAATCCTTGTAGAAAAGGATTCAAGAGTTTCATTCAATTATTGGCCGGATCTTTTTTGTAGTTATCAAGCCGAATATATCCTAACTGCAGGAGAGTCTTTGTAGATATATTCCCAAATCTGTGATTCTGGACACTGATTCTTCCTGTAATTTCTAAGTATGTAGTTATGCTCAAAATTAACATTATGTAACTGGCATCCAAATCTGATGTTATCTCAAGTATCTTACCCTCCTTTGAGTTGCAAGAATATGTGGGCATTGCATAATTTTAGATAACAAGCTTGCCTGTTGCTACATAATTGATCAAATATGGTTGTGTAATGTATGGCAAGTTGCTAATTAAACCTCTATGCATCTTTCTGTGAACCATCTTTTCAGTAACATCCTTCCTCAGCTTTTCTGAATGACAACTGATTTTCCTTGATCCATCTTGAATATCCCTTCCCTGGCAGAAATTAACATAAATATATTTCTTGAGAACTAGATTCCTTCATCGGATTGAGAAATTTGAATGCCCAGAAAGTAACTTCTAAACCTGAGGGCGATCAATTTGAAGTTCATGGTTCTTACTGCATAATCATTGCTGAATCACTTCCAGCCACAACTAGCGAAGTACCACCATACAGACACACCGTCAAAACTCAAGTTGTGCTTTCAAATGAAGTTTGGCCTCAATTCTCTTGAATTCGCACTTGATAGAATTATGAACAAGCCGACTGAACCAGGTTCAAGGAACTTGTTTGCTTCCCTGCAATGTTTCACTCAGCTTGGGCACTATTTGCTCTTTGCATGTGACCGATCCCAGCTCCTAAATTGGATAAGTCACAGCTATTGAGTCAATCCATACAAAATCCTTTTAATGGAGGGGAATTCAGGCACAGACTTACAGCAGGGTGATATCATTCTGACAATGGATTAATTGATCACTAGCCTAATACGACAGTCTCGCATATACATTGTACGAAAAGTCATCACTTAAGTATGCTGTCACATTATTGTCTGTCAGTATCTAAAACAATACCGAACTCCTGAATTAGCACATTAAACATGAGAGACACCCCCAACTAAAACCCGTGCATATTATTATCCCCCCATGTTCTGTTTATTAGAAAGGAAAAATAAAATAAAAATCCACGAAACACCAGAAAAAAGTACCTTTTCCTATTGGCTTATGATGCTACTGACAAGTGAATAATGAATATTATCAATGTCAAAGGTATAATGTTGTACAATCTTCTCATCTGCCACTATTAACTGGTGGCATGACATGGTTTTTCATGCTATCAGTATACCCGGTGTTCGTGGTGTTACTACTCTCTGCATAAACAATGGAGTCGGTCATCTCTCCGAGCAAATGAACCGTCTCTTCTGAATTCAAATCGATATTAACCCACGAATTGTTAGCCATTGCCCTTATTCCATCCAATTCACTTGCCACTTCCTTCATGGTTGGCCTCTCTTCGCCTTTTAATTTCAAGCACCTCTTTGCAAGATCGGCGACCCTCTTCACTTGCTCATTGTCTTCGTGTGCAATGAGTTCCTCAACAATCTGAAACAATCGATCTTCTTTCAACACCGAAAGAAAGTACATGGCCAAGCTCCTCTCTTCTTCAGGTCGATCGAAAGAGAGCGCCTTCTTCCCTGTCAACAACTCAACTAGCACAACGCCAAAGCTATAAACATCGCTTTTTTCCGTCAATTGACTAGTGTGCAGGTATTCAGGGTCCAAGTATCCCAATGTTCCTTGAACCATTGTAGACAATTTAGCTTGATCAAGCGGGACTAATCGTGAAGCTCCAAAGTCAGAGACTTTCGCAGTGTAATTAGCATCCAAGAGGATATTTGTCGACTTGACGTCTCGATGGATTATAGGAATGGAAGCTGCAGAGTGCAAATATGATAGGACTCCTACAGTTTCCGAGGCAATTCTCAATCGGGTCTCCCAGGACATCTTGGAGGACTTGTTCGGGTTGTGGACATGTTCGAAGAGAGTCCCATTGTTCACGAACTCGTACACTAACAAAGGCACTTCTGTTTCCAAACAACATCCCAATAATTTGACCACATTTCGATGATTGATCTGGGAAAGCACTATGACCTCATTAATGAATTGCTCGATTTGGTTCTCGTCCACCAGCTTGGACTTCTTAATCGCAACTATAGTGCTATTAGGCAAGATCCCTTTGTAAACGGTGCCATATCCTCCTCGGCCGACTATTCTGCTGTCATCATAATGGTTGGTGGCCACCTCTAGCTCCTCAGCATTGAAGATTTTGCGGCACTTGTGGTTCTATCGTGTTCGTGTAATTGTTGCTGCAAAAGCAAGCCACCATTTTGCTTGAAGTATTGTTCTTTGAGCCTAATGAGTTTCCTTTTCTTAAGTCCTAAATATAGAAAGCCTGCGCTGAATAACAGCACTATTATGCCCACACCAAGACCTGCGTGAAACACAAATTTTTTTAGAATACTTGATATCAATGTACAAGGAAAGAACTCCTAAACATCAGCCACAAGAGTGTAAAGCCAATATGCTTAAAAAGGAGAACTCAATAAATTCCCGTGGAGCAAATTTGTATCAGAGTGACTACTTACAACAATGTTCAGAATTTTAACCTTCTATTCCCTTCTCATTCTTAAAGAAAATCTATCCACTAATAGAAACCGCTTATCTTCACCACAAAAATTCAATAGAGTACCATTTGCGAAATCTCGAGTGATCTACACTAATGCCCAAACCGAAAGCTCCAATGGTGATTATATTGAGTGTCGGTGCAGTTTTCCGAGTCATCAGCAGTCTTTTGCCTCAATAAAAGCTGTTTGAAGGGTCTCGTTCTGAACAAATGGGTTTTGCATGATTGAGTCGAAACAATTCAATTAGAGGTGCTAGTTTCACCAAGTCCAGCTATAGATATCGCTTTCAATGACATGGAAAATGGCAAGAAATAGCATCTTTGAATAACATTTTGCAACTACTTCTATTTTAAAAGACAAAACAGCAAGCTTGACTTTAGGACTCAGAAAACAAATATTCCTAGAATGGGCTCAATGATAACGAATAGCGCAACATTTTTTTTTTTTTTTAAATTCAAGTTATAAGTGAAAGAGACTGACCAAATCATTGACACGTTCCAAGCCGTCCATGGTTCTAGATTTCAATGATATAAAAACACCAATTTTGCTACACATGTACTGTTTATGGTCATCTTGACAAATTCAATGATGCCTACTGGTGGGTCCACGCGAGAATAGTTTTCAATAACAAGTATGGAACATCACGTAGCTATGGCAAAGTCATAGGACAGCAATCATCATGTGAATACAATTCATGGAAAATGTTTTTACATTGACCCAATATCATCGAGTCTTCCATGGCCAAAGATGCTCTAAACATTGTCAAGAGTGAAATCTAGCCTTTAAATTTTAAGACAGCTACTTGGAATTAGTAATCCAATTTGATACTTAATCTCTTCGGATAGAAATTTCAGTCGAAAGGATAGAGATAGTTTTGTTGTAAACTTACTCCAAGAAAGCAAAATACACAGTAAAATCGGGCTAAGTACATGAATAGTATTTTCTTGTAAAACACATTAAATTGAAATCATCACCAAAAAAAGCTAAATAGTCATATGAGCTTACCAACCAAAATGATCACCAAATGTGATGATTTAGGATTAGCAGTGCATCCTGATCCATCTCCACCCTTCTTGCCATCACCACGGTAACCCTTTGGGCATGAGCATGTATAACTTCCCTTGGTGTTATGGCAAATTCCGTTGCACGGGTTCTTCTCTGGATCAGCACATTCATTAATATCTGCAAAAATTAAAGGCACATTAAATGGAAAGTCCAAGAGAAAAAGAAAGAACAATAGCATCAAAATATCATCAATCATTCAGAATATATACCGACCTACACAGCCAAGGTATGGATTCCCCTCATACCCAGAAGAGCAATTACATCGGTAACCGGGCACATCGGGAAAATCAAAGCACTCGCTGTGCGCCTTACAAGCAAAGCTCGCCGGGACCTTCGCTGCTTCGCCACAAGTCTCATTCCAAACGGCCCAGTCGAGCACCGAGGGGACCACCGTGTTCTTCATGCCACTAAGATCCTCCCTACTGAAATTGAAGGACTTGTCTTCGACTAAGAATGCATAACTGCAAGGATTGAAGCTCCACACGTCGGTGTGGTTCTTCAGGATGACCACACTGGTATTATAATTACGGAGCATCTCCGGTATAGTGGTCTGGCAACACCCGATGCCATCGCATGCCCCATCGGTCTCGTCGTCAATCCCAGTGCACACCGAGAGGCAGCCGCTCGAGAATCCGTTCCCATTGGATCCTGCGATCACGGCAACCGTGTCGCATCCGATGGCCGTGAACTTGTTCTTGGTGTTGGAGAAAGCGAACGCGGGGAGGATGGCGTAGGCTTTTGTGCGCGGCTGTTGCCGTACACCAGCCTCATTGTAGCAGTCTGTGCCGATGTAGGTGTAGATCCGGAGCTCGCCGTCGAGCGATATGTCGAGGACTTCAATGTTGGCTGTGCTATTCCATAAGTAGGGCTTGGGGGTGGAGGCGGCGGTGACGTTGCAGTGGATGGAGAAGTACTCGTTCAAGTAGCAATTGTCTCCGATGCCGAAGGGGTAAGGCACGGCGACGTCTCCGCAAGTTTCTTGGCAGTTGGGAGATACAGTTTGAGAAGATGATAATGACGATGATATCAGTAATAACTGTCCGACCACTAACAACATCCTCATTGTCTCCAAAGGATTCCACTCTGAACCCCAACCCATGGCTCTCTCTCTCTCTCTCTCTCTCTCTCTCTCTCTCTGTGTAAATTTGGTGTTATCGTGGAAATGGATCGCGTGTGTTCTTTTTATAGCAAAGGAACGCGTTCGCTCATTGACAAAGCACGCAGCCTTGAAGTTTCTCACATTCTCTTTCGCAGTGTAATAGCTAGCGTACCATATAACATCCAATGATATTCTAACATCCACGCGCGTCATCACTATGATAAATAAATTTCGAGAAATGGCACTTTGCATTGAAGATGTGAGAGGGCAAACTAAGGAAAATATAAGAGAATAAAAGAAAACTATGACAAGATAGAAGATGTTGCACAAAATGAGGATATACCTAATTTCTCCAAACTTTATTGGTCTAATATCTATTGCAATTATGTTAGTTTTGTCTTAGACCTTTTCTTTTTGCTAATTGAGTCATAAATCTTTTGTATTTATGTTAATTCAATCCATCCGACTAAATTTGGTTGGTTGGTGTTGATGAAACACGACCGACTTTAACATGTAATATTTTAATATTTTTTCATGTCTCTTTAATTATTTTTCATTTTCCTTTTTTTTTTTTCTTGACTTTGAGCTTCATAGCTTGATGACAACCTTCATAAGTGATGATGGAGCTTTGAAAAAGCCACATAGTATATACATTATTCATAGTCTCAACTATATTAATCATGCCGCAATTACATCATTAGTAATTAATCATAAGGTTTTCCATGAGTATATAAAAAAGTTGCATACGAACCACAGATCCCCCTACCGCGAGCTCGTGCAAAGGAAAATTGCGGACGGCCTTGTCTGCCAGCAGATCCAAGCATTTTCTTTGTCAGCCATGGGGTCACACGTGTTGTCAGCCGTTCTCAGCCGTTCGATCCAAAACTTGTGATCATTGACCGTAGGACTTGAGCACAGCAAATTTACAGCGCTTTAGCCCACGGCAAAGTGGACTCGGCCTGACCTTTTAAAAAAATACATTCACTAAATCAATTCAGGTACTTCAATCTTCTATCATTCTTGTTCTTTAGGACCAGCTAATGGAGAAACTCGCTGGCCAGTGCCGTAGTGACGGAAGGTGATGTTACATTTGGTGACGCAAGGAGGGTCTGCGATTGGGCAGTGTAAACAAGAACTGAATGGGTCAATCGTGGGGTCGCGCTTGTTGTCAGCTGTTCGATCCAAAACTTATGATCATTGACCATAGGACTTGAGCACGGCAAATTGCAGCGCTTTAGCCCACGGCAGAGGGGACTCGGCCCGACCCTTTAAAAAAAATACTTTCACTAAATCAATTCCGGTACCTCAACATTCTATCATTCTTGTTCTTTAGGACCAGCTAATAGAGAAACTCGCCGGCAGTGCCGTGGTGACGGAAGGTGATGTTACATCTGGTGACGCAAGGAGGGCCTACGATTGGGCAGTGTAAACAAGAACTGAATGGGTCAAAAGTCGAAGTAGAACGAGTAAAGAGAAGGACAGGACCCAGCGTAGACCAGAGAAGGAGCTGATCGAGTGGGACTTGGAACGAGTCAGTAAGTCAACGGGGGGTGGCACCAGCAGAATAATAACTGAAGTTGGGCTGACATCTCGACTGAAAGGGACAAATTCCCGGTTGCTTCATCCACAATTTCTCATCGTTAGATATATACAAACGCTAGTTAGCATGCCCCTTACTTTGGCCAGGTTCACTCTAAAAGATCCTTTAAAAAATTGTTTAATTATAATAGGTATCAATTATCTATTATTAGATACTCATCACAAATTAATATTGTTAAAACATTTAGGGACCCATGATAGAGAAGTAATAACTAATAACCAGAGCTGACAATATGTTCGACCATGTGCTTGCCACTTGATATCTCCTGAACTACCGATCTATTATGGTATGACATTTGACATAGTTTTGCCATTTAATCCATAACAAAAATAAATAAAAGAAGGTATACGAAAAACTAATCTCTTGTTGAGTTAATACCTTAAAAAAAGGATAAATTCCAGACAGTATTTCAAAAAGCACATCCGCGTTTTATCATTCGCTATATTAGAATTAAAAAAAAAAAGATTTATCAGAGAAAGCATTTTATAGTATACTCTTCACTGACATGGATATTTATGAAAGTGGTTCTTAAGTCAAAAGAGCTTAGTTTCCTTAGACGCTGCGTATTTTCATCAACGTGACACAAAGCAAATTTCATCCGCAAAACAGAACATGACACAAGGTGAACGAATGCAGGAGGAGCCTGCTACCGCAAGCACAAGCACCGCTACAAGACCTCAATTGAGAAAAATTCACCAGACAAAAAGGTAAGCACCGTTTCGCTTTTAAATACCTATGACATGAGTCAGTGGGGCAAAGAGGAGAGCAGCCCAACACCATAAAAATGTTGGATTTACAGAGACCGGAAGGATCCAAAGTAAGCAACTCTTTTAAGTTTCATTCCAATTGACCACCTCACAACAACAAAAATGGCACCACTGCATCATGACTTGCCCTCACTAATCAAAGAGAGTAACAAAGAAAGCACGCATAACATGGACACCGTTACATATTATTGAGAGACTCGGTCCATGATATTGAAAGTACCATGCGCAAAGTAGAACTTCCATGCTACAAGAATTCTGTATCAAGGGGGCGAGCAACACAGCAGTGTCCCCACCAAGATCAGAAAAGTAAATTCACAGGTTGATGTCTCAAGGGGATGGGGAGCCAAAGAAAAAAAAAGCTTACTCTTCTTGATGTTGAAGAAAAAAATGCAGCTGGACAGTTATTCTGTTACAATATATCTCAGAGAGAAATCAGCTTTTTGATGCTATCATGGTACAACTAAATGCACAACAAGGTACGAGCTGCAGAAACTACAACAGCTGTCGCTAGAACAAAAACAACAAAAGGGTTAGCAATTTCCTCGTCACCTTCATATTCCGTTGTTGTTGAATCGAAGCTACTGTCAAATATTGCACAGCTTTCACAATGATATGCCACCCGATGTTGTGCAACCAGAAGTCAGCAAGACCCCACAAAAACTCCTCGGAAAATCACTGATCATCCTAAAGAACATTTTCAGAAAATTGGTTGCTAGAGTTACAAAAATGATGACTAAATGATACTGTTCCTCCCAAGAAAAAATCAGCCATATCAAGTTCTCAGCAATTCATCTCTACACCAGCAAATTTCTCCTCGTCATTGAGAGTATTGGCCGCAATTAAAAGCATGTCCATTCCACCTCTACCTTTGTCTGCATCCTCTTCACCATTCTCATTTGGCTTTTTGTCCGGCGTCCGGCATTCCCCATTCTGTACAACTTTCCTCCTCTCTTTATTTTCAAAATTCTCATACGCCTTCTTCGCCCTGTGTATTGCTTGAATCCCAGCGTCACATTTTCTACAAAACCATTTTCCCCTTGGAATTGAGGTGCGTGGTGGTTTCATGCAGTAGGTATGATAAGCTTGATCACAACTATCACACAAAACAATTTTGTCTTCATCTCGATCCGTGAGGCAGCCTCTACACAAACAAGAAGGACAGTACCAACGAGAACTGTAGGACTTCAACTGCTTCGTTGTCAAGCACCTCCTATGATAATACTTATTGGGACAAAAAGGATGCTCGCACATCCTGAACTTATCCCCGTTTTCAATCTCATTCCCGCATATTTTGCATGTACTCGAGGTTTTGGTCTCTTCAAATGGGTTAATCCCCAAATCTGAGCTGCAATTTGCATCTTCCAACGTAGTAAGAGCTTCTTCATCAGCAAACCCATTGGCGGCACTCCTGGAAGCATTCAATCTCTCGCAGACAACACAGTTCTCATGAGGAGAAGTGATTCCGCTATCCGTGCAACTAGCACAGTACCAACTTCTAGGTGGAATCTCTTTCACTGCAGGCTCAATGCGAGAGACATGGTATATTTCCTCACATGAATCACAAACTAAACATTCCATTCCATCATCCTTCAGTTCACAATGCCGACAGGTGCTTCCATTATATGCACCACATTCGTCTGTTTGCTCCAATTTAGCATCAACGAGAGCATCTCTCCCAGAGACCTATTCAAAATAAACCACTTGTCAAGACATATACAGAATTGACAAAATCATCATTTCAAGAACTCAGGTCTAAGAGGATTCGATATGATCCTGATAATAGCTTCTGCTAAAGCTCTAGATGTACTAATCTCATAGTGCAAATTGTTAGAATATTTAAATAATAAATCACGTCTTCATTCTAGGAGGTCCTAAGTTCGAATCTTCCAAGCCCCTATTTGCCTCCCCAATTAAATTTTCACGCTTAGTACTAGGCTAAAGATCAGACTAAGCATGAGAGGGAGTGTTAGAATATTTAAATAATAAAAATTTAAATAATAAACCACGTCTTCATCTAATAGTTTAAGCTTTTAGAACAGTTAGCAGTGGTCCCACAAAATCTCACACAAATACCATAAAACATAGGGTGAACAAACTATTAGGTTCATCAATGAGTTTCTAATTCATAAAATACAAAGTTAAACTCCTAGACAGAGGCATCAAAGATTACAAAAGGAATACAATAGCAATGAAAGTACAAAATAAAAAGCAAACAGATTAATTTACAGATTAATTTGATAAATAAAAGATTAATTCGATATCAAAAGAAGTAATAAACTCAAACAAACCTCAAGAATACGTATTTTCTTCTCCCATGGTACTACAATGTACTTACAGTTTTTTAAGGTCTTACTTTTTTTAATCCATGTCATTTAAAGCATGCACGTATAGAGACTTTTTGGTTTAATTATACATGTGTCTAAATAACTCAATAAAGGTCATATCTCTATGACCAGCCATATCCCTTTCGATGACATGAAAATGGTAAGGACTCGTGGCTTCGAAGAATTTTTTTAAAATGGCTTAGTATAACTTCCGCTTTTTCTCGTGTCATCTTCCTGCATAGATGTTGTCAAATCACTAGTAATTAACTTGCTATCTTTGACGACGACGACCACCAAAAAAAAAGAAAAAACTTGCTATTAGGATAATACCATGGTAAATATGGCTTGTGGAAAAAATAAAAAAGTTGCATGGGTCGTGTATCATACATAAAAGAAAGACGAAACAGCCCATTGAACCATTAATATTGGTTCTTAGATGCTAATCAAAACATGAGAGTGAAAGGAACAAGTTTGACTTTTAGAAGTAAAAAAAAAAAAAAAAAAGAATTATCCACAGAATCCTAAATCTATAATATGGCAGCTAATTTAGTTTAAACATTTTATTTGTGTCAATTTAATCCTAAACTTTTTGACAACTCATCAATTAAGTCCTAAACCTTTCGATCGTGTCAATTTAGTCTTAAACCTTTTATTAACCAATTTCCAATATAATCCTTCTAACTAATTTCAGCTACAAATTGCCGATCTAATAGTCTAGTCAATATGGGTTGTCCTGCGTGGTGCCGTCAAGGCTAAAGTGTATAATTTTCCCAATTTTTTTATAATTTTATTTTCTTTTTTACCTTCATAGGGCCGTTGGCCTCTAGCTGTGGGTTGGCAACTTCCCCAACCACAGCCATAAGCAAGGGTCCCAACGCCCTCACTACGGCCCATGAAAGCTTGGGCAAGGGTCACGACGTCCTTGCCAGATCTAGCAAGGCAAGGGCGTCACGGCCCTTACCAACCACAATGAGAGCGAACAACGTAACCTTGATCCAATGAGGGCTTTGTGGGACTTGCCGAGGGGCTAGCAGAGGTTGCCAACGCCCGGTGGTCATGTGAAGAGGAAAAAAAAATAAAAGAAATGATGAAAAGAAAAAAGAAATTTGAAAATCAATAAAAAAATTCTGAAATTTTTTTAAAAAATTACAAATTGTCAATGTAAGATATTTCTAGCCAAAATTAATCGGAATGACTATATTAGTAATTTGTTAAAAAGTTTATTACTAAATAGACAAATTATCAAAACATTAAGAATTAAATTAGTATAATTGAAAGATTTAAGACTGAATGGGCAAGTTGTCAAAAGATTTAATACTGAGTTGGCTGCCGTGCAAGAGGTTTAGAATTTTTTAGGCAATTTTTCCGATGAATAAGGACATTAGTCTCAAGTGATTTTGCCTCTCTCTTTTTTTTTTTTTTTTCCTGGGTTGATTTAGTACTCATTGAGGGTACACAATTGTTCCTTCGAAGTCAAGCTAGCATAGAAAAGTTCGCTAAGAAAAAAAAAACTCGGAGCGCTTGCATTCATCTACGACAGCATAAATAGATAAATAGATAGATATATGTCAACTAGAGGTTTCAATGAAACCTTTGTCGCGCCGAAACATGATGAACCCTTGCCCTAACAGTTGCCCTCAATCATGAGACCTTTTTCTGATAAATTTTTATCTTTTTTTTTTTCAACAACATATGCCAATCTGCATATGACTTTCTAGGGAAGTTGTGCCTTTTTTTTTTTGGCAATTTAGCTTTTAGTTCTTGTTGCATTTTGCACTTAGAAAATTCAAACATATTATATTTTGCACTAAAAAATTCATGCATATCTGCGCGGAGACCCAATATGAAACTATAATTTTAAACTTTTTCAAGAGCTCTTACTAAACACAATTTGCCCATGACGAGCTTAATATGGATAACAATAGATCCATTGTAATGCAATGTGCAGATATTTGCACTTAAATAGTTTTGCACATATCTATCGTTGAGGCCTAATATGAAACTTAAATAGTTCAACAATTTTGAAAAAACTTACAATCAATACAACATGTCCATGATGAGTCCAACGTGGGTATCGAAAGGCAAGGCACAGGTACACTATGTCTCTTGAACTTATATACAGTTCCCGACCTAATATAAATTTTGGATAAAACATGATGAGGACATCACTTATAAACTTGATTCATGCTTATGTATATGATCTATTGAGCTTACCCGAAAAGTAAATGAGAATCATCGTAAAAGTAAAAGAAATATACATGTCAATTTTGTGTTTGCTATAATAAGTTCCTCTTTTATTAGAAATAAGCTTAGCTATTAATAAGCATAACATAATACATATTACAAGACAAATGTAATGGAGTTGGGGAGCCGTGAAATACAAGTAGACGAAAGAAATCGGTTGAAGTGGTATGAAGTACAATTGTCGAAATAATTACATCAACATTTTCCCTTATCAAACCAATATAAACATATTCCTTATGCTCATTGATTTACATAGACCAGTTAAAGTACACAGACCTCGCGTTTGTATAGAAATCGACATTAGAAAATATATATATATATATATATATATATATATATATATATATATATTGTTGCCTAATTGCAAAATATTAGGATTATCAATCAATAGAAAGTAATTACTGATACAATACAAAGAAATGGGAAACACATATACGTAGAAAGATACCAATATCTCAAGATTGAAGTACATGGCTGATAAAGCATGGACAGAATATTTCTAAAACAACTAATTTGGGTATTTTGGTAAGAAGCTATTTTCTTGATATAATAGTAAACCCTAGTGAAAAGCTAAAGCAAATTAACGAGAAATCAAGAAGAGATAATATAGTCATCACTGATACTTGATATACAAATAGTAAATTGAAGGGTGCATGAATCTAGTATATTGTTTCTGGGCACTTCATCAACATCATTCCGCAACTCGCGTATAAAGGCAAATAAAGGGATTGCGATGTCTCATATCACAGAAATTTGGACTGAGACAACTAAATGCATCTTCATCTCGGTGATAAGAGTGACTGATCCTACTGCACTGAAGTCATCTCTACCCGTGCTTCCAATTGCATCGACATCGGAATCACACTCGAAACACAAATAGATCTAGTTCTAATGTGATTGATCTCTTCTTCATTTTGTCGGTTGACTGTGGGATTTCGTAGTGATTGTGCTCGCTCCAATTCCATCGCAACTTCCTTCATTGTAGGCCTGTACCTTCCATGAAGTTCTAAGCATCTTTTCACCAAATTGGACACCGCAATAATTTCTTCGTTCTCACCATGGTTTAATAACTCCTTATCAAGAACATTGAACAAGCGATTCTGCTACATCGAAATGATGAAGTACGAGGTTAGATTTCTGTCCTCTTCTGCCCTTAGTTGAGAAATTGGCTTTTCTCTGGTTAGTAGCTCGACAAGGACAACTCCAAAGCTATAAACATCACTCTTGTGGGTAAATTGACTTGTTTGATAGTACACAGTGTCCAAGTATCCGAAGGTTCCTCGCACCATTGTGGTCAAGTGTGTTTGGTCTATGGAAATCAATTTGGAAGCTCCAAAATCCGCCACTTTGGCTCTATATTTTTCACCCAAAAGTATATTTGATGACTTGATATCACGATGATAAATTGGTATGGCTGCTTCAGAGTGCAAATATGAAAGAGCCCCGGCAACTTCATTGGCAATTCTTAATCTCATTTCCCATGAGACGGGAAATTCTTCGTCTGGGTCATGAAGATAGTGGTAGAGAGTTCCATTAGGGACAAATTCATATACCAGAAGAGGGACTTCACTCTCCAAACAAAATCCTAATAGCTTGACAACATTTCTATGATTGATTTCAGAGAGAATAACAATTTCACTGATGAACTGTTCAACTTGTCCTGCATCAATAATATTGGATTTCTTGACTGCAATGATCGTTCCGTCTATCAACATTCCCTTGTAAACAGTTCCTTGACCACCTTGACCCAATATTCGATTCTCATTAAAATGATCCGTAGCCATGTCTAACTCTATTGAGGCGAATAACTTGCCTTTGTCCACATGATTGTCTTCAATAGAAGATAGACGTTTTTGTAATAGAAATCCGCCATTACGTTCGAAGAATTTTAACTTGCGTTTTGCCTCGCGCCTTCTTTTGATGTATTTGTTCAACCACCAACAAAGCAAAAGCAACATATGGCTCCGGTACCCGTGCCTGCCCCTGTGTCCCAAAAAGTCAACGGGAATAGCTATGTAACCAATTTCCTCTTCATCGTCAAAAAATTAGTTTCCACTAATTTAACAAGTGCTTTTAAGATTTGAAGAGAGTGAGCCAAAAAGGAGGATTAGCTCAACAAAATAAATCAAAAATATTATGCATCATTCATGGTTGAGAAACAAAGATGCAATCAAATTGTTAAAAGCATAGATTATGAAATTACAAATAAGATTATCCAAGAGGTCCTAAATTTATTAAACGATAGTTAATTCAGTCATAAACATTTTAATTGTTTCAATTTAGTCCTAAACTTTTTAAAAATCTGTCAATTTAGTCATTTCGACCAATTTTGGCTAAGAATCGCTAACCATCCTACATGACTAGTGCTAATGTTAACAATTTTTGCAATTTTTTTTTTTTAATTCTATTTTTTTTTTGCTTTATTTGACTTTTCCTTTTTCCTTTTCCCTTTTTTTCTCTATCGATCACGGGCGAGGTCCACAATCACTAGCCTTTGGTGAGGGACACCTATGCTTGGGTCGCCGAGGGCAACCCGTGCCAGCCTAGGCCCAAGCTGCCCCCGCTTGAAGCCGACGACCTTCACCAACCATCACCGATGCTTGACAATGACCGAGGGAGGGGATAAGGGAAAAAGGAAAAGAGAAGAAAGGAAAAGTTTAAAAAATTTTTAAAAGAAAAAATTGTCCACATCATTGGTCAAAAGAACTAAATTGGCAAATCATCAAAAGTTTAAGATTTAATTGACATAGTTGAAAGGTTTAGGACTAAATTAGTAAATTGTCAAGATGTTTAGGAATAAATTAGCACAATTAAAAGATTCGGAGATGAATTGATCACTGTAGAATCATTTTAGGACTTTTTGGATAAAGTTTAAAGAAAAAAAAATGCACTTGCAATCCACAGTTCAATCAATCGACTTCTTTAAAAAAAAAATAAATAAAACAAAATCAATCACCTTCTTAATTCTACTGCTTACTTCATTTGAGAAATGAGGACTCCAGAAAAAGAAGCAATTGCGCATGTACTTGGGGAACGCAATGAGGAAGGGCGGGGTTTACGCCCCCCCTCCGTGACTTAAAACTAGTAAAGTTGTCCATGCGCACCTCATGCCTCATGCAGTACAAATTTCTATATCCCGTCACCATTATCCCGATAATGTCAAGTTTTAAGGAAAAAAAAAATCGATTAGCACAATTCATGATTGTAAGAAGATAGAAACGACGTAAAGAGGATAGGGACAAAAGAAAATGTCATAGGTAGTGAAAAAATAATAGTGATGTGCTAGAATTGTGTAAATATTTGAACTAATGGTGTGCCAAATTTGGGATTACTGTCAAAGTTAGTGTTCTAGTTTGGCCTTTTTGAAATCTCGGCCCATAATTGGGTCAATCTCTACGGTTTGTGCGGTGTTAAGCTATGCTTAACTATGTAAAGGTTTCACGGTGAAATGTGGAAAGAACATATCCAATAGCACTTAAACTAGGAAATCTTTAGGGAGAATAAAGAACGAACAAAAGGACAAGAGGGCTAGGCAAATCCATTCCTCGCCATGGCCTGGATGCGAAGCATATATATTTTGCTAAATCTCGGCCACAAAGTCCATGGGTGTTGCATTTTGACTAATTTTATTTGGGACTATGAAGTAAGGATCGTTGGGGAAATTTGATTGTTGATGAATAGAGAAGTAGTAATTTTGATGTGTGATTACGGTCACTATCCTTAAGATATTATTTGCCCTCTTTATTATTATTGTCAGATTTAGAGTAAATATACCTCCAGGATATAAAATAAAGTCAGAAAAATGACTTCATCAGTTACTCAATTTCTCTTAGAATTTCACCTTAAATATGTTAAAGTTGCACAAATGAAAAAGAGAAGAAGAGAATGTTTTGAAGAAGTATTTATGGACAGTTGTGGTTATTATAAATAATATATGAATTTGTCTCTATTCACAGACAATCACTCAACACATCTATTGAGAATAAGGGTGCGTTTGGTTGGACTTTTGGGGAAAGTCTTTGGAAAAATGCAAAGGACTTTGAGGTTAAGGAGTTTTCTAAAATGCAAATTGCGTTTGGTAAATTGTAATCTGAAAGCCCCTTGTAAAGTACCTTTAAGCAAAATGATGTTTGGAAAAATTTACATTTACAAAGGAGTTTTATAAAAAAAAATAATTAAAAAATTAAAAAATAAATTAAAAAGAAAAAATAAATGGTTGGCCGGCAAAGGGTAGGGTTGCCGGCGATCGAAAAATGTCGCCGGCGGCCGAGGTCTCAAGTTGCAAGACCTCACGCGACCGCCGGAGACCACAAGTCCTCCTTCATCTGCTGCTCCATCCACCGCCGTCAAGTCTCACCCCTGCCCCCGCCTCACCGACGCCGCCCTCACCGTCGTCGTCGTCGCAGCCTTCCTCTCCCTCGACCTCTCCGAACTCAGACGACCCAGATCTGGTTCGCCGGAGGTCGGGCGACCCAGATCTGGTCGCGGCCACTCAGACGACCCAGATCTGGGGCTCGGTGACTCAGGCGACCCAGAGTCGGAGGTCGCACGACCTCACCGCGACCGAGATCTGGGTCGCCTGAGTCGCCGCAACCCAGATCTGGGTCGCGCGACCTCCGGCGACCCAGATCTGTGTCGCCGGAGGTTACGCGAACTCGCCGCGACCTAAAGGCCGCGGCGATGCGACTCCCGAGGGTCACCGAGGTCATGCCACTGGCCGGCGACGGTTGCCGTGACCACACCGGCCTCACGCCGACCTCCGTCGAGCCCGTCGTCGAGCGCGTCGTCAGCCCCTCGCGATCTCGCTCGCCAATCTCAACGAAGAAGAAGGTGAACAGTTACGAGGGCAAAACCGGAAAAATGAAATGTTAGTAAGGATATTTATGGAAGAAAATTTATCACTTATTGGCCCTCAGCATTCGAGAAGGCTGAATGCCCAAGGCAGCCTCCTACCTGCCTTGGGCTTTCAGCCTTCCAAAGGCCTGCTTTGCCTCAAACATCTTTGCAAAATAATTTCCCAAACACCAAATTTTAGCCCAAAGGGCTTTGAGTGCTCAAAGTGGCTTGGCAAAGCCACTCCCAAACGCACCCTCAGTACCTTATCCCAACCATCACCATTCTTCATGTCAAGACTAACTTCATTTCATAACTATCCATTGCCTCTTTTTAGGATTAAGATTCATCTCTTTTCATAACCAAGAGTCATGTCTTCTCTTGACTCAAAGTCACGTCTTATCTTAACCAAGAGACACATCTTTTATGATAACAAAGTATTTAACAATCCCAACTTAATTTGTTATCTACACAAATTTACATAAATTCATACATACAAGAAAGTATATGTTAAGATATGAATCTTCAATTAATGTAAATAATTCCATTAATAAAATTAGTGGTAGATAAAACTTTGAACCATATTTCACTTGTTAATCAAATTATCATACATATGAAATTATACACATTCGATTATAAATTTCTAATGCCTAAGCACTTTTATGACCTTGTGCTCCTCCTGCATTCACGAACATTTACAAAAGTTCATCTAACTTTTGTTAGAAGCGGCACCATTTCTCATGTTCATATAGGTGAAATTCCTAAATTTTTTATCTTAGCATTGCTTTGCTAAAGCATTAAATTTCATTAAGAATGTTTTCTTACACTCACCCTCCTAACTTTTTATGAGTACTAATCTTGTGTCTCAGTACTCAATCACCATTAAGTTACAACAGCTTTTTGTTACCCATTTAACTTTGATAATTTTGTTAGAAATTATAAGTTGGGTTTCTACTATCCTTGACTATTGTCTAAGACCCAATCCCTTGGCAATGGGGAGAAAAACATCAATAGTGCCAAAACTTATGTTGGTATTCACTTTAGTGTCAAAAGTTTTCACCAACTCTTTTATCTAGCAAATAGATATCCCGTCGATCAAATTTATACTAGAGCGACTACCTGCAACAATGTTCGGAATTTTAACCTTCTATACCCTTCTTATTTTTATAGAAAATATTTTCACTAATAGAAATCATTAATCTTCACCACAAAATTTCAATAGAATACCATTGGTGAAATTTTGATTGATCTACACTAATGCCTAAAGCGAAAACTACAATGGTGATCACAACGAGTGTCAATGCAGTTTTTCGAGTCACCAACAGTCTCTTTCCTCAACAAACGCTGTTTTAAAGGGTCTTATTCTCAAAAATGAATGTTGCATGAGTGAGTCTAAACTATTCAATTAGAGGTGCTAGTTTCACCAAGTCCAGCAAATAGATATCGCTTTCAATGACATGGAAAATTGCAAGAAATAGCATGCTTCAATAACATTTCGCAACAACTTCTATATTAAAAGACAAAGTAGCAAGCTTGACTTTAGGACTCTAAAAAAATATATTCCTAAAGTGGACTCAATGATAACGAATAGTGCAACATTTTTCCTTTTTTTTTTTTTTCCCAATTTAACTTATAAGCGAAAGAGACTCACCAAATCAGAGACATGTTCCAAGCCGTCCATGGTTCTAGATTTTCATGATATAGAAACACCAATATTTCTACATCTGTACTTTTTATTGTCATCTTGATAGATTCAATGACACCTACTGGCAGGTCTAGGTGAGAATAGTTTTCAGTAACAAGTATGGATCATCACGTAAGTATGGCAAAGTCATAGGATCACAATCATAATGTGAATACAATTTATGGAAAATGTTTTCACATTGACCCAATATCATTGAGTCTTCCATGGCCAAAGATGATCTAAACATTGTCAAGAGTGAAATCCAGCCTTTAAATTTTAAGATAGCTACTTGGAATTAGTAATCCAATTTGATGCTTAATCTCTTCGCATAGAAATTTCAGTCGAAAGGATAGAGATAGTTTTGTTGTAAACTTACTCCAAGAAAGCATAATACATAGGAAAATCAGGCTAAATATATGAGTAGTATTTTCTTGTAAAACACATCAAATTGAAATCATCACCCAAAAAAGCTAAATAGTCAGAATGAGCTTACCAACCAAAATGATCACCAAATGTGGTGATTTAGGATTAGCAATGCATCCATCTCCACCCTTCTTGCCATCATCATGGTAACCCTTTGGGCATGAGCATGTATAACTTCCCTTGGTGTTATGGCAAATTCCATCACACGGGTTCTTCTCTGGATCAGCACATTCATTAATATCTGCAAAAATTAAAGGCACATTAAATGGAAACTCCAAGAGAAAAAGAAAGAACAATAGCATCAAAATATCATCATCAATGACTCAGAATATATACCAACCTTCACAACCAAGGTATGGATTCCCCTCATACCCAGAAGAGCAATTACATCGGTAACCGATGTCGGCAAAATCAAAGCACTCGCTGTGCGCCTTACAAGCGAACCTTGCCGGGTCCTTCGCTGCCTCGTTGCAAGTCTGATTCCACACGGCCCAGTCGAGCACCGAGGGGACCATCGTCCTGTTCCTCATGCCATTGAGATCCTCCCTACTGAAATTGAAGGACTTGTCTTCGACTATGAATGCATAACTGCAAGGATTGAAGCTCCACACATTGCTGTGGTTGTTCAAGCTGCCCACGCTGGCGTTGTAGTTGAGGAGCATCTCGGGTATCGGGGTCTGGCAACAACCGATCCCATCGCACGCCCCGTCGGTCACGTCGTCTATCCCGGCGCACACTGAGAGGCAGCCGCTTGAGAATCCCTGCCCACTGGATCCCACAATGATGGCGACCGTGTCGCACCCGACGGCCGTGAACTTGTTCTTGGTGTTGGAGAAAGCGAACTCGGGGAGGATGGCGTAGGCTTTTGTGTGCGGCTGTTGCCGTACACCAGCCTCATTGTAGCAGTCTGTGCCGATGTAGGTGTAGATCCGGAGCTCGCCGTCGAGCGATATGTCGAGGACTTCAATGTTGGCTGTGCTATTCCATAAGTAGGGCTTGGGGGTGGAGGCGGCGGTGACGTTGCAGTGGATGGAGAAGTACTCGTTCAAGTAGCAACCGTCTCCAATGCCGAAGGGGTAAGGCACGGCGACGTCTCCGCAAGTTTCTTGGCAGTTGGGAGATACAGTTTGAGAAGATGATAATGACGATGATATCAGTAATAACTGTCCGACCACTAACAACATCCTCATTTGTCTCCAAAGGATTCCACACTGAACCCCAACCCATGGCTCTCTCTCTCTCTCTCTCTCTGTGTGTAAATTTGGTGTATCGTGGAAATGGATCGCGGGTGTTCTTATAAAGAAGGAACGCGTCCGCTCATTGACAACATCAGGTGACGTTCATATAACATCCGCATGTGTCGTCACTATATCAAATAAATTTCGAGAAATGGCACTCTGCGTCGAACATGTGAGAGGTCAAACGAAGAAAAGATAAGAGACCAAAAAAGAAAAAAGAGAAGGGAAATGCCACTTTACGCCCTCGAAAACATTGCAATGTTGTTTTGCTCCTTTCACCTGATGTCATTTTACTCCTCAAAATTTGTCTAATTTACTCATGCAGTTTAAAAAATGTAAATTTGTTAACCTCGACTTCTATAACAACAAATAGGAGAAGTTTTGACTACGGTGTGGAGATTTTTCTTTTTTTCTTTTTATTTGTTTTCTTCGGGTTCTGTTGGCTAGGCAAGGAAAAGCAGTCTGGAATTTATTTGCTTAGGCTATGGTGAATTAGGGTAAAGCGAACTTATTTCCGCCAATTTAGGGACTAAATTGTCACAGATTTGGGTACAAGAGGAGGGTTTGACTTTCCCATAAAACGTGGGTGGCAAATTGACGATTTTCTTATGTAAGATAAAACGCGGATCGACTTGGACTTGACCCTTTCTCATTTTGGCCGCTCTCTAAACAAGTCTTCTAGGGCGGGCAAATTGCCCGATTCAATTGGTCAAAGATTCCATCAAAAGTCAAAAAAAAAAAAAAACACACACACTCTCTCTCTCTCTCTCTCTCTCTCTCTCTACACACTAGAGAGGTGGGTAATGGGCCAAGCCAGGGCATGGCCCGGCACGTCTGGGACGCGCCAAGCATGAGCCCGTTTTAAACAAGGCCATGCCTCATTTTGGGCTTAGATGGGGTCAGGCCCAAGGGCCCTAATGAGCTAACACAGGCTCAACAACTTTTATTGATTGGTGGGGCCACATGGCCCAACCTTTAAGAAATTTTGGATTTTTTGAGGAATTTTTTCTTATCCCTGCAGAGCAAGTTTCTTTGTCTTATCACTATTCTCGCGACTACTCAGATTTCTCTACTATTCCATCCCAACCCCCACGCTAATATCAATTTTTAAGATTTCCATGAGCATGATTCATGATTGTAAGAAGATAAAAATGACGTATAGAGTAAAAGAATAAACGAATGTGTCACAAGAAATCAAAAGATGACAACGTTTTGCTAGAACTGCATAAATGTTTAGGTTGCATTTGATAGTTAGGATAAAACTTAAGAATTTATGATATCCTACATTTATTGCCTACGCAAAATAGAATAAAGTTTGATATAAATGGAATATAAGTCAGATAAAATTACTTTATGAGGAGGTAGAATAAAGGTTGATAGAATTTTTAATATCAATAATAAGAAAGATATTTTTCTCGAATAAAAAACTCATTAAATTAACAAAACTAAAATTTTATTTTAATATAATTAATATTTGAATTCTAATATAAGAAATTCAAACTAAAAAATATAATAATTCAGTTATTTTCATTTAATCTTATTTTTATTTATAAATTCGAATTTAATTCTATTTTATAATATAGATTCAATATATAAATTTAACTATATACTTATATTTATTATATATTTTAGGTGTTTTAATATTTTAGGTATATTAGTATAATTTACTATTTAATAAAATTTTATTAGAGAATGATGGAAGGGGAAGAAAAAATAAAAAAAGAAATTAATTAAAAAGGAGAGGAAAATAAAATAAAAATAAAGTAGGCAAGAATGTTGCGGGAGATTTTTAATATCTCCGTTTGTAATATTTTTGATATAATGCGAACATATCTGACTTTATTATTGCAATAATCAAACAATAGATATGATAGAGCAAAATCCCTGGATTTCATATTATATTTTATCAAATCCTATCATAACTAGAAATTTGGATGACTAGACATAGCATTAGAGCTTACAGCGTGTCGGATTTGGGATAGCTATAAAAAAAAAAAAATTGGCATCACGTTTGAGAGTTACGGAAATTGGGTAATCTCTAAATTGCATGCGAAATTAAGTTGTGTTTTAGTATATAAAGTTTTCACGGTTATATGAGGAAAGAGTACAAGAAATAACACTTGAACTGGAATATCTTTAAGGTTTGCTATGATGCAAGAAGGTGGCTGACCAACTTACAATTCCACGCTATACTTATACGATTAATAGCACCGAAGAAGACGCAAATTACAATTCAGTCGGTGCAGATATTATCGTTCACAATGTGACCTCTGGTGAAGGAAAATGTATTCACATATACACAAAACCCAAGGTCACCAAGTCAATAGATGATCTTAGAGTAGAAACATTGACCTGAGTGAAGTTAATCTATTTTAGGATTTTAAGATAGCTCAATTGTGGTGTAATTAGTAACTCGTGATGTGCTTACTGCATTGGATAATCTCATTTATCTTTTGCATAGAAACTTTTTTCTTTATCAGATTGCATAGAAACTTCGGTGATTAGAATACACCAAGTAAAATGTGAATAGTTAATTTCTCCTAAACCAAAATAAAATTAAGTCATGTATTCTCAAAATAAGCTAGGATAGTATGTCTCTTGAGTCAGAAACTCCAAGTAAAATGAAAGAACTTACCAACCAAAATCTTCATTAAATGTGATGGATTAGCAATGCATCCTTATCTATCTCCACTGCCATTCTTGCCATCATCATGACAACCGCTTGGGCATGATTGTGTATAAACTCCTTCAACATTATGGCAAATCCCTCAACTGGGCTCTTCTCTAGATCCACACGTTCATCAATATTAACACAAACTAAGCCCGCACATCAAATGTATCTAGTTTTCTCAGGCCATATGAATATAAAGGACAAGTTCAAGAATGTTGATGTACTAACTTACCGGGACCTTCTAAGCATACCCGAATCCTTTTTTAGCGTCGGTGCAACTGGTGTTCTTGGTGCACATGTAGCTCTTGCCTTTCTTTTTCGGTGTCCTCGCGTGTTTTATCCCTTATCACCCAGTCGAGAACTGGAGCCTAACTCTTTAAATTTAAGCTGCGAAAGATCACCAACCCAGAAGCCGTAGGCAGGATTGGAAAAGCTCTCAACGGAGATGTCATGGTCGAAGGAATTCCTAGGGATGCTCGTCTCGCAGCAACCTATACCGGAACACGACCTGTTTGCTGACGTTCGAAATGTTGCTGCACGAAGACATACGCTTGAAAGAGAACTTCCCTCGGCGGTCTACGAAGGATGCTATGTGTTTGCAATCGAGGCAGGGAACTTCTTCTTGGTGCTGGATATTGGGAATTCAGCTAGGGTGAGTTCCGCATAATTCCTCAATGGCCCATCGAGAAGAACAAGCTATTCTTGTCACAAAATGAGCTGCTCTTACTTTTCAAATAATCTCGAGAGATTAGTCTAGGATTCTAGACTTTAAGGAAATGTCTCTCATTCCGTGGGAAAGAAAAAGTCTGGTCTTCTCCATACCCAATCAATTTTTCGTAGTGTGCGTGCGTGGCAAATTTTTTCGTTTGGGGAGTTGATTAAGGCAAAAAATGAAAGTTGATTGGGAAAGGAGAAGAGCTGACCATTCCTTTTATACGAAGAAATGGACTTCTTGTTAAACTCTATGTTTGAACAATTCCAAAACCTAATATTGCTCCATAACTATTGGTCGTGAAACAACAATGATGGACGATAGAGGCCAACTAGTTAACAAATTTCATCAGTTGAATGATAAGAAAGCATAATAACCATAAAAATTTCTCTCTACAATATTCGAAGATTTCTATTAGGGCATTTGAATCTTAAAATAGAACAAAACATCACGTATTGGCTTTTCTAATAAACTCAAAACAAATTTTATATTTTGAAGACGATTGTGGATCATCATATCTATCCGATCGTATATTTAATTTGCGTACTTCAAAACATTTCAAAAAAAAAAAGTTCCGTTTAATAAAAGTCAAATTGTGAGAGCAAATAGTAAAAAGCACTCAAAACATTGTGCACAATTCCACTTACATCTCCGAAAAGACTTTCTACCAGGTTTAAGGCACCAAATTCCTTAAATTAGCTTACTTGCTCAAAACAGCTTTAAACTCAATGAGACACTAGGCTCCCACTATTAACTAAACTAGCAAGATGGAGGTAGGTTGCACAGGTCAACAAATCTTCACGTCTATTTAGATTTCCGCTAGAGTGAGTTTAGATGGAGTTTTACATAAATGGATCCAATCGTATCATGTAGATTTGTCCTCTGATTGAAAGAAGAGATAAATCGCAAAATTGCACTATGGATTGAATCATAATGTAAGCACATGCAATGTTTTGAGCATGCAAAATAATCCGAGTCAATACGAACATGAAAGCATAAAGTAAAAATGCAAATCCTGTCTTTTTGATACGTTTTGTCCATTTGTCGGAAATCTTCACTTTTGCTGTATGTCATGCATGGCTGTTATCAAAATCTTTATGATTAGGTTTTGTGTTAGCTTGAAATTGATATGTGGGAATCAATAGTTATAAGAATTTGTTCACACCCAAGTTTTGGTTAACAATTTAAATTTTCATTCTCGTAAAAGTACAAAAGTAAAGATGTCGAGAAAATAAATAAATAATAAATAAGAAAGGATAAAGACCCCAGTCCATTTTCTTCTTTCCTTCGGCTCGTTCCAGGACGGAAGAAGAAGGCGCGGGAAACGGACAACCGAGATTGAGGTCAGACACCGATCCCAGACGTTGCTGGCCATTTCTGACGCCGTGCATCAGAGCTTCACCCTGCTCCGTTCCTCGGTCGGAAACGAAGTGGCTCAACTCCCGTTCGAGATTCCTTCGCTGGTGCCAATCTTCATTGTTGTTGAACGTCCAAGTTTCGTTCCTCGATCTTCGTAGCTTCGCGTTGCTTCACTAATCAGGTATTCTATCTTCACTGTTATGCCCTGTATTGAGGGAGGGAGTAATAGAGCCAAGAGAACATGTCCTAGATTAGGATCGAATTTGATTCAACTCGAATCCACGGCAGTGCTTGTATACATCTTCGATTGACTTTGTTTGAACTCGATCTCTAATCCAAAGCCATTGTTGTTTTGTTTCCCCTCTTCATTGCCGATTGCATGCACAACATTTTGATAAATGCCTTTGAAACACGAATAAAAAATAGCCTATGATTTTGCCCGAACCCAAGGATGCGTCGACATAGATTGATTAATATCACTTAATTTGTTAGTATTTAGATTTGAGTTCGGACATATTGCATCTTACTCTGAGGCCAAATCCAAACACCTCTTTTGTTTCTTTTTGTTCTATGTTCTTGTGTTTTCCTGCATCATTCGATAGCTGATTTCAGCGAAGAATAATGGAGGTAGATCGTATGAGTCTGGATGTCCGCTTCCAGGTCCTTATTGCTTTATTCTTTTTTCATGCCTGTATCTTCCTTGAATCCGTGAAGTGGTGAACCCCGGTGGCTGTCAACACGGTAAAGAATGTCGTTTTTGGCTAAAGAAATAACAAGAGTGGTTTACTGTGGAAGGTGCTTGAACAAGAAAACTATGAAGGCCTTTTGATTACACGATGTTACAAAGAAAGATTTAATTAGGTTTAATGGATTTGGGTTTTAGTCGCTTAGTAAGCTCAGGCTCATTTCAGTTTCAAGGTGTTTTAGTTGGAGACTTGGGAATGGAGATTCCATTTCAAACATATGGTTCTGTGGCCAAGCACCAATATCCATTGGTATTTTAGAAAATGTTTTTTGACTTTTTCAAGCAAGAAATCATTTCCTTCAATTTGAGCATAGTTTTTCGTTGATTAGGAATTTTTTTTTGTTGACTAATTTTTCTAGGTAAAATGTTTTTTAAAATGAGAAAAATGTTTTTCCGGAAAATATTTTCCACAGTGCAGTTCGGCTACATTCAGAAATGGGCTTAATAAAACACAGTGAAAAGGGGGTTCAAATCAGTCTTCATGAGATTGGGCTTAGGGCTAAACGTTGTTATAATGAAACTAGGCTTGAAGAGCCTGTGTCTAAAAAAGAGGGCTTTGTGTGACAAATCCCAACTTGTGACCATAGCCCAGAGGGCCAGACCTACAAAGTCCAATGCTGGCTCACATACTGACCGGGCTCAAGGGCCCGACTCATGCCCCTTCTAGTAAATAATAAAAGATAATTATAATAAATAAAATCCAAAAAATATAATAAAATAAAAAATGGAAAATGGAAAACTCGATAGGGAAAATAAACCTTGATTTGATCGTTAGGTTAGATTTTAGTATTATAATTAATTTAGTTTCATTTAGATAGTACATACATGGTGTAGGGAAATTCATGATTCTCTAGTTTAGTTTTAAATAGTTTAGTTTATTTAGAGGTAGAACTCAATTTGAACTAAACTTATGGGAATTGCTATCCTAGAGCTTAATAACAAGGCCATGTTATATTTTTTTGCCTGTCTCATATTGGATTACTTTACTACAATTTACTTTTTATTCAATCTGTCATTATTATCTTTGATGAATTAATTGTATTTCTTTTATATTATTTTTCAATGTAGGTTACAATTTGTTTTACGATCAGTTTGAAAAAAAAAAATTGCATGGGCACTTAGCGGACAAAATCCTCAGAATTTATAATTTGGTAGAAAGACTACTTAGGCGCCTTAGCTATAAAATAATCAAATTTAGGAACCGAAAGAGCATTGCTTCTTTAATTAGTATAATTAGGTCTCGGATTCTAAATTTCTGATTGTATAGGAAGTGAGGTATATTCTCATTTTTCATTTGGTTTCTATCCAATCCCAATAGGTCAGTAGCGAAGCCAACGTTAACGAGATAAGGGTTTGGGAGAACTACATTGGTCCCCCATTCGACATTATCTTTAAAACCATCTGTTTCCTGGTTGTGACGCAAAAAGAGTGTCGTGACAGAGTTTTTGTGCATGAAGCGTGCTTTTTCACAATGAGTGCATTTATGTTGGTAGATTGAAACTTCGTATATTTTCCATCTTTAGAGTTGTCAACGAGAAAGGTTGTATAGAGCCAAACATTCGCATGACGTGTGTCTCGCGAAACATTCGCATTCTGTGGATTAATTATTTGTATATTCAATTAGAACTTGAAGATAAATCTTCCCCTACTTCACATTGCAGTAACAATGAAACCCAGCAGTTACCTAGAGTCATACTAATAAACCAATCAGCTAATTCAACTTTGCTAAGAAGTGTTACATGCCGCACCGGCATCGTACCTGCCAATTGGCTCATTTTATCATGTGAAAAATAGTTTTGACCAATATTTGCTCTTTATCAAAAACACAAATTCTCGGTTTTTAGATATGCCATATGGCTGCATTCGATACTTTTGTTGTGCCATGAAAAGACCCTCCTTAGGTAAGTGAATATTGAGCCCATAAAATACATATGTTCATTGGACTTTATTTTCCTCCATCACTAATTCAAGGAAATATCTTTTATTGGTTGGTTAAAAATATGGATATTATACTTCACAGAGTTAATTAGAAAAAAAAAGTGTAGATGATGTTTATTTTGTAATTTAGTAAGCACAAGAAGGAATGGAGAAAAATATGGCCCTTACCCCATTGATCTTATGGACTAGTAATATAAAGCATAAGTCACCCGGTGAAAGACCCAAACGTGAAGCTTATTTCGGTTGGCAGTGTGTGGAATTAAATACATGTCATGCGTATAATTGGCACACAAAAATTTCGTTCTAGGCAAAACCATGGAATTGCCCAAGAAAAATATTCAGCCAAGTTGGACAAACTATATCCTCGAACTCAAAGACAAGATAGCTCCCTAATCTCAAAGACATCACAAACATACCGCAGACGGAAGAGACCATTTTTACATCCGGTTGCTGAGTTATATACAAAAGCTCTCTAAATCTAAAATACGCACACATATCTATCACAACACACTGAGATATGTATTAGTAACTTAAGTATTCTCATCTCCCACTACTAAATATTGACATGTCATGGTCTTCCATGCTATCCGTGTACCCAGTGTTCATGGGCCCACTAATATCCATGTACACATCGGTCTTCTCTCTTGGCAAATGAACCATCTCTTCCTGATTCACATTTGTATGACCGTCGCTAGTAAGGCCAGCCATTGTTCTGAGTCCCTCTAATTCAATTGCTACTTCCTTCATGGTTGGTCTCTCCTTTCCTTTTATTGTCAAGCATCTCTTTGCAAGAATGACAACTTTCCTCACCTGCTCATTGATTCCTTCATTTGCAATAACTTCCTCAACAATCTGAAACAATTTGTCGTTTTCTAGTGATGAAAGAAAGTACATTGCCAAGCTCCTCTCTTCTTCCGGTCGGTCAAATGAAAGTGCCTTCTTCCCTGTCAATAGCTCAACTAGCACGACCCCAAAGCTGTAAACATCACTTTTTTCTGTCAATTGGCTTGTGTGCAAGTATTCAGGGTCCAAGTATCCCCATGTTCCCTGAACCATAGTGAACAATTGCGTTTGATCAAGTGGGATTAATCTTGAAGCTCCGAAGTCAGAAACTTTTGTAGTGTAATTAGCATCCAAAAGGATGTTTGCCGACTTGACATCTCGATAGATAATGGGAATGGAAGCTGTCGAGTGCAAGTAAAAGAGGACTCCAGCAGTTTCCGATGCAATTCTCAATCGGGTCTTCCAAGACAATTTTGATGATTTATTTGGGTTGTGGATGTGATCAAAGAGAGTTCCATTGCCGACGAATTCGTACACTAATAAAGGCACATTTGTCTCCAAACAACATCCCAAAAGTTTGACCACGTTTCGATGATTAATTTGAGAAAGCACTATGACTTCATTGATGAACTGTTCAATTTGGCTCTGGTTCACAAACTTGGACTTCTTAATCGCAACTACCATATCATTTGGTAACGATCCTTTATAAACAGTAACATATCCTCCTCGGCCGACTATTCTACTCTCATTATAATTGTTGGTGGCCTTCTCTAGCTCTTTAGCGCTAAAGATTTTTGCAGCTTTTGTGGTTTTGTCTGGTTCATTTAATTGTTGCTACAAAAGCAAGCCCCCATTTTGCTTGAAGTATTATTCTTTCAGCCTAATGAGCTTCGTTTTCTTGTGTCCCAAATATAAAAAGCCTATACTGAATAGCAGCGCTATTATGGCTCCAGTAACACCTGTATACAACATCGGTTTCATTCATTGACCATTTTATTAATTGCACAGTAAATCATCCCACCATGTAAAAGTAGCCACACTTTGAAACTTTCTGCAGAATTATATCACGAGGTTTCCTCGAAAACCTTAGTGGCTTTGGGACAATTTGAGTCTGAATTAGGACAATGGATTTGGTTAAGCTAATCTACCAAAACACACACACACACACGGAGAGAACTTCCATGGCCTATAAAGAATGTCATCAATTTAACAGGTTTAAATCGATGTGAAAGAAATGATAAACTCAAACTAACCACAAGAATAGGTATTTTCTTTCCCCTTGGCACTACAGTATGATATAGCAAGTACGAGTACCTAGAGGGGGGGTGAATAGGTATATAAAAATTTTCTTGAAGATTGCACAATACTTAGACAGTTGAAGGATTTGCAATAATTAAAAATCAATCGTAAGACTAAGTAAGGGAAAGAGAGAATTGAACACGCGGTTTATAGTGGTTCGGCTTGATTCAAGCCTACGTCCACTCTTCTGCACTGACAGCCGATTGGCTGGATTCCACTATAATCAAAGAGATGTTACAAAGTGTTGATCTTCCTTGATTTCTAGGTGTAGATGATCTAACACACTCGCTCAAGGTGTCACCAAGTATAAACACTCTCTCGTGTATACAATTTCGCTCGAACAAGATCGACTAACAATCAAGGTTCTTCGACTACGGAATTTTTCTATCGATCACACCCTTAAAACAACTAGAACGTCTTCCTTTTATACTCCTTTATGCCATCATAGCCGTTGGCACTTACCAAAGGAATTCCTCCAATCTACCCGTTGGACGGAATCAATCAAGAAGATCATCCGAGCTAATTAAGGAATCTGATGATAGCCCATCAATCCTGTTCGCCCATACAATCAGGATCTTGGTTTCCAAGAATAGAACATTCCAAGAATATTTCGTTGACCATTGGATCTTCAATTGATCTTAGATAAGAATCAAAGAATCCGAAATATCTATCCAACCAAAGAATCTATTCCAGAGGATAGGATCGAATCCTCAACCATACACTTTGGCTTTGGATTTCCTTCGTCACTGGATTAGAAAGACTGTCAGTGAGAATAGACTTGAGTCTTGAGTCTCGAGTCTTGAGTCTTGAGTCTTGAGTCTTGAGTCTTGAGAATACAAAGTCTTCAGACTTTAAACTGTCGGTCTTCAAATATCCAGACTAGACTGATAGAAATGTTTTGTCAGCTTCAAAATATTCTGGAAAGATTTCTCCAACAATCTCCCCCTTTTTGATGGTGACAAAACTTTCTTGTAGATTTGAACAACTTTGACCTGCAAACATTTTTCAAGCAATATGGCTAACTCAAAAAGATTAATAAAGCAACCAGACTCTGCATCCACAGAAAATTGGTTAGTCTTTCATGAGTAATACCATAACAACACTTGATATAAATGCAACCAGTCAAGCATCAAAATCCACAGCCAATTCAGTCTAATTTAAATTCACACCCAAGTTCAAGTTCTCAAGTCATACTCAAAAATAAACATAACCACAAAAGTTTTAAAAAGTTGAAAGTTTGTTTGTTCAAATTGATTCTCCCCCTTTTTGTCATCATTAAAAAGGGTGAGAAAGGAGTCATATCTGCTTGGGAATGCGCACGATCTGGAAATCCCCCATAGACTGGACTACTCCTTCTAGCCTTTTCAAGTCTTCCCGTAGTTGAGCTACCTCCTCTCCTTTGGCATTGGCTTGAAGTTGCAGAGCGAGGTCTTTCATTTTGTCCTCCAGGGTGACTGAGGATGCTTGTCCAGCATTCTTCATGGCTTGGATTTCACAGTCTAGAGCATATATCTGGCCACGCATTTCCAGAAGAGTATCCATGATGCGACGAAAATCTGCAGAATTGTCCGTCTGTGTACTGGCATGAGCTTTCTCTGATGGAGTAAATGCAGACAATGGCGCTTCTGTATAGTCTGGCAGATTTGGTATCGACGTATCACCTTCTTCAGGCAATTGAGAAGCCTGAAATTCTTCTGGGTCTGCTAGAGATTGTCTTGGACCTTCACTAACAGCTTGGACCTTCACTAAAGCATGAGGTGAGGACCTTTCTTGCTCGCCAACTCCCCCGTCTCTAGGACATCGAAAGGGGAAGAGTGATGATCATGCTCTTGATTTCCCTTCTCTCCAGATTCAGCAGACTTTTCTTTTTCTCCTTCTCTTTCTTCTTCAGCTTCTTTCTCCTTCTCTCTCGCTCTTCTTCTTCTCTGTTCTTCTGAAGTTCTGTCGGTTGAGGCACAGAGCGTCTAGTTCTTGTCAGTGCTTGGATAGTAGGATCTTCATCCTCTTCATCTTCATCTTCATCCTCCAGGATGAGAGTTCTTTTCTTCTTCTTCGATGGAGCACCAATGGCTTCCTTTCCTTTCCTTTTTGAAGCGGCATCGAAATCGGAGATTTCACTCGAATTTCTCCATTGCCTTGGACAGTTCTTGCGACGCATCTTCGTTAACATCTTCAAATCTACCACCATCTTATCACACGGTCGAACACAAAATGTTTGTGGCGGTTCAATGTTCATGTGTCTGAAGATCTTGGTCACCAGACCAGGATAAGGCAATTGTCCTTTGTCTTTCGACATTGCTCTGTACATATGGAAGAGAATAGTGTGCGGGAGAGAGAACTTTCGTCCCGAGTTGATCGCGTACATCAACTTTGCTTCAGAAAGAGACACAGAAGTCTTTGACGTAGACTTCGATCTGAGACAGTTAATCACAATCTTATGAAGCACAATGTTGATGGCATTAATCCTGGAATATAATTTTCTTCTCTACGTCCCTATCTTTGACAAGTTCCAGAGTAGTACAAGCAGGTGAGACTTTGATTGGTAGATAACGTCCTCGTTCAACTCCAACTATGTCCGCCGACATATTCACATCTACCACATAGACTTGGTCTCGTACACTGAATGAAATTCTATTCGCATCCAAAAAGCTAAGATTTGAATAGAAATAAGCGGTCGGATGAGCATTCCCGTCCGTAGAGTCAGAGCTAAAAGTCTCAAGTTGAAGCAAATTCAACTTCTCTCTTAAGTTCATGTTGATGGCGTCTAGGAAGTCAAAATCGACACTTCTAGGGTTTATCACCCCTCTTTTCAACAGCCTGAAATACACATTTTCCTAATCCTTGGACTTAAACAAATCCATCCGATTTCCTTTCACCTTTGCTGCCACACCCATTTTGGGTTGAAATTCAAGGAACATTCTGTCATCATCGTTCCCTTCAATCAGATTTTGTCCTAGCATACGAGGGTCACTTGGAATGTTCGCAAGTGCCTCCTCTGCCCTTCCTTTCGGAGCAATTCCCAATTCCTCCATTTTCTGCAAAAAAAGATACTCATTCCCATAATTTTTGTCCTTAAGGAATTCATCTATATATTTTAATGAAGTACCGGTGCTTTTCAACGCACGATAAAGCTTATAGATAAAGGAGGGTCTTTGAACTCTTACTGGGTCCGCATCCTCGATTATCTCTTCTTCCAGATGTTGACTCGCACCTTGTGGGGCAGGAGGTGTTGAATGACGTGGAGGAGAGCGAATCGGACTTTGTCGCTGACTTGATAAGTCTTCTTCCTCAGTAAGATCGAAGTGAGTTGGTCCCTTCTCCATTCTTTGTGGTCCCCTGCTTGCGATTCTTGATGATTTCCTCGAAGAAGACATCTTTCTTTGTCGATTGGAAGATTCCTTCACTTGCTTACCCAAGAAAAAATGACCACTTTCTCGAAGATGAATAGGAAATAGAAACAGGATCGGGAGGAGAGTTCTTTTTAGGGTTTTGAAAATTTGGGCGAAGAAAAAACTGTATTTATATATCTCAGTTTTGAAAAGGGAAGTTCAACCGGTACAAGGAAAGTGTACGAACACTTCTTTTCAAAATCAATAACTGCCAAAATTAGTCCCTTTTTTAAAAAGACAAGTTTTCGAATTTCACACGGATTATAGAATAACCGAACGAAAGATCGTACCTTTTCGAGTTTAGATAACTAAACGAGAATTCGTACCTTTTCGATAAAATAGCAACTTACAGTCTATAGCCATGCACGTCTGAGTCTGAGAGATTAGAGTCTTAGAGTTGGTGAGTCTCTAGACTTTAACTTCTTCAAGCTTCAAAATGTTGAGTCTTGAACGGATAAAGTCGAATTGATTTTTCTCCAAAGGCTTTGTGAATATATCCGCTAGTTGACTTTTTGAATCAACAAATTGAATCGAGATTTCTCCATTTTGAATGTGATCTCTAATGAAGTGATGTCGAATCTCAATATGCTTTGCTCTTGAATGAAGGATTGGATTTTTGGTGAAATTGATCGACCTTTGGTGTTGTCACATCGATTTACGTGCATGAGTCTTCAATCCCAAAGTCTTGTAGCTGTTGTTTTATCCATAGAATTTGCGAACAGCAGCTTCCAAGAGCTACATACTCGCTTACGTCGTTGAGAGAGCTACGGTGCTTTGCTTCCTTGAAAACCAAGATCGTCCCTGTTTCCAAGCGGTTGACAAGTTCCCGAAGTGCTCTTTCTATCGACTCGCAACCGGCCAGATCGCATCGAGTAACCTATAAGATTAAAGTCTCTCTTCTTGGGATACCAGAGACCGATGCTTGAAGATGAGGCAACGTATTTGATAACACGTTTTGCAGCACTGAGATGGGATTCTCTAGGATCTGATTGAAACCTAGCACAGATGCAAACACTTCTTCATCCTTGTCTATCTTCTGAGAACATGACATTGGTATGTCGGTCTTTTTGCACTTTTCCAATCCAAACCTTTTGACAAGATCATTTGCATATTTTTCTTGATGAATAAAAGTTCCTTCCTTCATTTGTTTCACTTGGAGTCCAAGAAAGAATGTTAATTCTCCCATCATACTCATTTCAAACTCATCCGCATAGACTTAGAAAATTTCTTGCATAGACTTTCATTAGGTGATCCAAAAATAATATCGTCCACATATATTTGAACAAGTAAAAAGCTTTTGTTTTCCTTTTTGATAAACAAAGTAGTATCTACTTTACCTTTGACAAAACCATTCGTAATAAAAACTTACTTAGTCGTCGTACCAAGCTCGAGGTGCTTGCTTTAAACCATACAAGGCCTTTTTCGTCCCGAAGACCGAGTCCGGCTTCTTTGGGTCTTCAAACCTAGGTGGTTGTTCCACATAAACTTCTTCATGGATAAATCCATTTAGGAACGCACTTTTGACGTCCATCTGGAATAACCTGAAATTTTTATAACAAGCAAACGCAAGTAATAGTCTAATAGCTTCTAACCTTGCAACTGGTGCGTAAGTCTCGTCATAGTCTATTTCTTCTTCTTGCGTATATCCTTTGGCCACGAGTCTTGCTTTATTTCGTACGACTTTTCCTTCTTCATTCATCTTGTTCCCGAATACCCATTTGGCTCCAATAACAGTTTACCTTTTGGTTTAGATGTTAATTCCGAGACATCATTGATGTTGAACTGTCGAGTTCTTCTTGCATAGCTTCGATCCAACTTTCATCGATAAAGCTTCTTCTATGCTTTTTGGTTCAATTTCAGAAATGAGAGCCACAGCACTAGATTCTTCACGCCTTTTTGATCTGGTGAGGATTCCTTCATTGATTTCGCCAATAATGAGATCTTTGGGATGACTGGATTTATGCTTCTAGTTATTAGTAGATTTGCCTGGTTGATGATCTCTTTCTTTATTTGAATCTTCATGAGCATCTTGATGTTGGACTTCCAGAGTCTGAGATGCTTCTTGAGTTGTAGACTTTGGAAGATCTAGAGAGGGTTCAGACTCTTCATACTGAGTCTGGCTGGATTCATCTAGCGTTGAGTCTTGGAATTTGACGTTCATTGATTCCTCCACAGACTGGCTTTTCTTGTTGTAGACTCTGTAGGCTTTGCTTGATGAAGAATATCTAAGGAAGATGCCTTCATCTGATCTTTCTTCAAACTTACCAACTCGATCATTTGCATTTTTCAAAATAAATCATTTGCAACCAAACACATGAAAGTATGAAACAATAGGCTTCTTACCTTTGAATAATTCATAAGGGGTTTTCTCTAAAATAGGTCTTAGAAAGACTCTATTTATAATATAGCAAGCAGTTGAAACAGTTTCAGCCCAAAATCGTGAAGAAATTTTACTTTCAATTAAAAGTGTTCTAGCCATTTCTTGAAGAGATCTATTCTTTCTTTCCACGACTCCATTTTGCTCTGGAGTATATGGAGAGGAAAACATATGATTAAAACCAGATTTATCACAAAATTTCGTAAAATCTTGATTCTCAAATTCACTTCCATGATCTGTTCTTATACTTGAAATTGCACATCCTTTTTCATTTTGAACCTTTTTAGCAAACTTCTCAAAGTACGAAAAGGTTTCTGACTTACTTGCAAGAAAATATACCCAGGTAAAGCGAGAATAGTCATCCACGATTACTAGACAATATTTCTTACCTCCAATGCTCGGGGTTCTTGTAGGTCCGAAGAGATCCATATGAAGCAAGCGTAGTACATGATTAGTAGAGACATGATTTATTGGCTTAAATGAATTTCTTACATGCTTTCCCAGAATGCATGGAGTGCATAAATCAGACTTTTGGTATGGCAATTTCGGTAGACCTCGAACAAGCTTCTTTGATGAGATTTTGGCTAATTGCTTCATGTTGACATGGCCAAGCTTTCGTGCCATAGGACTGCTTCATCTTGAATTGAAATTAGGCATTGATCTTTATTTGGTTTTACATCAAGGAGGTAAATATTTCCATGCCTTCGACCCATGAAAGACCGAGTTGAGTCTTTACTAATTCCGAACATATGCCTTCTTGAAAAGAGATCTTGTAACCGTATCACACGGTTGGCTAATCTTGAGAAGATTGTAGTTGAGTCCTTCCACTAGAGAGACATTGTTTATTGTGAGATTTCCAATTTTCACAGTTCCAAATCCCACAATGCTTCCTTTGTTGTTTCCTCTGAATGAAACTTTTCCACCATTTACTTGAATAAGCTTTATGAAGCAATTTGAGTCTCTGTCATGTGTCTTGAGCATCCGCATTTGTCAAGATACCACTTTACCTTCTTTTTGACAGAGACCTGCATTCAAAAGAGAGTCTCAAGCTTTCTTTGGTACCCAAATTTTCTTGGGTCCTTTGGCGTTAGTAGAATGAGCATTATTAGGCCATACTTTCTTAACAAGCTTCCAAACCATAGGACACTCTTTTTCAAAATGATCCTGACTGTTACATTTTGAACACCTTAATGCATTTCGACCTATAGACTTTACAAAAACTTTCTTGAAATGACTTTTGTAAGCCTCTCTCGACGGTCTTTTCTTAATTCTTTTTTTTACTTTCGGAAAATCAATCAAGGGGATAGTTTCTTTGTCATACCTAGACCGAGACTTATTGAAGTAAGGTCTTTGGATTGAAAGAACTTTTTCAAGTTTTTCGGACCCTATTGAAAATTTCTTTGAAATATTTGATAAGTCAGTTTTTAAGAAAGCATTTTCTTTTGAAAGTTTATCTTCATTCTCTTTAAGAGTAGAAACATTCAAGTCTAAACTTTTCACTTTTTCTTCTAAAATATTTTCCTTTTGTTTTAAAACGAGTTTTCCTTTTTAAGTTCGGAAATCTTTTTGAGAGAAGTCTTAAGACTAAAGCATAGTTTATCAATGTATTTAGAGACTTTGACAGGGATTTTATAATCACTTACCTCAAATTCACTGTCTGAGTATGATCCAGAGTCTGAGTCTGATTGCGCCATTAGACACAGGTTGGCATATTCCTCATCACTTTCTTCACACTCTGTATCGCTCCAGGTTTTGGCTTTAAGAGCTTTTTGAGACTTCTCAGACTTTCCTCTTTGCTTCTTCAGAAGAGGACAGTTGGGTCTGATGTGCCCCTTTTTCTTACACTCAAAGCAAACTACATCTTTGTTTGGTTCCTCATTATCAACAAACTTGGTTTGCTGTTTTTGCAAACTTTGTTTCTTTGAGTTGAACCTTCTTCCTTTTCGTTGAGCTTTCGAATCTTCTAATCATAAGAGCAAGCTCCTCATCGTCCGAGATCTTCTTTAGAATCGTATCATCGAATCATCGTTAGATTTTAATGCAATGGATTTCTTACCTCTTAGATCTTCGTCTTCATTAATTCGTTCCACTTCGTAAGACTGAAGAGTTCCAATCAGCTCGTCTAAAGATAATGGCATGATTCTTTGCGTCTCTCTTATTGAAGTCTTTATATGATTCTAATCTTTGGAGAGTTCACGCAGTAGCTTGTTCACCTTCATAGGATCAGAAATTTTCGATCCTTGATTCTCAAGACCATTGACAATATCTGTAAAACGGCTAAACATGTCAGTTATAGATTCTCCTGGTTTCATTTTGAAGGATTCATATTGACCAAGAAGAATGTTAATTCTGGTCTCCTTCACTAGATCTGTCCCTTCATAAGTGATATGTAATCTGTCCCAGACTTCTTTTGCTGTAACACAAGAAGATATTCTGTTATATTCAGTTGGTGACAAAGCACAATATAAAGAATAAATTGCTTTAGCATCGAGTGCTTGTCTCTTGTTTATCTCTTCTTGAGACATTCCGCTGGCTTCAACAGTTTCTTTCCCTCTTTCAGATACTGATGCAGCAGTAGGAGTGATTCCTTTTTCCACCACATCCCATTCCAGAGGATCCTTTGACCGTAAAAAAGCTTTCATCTTATTTTTCCAGATGCTGTAATCATTTCCATCAAAGTAGGGTGGTCTGGTATTGCTTTGCCCTTCCACCAGCCCTGGTGCTAGCATACTCGCCATGGATCTTTTACTTTGAAGTAAAACACTTCAAATAAAGTAAGAACACGAGCTCTGATACCAAATGATATAGCAAGTACGAGTACCTAGAGGGGGTGAATAGGTATATAAAAATTTTCTTGAAGATTGCACAATACTTAGACAATTGAAGGATTTGCAATAATTAAAAATCAATCGTAAGACTGAGTAAGGGAAAGAGAGAATTGAACACGCGGTTTATAGTGGTTCGGCTTGATTCAAGCCTACGTCCACTCTTCTGCACTGACGGCCGATTGGCTGGATTCCACTATAATCAAAGAGATGTTACAGTGTTGATCTTCCTTGATTTCTAGGTGTAGATGATCTACCACACTCGCTTAAGGTGTCACCAAGTATAAACACTCTCTGTGTATACAATTTCGCTCGAACAGTATCGACTAACAATCAAGGTTCTTAGACTCGGAATTTTTCTATCGATCACACCCTTAAAACAACTAGAACGTCTTCCTTTTATACTCCTTTATGCCATCATAGCCGTTGGCACTTACCAAAGGAATTCCTCCAATCTACTCGTTGGACGGAATCAATCAAGAAGATCATCCGAGCTAATTAAGGAATCTGATGATAGCCCATCAATCCTGTTCGCCCATACAATCAGGATCTTGGTTTCCAAGAATAGAACATTCCAAGAATATTTCGTCGACCATCGGATCTTCAATTGATCTTAGATAAGAATCAAAGAATTCGAAATATCTATCCAACCAAAGAATCTATTCCAGAGGATAGGATCGAATCCTCAATCATACACTTCGGCTTTGGATTTCCTTCGTCACTGGATTAGAAAGACTGTCAGTGAGAATAGACTTGAGTCTTGAGTCTTGAGTCTCGAGTCTCGAGTCTTGAGTCTTGAGTCTTGAGTCTTGAGTCTTGAGAATACAAAGTCTTCAGACTTTAAACTGTCGGTCTTCAAATATCTAGACTAGACTGGTAGAAATGTTTTGTCAGCTTCAAAATATTCTGAAAAGATTTCTCCAACACAGTATACTTGCTTATAGTTTTCTAGGTCTTACTTGACCAAATTCGCATCATTTAATGCATGCATGTGTAGAGATCTTTTCGTTGAACTAAGCAGACGTCTAAATAACTCAATGCAAGTCCTGTCTCTATAATTTGCTGTATCCCTTGTGATGACACAAAAATGGGAAGGACTAGTAGCTTAGAAGTAAGTTTTGCAAATGGGTTAGTATAACTTCCTCTTTTACTCATGTCATCTCCTTGAATATATGTTGTCAAATCAATAATAATTAACTTGCTATTTGAATAATATCGTGGTAAATATGGCTTATGTAACAAATAGAAAAGTTGTATAGGTCGTGCATCACACATAAAAGAAAGACGAAATAACCTGTTGAACCATTTCTATCAGTTCTTAGATGCTAATCAAAACACGAGAGAGAGGAACAAGTTTGACTTTAAGGAGGAAAAGAGGAAAAAAGAAGAAGAAGCACATGTAGATCCACAATTGAATCAATCACCTTCTTCGTTTTACCGTAAACTGATTTAAGCAAAGGGAACTCCAGAAAAAAGAAGCAATCAATCACTTTCTTCGTTTACATCCCCGTCCCCCGTCCCCGCCCCCAACTTAAAACTATTACCATACCCATTTCATGCCTCATGTAGGACAAGTTTCTTTATCTCATCACCATTCTCGCGATAATATCAAAGTTTAAAAGCAAAAATGAAAAAAGAAAAAAGAAAAGCACAATTCATGATTGTAAGAAGATAGAAATGACATAAAGAGGGAAACGAATGAAAGAATGTGCCATAGGCAGGAAAAAGATAATAACGGCGTGCAAAAATGGTGTAAATATTTTGAGCCAACTGCAAGCCAGGTTTGGGATTACTGTCAAAGTTAGTCCTTTATTTTGGCACGGTTGGAAGTTTTGGCCAGAATTGAGTAAAATCCCTACAGTTTGTGCAAAATTAAGCCGTGTTTATTATTTAAACTTCTCAGGGTTAAATGAGGAGATAACATAGGAAATAACACTTCAAATAGAAAATCTCAGGAGGAGTAAAGAAAGAGTAAAAGGAAAAGAAGGCTAGCCATATGCGTTCCTCACATTGGCCTGGACGGGGAGCAAAAAAATATTACCTGGCCCCGAAATCCATTCATCATGCATGGGTTTTCACTCATTATATGGGGCTAAGAAGTAAGGAAGGATATCCTCTTGGATTGATAAAATAGCCATCCCTAAGCTTGCTTCCCATCAGTTTTCGCCCACACGAGTGCTCGGCAAAGAGCCACCAACCGCTCTTGCGAACAAAAACCTATGCCCCCTTTCTTTCTGGAGGTCATGCTGTGAAATGGAGGATGCTCACCTCTCACGTGACAACAAATCTCTGGTTGCCTGAGACAGGTGACCTCCCTCTAATCGAATACCGAAGGTTGCACACACCGTAAAATAGTGGGTTTTCAGACACATTACTGACACTAATATTCACGACGTGATTTCAATTATTGGAAAAAGTTTTTACCTTTACACAAAGTCCAATGTCACCACATCAAAAGACACTCGAAGAGTACAGATATTGAAATAAGGAAACTTAATCTATTTGTGAATTTTAAGGAAGCTCAACTGTGATGCACTTAGTAACGTGTAATGTCCTCAATGTATCAGATAATAACATTTATCTTCTGCATAGAAACTTCAGTGAGAAGGATATAGAAAGTTTCATTTTGAATTTTTCCAATCAAGGACCGTGGAAGAAAAATTGGGCGAAATTGTGAATAGAAAATTTTCTCCTACAACAAAAAGAAATCATTATGTATTCTTGAAATAAGCTTAGAACTTACCAACCAAAATCTCCATCAAATATAATGAATTAGTAGTGCACACTTGTCCATCTCCACTGCCCTTTGTGCCATTACCGCGATAACCCTTTGGGCATGAACATATATAACTCCCGTCAACATTATGGCATTTTCCTTGACATGGGTAATTCTCTGGATCTGCACATTCATCTATATCTACGCAAATTAAACACACACATCAAATGTATCTAATCTTCTGAGATCATTTAATAAAAATGATAATTTAACATAATGTTATCAACGTACCATGACAACCAATCGCAAGATAAGGATTGCCTTGGTAACCTTTTAAACAATTACACTTGTACCCGGATCCATTTTCGGCATCAGTGCAAGCGGTGTTGTTTTTGCACATGTAGCTCGTCCTATTCTTCTTGGCGTCCTCGCATGTTTGATTTCCTATTGCCCAATCGAGAATCAGAGTGGACTTATTAAATTTAAGCTGCTTAAGATCGCCGACCGAGAAGTTGTATGAGCCAATTTCTGCGACAAAGGCGTAGCTGCAAGGATTGAAATCAACGACATCGGAATGATTGAAAATGCTGTTGACACCGATACCGTAGCCCAAGGAATTCTTAGGGATGCTTGTCTCACAGCAACCAATACCCGAACACGACCCGTTACTGACATCCGAAACATTGCCGCACGAAGACATACACCCGAAAGAGAACTTCCCATAGGGGTCATGGAAGGAGGCTGACGTATCGCAACCGACGGCGGTGAACTTGTTCTTGGTGCTGGATATGTGGAAGATAGCTAGGTCTAGGCTCCCATTAATGACTGACACACCGTACCCGGAAGAGTTACAGCAGACTCGACTGATTGTAACATTTACTCGCATCTCATGCTTCTCAAGAGAAACGTCGAGTATTTCCAAGTCAGATGAGTTACCGTCTCTTCTATTCATGTAAGGTATGGGAGGATCGGTAGAGTTATCACAAACGACTCTAAATGAGAGAGGATCGATGCGGCAATGGGGATCACTGTCGGCCGATCCAAAGGGGTATGGAATAGAGAGGTTTCCACAAGTACTTCGACATCCAGGCTTCGTCATTGAATCAACAGCTTCTGTCATGTGACTGTGGTATCGACCCAGAAAAGCCCCAATCACCACAACTCTCAGGAGAAGCTTATGGAAGACCATGTTTCTTCCTTCAACTCTCTTCAAATATTCTTTTGTTTTGATGAATTAATTTGATGGGTTCGGGGGAATGTAAGGAGAAGAAAGATGGCTTTCTTCATTTCTTCTGTTTTTTTTTTTTTTTTTTTTTTTTTTTGGGGGGGGGTTGGGAGGAGGGGACGTCAGCCGGTCCTATTCACTTGCGTGAGACGATTCCCTGATAATTGCTCAAGTAACTGTAGCATTGTGAGCCAAACATTGGAGTACCCTAGTCACAAAATGAGCTGCTCTATCACGTCATTACGGTGAAAATAAACATATTCTCCGTTGAAATTTCCCCCAAAAAGTTTTAGCTAGAGGTAGCATCTGTTTTGCACATCGTGTTATAGAACTAAGGTAGGACACTTCACAAGAATTAATTTCTTGAATCTGTTTAAAATTTCACAGACCACATGAGCCAAAACTTGAAAATAACATAAGTTTATGAGGAATCACATTGAATGAAATCTTGAAATTACAATTTAAGATCACAGAAATATAGGTTCATCATGCAAATTTATGTTTTTACCTCGGTCAACATCGTCCGTGAAATTCTCAAAAAGTGTCTTTAGTAAAAAGACATGTTGTAGGGTCCACCTTTGAAAGGCACACCAAAATTGACACTTTTTTTTTTTATTGGAATTTCATACAAAACTATTTGAAATTTAACTGATATAGAGATAGCTTTTATAAAGTCTCTTGTCGATACGTCCTTACTTTAATTCTCCAATAACAACTGTAGAGTAAAGTTATATGACGATAGTACCATTTTTACCTTATTATATTTGGCGAAGAAAACTTCTAACTATTTAGCTATATCTAGCAAGGAAGTTGAGAAATTAATATTAAACAAACTATCTTATTTATCAAAAATCCTAGTTAGCGATGGGTTCTTTGCCCCTGCAAGGATGGAGTGATAGAAGTTTTTCTTTTTCCTTTGTTTCGTTTCGAGTTTAGTTAGCTTCATTACACAAGAGCAACCTAAATCCTCAGAACAAGTCTCTATTCACGTTTTAAGTCAATTTGGAAATTCCTAGAACCAATTGTAACGTCCCAACGTGAATCGCGCTCCTGATAAAAGAAAACCTCTGATTCAGGATCGGCCAAATCATTAAAGCTCGCAGGCCTTTAAGTCGTGGAGACATCAACTGGCCATGCAAGTGGCTGCTTGGCTTTTCAGGTCAAGGTCAAGGTCGCATCGCATGGCATTCGGATCGTGGAGAGACATGAGTGGGCTATGCAAGTCATTGCTTTGCTTTTCAGGTCAAGGTCGATGTCAATTGCACCTGATGCTTTGGACAAGGAAATGCCGCTGAATATATCTTTGCTTTAAGCTGAAGGAGCAAATAAAAAGATGCTTTTCTCTAGAGAGTTAAAATCAAGAGCGATAGTGATAGATTTTTCACTTGAACTTATCCTGATGTTATTTGGTTAAAATCAGGTATGGCTACATAACGAGAATTAAAAAAAAACAAAACAAAAATCAGTGGATCTTTTGGTTTTATTGACTGCTACGACAAATTATGTCTAGGTCAATAATTAATATACAATTAATATTTAAGTATTAACCTAATATATTAATGTTCCTATTAGTGGGACAATTTTTTTTTTTAAATTAAAGTACAGAAAAATGAGAATATAGCTTTGTCACCATGTGGCTATAAAATTTCATTCTAGTCACTTTGCTACTTGTATGTTAAGTCCTATCATCCCAACGTAACATTGAAGCTGTAGAGTCCGATCCATTCAAAACTTTCATTGGTCGCCAAAAAAAAAAAAAGAAAAACAAGGCCAACCTTTTTTCTGTCGTTGTACTCTATTTATGATGGTTGATCAAAAGAAGTCCAACAGTAAGCTCAAGCCGTGGAGTCAACGTCAGCTGGTCCCCGGCCGCTTGCGTGAGACGACTCCACGATGATTCCTCGGGTGACGATTCCAGTGCAGGTGCATTGCACCTGACGTCTTCCCAATGCACGATTCGTTTGAGAGTCCATCACTAATATAGACAAATGCTCTAGAACCGTCTTTTTGCAATTCATCAGAAGAGCACAAGCTACTCTGAGCCAGAGACTGGAGTACTCTAGTCACAAAATCATATGCTCCATCACGTCCTAAAAACCTTTTAAAGCAATTGATTTCTTCAATTTGTACGTGCAAAGAAATCCGCAATAATATTTTTCCCCAAGAAGGCATATTAAGAATTTCTTTTATAAATTTTCAGTATAAGAATATTCAAATATTCATTATAGTGAAAATTTTGTTTCTCCACTTTGAAGTTTAATTTGGTCGCATCATTATTAGTGATTGATCTTTTTTCCTTACTTAATTTACCATGTGTAATGTGTCATGTGGACATTCATGCCATAATAGTGGAATACCAACAGAGTCCATATTTATTGATAAAATATGGAGATTGTGTAATGGACAGAAAATAATATTTTCCTCTATAAACTTTATGTAACCAGGGTTTTGCTAAAATTTTATTTTATTTTTTATATTCATCTATGTTTAAGAACATCATGTAATACGCCTAATGAACCTCCAATATTATTTATTCAACAAATATGAGCCACAATGTTAAGTCGCACTTTATATGTCAATTAGACGCACGTATAATCATTGTGAACTACCATTTTAAAAATTTAAATTGTTAGTAAAAGGCATGATTTTTAATATTTAAATAATTTAACACTCCCTTTACGATTAAGTTGGATTTTGTATAAGAGTAGAACATGGAATTATATGGTAGAGAAGACATATAGAGACCTCAAAGGATCTAAACTCAACATGTCGTGTTCGAATATCCTGGGAATTTTGTAAAATTTATGCCAACTATTCAAACAATTTAATTTATCTGATGAGAACATGATTATTAATATTAAGTACTTTAGTATATATTGCTGTATCCCTCAAATAACAGGAGGCATAAACACAATGGCAACTGGGGGAAAAAAACCGTCGTTACATGTCAAAGTCCCTTTTTTTTTTTAACCCAAAAGGAGTTCTCAGGTAAGGGATTCCTTTGGCGGTTGAAATGATCATCAAAATAGACTAACGCATTTCAATTATTTTCCTCTCTATCTGTCCGATTTGTAGCAGAATTGTACCCAAAAGCAAAGGACTTTTCCATCAAATCTGATTTGATGGTGCCAATTTCACAGAGTGACTCCATATCAATTCATATTTTTTCGTTGTTTTCTCTTCTTCTTTTTTCAGCCAAACGATTTAGATCGTCACTCCTAATGGATGAAGAAGTCTTCCTTATCAAAGACAGTATGGGTGAAATGGATTGAAATTATCTTAACTTAGATGAGTCAAGGAGGGGTGAGTTATATAGCATGTCATAATGAAGAAATTAACCATATTCTACGTTAAAATTTCCCACAATTTTTTTTTTTTTGCTAGAGGAAGCAACAGGTTTTGTAAATCATGTTATAGGCTAAGGTAGGACAATTCACATTAATCAATTTCTATTATCTATTTAGAATTTCACAGACCACATGAGCTAAAATTTGAAAATAACATAAGTTTTTGAGGGATTGCGTTGAATGATGTTTGAAATTACAAATTAAGATCACAGAGTAATTATAAAGAAGACATTGGTTCATGGTGCAAATTTATGTTTTAACCCAGTCAACATTGTTGGTGTAATTTTTGGAGAAGAATCTTTGGTGAAAAGACATGCTTTATGGTCCACCTTCGAGAGGCACGCCTTTTTTCATGGAATTTTCATACGAAACTTTTTGAAATTTGACACACAATAGAGACAGCTTTAATAAAGTCCCTTTGTCAATATATTACTACTTTAATTCTATGATAGGAGTTGTAGGGTATAGTTCTGTGATGACAGTACCGTTTTTCCTATATAATATTTGGCGAAAAAACTTTAATCATTGTGCTATATCTACCAAGGAAGTTGAGAAATCAACATTAATTAAACTATATTCTTTATTGAGAATTGTAGTTTTACTTTTTTTTTTTTTTTTGTTCATTCCATTTTGAGTTAAGTTAGCTTTGTTACACATGAACAAATTGAATTCATAGTGCAAGTCTCTATTTAAGTTTCAAATCAGCTTGAACATTCTTACAATGGATTGTAATATAACAACGTGAATTGCAAGCGAACCTCGGATTCGGATCGGCCGATAATTAAAGCTTACGGGCCTTCGAATGGTAAAGACATCAGTTGGCCACGCAAGTCGCTGCTTGGCTTTTCAGGTCAAGGTCAAATCCGTATCGCAGGTGTGTACGGATTGTGGAGATATGAGTTGGCTATGCAAGTCGTTGCTTTGCTTTTCGGGTCAAGATCGACGTCAATTGCACCGATGCTTCGGACAAGGAATAGCACTGAGTATATCTTTGTTTTAAGCTGTAGCAGCAAAAGGAAGTTGCTTTTCTTTATAGAGTTTAAGGGCCCGTTTGGTTCAGCTTTGGGGAAATGCCTTTGGGAGAATGCAAATACCTTTGAGAGAAAGGGGTTTTCTGAAATGCTAGACTGTTTGGTAAACTAAAACTGAAAAATACTTTGGGGAAATGCAAAACTGTTTGGTAAACTTGCATTTGAAAAGCCAACCATTTAAAATTAAGTGTTTTAGTTTTAGTTTTTTAAAAATTGCAAAAAAAAAATAATGGATATATAACATTTTACATTTTCATGTTGAGAGTAATATAAAAGATACATATTAGTAAAATTACATGTTTTTACATGAGAAATACGTACTAAGTTCACCATTTCGTCTGAACATAAGTTCAAAAGAAATTATATTGCTTGAAAATAACTGGAGACTTTTGTCAAAAAAAAGAAAATAACTGGAGACTGTCATTCTTGTTAAGAATTGAGACCGATTGATGTCCCAAAACATTCATTGAGATGCTTAAATGATGATTTCTTGACGGTTTATCATGAAATTTCTATGGTTGAACATTTGTTGCCCTTGATGAGCGGTAAAATTTCTTCAAATTTTCTCGGAACCCCAACCGACAGTTGTTCTTATTTTGATGCACATCCTGCATATGCAGGCATTGCTGCTCAAATTGTCCTCTATAGACCATGATGACCCGGTTTTAGATGAAAAGCAAAATCTAAGAGATTATTATGTCGGTGACTTTCTACAATTAGTTCATCAAATCTGCTATAGAATCCGATTTTCAGCTAAGATGCAGTTGAAATAAGAAAACAAACTCTTCAATGTTAATTGTTCTAGTGACACGGATCCTCCACCGTTGCATTCAATTGCCTGTGAAATTGGCATGATCAGATTTCTGGGTCAACAGAAGTTAAATTACAATATATAACAGTTATCTGCAGGAATGGCACTCTTAATTATAATGTTATTGCAAGGAACAATTGTTACAATCTCGAGGAGTATTCCTCTCATCTTCCAAAAATGTCTGACCATGTGGCCTTCTATTTCTGAAGAAACAAACCAAGCAAGATGCAAATCAAAGAATTGACAAAAAGAGACCGGAAGAATTGCTTTTCACAGTTGAGAGGATGGTATGGATGAATCCTGTTTTTATTATAGTAAAGGCTCCTACTTTGCTGGTCAAAGCCTCAAACTGGTTTGGCTATTTTTGCATCTTCACTAATAGCCTGTTTGAAGTTGAAAAGGCCGGAAAGGCCTCGTCCCTTGGCAAGTTGCTCAAGCTCTTTAAGTTTTTGCTTAAGAAGTTCCACCTCCTTCTCTAAAGCTTCATCCCTTTGCCTCATTGCCTACAAGTGGATGATTTGTAACCATTAACAGTACTGGATATGAACTTTGAAAAAACTATATTTTCTAATCCTGATAAAAGCAATTAAGCAGAGAACTATCAACTTCTTGGACTGATGATATTCCTGTTTTGACTAAATCAATTTTCTGAAACTTTTTGACCGCAAAATACATGTAATTGCTGCAGAAGGATTCCAGTCAACTTTTTAGGAAAATGATGAAAAACATAATGAACTGGATTTGGTCATTCACAATATGCACATGTATATATATGCATCCTAAGCCCCATGTCGCCTGAAATTAACTGAAAACAACAGCTACATCAAACTTCCCATGGCACAGTACTAGACAAATACCATGAACTACTGCTGTCTTCAAGCTGAATAAGTTGAAAGACAATTCATCTCGTCTGAAAGCAACTAGGTGGTTCTGCAGTAATTATCTGGCATTTGGGCTCATTCTATTGGATCCTAATCAATCCATCTCAGGCATCCAAGAAGCCAAATCATTGGATTTTCCATCTTTTCGGTATAAGAGAAATCTTGCCAGGAAAAATTATGAAGATGAGGCAAGATATACAACCTAGCATGAGGAAAATACTGGTTTCATTTTTATTTTTTTTTCCTAGTTATGCATTAAGCTTGGTACCTGGAAGTACCTATTGAACTTTCAGTACCCATTGAACTCCTATAAGTAAGGAAATTGAACAAACTGTTACACATCTCCATTTTTTGTGCAATTCAAGCCTAGCATAGTCCACAACATCAGTGTTGAGTGATCAAGCCAAGAGACTGCATGGGTGGGTTGATTATCACCCAAATTGCAGAGAGAGAGAGAGAGAGAGAGAGAGAGAGAGAGAGAGAGAGAGAGAGAGAGAGAGAGAGAGAGAGAGAGAGAGAGAGAGAGAGGAGGGTAAATTCTAGTTCAGACTTGATTAGACAATAAGATAGAAGAGAAGGGAGGGGATCTATTATGTACAAATTGATCATTAGAATATCTGAACGTATTAAGAAGTCTGTTTGATCAAGCAAAAGCAACCATGCAATGCGGTAATATCAAAGAAGCAGTATGGTGTGGTTCCCAACTCGTCCTCGCCTTCTTCGGTCAGGCGTTCCTGAGAGAAACGAGTTCGCACATAACAGAACAAAAGAGCCCGAAATTCAGCTAGCAAACTCCACCAAGCACACACCCATCGCACACCCAACCCTGTGTGAAATTCAAGAACCGAAAAACCACAACACTCCTAGATCAATCGAATTCCAAACGAACCAACAACGCCGGTCCAACCCCAATCACGCGGTTCCGGCGCAGACCCAAGAAAAATAGAATCATACCCACGAAATTGAACGAACACCCGAACGGACGAACAAGAATAGGGGGAGAAAAGAGAGAGGGATCGGGTGAGAGAGAGAGAGAGAGAGAGAGAGAGAGAGAGAGAGAGAGAGAGAGAGAGAGAGAGAGAGAGAGGGAGAGAGAGGGAACAAATCGAGAAGACCAAAATAGCGTTTACCATCCAGCGACGAAAAGGAATAAAGACGGAGGAAGAGAGAGCGAGAGAGGGGCATACCAGGTAGAAGAGAGGAGAGAAAAAGAATCGGCGAGAGCGGATGCGATGCTGCGAGAATCGGCGAGAACGGATGCTGCGAGAATCATTGAAAAGAAAAGAGCTTCGCGTGATGGATTGTAGAATAGAGGAGAGGAAAGAGCGTCCAGTCGAGAAGGTAGGGTTTTGTTTTGGGGTAGGGTAAAATTGGAGTTTTAACAAAATTTTGAGGGTAAAATGGACAATAAGCAAAAATTTATTAAGCCTCCCATCAGCATGCAGAGAATGCTGAAATGCCCAAAGCAGGTCCCCACCTTCTTTGGGCTTTCAGCATTCCAAATGCAAACATTTTGCCAAGTAGCATTTGAAAGCCGAACCAAACACCCTTAAATTTTTCCCAAGGGGCTTTGGGGGCTCAAAGCCCCTTGGGAAAGCTAAACCAAACACCCTCATTGTCTAGAGAAATGGTGATAGAGATTTTACTTTAATCTTTTCAAATGTTATTTAGTTAAAATCAGGTGTGGCTACTAAATGGGAAAAGAAAAAGGAGGAAAATCATAGGATCTTATTAGTTTCATTAACTGCTACAACAAAGTATGTATAGGTTAATAGACTATACACAAATTGTTATTTAAGCATTAACCTAATCAATCAATGTTACTATTAGGGGCGTAAGTTTCTTCTTTCTAATTAATGTAAAAAGTAGCGAGAATAAAGATCATTGTTATAATTATGGTTATAATTATGGTTAATGGATCAACGAAAGCCAATAAATTAATATACATCTTTTCTATTCACGTATCTCTTTTGAATTTATGAATTTCCTAAACTTTTCTGTTCACGTATTTATTGAATTCATGAATTTTCTAGATTCATGTATCTTTTAGTTCATGTTTTTATTGAGTTCACGAATCTTTTTGAAATTCACATGTCTTTGGATTCATGAATCTCTTGGATTCACGTATCTCTTTATTCATGAACTTCGTGGATACATGCGTCTATTTAATTCATGTATCTCTTCTATACATGAACTAAAAATCTCTATAAATATATGGAAACATAGAGCTTCATTACGGTTTTTTGGTTTTGGTTTTTCCGACTCGATTCCAAAAGGCTTTGATATACTTTTCTACTCCTGATTTCTCTGAGTGTGCTGGTTCAATTGAACGGTTCGACTAAGCCCTGTTTGCATAGTGCTAATCCAAACAGGTTCGAGGTGTTATATCTTGGGAGGCATAGTTCGTGAATCTGTGGAGCACCTTTGGTAGAAACTAATCGCCTTAAGGAGATTCGTTTATCCATATCTCATCTCCAATTTTATGTTATTTTTCCAGTGATATCTTATTTTATTCTTCTCCAAAATTTGTAAGTTTACATAAAAAGAAGAATATTATATAATTGTTATCGTCTTCTTTACATTTATGTTTTGATTACAACAAACAGTGTGTTTTCTTTGGAATATTTTCTAACAATCATCACTCCTAGTAGATGAAGAAGTCCTCTTCATCAAGGATAGTAAGGGTAAAATGGATTTGTATGAATCTTGGAGACTATCTTAACTATGGATGAAATAACGGGTGGTGACTTACATATTTTGTCATAACCATGCAAATTAACATATTTTACATAAAAAATTTCCTATCGAAAATTTTATCCAGAGGAAACAAACGGTTTGGCCATTCAAGTCATTGCTTTGCTTTTCAGGTCAAGGTCAATGTCAAGCGTGCATGGTCCTCTTTGAAGGGTAGCCAGCCAAGTAGAAGGCATTTTACCCTATCCACTCACCTAGAAGTGGGAGGCTATTATATCTACATATATGGTAGTAATCATAATTGAAGTTTTGATGTTATATCTATTTTCACCACCGTAGGCTCCCTAATTCCCAGGCATGTCTTTTTCTTCTTAGTGCACAAATGGTCTTGTCAAGGCTCCTTTAGTAGAGAGAGATGTGTGTATTTTTTTTTTGGGGGGGGGGAGTGGGGGATGTATCTTGGTTTCCAGCTGAAGGAGCAACGAAAGTTGCTTTTCTTGAGAGAGTAAAAATCAAAAGCAATAGTGACGGGTATTTTACCTTAATTTTTCCTAATGTTATTTAGTTAAAATCAGGTATGGCTACTAGATGGAAAACGAAAAGATCAAAGGATTCTTTTAGTATTATTAATTGCTACAGAAAAATATGCATTCCTTAATAAACTAATCAATTAGCGCTACCGTTAGCTGGATAACAATGACTCCATATAAGTTCATACGCTTTTGTTGTTTTCTATTTTTTTTAGCCAAATGATTTAGATAATCACTCCCTATAGACTAAGAAGTCCCCTTTATCAAGGACAGTAAGGGTGAAATGGATTCGAATGAATCTTGGCGATTGTCTAACTATGGATGAAATAAGGAGTGGTGAGTTATATATCTTGTCACATGGATCAATTTCTTGAATCTGTTTAGAAGTTCACAATCCACATGAACCAAAATTTGTAAACAACATAATTTTGAGAGGGATCATGTTGAATGGAAGCTTGAAATTACAGATTAAGATCACATGATTAACAATAACAATAACAATAACAATAACAATATGAACAACATAGGTTCATCATGCTGACAGAACCATTAAGTTTATTAAATTCGGCAAAGCAAACTTTAATTATTTTGCCTAATGTTCTCTTTGGAGGGGAGGGAATGTCTCGTTAAAGAGATAGTCTTTGTCCACCCTTTACTTTAATAAATTCGGCAAAGCAAACTTTAATTATTTTGCTATATCCACCAAGGAAGTTGAGAAATTAATATTAATCAAACTATATATTTTTTTTTATCAAGAATCCTACTTTTACTTTTTTCTTCATTTCATTTCGAATTAAGTTAGTTTCGTTACACAGAATATATTGGATCCTTAGTACAAGCATCTATTCACATTTGAAATCAATTTGGAAATTTCTAGGACTGATTGTAACATCACAACGTGAATCGCATTCCTGATAAAAGCAAACCTCGGATTCGGAATCGGCCAAATCATTAAAGCTTATAGGCCTTCAGATCGTGGAGACATCAGCTGGCCACGCAAGTCGCTGCTCGGCTTTTCAGGTCAAGGTCAACGTCGTGTCACATGGCGTTCGGATTGTACAGATATGAGTTGGCTATGCACGTCCTTGCTTTGCTTTTCAGGTCTAGGTTGTTTTCAATTGCATCTTGATGCTTTGGACAAGGAATAGCACTGAATATATCCTCGTTTTAAGCTGAAGGAACAAATAAAAAGTTGCTTTCCTTTAGAGCGTCAAAATCAAGAGCAATAGTGATCGATTTTTCAATTTTAACTTTTCATGAGAGATAAGTACACTATCAGTGCCAAAAGTTGTGTACGGCGCTCACTTTGGTGCCAAAAGTTTCCGTTGGATCACTTAAGTGCCAAAAATTTTGAAAAACGATCATTTCAGTGCCAACGCCAATGAAATTGACCGGAAATCCGACGTGCCCTTTTTTTTTTTTATTAATTTTTGAAGCCGATGTGACTCGTCAAAGAGTTGAGTCAGCATCCAAATACCAAAACGACGCCGTTTGGCATCTTTCCCCCAACTTTGAAACCCTAATCCCCAAATTGAGAGAGAGGGAAGGCTCGTCTTCGTCTTCTTCTTCCTCGAAGACCCACACTAGCAACGACACCAGCACGGCACCAGCAGCAGCACTGGCAGCGCACCAACAGTGACACCAGCAACGCAGTAGTAGTAGCAACCCATCAGTGGCACCTTCAACCCATCTTCTTCCTCCTCCTCCTCCTCCTCCTCCTCCTCCTCTGCCCTCGCCTTCGATTTTTCTTGCCACTTATTGCTCGAGCAACAATCTCAGTCTCTCCTCGCTCACCAGGTCGAGCAACTACAATGGTGGCTGAGCGATGGTGGCCGAGCTACGGTGGCTGAGCTACGGTGGCCGAGTGACGGCGGGCGAACGACGGTGGCCGAGCGGCGGAAACGCTAATTTCAATCCCCATGTGAGCTAAATGACGACATCATTTCTTAAGGAGGACTGAAAACGACGTCGTTTAAAGGCCTGTCGATTTTTTTTTTTAAAAGCCATGTAATCATTTTGGTCGGAATCTTTCATCGGTGGCACCAAAGTGATCGTTTTTCCTCCGATTTGGCACTTAAGTGATCCGATGGAAACTTTTGGCACCAAAATGAGTGTTGTACACAAGTTTTGGCACTAATAGTGTACTTATCTCCTTTTCATGATGTTATCTTGTTAAAATCAGGTATGGCTACAAAATGGAAATTTTATTTTTAAAAAAATCAATGGATCTTTTTGGTTTTATTAACTGCTACGGCAAAGTATCTCTAAGTCACAAAACTATACACAAACAATATTTAAGTATTAACCTAATATATTAATGTTACTATTAGTAGGATAAGTTTCTTTTTCTAATCAAAGTACATAATAGTGAGAATAAAGCTCTGTTGCGGTGGGGTTATACAATTTCATTCTAGTCATTTTGTTACTTATATATTAGATCTAATCATTCCAACAAAACATTGAAGCTATAGAATTTGATGCATTCAAAATAGGGGAGAGCATCGGTTTAGGATCAACCCTGGACCGACCTTGGATTGGTCCAACCTTGTCGGTCTTGATTCGGTTCCTAGGAAGACTGGGTCGGTTTTGGTCTTGAGATCCTTAGACTAATACTGTATGGATTGGTCCTTGATCTTGTAAGTTGAGAGTTGGTCCAACTTGAACTAATCCTAACTATATATATTACATATTATATATAATATTTTTATATCTATTGTAAAGAGCAAACCCCAACTTAAATGGCATTAAATAGCATTAACGGCCTCCACCTTCGGTACTCTTGTTCTCCTTTCTTTTTTATCATCTTCTTTCTTCTTAATCCTCTTCAATTTTTACTTGAAAGAAATGACTTTTCGCTTGTGAGCAACCTTACCCCGCTTGTTGTGTGGCGCTCGCCCTCCTCAGCACTCGCCATTGGACACTTGTACCACTTGCTACTCAACGCCCTCACCACTCGCTACTTGATGCTCACGTCACACTTGTACCACTTGCTACTCAACGCCCTCACCACTCGCTACTTGATGCTCACGTCACTCACCTCACAGCTTGCCTTTGTTCGCTTGCCTCATGGCTCGCCCTTGTCTTGTGGCTCGTCCTTGTAGATGGATATGTAATTTAAAATAATAAGTTTGTCTTTTCAAGGAATACAAAAAATGAAACAAAAAAATTATCGATTGGTCCATGGTTAACCCTAGAACCAGACCAAATTCATAGATTCGATTTGGTCCTTGGTCCCAGGTTCAACCAGGTTGGTCCTCGGTCCAAAAAATTGAGGACCAACACTGTATAGGTTGATCCTTGGGTTAGGTATTGGACCAGCCCAATTCGGACCATGATCACTCTTAATTCAAAATTTTCTTTGCTCGCCCCGACAAAACAAACCAAACCTTTTTTTTTTCTGCCATTGTACTCTATTTACAAATTTTGTCCGGAGAAAATAACTGCTTATAGGAATCCAATATGGTAACATATATAATCCTACAATTGGATATGTAGTGTCTGTCTCATTTCTTGCACATTTTATAATAGCCACCGAGTAAAGTCAATCTAGTAAGTGACCATCAAGCTAATGATATCTTATGGGTCTTGACAACATCCACTCTATTAAGTGGCCATCGAATTTAATCTAGATTGATTCTTCCCTTTCACTTCAAATAAAATCACTCAACATTATAGTTAAAGCCTCAATATTGTTATATATAAACATGATTAAATTTGATTTGATGTATGACAAGTTCATCTTTTGAAATACATCAAAGTTTCATGCTATATGCTATGTTTGATTTCTCAAAATAATATGTAACTTTAAATTCAAGAAAAGCAAGAAATAATATGGATAACAACATGAGTTAATGGGGATAATTGGTTCTTGATCCGGTCCTACCCAAGAACCAAGAACCGGACCAAGAGGACCAAAATGGGAAGTAGACCACCAAGTCCTAGAACCGATCCAGTCCAGATCCCAAGTGGTCCAATGGAATTGATGGAGAGATGATTTTTTTTTTCTGCAAAGTGTATATGCTCTCCAAAATTTTTTGTCCGGCTAACAGACGCTTATATCTCCTAAAGAGAGAGAGTGGATTATGTTATGGCATTGTCTCCACATGTGTTTGATTCCCTCAATTTACTTCGCTAATGCACTCGTCTTTCCTTTACGTTTGCAGACGTGAGGGAAAGAGTCGAGGAGAGAGACAGAGAGAGCTAGCTTTCTTTTTTAGTGGCATGGGCTTTCCTTTTGTTGTGGGCTTTTACTCTCTCTAGGCACACCTTATTTCTCTACCAAGTGGGCTATTATTCTTGGTGGGCTCATTTGGGCTTTGAGCTAATTGAGGACTTTCAATATTAGACCAGTTTCCATCTTGAAATCGGGGATTGGATTACCATTCACCAGTTCCAATTTTATGGAACCGGTAACCAAACTGACATCCCTGGAAATCACTTAAAACCGGTCAGTCCAATCCGGTTCAGGCGGTTCCCATTGCACATCCATAAGGGATAAAGTACCAAGAAGAAGAAGATTTAAGATTATTTTGCCATTACACTACATAGGCTCTTCCTTCAGCCATCAAAATAGGACTGACTTTTAATCTACAAATTTCATTAAGATGGTCACCTTGAGACTCGAAAGGCTCAATATTAGTTTGGCTTTTTGATCACTAGATCACCTTGACTTGTAAATGGAGAGATTACTTGCTTCACCGAAAATCGGGGTATCACAATAGCAAAGACCTATTCCTTTCCTTCAAATGACAATATGCCTGAAGAATGACGAAGTTTGCAAGAACATGATAGAAGAAAATATGACAGCTTTCCGGAAGTTCACCACCATTTTATTAAAGTGACACTAGCACAATAAAGTAGGAAGATTTTTGCATATAATTTTAAAGCATAAAGCTCACCCATTGACAATCAAACAAAATTCCTACACTCATGGTGCATAAAAAATTAGGGTCCTCGAATGAGTCGCTGTATTAATGATACGTGTTATCTGGATAAAACATAGGCCTATCCAAAGTCTCAAGGGTTTTGGGAGAAATAAATTGACGCTGCTTGATTATGCTCGTGTTCTTTTAAAGTTCATGGACAGAGACAGAGAAGCTGGGTTTTCCCGACTGCTTGTGCAGAAATGAGGCTTTGGCATGAGAAATAGACCACGGATAGATGCTCATAACATGAAGACAGCTTAAATCCTTGTAGAAAAGGATTCAAGAGTTTCATTCAATTATTGGCTGGATCTTTCTTGTAGTTATCAAGCCGAATATATCCTAACTGCAGGAGAGTCTTTGTAGATATATTCCCAAATCTGTGATTCTGGACACTGATTCTTCCTGTAATTTCTAAGTATGTAGTTATGCTCAATATTAACATTATGTAACTGGCATCCAAATCTGATGTTATCTCAAGTATCTTACCCTCCTTTGAGTTGCAAGAATATGTGGACATTGCATAATTTTACATAACAAGCTTGCCTGTTGCTACATAATTGATCAAATATGGTTGTGTAATGTATGGCAAGTTGCTAATTAAACCTCTATGCATCTTTCCGTGAACCATCTTTTCAGTAACATCCTTCCTCAGCTTTTCATTCAAAAGCAGAGGATATGACAACTGATTTTCCTTGATCCATCTTGAATATCCCTTCCTGGCAGAAATTAACATAAATATTGTTGTAAATCGGTGTCGCAGCGGAAGCGGATTGTAATTTTTGCAATTATGTCGGGAGCTATAGAAATCGATCGAAATAAAACGAGGAACAAGAAAAAATAGGACATAAAAAATTTACGTGGTTTGGTCTGAATGTCGGAATTTACGTCCATAGGGAGAGCCAGCAAATCAATCCACTATAAATCGAAAACTTACAGGATTACAATCACACGTGCACTCAAGTGTTTCCCAGCCCTACTTTATACCCGATACCCACGGTGTTTAACAACTCAACTCACTCACTGGACTCGACTTCCGCACAAACCTCTCGGAGCTTAAGCCTCTCACTCTCTCTCGAGCTCTTTTCGTTCGGTCTCTGCTTGCATCTTCAGATGTCTTCTCCTTATATAGGGAGAAGGGCAGAGAACAAGACAAAACAAATGAAAATAAATGGCCTCATTAAATGCAGCGCAGGCGCCCACAAGACAAGCCGCAATCGGCACCGAACGCCCACCATATTTGTAGGCCCAGCCCTACTTTATATCCGATACCTACGGTGTTTAACAACTCAACTCCCACACTGGACTCGACTTCCGCACAAACCTCTCGGAGCTCAAGCAGAGAGCGAACTCTCTCTCGAGCTCTTTTCGTTCGCTCTTTGCTTGCATCTTCAGACGTCTTCTCCTTATATGGGGAGAAGGGCAGAGAACAAGACAAAACAAATGAAAATAAATGGCCTTATTAAATGCAGCGCAGGCGCCCACAAGACAAGCCGCAATCGGCACCGAACGCCCACCATATTTGTAGGCATGCATGCAGATCATGCATGTGCATGGGCAAGCATTTAATGAGGCGGCAGAGATGAGGATAATAGTCAACAAACGTGTGCCATTGATCCGCGAAAAGAGGTGGGCCGCAGTCTTCAAATTTCTTGTTCCCGGAGAGAAGCAAACGTAAAGGAGTCTTCTTCATGCATTTGCAGCAGGTGGTGGGTCCTTTATTTAACGTAGAAGATTGTGGATGGCTTCCTTTTTCGGCAGAAGACAATCTCTCTTCTCTGACTTTGCTTGCATGCTCGAAAAACCCCCATGCAGCTTTCTTTGGCTCCTTCCTTCTATGCCTACGCATGAAGAGATGGGATTAATGCCGGAACAAAAATGAAGACATCACAAAGTCTCCCCTAAACTTTGTTTATTCGGCTAGATTTATGCGTATTAATCTAGCGGGCTCAAACTTGAGACATAATAGAACAATTCTCCACTTTGGCTCGACGTTTGAGGCCAAGTTATAGTATTATTTTCCATGCTTGACTCTCCCAATGCCCCAATGGGCGTTCATACTCTACAGACGCTAATCGAGCTCATACAGAGCTCGAGCTTTGCTAAAGGAACATGCTTCGTCATCATATCTGCTGGGTTCTTTGCTATTGCTATTTTCTTCACAACAATTTTACCCTTCGCTATGACATCTCGGATGAAATGGTACCTGATGTCGATATGTTTTGTTCGCTCATGATATATTGGATTGTAAGCCAAATATATCGCACCTTGATTGTCACAGTGTATGGTGACACTTTTTTGCTCCAGTCCAAGGTCTAAGAGCAAACCCCTTAGCCATATCGACTCCTTTGTAATAAAGGTTAGTGCCATGTACTCCGCCTCAGTCGAAGACGATGCAACATCATCTTGTAAATACGCTTTCCAACTAATTGCACCACCTGCTAGTGTAAACACGTACCCTGCTAATGATCTACGATCATCCAAGTTACCGGCGTGATCTGAATCCATGTACCCTGTGGTCTCATTGCCATTAACGTTCCTCCGATACATAATGCCAACGTCTTCTATCCTCTTTAGATATCTGAGGATCCATTTCACGGCTTCCCAATGAGTCTTACCTGGGTGCTTCATGTAACAGCTGACAACACTTACAGCCTGTGAAATGTCAGGTCTAGTACATACCATGGCATACATAATACTACCAACTGTACTAGAATAAGGAACACGGAACATATGTTCCTCCTCCTCCTCAGTTTGCGGTGATAACTTGTCAGAAAGTTTGAAATGTGTAGCTAAAGGAGTACTTACAGATTTTGCTGACTGCATATTAAAACGTGCCACGATCTTCTCAATATATTTCTTTTGAGACAGACGCATCGTTCCTGCAACTTTGTCACGCAAAATTTCCATACCCAATATTTTCTTAGCAGGACCTAATTCTTTTATTTCAAACTCAGCACTCAATTGCCGTTTCAACACATCAATACTAGACATATGTTTAGCTGCTATCAACATATCATCAACATATAATAACAAATAAATCAAAGACCCATCCTCTAATCTCCTAAAATAAACACAACTATCAAACTGACTTTTCGAATAATTTTGACTAGTCATGAAAGCATCAAAACGCTTATACCACTGTCTAGGAGATTGTTTCAATCCATACAAGGATTTCTTCAATAAGCAAACATGGTCTTCCTTACCTGGAATAGCAAATCCCTCAGGCTGCTTCATGTAAATTTGTTCCTCCAATTCACCATGAAGAAATGCCGTTTTCACATCTAGCTGCTCCAGCTCAAGATCTTGTGCAACAACTAAGGCAAGTAATACACGAATAGAGGTATGCCTTACCACATGAGAGAACACTTCATTGTAGTCGATGCCCTCGTTGAGTATATCCCCTTGCAACAAGTCTCGCCTTAAACCGGTTTGCATCTACACCGGGAATGCCCTCTTTCCGTTTGTAGACCCATTTGCTTCCGACAATTTTCTGGCTTTTGGGTACTTTGACCAACTCCCATGTCTAATTCCGATAGAGTGATTCTATTTCTTCACTCGTAGCCTCTAGCCACTATGATGACTCAGCACTAGCCATCGCCTCAGAATAGGATGAAAGCTCATCCATCTCCACCTCATCACCTATAGTTAATGCATAGGCAATATCAGAATAACCATAACGTACTGGTGGTTTAATTTGCTTCATTTGTCTGCCCGTGGCTATGTTGTGTTGTGGCTCTGCTGGTTGTTCAGTATTACCGTCTTTAGAAATCGTGGCCTCATCCGCAATCTCTTCCTCTGTTACCTCTGAGGTCTTTGGAGACTTCGCCTGAATCTCCACCTCACTTCTGACACCATGATCCGTTTGCTCTGCTGGTTGAGTCTCAAGACTCCTCTTTTGAAGCATTGCAGTCTCGTCGAAGATCACGTCTCTGCTGATTAGAAAACCGGGTGATCTGGGATCAGTGCACCACAGCCAGTAGCCTTTCACCCCTTGTGCATAACCCATAAATATGCACTTCTTCTCCCTCGGCTCAAGCTTACCATCTTTTGTATGAGCATACACAGGACATCCGAATATTCGTAATCCGGAGTAATCAACAGGTTTCCCCGACTATACTTCTTTAGGAGTCTTCCACTCGATAGCAGAAGATGGAGATCGATTAACCAGGTAACATGCAATATTTATTGTTTCGGCCCAAAATTCCTTACCCAGTCCTGCATGCGAAAGCATGCACCGAGCTCACTCGAGTAGAGTTCTGTTCTTCCGTTCTGTTACACCATTTTACCGTGGTGTCCCAGGAACTGTGCGGTGTCTCACAATCCCTTCCTTTTGGCAGAACTCAATAAAGTCCTTACCACAAAACTCCATGCCATTATCAGTTCTCAGGCACTTGATTTGTTTACTTGATTACTTCTCAATCAATGCCTTAAAATTCTTGAACCGATAAAATACCTCGGATTTGTGCTTCAGGAAGTACACCCATATCTTCCTTGAGTAATCATCGATGAATGTCAGCATATATCTAGCACCTCCTTTTGATGGAACTGGAGACGGTCCCCAAACATCTGAATGAATGTATTCGACTGGTTGCTTAGTCGAATGTAGAGCTATACCAAATTTAACACGACGCTGCTTCTCGAAGATGCAGTGCTCACACAAGTCCAGCTTTCCTGTCTTCTGACCTTTCAGCAACCCCTTCTCACTCAGCATTGTCATACCTGCCTCACTCATGTGTCCTAATCGCATGTGCCATAACTGAGTCAAATTTGAGTCTGACTCACCTGATGAAACTGCAGCAACTCCGGTCACGGTTTCTCCCAGTAAATGATAGAGAGAATTCACCTTCTTCCCTTTCATCACTGTCAGGGCACCTTGAGAGATCTTCAACACTCCACCTTCAGCTGTGTATTTGCACCCGAGGCCATCGAGTGTTCCCAAAGAAATAAGGCTCTTCTTCAGCGTCGGTACATGCCTTACATCTGTCAACGTCCGTTCTACGCCATCGTGCATTCAAATCCGAACTGTTCCTATCCCCACAACCTTGCAAGCTGCATTATTCCCCAAAAGAACTCTACCACCATCTGCAGTCTGGTAGGTAGTGAACCAGTTCTTGTGAGGAGTCATGTGATAGGAACATCCAGAATCTAACGAACTTGTAGATACAAATAGGACAGCCTCGGCATCACTGGTACTCTCCTCGGCAACATTCGCCACGCTACTTGTGGCATTTTGCCAAATGCCTTTATTTCTTAGCTTTGGACAATCTCTCCTTATGTGCCCTTTCTCGTGACATTCAAAGCACTTCATGCGACCTTTTGATTTTCTATGTCGCGACTTCGACCTGCTTTTGCTTTGGCTTCTGTTGCTGGGCCTCCGATGTTGGTCTCTACCTCGAATCACCAGTCCACGCGCTACATCTTGCGCTAGATTGTCATCATGCAACTTTCTTTGCCACTCCTTTGAAAACATGGCAGATTTTACCTCATCTGAGGTAATCGTAGTATGCCCCTGTAACAAGGAGTCGGTAAAGTGCTCCCATGATTCCGGTAGAGACACCAACAACATCATGCCTTGTTCTTCATCATCTAAAATCTTGCCAACATTCTTCAAATATATTTCTCGAGAACTAGATTCCTTCATCGGATTGAGAAATTTGAATGCCCAGAAAGTAACTTCTAAACCTGAGGGCGATCAATTTGAAGTTCATGGTTCTTACTGCATAATCATTGCTGAATCACTTCTAGCCACAACTAGCGAAGTACCACCATACAGACACACCGTCAAAACTCAAGTTGTGCTTTCAAATGAAGTTTGGCCTCACTTCTCTTGAATTCGCACTTGATAGAATTATGAACAATCCGGCTGAACCAGGTTCAAGGAACTTGTTTGCTTTCCTGCAATGTTTCACTTAGCTTGGGCACTATTTGCTCTTTGCATGTGACCGATCCCAGCTCCTAAATTGGATAAGTCACAGCTATTGAGTCAATCCATACAAAATCCTTTTAATGGAGGGGAATTCAGGCACAGACTTACAACAGGGTGATATTCTGACAATGGATTAATTGATCACTAGCCTAATACGACAGTCACGTACGTACATTGTACGAAAAGTGATCGCTTAAGTATGCTGTCACAATAATGTCTGTCAGTATCTAAAACAATACCGAACTCCTGAATTAGCACATTAAACATGAGAGACACCCCCAACTAAAACCCGTGCATATTATTATCTCCCCATGTTCTGTTTATTCAGCAAAAAGGAAAAATAAAATAAAAATCCACGAAACACCAGAAAAAAAGTACCTTTTCCTATTGGCTTATGATGCTACTCACAAGTGAATAATGAATATTATCAATGTCAAAGGTATAATGTTGTACAATCTTCTCATCTACCACTATTAACTGGTGGCATGACATGGCATTTCATGCTATCAGTATACCCGGTGTTCGTGGTGTTACTAGTCTCTGCATAAACAATGGAGTCAGTCATCTCTCCGAGCAAATGAACCGTCTCTTTTGAATTCAAATCGATATTAACCCACGGATGGTTAGCCATTGCCCTTATCCCATCCAATTCACTTGCCACTTCCTTCATGGTTGGCCTCTCTTCACCTTTTAATTTCAAGCACCTCTTTGCAAGATCGGCAACCCTCTTCACTTGCTCATTGTCTTCTTGTGTAATGAGTTCCTCAACAATATGAAATAACCGATCTTCTTTCAATGCCGAAAGAAAGTACATGGCCAAGCTCCTCTCTTCTTCAGGTCGATCGAAAGAGAGCGCCTTCTTCCCTGTCAACAACTCAACTAGCACAACGCCAAAGCTATAAACATCGTTTTTTTCCATCAATTGACTAGTGTGCAGGTATTCAGGGTCCAAGTATCCCAATGTTCCTTGAACCATTGTAGGCAATTCAGCTTGATCAAGCGGGACTAATCGTGAAGCTCCGAAGTCAGAGACTTTCGCAGTGTAATTAGCATCCAAGAGGATATTTGTCGACTTGACGTCTCGATGGATTATAGGAAATCAAGCTGCAGAGTGCAAATATGATAGGACTCCTGCAGTTTCTGAGGCAATTCTCAACCGGGTCTCCCAGGACATCTTGGAGGACTTGTTCAGGTTGTGGATATGTTTGAAGAGAGTCCCATTGTTCACGAACTCATACACTAACAGACGCACTTTTGTTTCCAAACAACACCCCAATAGTTTGACCACATTTCAATGATTGATCTGGGAAAGCACTATGACCTCATTAATGAATTGCTCGATTTGGTTCTCGTCCACCAACTTGGACTTCTTAATCGCAACTATAGTGCTATTAGGCAAGATCCCTTTGTAAACGGTGCCATATCCTCCTCGGCGGACTATTCTGCTGTCATCATAATGGTTGGTGGCCACCTCTAGCTCCTCAGCATTGAAGATTTTTGCGGCATTTGTGGTTCTATTGTGTTCGTGTAATTGTTGCTGCAAAAGCAAGCCACCATTTTGCTTGAAGTATTGTTCTTTGAGCCTAATGAGTTTCCTTTTCTTAAGTCCTAAATACAGAAAGCCTGTGCTGAATAACAACGCTATTATGCCCACACCAAGACCTGCGTGAAACACAAGGAAAGAACTCCTAAACATCAGCCACAAGATTCTGTAAAGTTTCTGCAGACACTTAACCATAACCTTCGTTGTCAAGAAACTAGGCAATTTAGGGACAACTTGACCCTATTTTAGCAAAATGAATATGGATAAAATTTTTTGAACGTATAGTTTAATTTAAATCATGAAGCCAATATGCTTAAAAAGGAGAACTCAATAAATTCCCGTCGAGCAAATTTGTATCAGAGTGACTACTTACAATAATGTTCAGAATTTTCACCTTCTATTCCCTTCTCATTCTTAAAGAAAATCTATCCACTAATAGAAACCGCTTATCTTCACCACAAAAATTCAATAGCGTACCATTTGCGAAATCTTGAGTGATCTACACTAATGCCCAAAGCGAAAGCTGCAATGGTGATTATATTGAGTGTCGGTGCAGTTTTCCGAGTGATCGACAGTCTTTTGCCTCAATAAAAGCTGTTTGAAGGGTCTCGTTCTGAACAAATGGATGTTGCTGATTGAGTCGAAACAATTCAATTAGAGGTGCTAGTTTCACCAAGTCCAGCTATAGATATCGCTTTCAATGACATGGAAAATGGCAAGAAATAGCATCTTTGAATAACATTTTGCAACTACTTCTATTTTAAAAGACAAAACAGCAAGCTTGACTTTAGGACTGAGAAAACAAATATTCCTAGAATGGGCTCAATGATAACGAATAGCGCAACATTTTTCCTTTTTTTTTTTTTTTAAAATTCAAGTTATAAGTGAAAGAGACTGACCAAATCATTGACACGTTCCAAGCCGTCCATGGTTCTAGATTTCAATGATATAAAAACACTAATTTTGCTACATATGTACTGTTTATGGTCATCTTGACAAATTCAATGATACCTACCAGCGGGTCCACGCGAGAATAGTTTTCAATAACAAGTATGGAACATCACGTAACTATGGCAAAGTCATAGGATAGCGATCATAATGTGAATACAATTTATGGAAAATGTTTTCACATTGACCCAATATCATCGAGTCTTCCATGGCCAAAGATGCTCTAAACATTGTCAAGAGTGAAATCTAGCCTTTAAATTTTAAGACAGCTACTTGGAATTAGTAATCCAATTTGATGCTTAATCTCTTCTCATAGAAATTTCAGTCGAAAGGATAGAGATAGTTTTGTTGTAAACTTAGTCCAAGAAAGCAAAATACACAGGAAAATCGGGCTAAATATATGAATAGTATTTTCTCATAAAACACATTAAATTGAAATCATCACCAAAAAAAGCTAAATAGTCGAATGAGCTTACCAACCAAAATTATCACCAAATGTGATGATTTAGGATTAGCAATGCATCCTAATCCATCTCCAACCTTCTTGCCATCACCACGGTAACCCTTTGGGCATGAGCATATATAACTTCCCTCAATGTTATGGCAAATTCCGTCGCACAGGTTCTTCTCTGGATCAGCACATTCATTAATATCTGCAAAAATTAAGGGCACATTAAATGTAAACTCCAAGAGAAAAAGAAAGAACAATAGCATCAAAATATCATCATCAAGCGCTCAGAATATGTACCAACCTACACAACCAAGGTATGGATTCCCCTCATACCCAGAAGAGCAATTACATCGGTAACCGATGTCGGCAAAATCAAAGCACTCGCTGTGCGCCTTACAAGCGAAGCTTGCCGGGTCCTTCGCTGCCTCGTCGCAAGTCTGATTCCACACGGCCCAGTCGAGCACCGAGGGGACCATCGTCCTGTTCCTCATGCCATTGAGATCCTCCCTACTGAAATTGAAGGACTTGTCTTCGACTATGAATGCATAACTGCAAGGATTGAAGCTCCACACATTGCTGTGGTTGTTCAAGCTGCCCACGCTGGCGTTGTAGTTGAGGAGCATCTCGGGTATCGGGGTCTGGCAACAACCGATCCCATCGCACGTCCCGTCGGTCACGTCATCGATCCCGGTGCACACTGAGAGGCAGCCGCTTGCGAAGCCCTTGCCGTTGGACCCCGTGATCACAGCGACCGTGTCGCACCCAATGGCCGTGAACTTGTTTTTGGTGTTGGAGAAAGGGAACGCAGAGAGAATGTAGTAGGCGGTCAAGGGCGGTTGTTGCCGTACGCCGGACTCGGTGTAGCAGTCCCTGCCGATGTAGGTGTTGATCCGGAGCTCACCGTCGAGTGATATGTCGAGGACTTCGGTGTCGGAATCCCACAAGTAGGGTTTGGGGGTGGAGTTGGTGTTATCGGGGACCCTGCAGCCGATTACGAAGTACTTGTTCAAGAAGCAACCATCCCCGATGCCAAAGGGGTAAGGGACGGAGACGTTTCCGCACGATTCTTGGCAGTTGGAAGATGCGGTTTGAGACGACGACCGCGATGCCAACATTAGTAATAACTGTCCAACCATTAACATCATCCTCACTATCTCCGAAGGATTCCACTTTGAAGCCATGGCCCTCTGTGTGCGTGTGTAAATTTGGTGGATCGTGGAAATGGATCGCGCGTGTTCTTATAACGAAGGAATGCGTTTGCTCATTGACAAAGCACACAGCAGTGAAGTTTCTCGTATTCCTGTTTGAGGGAGGATTGACTTGGCGTTTGAAAAGATTGCCACTAGCTACACCTTGTCCCGGAAGTTTGGGTTTTGTCCCATTTTACGTCCTACTATTCAATTCTTCTTGTATTTTCGCCATCAAATATTAACGGATACTTCCAATTCTACCCCAAGATATCGCCACAAGTAAAAAAAAAAAATTGATTAGAAGTTCCCATTCGGCCTTGTTTTACTCGCTTATTTCCATTTAATTAAGTGTGGTACGATACATGAATTCCTTTACATTTGCAGTGTAATAGCTAGCGCATTGTATAACATTAGGTGATGTTCATACATTTCAATAAATTGCACGTTGCATCGAAGATGTGAGAGGGCAAACGAGGAAAGGATAAAAGACCCAAAAAGAATAACTAGGAAAAGATAGAAGATGCGCACAAAATGAGGGTATAACTAATTTCTCCCAACTTAATTAGGCCTAAGAAAAGAAGGGAAATGCCAATTTACACCCTCGAAAACATTGCAATCTTGTTTTGCTCCTTTCACCCAATGTCATTTCACTCTTCGGAATTTGTCCACTTTTCTCATATAGTTTAAAATGTAAATTTTGTTAACATCGACTTCTAACAATAGCAAATAAGAGAAGTTTTGACTGTGATGTGGAGATTTTTGTTTTTTAATTTTTTTTTTTTTTGGGTTTCATTGGCTTAGCAAGTAAAAGTGGTCTGGAATTTATTTGTTTGGACTATGGTGAATTTGGGTAAAGCGAACTTATTTCCATCGATTGAGGGACCAAATTGTCACAAATTTATGTACAAGAGGAGGGTATGACTTTCCCCTAAAACATGAGTGGCAAATTGACGATTTTCCTATGAAAGAGAAAGCGCGGATTGACTTGGACTTTACCCTTTCTCATTTTTGGCGTTCTCTGAAAACGTCTACTAAGGCGGGCAAATTGCCCGATTCAAAGAATCCGTCAAAAGTCGGAAAACGCACACTCTCTCTGTCTGGCGCTAAAGAGGTGGGTAATGGGCCAAGCCGGGGAACGGCCCGTTACGTTTAGGCCGCACCATGCAAGAGCCCATTTCAAACAGGGCCATGCCTTATTTTGGGCTTGGATGGGATCAGGCCCATGGGCCCTAATGAGGTGACCCATGCTCAACAACTTTTTTTGATTGGTCAGGCCACATGGCCCAACCTTTAAGAAATTTGGGATTTTTTGAAGAAGTTTTTCTTATCCCTGTAGAGCAAGTTTCTTTATCCCATCACTATTCTCGCGAGTACATGGATTTCCCTGCCATTTTATTTCACCCCCACGCTAATATCAATTTTTAAGATTTCCATGAGCATGATTCATGATTGTAAGAAGATAAAAATGATGAACAGAGTGAAAGAATAGAAGAATGTGCCACGGGAAATCAAAAATTGATAACGCTTTGTTGGAATTGCGTAAACATTTAGGACTTATGGTTTGTCGGATTTGGGATAGCTATCAAAATTAGTATTTTAGTTTGACATGTTTGAGAATTCCAGGAATTGAGTCAACTCTAAATTGAATGCGGAATTCAGTTGTGTTTTAGTATATAAAGTTTTCACGGTTATTTGAGGAAAGAATACAGGAAATAACACTTAAACTAGAATATTTTTAAGGTTTGCTATGATGCAAGAAGGTGGCAAACTACAAGTCATTCGGTGCAAATATTATTGTTCACAATGTGACCTCTGGTGGTGGAAAATGTATTTACATTTACCAAAAACCCAAGGTCACCAAGTCAAAAGATGATCTTAGAGTAGAGACATTGACATGAGTGAAGTTAATCTATTTTTAGATTTTAAGAAAGCTCAATTGTGGTGTAATTAGTAACACATTATGCGCTTACTGCATCAGATAATCTCATTAATCTTTTGCATAGAAACTTTTTTTATTATCAGATTGCATGGAAACTTCAGTGATTAGAATATACCAAGTAAAATGTGAAAAGCTAATGAAATTAAGTCATGTACTCTCGAAATAAGTTAGGATAGTATGTCGTTTGAGTTAGGAACTCCAAGTAAATTGAAGAAACTTACCAACCAAAATCTTCATTAAATGTGATGGATTAGTAATGCATCCTTGTTTATCGTCACTGCCATTCTTGCCACCATCATGACAACACGTTGGGCATGATTGTGTGTAAACCTCCTGCAGCATTATGGCAAATCCCTTAACTGGCTTCTTCTCTAGATCCACATATTCATCAATATCAACACAAACTAAATCCTCACATCAAATGTATCTAGTTTTCTCAGGCCATATGAATATAAAGGACAAATTCAAGATGTTGATGTATTAATGGATCAGGACCTTCTAAACATACCCGAATCCTGTTATAGCGTCAGTGCAATTGGTGTTCTTGGTGCACATATAGCTCTTGCCATTCTTTTTGGCGTCCTCGCATGCTTTATCCCCTATCACCCAGTTCAGAGCTAGAGCCCAACTCTTTAAATTTAAGCCGCGAAAGATCACCAACCCAGAAACTATGGGCATGACTGGAAAAGCTTTCAACGGAGATTTCATAGTTGAAGGAATTCCTAGGGATGCTCGTCTCGCAGCAACCTATAGCGGAACCCGACCTGTTTGCTGACGTTCGAAATGCTGCTGCACGAAGACACACGCTCGAAAGAGAACTTCCCTCGGCGGTCTACGAAGGAGGTTGATATGTTTACAATCGACAGCGGTGAACTTCTTCTTGGTGATGGATATTGGGAATTCAGCTAGGGTGAGTTCCGCATAATTCCTCAATGGCCCATCGAGAAGAACAAGCCATTCTTGTCACAAAATGAGCTGCTCTTACTTTTCAAATAATCTCGAGAGATTAATCTAAGATTCTAGACTTTAAGGAAATGTCTCTCATTCCGTGGGAAAGAAAAATTCTAGTCTTCTCCTTTCCCAATCGATTTTTCATAGCGTGCATGGCAATTGTTTTCGTATGGGGGCGTTGATTAATGCAAAAATTGAAAGTTGATTGGGAAAGGACAAGACCTTACCCTTTGCTTTTTACGGAAAAGAGACTTCTTGTTAAACTCTATGTTTGAACAATTCCAAAACAAAATATTGCTCCTTAACTATTAGTTGTGAAACAACAACGATGGGCGAAAAAAGCCAACTAGTTAACAAATTTTGTAAGTTGAATGATAATAGCGCCTAATTTCTTAGAAATTTATCTCCACAACATTTTTAGAGTGTATTTGTTTGAGTGAAAAAATTTCCACAATTAAGTTTTCTGGAGTTTCAAGTATTTGATTTGCTGAAAATGATCAATCAATAGAAAATATGTATGCTTAAAGTTAGGAAATTGAATTCCCTAACTTGAAAAGAGGAATATATTTTTCCTGAAAAATGATTTTCCGAAGAGTATTTTCCTTCGTTATGAAGTTTTCTCTGATTCAAACACACTCTTAGATTTCTTTTGATAGACGGTTTGCAAATCTCGACTGCCTACGTAATTGGATGACACCTTGAGAAATGATGCATGTCCCAACCTATTGACTTGTAATTAGGACTTCGACTCTCACCACCACAAGCAACTACAAACTTTTAATTAGGGCCCTTGATTTTTGATATCTTAAAATAAAACAGAACTTTATTTATTAACTTTTCTAATAAACTCGAAACAAATTTTATACTTTGTAGATGATTTTGGAAAATTATATTCTAATCTTCTTAGATCATATCAATATGAAGTGCATGATAACAAAAGTGAATTTTATCAATGTACCTTGACAACCATTCACAAGGTAAGGATTACCTCGGTAACCTCCTTTACAAGTGCACTTGTATCCGGATCCATTTTCAGCATCGGTGCAAATGGTGTTGTTGGTGCACATGTAACTAGCACTGTTCTTCTTGGCATCCTCACATGTTTGATTCCCTATTGCCCAGTCGAGAACTAGAGTGGATTGGTTAAATTTAAGCTGCTCAAGATCGCTAACCGAGAAGTTGTAGAAGCCACTTTTGGCGACGAAGGCATAGCTGCAAGGATTGAAATCCAGGACGTATTTATGCTTGTAAGTGCTGTTGATGGAGATCCAGTAGCCGAAAGAGCCCCTAGGGATGCTCGCCTCGCAGCAACCGATACCGGAACACGACCAGTTGCTGACATCCGAAAGGTTGCTGCACGAAGACATACACCTGAAAGAGAACTTCTCCTCAGGGTCCTGGAATGTGGCCAATGTGTCGCAACCGATGGCAATGAACTTGTTCTTGGTGTTGGATATGGGGAAATCAGCTACCGAGAGCCCCGTATATACGCTCGAAGTCCCATTGTGCCCGGAAGAGTTATAGCATTCTCGAACGGATGAAACATTTACTTGCATCTCATGGTCTTCGATAGAAATGTCTAATATTTCAAGGTCACTAGTTCTTTTATCCATGTAAGGTACAGGAGGGTTAGTAGAATTGTCACATTCGATAGTAAAAGATGGGTGATCGATGCGGCAATCGGAATTGCTATCCCTCGTTCCAAAGGGATATGGAATTGAGAGAGTTCCACAAGCACGTCGGCATCCGTGCTTCATCATTGAATTAGTAGCTTCTGTTATGCGATTGTGGTATGAACTCAATAAAGCCCCAAGCACGACAACCTTCAAAAGGAGCTTATGGATGGCCATAGTTCTTCCTTCAACTCTTCTCAAATATGTTCTTTTCTTGATGAATTAACTCAATGGGTTCGGGGGATTATAAGGAGAAGTAAGATGGGTTTCTTCTTTTTTTCGTTTTTTTCTTTGGTCAAGTCAGTGTAGTTATTGGTTGATCAAAAGAAGTATGACAGTAAGTTAAAGCTGTGGAGTCAATGTCAGCTGGTCCCAGGCCCGGCCACATGCGGGAGACGATTTCACGATGATTCCTCGGGTGACGAATCTAGTGCAGTGCACGTGACATTTGCCAAATGCACGATTTATCTTAGAGTCCATCACTAATATAGACAAATGCTCTACAATCGTTTTTTTGGTACTCATTAGAAGTACGATAGTAAGTTAAAGCTGTGGAGTCAATGTCAGCTGGTGCATCACTAATGTAGTTATTGGTGGATCAAAAGAAGTACGACAGTAAGTTAAAGCTGTGGAGTCAATGTCAGCTTGTCCGGGGCCCAGCCACATGCGGGAGACGATTTCACGATGATTCTTCGGGTGACGAATCTAGTGCAGTGCACATGACATTTGCCAAATGCACTATATCTGAGAGTCCATCACTAATATAGACAAATGCTCTACAAACGTTTTTTTGCTACTCATTAGAAGTACGACAGTAGGTTAAAGCTGTGGAGTCAATGTCAGCTGGTCCATCACTAATGTAGTTATTGGTGGATCAAAAGAAGTACGACAGTAAGTTAAAACTGTGGAGTCAATGTCAGCTGGTCCGGGCCCCAGCCACATGCGGGAGACGATTTCACGATGATTCCTCTGGTGACGACTCTAGTGCAGTGCACGTGACATTTGCCAAAATTTACGATTTATCTGAGAGTCCATCACTAATATAGACAAATGCTCTACAATCATTTTTTTGCTACTCACTAGAAAAACACAAGCTATTCTGAGCCAGAGACTAGAGTACTCTTTGTCACAAAATGATATGCTCTAACACGTCCTAAAAACATTTTAAAGCAATTGATTTCTTCAATTTGTACGGGTAAAGAAATCCCCAATAATATTTTTCCCCAAGAAGGCATATCTAGAATTTCTTTTAATAATTTTCAGTATAAGAATATTCAAATATTCATTATAGTGAATAATTTGTTTCTCAACTTTGTAAAGCTTAATTTGGTTGCATCATTGTTAATGATTAATCTTTTTCCTTACTTAATTTACCACATGTAATATGTTATGTAGACATTCATACCATAATAGTGGAACATCTATGACATCCTGATTTTCAGGCCATGTTTTCGATTGAATAAGTTGGGCTTTTGATCGACATGCCTATAGTTCTATTCTCTAAGCTGATCACTCACAAGATAACTAGTCTATCAGGTGAAACAGTTAAGGAATATAAATGCAAGAGACTTGAGAATTCGAATAGGAATCAGCTGCTTGACCGTGCTAATCTGCAAATGTCATTACGGTACTGTCAAAATCGATCGGAGATTAAAGATAGGTCGATTCGACTGAGGTAGGTGATCATAGTATGGGTGATTCCACCAGATTGCAAAATTTTTCGTTGATTGGCATTAGACCGATTTTTCTGTCCTTTTTGGGTACCTTGTGTCCGTAATTGAAATCTTGAGATTTTCACGATAACCGAGAGTCGCCGATGTGTCGAAAATGTACATTATGGTTCGAAAATAATTGATTATGGGTCAATTGCACTAAAAATTCCTAAAAGTTACTCGATATGTTAGGTCACGCTAAAATCGCGTCAGATTGAAATTAACCGCGAATTTGAACCCGATTTCAAAAATTGAAAGTTCTATCATGTCACAATTTATTTTAGGAATGTCAACTCATCCTCCAAAAAATTTTCGGCAAGCTCGGGATTTTTATGGAAAATCAATTCGGACGATTCATAAATGAAACGAAATTCGGAGGGGCCAAAGCAAGTAGATTTTTGGCCTTCAAAAGGGACTAGTTTGTGAGGACAAGTGTGGAAATGGTGTAGGCTTCCTTCGCAGCAAATTTGGTCACAAAATTAGAGAGATTTGTAAAGAATTGAAGTCCAATAGAGGGAAATTCGTGGGCTAGCTTGGGGGTTGCAACATTTCGCACCAAATTGGATTATTTGTGAAATATTATGCAAGAAAGATTTATGGGGGACATAGGGGATTAACATGAAGACTTTGGGGGACCAAGCATTGATTAAGGTGGATATTTTCTTTGACTTTGGCCTCCCTTTTCTCCAGCTTCCTTCGCACACCAAGCCGCCGGTTCTTCCCCCTTCTTCATGCGCCTTGCCCTCGATGAAACCAAAGCCCCTCTCTTTCTTTATTTCCTCTCTTCTTTTCTTTTTGTTCAATCCCCTCAAGCCGTCTCCCCTCTGTCTTTGCCGCGTGCCACATCCGTTTTTCCTGCCCCACCTTTGACCGACAGCCCCACTTCCATCTTCATGCAGCGCCTTCCATTGAAGCGTCCCACCAGTCAACCCAACAAAGCCAAAGTTGACTCCAGCAGCTTCTTTGTACGCTCGCTGCCCCAGTGCGAATGCTCCAAACTTCAGCAATGCTTACCCATCGTCAACACTACACCTCCACCGAAGCAGCCCCAACGAACCGTCCCGCTCTTGCCACCACATCAACCCCACTCAGTCGAACATTCCCACCTCTCTACTTCTTCGTGCGACTTCTCCATTTCTCCTCCGCCACCGAATCAACCGCCAGCAGCTCCTTTGTCTTATCCCCTCCAGCAGCGACGCCACCGCCCAATTTCAATGGCCCAGCCCAGCCTAGAATTGAGCAGCCTCCCCGCCTCCAATTCAGCTCGTGTCTTCAGCCTAGTCTTGAGTTGAGGCCAGCCCACTCGAGGTCCGCCAATAGCCCGTGAAGTCAGCCCAGCCCGTAGCTGCAGCCTGGTTAAGTAGAGCAGTTCCCTATGGGCTTGCAAGGCCTTTTCAGCCTGGTCCAAGTTTCCTTTGGTGCCACCGTAAACTCGAGTTTCGGCTGTTGTCGCGCAGCCATCGCCGTGGACTCATCGACCCACAAAACTAGTGAGTTTACTCACTAAACTCTGCTTATGGAGTTAATGATGTTTAAGAGTTGATTAGTTTAGGCTAAGTATGGTTTATGTGGTTATTTAGAACGGATTAGCGATTTAAATACTCATTATTGCATGTTAGGTGGTTAGATTGGCTTAATTAGAGACTAGATAGGTTGTATTATTTATCTAGATAGGTTCAGAGATTTTCTAGGCCTGTTTCGATATTTAATTAGGCATTTCCGACCTAAGTTTCTATTTATGGCATTTAATTGTATTTATTTAATTATTTTTGGTATTTATTTAATTATTTGTTATTTTCTGAAAATTATACCGGGATAGACGATGATTGGAATTTCGTGTTGATTGCAATGGGATGCTTGGTTTATTTAATTGAGTGGTGATCGTGAATTTTAAGCATTTATTCCAAAATTATGAAATTTTGGAGACGACGCCTGGCTACGCCGAAGACCGCCAAACTTTGAGTAGGTTGTGCCCATTGGGCCGTGATTAACTGCCGAACTTTGAGTAGGTTGTGCCCATTGGGCCATGATTAACTTGGCTACGACAAAAGACCGTTGAACATCGAATAGGGTTTGCCCATTGGGCAGTGATTAAAATACAACACCTAACTACGATAGAAGCCTGCCGAATATCAAGTAGGCTATGCCCACTGGGCCGTGATTAAAATTGGAACACGTGTTTGATTGAGATTATGCGAGACGTTCCAATTGATATGTGCATTTATTATATGCATCTTTGATATGAATTGTACTAACATGCAGGAGGGAATTGAGGCGAGGTAAGTCTTATGTTTGGTGTGTATAGATTGCCTTTAGGCGTATTTCCTTCCTAGTCGGGGTTTGGGGGTAAACTTGTTGAGACATTGTCTCACCCTATCGTAGGCCTAACATTTCAGGCGATCTAACCCTCCTATTGAGGTTGTGAAGGACTCGAAGCCCCCGGAGCCTGTGAAGATGGAGTCTGAAGGATCAGCGAATGTGTCCGACTAGTACGTCGTAGGACAACGACGTTTTAGGAGCCGATTTTTTTGTAGACTTTTGTGTATAAACCTGTGTATTTATAAAAAAAACGTTGTGAAATCAGTTGTCTTGTTTTTCTATCCCAATTGAGTTTTGTTTGGAGATTATTTATTCACTTCCGCATGCGCAATAAAATGAATGGATTGACAACGCGTCCTGGAATGTCACAAATTTAATCGACCACCGAGAGATGGGCACAAACTCGAGGATCGAGGCGTGACATCCCCATTTAGTGGTATTAGAGCTAGTTAGTGATTAGAGTGATAAGGTGCGATGGTTTATGAGATAGTTAGTAGGAATGACATTTATTTCATGTTGATGCATGTCAATAATAACTGTTTGGTAGATTGTTTGGTGTAGGTCGCTCAGTTTCTAATTCTGTATAGAATTGGAAAGTAGGTTTCTATAAAGATTTTGCAGAATGAGCTATCCAGAGCAAAGGACTCCTCGGAAGAGGACTGTTGCGTCAGTCTCTCGGGGTAGGATGCTGACTAGGGTCAATGTCCGAGGTAGAGCACAGGCTCAGGCCATCGCAAGTGGATTAGCGCCGCCATCGGTCGATGCTGAGGTAGCAGCCCTTGATGATCCTAGGATTGACGGAATCATGTAGGTGCTTGAGGTAATGGGAGCACTGATGGAGCAGCAGGCTTAGAATCAAGCTGACAATGCCGTCGCTACAACCACCGCTACCGCAGCCGCCACTATTGCCGCCAATGCCACTACTGCTGCCGCTGCTGCTACCACATCTGTTGAGGTTCCACTTGGGAACGTAGTTGTTGAGAGACCGATACACAAGCTTGTCGAGCAATTTTTGAAGTTGAACCCGCTGAGGTTCACAGGTGCGAGAGATCCCGAGATTGCAACCCTTTGGATCCAGGACTCAGAAGAGGCATTTGCACTGCTGAGGTGCATAGAGGAAGAGAAGGTCGTCCTTGCAATCTATCAGCTGCAAGGTAATTTGAATACTTAGAGCCTTTAACGACAAGTATTATTCTGATAGCACCTGAGAGCGGAAGATGGAGGAATTCCAGCGCCTTCGTCAAGGGATGATGATCGTGGACCAGTATGAGGCTAAGTATGCTAAGCTGTCTCAGTATGCGTTAAGATTGGTGGAAGATCCCAAAGATAAAGCTAGGAGGTTCAAGAACGGCCTCCGACCAAAACTAAGGAGTCCATTGGTGCCATTTGACCTGAAGGATTACAATGAGGTTTATGGTCGGGCCCAGTTGATAGAGAGTGACCTGAGTGAACAGATTGCTGCATCTGAGTCGAGGTTCAGTTCAAATAGAGATGGGAACTGGTTCGGGACTAAGCCCATGATCGAAGGAAGATTCCATGTTCTGCCCAATAGGAAGGGTGGAATAAGCAAGTTAATGCCAAGTTAGAATGGTGTGTGTTGCTTTTGTTGAAGGCGACACGGATCAACCCCATGCCAATCTAAGCCAAGTGCTTGTTTTGAGTGTGGCCAACAAGGTCACATAGCCAAGAACTGTCCCAGAAGACAGAGGAGACCATAGCCGTTACCGTCGCCGCCACCGATGGGACTGAACAGAGGGAACGCGCCACAGAATGCACCTTAGATAGGGCGCTACTAGGATGGCAAATGAGACATGAATGAACCAAGCTATGCACCGATCAAGGGAAGAATGTTTTGGGATAATTTTATCAAAGTGGCGTAGTGGAATTTTGATTAAGTTTGTAGAACCTCAATTTGTTGTAATAAAGTCATAGAAAGGAGAATCATTGGCTAGAGTTGTACTTGAATATTTTGTTTATGTATAACTTTGAGGTCATATATAAAAATGTTTGGCGCAAAGAACCTTTTATTGTAATGAATCGTGTATTCAAGGAGTATCTGGATCCGTTTGTGATAATGTTTATCAATGATATTCTGGTGTATTTGAGAAGTGCTAAGGAGCACGAAAGTCATTTGAGGATGGTACTTCAGACCCTGAGGATTCATGGATTGTACGCTAAGTTTAGCAAGTGCAAGTTTTGGTTGACTCATGTTGCGTTCCTAAGTCATGTGATTTCAGGCAAAGGAATCTCCATGGACCCGTCTAAGATTGAAGCAGTTATCAGTTGGCCAAGACCGACGACAGTGTCAGAGATCAGAAGTAGAGGATGCGAAATCTATAATTATGTGTTCTCTAGAGGACTAGGTTGTGTGCTAATGCAACATGGTAGGGTGGTTGCATACGTGTCCCGTCAATTAAGACCTCATGAATTGCATTATTTGATGCATGATTTAGAACTCGTAGCGATTACTTTCGCTTTGAAGATTTGGAGACATTATTTGTATGGAAAAAGATTCCAAATTTTCACGGACCATCAAAGTCTCAAGTACTTATTCTCTCAGAAGGAGTTGAATATGAGACAGCGTCGCTAGCTGGAACTCCTGAAGGACTATGATTGTGATATTCTATATCACCTTGGAACCTTCGAATTCGCCCTTTTGGATATTTGGCAACTCTCTTCATTTGTCTCATCATGCAAAGTGAACGAGATCAATGAGTTGTTTTGGCACCTAAGGCATTTGTGAATAACAAAACTTCCCAAAACGAAATTCAACTTTATTCCACCTCTATGGAAAATTGGCGCCGAGGATGCCTCGACGCATGCTTACTCCTCTTTTAAAATGACCAAATGTCAATCTCAAATAGACTCATTGTCCTACTGGAGAAAGCAATTTTGTGAAGAGAGGGCCTTAAGCAGAGTTTTCTTGGAATTCATTTTGGAAGGTAGACGTAAGGCTTCACTTGAAACACTTCTGAATTCTTTTTTTTTTTTTTTTTTTTTGGCTTTGTTTTGTTCTTTTTTTTTTTTATATATATAAAATGATGATTTTCGAATTCCATCATTAAAAATGTGAGTCGCACGATTTACAAGAGCATCAATTGGATTTGCAATCAAAACCCAAAACGGAAAACATGTTTCTTAACAAGAATAAAGACAATGATAAAATACAAGAGACACTTTTACAGATGAAAGTAAAAAATCAACTCATGTCCTAACTCTGTAATTCACTTCGTGGTCACCATGAGAATGTCAAGGAGCATCATGCATGACCTGCAAAAAGACGATAATGCTAGTACGTGATCAATGAGGTCGCTTCTTACAACAAAATCAAGGTGACGGTACATGCCCCGTAATCCTTACTACAAGATCTTTGTATTTCGCCAAGATTTTATCATAAAAGAAGACATCATTTAAATAATCAATCCACGACCATCAATCGATTGTCCACTTTTATTCCAAAAGTTCCGTATGCAAAAGTGGCATTGATTTTTTTTTTTTGAAGAGATTAATTTTATGATTTTACTCTTGCAAAAAATGAAGTGACTTCTATTTTGAGAAATCTATACAAAATGCGATTTGCATTTCAATCCCAAAATGTGAGAAGGAAAGAGTTTGATCAAAAATGCAATCTCAATTTTTGTGCCCCAATATATAACCGCAACTTGCGAGCCCCTTTTTTTGGGCTTTTTTTCAAAATGTGATTTTGAGCCCATAATTAAGAAATTAAATAAAATCATGTGTTCAACAGGGCCAAATCAAAATGTTTAAAACTTGCATTCAAACGTTCACTTGCCAAAAGTGATTGCCAATTTTTTCAATTATAAGCCTACGACACCAAGGGCATTCAATTAATACCCGCAAAATTCAAGATGAAAAGGCAATACAAAATGAGAAAATAAAAAGGAAAAATATACTTACAATAAGTGCCGAGCTTGTCTTTTTTTTTTCTTCAATTACATAAACATGCACATGAGATGTGGTTCGATTTCTACTCTATATGGCTCAAAATGGAGCCATGGAATCACCGAACTGAACCAGCAAGATCGCGGCTAGGTCGGGTGACTCCTGACTTCGGCTTCGTCAAAGAACCAACCCGTGTCGCGCGGTTGCAAACCGGGGTGGGTGCCTTCGACATGAAGAAAGAAATTTTTGGGTTAAGGTGGGCAACTCATACTATACGGTTGTAGTCGAAGTGGTATCCACCTCAACACCATCCTAGGTGATCCTCTGCAGCCCAAGTTCGGCGGTAGGTTGTGTATGCTATGGTGTAGTGCAATGCAGGGAACACATGCATGACAATTGATAAACAAATTGGCACTTCATACATAAATAAACCATTCATTCCTACACCTCCCTACAAGACAAATATGAGCAAACACTTCCCCTTATACCTCCCATTCTACAAAAATATTTAACACTTTTAATATTAGGGACATACTTGGAATCCTCGCTACCAAACAAAAATATTTTTGAACAAGATTAATTTTGGCCTAACTCCTTTAAGGTTTAAAACCAAATCTCCAGTGGAGTCGCCAAGTTGTCGCGATCTACCCTCGAGAGGGGGGAATAGATTTAGGGGTATTGCCTAAAGGACAAGATTAAGGCCTATGATTAGGCGTAGGCTCTCCCAATCCCACACCCCACGTGACATTAGGATATATTTTAGGAATTTTGCACAAAAGGAGTCGCTACTAGCCTATTAGGATCGCTAGAAACTAAGTGAGGCATGGGAGTGTACCTCACTTCCTACACAACCAGAGAATCTACGATCGGGGACTTGATTACACTAATTGACCAATTAGTGCCATTTCGATACCTAATATGGTTCATTTTAAGAGTAAAAAAATTTGTCAAGCAGTTTGAATTAATTTTATACCTATCCACTAACATGCGAGGTGATCATGCGAGTACGCAATCATTAAAGTAACAATCATAACTACCAAGATCCTAATTGTAATAAAATTAAACGCGTGCAATTAAACATAATAAGATAAGCAAATTAAACATACGACATAATCAATATGCGAGCAAATAAATGTCTAATTACAATAAGAAAGCAAGATTTAGCAATTCCTTACCAAACCCCATCATTTTTGGATTTTTGAAATTTTTAATTTTTTTTAAATGAATTTTTAAAATTTTTTAAAATTTTTAAATTTTTTAATAATAATCAAATAATTTTTTTTTCGGGCCAGACCGGGTCATGTCCGATTCGACCCCACCCGGGTCCGACCCGGTCATGGTGAGAGTCGGGTCCGGTTGAAGACCCGACCCGGGCTCGGCCCGGTTGGGCTAGGCCCGACCAAAATTGGTCGGGCCCTCACTTGATTTAGGGTTGGGCCTGTCGGTCGGGCCCAACCCTGCTCGACAAAGCTCGCAGGCCCTAGCAGGACTGGGCCTGAACTGCGGGCCCAATCAAATCCAAAAATTCAATCCATGAAAAAGAAATATAAATAAACTAAGCCTGGCCCAACACACACGAAAAATACTCTAATACTAACCCGGCCCAATGACCTTGCTCCAACCTAGAGAGAAATTAGGTTACGCACGTAGACCTGGCCCGGACGGATCAAAACCCTACCCGGTTTGCGACCTGCGCCCGATCCGATTTTTGGGCCGGAACCCTAGGGTTTCTTGGTGACGTTGACAGCGGCAGCGACGCGGTGGCTGGCGATGGCAGTGCGGAATGGCTCGGCGGAGGACTGCTGGCGTCACGGATTCAGGTGGAGGGGAGCACGGCAGCAGTGGCGGTGCTCGGGTGGAGCTTCGGCGGCTGGCATGGCTGTGCTCGCAGTTGTAGGCAAAGCGTAATGGGTCGTCACGGTCGGAGGTGGGCAGCACTTAGGCGTGGTGGCGAACTGCTGCGGCATCGACGACAGGCTAAGGTGTGCGAGCGGCTTCTGGTGTAGAGGCGGGGTGCGGCGGTGACTTGAGCTGCTACTGGCGGTACTCGTGGGCGTTTAGCGCTTCAGCAGCAATGATGCGACAATGCAGGTGTCGCTCGAGGGGCAAAAAGCAGCGGCTCGGCGTCGGGGAGAATAGGTAGCGACAGCGTTGGGACAGGCGGAGGCTGGAGAGGTGTGGCCTAGCGATGGGGCTTCTTGACGTCTCCAGTAGCCAGATAGACTTGCAGGCGGCATCGGCGGCGAGCTGCCCCTCAATTTCTCCCCAAAGAAGCCTCCACTGTTCTTCTCCTTTTTTGCTTTCCCTTTCTCTAGCTCTCTCTCTCCCTTTCTATCTTCTCTTACTCTCTGCTCTCCGTTTTCTCACTCTCTGTGTTTTTCCTTTTTCTTTTGTTATATCTGTTTCTCCTCCCCTCTCTCCCCATGTTTTTTTTCTCCTGCGTCCTTTCTTTCTTTTTTTCTTTTTTTTCTTTTTTGCCCTCTAGGGTCTCTTCTGCGAAGGTGAGCTGAGGAGGAAGAGGCTGGGGCACGGGCCGAGCCGCACGTGAGAGAGAGAGAGAGAGAGAGAGAGAGAGAGAGAGAGAGAGAGAGAGAGAGAGAGAGAGAGAGAGAGAGAGAGAGAGAGAGAGGTGGACCGAGTTGGGCCAAGGCCAAATTTGGCCCAACTCGGCCCTTCACGCATCCCCTTTTTTCTCTTTTTCTTTTTTTTTTGTATTTTTTGTTGTTTTGTTGTTTATTATTTTGTTTTTGTTTTTTTAGCAACTTATTCCTAATTCTGCATGCGATAAGTTTTAAATAAAATTGTAAAATTTAGGTGTCAACAGCTTGCCCCTCTTTGAATGGGAGCTCGAAGAGGTTCCATTCAAAGATAAAAGACATAAATTATTTTGGTGATAGAGAGACCCCCAGTGCATATGCACGTATCAGGTCGACGGAAAGAACTCATAACTATGTAAATGCCTCATGTCAATAAGAGGAAGAAAGACTCCGGGCTACAGAAGCACGTCATGTCATAGGAAGGACTCCGAGCTACTAAGTTCTCCGGGCTACAAAAGCTCTCCGGGTTACAAAGCTCTCCGTGTCATAAGAAGAAGGACTCCGAGCTACAAAGCTCTCCGTGTCATAAGAAGAATGACTCTAGGCTACAAAGCTCTCTGTGTCATAAGAAGAAAAAAGACCCCGAGCTATAAAAGCACGCCATGTCATAAGAAAGACTCTGGGCTACAAAGCTCTCTGAGCTACAAAAGCACGCTAGGCTACAAAGCTCTCCATGTCATAAGAAGAAGAAAAAACCCTGGTCTATAAAAGCACGCCATGTCATAAGAAGAAAGGCTACGGGCTACAAAGCTCTCCTTGCCATAATAAGAAGAAAAGACCTTGAGTTACAAAGGCACGTTGTGGCACCCCTCGACGGCCCCCGATCCGTTAGGGTCGCCACCGTTCGCTTTCCTTTCACTTTTCTTAATTACATGTCACTCTAATACCATTTCAATTGCAGCGGGTCCATATAACCTGGGGGTTTACATCTTTTAGATCGGTCCCTTGCCCAATTTATATACGGAAGCACATCCAACAACTCCCTTCCCTATATTCAGAAAACGATGCACACCTACTAAACATCTTATATAAGTTAAAACCGAACGCTTTTGTTTACATAGAGCAGATGGACATCTTTAGTCGGTACATCAAAATGCCGTAGTTTTTTTATACTCGGCTACACTTCAAAAGATGACCGACATCTCCTCCCACAATCGTATGCTTAAGGTCCATCAACCAGTGTCGGCGTCCATAGGTTCCCTCCTTTGCTATCCTTCTCCTCGCGGTCATATCCAACCGCTCAAACCATCTACTAATCTGAAATGTTGATCCCCAAAAGGGGTGAGTACAACCACTCAGCAGGTAAAGGAATCTAATAACCATTCAATGCATCATACAAGTCATACATGCATTGCAGGCATTACTTACCTTGAAGCCATGCATATACTATCATGCATCATCACCACAATCATAACACATACATGTGTATCATCATGTCATACTCATATCATCGTCATCATGACATTATTATATCACACACATGTCATCATCATCATATACATGACACCATCATACCATACACATGTCATCATCATCATCATCATGACATCATCATATTGCACATGTTATCATCATCATGACATCATCATATCACACCTGTCATCATCATCATATTATACACATGTCATCATCATCATATACATGACATCATCATATCACAACATATATGCATGTCATCATGCCATATCATATATCATCATCATGCATATCATTATGCCATGGGTGATCATCATTATTTCTCATCACATATCATCATCATCATCATCATCATCATGCATATCATCATGCATATCATGCCATGGGTGATCATCATTATTCCATATCACATATCATCATCATCATCATGCATATCATCATGCATATCATGCCATGGGTTCAATTTCCACTTTCAGCTTTCAATTTTGATCACCACATCACCCATTCCTCAAATCATCAATTTCATCATCCCCTCGGGCAAAGACCTCCGAGGCTTCCGGCATTCAGCCATCCTAGGCCACCGGGCATCCGGCCCCCCCACATTCCGAGCATCTCGCATCCCAACTGGCATCACGAGGCATTCCCTTCGGGCAAAGACCTCCGACAGGGCTTCCGGCATTTACACTCCCTGGCCGGGCATCCCGCACCCCAATCCTGGCATCGCGAGGCATCCCCCTGGGCACAAACCTCCAGGGTTTCCGGAATTATGTACCGACATACTACCAGGCCTCCCTTGGAATTACGTACCGTATACCACTGGGCATCCCGACACTCCCGGGGAATCTCCGGAATTACGCCACTAGGCCACCGAGCATCATCATCCACCACAACAATCTCCTCATTTAACATTATTCATGTTCACCAATTTCGGTCTTAATTTAGCATGGCATATGATGTATTGGCAAATCAACAATCATGTTCAGCATTTGAATTCACACATGCATCTTAATGCATTCATCTAGACCTCATCACACATACTACATGGTGCAATAAAATTCATGGAATTTATGCCAATTAAAATAATCCATTTATCATGCCCCTTTTTATTTTTATTTAAATTCCAGCTTGTGCCATTTTCAAAAATATTAAATTTAATTATTTATATAATCTCAAAAATCATAAAATTAAGGCAAGTAATAAATAAGGCAATAGGATAATGATTTCATGCAAAATACATGGCCAATGAGAAATCCACACAAATCCATAATTTACACAAAACAGCATGTAATTTTCGGATGAAACCAGAATGCACAGTTTCCGAAGAAATTCGATTAAAATATCCATACGACCTCCAAAAATTACGAAATTTTACCGAGTGATAGTCAAGACATTTTCATACAACTTTCATGAAGACTTCCAAGCCAGATTCTTTTTATATTATTTTATACAGTCTCACGAAGCTTCTGGATCCATCACCGAATCGTCCAGTACATGCTTCTCCGAAATGCAGAGTTTTCACCTACCTATTCTTCCTCTTTTCCTATGAAATTTGGATAGGTTCTACATCATTATGTCCTCTACAAGTTTCATGAATAGATCTAAGTCAAAGAACCAGAGTATAGTCGTCATTTAGGTCCATGAAGTCTCGGGTGTCCTGTAATACATCTCCAGAATTACCGTCTTCAAGATCTAGTCGATTTACTAGGTTATAATTATTCATTTCACTTAAAATTTGACCATATTGTATTTTAAGATGTCCCCTACAACTTTCATGAAGAAATCGAAGTGAGATTCTCAACACAAACCAACATGCAACCACAAATCCAACCAAAGGTCAGTAAAATCTTTCCAGATCTGGGGTCTCCATAGGATGAGACTTTAACCCCTTGAATCTCCATCATTTTCCACCAAAATTTAGTATGTTGTAGTACAAGATGTTAACTACAACTTTCATGAAGAAATCAAAGCCAAATTCGGACTCTAAACACACATGCAAGCTCAAACAACATTCTGACTCACACTGTTCGAGCAAGAACAGCCATGCCATTCAAACATAAATCATCTATGCTTCGGTTTTTCTCACCTAAACACCCAAAGATTCAACATGCAAGCAACATAAAAACATGCAAGAGAAGCTAGAGGACTCCCACTTGCCTCTAAGACCGAGCAAACACGACCACACGGACTGCACACCGGTGACGGACGAACGGCGTGTGGGTGGCGACGGGAGAGCTCCTTCTCTCTCGCCACTCCCTCTCTCTCGCAACCTCCTCTCTCTCCCTTTGGCCGAACAAGCCACTCTCTCTCTCTCCCTCTCTCTCTCTCTCTCTTTTTGGATGCTTATATATTGCATGTATTCTCTTTTTGCATGGGGGACAAGTGTTCTCATGAGGAGAACAAGTGGCAAAAAGGAGAGGACAAGTGGTGGAGGACATGCAAGGTTAATGGGCCTTCTTCTTGGGCCAACCTTGGGCCAGCAAATGGGCTGGTCGACAGCCCCTCCTTGGCTCCAATGGGCCGACCATTTGGCCCTCCAAAATCCGTACTCTTGGGCCTAAGGCCCAACCTAATTAAACCCACAATTTCCCTTTCAATTATTCATCTTTAATTCTTTCTTTTAAGAATTTAATTACTAAATTCCACATGGCCAAAATCTTGAAATCATAATTCCATAAATCCCAATTTATAAAACACATGGCCAATGATAGGATTTTCTTTCCTATCAAATACTTGTCCATTAAAAGCTTGGCCATAAATCTTATTGCAAATTATGGATTAAATGGCCATAAATTAACTTGATGGTACTTCCATCACCTATTCATAGACTTTAATGTAACTAGAGATCATTATGAATTTTGGGATGCCACACACGTCGTGTCATAAGAAGAAAGACTCCGGGCTACAAAGCTCTCCGTGTCATAAGAAGAAGAAAAGATCCCAGGCTACAAAAGCACGCCGTGTCATAAGAAGAAAGATTCCGGGCTACAAAGCTCTCCGGGCTACAAAAGCACGCCGTGTCATGAGAAGAAAGACTCCGGGCTACAAAGCTCTCCGGGCTACAAAAGCACGCCGTGTCATGAGAAGAAAGACTCCGGGCTACAAAGCTCTCCAGGCTACAAAAGCACGCCGGGCTACAAAGCTCTCCGTGTCATAGGAAGAAGGACTCCGAGCTACAAAAGCACGTCGTGTCATAAGAAGAAGAAAAGACCACAGGTTACAAAAGCACGCCGTGTCATAAGAAGAAAGAGAGGAATGAGGTCTCTCCGAGTAACAATAGGTTTCAACCGGGTTGAAAATGCATGATTTGAGGGAAACCAATGAACCTTTGTAGATGACATGGTTTAAGGTTAACCATGAACCTTTTGAAAAAATCGCAATTTAAAAATAGACACATGAACATTTTAAAAGTGTGGTTTAAGGATAGGCCCACTAACTATGTAGTTTAAGGATAGCTCACGAACCTTGTGGTTTAAGGATAGACCCACGAACCTTGTGGTTTAAGGATAGATCCACTAACCGTGTGGTTTAAGGATAGACCCACAAACCGTGTGGTTTAAGAATAGACCCACGAACCTTGTGATTTAAGGATAGACCCACGAACCATTTGAGATGACATGGTTTGAGGTTGACCACGAACCTTTGATTTTTAGGGAAGCACCCGCTAACCCCTTGAAAACTACATGGCTTCACTGAGGAATCCTATGAAACTAACTTGAGCAAATGTCATTAGGGACGTCATCAAGAGACGTTAGCAATATTGTAGCATTAATTGAACAGACTAATCAAGCTAAGTCCAACTGCTTTAAAAAAAACATTCGACGTCAATTAGTATCATGTGGTGCAAAATTGTTATCTTGTTTGTGGATATATCATTAATCATCAAATTCTTTGGGAGTCGAGTTCTTATCAGAACAACTACAACTTGTGAAAAAGGCTCGTTAAGTATGCCAAACTAGAGCTTCTTAGTCAGAAAGGGCTTCTCACACACTCTCGATAAAATGGTTGTTTTATCCCATCCATTCGCTTGGGAAATAGCTTATTGCTGAGGATATCTCACATAACCCGTGTCAAAGGCTTTCGGAATCATTCGTGATGAGCACAATCTGATCGATCAAAAAAGTCTTTTGAAAGGACCGCAATATAGACTTAGTTAGGGCTTACACAAACGAATTATTTCTTTAAGGCCAATAAAGGAACATTTGTTGCTATATTCATCGAGTTTACAAGTCGAGAATTTGGAAGATAAGACAAGATAGAATTACCTCCACTCCTTCAAGCAGTAGCTTCTTTGTGGCATTCTCATTTTCACTCAAACCATCCCAATCAGAAGAGACTTCGAAAGATGGTTGTAATGTTGGTTTGGGAGAGGCTTGAAAGGCTTAAAATTTTCAAGAAGGTTTTTGAGAGTCAGTGATCATCATGGCATCATGACCAGGTCACTCGATCTTTCGAAGTCATTTGGATTTTGAAACACAGCGCATCTCGAGAGTCCCTTGACTAATCATTTCTGCATGGGAGCTTCGCTCCTCTCTAATTTCTTTTCCACTTGCGATGATTTTTTTTTTTTTTACACAAGCACTTGGACTTTGATAATTTTTCTTTCACATAAGATGTAGCTTTTTGATTCTTTTTCTTGATAGGCATTGGCCTTGCTTTTACCAAGCACACTGCTTTTTCATGCCCCCTAGTTTGTCGAACTTTTTGCTCTTTGAATTTTTGTAGCTCCTATGACTTTCAAGATGTTTTTCACATTTTCCCGTAACTGTCAATTGTACTTGGTCAATTCTTATGCCTTGCCCAAGTGAAGGGAGATGATCACTGCTCAAGGTTCATAAATGAATAATCAGCCCCAAATTGGTTAAAGTAATGGGTATCAGTGTTTGGGTAGAGAAGGAAATGTTCTTTTTTACCTTGAGATAGAGTCAAGCTCTAATGAGAATTCCTCTGAAGCTATCACGAGAAGATTGATGCAAGTGAAAGTAATGGCATCTTTCTCAATCTTTCGCTCTACAACATGATCATAACCCCCTTATGCTGCCCCAATGTAGAGTTGTTCTTGACAATGATACTTTGAAGTATCATCTTTTTTTTTCCACCCAAAGGGATAGCAAGAGATTAGTGCAATACTTTGGATTGATGAAGGAAATGCCTTTATCATTTCGATCTTTACGCTTAATGTGAATGAATTCGTCATCCTAAGAGAAGGTCGCCTTTCACTCAACTCTCAAAAGTGTTTGAAAGACGTGTTTGGAAATGGCTTGCATTTCTTCATCCTAAGCACTTCTTGTTTGGCATGGTTAACATCTCCATCTCACTCTGTCGAGATCATCTGAGTAGATCTCGAGTAAATCAATCTCCATAGGGAAATTTGATTCAAAATGAATAATCCACAAAATGAGAAAACAATTTTGGGATAAAAAGGATGCTAAAAAAGTTTGTAATTTTTTTTTTCTTTTCTCAATTATTCATTTCATTTTTTTTGCATGTCTCTAGGAAAGCGCCAAAGGTTCTCTTTTGTAATGGAAATTCTCATTTCCTTTTACTTAAAAAAAATTGAGAAGAAGGGTACGTACCTGCGGCATGGCGACCCGTAACCCTGTAAAGAATGTGAAAGAATATGTTAGTACAAAAATCTTTAGGGATTGAAATGTTGGAAACGATACATTAGTACCCTTCATTTGCTTTCATCTTTTGGGCACTAACATCTCTTGGATTCACCTTCGCGGATATTTGGTAACTCGACAATACCATTCCCTTGCATTCGCCTTTAAGTGCTTGATGTATTCCTGATTCCTTGGCGGAAGGTGCTGCTTCTACGGTCAAGGTGCAACTTTTTTATTTATCACCCTGTAAGAAGGGGAGATGAAACAAGTTATCTCCATTCTTAGTTAGGTTCAAATGAGGAACGATACGTCCTTTTTGATGAATTTGAGAATTTTGTTCCAGCACACTTCATTGATAGGTGAATGAGAGATTTTTCTCTAAATCAAACGTTGTTCTCCCACTCTTTATATGACAAACCTTTGTTCCGTTCAAGTCTGTCCTGTACCAAAGAAAAGGATACGTCATTTTTTACGCTGAAAAGAAATCAAGTTTAGGAACAAGATACATCCTTTTCAAAGTCGAGCGATCAACATCCCAATGTATCTCTCATGGAGGAAGGGATAATATTGTCCCTTTGTTTCATCATTTGAATATTTCTTTCTTTAAGATGAACATGACTCAATAATGCTCCATCGCATTTGTTGGAACGTTACAAAACTTGGTACTCTTGATGTCTCCTTGACAATGAAAAGATAATCATGTCAGAGACGAAATTAGAAATGGATAATTGAAATCGATACAATTTACTCTTCCTTCGAATTCGCCTTTTTGGATATTTGGCAACTCCCTTCATTTGTCTCATCATGCAAAGTGAACGAGATCAATGAGTTGTTTTGGCACCTAAGGCATTTGCGAATAACAAAACTTCCTAGAACGAAATTCAACTTCGTTCCGTTCCGCCAATATAGAAAATTGGCGCCAAGGATGCCTCGATGCATGCTTACTCCTCAAGTTCCATGAGCCTACACTTTTATCTTTTAAAATGAGCAAATGTCAATCTTAGATAGACTTATCGTCCTACAAGAGAAAGCGATTTCGTGAAGAGAGGGCCTTAAGCACAGTTTTCTTGGAATTCATTTTGGAAGATAGACGGAAGGATTCACTTGAAACACTTATGAATTCTTTTTTTTTTTTTTTGCTTTGTTTTATTTTTTTATATATATAAAATGATGATTTTCGAATTCCATCATTAAAAATGTGAGTCGCACGATTTACAAGAGAGCATCAATTGGATTTGCAATCAAAACCCAAAACGAAAAACATGTTTCTTAACAAGAATAAAGACAATGATAAAATACAAGAGACACTTTTACAGATGAAAGTAAAAAAATCAACTCATGTCATAACTCTATAATTCACTTCGTGGTCACCATGAGAATGTCAAGGAGCATCATGCATGACCTGCAAAAAGATGATAATGTCAGTACGTGATCAATGAGGTCGCTTCTTACAACAAAATCGAGGTGATTGTACATGCCCCATAATCCTTACTACAAGATCTTTGTATTTCGCCAAGATTTTATCATAAAAGAAGACATCATTTAAATAATCAATCCACGACCATCAATCGATTGTCCACTCTTATTCCAAAAGTTCCGTATGCAAAAGTGGCACTGATTTTTTTTTTTTTTTGAAGAGATTAATTTTATGATTTTACTCTTGCAAAAAATGAAGTGACTTCTATTTTGAGAAATCTATACAAAATGAGATTTGCATTTCAATCCCAAAATGTGAGAAGGAAAGAATTTGATCAAAAATGCAATCTCAATTTTTGTGCCCCAATATATAATCACAACTTGCGAGCCCCTTTTTTTGGGCATTTTTTTTCAAAATGTGATTTTGAGCCCATAGCTAAGAATTTAAATAAAATCATGTGTTCGGGGCCAAATCAAAATGTTTAAAACTTGCATTCAAATGTTCACTTGCCAAAAGTGATTGCCAATTTTTTCAATTATAAGCCTACGGCACCAAGGGCATTCAATTAATACCCGCAAAATTCAAGATGAAAATGCAATACAAAATGAGCAAATAAAAAGGAAAAAGATACTTACAATAGGTGCCGAGCTTGTCTCTTTTCTTTTTCAATTACATAAACATGCACATGAGATGTGGTTCGATTTCTACTCTATATGGCTCAAAATGGAGCCATGGAATCACCGGACTGAACCAGCAAGGTCGCGGCTAGGTCGGTTTACTCATGACTCCGGCTTCGTCAAAGAACCGACCCATGTCGCGCGGTTGCAAACCGGGGTGGGTACCTTCGACATGAAGAAAGAAATTTCAGGGTTAAGGTGGGTAACTCGTACTACACAGTTGTAGTCGAAGTGGTATCCACCTCAACACCATCCTAGGTGATCCTATGCAGCCTAGGTCCGGCGGCAGGTTGTGTGTGCTATGGTGTAGTGCAATGCAGGGAACACATGCATGACAATTGATAAACAATTCGGCACTTCATACATAAATAAACCATTCATTCCTACACCTCCCTACAAGAAAAATATGAACAAACACTTCCCCTTATACCTCCCATTCTACAAAAACATTTAACACCTTTAATGTTAGGGACATACTTGGAATCCTCACTGCCAAACAAAAATATTTTTGAACAAGAGTAATTTTGGCCTAACTCCTCTAAGGTTTAAAACCAAATCCCCAGTAGAGTCGCCAAGCTGTCACGACCTACCCTCGAGAGGAGGGAACCGATTTAGGGGTATTGCCTAAAGGACGGGCTTAAAGCCCATGATTAAGCATGGGCTCTCCCAAGCCCATACCCCGCGTGACATTGGGATATATTTTAGGAATTTTACACAAAATGAGTTGCCACTAGCTTATTGGGATCGGCTAGAAACTAAGTGAGGCATGGGAGTGTACCTCACTTCCTACACAACTAAAGAATCTAGGATCGGAGACTTGATTACACTAATTGACCAATTAGTGCCATTTTGGTACCTAATCTTGTTCATTTTAAGAGTAAAAATTTTTGTCAAGCAATTTGAATTAATTTTATACCTATCAACTAACATGCGAGGTGATCATGCAAGTGCGCAATCATGAAAGTAACAATCATAGCTACCAATATCCTAATTGCAATAAAATTAAACACGTGCAATTAAACATAATTAGATATGCAAATTAAACATACGACATAATCAATATGCGAGCAAATAAATGTCTAATAACACTAAGAAAGCTAGATATAGCAATTCCTAACCAAACCCCATCATTTTTGGATTTTTGAAATTTTTAAATTTTTAAAAAAATTTAAAAGTTTAATTAATTTTTAATTTTTTTTAAATTTTTTTAAATTTTTTTTAAATTTTTAATAATAATCTTTTTTTTTTTCGAGCCTGACCGAGTCATGTCCGGTTCGACCCGACCCGGGTCCGACTTGATCATGGCGCGAGTCGAGTCCGATCGAAGACCGGACCCAAGCACGGCCCGATTGGGCTAGGCCCAACCAGAATTGGTCGGGCCCTCGCTTAATTAAGGGTTGGGCCCGACTGACGGGCCCAAGTGGGGCCCAACCCTCCTCGACAAAGCTCGCGGGCCCTAGTAGGACTGGCCCTGAACTACGGGCCCAATCCAATCCAAAAATTCAGTCAACGAAAAAGGAATTTTAAATAAACTAAGCCTGGCCCAACACACACAAAAATACTCTAATACTAACTTGGCCCAATGACCTTGCTCCAGCCTAGAGAGAAATCAACCTATGCACGCAGGCTCGGCCCAAACAGATCAAAACCCTACCCGGTTTGCGACTCGCGCCCGACCCGATTTTTGGGCCGAAGTGTGACATTCTGAAATTCGACCCCGTTTCGATAAAGTGAAATGGGCATTTCGTCGGCGTGCCTATGGCCCTTTTTCTCTGAGCTGATCACTCACGAGTTAACTAACCTATTAGGTGAAGCCATTAAGGGATGTATCACCGTAAAATCCCTAAAAGCTACCTAATTGGTTGGATTGAGCTAAAATCACGTCTCGATCGATTTTTAACCACGAAATTGAACTCGATTTCGGGAATCGAATTTTAAGCACGTCATAATTCTTATTTTTAGGATCTCGTCTCATCGCTTCGTCAATTTATTGACGAGTCCGAAATTTCAATAAAGAAATTATCGGAAGAAAATCGAAGACCGAAAGAAAATAGAAAGTGAAAGGAAAGAGAAAAAGAAAAGAAATAAGAAAAGTTTTATTTTTAAATTCTTTTTCTCTCTCTCTCTCCCTTTTCTCTCTTTCTTTCTCTCTTTCCTCTCCCCTCCCCCTTCGTGCGGACACCCCCACCCACTGACACACTTTTCTCTCCCTTATCTCTTCCCTCTCTCTCCTCTCTCTTCTCTCTTCTTCTTCCCCCCTCACGCGACCGTTTCTTCCCCCTTTCTTCTCTCCTGTTCGTGCGAACAAAACCCAGGAGCTGAAGATCGAAAGCTGCAACTCGCCGTCGCCGTTCTGCCGCTGCACCGCCGCCCGCGCCGCCCGAGCGCTCGCCGCTCGCCGTGCGCCCGCCGTCCCGCCGCCCCATCGCTCGTTGCAGCGCCTCCCCGAGCGGACCCAGCTCGGTTCCGCCCCCGTTCCGCCCCCGTGGGCCACCGCCTAGCCCCGCCGGACCTCCCCGTGACTCCCTCGACCTCCGCCGGCCTTCCTCGCCGCCCTAGCTGCCGGAGCAGCTCCGTTCGGCCCCGACCAGCAGACCCACGGAGTGGGTTTCAGCGACTTCAAGCCCGCTTTTGGGCCGTTTCCGGCCCCGGATCCGCGAGTCGCTTTGGGAACAATCGTTCCTCGCGTCGCCGCCGTCGGATTGATCCGATTTGCGCGCGATTTGGTGAGTAATCTCACTAATCTTGGATTAGTTGACTAATTATGCTTTAAGGTTTGTTTAGTTTTAATTAATTATGTTTAGGTTGTTAGATTAGAAGTAATTAGCAATTATTAGCCAATTGTGACGTGATTTAAATAAATTGATTGCGCAATTAGCAAGTAGACGTGGTCTACTATTTATTGGAAGCATCTCGGGAATTTTCCGACCCCTAATTGGGCTTCAATTTGGCGATTCGGGCCTAAGTGAGATTTTTGGGCATTTAAATATTAATTTTCGGAATTTAATTAAATAATTATTTATTTTCCGAAAATTCAAGGAAGATGGTTTGGAACCGGAAAATTATGCTGATGATCGTGGCGAAGTCCGTTTATTTAATCGAACTTTACTTTAAGCTAAATTGAATTTTTAATATTAATTAATTTTCGAAATTAATTAAATAATTATTTATTTTCCGAAAATTCAAGGGAGATGGTTTGGAACCGGAAAATTATGCTGATGATCGTGGCGAAGTCCATTTATTTAATCGAACTTTACTTTAAGCTAAATTGAATTTTTAATATTAATTAATTTTCGAAATTAATTAAATAATTATTTATTTTCCGAAAATTCAACTGGGATGGCTCGTGACTGGAAAATTATGCTGATGACCGTGGTGAAGTCCATTTATTTAACTGGGCCTTATTTTGAGCTAAACGGAATTTTTTATATTTATTAATTAATTTTCGAAATTAATTAATTATTTATTTATTTTTCGGAAATTAAGATTGAGATGGCCGATGACCGAAATCTCGTGCCGATTGTCGTGGCGCAGTCCGTTTATTTATTTGAGCTTTGAATTGTGCCAAATTTAATATCGAAAGTGGTCGAGTGGGGACCGTAAAGCCATTGATTCTTGAAAGTGGTCGAGTGGGACCGTAAAGCCATTGATTCTTGAAAGTGGTCGAGTGGGACCGTAAAGCCATATGAATATCGAAAGTGGTCGAGTGGGACCGTAAAGCCATTGATTCTCGAAAATGGTCGAGTGGGGACCGAAAAGCCATGAATATCGAAAGTGGTCGAGTGGGACCAGTAAAGCCATTGATTCTTGAAAGTGGTCGAGTGGGACCGTAAAGCCATTGATTCTTGAAAGTGGTCGAGTGGGACCGTAAGTAAAGCCATTGAATCTTGAAAGTGGTCGAAAGTGGACCAGTAAAGCCATCAATCTTGAAAGTGGTCGAGTGACCGAAGTAAAGCCATTAAATATTTGAATGTTGTTGAGTGGGACTCGAATAGCAATAGCTTGAATGACCGGGAAATGGTCAGGTTGGCATGTAATCGACGAGGTCGATTGATCATTGTTTTGATTTGATGTTGTGAATTGATTGACTGAGTGGGAATGACCGTGAGTGGTCTTGTTGGCTTGTAATCGACTAGGTCGATTTAATTGATGCTTTGATCGATGATATGATTGCTTGAGTGCCTATTGTGAATTATACTGACTTGCAGGTGGAATCTGATGCTAAGGTACGTCTTCTGACCTATGCGTGTTTAGGCAGCCTTTAGTATAATGGTTCACTAATCGGGCTTAGTGGGGTAGAACTCGCTGAGACGTAGTCTCATCCCAGTTTGGGGAAAACCATTTCAGGACCCCGCTAAGGAGCTGAGGAGGAAGAGTTGGAGAAGGATTTTGGGAGAAGAAGACAATCCCGAGAAGGGCCTTGAGTTCGGCCTAGTTCATCTAAGTTTCGTCTTCTTTTGAGACCTCTGTTTTGATGTGAATAGTTTTGAAAGGGTTTGTGGTTTGTATAAAAGTTTGGTTATAAATTTCAATATGAAAAATATGGCCCCGCTTTTCTATCCCATCGTTTTATTGTCTGGGGATTTTAACTGCTTCCGCATGTGCTTAAAAATGAAAGGGTCGGCGATACATTGTCCTGGGATATCGCATTATAAAATCGACCAAGTGAGACGGATGTGTGCGTGCCTGAGGATCGGGGCGTGACACGAAGCCCTAGGGTTTCTTGGCGACGCTGACGACGGTGGCGATGGGCTTAACGGCAGCGGCGACGCGGTAAGTGGTGGCGGCGGCGCGGAATGGCTTAGTGGAGGACTGTTGGCGTCACGGATTCAGATGGAGGGGAGCACAGCAGTAGTGGCGGTGCTCGAGCAGAGCTTCGGCGGCTAGCACGGCTATGCTTGCAGTTGCAGGCAAAGCGCGATGGGTCATTGCGGTCAGAGGTAGGCAGCACTCAGGCATGGTGGCGAACTGCTGCGGTGTTGACGACAAGCTAAGGTGTGCAAGCAACTTTTGGCATAGAGGCGGGGCGTGGCGGTGACTTTTGCTGCTACTGGCGGTACTCATGGGTGTTTAGTGCTTCGGCATCAACAATGCGACGGTGCAAGCGTCGCTCGAGGGGCAAAAAGCAGTGGCTCGGTGTCGAGCAGAATAGGCAGCGATAGAGTCGGTACAAGCGGCTGCTGGAGAGGTGTGGCCTGGCGGTGGGGCTTCTTGACGTCGCTGGTGGCCGAATAGACTTGCAGGCGGCATTGGTGGCAAGCTGCTCCCTCTGTTTCTCCCTAAAGAAGCCTCCGCTGTTCTTCTCCTTTTTTGCTTTCCCTCTCTCTCTCTCTCTCTCTCTCTCTTTGTCTTCTCTTGCTCTCCGCTCTCTATTTTCTCACTCTCTGTGTTTTTCCTTTTTCTTCTGTTCTTTCTGTTTCTCCTCCCTTCTCTCGCCATGTTTTTTCTCCTACGTCCGTTCTTTCTTTTTCTTTTTTGCCCTCTAGGGTCTCCTCTGCGAAGGTGAGCTGAGGAGGAAGAGGCTAGGGCACAGGCTGGGCTGTGCGTGAGAGAGAGAGGGGAAAAGAGGAGGACCGGGTTGGGCCAAGGCCAGATTCGGCTTGACCCGGTCCCTCACGCATCCCTTTTTTCTCTTTTTCTTTTCTTTTTTTTTTGTATTTTTTGTTGTTTTGTTGTTTATTATTTTTTTTTTTTTAGCAACTAATTCCTAATTCTACATGCAATAAGTTTTAAATAAAATTGAAAATTTTAGGTGTCAACAGATTGGAGAGCTTACCTTGTACTCAAACAATTATACCACACATAAATAGATAATGTTTCCTTTCGATAGATTAGTTCTAGAATATATAGAATTAATGAGTGTAATATCTTTTAACACACTGTCCTAAGGGTTTTGTGGCAGAACGTCAGTTAGATATAACAAATGCAACTGTCCATCGACCGATTAACTTGGCCCAAACCGATCGACCTACCCTGGCAAGAAACTATTGATTCAAGTTGGTTCGGGTTTCGATTTGAAATCTCAAAAGAAGAAAAACTAACCAACCTATATATAGCAGAAGAAAGAAATCTGCAGTGTCCAAATCTGCACAATAGAAAACATAATCCTCAAACCAAATTACATTTTCTAGTTCAGAGTAAAACCACAGATATGGTCGAGATCTGATCATTGCTAAGTAAAACAACTTTGGGAGTCTGAAATTGATTTTTAGAAATTTCTGAGGGTCGACCGAAAGTTTCAGGTAAATGCCAAGTCAATGGGGTTGGTTTCCTCGGCAATTTCTTATGTAAGACAATAGGTCGCATCAGAATTTGTCATTGCCCGCCAACGCTGACTGCGTCATAGAAATGCAACATATGTGCAAATAAATTTCTAAGGTTATCATTAATTCTTGTCATTCAATTGATGAAATTCGTTAAAATATAAAGAGATTGTCGACTAATGATTGAGATTATGGTTTAATATTATATTTTGGAATTGTTGTATTTTAGAGTTTGCCAAGGAGTCTCTTTCCTTATAAACAAAGGGTCAGGTCTTCTCCTTTCCCTATCAACTTTTAAGTTTTGCCCCAATATCCCAACTACCAAAAATTAATTGGGAGAGGAGAAGACTAGACTTTTGTTCTCCCACGGAGGGAGTGACACTGCCCTTAAAACTCTAAAATTCTAAAAGTACTTTAAGAGAATATTTGAAAAGTAAGAACAACTCTCTTTTGACAAGAGCACTTCAGTCTCTAGCTCATATTGGCTTGTTCTTCTCGATGAGTAGCGCCAAAAGATTCAAAAAATAAATATGTCGAATAAATCACGCATTTGGAAGATGTAACCATGCACCGCCACCACACAAGACTTTGTCCCACGCGGAATTGTCATTGTGAATCGTCTCGTGCATGATTGAGACTCTTCATCAATGATGCAGTCAATGTTGGCGGGCAATGACAAATGCTGCTGAGACATTGTCTCACTCAAGAGATTGTCGAGGAAACTGACCCATTGACTTGGCATTTACCTGAATCTTTACAGTCGACTTTCAGAATTTCCTGAAAATCAATTTTAGACTCCCAAAGTCATTTTACTTAGCAATCAATAGATCTCGGACCATATATGTGGTTTTACTCTGAACTGGAAGATGTAATTCGGTTTGAATTTGGACACCGTGGATTTAGTTCTTCAGCTATATATAGGTTGGTTAGTTTTTGTTCTTTTCAGATTTTAAATCGAAACCTGAACCAACTTGAATCAACAGTTTTTTTGCTAGGGTAGGTCGACGGGTTCAAGCCAAGTTAATTTGTCTATGGACAGTCATGTTTGTTATATCTAATTGACATTCTGCCACACTTCCTATATGACATAGTATTAAAAGTTATTACATTCATTACTTCTATCTATTCTATAACTAATCTATTGAAAAGAAACATTATCTCTTTATGTGTGTCATAATTGTTAGAGTACAAGGTGAGCTCCCCAATCGAGATCACAATACTACTATTCAATTTTCCATCGGATAATTTGAATAAAAATGTACATTTTTGCCTAAATAGACGTCTTGCATGTGATGAGGTAATTTCTTTGTATATATAGAAATGCAACATATGTGCAAATAAATTTCTAAGGTTATCATTAATTCTTGTCATTCAATTGATGAAATTCGTTAAAATATAAAGAGATTGTCGATTAATGATTGAGATTATGGTTTAATATTATATTTTGGAATTGTTGTATTTTAGAGTTTGCCAAGGAGTCTCTTTCCTTATAAACAAAGGGTCAGGTCTTCTCCTTTCCCTATCAACTTTTAAGTTTTGCCCCAATATCCCAACTACCAAAAATTAATTGGGAGAGGAGAAGACTAGACTTTTGTTCTCCCACGGAGGGAGTGACACTGCCCTTAAAACTCTAAAATTCTAAAAGTACTTTAAGAGAATATTTGAAAAGTAAGAACAACTCTCTTTTGACAAGAGCACTTCAGTCTCTAGCTCGTATTGGCTTGTTCTTCTCGATGAGTAGCGCCAAAAGATTCAAAAAATAAATATGTCGAATAAATCACGCATTTGGAAGATGTAACCGTGCACCACCACCACACAAGACTTTGTCCCACGCGGAATTGTCATTGTGAATCGTCTCGTGCATGATTGAGACTCTTCATCAATGATGCAATCAATGTTGGCGGGCAATGACAAATGCTGATGAGACATTGTCTCACTCAAGAGATTGTCGAGGAAACTGACCCATTGACTTGGCATTTACCTGAAACTTTACAGTCGACTTTCAGAATTTCCTGAAAATCAATTTTAGACTCCCAAAGTCATTTTACTTAGCAATCATTAGATCTCGGACCATATATGTGATTTTTCTCTGAACTGGAAGATGTAATTCGTTTTGAATTTGGACACCGTGGATTTAGTTCTTCAGCTATATATAGGTTGGTTAGTTTTTGTTCTTTTCAGATTTTAAATCGAAACCTGAACCAACTTGAATCAACAGTTTTTTTGCTAGGGTAGGTCGACGGGTTCAAGCCAAGTTAATTTGTCTATGGACAGTCATGTTTGTTATATCTAATTGACATTCTGCCACACTTCCTCTATGACATAGTATTAAAAGTTATTACATTCATTACTTCTATCTATTCTATAACTAATCTATTGAAAAGAAACATTATCTCTTTATGTGTGTCATAATTGTTAGAGTACAAGGTAAGCTCCCAATCGAGATCACAATACTACTATTCAATTTTCCATCGGATAATTTGAATAAAAATGTACATTTTTGCCTAAATAGACGTCTTGCATGTGATGAGGTAATTTCTTTGTATATATAGAAATGCAACATATGTGCAACTAAACAAAGTTCTAAGTCAGCAACTTTGAAAGCCATGCATCGCGCCTGATTAGCCGCGCCAATAAGTAAATTTGCTAGAACCTACAAAGAAGAGTTGACAGGGAAATTAACAAGAGCAGACATTTTCTTTCCACTAAAGGAGAAGCTTTGACATAGTCCCCGTTTATTAAGGAGAACTTGATTATGATATTATGTTAAAATATTTTTTGAAAATTGAAGCCAACATCAATATTTAGAATAATATAATAAATAGTCTTAGACCCATGCGCACCAACATCTTACTAGTTTGAGAGCTGGGCAATTCATCGAGTATGAAGCTATTTCCAGCAAATAAGCAATAATAAGGAATTTGGCGCCTTTAACACTAACAGAAAAAGACACATGTAAATCAAAGTCTCTTGGGAGATGTAAGTAAAATTCTGCACAATGTTTTGAATGATTTCAGCAACAAAGCTCGAAAAACCCTAATTTATGCCCCATGTAGCACATTTACTTTAATTTTATTTGTGATATTAAAAAAACCAAACTATGTTTACTATGACATATTTACCCTAAACTTTTCTTGTAACATAAACAAACCCCAAACTTGTACCTGCATGAGATATTTACTCTACGTCAAAATTTTGTTAGACAATTTTCCAACTAAAATAATGTCATTTTTATTTTACCTAAGCCTCGTAGGCACCATGTCAACATCGTCTGCCCTTTATCATTCATGTAGGCAGATTTTTTATAGTGCTTATTGATGAAACCTAGATGGAGGGTAAATGTGTTATATTGGTACAAATTTGGGTTTTTGATGTCACAAAAAAAAAATTATAGTAAATGTGTCACAATAGACATAATTTGAAATTTTTTTAATGGATTTCGTCCATAATTTTAAATATTTTCTTTTTCAGTTTTTTTTTTAAATTTTGCAATTTTTATTAGACGTGAAATTCTTAAAAAATTCGAAATATATCAATTTAATATAGGATGGTATGTATTTTTTCATAATATTCTCAAAATTTGACAGTTACTTTAAGTTTATTAGAAAAGATAATAAGTGAAGTTTTGTTCTATTTTAAGAAATCAAAACCCACGTGCGCTAAAGAGAAAACTTGCATATGCCTGTGGTGGGGAGAGTGGGAGTCCCAATTAATAAGTCAATGAGTTACACAACAATTACCAATGCGTCGTCCCACTACAAAGGCAGTTAGGGATTTTCGAAAGGTCTATAAAGAAATTTAAGGATATTATGAAGAGAAATGTCTAAGGTTATCATTAGTTCTTGTTCTTCAACAAATGAAATTCATTAAAAAATAAAGAGACTGTTGTTTAACGATCGAGAGTTACGGTGCAATATTATGTTTTAGTATTGTTGTATTTTAGAGTTTACCAATGAGTCTCTTTCTTGTTTTAAAAAAAAAAAAAGAACTTTTAACTTTTGCCCCAGCATTCCAACCATCAAAAATTGATTCCGAAAGGAGAAGACTAGACTTTTGCTTTCCCACGGGGGAGAGACACTGCCTTCAAACTCTAGAATCCAGAGAATCTTTTCAGAGACTATTTGAAAAGTCAGAGCAGCTCTTTTTGGACAAGAGTACTCCAGTCTCTGGCTCCAATGGCTTGTTCTTCTCGATGAGTAGCGACAAAAGATTCAAGAAAAATATGTTGAATAAATCACGCGTTTGGAAAATGTAACCGTGCTCCGCACTGCACAAGACTTCGTCACACGCGGAATTATCGTTGAAATGTCTCATCCAAGTGTCTAGGACCAGCTGATGTTAACTCCGCAGCTTGAACTAAGCCGATAACTATAGTTAACTTGACCCAAAAGAAAAACGAAAAGGAAAAATCCATCTTACTTCTCCTTATATACCCATGGACCCATCGGATTAATTCATCGAGGAAAAAAAAAACATGGAGAGAGTCGAAGGAAGAACCATGGTCATCCATGAGTTTCTTTTAAAAGTTTTGGTGCTTGGGATCATCATATTGGGTCCATACCACAGTCACGCAGCAGAAACTGATTATTCAATCACGAAGCCTGGATGCCAAAGTTCCTGCGGAAACCTCTCGATTCCATATCCCTTTGGATTGAGCGACAGCAGTTCTGATTGCCACTTCAATTTCTCATCCTTTATTGTCTATTGTGACCACCTCACCGACCCTCCTACACCTTACATGCAGAACAAAAGTTCTAACTTGCAAATAAGTGACATTTCTGTTGAGGATCATGAGATGCGGATATCACATTGGGTCAGTCAAGACTGTTATAACTCTTCCGGATATGATAGGTCTTCGAGCTTTTATCCGTGGCTCACCCTAGCTAAATTCCCCATATCCAGCACCAAGAACAAGTTCACCGTGGTCGGTTGCGACACGTTGGCCTACTTCCAAGACGGCGGTGAGAAATTCACTTTTGGGTGTGTGTCTTTGTGCAGCAACATTACGAACGTGAGTAGCGGGTCATGTTCCGGTATTGGATGTTGCGAGACGAGCATCCCTACAGACTCCTTAAACTACCAAATCTCCTTTCAGAGCTTTTACAATCATACCTACGTCCTGGATTTCAATCCTTGTAGCTATGCCTTCGTCGCCGAAATTGGATCCTACAACTTCTCAGTTGGCGACCTTAAGCAGCTTAAATCTAACAAGTCCACTCTAGTTCTCGACTGGGCAATAGGGAATCAAACTTGCGAAGACGCCAGGAAGAACCCCGCAAGCTACATGTGCACCGACAACACCAAATGCACTGACGCGGAAAACGGCTCCGGGTACAAGTGCACCTGTTTAGAAGGTTACCAAGGCAATCCTTACCTAGAGAATGGTTGTCATGGTACGTTTATAACATCAACATTATTTAACTTGTCCTTCATATTATTATGATCCAATGAGATTAGATACATTTGATGTGTGTGTGTGTTACTTATGTAGATATTGATGAATGTGCGGATCCAGAGAAGTACCCATGTGAGGGAAAGTGCAATAATATTGAGGGGAATTATACATGTTTATGCCCAAAGGGTTATCATGGTTATGGCAAGAAGGGCAATGAAATGGACAAGGATGCATTGCTAATCCATCATATTTGATGAAGATTTTGGTTGGTAAGTTCTTTGATCTTACTTGGAGTGCCTCCCGCTTGAAACATACTATCCTAGCTGATTTCGAGAATAAATAACTAAATTTCATTGTGATTTATGAGAAAAATTAACTATTGACATCTTCGCCCGATTTTTCTTCCATTATTTCCCTCACTTGGAAAAATTCAAAATGAAACTTTTCAATATCAATTTCACTGAAGTTTCTATGTAGAAGACAAATGAGATTATCTAACGCATTACGTAAATCACACGTTACTAATTACATCACAATTGAGCTTTCTTAAAATTCAGAAGTATATTAATTTCACTCATGTCAATGTCTGTACTCTAGCATTTTTTATTTTCATTTTTTGACTTGGTGACTTGGGTTTTGGCTATATGTGAGTACATTTTCCATCGATTGAGATCACCTTGCGAATATTAACATCTCTGCTGCACGACTTGTAAACGCATCATCTTCTGTGCTATTAATCATATATTATAGCGTGGACACGCAAGGTCGGGGATTGGATTTGTCAAAATGATGACTCGGATAATCTCACAAGTCACGAAATTGCCATTTCTATAGATAGGTATAGAAGACTTGGAACATGTCAATGATTTGATCAGCGGCCTTCTTGCATCATAAATCTTAATTATATTGTCGAGAATGGTAAAAGAAAGCTCGAACTAGATAGAGAACTATGTGTCATCATTGATCACCAAAAAATGATCTTAAAATAATACACTTACCTTTTAGGAATAATCACACTCTAAATCATTATCTCAAACCTGTCCCAGGCAACCACAGATTTGTTATCTTATCTCTCCCTCTCTGCCCACAAGCTCCATCAATGGTCAAGATACCACCTCTGTTGTTCTGTAGCCATCCACCTCAGTAGAAATGGAATGAGTAGCCTTCCTTTCCTCCTAAAAATTTTATAGTTTAAATCCTAAACCTAAATCCTAAATCATAAATCCTAAGTGTTATTTACGATATACTTTCCTCATTTAACTGTCAAAACTTTACATAGAAAACACAGCTTAACTCCCAACAAACTGTAGGGATTGACCAAATTTGTGTGAAAAATACACAGTTATCTCCAAATCTAGGATGCCGTTAGCTTTAAATATTTACACAATTCTCGCACACAGTTATTAGCTTATTACTACCTGCGGCACATTTATTAGCTTATTAATACCTGCGGCACATTCTTTTATTCCTTTCCTCTTTATGCCGTTTCTATCTTCTTACAACCATGAATTGTGCTTATTGAGTTTATTGAAACTTACTATTATTGAGGGGCTGGATACAATGGTGAGGAAATCTTGAAAAAAAAAAAAAAAAACTTTTTGCTCCACTTGAGGCATGCGGTGGGTACGCAACATCTTTACTAAATTTAAGTAGGGCCGAAGGATGTAAATCTCACCCTCACCTCGCCCTACCTCTTTGCCATCCCCAAGTATTTGCTTAAACTGCCTTCTTTCCCGAGTCTTCCTCCCAAATGCAGTAAATGGCAAAATGAAGAAGATGATTGATTAGATTGTGAACTTACATGCTCTTTTAATCTAATCAGGGTGGACTGTATTCTCATTTTAAGAGGTAAAATAAGTGTAAACATACCCACAAATTTAAATAATCCTAATCCTTTCTTAATTCCTAAAAGTCAAACTTGTTCCTTTCTCTCTAATGTTTTGATTAGCATCTAAGGACTGATAGTAATGATTGAATGATTGTTTCGTCTTTCTCAATGCGTGGTACACAACCCATGTAACTTTTTCATTTTTTGCACAAGCCATATTTATCATGATATAATTTAGATAGAAAGTCAATTACCAGCAATATAAAAATTTATCCGAGGTGATGACACGAGTCAAAAAGGAAGTTATACACAGCCTCTGTACCATATACTAATCCATTTGAGAAGATTTCTTCAAAGTTACTAGTCCTTGCCATTTTCATGTCATCAAAAGGGATATAGCTAGATATAGAGGTAGGACTTGTATTGAGTTATTTAAACTCATGCATATTTCGACCCAAAAGTCTCTATATATGCATGCTTTGAGACATGGATTTGGTTGCATAAGACCTAGAAAATTTGTAAGCAGGTATACTGTAGTACCCTGGGAAAAGAAAATAAGCATTTTTGTGGTTAGTTCGAGTTTATACTTTATATCTTTTTTCTTGTCGATTAAACCTGTTAATTGATGACAATTTTAATATGCATTGGTCCTTGTGCTATTCTTTTTTCCGTAGATTAGCTTAATCAAATTCATTGTTCTAATTCAGACTCAAACTGTCCCAAAACTACTAAGTTTTTAAGGAAACTTCGTGGTATAATTCTAGAGAAAGTTTCAAAGCGTGGCTGCTTTTACAAGTTACAATGACTCAATGTGCTGTTAATTGTGTGATTAATCAGTCTAAAAAAGTGGTGTTATATACAGGTGTTGCTGTGGGCATAATAGTGCTGCTATTTGGTATAGGCTTTCTATATTTCGGATACAAGAAAAGGAAGTTCATTAGGCTCAAAGAACAATATTTCAAGCAAAATGGTGGCTTGCTTTTGGAGGAACAATTACATGAACATGACAGAACCACAAAAAATGCAAAAATCTTCAGCGCTGAAGAGCTAGAAAAGCTACCAACAATTATGATGAGAGCAAAATAGTTGGCCAAGGAGGATACGGTACCGTTTACAAAGGGTTGTTGCCAAAGAACATGGTAGTTGCGATTAAGAAGTCCAAAGCTTGTGGATCAAAGCCAAATCGAACAGTTCATCAATGAAGTCATTGTGCTTTCTCAGATTAATCACCGTAATGTGGTCAAGCTTTTGGGATGTTGTTTGGAAACAGAGGTGCCTTTATTGGTGTATGAGTTCATCAACAATGGAACCCTCTTTGACCACATCCACAATCCAAACAAATCATCAAAGTTATCTTGGGAGATTCGATTGAGAATTGCTTCAGAAACTGCTGGAGTCCTCTCGTACTTGCACTCCACAGCTTCCACTCCCATTATTCATCGAGATGTCAAGTTGGCAAACATCCTTTTGGATGATAGTTACACCGCGAAAGTCTCTGACTTTGGAGCTTCAAGATTAGTCCCCCTTGATCAAACACAATTATCGACTATGGTTCAAGGGACATTGGGATACTTAGACCCCGAATACTTTCACAAGCCAATTGACAGAAAAGAGTGATGTTTATAGTTTTGGGGTAGTGCTAGTTGAGTTATTGACGGGGAAGAAGGCACTTTTTGTTGACCAATCCGAAGAAGAGAGGAGCTTGGCAATGTACTTTCTTTCATCATTGAAGAAGGGCAAATTGTTTCACATTGTTGAGGAAATTATTGCAAATGGAGAAAATAATGAGCAGGTGACAAAAGTTGCCAATCTTGCAATGAGATGCTTGAGAATAAAAAGTGAGGAGAGACCAACCATGAAGGAAGTAGAAATGGAACTGGACGGACTTAGAGCAATGGCTAACCATCCATGGGTCAATGGTATCGATGTGAACCCAGAAGAGATGGTTTCATTTATTGGGAGAGAAGACCAATGTGTAAATGGATAGTATTGCCAGCACAAGCACTGGGTGCACGGATAGCATGAAAAGCCATGTCATGCCACTAGTTAGTAGTGGGAGATGAATAATAAGGTTATCTATATATGTTTAAGTATGTTGTGAGGGATGTTATGGTTGCAATAGGTCTCCATTGACTGCACTAGTGATTGGGTTCTTTCATGTTGAAACTAGTTCATCAAATGGTTTCCATGCATGGAAGAAACTCTTGAAAATTCTAGCCTTATAATAAAGTCAGTGTAGTGATTCAATAAGTGTTTCCGTCAATGCAGGATAATTTGGCGTAAGAAAGCTTTGGATCCAACTCGGTGATGGGATCTAAATATAGTTTCCCCGTTTCTCGGCGGTGCTCTTGAGATTTGGGAGCTCTATTATTGTCTTTGAATGTACTAAAATGATATGGAAGTGCAGATTTCTGTTTGCTTGTCGATGTAGTTTGTCCACCTAGGATGAATCGGTTTTTCCCGGGCAATTCCATTGTCTTCCCTTACATTAATACAATGAAACTTTCGTGTATCGATTATTCATATGAGAAATGTTCAATTCCATACACCATCAACTGAATTAAATTTCACGTTTGACTTTTGCTCGTGTATCACTTGTCCATACATTGAATGGGGTACGGTCATATTTAACTTATTGAGATGCAATTATGAACATCATTCATATCCATTTGTTGTCAAATTGTACGTAGTTAATGTCCATATTAATAATCAACCAATCAAACACATTTCCTTCGATTAGTGATGATGGTTTTATATGTGCTGGGCTCAAGGCCCATCCGCCCAAGTTGGGCTCAAAAAGCCCGGCCCACGGGAATACGGCCCATGGATGGGGGAACATATAAAAGGGAGGAGAGAGAGAGAGAGAAGACACCTCTTGGATTATTAACGTACGTCTTCTCCTCTCCCGCGCGCTCTCTCTCTCCAAAAAGAAAAGGAAAAACAGTAAGCTCCGGCAACTTTTTCCTTCCCTTCAAGGCATCATCGGATTGAACAGGGCCAGTTTTTTCTTCCTCCTATCGGCGTCGGTGTCCAATCTGTGGCTTAAAAGGTACGCTCGAATCCGTGGTGTGCTTTAGGATCGGTGATATGTGTTGTTTTCCGGGGCTCGTCTTCCGCATCAATTTAGGGGTTCGATTTAGTGTCGAATCCGGTTTTCAGGGATCCGTTATTCCCAACATTGGTATCAGAGCCCTAGTTCACGTTTTCCCGACCTGTTTGACTTTTTTGATTGATTTTCGCAAAAGCAATTCGGCCATACGGATCGGGGCGAGAAATCCCGACACCCGAGCGTTGTTCGGCCATTTTTCCGAGTTTTCGTAAGTCGAAATTGAATTCTAATGGCATAGGAAGAAAGGCAACGTCGAGACGAGTCTGGCGATACGTCGAGCGCCGCCGAGAGACGCCGCACGCGCCCGGAAGCGCTGGCTCGCCTAGCGCGTGCGACACACGCGCCGGTCGGCGAACAGACGCGTGCTCGCCGCCAGCCGGCGAACCGGCACGCGCCGGTCCGCAGACCGACGCGTGCTAACGTCAACATGACGTCACCCAACGGTCAGTAACCGCTAGGGTGACGTCATCGATGACATCAGCACGACGACGTTTCGCCGAGCGGTCACCGGCCGGCGACCCGACCGGCGACCCGACCCGAGGACGCCGGCACGCACGCGGCACGTGCCAGCTGACGTCTGCGTGACGTCAGCCCGCACACGCATGCGGCACGTGCTGTCGGTTCGCCCGAACCGGTCCGACCGGTCCGACGACCGACGACCGTTGACCGTTGACCACCGTTGACCGTTGACCCAAAAAAAAAAAAGGGAAAAGAATGTGTTTCTTTTTTCAATTAAGTTTATGTGGATTATTTGTGACCCCTTATTTGTTCTGCATTTATTGCAGGAACAGTTTTGCATTTGTTGTACGAACAATGCCTCCCCTGAGGTTGCGCACACCTATTCGCGCAGTTACCGATGAACAAAAGGATAGGCTGTCTAAGTTGATAGCTGAGCTGACTGATCATCAATGGGAGAGTGGAGACTTAATTGATCATGTCCTTGAGGTCAATGGGAAGATTCAACAGGTCATATGGAATGGTCGTCCTATGCCACAGTCAGAGATGGTGCGATTTTTCATAAACACTCTTCCACCTGAATGGCAAGATGTGTTGAATCGCATATGGGATGTCAACGGAGCTGCTTCATATAAGAAAATTGTGATGTATTTTGTAAATGAATATTACTGCACTGTTACAAGGGAAAAGATCAAGAAATTGAACAAAAGAGGATCTTTCCCAATTCGTGTGCTGGCTTGGTGTTAGATGTATTGGCTGTTATCTTAGTTAAGTGTGCTTTGTGGACATCTTATGTATTGTTTACTACCTAATTGTGTTAATTAAAAGCATTATTGTTTTATCGGATGTCTATTATATGTTGCTTTCTATTATTGCTGGTTGGTGTGGGTAACTAGCTGTTGGTAGTTTTAGAAGTTTTTTGTAACTTCATAGAATTGATTTTGCATAAGACAATCATATTAATGATAGTTTTAAGTTAGGATTTTTTGGAGGATGATTGGAAACATAGTGACCTTTTGATTTTGAAGCCTTACTTGAAATTATTCATTAATATGATGGGTCTATGCAAATAGGGATGCATAAATGATAGGCATTAATAATTCGTGCATATATGTCTGATGTGTTCAGATCAATGGCTTCAGCCACGAAGAGCATAGTTGCCGAGCTAAACAAAGGTGAAAAGCTCAATGGTGACAACTATGAGATATGGCACATGAAAATCCAATATGTGCTGGAAGAGCAAGAGGCACTTGAGGCTCTTAACCTGACCATGGTAGAACCTGAAGAAGGAAATACTGCATAGCACAAAAGAGATAAGGAAGCTTTTGCTGCATGGAAACGAAAGAACTCTCTTGCTCGCATCACGTTGCTGAGCAGCATGGAAAATGACGTCATGCGAGAGTTTAGGCGTTTTGACAATGCCAAAGAAATGTGGGAGGCATTGGCAGCTAGATTTGGTCATACTTCGGTGACCAGAATGAGACAGCTCACTCTTAGGTTTGACTCCTATAAGAAGCCTCATGGTCAGACCATGAAGCAACATCTTAGAAAGATGTCAAACATGATAAATGAGCTGAAAGATGCTGGCCATGTCCTCACAGATGAGCAGCACGTGCAGGAAGTGATTCATTCCTTGCCTCAGAGTTGGGAGCATATGAAGGTGCACTTGACCCATAATGAAAATATCAAATCTTTTGAGGATGCAGTGCGCCATCTTGAGCTGGAAGAGGACCGCCTCTTGGCGGCTAAGCCAGATGCTGAACTCTATCATGTTAGTTCTAGCTCACATGGAGCTTCGAGCTCCAAGCGCAAACGCCCTAACTGGTTTAATAAAGGGAAAGGCAAGGGAGAAGGTCATTCAGGAAAGAAACCCAAGTTTAACCAACATGAAAGAGGAAAGCATCCTTGCATGAAGAAGCTTGCAAGGGTGAAATGCTACAACTGTGACAAGAAGGGTCACTATGCTCACGACTGTCGTGAGCCAAAGAAGGTATGCACCCCTTGTACTTTTCAGAACTTTGCTTATGTGTCGAATTCTGTGTTCTTAACTGAGTCTAATCCTTTGTGGACTGTGGATTCAGGAGCGACGGACCATGTAGCGAAGGATAGAGGATCCTTCATGGAATTCCGACGAGTACCAACTGGAACTAAGTGGATATATGTGAGAAACAACTCCAAAGCTGAAGTGAAAGGAATTGGCACATGCCAACTGAATATGCGTGGTGGACGCACTTTGTTCCTTCATGATGTGTTGTATGCTCCAGAGATTCGTCGGAATTTAGTGTCTGTATTAGTGTTGGTTAAATTAGGTTTTAATATGAACTTCTATAGTCGAGGTGTGAATTTGTTTTTGGATACAAATTACTATGGTTGTGGTTATTTTCTGGATGGTTTTATTGTATTAGATATTGATTATGTTAATGCTAATGTTTGTTATTCCCTTCTCATGTCTCCTAATAAATATCATAATGATGTGAATGTGTGGCATGCTAGACTTGGTCACATTGGCCAATAGCGTATGAATAGACTAGCCAAAGAGGGCTTGTTGGCCAATATTGAAAAAGTCGATTTGTCCATATGTAAGCATTGCCTAGAAGGGAAAACGACAAGGAAACCATTTGGAAAAGGAAAAAGAGCTGAATTTCCTCTGCATTTAATCCATTCTGATGTCTGTGGTCCAATGAATGTGAAATGAAGGCATGGGGCTGTTTATTTCATCACTTTTATTGATGATTATACTCGATTCGGATATGTCTATTTGATTTCTCATAAATCTGAAGCAATAAGTTGTTTTAAAAGGTTTATGAACCTGGTAGAGAATCAATTAGACAAGAAAATAAAAGCATTGAGATCCGATCGAGGTCGAGAATATTTATCTGATGAGTTCAGAGAATTATGTGATGAAAAAGAAATAGAAAGACAGTTATCTATTCCATATACTCCTCAACAAAATGGTGTTGCGGAGAGAAGAAATAGAAACCTACTGGAAATGGTTAGGTCCATGATGGCGCATGCTAACTTACCCATTACCTTTTGGAGTGATGCGTTGTTAACTGCTGCCTATATACTTAACCGTGTGCCTTCCAAATCAGTTACTTCCACTCCATATGAGTTATGGACAGGTAGAAAACCGGACTTAAGTTTTCTTAAGCCATAGGGTTGTGCCGCCTATACACATGAGTCCTCTCACAAATTTGGGAAATTAGGTCCCAGTGGAAAGAAGAGTATTTTCATAAGGTACTCTGAACACTCGAAAGGATATGTGTTTATAGGTGAGCAGGAAAGTGGAAGTATAATTGAGTTTGAATCACGAGATGTCACATAATTGAGTTTGAATCACGAGATGTCACATTCTTAGAGGATGAATTTCCTAAGAAGGGCGAAATAGGGGAAGATGGTTCCCTATTTGAGACCTTGGATCAGGATAATGATGTTAGTGGAGTTCGTCCAAGTGGGAGTAATATGAGAAGTGATGAATTAAATTCAACTCATTCTCAATTGCAACCACATGATGAGACGACATCATCATTACCTAATCCAAGTAGGAGCATAATGGGGGATGATGTGCAAAGTGTACAATCTCCCATACGGCGAACAAGTCGCCAAAGTATTCCCCGTCGACGTTTTGACATTGAAGGGGAAACTTTTATGGTTGCTCCACAAGATGAGGATGAGCCAAGAAATATTAATGAGGCTCCGAATTGCCCTAATAATGAAAAATGGATTAATGCAATAGAAGAGGAAATTGAGTCAATGAAATCAAACCAAGTCTGGGAACTGGTTGATCTTCCAAAAGGACGCAGAGCTATTGTGAACAAATGGATTCTGAAAATAAAGCGAAAGGCTGATGGCTCAATTGAAAGGCATAAGGCTCGCCTTGTGGCGAAGGGGTATAATCAACAGGAAGGAATTGATTATGAAGATACATTTTCTCCTATAGTGAGATTTACCTCGATTCGCATTATTCTGGCAATAGTGGCTAGTCTGGATCTTGAGTTACATCAAATGGATGTAAAGACTGCTTTCCTCAATGGAGAATTAGAGGAAGAAATATATATGGAACAACCTGCTGGTTTCATAGTGAAAGGCCAAGAAGAAAAAGTATGTCGACTTTTGAGGTCGATATATGGTCTTAAGTAGTCATCAAGACAATGGTATATACGTTTTCATAATGCCATAATGGCATATGATTTTACGATGATTGATGAGGATCATTGTGTATATATCAAAAGATCCAATGATCAATTTGTGATCATATCATTATATGTTGATGATATACTAATTGTCGGAAGCAATATGGAGTTTGTTAAGACTATCAAGAGTTGGTTGTCTTCCAACTTTGAGATGAAGGACATGGGTGAGGCTGCATACATTCTTGGAGTTAAGATTTCAAGAGATCGTTCAAAGAGATCATTGTCTCTTTCACAAGAAACCTATATAAATAAGGTTCTTGAACGATTTCGTATGCAAGATTGTAAACCCATAGACACTCCTATTGCAAAAGGTGAAGGATTGAGCCATAGACTGTGTCCAAGGACTCCACAAGAGAAGGAACAAATTAAACATGTTCCTTATGCTATGCTGTTGGGAGCTTGATGTACGCTATGACGTGTACAAGACCCGACATATGTTTTGCAGTTGGAATTGTGAGTAGATACCAATCCAATCCAGGTCCAGCACATTGGAAGGCCGTTAAGAGAATACTGAGGTATCTGAAGGGAACTGCTGATTACAAGTTGAATTACCAAGGAAATGATCTACGACTTGAAGGCTATTCAGATGCTGATTGGGGAGGAGATTTAGATGAAAGAAAATCTACCTCAGGATTTGCTTTCTTACTGAGCAACGGCGCCATATCAGGGAGTAGTAAGAAGCAAACGTGCATAGCCTTATCCACGATGGAAGCTGAGTTCATGGCATTATCAGCAGCAGTAAAAGAAGAAATTTGGCTTAAGAGATTCTTGGATCATTTAGGTGTTATTGAGAAAGCTGCAAATCAATTATTGGTTAACTGTGATAGCCAAGTAGCTATAGCATACACCAAAAATCCAAAGTATCATGGCAAGACCAAACATATAGATGCAAAGTATAACTTTGTAAAAGATATGGTTGCACGAAAGGATGTGAACTTACAGTACATATCTACGCATAGAATGGTAGCAGATCCTATGACAAAGCCAATACCTAGAGATGTGTTTTGTGGTCATGTAAAATCTCTAGGATTGCGTAGAGTCTGATGTACTGGATTGTAATTTCCCTGAGTTGTTCACATTTATGAACTAGTGTTGTTTCATTATTAATGCCTATGAATCTTTGTTTGATCTTTATAATGCCTATGAATCTTTGTTTGATCTTTATGCATCTTAATGCTCAGTGCATTACTTTATGTTGAGAAAGTATGTCGGACAAATAAAAGATTAGCCCACTCACACGGGTAATCGTCTATATTTACTGTGTGATAAATAGAGATGAAACTGTTTTTAAGCTTATTATCTAGGTGATAATCGAGAGCTCAAGCTTAAAATACGTATGTCGCCTTAATTGAGTGTTAAGATGAGGACATAATACTTACTATGTCTAAAAGTAAAATACCCCACATATTTTACTTTATTTGTCTAAGATGTCAGATGTGAATTCTGATGAATTTTGTAAATGAGTAGATACGTGAACTCAAGTTAGACATTGGGTATGTCTGAACTATCATCTGTACGGTATTGAAAGGTGTAGACATACGCTCCATGGGAAAGGAGTTAATACCGTAATACGTATTTCATACTACGTATGCATGAGCCAACCAATAAGAGTGGCAAAAAGCTTGATCTCAACTTTTATGACGTGTGAGGCTCTTGAGGAAAAGAGTTCCTCAATTTTAAGTGCCCTCATGACTTATACTTATTCTCAAGGTTTCTATTTAGTGTTTGCTATCTTAGAATGTTGCCAATGGTCATGAGTTGATTCGATCTAATGGGACATTTCTAGAAAAGCAAGCTGAACTGAAATTGAGAGTTTGAAGGAAAGAGGAAGATCGATTTTGAGGAATCACATTGTAGTTTTGTATTCACTGGTCGACCAATTATGACTGTCTTTGTGATAATTATAATTGTGAATACAATATATATATCATGTTTAAAAGAGATCAAGAGAGATATAAAATGTGATCGATTGATCTAAGGTACTGCATACTAAATCTACTCAGAGTGAGACGCCCATTATGAGCTGCTATATATTCCTAACAGATGTATAGCAATGAGCTCTCAAAGTATGCTGGTCGCACGGATTATTCACCGGTATGAATGTTGAAGAGAGGTAAAGAGAATCATGTTCGGCCCACCATGTGCGAGTGGGAGATGATGGTTTTATATGTACTGGGCTCAAGGCCCGTCCGCCCAAGTTGGGCCCAAAAAGCCCGGCCCACGAGAATACGGCCCGTGGATGGGGGAACATATAAAAAGGAGGAGAGAGAGAGAGAAGACACCTCTTGGATTATTAACGTACATCTTCTCCTCTCCCGCGCGCTCTCTCTCTCCAAAAAGAAAAGGAAAAACAGTAAGCTCGGGCAACTTTTTCCTTCCCTTCAAGGCGTCATCGGATTGAACAGGGCCAGTTTTTCTTCCTCCTATCGACGTCGGTGTCTAATCCGTGGCTTAAAAGGTACGCTCGAATCCGTGGTGTGCTTTAGGATCGGTGATACGTGTTGTTTTCCCATGCTCATCTTTCGCATCGATTTAGAGGTTCGATTTAGTGTCGAATCCGGTTTTCGGGGATCCGTTATTCCCAACAAGTGAGGAGGGAAATAAAGTCCAATAGAAGTTCGTATTTCACAGGTGCTGGACTCACTTAACTAAGGCGCATATTTTCACAGGAAAAAAAAAAACCGAGAATTTGTGCCGAGATCCTCCTAATTCTTTGTAATTAAGGTGGCGTAGCATATATGTGGATATAATAGTTATTATCGCGCTAAAGCAAGTGCAACTAATTGGGTTGATCAACTGGCTACTCTACTCACCAGGCCTGGCCCGGGCGTCCCTCACCTGATGCCAGTGAGTGAGTGACCTCTGCTGGCCATCGGCAAGGCCTCGCAGTGGCCAATGGAGGGAAAAGAAGAAAAAGAAAGAAGCAAAAAGAGAAGAAAAGAAAAAAAAACTTGAAAGAAAAATATTAAATTATTATTAAAAATTGTCACTGTCGGATGTGTCACGTAAGAAGGTTAGTGTCCATGTCAACGATTTTCGGCCAAAATTAGTCGAATGGACTTAATTGAAAAAATTGAAAGGTTTAAGATTGAATTTAAAAAAAATGCAATAAGTTTAAAACTTTTTAAACAATTTTTCCTTGATACTTGTGCTTAGAAAGATGTTTGAATTCACTGTCTTTCAATCGAAATTACCGACATATGCTATATCGACATACTAAATTACAGAATCTTGACGGAAGAGGGAAGTGGAAATCTGCTACGAAGATGAGTTTAGTAGACGTGTTTTTTTTTGGGTTTGGTTTGGTTACACTTGCCGTAATTGTGGGCGGAGGTTAAATTGTACGCTCATTTGTGGCATAGCCTTGAGAATTTGCCTGTTATAGTTGATTCCCCTGATGTTGGGTTGCTGAGATCCGCGCCACTTGATTTGCATTTAGCCCGGAATGCTGATCGCGAAAAGCATGTTTCCAGGATTCTTTGTTTATGTAGATGTAGATGTTAAGAACTTGTTGAAGAGGACAAGCTACGAGTGCAGACTGCACATTCATTTCTAAGTTGCAAATGCATGAAGTGGTGAATAATAAGAAAGAGATCAACAATATCTGGTGAGTACTGCTGCGCTGTTAAAGGTGAGGGGAAAGCCACGTGTTCCAGGTTGTGTGCATACTTTGGGAATGAGAGATGTTGCTGAATTTTAAAATTTTCAATTTACTACTATCTGAACGGTTCTCATTGAATCTTTTTTTTTGTCGGTATTTGTCTGTTAATTATGACTGTTTCACCCATAAAAAGAGATTATCATTATTTTGGATACTGGAGGTGGAATTGCTTTGAATGTTCGGAGGACTGCGAAAGACTTGATAGCAGCAGGAGCTGCCGCTGTTTTCTAGGGGTACTATTTTCAGCCGAGAGAGGTATAATGCTGCTCCTTCTACGAAGCTCTCAGCCTTTTCTTTTAATTACTCACTACATGAGCGCTGAAGTTCTATTATGAACTACCTAGTCCCAAATTGTAAATTAGTCAAGTTTGAGCCTATGTTTCAGTTTCAGATATGTTGAATTTTAATCAGTCGGACATTCTGTGAAAGAAGTTATTACAAGTATACACCTTGTTAGCAAATTCTGGGTCAACTGTCATTCTTTGAGTTAGTTGTTCCTGAATTCTGTCTGACAACTGTGCATCTACTGATTTCAAATTACTTCCTCTTCAGGATCAAGCATGGCCAAAGAAGTGTGGCTGATAAGTATCATTATCATTGTCAGGGCATATGCGTGGTAAGCAGGTATACAAGCCTGCCCTTGGTGAATTTCAGCTGTGATTTTCTCTTTCGAAACTCAGGAGCATAGAAACACATAAAACTGTGATTCCTCTCAAACTGCCTCATTTATTGGTCATACCAGGTGATGAGCATGCTGATAAAATAGCATCTGCAGGGGATGCTATTGAGAATTCTGACTTCTTCCTCATGGCTAGGACCAATGCACATGCAACATCAGCCAAAAACTGCTCTGTCTGATGCCATTGTAAGGGTTAATCTTTACATGGAGGTACTAGTAGGCTGATCCTCTGCTTCTTGTCATGATCTACTGGGGAGTGAGGCTTCTGTTCGTTGTGAAGCAGAAATTCTGGTCTAAGAGGGCATCGCAGGGTCATCCTGTGCTGAGACACAGGTTTACAGTGAAAATGCGGACCTCTTTCCTGACATTATTACAGTATTCAAGTGATGACTAGATGTTCAACCCAAAGTTAATAACAAGAAATAGATATTTTGGCATCTTAGTATTGATAGATCTCCACTTTTTTAATCCTATACCTCCATTTCTCCAGGAACTCATGCAACTTCTGCCATAATTCAAGTGTAGATTATATCATATGACTTCTTAGTTTGTGTTCCATTTGCCTCTCCTTTAACCCTTGCACTCTTGACGCTCATTATCACCCATGATTTCCCGTACTGCTCTCTGCATCATAAGGAATTCAGCAATGACGCTTACTGACGAAACCATCCCAGGTAAGTTCTACATTTTTAGACTGGTCGTGAAGAGCCTTTTCGGTTGGAACTGAGGTGATTGAGCTCAATTGTTTACTTCAGGCAGGGGTACAATTGCTCTTCATGAATCCGCTCGAGAAGGCATTTGCTGTCTAATGCTCTGTCTGAAGAAGGAAAAAGGAAAGTAAATATCAGCAACATATCCTGACCTTTCAAATGTTTGCATGATGATTTCTGGCATTTGCTGTCTAATGCTCTGTCTGAAGAAGGAAAAAGGAAAGTAAATATCAGCAACATATCCTGACCTTTCAAATGTTTGCATGATGATTTCTGTCAAAATTTCATTTTACTATGTGAATCCGTTCATCGTTTCTTAGCATGCGCTGGATGGTCAAGTTGTTCGGACAATGTTTATTAATGTTTCCTCCGAAAGCATTGATAGAATTTCGTTTGAAATGAATAATGGAAATCATTTTTTTGGGGTTTCTTAACTCCTGTTGTTTATTGTAATAAAAGTCGCCGGCAGGAGCTGATGGATGCTTTGTGGAGGCACCAAGGGATGACGATGAGCTCAAGGAGATAGGACAGGACGGTGAACGAGAGGCTACAGGGTATGCAATATGATTGAAGGTAAAGTCACACCATTGACCGCTGCCGAGGAGCTGAAAGAGATGGGCTTTCATTTGATCGTGCGCCCCGGGCACGGTGCTCTATGCTTGAGCGCGCACCATTGTCGATGTCCTCAAGTCCTTGAAAGAGAAGGGAACTACAAGAGAGCATCTCGACAAGATGCCCATGTCTGAGGAATTTAACCAGTTGGTCGGAGCTTGGAGTCCTGGTTCAATCTCGAACCGCGGTGCTCTGAATTTAAGGAGCGCTGTCGGAGTAAATTCACAGTGACTGCGAAAGCCGAAAGTAATCGAATATGTGCGGCAACATTTGAATTCCAATTTCCAGTTTCCCCCAAGGCTTCTAACACATAACGACCCACGCATTTGCATGAGAGATGCACCGCTTAGAGTGTTAGAACTCTTCAATATGAATGCTATTGCTAAGTAATTACATATCAATTTTTTTTTAAGTCTGTCTCTCTAATGGCCGAAGTTTCTAGCAACAGAAGATTATTATGCTGCCCTAAAAATTATCTGAACTTGGCAATTCTTCAGTCAAAGAAACTTGGCAATTCAAGAAAGCACCATGCCTGACTACGGCCACAGTAGACGCGTTAAGAAGCATAGCATAAACACGCTTATCTGAACTTTCGTCTCTTGCACCGCCCGAGTTAAACACGCTTATTTGGCTTTTCAAAAGGAAGAGTGAAAAGCCAGAATGGGATTAGGAAAGCACAGCCTCTTTGCAATTGCTACGAACTTTCGTCTCTGCACCAAGCATGACCACAGGCCGAAGCAAATACCTTAAATAGCAGAGCATAAACATGGCAAGGTACAGAATCGTTTCCATCGGAGAGAGTTATCAAGTACTAAAAACTCATCAAAGATTCCTTCACTGGTGCTCGATACGGGTGTACTTGACTCGGCGTTCCATATTAACGCTTCTCGATTGGAAGACTGAGGAGCTAAAGAGGGCAAGCTGGATTTTTTGTTGGGTATATTTGATGTAGTAGGCTTTGAGCTGTATTTACTTTTTCTGGGGTAAACTACTTGGAACTCAATTCAAAACTTAATTGAATATAAATAATACTCATCGCCACAGACTATCGACTACCACTCCAGAAGGACAATGCATAGAATCAATAGATATCTAGATATGGACATTTATGGCCGGCATCCATCAAAGTTTCGTACTATCATAAGCGGTAAGCAAATTCAATCGAATCTCAACAACTAGATATGTATTAATGTGGGGTAAGGAACAATTTAAAAAAAAAAAACTCAACCCACCAAAGTGCTATAAATTTATAGGGGCTCCATTTTAGCTGTTCGTGGAATCGTTACAAACTTTCGTAAAGACCCGTGCTCTACGCCGCATTATTGGTTTCGATCGGTCGAGAACTCTTTCGGGTGAGATCAGTCTTCAAGCGATTATCCGCAGAACTAGCTGAATTCCCCATGTCTGGCACAAAGAACATGTTCACCGCAGTCGATTGCGACCCTTTGGCTATATGCCGAGACTGCCGCGGTGAACTTGTTCTCGGCAAATAGCCAACAGTTGGTCGCAGCAATTGCAACTGGCTACAGCGAACTTGTTCTTCATGCTAAATATGGGGAATTCAGCTAATCTGAGCCACGGCCAGTCAGCTTGAAGACTCATCACACCTGGAAGAGTCATGGCAGTCACTACCGATCGAAACGATAATGCCCACGTCGTGACCCTTGACAAAAATGTCAAGCATCTCGAGGTTATCACAATCGGTTATTTCGTCACTGTCTCACTCTCTCACGTCTCCGCCTTAGATTTCGCCAGATTTAGACCAAATCTCCATCCTTCCACAAGCTCTTCGACGCCGACTCGCCACGGTCCTCAACTCTCGAGTCTCTAGCTCAGACTCGTCCTTGAAATCCCGGAAATCAACCTCGAGATCATCTTTTCCACGCACCGACAGCTTCCGGTTTGGCCTGCCTCTTTGAGTGCTTGCCCGACGATTTCTTCAAATCGGGCCCATATGAAATCCGCCGTCGATTCGCAAAATCTCTGGTCGGGGATGGAAATCAAGAGACAATAGCACCTCGCTGAAACGGTACGAGAAGACCAGCAGGAGTAACAACACGAAAGCTGGCTGACGATCAAAGCTTGCTTCAGTCTGGTGATCGAAAGAAATGAATTTCGGATAGTTTGCAGAGAATTGCATCTGGGGTTTATGTAAATGAACTTTTTTTTAACTTTTTTGTTCGAATATTTAATGAAGTTCATTTGGTGGGATGCGTAATTTATTTGGTTGACAGAGGAGTAGAGAAAGGTTGTTACAAAATTCCAATCTCTGAAATGCTTAAGCTGGCTTCCACTGCCTCTCGTCACCATCATCCCCTAGGCCCCTAGCGACTACTGTTCAAATCAAGGAGGAGTAGAATTGTGTAGTGATGGGTACTGAAAATAGAATTAGAGAGAGAGATAATAAAATAGGTGTAATGGACTCAGCCGAAAAGGAGCAACAACTCAAATTGATTAGAGGAGAAGAAAAGGGGCGCGCAAGGGACGATGACAAAATGGGTTTAAGTTGGGTTTGTTTAGTTCATAGTCGGATTAGTAAGTTTTGGATTTAATAAGGCTTAATAAGCTTTGGGCTTGAATAGGCTTCATGAGCTTGGATTTTAAATTGGACTTGAGCAAATAAGCTCATTTCATTTATAAGGCCTTTCATATTTTCTGTGACCTGGACCTGCGAGGTCCAAGCTGGGTCCAAGTTCGGACTAAACCCAAGGGCCTAGCCCCGGTCTTTATTTCCGGAAAATAATACAAAAAATTCGGGAGATGGAAGAATTTGAAAGAACTCATGCGATTGAGGACCTTTGGCCCTCAACTCAACATTACCTCTAAACTCCTCTTTTCCCCAACACTCATTCGGGAGTGTTGTGACAAGACGCACACATAGAGATGGCTATTCTACCAATGTAAGTAGCTATCCTTACTTTCTAGTCCCAAATAAATTGAGTGAAAGCCCGTGATCAAAGGATTTTGGGGCAGGGTTGTGGTAAAATTCTTTTGCGCCACACTTAGGCTGGGAGAGGAATAGATATGGCTAGCCTTCTTTTCCTTTTGTTCTTTCTTTATTCCTCCTAAAAAATTTCTAGCTTTATTGTTTTTACCAATATTCTTTCCTCATTTAACCGTGAAAACTTCATATAATAAACCTAGCTTAATTCTGCACAAACCGTAAGGATGGATCAAATTCTGACATGAATTTTCAAAGTTGCCCAATATAAAGCACTAGACTTTATAGTTATATCAAATCTGGCAAGCCATTAACTCAAATATTTACAAAATTTCTAGCACATTGATATTATTTTGTCACGACCTTCTCGTAGCTGAACCACGAGGGTAAGGCACTTAGCACATACTGTCGCACGTTGATATTAATTTTGCACAAACCGTAAGGATGGACCAATTTTTTGACTTGAATTTCAAAGTTGCCCAATATAAAGCACTAGACTTTATAGTTATCTCAAATCTGGCAAGCGATGATCTCAAATATTTACAAAATTCTGGCACGTTGATACTAGTTTGTCATGACCTTCTCGCAGCTGAACCACGAGAGTAAGGCTTTTAACACATACTTTCTCAAAGTCTATCAATCGCAACTTAGCACTCAATTCGACGTGTAATTAATCTTACCTTTTGGATGCCATTAATCGATTATATGTTAATTAGACACAAGTAAAATATAGAAGTGTATTTTACTTTTGCGAACTAGAGATTTAATGGATTCAAACACTTAATTACACTAAATTAATCTAACACTTTTTGGTACTTTTGTTCATTATTTTGAAAATGTTTTACGTGCAGTCGTCGTCTATTTGTTATCCTTTCACTAGCATGTGAGGGTTGATTATGTAGGTACGCAAGAAAGGAATGTAACACTCAATAATCAGTAATATGATTATAGAGAATTTTTAAAGAATCCGGATAGACTTAGCAAGCAAAGCAAATTGCTATCCATCATCACAAAAATTCTGTAAACTATGATAGAGAAAATATGCAAGCAAAATGCATGGTTATGGATGGACTAGGACTAACTAACATTCATCTATACTAATCTTTTTTATTTTATTTATTTAATTAACATGCAAGACTTAAGAAACGAACCCTAACATTCTGTATGACAGAGATCGATTTTACATGCACTAATTTAATAACTAAATGGCAAGCAAGAATGATGTATGATATGCATGATGAGTTTTTAATGACATACTATGGAATTAGTTCTAAATACTATCATGTTAGTATATTAAAATTCTCATAATAGGCGACTTTTATGATGCATTTAAAATCACATATTAAACTAAGACTATTGCATGAAATTAGTCAAACCTTGACTACCTTATCCCCAAGATAGACTTGATGAGCCACGAATGGCAGCAAAAGTGGACTTGGGTTGCAATGGGGGCAAGACAAGCGAGACCTCGCGGATGGACTGAATTGGAGCGCCGGAAAAACCTGCAGGGAATGATCAAGGCCTGGCGCGGTCGTTAAATGGCTGTGCAAGACCCAAGCATCGGCAACGCCCGCGCGGCTCACGGTGGGGACTGAGATTCAGCTCAACAAAGGCTCGTACACAGGCACGGATATGGATTGTCGCCGGGAACTTGTAGGCGCGGCTATGGACGATGACTTCAAGCAGTGGATACCTGGACAGTGGAGATCTCAGACAGCGGCAGGTTGCTTGCTGGGCGTCGAAATGAAGCACGATGGCGGGGAGACTGATGTTGCTGGAATCAACCGTGGAAGGTGATGCAGGACGCTCGGCTTGATGGAGATTCGATGGCGAGGCTGATGGAGCAAATCTCTATTTCCTTTCCCATTACGGCAATCATTCACCCGGCTTGCTCCTCTTATTTTTCTTTCTTTATTTCTCACTTGCTGCACTTGAAAACATTCCACAATTCTCTCCTCTTGGCTGGCCGTGAATTTGTGGATTGATTGGTCTTCTTGATCTTCCTTGTCACAATCTACTTGCCTCTTTCATAGTCGAGCATATTTTGAAGATATTTGCTAATTCGGGTGCCGGCTGAGAGTATTTCCCTGGCTTCTCAAATTCAAGCACGATGAAGGTAGATTAAATGAAATTTATTGGATGCGGACATGCTCTATGATGTCCAAATGCCTAAAATGCAATGCAAAAAATTAAAATTTCTTGTTTAGGGGTTGATTTTGATCCCAAAATTTTTTATGCAATAAATGACCAAACGTGTAGCCAAACTTTAGATATCAACAATCTCTTTATTACCTATAAAAATTCTTCTACCCCTTTCCTCTTTATGTTTTTTCTATCTTCTTACAATCATTAATTAGGCTTACTGAATTTTAAGACTTGCTATTATTATGCGGTGGGATCAAATGATAGTTAAATCCGCATACTTGCAATTGCAAGGGCGGTGATGGGATAAAAAAAACTTGCTCCACATGAGGCATGAGGTGACTAATTAAAATGTGGATTTGCATGTATATATCGGGTGCATTTCTTTTACAAAAAACATAATATTTTTGCAAAATCTTCTGGAAAATCATTTTTCTAAAAAATGGTTTGTTTTCCTTTATTTTGTGATATGTGATCGAAAAAGTTTTTTATTGTTTGGATCTTATTCAAAAAATGATCTCAATATCATGATTTTGTCTTAGGGGGAAAATTCAATTTTTTAAATTTTTTTCTTTTTTTCTTTTCTTTTTCCTTCTTCCTCCCTCCACTGGTCTCGGAGCCTCAGTGAGGGTTGACTTGGCCTACCTCGCGCAAGGTTCAGCCTTGGGAACTTGAATATATGAAGAGAAAAAAATAGAGAAGAAAACAAGCGAGAATTTTTATGTGGAAAACTCGTCCCAAAAATCAGGAAAAGGGAAAATCACGGTGCTGCACTAGGTAGTGGAACTATGATCTTAGGGTTACAAGTTTTTAGCATTATCTTTTACCCTATTTATAGTAGGAGTCTAGGGTATACATAATTAATATGGAAATTACATGTATGCTATTAGCAACAATAAAATCCCTATTGTCTGCTTTAACATTACAGGATGGGTGACCTATTGGGAATTGCCTGCCTAAAATAAATTGTTTCTACACTTGAATATTATTTTCCTATATTAGATTCCATAACTCTATCAATCTCCCACTTGGAGGCTATTCTTTAAAAAAAAAAAAAGAGTAATATTTTTTTTATAGTTTTTATCTTCGCAGCCCAAATTGTCCTAGTGCAGCGGCCTCCCTCATCACTTATCATGGAGGCCAACTAAGGTAATACACAGCCTCAATTTCTTAGTGGTAACAACCTTTGTTGACATATCTGCTGGATTTTTTGCACCAACAATCTTTTTCAATGACAAAGTCCCATCATCTTATCAACTGACGAATTTGATATACTTTAACTCAATGTGTTTTGTCCTTGAATGAAATACTAGATTCTTTGCAAGACAAACAACAGTTTGAATGTCGCTGAAAATAACACTATTATCCTGCTCCTTGCTTATCTCCTTAAAAAAAAAAAAAAAATTCAACCAAATCATCTCCTAACCAACTTCAAATAGAGCAACATCCTCTGTCTCGGTGGTTGAATTATATAGAAGCCCGAGAAGGTTTCTTGCACCTTCCATTTTTCAAATATCGTCCGAATGTTATGTTACACAAATAAAGAGGGCAGTTACTCTATTTGGACGTAGCATCTGAACTTTGAGTACATAGAACAAGCAACTAAACAGACAAAAAAAGAAAGAAAAAAGAAAAATAGTACAAGGGCCAATATTGCCATGAAGTCTCATCTTCCGCTTTCAATTTCGAAGGGCACTTGGTTGCTTATGCTATCATCATTTCCTGATGCATTGCTTTTGAGGATGCCATCACATTCGCTTGATCTCTCACCAAGCAAATGCTCAGATTCTTCAAGGTCACAGCTCTGATTCACCCATGGATTCCTGTCCATCACCCTCATCAGTCCCTCCAGTTCCATTGCCGCTTCCTTCATGGTCGACCGATCTTCCCCTTTCACCCTCAAGCAGCAGCTTGCCAGCATCGCGACTTCTTTAATCTCGTCAGGGTTCCCCTCATTCAGCACCCCCAAGTCAATGATTTCGAATAGCCTCTCGCCCTTTATTGCAGAAGTAAAATACAAGGACAAGTTCCTCTCATTCTTTGCCCGATCAAAGGACAAGGTCCTCAGTCCAATCAGCAGCTCAGCCAACACGACCCCAAAGCTATAGACATCACTCTTCTCAGTCAACTGGCTCGAGTGGAAGTACTCTGGCTCCAAGTACCCGAGGGTGCCTTGAACCAGCGTGGTTAGCTGCGTCCGGTCGAGGGGGACTAGCCTGGAGGCTCCGAAATCGGCAACCTTTGCAGTGAAATTTTCATCCAACAATATGTTCGTGCTCTTTATGTCTCTGTGCAAAATCTGAGCAGATGCATCGGAGTGCAAGTACGAGAGCGCACCTGCAGTCTTCCCCGCAATACGCAGACGAGCCCTCCAGGATAATGTGGACTCATGGCCACACTTGTGTATGTGGTCGGCAAGGGTGCCATTGTTCACAAACTCATAGACTAATAAGGGGACCTCTGTCTCAAAGCAACAACCGATTAGCTTAACCACGTTGCGGTGATTAACTTGGGAGAGGATGATCAGCTCGTTGATGAATTCTTCGACCTGACTGAGGTCCAAAATCTTGGCCTTCTTGTTGGCGACAACCATATTGTCTGGTAAGATCCCTCGATATACTATTCCTTGGCCTCCTTGGCCTAGGATTCAGCTTTCATTGTAGTGGTCCGTGGCCTTCTTGAGCTCTTCGTCGGTGAATATTCTCGCCGATTCAACGGAGCCTTTGTGCTCAGAAAGAAGTCTCTGCAACATAAGGCGGCCCCCATTTTCTAGGAAGAACTTCTCTCTCTGTCTGCTAATTTTTCTTTCTCTCAGCCCCCAATATAACCAGGAAACGACCAAAAGAACCAGCAGGAAGCTTATGCTCACACCTAGGAAAAGACATCACATTCGGCGTACAAGCAAATCAGTCGCCCATCACCCTATCTAAGGTTCACACACCCAAGAAAAGGGGGAAAAAAGAATCGAAATATGCCTAACTCTTTCTTTTTCATTGCTCAAACAATCTTTTGGTAATTTGGGGGAAAAAATAATCGAAATATGCTTAACTCTTTCTTTTTCATATCTCAAACAATCTTGTGTTAATTTACTTCTCTGTCCTATTTTCTTTTCTCCTCCATCAACTTGAAGCTTTTGTATTAAGACGAACCTTGATAATAGCAAAGTAAACCTAAATATATAATTATGCTGAGAGTATCTTTTGATAACAGGAATGATATAATGCATCAAGTGGATAAAACGTGTTTGATTCTTTTTCAACAACAAAAGAACAAGTGGTTGATTTTGTTAATATCGAATTGAATAAATTGAGATGACAATACATGTATATAATATCAATTTAATTCATGGACACAACTAATTCAAAGAGAAAGATTTACATTAAAAAATCTCGATAACTAACGGCAGAAGATGGAACAATGACATAATAACAGCATTTAAAGAATGTGAATGAATTACAAGATAAAAGAAGCTTTTATATGATGAAAAGGTTTGAGCAATGTATACAACTTACTGACCTAGCACGACGTCGATTGAGCGAAACCTCTTTTCATGGATGATAGGAGTACAACCCTTGCCATCTTTTCTTCCATCTCCTTGGGATCCCTCTGGACATGAACAATTATACGTTCCTGGCAAGTTCGTACATATTCTAACGCAGGGTTGTGAAGTCACGCATTCATTGATATCTGTAGGAATATATTCAAATTAGAAGAAGCAATCCAACTCCATTTCAATTGGAAGAAACTTGAAAAAGTAAATAGAATTCTATGATTTGGCAACACTTTCAATTTTGAGAGGACATGTCAAGTCAATTTGCATTTCTTGAGACACGATACCTCACCACACTTTTTAAGGGATGGGTCGTTATCTCAAGAGCTTAACCTTAACCAAGCACTTAATTTTTGTTTAGAATAGAAGATTTAAGAATTATCGAACAAAATTGTGCCATTACCAACTAGAATAACACATCACATAGAAAATAATTCAAAAATAACTGTCTATAAATACAGAAAAAATGCTGGATGTATTAACATCGGTACATCAAATTGATTTACAAGCTAATTTGACCGACTGATATTGAGGGTTCAGTATGGATTCTTTGTTTATAGACTCAATTGCCGTTGACCACTTTAGTTTGTAAAACAATCGTATGGAGTAAATTTAGGAGAGAAGAATGTCTAGAATATGAGGAAGGATTACTGTGAATATCTACAGATTATTGCTAAGGGCTTCATAGGTCATATTAAATTTCAAGCAACGAAAATTCGTGCTACCGAAAGAAAAAGAATGATCATGTTTTACGGCCTAGATTGTTATGATTTTTTAGATTATAAATTTTACGTGATTATTACGAGAATCATTTAAAAGATGTACCATTCATGAAGTCAAAATTTGGGCCTCTGACTTAAAAGTTTCGAACAATTTCTTTCTCTCGGTTTTTTATGCGATTGGATCCATTAAACATGCTCGCCCGTATTGAAATAATGATCCACGATTCTATACATGAACACTTGTTCGGATGGTCTAATGAAAAGACCAGACAAGGTACCTTGACAACCATTTTGGAGATAGGGGTTCCCTTGAAAACCCTCCAAGCAGCGGCACTGGTACCCGTTTCCATTCTCAGCATCTGTACAATTGGAGTTCTCTTGGCACATGTAGGTCGTTGTATTCTTCTTTGCATCATCGCATGTTTGATCTGGAATTAACCAATCGACAACTATAGGGACCATATCAAATGGCGGCTCGTGCAGATTGCCCGTGGAGAAGCTAAAGAAGCCGTCTTCGGCAACGAAAGCGTATCCGCATGGATTGAATTCCCAGATGCCGACATGATTGTTATAGCTAGTGACAGAGATGTTGTATCGGTAGGCGTCTCGAGGTATGCTAGTCTCGCAGCAACCAATGCCTGAGCACGACCCATTCATCACGTCCGAGATGTTGCCGCATGAGGACAAGCACCCCGTCACATACGCGCTTCCGCTGAAGGTCGCGTACGTGTCGCATCCCACGGCGATAAATTTGTTCTTGGCAGAAGAAATCGGGAAATCGGGAAGAAAGAGCGAAGGATCATTGTTGTACAAGGATCCACCAGACGAATTATAACAATCTCTGGCTACAAACACTTTTACAGTAATCTCGTGATTCTCAAAAGATATATTGAGTATTTGGATATTAGAATTTTTACCGTACATATAAGGAGTGGGAGTATCAGTCGAGTTGTCGCAAAAGATTAAAAAAGAGTCTGATTTTTTGAAGTAGCAGTCGTTGCCGGCGTTGTTCATCCCAAATGGGTACGCGAAGGTGAGGTTGCCACATCTGTTCGCGCATCCGGGCTTTGTTGTTTGGACTACATCCGCCGTAACAACTGAGAATAGAGCCACCAATGAGCACAACAACAGCACAACTCTCAAGGGAAGTCTATGGAGCAGCATGGATCCACCCATATTCTTCCTGAAATGAAGTGATTGTTTGCAACAAGATGATGAGCTTCATAGCCTAATGACAACCTTTATAAGCGATGATGGAGCTTCTAGAAAGCTAAGTAGTATATGCATTATTCATAGTCCCCACTATATTGATAGTCTTCGCGGTGATTACATCATTAGTAATCAATCATACGGTTTTATCCACCATCCAATCCTAGCATATTCTTTGTCAATTGTGGGGTCGTGCGTGTTGTCAGCTGTTCGATCCAAAACTTGTAATCATCGACCGTAAGATCCCGCTGCCAAATAACTCCATGAAAAATTAAAGTAGAAATTTCTATCACTATTGCTCTTAATTTATACTCTCCAAAAATAAGCAACTTTCTTGCTCTTTTTGCTTGCATTCAGTCCCATTCCTTGTCCAAAGCATCAGATGCAACTGACATTTACTCTCTATGGCTCTTCACTAAGAAGCCTTGACAAGCATGTCGTGATTCACGTTGTGGCGTCGCAATCATTCGTAGGAATTTCCAAACTGACTTGCAAATAATAAAAGTCGTGAATAGATAGATATTTTTTTCTTTTCAATTTCAGAATTAGTTTTGATGGGTGGTGCTCATAAACTATTGCATGCAGATCTCTAACGTATGAACTCCTTAAATATTTGTACAAATATCAACATCATATTTAAATCTTTACGTGCAGTGTAATATTTCGATTTACGCTATGTACAATTAAAAAAATAGGTACATCGATGATAAGTAATAAAGATTAATTAGATACAGCAAGAAACTGTTGATTCAGGACTGTTTGAATTTGAATTTGAAAATCAAGACAGCACCAAACAACCCAAATATTGAAGACGAATGAGAATGAAATTTGCAGTGTTTAAATATGATTTGCTAAGTAAAAGGACTTCAAGAGTGCAAAATTGATTTTGAGAATTTTCTTAGATTTGCCTATTACGTTTCAGGTAAATTCTAAGTCAATGGGGTCAGTTTTCTTGGCAATTTCTCAAGCTGTTGACACCTCAATTTTTATTAATAAAGTTTTTATTTTGTCTTTTTTAAATAATAAGCAAATAACAAAAAACCGAAAAAACAACAAAAAAAATCAACAAAAGAAAAGCAAAAAAAAGAAGCAGCCCCTCCCCTCTTTTCTCTCTCGCGAGCCCCCTCCCCTTTTTTCTTCTTCTTCCTCCCGTCTTCTTCTTCCTCAGACGGCTCTGCATCTCACGCGCGGTGGCTGGCGACGCGCTCAAGAGCAGCCTACGGTGGAGAGGCACGGAGGTAGGCCGCCGAAGAAGAGGACGACGCGCATGCCGCGCCTTTAATGCTGAGATGAGACACCGGTTCGGCCGCGGGAGTCCGGTCGGCAAGCCAAAGACCGGCGGCCGAGTCCCTCCGTCGACCGGACCTCCTTGCCTATAAATAGAGGAGCACCTCCGTCGATGAAGGCACGAGCGAGTTCCGAGATCTTCCCACTGAGAGACTTCGGGGGAGGAATCAACGAGCGAGCTCCGAGAGAACTCGAGTCGCGAGCTTAGCCCACCTTCCACCGAGAGACTTCGGGGAAGGCAAGCGGCAAGCGACCTCGAGAAGGTCAGATCCGGCCGGTGGAGGCTCGGATCTGGCCTGAGTGAGAGAAGATTGAGGCCGAGGGTAGGGTTTCGCGAGATTTGCGCCTCAGATCTGGTCTTTTTTAGCTGCTGCTGTTGCCGCCGGACGCTGTGCCACCGCCGTTCGCCCCGACCGAGATCCTAACGCCGTTGCTGTGACCGATCTGCCCAAAGCCGCACCAGATCTGGGGTCGATTTAGCTCTGTTGCACCCCCGACGCCACCTCGAGTCGTGCCGGACGCCGCTCCAGATCTGCGAAGGTTGAGGGCCCCCTGTCGCTGCACCATCCCGACCGCCGCCTCGCCGCCCCCTATCGACGAGTCTCGGTTGAAATCCCCGGCCGTGAGCATCTCCCGATCCCCTTTTCGTCTGTCTCCTCGCTTCCGGGTTGGCAGCCAGAGCTCGCGGAAGCTCCGACTGCTGATCGTGCTCCGTCCGCCGTGCCCTTTGCATCTCCACCCATCACCGCCACCATGCCGCCACGCCGCATCAATTCACAGCCGCTATCCTCCATATCGCTGCCGTCGCCGACGCCGATCTGCCGTCCCAGCTCCTCCATCAACGTCGCGTCCAAACGAAAGAGGAAGGAGGCATCGCGTCGGGTCAGAAACGGGTCGTGGCCGGGTAGGGTTCCATGATCCGGGTCGCGGCTGTGAACCGGGTCGGAATCGGGTGGAGCCGGTTGGCGTCCGGGTAGGGTTTCTCCAGTCGCTTGTGCGCATGGGCCGATATCGTTGGGCTGCACCCTTTTGTGAAGTAAGCCCATTCCGGTGAAGTGGGCTGCGTTTTTTAAAAAAAAAAAGGTCCAAAAAATGGAGTCGGGCCGCGTTGCGGGCCCGTCCAAGCTCGCGGGTTGCGGAACCGGCCGGTCCCAACCCCGTCGGGCCGACCCGGTTCGTTTTTATATTATTTTAAAATAAAAATTTTAAAAAATCAAAAAATAATTTATTTTTCAAAAAAAAATATTTAAAAAAAATGATAAAAATATTTTATTTTCCGAAAAATCAAAAATATCAAAAATATTTCATATTTTCCAAAAAATGCCAAAAATCCAAAAAAGCTAAAAATTCATGAAAAAAGCCAAAAAATTCAGAAAAAGCCAAAAGACTTGTATTTTTCCAAAAAAAAAAAAAAAAAAAAATCCCTTTTGTGTCAAAAAAATTAGAAATGACTAAAAAATGTTTTTCCTCCCAAAAATGAATGGAAAATCCCTCGAACATCCAAAAAACCTTAGGTTTAAACAAGATTAGGTACCGAAAGGGCATTAGTGATTAACTAGTGTAATCAAGTCCCCGATCCTAATTTCTCCGGTTGCGCAGAGTGAGTATTTCTCCCGATACTTCACTTGGGTTTCTAATCAACCCACCCCAAATTGATTAGTGGCGACTCCAATTTAAAAATTAATTTACGGGGTTAAAAACTAGACCATTAAGTCGTGAATTGGTGGACTTGGGAGGGTCCAGGCTTAATTAATTTCAGCCGAGCCATTAGCCTCCTTAGGCGCTCGTACCCGATCGCGGGCGCCGAAAGAAAAAAAGAGGTCGCGACAGCTTGGCGACTCCGCTGGGGAATTTGAGGACTTAGGCCATTTTATCTTTGTTTAAACGCTTGGCCGACTTGGGTTTTTTTTTTTTTTTTTTTTTTTTTCTTTTGTGCGGGTAATAGCTTAAAGTTTTTTTTTATTCTGTCAAAATAAAATATTTTGTGATTATAAACTGCTGTGCATGCTTTACTGTTTTAAACACTACACATGGCACACACAACCCGGCCGCCGAACCTAGGCCGCCATAGGATTTCTAGGATGGTGTTAAGAAAGATACGACCTCGAACGCGAGACTGCGATGTAGAGGTTGCCTTTCTTTTCCCCGAATTTCTTAGCCGAGATTAAGGGGGTATGCTGCTAACGCGAGACTGCGACGGGCGGATACCCTTTTAATTTCATCAAGCCTTCTGAGTTAGAAATCGAGCTGCACATCCCATCTGTATGTCTTTGTCCTTGCCATTTTATTTAAAAGCAAAGTGATTTCTTTACTTTCACTTAGTCTTTTTATTGGCCCATGGCAATTTAGGATAAGCTTTTCAAGTCCCAGTTTATATGCGATGGGGAAAGACGATATCCAGTTCATTCCTGCTCCTAAGGCGGAGCTCTTCAGATGGTGGGGTCAATTGGATCAGCTTGCCCAAGAGCGCGTGAAAGCCAAAATCGGTCATCTCCTATCGTTGATTCAAATCACTGTTCGTCCCGAAGTCATACAGGCCATGGCACATTTCTGGTGCTTGAAGATGACTACTTTTATGTTTGGTGGGTTTGAGCTAACCCCAACCCTAGAAGAGTACAGCATCATCACTGGAATGCCTCTCGAGAAAAAGCTTGTTAGGCCATCAACAGGCTTCCTCTCGTGGCAAGGGTTAGCGCGACTTTTAGGAACCGAAATCCATGTCATGAGACAAATTCTTGAAAACAACCATAGTACATGCCCATTAGAATTTATGAATGCCTGTTTTCAAAATCAGCCTATGATCCAAAAGAGTGAGATTTTCCTCTTGGGCTTTTTCGGGTTCATCATTTTCCCCCATCAAAGAAATGCCATAAGTCCTAAGATGGCATGGATAGTTGATCAAATCTTAAGGGGGGGAAATTATGTCAACATGATTTTAACTGAAACCTTCTTGTCCTTTAATCGTTTCAAAGACAACACGGAGAAAATCATGCGAGCCTCTCCTGAAATTTTACAAGTCTGGTTCTTTTCTCACTTAAGCGAATTCCGAGACTTCATGCGATCGTCTAAAACGAATGCTTTCGAAAATCCGTTGCAAAAATTTATGGTTTTAGGACCATACATTCCTAATCAAAGCTGTTTAAATTGGATAAATTTCCTAAGAGACCCGGCTCCTGAGGCATTCCAATGGTGTGCTGGTTGGTTCTATGAAAAGAGAGCTCGCTTTGCTTTCAAGCGCCGCCATCCAATTCCGTTGCTCGGCCTCACCGGTGCTTTTTCCTATTTCCCACAAAGGGTGGCACGACAGTATGGAGCCCTTCAGGAGATCCCGCCATCTTTCAAGAAGAGGACCCCTCCACTTCTCTTCACTCATCAAAATTTTGAATACATGGTTGACATTTATGAAGAAGCTTGGGACAAGTGCCATCGCAAAAGGATCGTGATACCTGAAGGGCTTGAGGGAGAAGAAAAAGCTCACCACGCCTCCATGTCCTACATCCACAACCATCGTATCCCGACAAGATGGAAGCCATTAGTCCCTCACTCAATCAGCGAAAGCAGCCCGCACGAGCAAGCAGAGCTCATGGAGAAGGATTTGGGGATGGACTGGATGCACACCTTAGAGCCAACCCAAGGAAGCAGGCATCCTCGCAAGAGCAAGGCTCCCCATCACATATAAATTGGGAATCATGTGCCCCTTAGTATTAATAGTGTGAAAGTTTCGTCCCATTGTTTAGGGACTTTTGTTTAATATCTAGTATTTCATTCTGTCATTTCAATTTCAAGTTTTAGATGTTAGGAGTTGGTAGTCTATAAATCCTCTTCTGATAAATAAAAAAGCAGTTAGACCATTGCCATGGGTCAATCTTTGTTTACTTTCGTGCTCATTCATTGTTTTCACAACGAACAGGTAATTATGAATCGCCGGCCACTGATTGCATGTGATTGGCCTCATGCAATAGGACTCGATCAGAATGATATACAAAATCATCTCATTAACATTGAAGACGGTGTAGGACAGATGTCCATTGTCCTTCAACAGCTCTCGAGACAAATGAAATCCACTCAAGCTGAGCCCAACTCTATAGTTGCCTCAAACACCGTCATGACGCTTGCAAATTTGCCAGAAAATAGTCAGTACCATAGACAGTTTGAAAGGATCATGAAAAGGTTAAGCCAGCTGCAGGAGCAGAATCCCCTGGACCTGTCCAATTACGCCGGCATTGAGATCCCTGAAAAACTCAAAGCACCTGAGTGCGAAAGGTATGCTAATACCTCACGCCCAGAGACCTACTTGCAAGCCTACCTGGTCCGAAAGATGATTCAATCGTACCAATCGAACTTAGCAGGCCCTGCCTTGCGATGGTACATTGTTAGGAGGATTAGTCCCCTTAAAACCTGGAGGGAATTAATTCATGTTTTCCATCAAGAATACGATATTGACATCATCCCTGACATCACCTTACCCTACGAAGAGCCAATGATCGCGGAGCACGAGGAGCTGTTAGCCGCTGAGATAGGAGAGGAGCATGTCAATGAAGCCTTGCATGATAAACGGGCAGTTGAGCAACATCCTGTTACTGGAAAAATTCCCACTAGGAAAGGCAAGGAGCCTTTGTATGAGATCAAGGACACAGAGCCTGTTCAAGACCGGGGCACGACTGGACGACTCCCCAAGCTTACTCCAAGAGCTAGGGTCCAAAGAATACCAACCCCTATCAACCTGGAAACTGAATCAGACAGTGAAACTCTAATGTCTCTCACTTCCCTTGACAGAATCAAGTTAGCAAAACGAAGGGCCTTACTCAAAAGGTTGGACCAAGCCAAGAAAAGAAAGCCTAAGCAGATTGACTCAAAGATCTACCGACGAGCCACCACACCAAAGCTTCCAAGATTCCCAAGAATACAGCTTTGAAGGCCACCATCCTCTAGAGTACAACCCTGAAGACTTCCCGGCCCTAGAATACAATCCCAAAGACTTCCAGCATTATTTCAACAATGAAACTGACGATTCATCGTATAACTGTTTCCTACTCTCATCCGGAGATGAAGGCCCGTCAGAAGAAGAAGCATACGTCTTTATCCGCTATGATCCTAACGAAGTACTAAGCTTGTCCTCTGACCATGAGGATAGCTTCAATACTTTATTCTCATTCGGAAATTTTGACCAAGAAGAAAGCAATGGGGTAATCTCGGTAAAATCCAACTTCCCTGAAACAGAAAGATTCACCACTACAACAGATATGCAGTGGGAAAATCAGTGGCCTAACCAAGATACATCAAGCCCGTCTTACGCTCATAAGATCACGACCCCCATAGAAATGTGGATACCCAATTTTCGCAAGTATAACGGCACGACTTGCCCCATGGCCCACTTGCGCATACCTCCATGCCGAAATGAGTCGGTACTATGGCCCAATGTCATTCACAACCCAGTGCCTTCCAAGAGAGTCTTACAGGTCCGCATTGCAATAGTTCGTCACAAGCAGATATCAGCCTCATGAGGGATTGGAATGAGCTGTCTTTCGCATTCCCGCTTCGCATCAAAGCGATTGGGACTGAAGCGCCTTGTCAGAACTTGGTTCACTTTAGAAGAAAACCAGTGGAGGATTTTCGAGCATATGCAAGGAGGTGGGAAGCTTTTATGATACAAACCTACCCTCAGCTGGCCGAAGAAGAAATGATAAAGCTGTTCATAGGAGCTTTGCCCCGCAAGCATCGCTGTTGGTTGCATGGGTTGCATTTCCGTAGCTTCAATGAAGTGGTCCTCTCGTGCGAATACTTCGAGTCTACTCAAGGCGAGGAACTCAAAGGCGCTTGATTTCAAGCCCAGCACTATCAAAGCACTCCTTTACATAGGAGCTTTCATGGGTTTTACTCGTTTTTATAATTTCATGTTTCTTATCTTGTTTGGTGTGCTACTGTTGTATTTTCCATTCCAAGTACTCTATTGTATAGTTCTAATGTTTTGTTTTAAGAGCATGAGGCGGTACTCCAAACCAGCCCAAAGTGATGTTATCCAACCATGAAAAGAAAATATCATCCAAGGAGAATACCGAGGGCTGGGCTTCCTCATGCTTTTTCTCCCCAAAGACGTATTTTGAAAATAAAAAATATTTCATCACTTGAAAGTTTTTGTTAAAACAAGATGATAAATTTAACCATATTTGTCTTTTCGACTCATTCACTTCATGTCTCGAAGATCATTCCCATCCCCTTTGACTTAGTGTGACATGGGGCATTTGAAGCAAGTGCATCAAAGCGAACTCACCAAATTCAAAGACACCCCGCCAAGAAAACAGGGGCAAATAGAAAGAATCATCCTACACCAAAAGAGGGTAAGTCTTATCCTCTGAATATAATTTGGAAATGATGTCTTCTCTCTTCTATTTACAGGATACAAAAGATGAGATGTAATAGGTACAAGCATAGAGTTGAGATCGAAGCATCCATGACATGCCTCACTCCTGCCTAGCTTCATCCTGAGCGAAAGAACTATCTTGTCGCACGACGCGCCCAAACGGCTAGATGTTACAGTATCAACTTCAACATAAGGAAGGAGTTCCTCCTCTCCCTTTTAAGTGATTACTGTCAGCAGGGAGAAAATCTAGACAGTCAAGGCGATCTATAGCCCCACACCCTGGACAATGACTTTGGAATTTAGAAGCTTCACTCCGCACGCATATTCTCGCAAGAAGTAATTGCCATAAGAGAATTGGAGGTTTTGATTGTCCATCTTAGATTCCATAGAAGCTTGAAGTACATGACTTTGCTCAATGCTGCTAATGGTCATATAGTCAAAGACAAAAGAAAAATTCCACAGAAGGAAGGCGTTGAAGATAAATCGACAACCATCAATCATACATACATGGCCATGAGTGAGGAAGGCCAATCGAAAGAAATGTCAAACTGTGCCAAGACGAAACGGCTGTCATCGACATTCAAATATCCCTAGGAGTCAGCAAATACAAACTTTGGAGAAGAGTAATTTGGTATCGTTTCCAATACTCTCAGTGTCTGAACTCACTTTTGACATATTTTCTCCTATTGACAGGAAGCATAGGATTCAAGAAGCGAGCTTAATGATTAATTTGGACAAATCAAATTACCCATATCGATTTACCTAGCTTGGTATGAAAGGACGTGTCGTCCAGGAGCCGGTTCGGTTAAATAAAAAAAGAAGTGCCCTACGGACACCATCGGCACCTCTAGCCGAGTGGTATCCGGGAAGAAGCAAAACGGTCCGAAGTCAGGGGTTCGAATCCCCGACGCGGCAGTTAGCCGCTTGGTAAAAAATAATAAAAAAATTTTTTTGCTTCCCTTGCACTTGCAAATTACGAGAGAAGAGGTGACCTAACGAAGCAAAAGACATAGGATTTCGTGACCCACTTGCACTTCAAGTCCATCCAATCATCTCGCAAACCGGTGAAGGGTAATTCGGTATCGTTTCCATTACTCCCACTATCCGAACTCGCTTTTGACGTATTTTCCCTATTGACGAAAGCATTGGGAATCTAAAACCAAACTTGATGGTCAATATTGGCCAAGTGAGGTTCGTGGAAATGACCCGCATCAAATTCACCGGCTTCGTGTAAAAGGACGCATCCAGAGCCAATTCAAAGAATAATCGACCTAACGAAGCAAGGGACATAGGACTTCGTGTCCCCCTCTCACTTCGGGATCACCCAATCGTCTCGCAAACCGGTGAAGGGTAAAGTTGTATCGCTTCCAATTATTCGACTCTTAAAAGAGTTCATGACTAACACATTCCCTCTTGTTTGTTGGGGATCACCTGACTGTCAAAAGCAAGGATAACGAATCAATGAGAAGCATGTCTTGTTTATTGCAGGATTACCTGATTGTCAAAAACAAAGATAATAAATCAATGAGAGGCATGACAAACTCTCCTAAGCGAAATGGCGTCCTGAGTAATTGCCAAAGCAAATGACAGAGATCCTTCGTGCCTCAACTCACATTTGATTTTGGCCGACTAATTGATCTACTTGTACATCTTCTCTTCGCAGGGGCAAAAGCGTAAAGGCCCATCAAATCCATGATCGATCCCTAACCCCGGCGATCCTTCTTATGTCATGTCCCTACTTAATAAGGACAACCATCGACACCCATTTGCAAATAACCCTTTTGATGTTCAAAATTTAACATATTTGGAAACACCATTATGTTAGCCCCCAAAGTTGTCAATAGGGATTTTTTTTTTTTTTTTTTTTGAGTTAAAACCATTCACTTGTTTTGAAAAATTCAAACTCCATCATATTCGAAATGTTGCATGTCGTTTCCAGATGAATTCTGTGTGATGATTTTGCCTGTCTAAGCCACTGATTCCACTGAGGATTATTAAAATAGACAGCTAAGTGAAGAATACAAGATTAAATTGAGCATGCTGGATGAGGTGCGTCAGAATGATGAAAGGCAAGCCATATCCTACACACAGTCCCCCATCTATACACTTGTGAGATGAGTGCAGAAGATTCCGTGGCTGCAGGGTAAAGAGTTCTCTCGCGAATGGTACGATAACCAAAATAGTGAGAGGCATTCCATCGCTCACCCCATTGAGCCCCATACACTGACAAATTTCTACTATGCTCCCGACAAAGAACCACCCCACATTGGGGCAGATCGGAGGTGAAGCAGCATCACAAGATGAGAAGAGAGATAGAAATTTTCTTGCTTGCACTTGCATCAATCTTTGAGTGTCTTTATTGCATATGAACACTTGCGTTAATTTAAGTGCCCTAGAGTCATGAAGAGCAATTCTTTCTTTACGCACTTGTATCTATTGTATAACTCAATTGAGTCTGTAAATTCACCCTCACGTGGAGGCAAAGCAAAAACTACTGCCATTTGAGCAGCATAATCAGAAGTGCCGGCAAAAGATGAAGACTCAATAGTCTAACAAAGGCGTTTGCTTGAACTTGTCAAGATCAGCTCTCAAGCAATAAGAATGAAAAAAAAACATGGGCATAAAAAAGCAGTGTACCTGGTAAAAGCAAGGTCAATGCCCATAAATGAAGAACTAGAATAAAAATAGGGGCATGAAAAAGCAGTGTACCTGGTAAAAGCAAGGCCAATGCCCCCCAGTCAAAAATGCAGCCAAGAAAATGTTGCTGTTGTGGTCCATAGAACCTCCATTTGACAGTGAGAAGAAAGACCGGTGACAAATGCCAAGACAATCACCAACTCTCACTTTCTTACATGTGAGCCAAGACTACGTTACATTCCCATTGTAAAAGTCTCTTCAGACTAGGGGCACTTCAATTAACGTAGGATTTCATGTGTCAATAAGCATCGCTCGAAGAAGTACGAGCAACATTACTCTATCTCTTTTCGCAGAATTCTTGACTTGCAAACCCGGAGATGATCGTGCGGCACTTCATAAGCCTTGACCTCGACGGTCCCATTTGATGAGCCGTTGACCAAATCTTCGTCACAGTTTCAACAAAGACCTCTCACATTGGTAAAGTCGTACTGTTTGCGAGAATACTCAGATCCCTGCTGACATGATGATAGTGAGATAGTGTGGTCCTTATAAATCCTGCATTAATGGTCAGGATAGCCTTTTCCATGAGAGTGAGCGAAAAGTCCTTTCAGACTGAAAGTCCCTCACCTGGCATGCTCAAGACATCTACATTCTAAATGAAGGTTGTCTTTCAAAATCTTCCCCAGTGGAAATCAAAAGATGCAGAACTGACAAAATTATCATGCATAAATCACATTTGAATTTATGAATTTTCAGTATATACAATCATGTGTGCATATTGTGCAAATAGCAGACATACTCTCAGAGATCAGAGATATTGCTAGGTAAGCATATCTCTATCCCCATTTGTCTTAAGGTACTTACCACTGTCCAGGTACTCTCTTATTGACGCTCGACCTATTCGAGTCGTCCCTTGAGTTTAGGTGCTTGCAACTGTCTAAGTATCTCCTTGTCTTTGAGTATCGGCCATCGTTCGGATACTCCCTTTTCCTGACACTCGATCTGTTCGAGTTATCCCCAGAGTATTGATATTTGTGACTATCCAAGTATCCCCCTTGTTTTTGAGTATCCACCACTTGCTGGGTGCTCCCTCTGTTGACACTCGACCTATTCGAGTCGTCCCTTGAGTTTGGATGATTGCCGCTGTCTTAGTATTCCATTGTCTTTGAGTACCGACCACCGTTCGGATACTCCCCTTTCCTGACACTCGACCTGTTTGAATTAACCCTAGAGTATTGATACTTGTGACTGACCAAGTATCTCTTTGAATACCTACTACTGTCTAAGGTATCCCCACATCGTCAAGTACCTGCCTTTGTCCAGGTACTTCCTTTTTCATGACACTCAACCTGCCCGAGTTGTCCCCAAATGATATAATAGCTATTCAAGCACTCCACTGCGTTGTGCACCTGCGGTTACCCAAGTATGCTCTCTTATCATCATGATACTTGGACCTGCCTGAGTGGTCCCAGATCGTATCATCAAATACTTATGTTCATCCAAGTATTCCAGTACTTTGTACACCTGCGGCTACCCAGGTGTTCCAGCCCTTTTGAGTGCCTGCGGCCATCCAGGAGGTGAGAGACCTTCATGAATATCCAAGGTACGTCCTCGATATTCTCATTACCAGAAGGTGGGAGACCTTCACGAATATCCAAGGTACGTCCTCGATATCCCCATTACCAGAAGGTGGGAGACCTTCACGAATATCCAAGGTACGTCCTCGATATTCCCAACTACCAGGAGGTGAGAAACCTTCATGAATATCCAAGGTACGTCCTCGATATTCCCAATTACCAGGAGGTGAGAGACCTTCACGAATATGCGGGGCATGCCCTCGATATTCCCAATTACCAGGAGGTGAGAGACCTTCACGAATATCTCAGGTACGTCCTCGATATTCTCATTACCAGGAGGTGAGAGACCTTCACGAATATGCGGGGCATGCCCTCGATATTCCCATTTACCAGGAGGTGAGAGACCTTCACGAATATCTCAGGTACGTCCTCGATATTCCCACTACCAGAAGGTGAGAGACCTTCATGAATATCTCAGGTATGTCCTCGATATTCCCAACTACCAGGAGGTGAGAGACCTTCATGAATATCCCAGGTACGTCCTGGTGAGAGACCTTCACGAATATCTCAGGTACGTCCTCGATATTCCCAATTACCAGGAGGTGAGAGACCTTCACGAATATCTCAGGTACGTCCTCGATATTCCCAATTACCAGGAGGTGAGAGACCTTCACGAATATCTTAGGTACGTCCTCGATATTCCCAATTACCAGGAGGTGAGAGACCTTCACGAATATCTCAGGTACGTCCTCGATATTCTCATTACCAGGAGATGAGAGACCTTCATGAATATCCAAGGTACGTCCTCGATATTCCAAATTCCAGGAGGTGAGAGACCTTCACGTATATGCGAGACCCATCCTCGATATTTGCACACGAATATCTCAGGTATGCCCTTGATTCTTTCCAAAGAATTTGTACCTGTGATCATCCAGGTACCCCTTCGATGCTTGTGATCATCCAGGTATCCCCCAAGAGTTTGTACCTGTGATCGTCCAGGTACCCCTTCGATGCTTGTGATCATCCAGGTATCCCCCAAGAGTTTGTACTTGTGATCATCCAAGTACTATCTCCCAACAAGCAGATGCCCTGAGAAAGGTCGGCGCATCTCCCGTCAAGGCGACCGAAGAAAGGTTCGGGTCCTAGACAAACCAACTTATTGCTCTAACAGGCGACCGAAGAAAGGTTCGGGTCCTGGGAAGGCAATTCCCTGTTAAGGCGACCGAAGAAAGGTTCGGGTCCTAGACAAACCAACTTATTGCTCTAACAGGCGACCGAAGAAAGGTTCGGGTCCTAGGAAGGCAATTCCCCGTCAAGGCGACCGAAGAAAGGTTCGGGTCCTAGACAAACAACTTATTGCTCTAACAGGCGACCGAAGAAAGGTTCGGGTCCTGGGAAGGCAATTCCCCGTCAAGGCGACCGAAGAAAGGTTCGGGTCCTAGACAAACAACTTATTGCTCTAACAGGCGACCGAAGAAAGGTTCGGGTCCTGGGAAGGCAATTCCCCGTCAAGGCGACCGAAGAAAGGTTCGGGTCCTAGACAAATCACTTATTGCTCCAATAGGCGACCGAAGAATGGTTCGGGTCCTGGAGAAGCAATCTCCTCATACAAACAGGTAAGATGATGCCTTGATACTTGCCAAAACTCGGGGTTCACACCCTATCTCACTCACTCCCTAAGTAACTACGTGTATCTTCTTATCTCGTCTCAAGATAGGTAAAGTTATATTGCACTTTTTTTCCGCATAGAATAATAAGCCCCAAAATAAAATATAATCTGCTACACATGCATGGATAAAATTGAGGCATCAGTCTGTCTTTGAATGCAACCTCTGCGAGCTCACCTTCAAAGAGGGGCAGCTGTTGACACCTCAATTTTTATTAATAAAGTTTTTATTTTGTCTTTTTTAAATAATAAGCAAATAACAAAAAACCGAAAAAACAATAAAAAAAAAATCAACAAAAGAAAAGCAAAAAAAAGAAGCAGCCCCTCCCCTCTTTTTCTCTCTCGCGAGCCCCCTCCCCTTTTTTCTCTTCTTCCTCCCGTCTTCTTCTTCCTCGAGACGCCCCGCATCTCACGCGCGGTGGCCGGCGACGCGCTCAAGAGCAGCCTACGGTGGAGAGGCACGGAGGTAGGCCGCGAAGAAGAGGACGACGCGCATGCCGCGCCTTTAATGCCGAGATGAGACACCGGTTCGCACGCGGAGTCCGGTCGGCAAGCCAAAGACCGGCGGCCGAGTCCCTCCGTCGACCGGACCTCCTTGCCTATAAATAGAGGAGCACCTCCGTCGATGAAGGCACGAGCGAGTTCCGAGATCTTCCCACTGAGAGACTTCGGGGAGGAATCAACGAGCGAGCTCGAGAGAACTCGAGTCGCGAGCTTAGCCCACCTTCCACCGAGAGACTTCGGGGAAGGCAAGCGGCAAGCGACTCGAGAAGGTCGATCCGGCCGGTGGAGGCTCGGATCTCGGCCGAGTGAGAGAAGATTGAGGCCGAGGGTAGGGTTTCGCGAGATTTGCGCCTCGCCGGGTCTTTTTAGCCGCCGCGGGCGTTGCCGCCGGACGCTGTGCCACCGCCGTTCGCCCCGACCGAGATCCTAACGCCGTTGCTGTGACCGATCCGCCCAAAGCCGCACCAGATCCGGGTCGATTTAGCACGTTGCACCCCGACGCCACCTCGAGTCGTGCGGACGCCGCTCCAGATCTGCGAAGGTTGAGGGCCCCCGTCGCCGCACCATCCCGACCGCCGCCCCCTCGCGTCGCCCCTATCGACGAGTCTCGGTTGAAATCAGGCGCGGTGAGCATCTCCGATCCCCCCTTCTCGTCTCGTCTCCTCGCTTCGGGTTGGCGCCGAGCTCGCGGGAAGCTCCGCCGCGATCGTGCTCCGTCCGCCGTGCCCTTTGCATCTCCACCCATCACCGCCACCATGCCGCCACGCCGCATCAATTCACGCCCGCTATCCTCCATATCGCCGTGCGTCGCCGACGCGATCCGCGTCCCAGCTCCTCCATCAACGTCGCGTCCAAACGAAAGAGGAAGGAGGCATCGCGTCGGGTCAGAAACGGGTCGTGGCCGGGTAGGGTTCCATGATCCGGGTCGCGGCCGTGAACCGGGTCGGATCGGGTGGAGCGGTTGGCGTCCGGGTAGGGTTTCTCCAGTGTGCTTGTGCGCATGGGCCGATTCATCGTTGGGCTGCACCCTTTTGTGAAGTAAGCCCAATTCCGGTGAAGTGGGCTGCGTTTTTAAAAAAAAAAAAAAAAGGTCCAAAATGAGTCGGGCCGCGCGCGGGCCCGTCCAAGCTCGCGGGTTGCGAACCGGGTCGGTCCCAACCCCGGGGCCGACCCGGTTCGTTTTTTTATATTATTTTAAAATAAAAATTTTAAAAAATCAAAAAATAATTTATTTTTCAAAAAAATATTTAAAAAAAATGATAAAAATATTTTATTTTCCGAAAAATCAAAAATATCAAAAATATTTCATATTTTCCAAAAAATGCCAAAAATCCAAAAAAGCTAAAAATTCATGAAAAAAGCCAAAAAATTCAGAAAAAGCCAAAAGACTTGTATTTTTCCAAAAAAACCAAAAAAAAAAATCCCTTTTGTGTCAAAAAAATTAGAAATGACTAAAAAATGTTTTTCCTCCCAAAAATGAATGGAAAATCCTCGAACATCCAAAAAACCTTAGGGTTTAAACAAGATTAGGTACCGAAAGGGCATTAGTGATTAACTAGTGTAATCAAGTCCCCGATCCTAATTTCTCTGGTTGCGCAGGAGTGAGTATTTCTCCCGATACTTCACTTGGGTTTCTAATCAACCCACCCCAAATTGATTAGTGGCGACTCCAATTTAAAAATTAATTTACAGGTTAAAAACTCAGACCATTAAGTCGTGAATTGGTGGACTTGGGAGGGTCCAGGCTTAATTAATTTCAGCCGAGCCATTAGCCTCCTTAGGCGCTCGTACCCGATCGCGGGCGCCGAAAGAAAAAAAGAGGTCGCGACAAGTATGAGAATATGTCTCATGAAGGTGCTTTCATTATCCTGCCAAGACTTGAAAAGTCAAGCAAGTATGAAGCGTGTGCAGTGGGAGATGACAACCCTAAAATTCGTTAAAGAACTCATTGCCCTCAAGGAAACCTTAAGAGGTTTTATAATAGAAAATTAGCAAGAAAAAATTCTAAACCTATTATACTTGTACAAATTTAATCATAAAATCTTCAATTATGCTAATTAAAACTTAAACCATTAAAATTTACCAATTTAATTTTTCTAATCAAATTTGACTGGAAATTGCTATAGTATATAATTTTTATAATTTTTTTCGGAAAAGGCCAAGTCAAGGCGGCCGGTTTCCTTGGCAATTTCTAATGTGCGACAATATGTCTCGTTCGGAGTTATGGCCCACCAACTTTGGGTGCATCATTGATAGAGAGTATAAATGAGATAGGATGCTTATTCCGCCAAGACTTAAAAAGTCAAGCAAGTACTAAGCGTATGCAATGGGAGAAAACAACCAGAAGTGATTGGTTCCTAGATGGTTCGATCATGCCCTAAAATCGGGAACTGGACCAAAAGGATTGATTCCTTGTTTCTAAAATCAAGAATTGGACCAATGCCCTTGAAACTGGACTAACCAATTTGGTTCAGTTCCTTGGTGGATCATGGAACCGGTGGCATGTTCAGATTTTTTTTTTTTTATTATTTGTCATTAATGTTCAAGACGAATTGAAGATGTTCTTGATAACCAAGTTGTTTCTGCAATCAATGAATTACGTGTAACAATATAGGTTTCACATAATTTTTTTTTTCCAATTTGTGGCAAAATTTGGTTAGAATGAGCAACTACTATTATGTTTTGATTTGTTCTTGTCATCTTACTCACATGCGTGAATGAAATGAGAGTCGTGCGACTCATGCCTATCTGCGTGCATGAGTGAAGTCTGAAATGTGAGATAGAATTTTTTTTTTTTTAACAAATTATAAGGAAATTAAAAAAAATTGGTCTGACCCGGGTGGGTGGTTCCATACCTGGAACTGAGAATCGGACTGAAATTCATTGGTTTCAATTTTGTAGAATTGAGACCTAGATCGATGCCCACAGGAACCACCCAAAACTGGCCGATTTGGTCCCATCCAAGTGGTTCCTTTTGCTTACCCCTAATCACAACTGTAAAATAGAAGAATGTCGAAGAAGAAAAATCATTAAGAGCAAACTGCTTTGAGCTGGCGATTGGTGGAGGGGTTTATATGTTGGATATTTTCAATAATATTTTGAAATATTTACAATAATAACTTCAATAATAATTATGACCGCATTGAAGACCATCATTATTTTCAACAATCACATAACGGTTTTTTAACGGTCATACAATGGCTTTTCAATCGTTTTGTAACATTTAATTTATTTCTCAAATAAATCCTTCATTATTTTACAACGGCTCTTTTCACGGCTCTATTTTGTTTAAATATAAAATCTCATAACGCAATCTTAAAATACACACTAAATGAAACAGAGAATATTCTTTCTTTTGAAATCTTTCCTTTCATTTTCCTTGCTGGGTTATACACAACGCTATTTCTGTTCCTTCTAATATTCAACGCGAAATATAAAAGAAGGTCTGTTGTATCTTGGGAGGATAGCCGTCAAAAGCCTATCGCACCGAGTTTTGTACTCCGAGGGGCGGAATTATCCTTAAAGAACAGTGCTTACGCTTGCACGCCTCTAGACAAATTTATTTGTTCTCATCAGTTTTTTTTCCTACATTATATTCCTAGGTGTGAAGTTTCCGTTGCATACTGGAAAAGAAAAACGCATATTTTCAGAGCGATTAATCAACTAGTTACAAAGAGGTAAAAACTAAACATTTGCCATTGTCATGCTACGAAAAGTAAGATTTTTAGATAAGATTTCATTATATACTTTTACATTAAGACAAGATACGTCGAACGTAGGTTTTTTTTTTTACCTTGGTTGTTGGCCTAGGATTTCTAATTAAAAATATGGACTGTGGTGATACGTATCTGTTGAGAATTATCATTCCAAGGAATTTACTTTTCCTTCCATCTGTTATCCGTGTTGTAATCTTTTGTTGCATTTCCATAATTTTGAGGAAAACACCATCTTGCTACCATCGTGGTACCAAAAAAAAAACGCAATTATTATTGTCAATAGTCATTTCGAAGAAACTAGGCTAATCGAATAAGGAGCAAAATAGTGTCTCATATATGGACCTCAGTGTAAATGTGACTTACAACGGAAAAAATACCAAAAAAGTTCTAAATATATTGTATTAGTATCAATTTAGTCATAAATATTTTAATTAGATCAATTTAATCTTAAATATTTTCACATTGATATTAATTTAATCCATCCTGGCTAATTTAAGCCGGAAATTGCCAATGTGAACGACAGCCGTCCTACATAGCATGACCGGTGTTGACGTGAACATTTTTAATAATATTTTAATTTTTTTTGAATTTTTTGAATTCTTAAAATCTTTTTTTTTCCATCTCCTTCTTCTTTGTTTTTTTCTTTTTGCCGATGGCCTTTGCTAGCCACCGGCCTAGCTTGGGTCGCCTTCGCCAACCGCAAGTGATGGTTGGCCTCATAGGGCCACCTTTGAGCGAGGGCGAGCGCCAATCGTCCGTGCTAGGCCCCCTTGCCAGATCTAGCGACCGACCATCGCACAGGTGAGGGCAAGGTTGGCCGGGCCTTGCCATCACCCATGCGGGGCTCGCCAAGCCTCACCCTCGCCCAAGCAAGCCTCGACGAGGCTAACCCTTACTTAGGCGAGGTGTGGCAAGGCCACCCTGGCCTAGGCGATGGTCGGCCTCGTCAGATTTGGTGAGGGGGCCTTGCCTAGCCACACCTAGACGGCCAACACTCCCCCATGCCCACGCCCTTGCCCAAAGAAATTACCATCGGATAGTTGCATATATGTTGCATTGCTATATATACAAAGAAACTACCACTATGCAAGGCGCCTATTTAAGCAATAACATACGTTCTTCATTCAAATTATCCTATGGGAAATTGAATAGCAGTATTGTGTTGCTAATTGGAGAGCTTACCTTGTACTCTAACGATTATACCACACATAAATAGATAATGTTTCCTTTCAATAGATTAGTTCTAGAATATATAGAATTAATGAGTGTAATATCTTTTAACATGTTGTATCTCCATGAATCTAGGAACTTTTGCTTGCATTGTATTATTTGGTGTGGCAGAACCTCAATTAGATATAACAAACATGACCGTCCATCGGTAAATTAAGCCGGCCCAAACAGGTCAACCTACCCTAGCAAGAAACTATCGATTCAGGTTGGTTTGGGTTTCGATTTGAAATCTGAAAAGAACAAAAACTAACCAACCTATGTTTAGCAAAAGAACAAAATCCGCCATGTCCAAATCTGCACAACAGAAAACATAATCCTCAAACCAAATTACATTTTCTAGTTCAGAGTAAAACCACAGATATGTTCCGAGATCTGATCATTGCTAAGTAAAAGGACTTTGGGAGTCTGAAATTGATTTTCAGAAATTTCTGGGGGTTGACCGAAAGTTTCAGGTAAATGCCAAGTCAAGGGGGTCTGTTTCCTTGACAATTTCTTAAGTAGCCCAATAGGTCGCATCAGAACTTGTTATTGCCTGCCAACTTTGACTGTGTCATTGATAGATGCAGGGTGCTTTCATTACATTGTCAAGACTTGAGAAGTCAAGCAAATCAGCGGTAAGCGTATGCAGTGGGGGAGAGATCACAACCCCAAAACAGGAGAATGAGAAAGAAGAAAAATCAACAAGAGCAGAGTGGTTTGAGCTGGGACTGTATGCATGAAATGTGTTTCAAGGTGGATGGATTTTATACTCTGGAAATTTGTCTTTTCTCATTTCTAGACTGTATATATGCATTCTGAAAAGGAATAATGGGTACTTCAAAATAATTAATCAACTAGCTTCAAAGAGGTATGTTGTGTTACGAAATTAAGGTTTCGAAATAAGATTCCGGTATATACTTTTAAATTAAGAAAAAGATACATCACATGCGGATATTTTTTTTTTTTCTTTTTCCGGGCTTGAATTTCCAACTAATATGGAAAGTGGTTGATGCGCATTTGTGGAGAATTATCATCGTCAAGAATTTTAATTTTCCTTTTCCTTTTTCTGGTCAAGTGACTGTAGTTATTAGCTTATTTTAAGCTGTGGAGTTAACATCAGCAGGTCCTGGAGACTTGCATGAGACGATTCCACTGCAAATCCTCATGTGACGAAGCCTTTGTGCGGTGCGGTGCAGTGCGCGTTTAAATTTTCCAATGCACTATTTATTTGACATATATTTCTTCAATCTTTCCTCCCCGCTCAACCAGAAAAACAGGCCATTGTGGGGCAGAGACGGGTGCACAATTGTCACAGAAGAGCTGCTCTTACTTTCCAGGTAATCCGCGGGAAACAAACAGTCTTGGTCTTCTCCTTTCCCAGTCGATTTTTTATACTTTGGTACATTGGGGATGTTACTTCTGCGCATGGCAAAATTTTCTTTTGGGGCGTTGATTAATGCAAAAATTGAAAGTTGATGGCGAAAGGAGAAGACCTAACCTCTCTCTTTCACGAAGAAAGAGACTTGTTGAACAATTCCAAAACTTAATATTACAACTTAACTCTTGGTCGTTGGGCGGCAATGATAGATGAAAAAGGCCAACTAGTTCCCAAATTTCATCAGTTAACTTACAATAAGGTATAATTATCTTTAGCCATGTCTCTCTACAAATCCTCAGATTTCTTTGGAGAGACTAATTGAAAATCCCAACAGCCGACATAATTGGATGTCGCATTGATAGATGATATGCATCCCAATAACTTATTAATTAGGGCTTTGACACTCTCCATCATAAGCATCTACAAACTTTTCAAATGGGCTCTTTGCCAACTAATAATACAAGTCCCCTTGTCAAATTTACAAGAGAAATCTGGCCACAGGAAATGAATCAACACTGACAAATTGACACATGATGCCTACATGGGTAGGTCAAATCACATCAATAATCTAAATCTATCAGGAAGAAAATCGACATTATCTGGAGTGTTTCCTTGGGCAATAGTAAAATTGTATCAGTTGCTAATAGAGCCTAAATCTGGCTCGTCGTTATTGTCTTGTGCTGAATGTCAATGTGCCCATCGTAGCCCGTGTACATGACCACCGTAATGTCAAAACAGCCTATTTGAGAAGGCAAGTGCAACATCTCTAACAAGAATTGGAGCAATCTCGATTGTTAAGGCCTGACGATCCCCACCGTGACCAAGAAGAGGAGATTAACACCTTCCATGATGTTCATTTTTGACGCAGCTCGTGAAGTGGCTCCTTTGCATAACTGGTATTGGAATCGTAATTCTAATGATTTCGATGTTAAAGTAGACATTTCAAACTTCCGAGGAACTATGCATCGGAAGACTTCGTTAATTGGCTCGACACGACCGAGCAAGTTTTTGATTACGAGAATATGGTGGAGAATCGAAAGGTGAAGCTTATGGCCATCAAGCTTAGAAAAGCATGCTTTGATTTGGTGAGAAAATCTGAAGTGTCAAAGAACTTGTGAAGGAAAGCTGTGTATCGAAACATTAGATAAAATGGAGGAGCTCAAGAGGAAGCATATCTAAAAAACGGAAGATATTTAGATCATTTTCCACATGAGATCCAAAAACTAGAAAACTTTTTCAATCATATATTACAAAACAAAGGAAAACTAATCATTTTCTAGAAAAATTATATTCCAAAAAAAATTTTTTAGAAACAATACATTTTCCGTGAAATAAGCACACCCTAAATATACATGCAAATCCACATTTCAATCAGTCACCTCATGCCTCATGCGGAGCAAGTTTTTTATCCCATCACCGTCCCTTGCAATTGCAAGTATGCGATTTTAACTATTAATTTATCCCACCGCATAATAATATCAAGTCTTAAAATTAAATAAGCCTAATTAATGATTGTAAGAAGATAGAAACAACGTAAAGAGGAAAGGAGTAAAAGAATTGTCATAGGAAATTTTATGGATCAAAATCGACCCCTAAACAAGAAATTTTAATTTTTTGCATTGCATTTTAGGCATTTAGACATTATAGGGCATGTCCGCATCCAATACATTTCATCTAATCTAGCTTCATCGTGCTTGAATTTGAGAAGCCAGGGAAATACTTTCAGTCGGTACTCGAACTAGTAAACATCTTCGAGATATGCTCGATTATGAAAGAGGCAAGTAGATTGTGCGCATGGCATGGGTGACGAGGAAGCAAATCAAGAAGACCAATCAATCCAGCAAATTCTCGGCCAGCCAAGAGAAGAGAATTGTGGAATGTTTTCAAAGTGCAGCAAGTGAGAGAAATAAAGAAATAAAAATAAGAGGAGCAAGCCGGATGATTGATTGCGGTAATGGGAAAGGAAATAGAGATTTGCTCCATCAGCCTTACCATCGAATCTCCATCAGGCCGAGCGTCCTGCATCACCTTCCACGGTTGATTCCAGCAACATCGGTCTCCCCCCCATCGTGCTTCAGATTGACGCCTAGCGAGCAGCCTGCCGCTGTCTGAGATCTCCACTGTCCAGGCGTCCACTGCTTGAAGTCATCGTCCATAGCAACGCCTACGAGCTCCTGGCGACAATCTACATCCGGGCCTGTATACCAGCCTTCGTTGAGCCGAATCTCAGCCGCCACCGTGAGCCACACCAGCGTTGCCCATGCTCGGGTCTTGCACAGCCCTTGAAATGAACACGCCAGGCCTTGATCTTTCCGTGCAGGTTTTTTCGGCGCTCCAATTCAGTCCATCCGCGAAGCCTCGCTTGTTCTTGCCGTCATTGCAACTCAAGCCCACTGTTGCTCCTGCCATCCGTGACTCATCAAGCCCACCTTGGGGACAAGATAGCCAAGGTTTGACTCATTTCATGCAATAGTTTTATTATATAATATAATTTTAAATGCATCATAAAAGTCGCCTATTATGATAATTTTAATATACTAACATGATAGTATTTAGAACTAATTCCATAATATGTCATGAAGAACTCATCATGCATGTCATATAGCTGCATCATTCTTGCATGACATTTAGTTATTTAATTAGTGCATGTAAAATCGATCAATGTCATACAGAATGAATGTTAGGGTTTGTTTCTTAAGACTTGCATATTAATTAAATTAAAAATTAAAAATTTGTTAGTACATATGGCATGTTAGTTAGTCCTAGTCCATCTATAACCATGCATTTTGCTTGCATATTTTCTCTATCATAGTTTACAGAAATTTTGTGATGATGGATAGCAAATTGCTTTGCTTGCTTAGCATATCCAAATTCTTTAAAAATTATCTTTAATCCAGTTACTGATTATTGGGCATTACATTTCCTGCTTTGTGCACTCGTATAATCAATCCTCACATGTCAGTGGCATTGGGTAACAAATAGATGACAACCGCATGCAAAACATTTTCAGAATAATGAATAAATGTACCAAAAGAGCGTTAAATTAATCTAATAAAATTAAGTTAAATTAATCTAGTAAAATCAAGTCTCCGAATTTATTTAAATCTCTTGTTCGCAAAAGTAAAATGCAGTCCTACATTTTACTTTTGTCTAATTAACACATAATTGATCAATGGCAACTCCAAAAGGTAAAATTAATTATATGTCAAATTGAGTGCTAAGTTGCGATTAATAGATTTTGGGAAAGTCTGTGCTAAGTGCCTTACCCTTGTGTTTTAGTTGTGGGAAGGTCGTGGCAAAATAATATTTTGAGCTAATAGCTTGTCAAATTTGAGATGACTATAAAAGTTTAGTGCTTTATATTGGGCAAGTTTGAAAATTCAAGTTAGAATTTGAGCCATCCTTACGATTTGTGCGGAATTAAGCTACGTTTATTATATAAAGTTTTCAAGGTTAAATGAGGAAAGAATATTGGTAAAAACACTAAAGATAGAAAAACTTTAGGAGGAATAAAGAAAGAACCAAAGGAAAAGAAGGCTAGCCATATCTATTGCTCCCCCAACTGGAATGTGGAGCAAAAGAATTTTACCTTGTCTCACCCGAAAATCCATTGATCACGGGCTTTCACTCATATTATTTAGGACTAGAAAGTACTTGGATTGGTAAAATAGCCATCCCTATGTGTGCATCTTGTTACAGTCCTCCCAAACGAGTGTTGGGGAAACAAGGGGTTTAGAGGTAATGTTGAGTTGAGGGCCAATGGTCCTCAATCATCATGAGTCCTCTTAAATTCTTCCATCTCTCGAATTTTTTATTATTTTCCGGAAATAAAGACTCGGGTTAGGTCCTTGGGCTTAGTTCGAATTTGGACCCAGCTTGGACCTCGCAGGTCCAGGTCACAGAAAACATGAAAGGCCTTAAAACGAAATGCGCGTATTTGCTCAAGTCCAATTCAAATTCATCAAACCTATTCAAGCCCAAGCTCATTAAGCCTATTTCAAGCCCAAGCTCATTAAGCCTATCGAAGCCCAAGGCTTATTAAGCCTAATTCAATCCAAAATTTACCAATCCGACTATAAACTAAACAAGCCCAACTTAAATCCATCTGTCATTCTCTGTTATACCCCTTTAATTCTCCTTTATCATCAACGATGTTCTTCCTATTGGCTGAGTTAATTACACCTATTTTCTTTTATTGCATATAATATATATATATATATATATATATATATATCTCTTTTTTGTTTTTTTACTTCTATTTTCTATACCCATCCATGCACAATTCTACTCCTCCTTGATTTAAAAAGTAGTAGCAGGCTAGCAGTGGCCCAGGGGGTGATGACGACGAAAGGTAGTGGAAGCCAGCTTAAGCATTTCAGAGATTGGAACCTTCTAACACCCTTTCTCTACTCCTCTGTCAACCAAATAAATTACACATTCCACCAAACGAACTCCATGAAATGTTTGAACAAAAAAATAAAAAGTTGTTCATTTACATAAACCCCGAATGCAATTCTCTGCAAACAATCCGAAATTCATTTCCTTTGATCACCAGACCGAAGCAAGCTCTGATCGTCAGCCAGCTTTTTTGTTGTTACTCATGCTGATCTTCTCGTACCGTTTCAGCGAGGTGCTATTGTCTCCCGATTTCCATCCCCGAACAGAGGTCCTGCGAATCCACTGCGGATTTCAAATGGGCCCAATTTGAAGAAATCGTCGGGCAAGCACTTGAAGAGGCAGGCCAAACCGGAAGCCGTCAGTGATGATCTCAAGGTTGATTTCCGGGATTTCAAGGACGAGTCTGAGTTAGAGACTCAAAAGTTGAGGACGGTGGCGAGTCGGCGTCGAAGAACTTGTGGAAGGATGGAGATTTGGTCTGGATCCGGCGAAATCTAAGGCGGAGACGGTGAGAGAGTAAGAGAGACAATGATGGATTAGCCGATTGTGATAACATCGAGATGCTTGACATTTCTGTCAAGGATCACGACGTGGGCGTTATCGTTTCAGTCGGTCGAGACTGCTATAACTCTTCCGGGTGCGATGAGTCTTCAAGCGACTATCCGTAGCTCAGATTAGCTGAATTCCCCACATTTAGCACGAAGATTTGCTGTAGCTGGTTGCGATTGCCATGACCAACCGTTGGCTATTTGCCAAGAGCAAGTTCACCCCGGCAGTCTCAGCATACAGGCGAACTGTCGCAGTCGACTACGGTGAAGATGTTCTTGGTGCCAGACATGGGGAATTCAGTAGGTGCCGCGGATAATCGCTTGAAGACTGATCGTACCCAGAAGAGTTCTCGACCGATCAAAATCGATAATGCGGTGCAGAGCACAGCTCTTTACGAAAGTTCGTAACGATTGCACAAACAGTTAAAATGGAGCCCCTATAGATTTATAGCACTTTGGTGGGTTGAGAATTTTTGCTTTTCATTGTCCACATTGATACACATCTAGTTGTGGAGATTCGATTTAATTTGCCGACCGCTTATGATATTACAAAACTTTTATGGATGCCAGCCATAAATGACCATATCTAGATATTCATTGATTCTATGCATTGTCCCTCTGGAGTGGTAGTTGATAGTCTAATGCGACGAGTACTATGTTCAATTAAGTTTTGAATCGAGTTCTAAGTAGTTTACCCCAGAAGAAGTAAATGCAGCTCAAAGCTTATTATATCAAATATACCCAACAAAAAATCCAGCTTGCCATCTTTAGCTCCTTGGTCTTCCAATCGCAAAGCGTTTATATGGAACGCTGAAACAAATACGTGTGTATCGAGTACCAGCGAAGGAAGCTTTGATGAGTTATTAGTACTTGATAACTCTCTCCGATGGAAAAGATTCTATATCTTGCCATGTTTATGCTCTGCTATTTAAGGTGTTTGCTTTGGCCTGTGGTCAGGCACGGTGCAGAGACGAAAGTTCGTAGCAATTGCAAAAGAGGCTGTGCTTTCCTAATCCCATTGTGGCTTTTCATTATTCCTTTTGAAAAGCCAAATAAGTGTGTTTCGTAAAGACCCGTGCTCTACGCCGCATTATTGATTTCGATCGGTCGAGAACTCTTTCGGGTGAGATCAGTCTTCAAGCAATTATCCGCAGAACTAGCTGAATTCCCCATGTCTGGCACAAAGAACATGTTCACCGCAGTCGATTGCCACACTTTGGCTAGATGCCAAGATTGCCGCGGTGAACTTGTTCTCGGCAAATAGCCACGGTTGGTCGCAGCAATCGCAACTGGCTACAGCGAACTTGTTCTTCAGCTTGAAGACTCATCACACCTGGAAGAGTCATGGCAGTCTCTACCGATCGAAACGATAATGCCCACGTCGTGACCCTTGACAAAAATGTCAAGCATCTTGATGTTATCACAATTGGTTATTTCGTCACTGTCTCACTCTCTCACATCTCGGCCTTAGATTTCGCCAGATTTAGACCAAATCTCCATCTTTCCACAAGCTCTTTGACGCCGACTCGCCACCGTCCTCAACTCTTGAGTCTCTAGCTCAGACTCGTCCTTGAAATCCCGGAAATCAGCCTCGAGATCATCTTTTCCACGCACCGACGGCTTCCGGTTTGGCCTGTCTCTTCGAGTGCTTGCCCGACGATTTCTTCAGATCGGGCCCATATGAAATCCGTAGGCGATTCGCAAGACCTCTGGTCGGGGATGGAAATAAGGACACAATAGCACCTTGCTGAAACAGTACGAGAATACCAGCAGGAGTAACAACAAAAAAGCTAGCTTACAATCAGAGCTTGCTTCGGTCTGGTGATCGGAGGAAATGAATTTCGGATAGTTTGCGGAGAATTGCATTCGGGGTTTATGTAAATGAACTTTTTTTAATTTTTTGTTCGAATATTTAATGAAGTTCGTTTGGTGGGATGCGTAATTTATTTGGTTGACAGAGGAGTAAAGAAAGGTTGTTACAAAATTCCAATCTCTGAAATGCTTAAGCTGGCTTCCACTACCTCTCGTCACCATCATCCCCTAGGCCCCTAGCTACTACTGTTCAAATCAAGGAGGAGTAGAATTGTGTAGTGATGAGTACAGAAAATAGAATTAGAGAGAGAGAGAGAGACAGAGACAGAGACAGAGAGACATAATAAAATAGGTGTAATGGACTCAGCCGAAAAAGAGCAACAACTCAAATTGATTAGAGTAGAAGAAAAGGGGTGCAAGGGACAATGACAAAATGGGCTTAAGTTGGGTTTGTTTAGTTCATAATCGGATTAGTAAGTTTTGGATTTAATAAGGCTTAATAAGCTTTGGGCTTGAGGCTTCATGAGCTTGGGCTTGAATAGGCTTGATGAGCTTAGATTCTAAAATGGACTTGAGCAAATAAGCTCATTTCATTTATAAGGCCTTTATATTTTCTGTGACCTGGACCTGCGAGGTCCAAGCTGGGTCTAAATTCGGACTAAGCCCAAGGGCCTAGCCCGAGTCTTTATTTTCGGAAAATAATAAAAATTCGGGAGATGGAAGAATTTGAAAGAACTCATGCGATTGAGGACCTTTGGCCCTCAACTCAACATGACCTCTAAACTCCTCTTTTCCCCAACCCTCATTCGGGAGTGTTGTGACAAGACGCACACATAGAGATGGCTATTCTACCAATGTAAGTAGCTATCCTTACTTTCTAGTCCCAAATAAATTGAGTGAAAGCCCATGATCAAAGGATTTTGGGGCAGGGCTGTGGTAAAATTCTTTTGCGCCACACTCAGGCTGGGAGAGGAATAGATATGGCTAGCATTCTTTTCCCCTTGTTCTTTCTTTATTCCTCCTAAAAAATTTCTAGCTTTATTGTTTTTACCAATATTCTTTCCTCATTTAACCGTGAAAACTTCATATAATAAACATAGCTTAATTCGGCACAAACCATAAAGATGGATCAAATTTTGACTTGAATTTTCAAAGTTGCCCAATATAAAGCACTAGACTTTATAGTTATCTCAGATCTGGCAAGCCGTTAACTCAAATATTTACAAAATTCTAGCACATTGATATTATTTTGTCACGACCTTCTCGTAGAAGAACCACGAGGGTAAGGCGCTTAGCACATACTTTCGCACATTGATATTAATTTTTTACAAACCGTAAGGATGGACCAATTTTTTACTCAAATTTTCAAAGTTGCCCGATATAAAGCACTAGACTTTATAGTTATCTCTAATCTAGCAAGCCATTAGCTCAAATATTTACAAAATTCTAGCACGTTTATATTATTTTGCCATGACCTTCTCGCAACTGAACCACAAGAGTAAGGCTTTTAGCACATACTTTCTCAAAGTCTATCAATCGCAACTTAGCACTCAATTCGACGTGTAATTAATTTTACCTTTTGGATGTCATTAATCGATTATATGTTAATTAGACACAAGTAAAATAGAGAAGTGTATTTTATTTTTGCGAACTAGAGATTTAATGGATTCAAACACTTAATTACACTCAATTAATCTAACACTTTTTGGTACTTTTGTTCATTATTTTGAAAATGTTTTACATGCAGTCGTCGTCTATTTGTTATCCTTTCACTAACATGTGAGGGTTGATTATGTAGGTACGCAAGCAGGGAATGTAACGCTCAATAATCAGTAATACGATTACAAAGAATTTTTAAAGAATCCAGATAGGCTTAGCAAGCAAAGCAAATTGCTATCCATCATCACAAAAATTCTGTAAACTATGATAGAGAAAATATGCAAGCAAAATGCATGGTTATGGACGGACTAGGACTAACTAACATTCATCTATACTAATCTTTTTTATTTTATTTATTTAATTAACATGCAAGACTTAAGAAACCAACCCTAACATTCTGTATGACAGAGATCGATTTTACATGCACTAATTTAATAACTAAATGCCAAGCAAGAATGATACAGCTGTATGATATGCATGATGAGTTTTTAATGACATATTATGGATTTTGTTTTAAATACTATCATGTTAGTATATTAAAATTCTCATTATAGGCGACTTTTATGATGCATTTAAAATCATATATTAAAATAAAACTATTGCACGAAATTAGTCAAACCTTCACTACCTTATCCCTAACATAGACTTGATGAGTCACGAATGGCAGCAACAGTGGGCTTGGGTTGCAATGGGGCAAGAAAAGCGAGGCTTCGCGGATGGACTGAATTGAAGCGCCGGAATACCTGCAGGGAATGATCAAGGCCTGGCGTGGTCGTTAAATGGCTGTGCAAGACCCAAGCATTGGCAACGCCGGCGTGGCTCACGGTGGGGGCTGAGATTCAGCTCAACAAAGGCTCGTATACAGGCACGGATATGGATTGTCGCCGGGAACTTGTAGGCACGGCTATGGACGATGACTTCAAGCAGTGGATACCTGGACAGTGGAGATCTCAGACAGCGGCAGGTTGCTTGCTGGGCGTCGAAATGAAGCACGATGGCGGGAAGACTGATGTTGCTGGAATCAACCGTGGAAGGTGATGCAGGACGCTCGGCTTGATGGAGATTCGATGGCGAGGCTGATGGAGCAAATCTCTATTTCCTTTCCCATTACCGCAATCATTCACCCGGCTTGCTCCTCTTATTTTTCGTTCTTTATTTCTCTCACTTGCTGCACTTGAAAACATTCCACAATTCTCTCCTCTTGGCTGACCGTGAATTTGTGGATTGATTGGTCCTCTTGATTTTCTTCCTTGTCACAATCTACTTGCCTCTTTCATAGTCGAGCATATTTTGAAGATATTTGCTAATTCGGGTGCCGGCTGAGAGTATTTCCCTGGCTTCTCAAATTCAAGCACGATGAAGCTAGATTAAATGAAATTTATTGGATGCGGACATGCTCTATGATGTCCAAATGCCTAAAATGCAATGCAAAAAATTAAAATTTCTTGTTTAGGGGTTGATTTTGATCCCAAAATTTTTTATGCAATAAATGACCAAACGCGTAGCCAAACTTTAGATGTCAACGATCTCTTTATTACCTATAACAATTCTTCTACCCCTTTCCTCTTTATGTTTTTCCTATCTTCTTACAATCATTAATTAGGCTTATTGAATTTTAAGACTTGCTATTATTATGCGGTGGGATCAAATGATAGTTAAATCGCATACTTGCAATTGCAAGGACGGTGATGGGATAAACAAACTTGCTCCACATGAGGCATGAGGTGACTGATTAAAATGTGGATTTGCATGTATATTTAGGGTGCATTTATTTTACAAAAAATAATATTTTTGCAAAATCTTCTGGAAAATCACTTTTCTAAAAAATGGTTTGTTTTCCTTTATTTTGTGATATGTGATCGAAAAAGTTTTTTAGTGTTTGGATCTTATTCAGAAAAATGATCTCAATTTCATGATTTTATCTTAGGGGAAAATTCGATTTTTAAATTTTTTTTTTTTTTTTTTCTTTTCTTTTTCCTTCTTCCTCCTTCCACCGGTCTACGAGCCTCGGCGAGGGCTGACTTGGCCTGCCTTGGGCAAGGTTCGGCCTTGGGAACTTGAATATATGAAGAGAAATAAATAGAGAAGAAAGCAAGCGAGAATTTTTATGTGGAAAACCCTTCCCAAAATCAGGAAAAGGGAAAAATCATGGTGCTGCACTAGGTAATGGAAGTATGATCTAGGGTTACAAGTTTTAGCATTATCTTTTACCCTATATATAGTAGGAGTCTAGGTATACATAATTAATATGGAAATTACATGTATGCTATTAGCAACAATAAAATCCATATTGTCTACTTTAACATTACAGGATGGGTGACCTATTGGGAATTGCCTGCCTAAAATAAATTGTTTCTGCACTTGAATATTATTTTCCTCTATTAGACTCCATAGCTCTATCAATCTCCCACTTGGAGGCTAATCTTAAAAAAAAAAAAAAAGAGCTATATTTTTTTTATAGTCTTTATCTTTGTAGCCCAAATTGTCCTAGTGCGGCGGCCTCCCTCATCACTTACCATGGAGGCCAACTAAGGCAATACACAGCCTCAGTTTCTTAGTGGTAACAACCTTTGTTGACATATCTACTGGATTTTCTGCAACAACAATCATTTTCAATGACAAAGTCTCATCATCTATCAACTGACGAATTTGATATATTTTAACTCAATGTGTTTTGTCTTTGAATGAAATACTAGATTCTTTGCAAGACAAACAACACTTTGAATGTTGCTGAAAATAACACTGTTATTGTTGACACCCAAATTTTACAATTTTATTTAGGACTTAATCGTGTACAAAATTAGGAATTAGTCGCTAAAAAATAGAAAAAAATAGAAAAAAATTTAAAAAAAAAAAAGAGAAAAGAAAACGAGAAGCAAAAGACGCAAGAGGGGCGGGTCGGGCCGGATTCGACCTTGGCCTGGCCTGCCTCTCCTTTTTTTTTCCCCTTGGGCTCTGCCCATCCCAATGGGTTTTCTTCCTCCTCTGGCCATCTCCGCACGAGAAGGTGGGGGGGAACCCTAGAACAAAAAGAGGGAGCTCATAGGAGAGAGGGGGAAGAAAAGGAAACCAAAAAAAAAAAAAAGGGCCGTCGCCGCAGCTGCCGCTCCACCCCGCCGCCACTCGATCCTCGCCGCCGCTCGACCCAGCAGCTTCCTCCGAGCGAAGCCCCCTGCTGCTCCGCCCGTGCTATTGCCCGACGCCGTCTGAGCCGCTGTCCTCCTCGCCACTAGGGGTGAGCAGCGGTCTAGGGTTGACCCTAGACCGACCCTGGACCGGCCCAACCCTGCCGGTCCTGGTCCCGTTCCCAAGGGGACTGGGTCGGTCTTCGGTCTTGAAATTCCAGGACCAACACTGTACGGGTTGGTCCTCGGTCCTAAGAGTTTTGGGTCGGTCCAACCTTGGACCCACCCTATATATTATATTATATTATCTATAATTCTTTTATATATTCAAACCTAAGTAAAATGTCTGTTATATTATATTATATTGAAATGTTCTATCAATAACACTAATAGTAATTTCAATTTAAATTATTGAGTATTAATTATGTGTCGTTTATTTTGTTTTCAGGTGTTTAGAAGTTCAAGTGAATTAACAAGATGTGAAATTATATATTCATGATTTATATTAAGCATTTTGAACTTTTTATAGTTTAATTGTATTTTACTAATAAATTTCAACTGCACTTTGCTTTTCAATTTGTGTCAAACGGTAGAAGTTTTTGAAGAGTAGAGTAGTATTGCAGTTGCTACGGTGATTTGCTAGTCAAGTGGTGTGAAGCTCATTTTTTGGTTGAGTGGACTCTACATGATCAAATGCAGGAAAATGCTTTTGCATATGATGTTATGAATATTAAAGATATATGATTACAAGAACTTTCCATCTTGTCCCATATCTCGATGAGCGGTTAGTAAGTACGAAATTTCTATTGTGTCATCTTAAATTTACTAAATATGTATTGGTATTTATAGTTTAGTTGCACAATGCCGCATTGTCAATGGATGTGTAATTTGAATTTGTAGGTTTGCTTTTTTAGGAAGTATAAAAAATAAGATGAAAAAAATTATCGATCGGTCTCGGGTTTACCCTGGAACCGGACCGAACCCATTGGGTCGGTTTGGTCCTTGGTCCCAGGCTCAATAGGGTCGGTCCTTGGTCCTAAAAATTGAGGACCGACACTGTACGGGTTGGTCCTAGGGTTAGGGGATGGCCCGGACCAACTCGGACCATGCTCACCCCTATTCGCCACCTCAAGTCGACGCCATTCGAGCCAAGCCACCGCCTTCCTGCCCTTCGACCGCCCCTGCTCGCCCAATGCCCCTGCCACCCAGGAGCCGCAACGCCACCGTAGCCACCGCCTCCGCTCGCACCTGCCTCTTCACCCAAGCCACGAAGCTGCTGCAACCCGTGCCATCGCTAACAGCCCGATCTCTCCGCCGCCATCGCAAGACCAGCCAAGCGCCGCCGCCATTCAGCCTCCAATGTTGCCTTCGTCTCGACTCCATCCCCTACGCAGTCGCCCCTGTGGCTGCCTGACTCTACCGCGTCGCCGTCTCCGAGCCGTCGCTGTCGCCCACCTAGTCCCCGACGTCCCCTACCATCCCTAGTGCCGCAAAGAAACAGGAGAGAGAGGAGGCACTAACCGAGTCGTGCGAGACGGGCCGAGTCCAATCAACCGAGTAGGGTTTCGGGCGAATATGAGCCGGTTTTGGGCTTTTGGGCTTTTAGACTTGTGGGCTTTTGGTTTCATGGGCTTGTGGGCTTATTTCTTTTTAAAAAATTTGACCGGACTAGGCCTGCACATCAGGCCCAGCCTAGCTAGGTTTCCGCGGCCTAGCCCAGTCCGGGTTTGGGCCGTCTAGCTCGATCCTAGGCCCTTTTCACCGAACCGAGTCGGACCCAACCCAGGAGCCAACCAAGTTCGTTTCAAAGATATTATAATATTATAATATTAAAATAATATTTTTAAAAAAATCCAAGAAAATCAAAAAATTTCGAAAATCCAAAAATTGTAGGGTTTGGTTAGAAATTGTTATATATTTCCTTTTTAGTGTAATTAGGCATTTATTTGCTCGTATATTGATTACATAGCATGTTTAATTTGCATGTTTAATTACGTTTGTGGATGTTTAATCGCACTTGTTTAAGTTTGGTGCAATTAGTTACATGGTAGCCGTGATTATTACTTTAATGATTGTGCACATGCATGATCATCTCACATGTTAGTGGATAGGCATAAAATCAATCCAAACTGCCTGACAAAAATTCTTAATTTTAAAATGAACAAGATTAGGTACCGAAATGGCACTAATTGATCTATTAGTGTAATCAAGTCCCCGACCCTAGATTATCTGGTTGCGTAGGAAGTGGGGCATGCTCTCGTGCCTCACTTGGTTTCTAGCTTACTCCAATAGACTAGTGGTAACTCCTTTTGTGCAAAATTCCTAAAAAATATCCCAATGTCATGCGGGGTATGGGCTTGGGAGATCCCATGCCTAATTAAGGGCCATAAGCCCATAGTTTAGGCAATACTCCTAAACCTACTCCCTCCCCTCGAGGATAGGTCGCGACAGCTTGGCGACTCCGCTGGGGATTTGGTTTTAAATCTTAGAGGACTTAGGCCAAAATTAATCTTGTTCAAAAATATTTTTATTTGGCAGCGAGGATTCCAGGTACGCCCCTAACATTGAAGGTGTTAAATGTTTTTACAGAATGGGAGGTATAAGGGAAAGTGTTTTCTCACCTTTGTCTTGCAGGGAGGTGTAGGAATGTATGGTTTATTTTTATGTACGGAGTGTTGTTTGCCTATAAATTGTTGTGCATGTATCATCTGCATCGCACTACACCATAGCACACACTACTTGCCGCCGGACCTGGGCCGCATAGAATCACTTGGGATGGTGTTGAGGTGGATACCACTCCAACTACAACCATGTAGTACGAGTCACCCACCTCTACCCCGAAATTTCTTTCTTCATGTCGAAGGTACCCACCCTGGTTTGCAACCGCGCGATACGGGTCGGTTCTTTGACAAAGCCGGAGTCATGGGTAACACAACCTAGCCGCGATCTTGCTGGTTCGATCCGATGATCCTATGGCTCCATTTCGAAAAAGGCGAATTTGAAGGAAGAGTAAACTGTATCGATTCCAATTATCCATCTCTGATACCGTTTCTGACATGATTTTCTTTTTATTGTCGAGGAGACATCAAGAGTACCAAATTCTGTAACATTCCAACAAACGCGATGAAGCATTATTGAGTCATGTTCATCTTTAACAAAGAACGATTCAAATGAAACGGAGGGGCAATATTGTCCAATCCTCCATGAGAGATACCTTGGGATGTTGATTGCCCAACTTTGAAAAGGATGTATCTCATTCTTAAGCTTGATTCTCTTCAGCATAAAAAATGACATGTCATTTTCTTTGACACAGGACGGATTCAAACAGGACAAAGATTTGTCAAATAAAGAGTGGGAGAGCAACATTTGATTTAGAAAAAAATCTCTCATCTCCTCACCAGTGAAGTGTGCCGGAATAACATTATCAAATTTATCAAAAAAGGATGTATCGTTCCTAAATTGAACCTAATTAAATATGGAGATAACTCGTTTCATCTTCTTACAGGGTGATAAATGGGGAAAATGTGCACCTTGACTGTAGAAGTATCGCCTTCTAACAAGAAAGCATGCTGAGACTTGACCATCCATTTGGCGTAAAAGGATGTATATAGTTCCTAAATGATTTCCAATCGAGTGTGGAAATAACATGTCCAATCTTTTCTTTGCAGGCAATAAATGGGGCAAAGCATCTAAAGAACAATGTCCCCAAGTGTGGAAACATGGAGCACCCACTCTCCTTTCAAAGAAGACTTCAAACGCTTAAAGGCAAATGCAAGTGAAGGGTAATGTCAAGTTACCAAATATCCACAAAGGTGAATCCAAGAGATGTTAGTGCCCAAAGGATGAAAGCGAATGAAGGGTAAAATGTATCGCTTCCAACATTTCAATCCCTAAAGATCTTTGCACTAACATATTCTTTCACATTCTTTACAAGGTACTAAGTCACCGTGCCACAGGTAAGTACCCTTCTTCTCAATTTAAAAAAAAAAAAAAGAAAAAAAAACGGAGAATTTCCATTACAAAAAAGAACCTTTTGCGCTTTCTTAGAGACAAGCACAAAAATGAATAATTAAGAAAAAAAAATTCTACAAACTCTTTGAGCATCATTTTTATCTCAAAATTGTTTTCTCGTTTTGTGGGTTATTCATTTTGAATCAAATTTTCCTATGGAGATTAATCTACTCAGAGGATTTCGACAGAGTGAAATGGAGATGTTAACCATGCCAAATAAGAAGTGCTTAGGATGAAGAAAGGCAAGCCATTTCCAAACACATCCTTTAAACACTTTTGAGAGTTGAGTGAAAAGCGACATTCTCTTAGGACGAATGATTCATTTGCATTAAGCACAAAGATCAAAATGATAAAGGCGTTTCCTTCATCGATCTCAAGCATTGCACTAATCTCTTGCTACCCCTTTGGGCTGAAAAAAAGATGATCCCTCAAAGTACTGTTGTCGAGAATGACCCTACATTGGGGCAGCATAGGGGGTTACGATCGTATTGTAGAGCGAAAGATTGAGAAAGATTCTATTACTTTCACTTGCATCAATCTTCTAGTGGTAGCTTCAGAGGAATTCTCATTAGATCTTGACTCATCCCAATGTGAAGAAAAGCATTTCATTCTCTACCCAAACACTGATATCTATTGATTGAACCAATTTGGGCCTGATTATTCATTTCTGAATCCCGAACGGTGATCATCTCCCTTCACTGGGGCAAGGCATAAGAATTGACCAAATACAATTGACAGTCATGAGAAAATGTGAAAAGCATCTCGAAAGTCATAAGAGCTATAAAAGTTCAAAGAGCAAAAAGCTCGACAAACTATGGGGCATGAAAAAGTAATGTACCTGGTAAAAGCAAGGCCAATGCCCGTCAAGAAAAAGAGCCAAAAGGCTGCATCTTATGTGAAAGAAAAATCATCAAAGTCCAAGTGCCTGCAAAAAAAATCATCGCAAGTGCAAAGGAAATTAGAAAAATGAGCAAAACTCCTATGCAGAAATAATTAGTCAAGGAACTTTCGAGATGCGCTGTGTTTCAAAGCCAACTGATTTCAAAAGATCGAGTGACCTGCTCACGATGCCATGATGATCACTAACTCTAAAAAACCCTCTTGAAAATTTTAAGCTTTACGAGCCTCTCCCAAGACAATATTACAACCCTCTTTTGAAGTCTCTTGTGATTGGGATGGTTTAAGTGAAAATGAGAATGCCACAAGAAAGCTACTGCTTGAAGGAGTGGAGATAATTCTATCTTATCTTATCTTCAAAGTTCTCGACTTGTAAACCCGATGAACATAGCGACAAATGTTCACTTTCTTGGCTTCAAAGCAATAATTCATTTGTGTAAACCCTAATCGAGCCTATATTGCGGTCCTTCAAAAGACCTTTTTGGTCAATCAAATTGTGCTCATCGCGAATGTTTCTGAAAGCCTTTGACATGGGTTATATGAGATATTCTCAGCAATCAGTTACTTCCCCCGCGAATGGGTGGGATCAAGCAGCCATTTCATTGAGAGTGTGTGAGAAACCCTTTCTAACTAAGAAGCTCTAGTTTGGCATGCTTAATGAGCCCTTTTCACGAGTCGTAGCTGTTCTGATAAGAACTTGACTCCTAGAAAATTTGATGATTAATGATATATCCATGAGCAAGATGATAGTTTTGCGCCACATGATGCTGATTGACATCGAATGTTTTTCTAAAGCAGTTAGACTTAGCTTGATTAGCTTGTTCAATTAATGCTGCAATATTACCAATACGTCTCTTGATGACGTCTCTAATGACATTTGCTCAAGTTGAGTTTGACAGGATTCCTTAGTGAAAGCCATGCAGTTTTCAAGGGGTTAGTGGGTGCTTCCCTAAAAACCAAAGGTTCATGGTCAGCCTCAAATCATGTCATCTACATGGTTCGTGGGTCATCCTTAAACCACAAGGTTCATGGGTCTATCCTTAAACCACACAGTTCGTTGGTCAATCCTTAAACCACAAGGTTCGTGGGTCCATCCTTAAATCACACGGTTAGTGGGTCCATCCTTAAACCACGGGGTTGGTGGCTTTTCCTAAATCACAAGGTTCGTGGGTCTATCTTTAAACCACACGGTTCGTGGGTCAATCCTTAAACCATAAGTCCGGTCGAAACCCGTTCGTACACGGTGAGACCTTCCTCACAGTCGAAACTCGTTCGTACACGGTGAGACTATCATACCTATTCGAAATCCGTTCGTACACGGTGAGACCTTCCTCCCAGTCTAAATCCGTTCATACACTGTGAGATCTACCTCCTAGTTGAAACCTATTCGTACACGGTGAGACCTTCCTCCCAGTCAAAACCCGTTCGTACACGGTAAGACTATCATACCCAGTCGAAACCCATTGTTACACAGTGAGACCTCATTCCCTTCTTCCTGTGACCTGGAGAACTTTGTATCCCTATGTCTTCCTCTCTTCTTATGACCCGAAGAGCTTTGTATCCTAGAGTCTTCCACCCTTCTTATGACCTGGAGAGCTTCGTGTCCCAGAGTTTACCTCTCTTCTTATGACCCGGAGAGCTTTGTATCCCGGAGTCTTCGTCTCTTCTTATGACCCGGAGAGCTTTGTATTCGGGAGTCTTCCACCCTTCTTATGACCTGGAGAGCTTTGTATCCTGGAGTCTTTCTCCCTTCTTATGACCCGGAGAGCTTTGTATCCCGGAGTCTTCCTCCCTTCTTATGACTTGAAGAGCTTTGTATCCCAGAGTCCTTCTTCCTATGACACGGAGAGCTTTGTAGCCCGATGTGCTTTTGTAACCCGGAGAGCTTTGTAGCCCAGAGTCCTTCTTCCTGTGACACGGAGAGTTTTGTAGCCGGGCGTGCTTTTGTAGCCCGGAGTCCTTCTTCTTATGACACGGAGAGCTTTGTAGCCCAGCGTGCTTTTGTAGCCCAGAGAGCTTCGTAGCCCGGAGTCCTTTTTCATATGACATAGAGCTTTGTAGCCTGGAGAGCTTTTGTAGCCCGGAGAGCTTTGTAGCCCGGAGTCCTTCCTCCTATGACAAGGCGTGCTTCTGTAACCCGAAGTCTTTCTTCCTCTTATTGACAAGACGTGCTTCCATAGTTATGAGTTCTTTCCGTCGATCTGATACGTGCCTATGCACCTGGGATCTTTCTATCGCCAAAATAATTTAGGTGTCTCTTGTCTTTGAATGGAACCTCTTTGAGCTCCCATTCAAAGAGGGGCAGCTGTTGACATCTAAATTTTACAATTTTATTTAGGACTTAATTGTGTACAAAATTAGGAATTAGTCGCTAAAAAAAAGAAAAGAAAATAAAAAAAGGAAAAAAAAGAAAAAAAAAAGAGAGAAGAAAAACAGAAGCAAAAGACAGAGAGGGGCAGGTCAGGCCGGATCAGACCTTGGCCCGGCTTGCCTCCCTTTTTTTCCCCCTTGGGCTCGGCCCATCCCAATGGGTTTTCTTCCTCCTCTGGCCATCTTCGCGCGAGAAGGTGGGGGGGGGGGGAACCCTAGAACAAAAGGAGGGAGCTCAGAGGAGAGAGGGGGAAGAAAAGGAAAAAAAAAAAAAAAAAGGCTGCCGCTGCCTCTACTACTCGACCTCACCGCCACTCGATCCCCGCCGCCGCTTGACCCAGCAGCCTCCTCCGAGCGAAGCCCCCTGTGCTCCGCCCGTGCTGTTGCCCGACGCCGTCCGAGCCGCTGTCCTCCTCACCGCCTCAACTCGACGCCATCCGAACCGAGCCGTCGCCTTCCTGCCCTTTGGCCGCCCCTGCTCGCCCGACGCCCTTGTCGCCCAGGAGCCGCGACGCCACCGTAGCCACCACCTCTGCCCGCACTTGCCTCTTCACCCGAGCCGCGAAGCCGCTGCAACCTGTGCCAGCACCAGCAGCCCGATCTCTCTGCCGCCGTCGCAGGACCAACCGAGCGTCGCCGCCATTCAACCTCCGACGTCGCCTCCGTCTCGACTCCATCCCCTACGCAGTCGCCCTTGTGGCTGCCCGACTCCGCCGCGTCACCGCTGCCACGTCGCCATCTCCAAGTTGCCGCTACCGCCCACCGAGTACTCAACGTCCCCTGCCGTCCCCGGTGCCGGGCCGGGACCAATCAACCGGGTAGGGTTTTGGGCGAATATGGGTCGGTTTTGGGCTTTTGGGCTTTTAGACTTGTGGGCTTTTGGTTTCATGGGCTTATGGGCTTATTTCTTTTTAAAAAATTAGACCGGACTGGGCATGCACATCAGGCCCAGCCCGGCTAGGTTTCCGCGGCCCAGCTCGGTCCGGGTTCGGGCCGTCTGGCCCGATCTCGGCCCTTTTCACCGAATCGGATCGGACCCAACCCGAAGATCCGACCCGGTTCGTTTCAAATATATTATAATATTATAATATTAAAATAATGTTTTTAAAAAATATTATTATTTTAAAAAATCCAAAAAAAAATCCAAAAGTTTCGAAAATCCAAAAATTGTAGGGTTTGGTTAGAAATTGTTATATATTTCCTTTTAGTGTAATTAGGCATTTATTTGCTCATATATTGATTACATAGCATGTTTAATTTGCATGTTTAATTACGTTTGTGGATGTTTAATCGCACTTGTTTAAGTTTTCTGCAATTAGGATCTTGGTAGCTGTGATTGTTACTTTAATGATTGCGCACTTGCATGATCATCTCACATGTTAGTAGATAGGTATAAAATCAATCCAAACCGCCCGACAAAAATTCTTTATTTTAAAATGAATAAGATTAGGTACCGAAAGGGCACTAATTGATCAATTAGTGTAATCAAGTCCCCGACCCTAGATTCTCTAGTTGCGTAGGAAGTGGGGCATGCTCCCGTGCCTCACTTGGTTTCTAGCCGACCCCAATAGGCTAGTGGCAACTCATTTTGTGCAAAATTCCTAAAAAATATCACAATGTCACGTGGGGTATGGGCTTGGGAGAGCCCGTGCCTAATCAAGGGCCATAAGCCCATATTTTAGGCAATACCCCTAAACCTACTCCCTCCCCTTGAGGGTAGGTCGCGACAATTATCCTGCTCCTTGCTTATCTCCTTCAAAAAAAAATTCAACCAAATCATCCCCTAACCAACTTCAGATATACCAACATCCTCTGTCTTGGTGGTTGAATTATACAGAAGCCCGAGAATGTCTCTGGCACCTTCCATTTTTCAAATATCGTTCGAATGTTATCTTACACAAATATAGAGGGCAGTTACTCTATTTGGACGTAGCATCTGAACTTTGAGCACATAGAACAAGCAACTAAAAAGGAAAAAAAAAAAAAAGAAAAAAAAAAAGAAAAAAAAAGAATAATAGTACAAGGGCCAAATATTGCCATGAAATCTCATCTTCCACTTTCAATTTCAAAGGGCATTTGGTTACTTATGCTATCATCATTTCCTGATGCATTGCTTTTGAGGATGCCATCACATTTCGCTTGATCTCTCACCAAGCGAATGCTCAGCTTCTTCAAGATCACAAGCTCTGATTCACCCATGGATGCCTGTCCATCACCCTCATCAGTCCCTCCAGTTCCATTGCCGCTTCCTTCATGGTCGGCCGATCTTCCCCTTTCACCCTCAGGCATCGGTTTGCCAGCATTGCGACTTCCTTAATCTCTTCAGGGTTCCCCTCATTCAGCACCCTCAAGTCAATGATTTCGAACAGCCTCTCGCCCTTTATTGCAGAAGCAAAATACAAGGACAAGTTCCTCTCATTCTCGGCCCGCTCGAAGGACAAGGCCCTCAGTCCAGTCAGTAACTCAGCCAACACGACCCCAAAGCTATAGACATCACTCTTCTCAGTCAACTGGCTCGAGTGGAAGTACTCGGGGTCCAAGTACCCGAGCGTGCCTTGAACCAGCGTGGTCAGCTGTGTACAATCGAGGGGAACTAGCCTGGACGCTCCGAAATCGGCGACCTTTGCGGTGTAGTTTTCATTCAACAATATGTTTGTGCTCTTTATGTCTCTGTGCAAAATCCGAGCAGATGCATCGGAGTGCAAGTACGAGAGCGCGCCTGCAGTCTCCCCCGCAATGCGCAGACGAGCCCTCCAGGATAATGTGGACTCATGGCCGCACTTATGTATGTGGTCGGCAAGGGTGCCATTGTTCACAAACTCATAGACTAATAAGGGGACCTCCGTCTCGAAGCAACAACCGATTAGCTTAACCACATTGCGGTGATTAATTTGGGAGAGGATTATCAGCTCGTTGATGAATTCTTCAACCTGACTTCGGTCCAAAATCTTGGCCTTCTTGATGGCGACAACTGTATCATCTGGTAAGATCCCTCGATATACTGTTCCTTGGCCTCCTTGGCCTAGGATTCGGCTTTCATGGTAGTGGTCCGTGGCCTTCTTGAGCTCTTCATCGGTGAATATTCTCGCCGCTTGAACAGAGCCTTCATGCTCAGAAAGAAGTCTCTGCAACATAAGGCGGCCCCCATTTTCTAGGAAGAACTTCTCTCTCCGTCTGCTGATTTTTCTTTCTCTCAGCCCCCAATATAACCAGGAAACGCCCAAAAGAACCAGCAGGAAGCTTATGCTCACACCTAGGAAAAGACGTTACATTCGGTGTACAAACAAATCAGTCGTCCATCACCCTACATATGGTTCACACACCCAAGAATTGAAAATTAAAATGCCCAACTCTATCTTTTTCAAAAAAAAATTTGAAGAAAAAAGAAAGAATCGAAATATGCTTAACTCTTTCTTTTTCATTGCTCAAACAATCCTGTGTTAGTTTATTTCTGTCCTATTTTCTTTTTTCCTCCATCAACTTGAAGCATTTTCACTAAGACAAACCTTGATAATAGCAAAATAAACCTAAATATATAATTATGCTGAGAGTATTTTATGATAACAGGAACGATTCGATGCTTGATTCTTTTTGATAACAGAAGAGAATTGGTTGATTTTGCTAATATTGAATTAAACTTGAGATGACCATACATGTATATAATATCAATTTAATTCACGGACGCAATTAATTCAAAGAGAAAGATTTACATCCAAAAAATCTCAATAACTAATAGCAGAAGATGGAACAATGACATAATAACAACATTTAAAGAATGTGAATAAATTACAAGATAAAATAAGCTTTTATATGATGAAAAAGTTTGAGCAATGTGTACGACTTACTGACCTAGCACGATGTTGTTTGAGCGAAACCTCTTTTCATGGATGATAGGAGTACAACCCTTGCCATCTTTTCTTCCATCTCCTTGGGAACCCTCTGGACATGAACAATTATACGTTCCCGGCAAGTTCGTACATATTCCAACGCAAGGTTGTGAAATCACGCATTCATTGACATCTGGAGGAACATATTCCAAATAGAAGAAACAATCCGACACCATTTCAATTGGAAGAAACTTGAAAAAGTAAATAGAATTCCATGATTTGTCAACACTTTCAATTTTGAGAGGACATATTGAGTCGATTTGCTTTTCCTAAGATCGTGATACCTCACCACACTTTTTAAGTGATTAGTCATTATCTCAAGAGCCTAAGCTTAACCAAGCACTTGATCTTTGTTTAGAATAGAAGATTTAAGATTTATCCAACAAAATTGTGCCATTACTAACTGGAATAACATATCACATAGAAAAAAATTCAAAAATAATTGTCTATAAATACAGAATAATGCTGGATGTATTAATATCGGTGCATGAAATTGATTTACAAGCTAATTTGACCGATTCATATTGAGGGTTCAGTATGGACCATTTGTTTATAAACTCAATTGCAGTCGACCGCTTCAGTTTGTAAAACAATTGTACGGACTAAACTTAAGAGAGAAGAATGTCTAGCTATATCTGGAATGATTGCTGTGAAAATTTACAGATTATTGCTAAGCGCTTCATAGGTCATATTAAATTTCAAGCAATGAAATTCGTGCATCCGAAAGGAAAAAAAATATGAATTTAACGGCCTAGATTGTTATGATTTTTAAGATTATAAATGTTACGTGATTACTAGGAGAATCGTTCAAAACATGTACCATTCATCAAGTCAAAATTTGGTCCTCTGACTTGAAGTTTCTAAGAATTTCTTTCTCTGGGTTATTTATGCAATTGGATCCATTTAACATGGCCGCCCTTATGGAAATAATGATCCACGATTCTAAACAGGAGCACTCGTTCGGATGTGAGGTGGGTCTAATGAAAAGACTGGAAAAGGTACCTTGACAACCATTTTGGAGATAGGGGTTCCCTTGAAAACCCTCCGAGCAGCGGCACTGGTACCCGTTTCCATTCTCAGCATCTGTACAATTGGAGTTCTCTTGGCACATGTAGGTCGCTGTATTCTTCTTTGCATCATCGCATGTTTGATCTGGAATTAACCAATCGACAACTATAGGGACCATATTAAATGGCGGTTTGTGCAGATTGTCCTTAGAGAAGCTAAAGAAGCCGTCTTCCGCAACGAAAGCGTATCCGCATGGATTGAATTCCCAGATGCCGACATGATTGTTATAGCTAGTGACAGAGATGTTGTATCGGTAGGCGTCTCGAGGTATGCTAGTCTCGCAGCAACCAATGCCTGAGCACGACCCATTAATCACGTCCGAGATGTTGCCGCATGAGGACAAGCACCCCGTCACATACGTGCTTCCGCTGAAGGTCGCGTACGTGTCGCATCCCACGGCGATAAATTTGTTCTTGGCAGAAGATATGGGGAAATCGGGAAGAGTGAGCCAAGGATTATTGTTGTTCAAGGATCCGCCAGACGAATTATAACAATCTTTGGCTACAAACATTGTTACACTTATCTCGTGATTCTCAAAAGATATATCGAGTATTTGGAGATTAGAATCTTTACCGTACATATAAGGAGTGGGAGTGCCAGTTGAGTTGTCGCAAAAGATGAGGAAAGAGTTTGATTCTTTGAAGTAGCAGTCGTTGCCGGCGTTGTTCATCCCAAATGGGTACGCGAAGGTGAGGTTACCACATCTGTTCGCGCATCCGGGCTTTGTTGTTTGGACTACATCCGCCGGAACAACTGAGAATAGAGCCGCCAACGAGCACAACAACGGCACAACTCTCAAGGGAAGTCTATGGAGCAGCATGGATCCACCCATATTCTTCCTGAAATGAAGTGATTGTTTGCAACAAGATGATGAGCTTCTTAGCCTGATGACAACCTTTATAAGCGATGATGGAGCTTCTAGAAAGCTAAGAAGTATATGCATTATTCATAGTCCCCACTATATTGATAGTCTTCGCGGTGATTACATCATTAGTAATTAATCATATGGTTTTGTCCACCATCCAATCCTAGCATATTCTTTGTCAGTTGTGGGGTCATGCATGTTGTCAGCTGTTCGATCCAAAACTTGTAATCATCGACCGTAAGATCCCGCTGCCAAGTAACTCCATGAAAAATTAAAGTAGAAATTTCTATCACTATTGCTCTTAATTTATACTCTCCAAAGAAAAGCAACTTTCTTTGCTCTTTTAGCTTGCATTCAGTCCCATTCCTTGTCCAAAGCATCAGATGCAACTGACATTTACTCTCTACGGCTCTTCACTAAGAAGCCTTGACAAGCCTGTCGTGATTCACGTTGTGGCGTCGCAATCATTCGTAGGAATTTCCAAACTGACTTGCAAATAATAAAAGTCGTGAATAGATAGATATTTTTTTCTTTTCAATCTCAGAATTAGTTTCGATGGGTGGTGCTCATAAACTATTGCATGCACATCTCTAACGTATGAACTCCTTAAATATTTCTACAAATATCAACATCATATATAAATCTTTATGTGCAGTGTAATATTTCGATTTATGCTATGTACAATTAAAAAAAAAGGTACATCGATGATAAGTAATAAAGATTAATTAGATACAGCAAGAAACTGTTGATTCGGGTCAATTCGAATTTGAATTTGAAAATCAAAACAGTACCAAACAACCCAAATATAGAAGACGAATGAGAACGAAATTTGTGGTGTTTAGATATGATTTGCTAATTAAAAGGACTTCAAGAGTCCAAAATTGATTTTGAGAATTTTCTTAGATTTGCCTATAACGTTTCAGGTAAATTCTAAGTCAATGCGGTCAGTTTTCTTGGCAATTTCTCAAGTATGAGAATATGTCTCATCAGGGTGCTTTCATTATCCTGCCAAAGACTTGAAAAGTCAAGCAAGTATGAAGCGTATGCAACGGGAGATGACAATCCCTAAAATTCGTTAAAGAACTCATTGCCCTCAAGGAAACATTAAGAGGTTTTATAATAGAAAATTAGCAAGAAAAAATTCTAAACCTATTATACTTGTACAAATTCAATCATAAAATCTTCAATTGTGCTAATTAAAACTCAAACCTTTTGAAAATTTACCAATTTTCTAATCAAATTTGACCGAAAATCACTATAGTATATATTTTTATAATTTTTCGGAAAAAGGCCAAGTCAAGGCAGCCGGTTTCCTTGGCAATTTCTAATGTGCGACAATATGTCTCATCTGGAGTTATGGCCCACCAAGTTTGGTTGCATCATTGATAGAGAGTATAAATGAGACAGGATGCTTATTCCGCCAAGACTTGAAAAGTCAAGCAAGTACTAAGCGTATGCAATGGGAGATCACAACTAGAAGTGATTGGTTCCCAGATGGTTTGAACGTGCCCCGAAATCAAGAACTGGACCAAAAGGATCGATTCCTTGTTTCTAAAATCATGAACCGGACCAGTGCCCTTGAAACCGAACTAACCAATTTGGTTCAGTTCCCTGGTGGATTATGGAATCGGTGGCATGTTCAGATTTTTTTATTTATTTATTTGTCATTAATGATCAAGACGAATTTAAGATGTTCTTGATAACCAAGACTTTTCTACAATCAATGAATTACGTGTAATAATATAGGTTTCACAAAATTTTTTTTCCAATTGTGGCAAAATTTGGTTTAAATGAGCAACTACTATTATGTTTTGATTTGTTCTTGTCATCTTACTCACATTCTCAAACCAAATTACATTTTCCAGTTCAGAGTAAAACCACATATATGATCCGAGATCTGATCACTGCTAAGTAAAAGGACTTTGACAGTCTGAAATTGATTTTCAGAAATTTCTAATGGTCAACCGAAAGTTTCAGGTAAATTAAATGCCAAGTCAATGGGGTCGGTTTCGATAATTTCTTATGAAGCACAAATGGTCGCATCAGAATTTGTTATCGCCCGCCAACTTTGACTACGTCATTGATAGATGCAGGGTGCTTTCATTACATTGCCAAGACTTGAGAAGTCAAGCAAATCAGCGGTAAGCGTATGCAGTGGGGGAGAGATCACAGCCCCAAAACAAGAGAATGAGAAAGAAGAAAAATCAACTAGAGCAGAATGGTTTGTGCTAGGGATTTTGTGCATGAAATGTGTTTCAAGGTCGATGGATTTTATACTCTGAAAATTTGTATTTTCCTATTTCTAGACTGTATCTATGCATTCTAAAAAGGAGTAAGTGGTAGCTTCAAAATAATTAATCAACTAGCTTCAAAGAGGTAAAATATCAACTTTTTTAATTGTTGTGTTACAAAATTAAGATTTCGAAATAAGATTCCGTTATATACTTTTAAATTAAGAAAAGATACGTCACATGCAGATATTTTTTTCCTTTTTCTCGGCTAGAATTTCCAACTAATATGGATTGTGAAAGGAAAATTGTCCAAATAGTCCTAAATCTATTGCACTTTTGTCAATTTAGTCCTAAATTTTTCAATTTTGCCAATTGAATCCTAAACATTTTCACATTTTGCCAATTCAGTCATAAATCTTTTCACTTCTTGCCAATTGAGTTTATTCAGCCAATTTTGATCGGAAATCGCTAACATGAACGGCCAACGCTAATGTGACACTTTTTAAATAATATTTTAATAATATTTTATTTTTATTTTTATTTTTATTTTTTTTTTTTTTTTTTTTTTTTTTTTTGGTTTCAGATCTAGTCGACAAAAGTTGCTGGCCAACCCTCACTAGCCACAGGCGAGGGTGGGCCAACCACAAGCAAGGGTGGGCCAACCCTCGCTAGCTTTGGGCAAGGGCGTCGCGCCCCTCGCCAACTCACTCTTGAGGGCACGCAAGCCCTCACACAGAAATGGCAAGGCCTGCGATGCCTTGCCAAATTTGGCCAAGCGAGGACTTAATGAACCTCCTCAGCCCTAGGTAAGGGGGCAACCTCACCGGAATAACAAAATATTCAAAATATTATTAAAACTATTTAAAGGGGGTGCATATTAGCAAGGCCATCCACATTAGTAATCTCCAACTAAAATTAGTGATAAACTTGATTAACAAAAAGTGAAAATGTTTATAACTAAAATAAAAGTGTAATAAGTTGAAGGCTTTTTAGACAATTTTCCCGATTGTGGTTGATACGCATTTGTGAAAAATTATCATCATCAAGAATTTTATTTTTCCTTTTCCTTTTTCTAATCAAGTGACTGTAGTTATTAGCTTATTTTAAGCTGTGGAGTTAACATCAGCAAGTCCTGGAGACTTTTGTGAGACGATTCCACTGCGCGTTTAAATTTTCCAAATGCATAATTTATTTGACATATATTTCTTCAATCTTCCGTCGCTGCTCGTCCAGAAAAATAGGCCATTGTGGGCCAAAGACTGGTGCACAATTGTCACAGAAGAGCTACTCTTACTTTCCAAATAATCCGTGGGAAACAAAAAGTCTTGGTCTTCTCCTTTCCCAATTGATTTTTATACTTTGGTACATTGGCGATGTTACTTCTGCGCATGGCAAATTTTGTCTTTTGGGGCGTTGATTAGTGCAAAAATTGAAAGTTGATAGCGAAAGGAGAAGACCTAACCTCTCTCTTTCACGAAGAAAGAGACTTCTTGTTTAACTCTATATTTGAACAATTCAAAAACTTAATATTGCACCCTAACTCTCAGTCGTCAGGCAGCAATCATCGAGAAGACAAGCTGTACTCTGAACCGGAGACTGGGGAACTCTTGTCACAAAATGAGCTGCTCTTACTTTTCAAATTATCTCCGAAAGATTAATTTTAGGATTCTAGAGTCTAAGAAATTGTCTCTCCCTCCATGGGAATAAGAAAAAGTCAGGTCTTCTCTTTCCCTATCGATTTTAGATACATTGTATATGGGGGACGTTGCTTCTGTGCATGGCAATTTTTTCTTTTGGAGCGTTCATATTAATGCAAAAACTAAAAGTTGATAGGGAAAGGACAAGACCATACGCTTTGTATGTTTGAGCATTTCCAAAACATAATATTGGACCGTAACTGTTAGTCATTACACGGCAATGACCGATGGAAGAGCCAACTTGTTGACAAATTTCATCAATTAATAACCTTTGAAATTTCTCTTTATAATAATAATAATTTATTTTTTTTGGGCGAAACGGGTCGAGAGACAGGCCCTACTAAACCGACCCGAACCTTATCGGTCTGGATTGGGCTAAAACCAGGCTGGCTTCAAAGCCCACTACGATTCTACCCTTTTCTAAGCCAATTGAAAAATAAAATAAAATCCCAAGCAAGCCCACCCTTCTACTAAAGCTACACCAAGCCCAAGCTCAACTAAATACCAAAACCAGCCCATATTTGCCAAGCTTCAATTTGAGTCCAAAACCCACTAATCCCGTCGCTAGAGTTCAACCCGAAATTTCTATTCCCCTTCCTCATTCATTCTGTCCAACACGCTCCTCTCCACTGTTTCCCTTTCTCACGTTAAGGCCAACCAATGGACGAGGAGTTTGAGAAACCTTAGACTAAGCTTACGACTAGGAAGCTAGGTCACGAACAAAACACTTCACAGTGGGTATAAAAATATTCTTCGCCCAACTTTCATCATCAGTTACCATATCCAAGCATGATCGCCGTCCAGCACCCATCCGAGATTTTACAAAATATGGTCACAACATGATTGAGCCAAACAATGGCATTTTAAGGAACCCAACAGACAAGCTGGTATGGACTCATTCACGACAAAGAAGAGGGTAGGCAAAAACGTTGAGGGTAGCCACGAATCGTACAAAACTTCAACATATCAGTTCGTCGAACGAACACTATATAAAACAGAACATGCTATGCTTGTACTTACTGTTACGTCAGCCAGAATAAGAGAGAGATGCTCACGACATCGGTTTACACATTTCAGCAAACAGCCGGCGAGCGCAGATTGAGAGGAAAATATTGACCGCTTTTAGAACCCGAACTCAAGTTTGGACTCCAAAGAAATCATCACGAGACAACCGAAATCAACAACAACACCCAGCTCAAACCCAGCATGCGTACGGGCTTAAGGAAACCAAGTCTCGGCTTTGCTTCGATCAAAACAGCGAGGAATAACAGGGATTCACGAAAACGACCGTCGAATCGCGGAGTTCCCTACCCGACTCGGAGACGGCTGCAAGCGGGCCAGCTCGTGACAAATCAGGCCTATGGTCTGCCGCCTTGGTATCTTTGAGCCGGGATCCTCGGGCAATATAGGTTCGAACCAAGTAAAGAAACTCACCAGCAACGCGGAGATTTGGGAGCGGAAGATCGTGTGCTCGCGGGCGTCAGCTAGAGGTCGTCGGAGAGGGTTCGGGCGTGGTTGATCTGCTGGAGAACTCCCTTCCGCTCTCCCTCAAGCTCTCTGTTGGTCCCCTTCTCAGTGCGTTCTGTTCCCCTCCTCCCTTCCACTCCTGCGGTTCTTCTTTTTGTTCTCTCTCGGTTCCTGCGGTGCCGTCCCCTCCCTGCTCTGCTCTGCCGTCTCTTTTTGCTTTTTATCTTCTGCTGCTGTGCTGCTTTTTTCTTTTCCTAGGTCTCCCGCGTGCGAGGATGGCCAGGAAGGAGACAAGCTGGCGCGGGCCGGGCTGAAGGGAAAAAGGCCGGGCCCAACTCAGGGAGAAAGAGAGGCGGGCGGCGGGCCGGGCCAAGGCCGGATCCGGCCCGACCCGACCCTTCTAAGCGTTTTTTTTTTTTCTATTTTCTCTTTTTTTTGTTGTTTTGTTGCTTCTTTTTTTTGTTTAAAAATAGGTGTCAACAAGATAGATTATTTTTTTTTAAAAAAATGTGGAAATAAAACAAAATTTAAAAAATTGGTCCAACCAGGGTGGCCGTTCCACATTTGGACAGCCATCATCCACATCAACAATTTCCGACATAAATTAGTCAGATAAACTGAATTGGTGCAAATGTAAAAAGCCTTATAACTAAATTGGTCTAATTAAAAGGTTTTATAATTGAATTTGTGCCAATATAATAGGTTTATAATTTTTTTTTTTGGTATTTTTCTTGAATTACAACACATTCGATTTGGTGGGAAAATCTAACGTCTCATAGAACTCCCGAAGGAAAGTGGTGAATCGTAACATTGGATAAAATGAAGATGCTAAAAAAGAAGCATTTTCCAGAAACTTATCAGCAAGATGCCTTCGATAAATTCCACAATACAAAGCAAGAGGAGTTGTCCGGAGAAGAATACACCCCAAATTCTAGCATCTCATGCTGCGATGCGATGTGGTGGAGGCAGAGGAGCAAACTATAGCTCCGTATTTTGGCGGTCTTCATTTGAAAATTGCCGATGTTGTCCGATTACAACCTCACGATTACAACCTCATCGGACTTTTAATTAGGTCTTCAAATTATCGATGAAGGTGCAAAAGCAACTCAAGGAGAAAAGAGAGTTTGAGTCAGAAGCCATCAACCAAAGAGGGATCCTCTAATCTTGGGAGTTCGACTTTAAAACCTTTGTCGCAATCGAAGGAAGCCGTTGAACAAAGGAGGAGCATCTAAAACCAATTAGCCAAATGAAGCTAACAATAAACCAAGAAGATTGGAAATGTCATGGATTTGGTCGCATTGCCTCGAGTGTCCTAATAGAAAGATCATTTCTCTTTTACACGATGAGCAACGGGGGGAGTCGCAACACAACCCTTTGCTCCAAGAAGATTGAACGAGCTGCGAAGAAATCGTTTACAGAGATCAAGGAGAAGCTCTCGTCATTCGAAGGAGCTTGCATGCTGCTCATCTTGAGGATGATGATTGGCTTTGCAACGACATACTTCATACAAGACTGTTCTTCTCATTTTAAAGTACGTGATGCCATTATCGATAGCGGATGTTGTGAGAACTTTGCGTGGATCACCATGGGAGACAAGGTGCATCTCAAGGCAGAGAATCATCCAGATCTTTACAAGCGTTCTTGGCTCAAGAAAGAGAGTGAGATAAAAGTGAATAACCGGTTCTTGATTTCAGTCACTATTGGCAAAAGTGATAAAGATGAGATTGTGTGTGATGTATAACACCTGTCCCTTTGTCAAAGACCGCGTCAAGATTACAGTGGGCCCTCGCAAGACGGAGAGAGTTTCCGAGCCAACTCATGGGAAAGGAACAAATCTTCTTTCCAAGTCTAACTTTTCCTAAGCATCGGAGGAGGCTTGTGAGGCTTATGCTCTTGTTATAGTGGAAGAAAATGAAGCAAAAGAGGAGATCCCAACCATGTTGCAGCGGTTGCTTGAGGATTTCTGTGAAGTCATGCCAGTGAAATTCCATCCAACCTTCCTCCTATGAGAGAGATTCAACATTATATCGATTTTGTGCTCGGTGCTTCTGTTCTATCGATTGAGCTCTGAGAAGCATGAAGAACTTCAAAAGCAAGTTGATAAACTCTTAGCCAAGGGAGCAATACAAGAAAGCTCGAGTCCTTTTGCTATCCCGGTACTTCTAGTTCCAAAGAAAAATGGTTCTTGGCAATCCTTTTGCTGTCCCGGCACTTCTAGTTCCAAAGAAAAATGGTTCTTGGCAAATGTGCATTGATCGGTGAACAACATAACCATCAAGTTTTTCCTTTTCCTTGCCTTGGTATTGCTTGATCAACTTCACGGAGCTTGTGTGTTTTTCCAAGATCAATTTTGGAAGCAGCTATCGTCAAATCCGGACGAAAGTAGGAGATGAAAGGATGACAGGCTGACAGCTTTCAAAACTAAGAATGGTCTTCTTAAATGCATGGTGATGCCCTTGGACGTTTCTAATGCTTCTAGTACTTTTATGCGTCTTAAGATCTTTTTAAACCTTTCATTGGCTAGTTTGTCCTGTATACTTTTGATGACATCGTGATCTATAGCATAGCAAGGCACAAGTGGAGCTTTTGGAACATCAAGTTCTTCAAGTGCTACGGGAACAACCACGTATGCCAACCTGAAGAAGTGTCACTTCTGCACAAGTAGCCTGGTTTTCTTAGGCTATATTGTCTCCAAGTATAGTGTTAGAGTAGATCTTAGCAAGATGGAGGCAATAGAAAGCTGGCCAATTCCTAACACGCTGAACGAGATAAAAGCTCAAGAATGTTTTTGGCCCTTTTTATTTTTCAAATATCGTCCGAATGTTACGTTACACAAATATAAAGGCCAGTTACTCTACTTGGACGTAGCATCTGAATTTTAAGCACATAGAGCAAGCAACTAAACAGACAAAACAAAAAGAAAAAAAAAAAAAACACAAAAAAAAAAAAAAAGAGAAAACGAATAATAGTGCGAGGGCCAACATAGCCATGAAGTCTCATCTTCCACTTTCAATTTCGAAGGGCACTTGGTTACTTATGCTATCATCATTTCCTGATGCATTGCTTTTGAGGATGCCATCACATTTGCTTGATCTCTCACCAAGCAAATGCTCAGCTTCTTCAAGATCACAGCTTTGATTCACCCATGGATGCCTGTCCATCACCCTCATCAGTCCCTCCAATTCCATTGCCACTTCCTTCATGGTCGGCCGATCTTCGCCTTTCACCCTCAGGCATCGGTTCGCCAGCATCGCAACTTCCATAATCTCTTCTGGGTTCCCCTCGTTCAGCACCCTCGGGTCGATGATTTCAAACAGCCTCTCGCCCTTTATTGCAGAAGCAAAATACAAGGACAAGTTCCTCTCATTCTCGGCCCGCTCAAAGGACAAGGCCCTCAGTCCTGTCAGTAACTCAGCCAACACAACCCGAAGCTATAGACATCGCTCTTCTCAATCAACTGGCTCGAATGGAAGTACTCGGGGTCCAAGTACCCAAGCGTGCCTTGAACCAGCGTGGTCAGCTGTGTCCGATCGAGGGGGACTAGCCTGGAGGCTCCGAAATCGGCGACCTTTGCGGTGTAGTTTTCGTCCAACAATATGTTTGTGCTCTTTATGTCTCTGTGTAAAATCCGAGCAGATGGATCGGAGTGCAAGTATGAGAGTGCGCCTGCAGTCTCCCCTGCAATGCGCAGACGAGCCCTCCAGGATAATGTGGAGTCGTGGCCGCACTTATGTATGTGGTCGGCAAGGGTGCTATTGTTCACAAACTCATAGACTAATAACGGGACCTCCGTCTCGAAGCAACAACCGATTAGCTTAACCACATTGCGGTGATTAATTTGGGAAAGGATGATCAGCTCGTTGATGAATTCTTCGACCTGACTTCGGTCCAAAATCTTGGCCTTCTTGATGGCGACAACCGTATTGTCTGGTAAGATCCCTCGATATACTGTTCCTTGGCCTCCTTGGCCTAGGATTCGGCTTTCATGGTAGTGGTCCGTGGCCTTCTTGAGCTCTTCATCGGTGAATATTCTCGCCGATTCAACGGAGCCTTTGTGCTCAGAAAGAAGTCTCTGCAACATAAGGCGGCCCCCATTTTCTAGGAAGAACTTCTCTCTCTGTCTGCTGATTTTTCTTTCTCTCATTACCCAATATAACCAGGAAATGACCAAAAGAACCAGCAGGAAGCTTATGCTCACACCTAGGAAAAGACGTCACATTCGGCGTACAAACAAATCAGTCGTCCATCACCCTATATAAGGTTCACACACCCAAGAAAAGGGGGGAAAAAGAATCGAAATATGCCTAACTCTTTCTTTTTCATTGCTCAAACAATCTTGTGTTAATTTGGGGAAAAAAAGAATCGAAATATGCTTAACTCTTTCTTTTTCATTTGCTCAAACAATCTTGTGTTAGTTTACTTCTCTGTCCTATTTTCTTTTCTCCTCCATCAACTTGAAGCTTTTGTATTAAGACATAATAGCAAAATAAACCTAAATATATAATTATGCCGAGAGTATCTTTTGATAACAGGGATGATATAATGCATCAAGTGGATAAAACGTGCTTGATTCTTTTTCAACAACAAAAGAACAAGTGGTTGATTTTGTTAATATCGAATTGAATAAATTGAGATGACAATACATGTATATAATATCAATTTAATTCATGGACACAACTAATTCAAAGAGAAAGATTTACATTCAAAAAATCTCGATAACTAACAACAGAAGATGGAACAATGACATAATAACAACATTTAAATAATGTGAATGAATTATCAAGATAAAAGAAGCTTTTATATGATGAAAAGGTTTGAGCAATGTGTACGACTTACTGACCTAGCACGACGTCAAGTGAGCGAAACCTCTTTTCATGGATGATAGGAGCACAACCCTTGCCATCTTTTCTTCCATCTCCTTGGGATCCCTCTGGACATGAACAATCATACGTTCCTGGCAAGTTCGTACATATTCCAACGCAGGGTTGTGAAATCACGCATTCATTGATATCTGTAGGAATATATTCCAATTAGAAGAAGCAATCCGACTCCATTTCAGTTGGAAGAAACTTGAAAAAGTAAATAGAATTCTATGATTTGGCAACACTTTCAATTTTGAGAGGACATGTCAAGTCAATTTGCATTTCTTGAGATCACGATACCTCACCACACTTTTTAAGTGATGGGTCGTTATCTCAAGAGCTTAACCTTAACCAAGCACTTAATTTTTGTTTAGAATAGAAGATTTAAGAATTATCAAACAAAATTGTGCCATTACCAACTAGAATAACACATCACATAGAAAATAATTCAAAAATAACTGTCTATAAATACAGAAAAATGCTGGATGTATTAACATCGGTACATGAAATTGATTTACAAGCTAATTTGACCGACTCATATTGAGGGTTCAGTATGGATCATTTGTTTATAGACTCAATTGCCGTCGACCACTTTAGTTTGTAAAACAATCGTTCAGTAAGGGCTTCATAGGTCATATTAAATTTCAAGCAACGAAAATTCGTGCTACCGAAAGAAAAAGAATGATCATGTTTTATGGCCTAGATTGTTATGATTTTTTAGATTATAAATTTTACGTGATTATTACGAGAATCATTTAAAAGATGTACCATTCATGAAGTCAAAATTTGGGCCTCTGACTTAAAAGTTTCGTTTAACATGCTCGCCCGTATTGAAATAATGATCCACGATTCTATACATGAACACTTGTTCGGATGGTCTAATGAAAAGACCAGAGAAGGTACCTTGACAACCATTTTGTAGATAGGGGTTCCCTTGAAAACCCTCCAAGCAGCGGCACTGGTACCCGTTTCCATTCTCAGCATCTGTACAATTGGAGTTCTCTTGGCACATGTAGGTCGTTGTATTCTTCTTTGCATCATCGCATGTTTGATCTGGAATTAACCAATCGACAACTATAGGGACCACATCAAATGGCGGCTCGTGCAGATTGTCGGTGGAGAAGCTACAGAAGCCGTCTTGGGCAACGAAAGCGTATCCGCATGGATTGAATTCCCAGATGCCGACATGATTGTTATAGCTAGTGACAGAGATGTTGTATCGGTAGGCGTCTCGAGGTATGCTAGTCTCGCAGCAACCAATGCCTGAGCACGACCCATTAATCACGTCCGAGATGCTGTCGCATGAGGACAAGCACCCCATCACATACGTGCTTCCTTGTCGACCTCTGAAGGTCGCGTACGTGTCGCATCCCACAGCGATAAATTTGTTCTTGGCAAAAGATATGGGGAAATCGGGAAGAATGAGCGAAGTCTTATTTTTGTACAAGATTCCGCCAGACGAATTATAACAAACTGTGGCTACAAACATTGTTATACTAATCTCGTGATTCTCAAAAGATATATTGAGTATTTGGAGATTAGAATCTTTACCAGTACATATAAGGAGTGGGAGGATCAGTCGAGTTGTCGCAAAAGATGAGGAAAGAGTTTGATTCTTTGAAGTAGCAGTCGTTGCCGGCGTTGTTCATCCCAAATGGGTACGAGAAGGTGAGGTTGCCACATCTGTTCACGCATCCAGGCTTTGTTGTTTGGACTACATCCGCTGTAACTATTGACGATAGAGCCACCAATGAGCACAACAACAGCACAACTCTCAAGGGAAGTCTATGGAGCAACTTCGGTTCACACATATTCTTCCTGAAATGAGACGATGCTTTGCAACGAGATGATGATGAGCTTCATAGCTTGATGACAACCTTTATAAGTGATGATGGAGCTTTGAAAAAGCCACATAGTACATACATTATTCATAGTCTCGACTATATTAATCATGCCACGATTACATCATTAGTAATTAATCATAAGATTTTCAATGAGTATGTAAACAAGTCGCATACGAACCACAGATCCCCCTACCGCGAGCTCGTGCAAAGCAAAATTGCGGACGGCCTTGTCCGCCAGCAGATCCAAACATTTTCTTTGTCAGCTGTGGGGTCACGCGTGTTGTCAGCCGTTCTCAGCCGTTCGATCCAAAACTTGTGATCATTGACCGTAGGACTTGAGCACAGCAAATTTGCAGCGCTTTAGCCCACGGCAGAGTGGACTCAGCCCGACCTTTTAAAAAAATACGTTCACTTAATCAATTCCGGTACCTCAACATTCTATCATTCTTGTTCTTTAGGACCAGCTAATGGAGAAACTCGCCGGCCCAGTGCTGTGGTGACAGAAGGTGATGTTACATTTGGTGACGCAAGGAGGGCCTGCGATTGGGCAGTGTAAACAAGAACTGAATGGGTCAACCAGTGGGGTCACACGTGTTATCAGCCGTTCTCAGCCGTTCGATCCAAAACTTATGATCATTGACCGTAGGACTTGAGCACGGCAAAATTTGCAGCGCTTTAGCCCACGGCAAAGTGGACTCGGCCCGACCCTTTAAAAAAATACGTTCACTAAATCAATTCCGATGCCTCAACATTCTATCATTCTTGTTTATTAGGACCAGCTAATAGAGAAACTCGCCGACAGTGCCGTGGTGACGGAAGGTGATGTTACATTTGGTGACGCAAGGAGGGCCTACGATTGGGCAGTATAAACAAGAACTGAATGGGTCAAAAGTCGAAGTAGAACGAGTAAAGAGAAGGACAGAACCCAGCGTAGACCAGAGCAGGAGCTGATCGAGTGGGACTTTGAACGAGTTGGTAAGTCAAACGGGGGATGGCGCAAGCAGAATAATAACTGAAGTCGGGCTGACATCTCGACTGAAAGGGACACTACTAATTCCCGGTGGCTTCATCCACAAGTTCTCATCGTTAGATTTATACAAACGCTAGTTAGCATGCCCCTTACTTTGGCCGGGTTCACTCTAAAAGATCCTTTAAAAAATTCTTTAATTATAATAGATATCAATTATCTATTATTAGATACTCATCACAAATTAATATTGTTAAAACATTTAGGGACCCATGATAGAGAAGTAATAACTAATAACCAGAGCTGACAATATGTTCGCCCGTGTGCTTGCCACTCGATATCTCATGAACTACCGATCTATTATGGTATGACATTTGACATAATTTTGCCATTTAATCCATAACAAAAATAAATAAAAGGTATACGAAAAACTAATCTCTTGTTGAGTTAATACCTTAAAAAAAGGATAAATTCCAGACAGTATTTCAAAAAGCACATCAGCGTTTTATCATTCGTTAAATTAGAATTTAATATAAAAAAAGATTTATCAGAGAAAGCATTTTATAGAATACTCTTCACTGACATGGATATTTATGAAAGTGGTCCTTAAGTCAAAAGAGCTTAGTTTCCTTGGACGCTGCGTATTTTTATCAACGTGACACAAAGCAAACTTCATCCGCAAAACAGAACATGACACAAGGTGAAGGAATGCAGGAGGAGCCTGCTACCACAAGCACAAGCACCGCTACAAGACCTCAATTGAGAACAATTCACCAGACAAAAAGGTAAGCACCGTTTCATTTTTAAATACCTATGACATGAGTCAGTGGGGCAAAGAGGAGAGCAGCCCAACACCATAAAAATGTTGGATTTTCACAGACTGGAAGGATCCAAAGTAAGCAACTCTTTAAGTTTCATTCCAATTGACCACCTCACAACAACAAAAATGGCACCACTGCAACATGACTTGCCCTCACTAATCAAAGAGAGTAACAAAGAAAGCACGCATAACATGGACACTGTTATATATTATTGAGAGATTTGGTCCATGATATTGAAAGTACCGTGCGTAAAGTAGAACTTCCACGCTACAAGAATTCTGTATCAAGGGGGTGAGCAACAAAGCAGTGTCCCCACCAAGATCAGAAAAGTAAATTCACAGGTTGATGTCTCAAGGGGATGGGGGCCAAAGAAAAAAAAAAGCTTACTCTTCTTGATGTTGAAGAAAAAAATGCTGCTGGACAGTTATTCTGTTACAACATATCTCAGAGAGAAATCAGCTTTTTGATGCTATCATGGTACAACTAAATGCACAACAGTACGAGCTGCAGAAACTACAACAGCTGTCGCTAGAACAAAAACAACAAAAGGGTTAGCAATTTCCTCATCACCTTCATATTCCGTTTTCGTTGAATCGAAGCCACTGTCAAATATTGCACAGCTTTCACAATGATATGCCACCCAATGTTGTGCAACCAGAAGTCAGCAAGACCCCACAAAAACTCCTCGGAAAACCACTGATCATCCTAAAAGCACATTTTCAGAAAATCGGTTGCTAGAGTTACAAAAATGATGACTAAATGATACTGTTCCTCCCAAGAAAAAATCAGCCATATCAAGTTCTCAGCAATTCATCTCTACACCAGCCAATTTCTTCTCGTCATTGAGAGTATTGGCCGCAATTAAAAGCATGTCCATTCCACCTCTACCTTTGTCCGCATCCTCTTCACCATTCTCATTTGGCTTTTTGTCCAGCATGCGGCATTCCCCGTTCTGTACAACTTTCCTCCTCTGTTTATTTTCAAAATTCTCATACGCCTTCTTCGCCCTGCATATTGCTTGAATCCCAGCATCACATTTTCTATAAAACCATTTTCCCCTGGGAATTGAGGTGCGTGGCGGTTTCATGCAGTAGATATGATAAGCTTGATCAAAACCATCACACAAAACAATTTTGTCATCATCTCAATCCGTGAGGCAGCCTCTACAAAAACAAGAAGGACAGTACCAACGAGAACTGTAGGACTTCAACTGCTTGGTTGTCAAGCACCTCCTATGATAATACTTATTGGGACAAAAAGGATGCTCGCACATCCTGAACTTATCCCCGTTTTCAATCTCATTCCCGCATATTTTGCATGTACTCGAGATTTTGGTCTCTTCAAATGGGTTAATCCCCAAATCTGAGCTGCAATTTGCATCTTCCAACGTAGTAAGAGCTTCTTCATCAGCAAACCCATTGGCGGCACTCCTGGAAGCATTCAATCTCTCGTAGACAACACAGTTCTCATGGGGAGAAGTGATTCCGCTTTCCATGCAACTAGCACAGTACCAACTTCTAGGTGGAATCTCTTTCGCTGCAGGCTCAATGCGAGAGACATGGTATATTTCCTCACATGAATCACAAACTAAACATTCCATTCCATCAGCCTTCAGTTCACAATGCCGACAGGTGCTTCCGTTATATGCACCACATTCCTCTGTTTGTTCCAATTTAGCATCAACGAGAGCATCCCTCCCAGAGACCTATTCAAAATAAACGATCAAGTCATAAACAGAATTGACAAAATCATTTCAAGAACTCAGGTCTAAGAGGATTCGATATGATCCTGATAATAGCTTCTGCTAAAGCTCTAGATGTACTAATCTCATAGTGCTAATACCATAAAACATAGGGTGAACAAACTATTAGGTTCATCAATGAGTTTCTAATTCATAAAATACAAAGTTAAACTCCTAGACAGAAGCATCAAAGATTACAAAAGGAATACAATAGCAATGAAAGTACAAAATAAAAAGCAAACAGATTAATTTACAGATTAATTCGATAAATAAATAAATAAAAAGCACACTTTCCACGGCCTATAAAGAATGTCATCAATTTACAGATTAATTCGATATCAAAAGAAGTAATAAACTCAAACAAACCTCAAGAATACGTATTTTCTTCTCCCATGGTACTACAATGTACTTACAGTTTTTAAGGTCTTACTTTTTTTAATCCTTGTCATTTAAAGCATGCATGTGTAGAGACTTTTTGGTTTAAATAACTCAATAAAGGTCATATCTCTATGACCAGCTATATCCCTTTCGATGACATGAAAATGGTAAGGACTCGTGGCTTCGAAGAATTTTTTTTTAAAAATGGCTTAGTATAACTTCCTCTTTTTCTCGTGTCATCTTCTTGCATAGATGTTGTCAAATCACTAGTAATTAACTTATCTTCGACAACGACGACGACAAAAAAAAAAAAAAACTTGCTATTAGGATAATACCATTGTAAATATGGCTTGTGCAAAAACTAAAAAAGTTGCATGGGTCATGTATCACACATAAAAGAAAGACGAAACAGCCCATTGAACCATTAATATTGGTTCTTAGATGCTAATCAAAACATGAGAGAGAAAGGAACAAGTTTGACTTTTAGAAGTAAAAAGAAAAAAAAAAAGAGAAAATTATCCACAAAATCCTAAATATATAATATGGCAGCTAATTTTGTTTTAAACATTTTAATTGTGTCAATTCAATCCTAAATTTTTTGACAACTCATCAATTAAGTCATAAACCTTTCGATTGTGTCAATTTAGTCTTAAACCCTTTATTTAACCAATTTCCAATATAATCCTTCTAACTAATTTCAGCTACAAATTGTCAATCTAATAATCTAGTCAACATGGGTTGTCCTACGTGGTGCCGTCAAGGCTAAAGTGTATAATTTTCACATTTTTTTATAATTTTATTTTCTTTTTTATCTTCATAGGGCCGTTGGCCTCTAGCTGTGGGTTGGCAACTTCCCCAACCACAGCCATAAGCAAGGGTCCCAATGCCCTCACTATGGCCCATGAAAGCTTGGGCAAGGGTCACGACGTCCTTACCAAGATCTAGCAAGCAAGGGCATCATGGCCCTTACCAACCACAATAAAGGCGAACAATGTAACCTTGATCCAATGAGGGCTTTGTGGGACTCGCCGAGGGGCTAGCAAAGGTTGCCAACGCTTGGTGGTAATGTGAAGAAGAAAAAAATAAAATAAAAGATGAAAAGAAAATTTGAAAATCAATAAAAAAAATTCTGAAAATTTTAAAAAAATTACAGATTGTCAATGTCAGAGATTTCCGGCCAAAATTAATCAGAATGACTACATTGGTAATTCGTTAAAAAGTTTAGTACTAAATAGACAAATCATCTAAAAGTTGAGAATTAAATTAATATAATTGAAAGATTTAAGACTAAATGAGCGAGTTGCCAAAAGATTTAAGACTGAGGTGGCTGCCGTACAAGAGGTTTAGAATGTTTTAGGCAATTTTTCCTATGAATAAGGACATTAGTCTCAAGTGATTTTGATTTCTTTTTTTTTTCCTGGGTTGATTTAGTACTCCTTGAGGGTACATAATTGTTCCTTCAGAGTCAAGCCAACACAGAAAAGTTCACTAAGAAAAAAAACTCGGAGCGCTTGCATTCATCTATGACAGCATAAATAGATAAATAGATAGATATATGTCAACTAGAGGTTTCAATGAAACCTTTGTCGCGCCGAAACATGATGAACCCTTGCCCTAGCAGTTGCCCTCAACCATGAGACGTTTTTTGGATAAATTTTTATCTTTTTTTTCAACAACATATGCCAATCTGCGTATGACTTTCTAGGGAAGTTGTGCCTTTTTTTTTTTTTGGCAATTTAGCTTTTAGTTCTTGTTACATTTTGCACTTAGAAAATTCAAACATATTATATTTTGCACTAAAAAATTCATGCATATCTGCGCGGAGGCCCAATATGAAACTATAGTTTGAAACTTTTTTAAGAGCTCTTACTAAACACAATTTGCCCATGACGAGCTTAATATGGATAACAATAGATCCGTTGTAATGCAATGTGCAGATATGTGCACTTTAATAATTTTGCACATATCTATCGTTGAGGCCTAATATGAAACTTAAATAGTTCAACAATTTTGAAAAAACTTACAATCAATACAACATGTCCATGATGAGTCCAACGTGGGTATCGAAACGCAAGGCACAGGTACACTATGTCTCTTGAACTTATATATAGTTCCCGACCTAATATAAACTTTGGATAAAACATGATGAGGACATCACTTATAAACTTGATTCGCGCTTATGTATATGATCTATTGAGCTTACCCAAAAAGTATATGAGAATCATCGTAAAAGTAAAAGAAATATACATGTCAATTTTGTGTTTGCTATAGTAAGTTCTTCTTTTATTAGAAATAAACTTAGCTATTAATAAGCATAACATAATACATATTACAAGACAAATGTAATTGAGTTGGGGAGCCGCGAAATACAAGGAGACGAAAGTAATCGGTTGAAGTGGTATGAAGTACAATTGTCGAAATAATTACATCAACATTTTCCCTTGTAAAACCAATATAAACATATTCCTTATGCTCATTGAATTCCATAGACCAGTCAAAGTGCACACACCTCACGTTTATATAGAAATCGACATTAGAAATTTTTTTGTTTTGTTTAAATCATCGTTTGTATAGAAATCGACATTAGAAATATTTTTTTTTTTGTTGCCTAATTGCAAAATATTAGGATTATCAATCAATGGAAAGTAATTACTGATACAATACGAAGAGATGGGAAACACATATACGTAGAAAGATACCAATATCTCAAGATTGAAGGACATGGCTGATAAAGCATGGACAGAATATTTCTAAAACAACTAATTTGGGTATTTTGGTAAGAAGCTATTTTCTTGATATAATAGTAAACCCTAGTGAAAAGCTAAAGCAAATTAACGAGAAATCAAAAAGAGATAATATAGTCATCACTGATACTTGATATACAAATAGTAAATTGAAGGTGCATGAATCTAGTATATTGTTTCTGGGCACTTCATCAACATTATTCTGCAACTCGCGTATAAAAGCAAATAAAGGGATTGCGATGTCTCATATCATAGAAATTTGGACTGAGACAACTAAATGCATCTTCATCTCGGTGATAAGAGTGACTGATCCTCTTGCATTGAAGTCATCTCTACTTGTGCTTCCAATTGCATTGACATCGGAATCACACTCGAAACATAGATAGATCCAGTTCTAATGCGATTGATCACTTCTTCATTTTGTCGGGCGACTATGGGATTTCGTAGTGATCGTGCTCGCTCCAATTCCATCGCCACTTCCTTCATTGTAGGCCTGTACCTTCCATGAAGTTCTAAGCATCTTTTCGCCAAGTTGGACACCGCAATAATTTCTTCGTTCTCACCATGGTCTAATACCTCCTTATCAAGAACATCGGACAAGCGATTCTGTTGCATCGAAATGATGAAGTACGAGGCTAGATTTCTGTCCTCTTTTGCCCTTAGTTGAGAAATTGGCTTTTCTCCAGTTAGTAGCTCGGCAAGGACAACCCCAAAGCTATAGACATCACTCTTGTTGGTAAATTGACTTGTTTGGTAGTATTCAGGGTCCAAGTATCCGAAGGTTCCTTGCACCATTGTGGTCAAGTGTGTTTGGTCTATGGAAATCAATTTGGAAGCTCCAAAATCCGCCACTTTGGCTCTATATTTTTCACCCAAAAGTATATTTGATGACTTGATATCACGATGATAAATTGGTATGGCCGCATCAAAGTGCAAATATGAAAGAGCCCCGGCAACTTCACTGGCAATTCTTAATCTCATTTCCCATGAGACAGGAAATTCTTCGTCTGGGTCATGAAGATAGCGATAGAGAGTTCCATTAGGGACAAATTCATATACCAAAAGAGGGACTTCACTCTCCAAACAAAATCCTAATAGCTTGACCACATTTCTGTGGTTGATTTCAGAGAGAATAACAATTTCACTGACGAACTGTTCGACTTGTCCTGCATCAATAGTATTGGATTTCTTGACCGCAATGATTGTTCCGTCTATCACCATTCCCTTGTAAATAGTTCCTTGACCACCTTGACCCAATATTCGATTCTCGTTGAAATGATCCATAGCCATGTCTAACTCTATTGAGGCGAATAACTTGCCTTTGTCCACATGATTGTCTTCAATAGAAGATAGACGTTTTTGCAACAGAAATCCGCCATTACGTTCAAAGAATTTTCTCTTGCGTTTTGCCTCGCGCCTTCTTTTGATGTATTTGTTCAACCACCAACAAAGCAAAAGCAACACTATGGCTCCGGTACCCGTGCCTGCCCCTGTGTCCCAAAAAGTCAACGGGAATAGCTATGTAACCAATTTCCTCTTCATCGTCAACAAATTAGTTTCCACTAATTTAACAAGTGCTTTTAAGATTTGAAGAGAGTGAGCCAAAAAGGAGGATTATCTCAACAAAATAAATCAAAAATATTATGCATCATTTATGGGTGAGAAACAAAGATACAATCAAATTGTTGAAGGCATAGATTATGAAATTACAAATAAGATTATCCAAGAAGTCCTAAATTTATCAAACGGTAGTTAATTCAGTCATAAACATTTTAATTATTTCAATTTAGTCCTAAACATTTTGATGATTTGCCAATTTAGTCCTAAACTTTTTAAAAATTTGTCAATTTAGTCATTCCGACCAATTTTGGCTAAAAATCACTAACCATCCTATATGACATGACTAGTGCTAATGTTAACAATTTTTGCAATTTTTTTTTAATTCTATTTTTTTTTTTTTTTTGTTTTATTTGATTTTTTATTTTTCCTTTTCCTTTTTCTCTCTATTGATCACGGGCGAGCTCCACAGTCACTAGCCTTTGGTCAGGGACACATATGCTTGGGTCGTCGAGGGCGACCCGTGCCAGCCTAGGCCCAAGTTGCCCCCGCTCAAAGCCGATGACCTTCGCCAACCATCACCGACGCTTGACAATGACCGAGGGAGGGATAAGGGAAAAAGGAAAAGAGAAGAAAAGAAAAGTTTAAAAAAAAATTAAAAGAAAAAATTGTCCACATCATTGGTCAAAAGTACTAAATTGACAAATCATCAAAAGTTTAAGATTTAATTGACATAATTGAAAGGTTTATGACTAAATTAGTAAATTGTCAAAATGTTTAGGAATAAATTAGCACAATTAAAAGATTTAGAGATGAATTGATCACCGTAGAATCATTTTAGGACTTTTTGGATAAAGTTTAAAGAAAAAAACGCACTTGCAAATCCACAATTCAATCAATCGACTTCTTTCAACAAAAAAAAATAAATAAAACAAAATTAATAACCTTCTTAATTTTCCCGCTTACTTCATTTGAGAAATGAGGACTCCTAGAAAAAGAAGCAATTGCGCTTGTACTTGGGGAACGCAATGAGGAAGGGCGGAATTTACGCCCCCCCCCCCCCCCTTCTCCGCGACTTAAAACTAGTAAAGTTGTCCATTCGCACCTCATGCCTCATGCAGTACAAATTTCTATATCCCGTCACCATTATCCCGATAATGTCAAGTTTTAAGGAAAAAAAATCGATTAGCACTATTCATAATTGTAAGAAGATAGAAACGACGTAAAGATGATAGGGACAAAAGAAAATGTCATAGGTAGTGAAAAAAGAATAGTGATGTGCTAAAATTGTGTAAATATCTGAAGCTAATGGTGTGCCAAATTTGGGATTACCGTCAAAGTTAGTGTTCTATTTTGGCCTTTTTGAAATCTCAGCCCATAAACCACTGGGGGTTCGCCCCAGTGGCCACCCTTCCAACTTGGAAGGAGGAGGCGGGGGCTTCGACTCCCACGCCCTACAAAGAGGCAGAGCAAAAGTCTGAGAGTGTGTGTTAGAATAGGATTAGAGTAGGACCAACCAAAAAAAAAGAAATCTCGGCCCATAATTGGGTCAATCTCTACGGTTTGTGCAGTGTTAAGCTATGCTTAACTATGTAAAGGTTTCGTGGTGAAATGTGGAAAGAGCATATCCAATAGCACTTAAACTAGGAAATCTTTAGGGAGAATAAAGAATGAAAAAAAGGACAAGAGGGCTAGGCAAATCCATTCCTCGCCATGGCCTGTATGCGAAGCATATATATTTTGCTAAATCTCGGCCACAAAGTCCATGGGTGTTGCATTTTGACTAATTTAATTTGGGACTATGAAGTAAGGATCGTTTGGGAAATTTGACTGTTGATGAATAGAGAAGTAGTAATTTTTATGTGTGATGACAGTCACTGTCCTTAAGATATTATTTGCTCTTATTATTATTATTATCAGATTTAAAGTAAATATACCTCCAAAGGATATACAATAAAGTCATAGAAAAATGACTTCATCAATTACTCAATTTCTCTTAGAATTTCACCTTAAATGTGTTAAAGTTGCACATATGAAAAAGAGAAGAAGAAAGTTCTGAAGAAGTATTTATGGAACAGTTGTGGTTATTATAAATAATATATAGAATTTGTCTCTACTCACATACAATCACTCAACACATCTATTGAGAATAAGTACCTTATCCCAACCATCACCACTCTTCATGTCACGACTAACTTCATTTCATAACTATCCATTGCCTCTTTTTAGGATTAATTCATCTCTTTTCATAACCAAGAGTCATGTCTTCTCTTCACTCAAAGTCACGTCTTATCTTAACCAAGAGACACATTTTTTTATGATAACAAACTATTTTAACAATCCCGACTTAATTAGTTATTTACACAAATTTACATAAATTCATACATACAAGAAAGTATATGTTAAGATATGAATCTTCAATTAATGTAAATAATTCCATTAATAAAATTATTGGTAGATAAAACTTTGAACCATATTTCACTTGTTAATCAAATTATCATACATATATTTCTAATGCCTAAGCACTTTTATGACCTTATGCTCCTCCTACATTCATGAACATTTACAAAAGTTCATCTAACTTTTGTAAGAAGCGGCACCATTTCTTATATTCATATAGATGAAATTCCTAAATTTCTTATCTTACCATTGCTTTGCTAAAGCCTTAAATTTCATTAAGAATGTTTTCTTACACTCGCCCTCCTAACTTTTTATGAGTACTAATCTTGTGTCTCAGTACTCAATCACTGTTAAGTTACAACAACTTTTTGTTACCCATTTAACTTTGATAATTTTGTTAGAAATTATAAAGTTGGGTTTCTACTATCCTTGACTATTATCTAAGACCCAATCCCTTGGCAGTGGGGAGAAAAACATCAATAGTACCAAAATTTGTGTTTTTTTTTTTTTTTTGGTAAAGAACCAAAACTTGTGTTGGTATTCACTTTAGTGTCAAAAGTTTTCACCAACTCTTTTATCTAGTAAATAGATATCCCGTCAATCAAATTTATATTAGAGCGACTACCGTAACAATGTTTGGAATTTTAACCTTTTATACCCTTCTTATTTTTATAGAAAATCTATTCACTAATAGAAATCATTAATCTTCACCACAAGATTTCAATAGAATACCATTTGTGAAATTTTGATTGATCTACACTAATGCCTAAAGCGAAAACTACAATGGTGATCACAACGAGTGTCGATGCAGTTTTTCAAGTCACCAACAGTCTCTTGCCTCAACAAAAGCTGTTTTGAAGGGTCTTATTCTGAAAAATGAATGTTGCATGAGTGAGTCTAAACAATTCAATTAGAGGTGCTAGTTTCGCCAAGTCCAGCAAATAGATATCGCTTTCAATGACATAGAAAATTGCAAGAAATAGCATCTTTCAATAACATTTCGCAACAACTTCTATATTAAAAGACAAAGTAGCAAGCTTGACTTTAGGACTCTGAAAACAAATATTCCTAAAGTGGACTCAATGATAACGAATAGTGCAACATTTTTCCTTCTTTTTTTTTTTTTTTCAATTTAAGTTATAAGTGAAAGAGACTCACCAAATCAGTGACATGTTCCAAGCCGTCCATGGTTCTAGATTTTCATGGCATAGAAACACCGATATTTCTACATCTGTACTTTTTATTGTCATCTTGATAGATTCAATGACGCCTACTGGTGGGTCCAGGCGATAATAGTTTTCAGTAACAAGTATGGATCATCACGTAAGTATGGCAAAGTCATAGGATCACAATCATAATGTGAATACAATTTATGGAAAATGTTTTCACATTGACCCAATATCGAGTCTTCCATGGCCAAAGATGCTATAAACATGGTCAAGAGTGAAATCTGGCCTTTAAATTTTAAGATAGCTACTTGGAATTAGTAATCCAATTCGATGCTTAATCTCTTCGCATAGAAATTTCTGTCGGAAGGATAGAGATAGTTTTGTTGTAAACTTACTCCAAGAAAGCAAAATACACAGGAAAATCAGGCTAAATATATGAATAGTATTTTCTCATAAAACACATCAAATTGAGATCATCACCCAAAAAAGCTAAATAGTCAGAATGAGCTTACCAACCAAAATGATCACCAAACTTTGTGATTTAGGATTAGCAATGCATCCTGATCCATCTCCACCCTTTTTGCCATCACCATGGTAATCCTTTGGGCATGAGCATGTATAACTTCCCTCGGTGTTATGGCAAATTCCGTCGCACGGGTTCTTCTCTGGATCAGCACATTCATTAATATCTGCAAAAATTAAAGGCACATTAAATGGAAACTCCAAGAGAAAAAGAAAGAACAATAGCATCAAAATATCATCATCAATGACTCAGAATATATACCAACCTTCACAACCAAGGTATGGATTCCCCTCATACCCAGAAGAGCAATTACATCGGTAACCGGGTCGTTGACAAAATCAAAGCACTCGCTGTGCGCCTTACAAGCAAAGCTCGCCGGGTCCTTCGCCGCCGCATTGCAACTCTCTTTCCAAACGGCCCAGTCGAGCACCGAGGGGACCACCGTCCTGTTCTTCATGCCATTAAGATCCTCCCTACTGAAATTGAAGGACTTGTCTTCGACTATGAATGCATAACTGCAAGGATTGAAGCTCCACACATTGCTGTGGTTGTTCAAGCTGCTCACACTGGCATTGTAGTTGAGGAGCATCTTGGGTATCGGTGTCTGGCAACACCTGATCCCATCGCACGCCACGTCGGTCACGTCATCGATCCCGGCACACACTGAGAGGCAGCCGCTGGAGAAGCCCTGGCCATTGGATCCTGCAATCACGGCGACCGTGTCGCAGCCAATGGCTGTGAACTTGTTCTTGGTGTTAGAGAAAGTGAAAGCAGAGAGGACGGAGTAGGCAAAAGTGCGCGGCAGTTGCTGTACACCGGCCTCATTGTAGCAGTCAGTGCTGATGGAGGTGTACATGCGGAGCTCGCCGTCGAGCGATATGTCGAGGACTTCAATGTTGGCTGTCCTATTCCATAAGTAGGGCTTGGGGGTGGAGGCGGCGGTGATGTTGCAGTGGATGGAGAAGTACTCGTTCAAGTAGCAACCGTCTCCAATACCGAAGGGGTAAGGCACGGCGACGTCTCCGCAAGTTTCTTGGCAGTTGGGAGATACAGTTTGAGAAGATGATAATGACGATGATATCAGTAATAACTGTCCGACCACTAACAACACTCTCATTATCTCCAAACGATTCCACTCTGAACCCATAACTCGCTCGCTCTCTCTCTCTCTCTCTCTCTCTCTCTCTCTCTCTCTCTCTGTAACTTTGGTGTATCCTGGAAATGGATCGCGTGTGTTCTTTTTATAGCAAAGGAACGCGTTCGCTCATTGACAAAGCACGCAGCCTTGAAGTTTCTCACATTCTCTTTCGCAGTGTAATAGCTAGCGTACCATATAACATCCATTGATATTCTAACATCCACGCGCGTCATCACTATGATAAATAAATTTCGAGAAATGGCACTTTGCATTGAAGATGTGAGGGCAAACTAAGGAAAAGATAAGAGACTAAAAGAAAACTATGACAAGATAGAAGATGTTGCACAAAATGAGGATATACCTAATTTCTCGAAACTTTATGTTAGTTCTGTCTTAGACCTTTTCTTTTTGCTAATATTGTCATAAATCTTTTGTATTTATGTTAATTCAATCCACCCGGCTACATTTGGTTGGTTGGTGTTGATGTAACACAACCGACTTTAACATGTAATATTTTGATATTTTTTTATGTCTCTTTAATTATTTTTCATTTTCCTTTTTTTCTTGACTTTGAGCTTCATAGCTTGATGACAACCTTTATAAGTGATGATGGAGCTTTGAAAAAGCTTCATAGTATATACATTATTCATAGTCTCAACTATATTAATCATGCCACAATTACATCATTAGTAATTAATCATAAGGTTTTCAATGAGTATATAAACAAGTTGCATACGAACCACAGATCCACCTACCGTGAGCTCGTGCAAAGGAAAATTGCGGGACAGCCTTGTCCGCCAGCAGATCCAAGCATTTTCTTTGTCAGCTGTGGGGTCACCCGTGTTGTCAGCCGTTCTCAGCCGTTCGATCTAAAACTTGTGATCATTGACCGTAGGACTTTAGCACAGCAAATTTGCAGCGCTTTTTAGCCCACGGCAAAGTGGACTTGGCCCGACCTTTTAAAAAAATACGTTCACTAAATCAATTCCGGTACTTCAATCTTCGATCATTCTTGTTCTTTAGGACCAGCTAACGGAGAAACTCGCTGGCCAGTGCCGTAGTGACGGAAGGTGATGTTACATTTGGTGATGCAAGGAGGGCCTGCGATTGGGCAGTGTAAACAAGAACTGAATGGGTCAACCGTTGGGTCACGCGTGTTGTCAGCTATTCGATCCAAAACTTATGATCATTGACCGTAGGACTTGAGCACGGCAAATTTGCAGCGCTTTAGCCCACGGCAGAGTGGACTCGGCCCGACCTTTTAAAAAAATACGTTCACTAAATCAATTCCGGTACCTCAACATTCTATCATTCTTGTTCTTTAGGACCAGCTAATGGAGAAACTCGCCGGCAGTGCCGTGGTGACGGAAGGTGATGTTACATTTGGTGACGCAAGGAGGGCCTACGATTGGGCAGTATAAACAAGAACTGAATGGGTCAAAAGTCGAAGTAGAACGAGTAAAGAGAAGGACAGAACCCAGCGTGTAGACCAGAGCAGGAGCTGATCGAGTGGGACTTTGAACGAGTTGGTAAGTCAAACGGGGGATGGCGCAAGCAGAATAATAACTGAAGTCGGGCTGACATCTCGACTGAAAGGGACACTACTAATTCCCGGTGGCTTCATCACAAACGCTAGTTAGCATGCCCCTTCCTTTGGCCGGGTTCGCTCTAAACGATCCTTTAAAAAATTCTTTAATTATAATAGGTATCAATTATCTATTATTAGATACTCATCACAAATTAATATTGTTAAAACATTTAGGGACCCATGATAGAGAAGTAATAACTAATAACCAGAGCTGACAATATGTTCGCCCTGTGCTTGCCACTCGATATCTCATGAACTACCGATCTATCATGGTATGACGTTTGACATAGTTTTGCCATTTAATCCATAATAAAAATAAATGAAAGGTATATGAAAAACTAATCTCTTGTTGAGTTAATACCTTAAAGAAAGGATAAATTCCAGACAGTATTTCAAAAAGCACATCAGCGTTTTATCATTTGTTAAATTAGAATTAAAAAAAAAAAGATTTATCAGAGAAACCATTTTATAGTATACTCTTAACTGACATGGATATTTATGAAAGTGGTTCTTAAGTCAAAAGAGCTTAGTTTCCTTGGACGCTGCGAATTTTCATCAATGTGACACAGAGCAAATTTCATCCACAAAACAGAACATGACACAAGGTGAAGGAATGCAGGAGGAGCCTGCTACCACAAGCCCAAGCACCGCTACAAGACCTCAATTGAGAAAAATTCACCAGACAAAAAGGCAAGCACCGCTTCGCTTTTAAATACCTATGACATGAGTCAGTGGGGCAAAGAGGAGAGCAGCCCAACACCATAAAAATGTTGGATTTTCACAGACTGGAAGGATCCAAAGTAAGCAACTCTTTAAGTTTCATTCCAATTGACCACCTCACAACAACAAAAAATGGGCCCTCACTAATCAAAGAGAGTAACAAAGAAAGCACGCATAACATGGACACTGTTACATATTATTGAGAGACTTGGTCCATGATATTGAAAATACCATGCGTAAAGTAGAACTTCCACGCTACAAGAATTCTGTATCAAGGGGGTGAGCAACAAAGCAGTGTCCCCACCAAGATCAGAAAAGTAAATTCACAGGTTGATGTCTCAAGGGGATGGGGGGCCAAAGAAAAAAAAAGCTTACTCTTCTTGATGTTGAAGAAAAAAATGCTGCTGGACAGTTATTCTGTTACAACATATCTCAGAGAGAAATCAGCTTTTTGATGCTATCATGGTACAACTAAATGCACAACAGTACGAGCTGCAGAAACTACAACAGCTGTCGCTAGAACAAAAACAACAAAAGGGTTAGCAATTTCCTCATCACCTTCATATTCCATTGTTGTTGAATCGAAGCTACTGTCAAATATTGCACAGCTTTCACAATGATATGCCACCCAATGTTGTGCAACCAGAAGTCAGCAAGACCCCACAAAAACTCCTTGGAAAATCACTGATCATCCTAAAAGCACATTTTCAGAAAATCGGTTGCTAGAGTTACAAAAATGATGACTAAATGATACTGTTCCTCCCAAGAAAAAATCAGCCATATCAAGTTCTCAGCAATTCATCTCTACACCAGCCAATTTCTCCTCGTCATTGAGAGTATTGGCTGCAATTAAAAGCATGTCCATTCCACCTCTACCTTTGTCCGCATCCTCTTCACCATTCTCATTTGGCTTTTTGTCAGGCGTCTGGCATTCCCCGTTCCGTACAACTTTCCTCCTCTGTTTATTTTCAAAATTCTCATACGCCTTCTTCACCCGGCGTATTGCTTGAATCCCAGCGTCACATTTTCTACAAAACCATTTTCCCCTGGGAATTGAGGTGCGTGGCGGTTTCATGCAGTAGATATGATAAGCTTGATCACAACCATCACACAAAACAATTTTGTCATCATCTCGATCCGTGAGGCAGCCTCTACACAAACAAGAAGGACAGTACCAACGAGAACTGTAGGACTTCAACTGCTTCGTTGTCAAGCACCTCCTATGATAATACTTATTGGGACAAAAAGGATGCTCGCACATCCTGAACTTATCCCCATTTTCAATCTCATTCCCGCATATTTTGCATGTACTCGAGATTTTGGTCTCTTCAAATGGGTTAATCCCCAAATCTGAGCTGCAATTTGCATCTTCCAACGTAGTAAGAGCCTCTTCATCAGCAAACCCATTGGCGGCACTCCTGGAAGCATTCAATCTCTCACAGACAACACAGTTCTCATGGGGAGAAGTGATTCCGCTTTCCGTGCAACTAGCACAGTACCAACTTCTAGGTGGAATCTCTTTCACTGCAGGCTCAATGCAAGAGACATGGTATATTTCCTCACATGAATCACAAACTAAACATTCCATTCCATCAGCCTTCAGTTCACAATGCCGACAGGTGCTTCCATTATATGCACCACATTCCTCTGTTTGCTCCAATTTAGCATCAACGAGAGCATCCTTCCCAGAGACCTATTCAAAATAAACAACTTGCCAAGTCATAAACAGAATTGACAAAACCATCATTTCAAGAACTCAGGTCTAAGAGGACTCGATATGATCCTGATAATAGCTTCTGCTAAAGCTCTAGATGTACTAATTTCATATTGCAAATACCATAAAACATAGGCTGAACAAACTATTAGGCTCATCAATGAGTTTCTAATTCATAAAATAAAAAGTTAAACTCCTAGACAGAGGCATCAAAGAATACAAAAGGAATACAATAGCAATGAAAGTACAAAATAAAAAGCAAACAGTGGCAGAAAAAAGTCAGATAGCAGCATCACTACCACCCTTACCCACAAACACTAATGTTATGCACGAAATAACAAAGCAAAGCTGAAAAAAGTTAAAAAAAAGGATGTATTCACTGGTCCGGATCAAAGCATGAAAAAATTTCAATGGCCCCCAGTTACACAGAATTACAACATGCATGAAAGACTCCCATATAACGAATCTGTGGCCTTCAATTATACAGAATTACAACATGCACAAAAGACTCCCATATAATGGATCCACATAAATGCCATTTCCAAGCAAACATGGAAATTGAGGGAGTGATTCATCGTGCTTTAAACATCTTCTGTCAGTCTGTTTGTGCACAGTAAATACAGAACAGAAGAATCTAATCTACAAAGACAATTATTTGCAAATCTTAATCGATTATATTTATGCACCTGCACCAGCATAATGCACCAAAAAAATTTACTCAGCATTTTAGGAAAAGTTACCACGAATTTTCCTCCATCAGAATAGCTTTTGTCAGCATTTGCCCCCTGGGAGAAACAGACACAACTTCAGACTTACCTTTATAGAGAAAATGACAGCAAAGACTGTTGAAATGCATATCTCAAAATACTTCAAAAATCTCACATATTTGCAATACTCCTTAGATATGTCAGTGAGACTCTTTGCCAAAGAAGCTAATCCGGTGCCAATCTCTTCAAGCTTCCTCCAAACCTGTAGCATTTTACAAGGTTTAATATATGCCATGCAGCTTATACAAGAAGGTAACTTTTTGCATACAACTTTGACAATAGGAAGATTAGAAGTCCACTACTATAAATCAAAAACTGCAACAGATATTTGAACAACTGGCAGAGATCCCACATCCAAATCAAGATGTGCAAAAACAAACATCACAAGTCACAGACTTAAAAGAATCTAGGGAAGAAATAAACCACCAAGGACATAGAATGGCATTGCGTCCAATGGAGAAACCTTACAAGAGCATGCAGTATTAACTGCACCTAGAATCCACCAACTCTTCACAAGTATTCAATTCTGGAATCAGCTTAGATACCTTCATTGCAGCAAACACATTAATTGAATTACCCTAATAATTTAATTAAATCACATATTTGGAGCTTTCCAAGTACAACTTTCAGTAGATAATCAAATTTTCCAAGTATAGCACATCGGTATATCTATCCAATATTGTTAGAATGTCGGTGGTAATGGCATGAAAGAAATTTCACAAGCCACTGACAGGAAAGGAACAGAAAAGTTGGCGGGATTAAAATGAAGGATAAAACTGAAAACCCTTCCCGAAGCACACATTCAACAAAACCCTTTGGAGTTCAAACACCCTCTCAGGCAAAAGATTTACAGAATGAAACTAGGAAAAAAGAGCATGAGTTCCATTAAAATCAACTATAATTTATTCTATTTACACTGTTTCTAACATAGAGCAGATCCTCATTAATCTGACTCCACAGACTAAACAGCAAAATGAATGGGACTATAACATGACGTTAAAGTTCGACTCCCAGCAGACTCTTCTACATAGCTCCAGCATGGTAGCACATTTTCAACTAGGAGCTTTCCCATCCTTTAGATCATCACAACTCACTACAATTCCCTTCCATTCTCCTATACATCCCAGCAACATCATTAAAGCTAGAACACCAAGGCATTTCCTTCGAATGACTTCTCAAAGACTCGATTTAACCTAATCCTACATAAGTAAAGAAGATACTATAACAATCTGAAGTCATAGGCCAGTCAAAATGAAACTATTTATATTTCAAAACCAGATCCCCTCTGAAAGTTTTACCAAAAAAAGTTGCACTTTTAAACAAAATCATCAATTGTTTCGCACTGGACATTCATCTATACCCAACATGGAACCTTCATTTTGTAATACAGAACTGCAACTTAAGTTTACAAGAATACTAAAAGATTGAAAATACGCTTTGAATTTTTGAAAGAGACTTCGAAAGATGCAATCCATTGAGTTCAATGCAAGATACCCAACAATTCTGCAGTACAGAAGGTCTGACAAAGAATACATTTATGTTGACCTATATAAATAAACCCTTTTAAGTTCAAGACTTGATCTGGTACTTGAGACAGAGATTCAAGAATGTAGAAACCATAAATAAAAGCTTGACAATTTACTCAAATCTAGATATAACTCACTTAGGACATCAGAGAAAAGAAGATAGTAGTAACACATTGGAAGGAAGATTGCAAAGAAGGGTTTCATCGTGAGAAAAACATCAATAATGAATGTCCCAGCTATCACATGTTGGCACCACAGTTACAAAGGCCCCAGAGAATTGAAGAAGTGATTCCTTAGAAGACAACTGATCTTCGTAAGGCATATCCGGATTTTACTGTTATTCTGCCAGGTGAAAAAACATTGGCTATTCTATCTAGTAAGAAGGGAAGGAGGAAGAGAAATATTTCTACCCAACAAAATCTTAAGCAAAAAGAGAGCTTTCCCAAGATAAAGAATCAAATGGAATTTAAGCTAAAGACAAAATGGTCAAATGTTTATGTAGTTTTAGAAAACAAAAGGAGTGTATGTACATGATAATGACAAGTAGCTGTCTAAGCTTCTCAGCTGTTGGCCAGCAGAAGGAATCCATCCTAGATCTGCTTTAATCACTGCTCACAGAAGAGGAAGACAACCAGAAGAACTGCAAATTCCTCACCAAATTTGACATTTCAATCAACTACATGCACAGTAGTTGCTAAAGTCAATGTGACAGAGCATACACAGTGGAACTTCTTTCCGTTATATAAAATAACCGAAAGATATAACAGAAGGGGTGCAATTATAAACAATTGAAGGATTTCTCATTGTATAGCATGAGACCACAAATCAATTTGCCAACGTATATATTGAACAGTCTCGCATGAACTCGTCAACACATCCATGTCAAGATACTTTACTGCAATTAGCAATACGTCAGTTCTACCAATGATATGATACCTGTAATATGTCCGAAGAGAAAAGTAGTTGGGACTGTTCATAAGCTCCCTCCTTCATCCGTGAGTTAATAAGGCGAAAATCCAACACTCTGTCAATCTTGGTTTCTGGAAAGTTTTCACAAAGAAGCTTGCATAATAGGCTGAATTTTCCTGAAACTATTATGTTGTAAAATGCACGTTGACTCGATTCGGTGATCATCTCATGGTTAGATCCATTCATAGAGGCCTTAGATGTAAGGTCAGCACCATTGGCAGCAATTCCATTCTGCACCCCTGCAGCTTGGGTAGAGGTGCCCAGCCTATGCTGATCTTTCAACTGAGTATCCTGCTTAGAAACCAAAAAGCAGCCACCTGTTAAAATGAGATAAGCAATGTAGAATTAGGCGTAAAGTGACAATGCATAAGTAGTAGTTTTAATGGCACCAAAACCTTGGCTTTCATATTATCAATTTCTCTAGCATGACGTGCCAGGGCATTTTGGATGCACTGTCCTATACCACCTTGATCACTCAATGACTGGAATATGTGCTCCAACACAATGCTACTGCACTGGCTCTGTGAGTGCTCGTCGCAACCATTTTCAACAGCATGATGGACCACAGAAGGAACATGAAGCTGCTCAGACAGATGAAAATCTGAAGCTCCAACTATTGGTTCCCTTGAAATCTGCAATAACAAATTTTCAGATATAGATTTCATCTACAATGTACAGACTAAATTACATCATTTTCACTTGATAAGAAGAAAGAAATTTAAGTATAGGCGCAGCCAAAATTAAGTCGAAACATTCCATGTGCAGCACACAGACCATAAATCTAAGACGAGAAAAAATTAAACCTGCAACAAATAGAAAATGGTACAGGACAAACCTGGTTTGCCGAAATAGTTGAAGCTCCTGCGGTGGCTCTCTCATTCTCTCCACTTTTACTTTCCAGTTTCACTTGCTTTCGCCTCTTGTAAGTCCGAACACACTCACTACCACCAGAACTCCCTTCGGCAACATCACTATCATGGCCATTGGCAAAACCATTACTCATTTTCCCACTCCTCAAGCAGGAACTCTCGGCATCGCGGCTGTTGACCAAGGCAGGTTTATCTCCCTCTACGCCATTGGCCTCATCCCCCATCGGAAACCTGAATCCAGAATTCCAAACCCTAAGCTCCATATTAGGGCTCAAGAGAAAAACTCAAAACTCCAAATTTCTAAAGCAAAAGTCAAAACGGTCAGGCGTTTTCTGTCGAAAAAAATCCCAATTTCATCAATACCAAGAAAATTCAGCCGGTCAATTCACCATGTCACACTCTTCCCAGCGCCAAAAAAGAAGACTTCAAGCAGAGAACAAAAATTCACACTCTCCACGCCATACCAAGTTCTCCGCAACCATGGCTTCTCATTCAATTCTAATGAAGACCCAATTCACGAAACGCGCTGAATTGACATATAAACTCGAAAACTTCGCAAACAGCGACGCAGGAAGCAATGCATGTGTGGACAAGAAAACCATACAATCCACCAAATTGTCTCGGCAAAACACAACCACCTCAGCCACAAACAAAGCGAACAGAGCAGTTGACGAGCGCAGCAACTTTGAAAAAAAGGAGAGAACTTTCCTCACCTTTGGCGGTCCTCGAGCGGAAGGTTGAATCTTTCGAAGGAGGAGAAGGAGGAGCAGGAAGTTCCGTAACTGGTACTCGCCTTTTTCAGTTCTGGGTCTCTCTCTCCTCCTGCAACTTCAACTGGTTTTTCCCCTCTCTCTCTCTCTTTCTCTCTCCGGTTTTTTTATCCCTGCTAGCCGAGATATTATTTTCCGGAAAATGGAAAAGAATATTTGGAAAATGGGTGCCGCTTTTGTTATCTTTTCCCATTTTCAGGATTTCGACGGTAAGGGGAGGAAAAAGGGTTGGATCTTTGCTGTCATCCGAATGCAGATTTTCTTCTTTTTCCTCTGCAAAAATTGATAAAACTTTTAATACCATTCCTCCTTTCGGTAGTTCAGTTATTATGTTGTCTTTGTTATTGCATTTTGCTTGGATCTTGGGCATGAAATTGGTTTGAACTTCCCGGTTAAACCCCATGCCCACGTGGCACCTCCGGCCACCAATGGGAAAGCGGTCAGATGCTGCTGGCTTTGACTTGCAAGGAGGAACAGATCCCATGTCAAATTGATAGATTCGGTTCAATAATTTAGGGCCTTTGGGAAGCCTCACTTAGGGTTTTTGTTTTTCTCTTGTGTTGTGATGTTATTTTTCAGCCTGAACCACATGATAACTTCTATTCATAAGTTAAAATACATATTTTTTTGGTATCAGTTAACGAGATACCGATTAGTCTGGTGGAAACGAGTGTACTATGTATTTGAATTGATACGACGTTATGATTAGAAGTTTTCTATTTCTTAAATTGCACCATTGTAATTGTGTAATCTTTGAAGACGATCTATGAACTAGTTTAAACTTGTTCCTTCCTATTATGATGTTTTCTAACTACGGCAATTTTTTTCCGTTAATGTGTTGCAATTTTCAGTAATGCGTTATCAAACTTTAATGATCAATAACTATATCTATCGAGAATAGACAAATCGAATCGTCGTCATTTAATTTTTGGTAGATCAACGCCGTCAAGTTGTTTTATATACTTATTTATTAATTTCCCTATTTTTCTTTAAAAGAAAGTGAAATTAAATAGGCAATGCCAATGATCAATTTAATGGAATTACTAAATGCAAGTTTTCGGTCACCAAATCGAATCATGCCATGACTCATTACATACAAGAACTTATAAGGAAAATGAAAACGCAAAGCAAATGTGACGATCAAAATTGAATAGTTCCTTTTTCTTTGATTTTAATTTCAATTAATTTTTCTATTTTTTGATTTTTCTTTAAATTATTTTTCTTTTTTATAAAATTTAAATGATTTTTTCTATTACTTAAGTTTACTTAAGCGATTCTCAATTGTGATGATTAACCATGTCCATCACCAGGTCATGAATTTGACTAAGATATGCGACATGTCTATTACTCGTTATTTTTTTTTTCCAATTATCACCTAACTTTGCTATGATTATACCTTTTAATCATGCCTAAAAACACAATTGTACACCTTATCCAATCCTAAACTTCTTCCACACTAAGTCTATGAATAAAGCTAAGATGGGTTTTTAATCTACAAAAGATCAATACAAACTACCTTGCTATAGAAACCTTGATCATGGATATGAAATTTTAGTCACCGCTAATCATGTCACTTATCATTAATTTTAGCCACTTAATCCATGAAACTTTTATATTTCTTTTTTACAATTTGTGTACTTCGATCAAAATCTGAATTCTCAAGCAAAATGTTAATGTGGCATCCTAGTTAAGTGTGCCGTAATTTGGCTTCAAAAAATTTGCCACTTGCCTGCATCGCAAGTAGCTTATTAAAAAGTCAATCGGGTTTGATCAAAATGCATCAATTGTAAAATATTAAATAGTATGATAAGATATTGAAATAAAGTTCAGTTACCTAACTGAAATATTTACTGAACTTAAGTGGATGCCAAAGGATTTATCTTATATTGCTTTAAGTAAATCATTTTCACTTGATAATAATTAGTTGGGAAATAATGTTCTCACGACCAAAGAGCATTCTTCCACAACCTTTTATAATTATTAATATTATTCATGCAAATCAATTGTGGCTGAATTTTAAGGGCAAATTAATCAAATCAAAATAGAGATTTCGAAAAAAGGCGTGAGAGAATCCTTTTAGTTATGGAATCACTATTTCCCTAATTATAATCATAAGTTTTCTTTTTTTCTTTTCACATTTCGTACCTTTTTACTGGCATAGGAGATGCGCGTTGTACGAGAAAAGAGAAGCGGAGGAGGCTTCGCGATTGAGGAAATGCAGCCAGCGACTGTGCGCGAGGCAGGAGGAGGAGCACATGGAGGAGACCGAGTCGGAGACGAATTCGGAGACGGAGCCCACCATGTGCTGCCTGTCTTGCGAGGAGCACTACGCCAGGCCCGACGCCGGCACTTGCAAGGAGTGCTACGAGGAGGCGAGCGAGACCGAGGAAGAGCTCAAGCGAGAGATCAAGGATTTGAAGGCCAAGATCAGGTTCTTGAGTTTCTGGTCTCCGACCGACCACGACCACCACCACGACCACGACCACCACTCCAGTGGCCGCTCCCATGGGTCTGGGTTCACCGATATCGTCTTGGTCGCCGCCGAGGACGGTCCCGACGGAGGCCCGTCAGTGCCGGTGCCCGCTCACAGGGCCGTTCTGGTGAGCTTCTTCTTTTGCTGAGTTCAAATTGCCGGGTTTTCTTTGATTTGGATTTTGGGTTTTTCTTTTTTTTTGCTCTGATCTCCGATTAAATTTGGGAATTTTGGAAGGGATGAGAGGGTTTAGTCCGCAGTGGTTAAGATTGGATTAGTGTGTACTTAATTTGCAGGTGGGTTCAAATGTTCTACTGTGGTGATAAATTGTGTCTTGATTGTAAATAATTGATCAATTATGTCATGGAGAAATTTTGCAATAATTCTTCTCGAAGGGGTGGATTAGATACGGGAACTCTTCCTTTATGGGTTTTATTTCAGTCATTGGAATGAAGGTGCGGAGACCCACTATGCTGAACCTTTGTTCGGTAGTCTTGATTTATGGAAAGTAGAGGCCCTTGACTGTGAAATGATGCTGAATGAATCGAGAATTGGAAGGGAAGATACTCTTTTGGGAGAGCTTATATTGGATATAGATGGTGTAAAAACGGGGTCGTTATGAAAATCAGTTGTCTGGGTCGAGCTATTAAGGTTTCTCGGATTTTTCATTTTAGTCGAGGCAGAGAGAAGTTAAAAGAGAGTGAAAGAGTAATGCTAATAGAGGATTTCATTAGAAGTTCTATCTTTGTTTGTTACTGAGAAATTTGTGCAGATAGACCTCCAGAGAATTTGCAGTTGGACTTTTAAGATGAATTTGATGTGTTTATGAGAATTCGGTAAACTCGACATTGACATGGGTGTGCTAGCACAGTGGTACCTGTGGCTTACTAGTTGATAGCGATCACTGTTTGCCCTTGCCACTTGACGTCCATGATAGGGTGGTAGTTTCAGTCTGGAAACAAAGACTGCCCCCAAAAGTGATACTACCTGAGGATAATGAGTTAGGGCTTGATTGATCAAATGCTTCTGATGCCTTGGAGGAGGCCTATACGACACCTTTAACTAGCTTGCCATCTCAAACTTTCATGCTGTCATTACTTATGTTATTTATAGCTGATTAAAGTCCTCTAGCTATCTCCTGCTCGTGAGACTGAGTCAATTATCTAATCATCAAAAGCCAGCCTTCATAATCTCTTGTGCATGAGGATATCAAGTAGAAGGCAGCCACTCTAGACACGACAACCATGTAATGTGACAAACTTCCTGTAGTAAATGACTACGCTTTGCCACAAAATACTCTTCAGAGATGCCTGGATTGAGTGGGGGATCAAATAAATGATTCGAATAATGACAATCCTAATTTTTGTATACTGGAGAAAAGTTGACCAAACGAGTTCTCTTAGATCGCTTCCTTCCTCCTCAGACAATTCCTGACTAAGTCGCCATGAGTTTATTAAACATATGCATTCAACAAATCATATCTGTGATCTGACCTTGAAAAAGCATGTTGGGCTGCTTTATTCTTTTGTTTTTGGTCTTAATGATTGCTTGGATTGGTCTTGGTCTTCTCTCTTCTCGAGCCTCAGCTTAACCTTCTTATGTTTACTCTGGTTTTCAAGATGTAATGCAAAGTTTATGCAGATTAAATAGTTGCTGAGCATAATGTCAAATTAATTGAATTTCTGTCACTCTTTATTTAGAGACTTGCTGTAAAATTCTGCCACTCTACATGCTTCGGACTGGGTTATATATGGTGATAATGGGGTTGCATTTACTTTTGGAACCACATGCTGGTAAGGATGCACCTACGTAACACATTTCTACCAATAGATTATTTCTTTTACTTCCTAGTCTGTTGTTAAACTCTCTTAGGTTAATCTTGAAGTTTTTCAATTAGCTAACATCTAATCAGGCATTAGAACTACCATATTTGTTTGGTTGGACCAGATATATAAGTCAGAGAGGTTCTCAATTTTCTTATACAGATCATGATTGATTCCTTTTTTTGCTTGGAATGAGGCTTAGTTGAGTTGAGTGGAATAATTGGTAATTGAGTCGCTGGATACTTCAGTGATTATGGATTTCTTTGACAATATTTGATTTAATCATTTCTTGACCAACCAGATACGCATTTTGCCTGCTGCAATGTAATTTCATTGGAGTTATCAACTTGGAATTTACATAAACTTGAGTTTTGAAGTTTTTTCGCTTGGCATAGGGGACTTATGATCACAACATAGTTTTCATAGGTTTTGCAATTGATTTGCTAAGAAGCTTTGCTTACAAGCTCCATAAAATTCATATCAGATGTTTCTTCGATCTAGAAAACTCTTTACTGATATTGATCAGATGCACAAAAATCTCCTATGAAACTGTTGAGATTTCTCACATTGCAAAAATTGTGTTTTTGACTCCTCTTCGATTTTGTGTTTACAATCAGGCTAACCGGTCCCCAGTGTTTGAAGCTATGCTCAAGAATGAGATGGAGGAAAGCCGAAGTGGCACGATTAAGATAAGTGACGTGTCCTATGATGCCCTCCAAGCATTTGTCAACTATCTTTATTCTGCCGAAGCATTGCTCGATGAGCAAATGGCTTGTGAGCTTCTAGTATTGGCCGAAAAGTACCAGGTGAAGCACCTCAAAGCTTATTGCGAGAAGTTCTTAGTATCCAAATTGAACTGGGACAACTCAATCGTAAACTATGCCTTTGCGCACCAGCACAACGCAAAACTTCTCCTTGAGGCTGCCTTGTCATTAATCTTGGACAATATGGATAAACTCAGAAAACGTGAAGAATATTCAGAATTCATTGAAAAGCACCCCACCCTTGTGGTGGAGATATTGGAAGCCTGTCTTAAAAAGCAGGAAAACACTGCAGCACCTAAGGATACTTCCGCAAAGTCATAGTCTTGTCCTGTACAGGGTAACCGTCGACGAGAAAAACCAGTTGGGAGAATGACTTTTCAATTTTATGGAATTTTGAGTTTGAAGGAACAGGGGTGGGATAATTTTTTGCATGGTTTTGTTAATAGATCTGATTGCCTTTGTGTTAATCAGGGATACAACCTCCGGCATTGGATCATTGGTATTGTTTTCCTGAATTAAGTGCGTTCAGCTTTGACAGTTAACTTTTATTGATTCAAAGTGCTCATTTGATGTCATTACAAATTATCTATGCTAAAATTGGTGATCATATACATTTGTACTATGAACTAGGGAAATTTGAGCCTTGTCTAGGAAATTATGGACAAACCAAATGCTTGCAAATAACATAGACTATATTTCACTTTAGGGTTTTATTTACATTAGCGTCATCCAAATTTGTTCTTATTTTCTTTTGTTGTATATTCCTTTTTTAAACTTTTTTTCAATTATATCACTGAACTTTGACTTGGCTTTCAATTAGTTCATTGGAGCTTGGATATTCCGGTCAACAACCAACCCAAAACTTTCTTTAGTTATTGAACTTTGATGCAAGTAACGTCCAGGAGACATTCAACGAAAGTGAAGACACAGGATACATCTCATTAGTTTAAGAATTGCAATTGACATTATTTGGGCAATTGACTGTTTTGGGGTTTCTTAGAAAATTAACGCCCTCCTTCATACGTCTCTCGAATTTTTGTGAACGTTCGCAGCAAAGGACATGATGTTTGATGAGATGGATTTGACTTGCTCCAGGTCATCACCATCACTTAAGATTTGAATATTCCATTTGAATCACGATTTGGCAATTTGCCCGTCTTTATGCTTTTTTCAATCCGAGTATGATGCACAAGTCTCAATAATCCACTCATGCATGCTTGGCACATGCTTTTAATGAATCTGTATGTGAAGATCTCTATCACGTATCAAAAAGTATCTTATACATCGAATACATCACATATCATTTTGTCAAGTTAAACCTTGTTTAAAATCTTGAAAACATGGTGAAGCGACAATACATAATGAGTAACGAAAATGGCACCAAAACATTGACATTTTTATAATCAATCTCTCAAGAACGAATTGCTAGGGCATTTTGGGTGCATCGTTGATTCCCTACCAATCTGCAATAAGCCAAATAAGCATATAAGGCAAATAAGCATATGAGAGAAGAGTAAGCACCATGTTACCATGGGAGAGCTAAGTATCACATAATTACAGCATTGAGTTCTGCCCGCATATCAGACTAACCAGGCAAGGTCACAGATCTTTCGACCACACATATTACCAAATGAGTTGTATGGACTATTTCCTCAAACGTCTGAGCATATGAGACCAGGAGACAAAAAAATTCGTAATGACAACATTAGGCAAGCTTTCTGCCCTCCAAACTAATTCCCTGCCATTCCAGACACCGTACAAAGAGGAATTTGGAAGTGTCAAGCGTAGAACAACAAACATCACCACTTGCTCAAGATAACTGTCCCAGCTAAAGCATGATAAAAAACAATACAGGACACCTTGCATTCCTAAAGACTGAGCCATGGGCATGGGGAACTTGTTCACTTAGCTGTGAATCAGTGACGGGTAGATGCTTACCTAATCTGAGAACCTTTGTAAAGTTATTCAAGCTATCTTTTCTATTGATTAACAAGGACAGAACTAACTTCAACTCATTGGTATAGGTTGTAACGACATATATCAAGTTTATATGCAGAAACACTTAGATAACATCCAGATCAAAAAATGATAAATGACATCACATAGATCAGGATCCAAAGGATTGACAGAAAACACATGTCAGAACTAGAAGTGCGGAATTACCAAAGGGTAAGTTACTTTAAATGAAAGGAAAACAAGAGTAAAAATAAGAAGTTGCAAGCATAAGTCAGAAAGGCAATGGGCATGTGAAGAGATTTTTACTAGTTCTCTTTGGTCTATAAAATACAAGAGCACTTGCATCAACAAGAAGATTATAAGTTTCAGCCTATATCATGCTTCATACATAACTTCTAAGTGTCTATTAAAGGATTTCTTCATCAGCATATTTGCCTTCTCGAAAAAGTAGGAGGCAGGATTTTCAACCTTAGACACTTCTTTTACTAACAAAAGAACCAAGAGAAAAGAGACCAATGAACTCCAAGCTTAGACAGCAGAGTTTCAAAGTTTGGTCCCTGTCGTACATATAAATAAGCCTCGCACTGACCCACAAAATGCTCTCCCCAAAGCCAAAGTCATCAAGAATATCTTTTCAAGAGAAAAAGGATTATTAAAACCAACAAAGCCCCTAATTCTTGTTACAAATTTCCTTTCTCCAAAGGAAACTATTACTTCGCAGAAGTATCAAGTGCTGCATTGTTTTCCCGCCTTACAAGACATGCTTCTAGTAATGCCAACCCAACGCGTAGGTCCCCTTCAATGAGTAGAGGGTATTCTTGATGTTTTCTGAGCTTATCCAAGTTGTCTGAGATTAAGGACATGGCGGCCTCAAGTAGATGCTTGGCATTGTGCAGGTGCGCGAAGGCATAGTATTTGATCGAGTTGTCCCAGTTTAATTTGGATACCAAAAACTTCTCGCAGTAAGCTTTAAGCTGCTCCACCTGGTACTTTCGGCTGGTACCAGAAGCTCACAAGCCAGCTCATCGAGGCATGCTTCGGCATGAAGAAAGTTGACAAATGCATGGAGGGCATCATACGACATGTCACTTATCTTAATGGTGCTGCTTCGGCTTTCTTCCATCTCATTCTCGAGCATTGCTTTAAATACTGGGGACCGACTAACCTGTCAGTAAGTAGAAAATTGAAGAGCACAGGTACAATTCTTGCGATGTGAAAACTCAATAGTTTGATAGGAGATGTTTATGCATCTTATCTATAAAAGTCAGAGTTTGCTAAATTGAAGATGTTATATTATGAGCATGCAAGAAAAGCTTTTGAACATGTCCTTGCTACTGTTATCAAATACCAAAATTATGAAAAATCATGTTGTGCTCATAAATGCTCTATGCCAAGCGAAAAACCATACTCAAGCTGTTGTGATGTTTGAGTTGACAACTCCAATGAAATGCACGTAGCAGCAGGCAAAATGCATATCCGCTGGCACAAGCATCATTTAAATCTAATCTTGTGAAAGAGTCATAATGAATGAAGTGTCCAGCAACTCAATTACTAAATATGTCACTTCAAATAAAGATTAAAATTCCACTCAACTAACCTGAACCTCATTCCACTCAACTAAACTGAACCTCATTCCAAGCAAAATAAAAGGAAACAATTACCTGCAAAAAAAGGAAAACGAGAATCTCTGAGTTAGAAATCCAGTACAAGCAAACAAATATGAACTTCTAATGCCTGAATAGAAGAAAGCCAATATAAAAAACTTCAAGATCAACCTCCTCAGAGAGTTTAACAACTGAATAGAAAGTATAAGACAATCTGTTAGTGGAAATGTCTTATATAGGTGCATAAATCTAATATGAATTATTGCAGTTTCTTTTTAATTGCTTAGCTTTGCTCTAGTACACAACGATTAATATAAGAATTATGTGAATCCTTCATGTGACCCCAGACTCTATCCAAGTGTATCTGAGGAGTATCTTGCGGCAAGCGCGGTCATTTACAAAAGGAAGTTTGTTGCTTTACATGGTTGCTAATTCTAGAGTGGCTGCATTCTAATTCATATCCTCATTCACAAGAAAATATGAAGGCTGGCTTAACTGATGCAGCCCGACGAGCACGAGATAGCTAGAGGATCTCATTCAGCTATTAATAAATATAAGTACTGTTCTTCAAGAATATGATAGCATGAAAGTTCAAGATGACAATCTAGTTAAAGGGATCAGGTAGGTTTCCTGTGGGGCAACGTAGGCATTGAATCACACAAACCCTAACTCATTATCCTCAAGTAAAATCACTTTTGGCAGCACTCTCCGCTTTCAGGCTGATACTACCACCCTGTCATGAACTTCCAAGTGGTAAGTACAAAGAGGGATCGCTGTCCACTAGCGAGACATAGGTACCATGGTGTTAGCATATCCCATGTCCAAATGCCGTGTTACCAAATTCTCATGAGCACATAAGGAAAACATCTTAAAAGTCCAAAAACAAATTCAACGTAGGTTTCCCTTACTTAAATCTATCAGCACAAAACTACCAATGCAGTGGCCTTCTCCCAATAACAATCATTTGTAGAAATGCCGACGACAGCCAAAGGTAGATAAAACTCCTCAAGAAATCTAAGAAAGCTTTATTACTGACCCAGACAACTAAATTTGATAAAACTCTGACCATCCCCGTTTCCAGAGCATCATATATCCACCACGTGCCCTCCAGAGTATCTTGTCCTCCCTCCCAGCAATTTTTCACAGTCAAGCACGTTAACTTTGCAGAAACTAAAACTATCGAACAAAGACTCAGCATACAATGGTTTGCCGACTGAGAGAACTCATAAAGACCGTGTTCCCACAGCCTATCTTCCCCACTTTCCACAAGAATTATTCTAAAACTTCTTCGTAAGGTGATTGACCACTCATTTACCATTGATCGCACAATTTGTCACCATCCTATGAGACACCCCCGCTATTGGAACTTGAAGCAAGGAACAAAGAACAGGGTACAAGATCCCTCCCAAAGGATTAACTACGAACTAATCTATTCTTTAACTCCTCATATACAGATGGAGATCGGAGGAAAAACAAAGAAAGATCCAAAATTTAAATCAAAGCGAAACCAGCAACGAAGATCAACGAACCGATGCTCACTAGAATGTCCCTGTGACCGGCACCGGTCGGCGGCGATCATCAAGACCATGTCGGTGAACCTGGGATCATGGGAGCAACCACTTCGGTGGGGGTGGTGGCCGGTCGAAGGCAGGAAGACTAAAGACGTCTCTCCACTTCGCCATCTGTCGCGTGAGAATTTTCACTTTTCGCCTGAGACGTTTCACTTCTCTCGCTTGAGCTCTGCCGAGCGCACGTTCCGTTCGGCCTTCTTGAGTAAATCCCTCCTGGCGGCACCGAGTGTGACGCGCTTCTCCTTGCAGGAGTTTTTTTTTTTGGTCGAATCCTTGCAGGATTTGCAAGGTATCGAGTCGGTCTCCTTCTCCTCGCATGATTGATGCATCTACGGAGAGCCATCTCTCGGCCTTCTTTTTCTTTTGTCTCGCTCAGGAACGGCGAGGGATCGTGCGGAGCAGGGGTGAGCGCGGTTTCCGGTTTCCCTTTTCTAGGAACCGGCGGTTCCCGGTTCCGGTTCCGACACTGGGAACCGGAACCGGTCCCGATCCGGTTAGGGAAAAAAAAAAAAAAAAGCCCCAAATTGACTTTCACTTTCACATACGACACCTTCAGATTCACAACTTCACAGTTCTCTCTTCGCCCGTTCTCCGCCTCTGCTCGACGCCACCTGAGATTCCCTCGCCGCATCCCTGCTCTGCACTTCTGCCGGCCGCCGCGTCTCCGAGTGACCCCTGCTCGCTCGCGCCGACACCAGAAGCCATCTGCAGCACATCCCAAGCCCCGCCGCGCCTCGCCTGCAGCCCACACCGACCCGCGACGACCCGACGTCGCTCCTGCTCCGCCCGCTGCTGCTGCCCGACGCCGCTGCTCACCCCGCCGCTGTGATCCCGCGACGCCGCTGCTCTGCCTTCGCCATGCCCCGAAGCCCGCGACCCGCAGCGCCCTCGCCCAGCTCCGAGCTTTCCCCGAGCGACGCTGCTGCAGCTCACCGCTCGCCCTCGACGCCACCGCTGACCTCTGCTCAGCGAGCCACCGCTGATGTAACAAATTTTTTGCACCCTTCCACACCGCTCGATGATGAGGCTGCGCAAAGGGGCACTTCTGTTTACCTTGTTGAGCAAGCCTTTGACAGAAGGTAATATAACATTTAGAGCTGTAAAATCGTCTCTTTGACATCAGAGAAAAGACTGATTGTGGTTAATCCATGGTCCTGCCTATATCAAACTTAACATGTGAATTTATGTTGCAGATATATGTTCACTTCGGGCTGATGTGGAGAGACTGGCTTTTTCTGTTATCTGGGTATGTTTCTTGTTCTATCTTTGTCATTCGCTGTGCTCTTTTTGGTAAAGAGGATTGCATGTCCATTAGCCGCCATCACCAGACTACACCAAATGATAGCTCGTGTGCTGACTAATCATGAATTGTCAGCCCTGTGTATACAAATATATTGATTGATCTTCCCATGAAAGGAGAACAATCTTGTTTACTGCCCATTTTCAGGAAATGACACCTGAAACAGAGATAATATCCACAAGATATACAAAAAGCATTATTAAATCATGTGCAGCTCTGTCTTATATTGAAGCTCAGACAAGGATGGATCACAGGTAATCATGTAAATGTTGAGAAGGCTATTCCTCTGTTCATATGAGCTCTTTTCTGGTGTATAACCTCTCACACATTGTACTAAACTTGTTCTGATAATTTTTTCTTTCAAAAAACTTAGTCCATACTTGTTCTTTTTTCGCTTCTTATCTCTGGCATCCTATAGATATTAATGTTGAAATACCTGAAAAAAATTTATCTCCTTTACATCTTTAAATTCCAAGTTTGGTTGTTATGAGGTTTGCCTGAAATATACTGGTGCTCTGCAGTCCTGTTGGTTTATTTATTGTTGTTCCAGCTGGGGGAGAAAAAGGTGGCTGGTAATGAACCTGAAGTAGAAAATGGAAGCGGCGTGATCTTATCGACTGTTCATTCCATGTGTAACTTTTTGAACTCTTTAAGATCGGGAAAAGCAAACATGGCCACAAAAGTTGTGTATAATTGTGTGGCACTTGCGGAAAGAAATTCTTGATAAAGTTTGTGAGTCCAGTTCAGTTAGATCATATTCTCACCTTGCAAACAAGTCTGCTCTTGCCTAAAGAGAGTGTTCAAACTTCCTTGCAGAGGGCGAGAAGTTTTGTAAACACGGGTGAGCTTTTTATAGCCATGAGTGTTTCTGAGAAAAATTTTGTAAACCCCATTAGGAAAAAGTCGTCATTCAGAAGGCTGAAAGCCCATGGCTTTTCAGCATTCTCGACATGTTGGTAAGACAATTAATAAAAAAATTTGATCTTTTTGTTGCCTTCACAATTTTATTGAAATTTCAAATTTAAACATTTTCAAATAGCAACCCTGAAAACCCTAAATCCCTGAGCTGCTTGGTTCTCCTTCTCTTCGACTTTGCCTCTCGAGTCTTGCTCTGCCCTAGGAAAGGAGGTCTCGCCCTCCGCTTCAACTTCGAAGCTTACCACCGATTGAGGATAATGAGTTAGGGCTTGCGTGATTCAATGCCTACGTTGCCCCACAGGAAACCTACATGATCCCTTTAACTAGATCGCCATCTTGAACTTTCATGCTATCATATTCTTGAAGATCAGTACTTATATTTATTAATAGCCGAATGAGATCCTCTAGCTATCTCCTGCTCATCGGGCTGCATCAGTTTAGCCAGCCTTCATATTTTCTTGTGCATGAGGATATGAATTAGAAAGCAGCCACTCTAGAATTAGCAACCATGTAAAGCAACGAACTTCCTTTCGTAAATGACCACGCTTGCCGCAAGATACTCCTCAGATACGCTTGGATAGAGTCTGGGGTTGCATTAAGGATTCACATAATTCCTATATTAATCGTTGTGTACTGGAGCAAAGCTAACCAATTAAAAAGAAACTGCAATTATTCATATTAGATTTATGCACCTATGTAAGAAATTTCCACTTAACAGTCTTATACTTTCTATTCAGTTGTTAAACTCTCTTAGGTTGATCTTGAAGTTTTTTATATTGGCTTTCTTCTATTCAGGCATTAGAAGCTCATATTTGTTTGCTTGTACGGGATTTCTAACTCAGAGATTCTCGATTTCCTTTTTTTGCAGGTAATTGTTTCCTTTTATTTGCTTGGAATGAGGTTCAGTTTAGTTGAGTGGAATTTTAATCTTTATTTGAAGTGACATATTTAGTAATTGAGTTGCTGGATACTTCATTGATTATGACTCTTTCACAAGATTAGATTTAAATGATGCTCGTGCCAGCGGATATGCATTTTGCCTGCTGCTATGTACATTTCTTTGGAGTTATCAACTCAAACATCACAAAAGCTTGAGTATGGTTTTTCGCTTGGCATAGAGCATTTATGAGCACAACATAGTTTTTCATAATTTTGGTATTTGATAACAATAGCAAGGACATGTTCAAAAGCTTTTCTTGCATGCTCATAATATAACATCTTCAATTTAGCAAACTCTGACTCTTATAGATAAGATGCATAAACATCTCCTATCAAACTATTGAGTTTTCACATCGCAAGAATTGTACTTGTGCTCTTCAATTTCTACTTACTAACAGGTTAGTCGGTCCTTGGTATTTAAAGCAATGCTCGAGAATGAGATGGAAGAAAGCCGAAGCGGCACCATTAAGATAAGTGACATGTCATATGATGCCCTCCATGCAGTTGTCAACTTTCTTCATGCCGAAGCATGCCTTGATGAGCAAATGGCTTGTGAGCTTCTGGTATCAGCCGAAAAGTACCAGGTGGAGCAGCTTAAAGCTTTTACTGCGAGAAGTTTTTGGTATCCAAATTAAACTGGGACAACTCGATCAAATACTATGCCTTTGTGCACCAGCACAATGCCAAGCATCTACTTGAGGCTGCCACGTCCTTAATCTCAGACAACTTAGATAAGCTCAGAAAACATCAAGAATACCCTCTACTCGTTGAAGAGGACCCACGCCTTGGGTTGGAGTTACTAGAAGCATGTCTTGTAAGGCGGGAAAACAATGCAGCACTCGATACTTCTGTGAAGTAATAGTTTCGTTTGGAGAAAGGAAATTTGTAACAAGAATTAGGGGCTTTGTTGGTTTTAATAATCCTTTTTCTCTTGAAAAGGATATTCTTGATGACTTTGGCTTTGGGGAGCATCTTGTGGGTCAGTGCCAGCCATTTGCGGTGCTTATTTATATGTACGACAGGGACCAAACTTTGAAACTCTGCTGTCTGAGCTTGGAGTTCATTGGTCTCTATTCTCTTGGTTCTTTTGTTAGTAAAAGAGGTGTCTAAGCTTGAAAATCCTGCCTCCTACTTCTTCGAGAAGGCAAATATGCTGATGAAGAAATCCTTTAATGGACATTTAGAAGTTATGTATGAAGCATGATATAGGCTGACAGAAACTTATAATCTTCTTGTTGATGCAAGTGCTCTTTTATTTTATAGACTAAAGAAAATTAGTATAAATCTCTTCACATGCCCATTGCCTTTCTGACTTATGCTTGCAACTTCTTATTTTTACTCTTGTTTTCCTTTCATTTAAAGTAACTTACCCTTTGGTAATTCTGCACTTCTAGTTCTGACATTTGTTTTCTGTCAATCCTTTGGATCCTGATCTATGTGATGTTATTTATCATTTTTTGATCCGGATATTATCTAAATGTTTTTGCATATAAACTTGATATATGTTATCTTTTCTGGAACCAGAACTAGAACTGGAACCGGTTAGGTTTCAATAAAAGCCTCAAATCAATTAACTTCACAGTTCTGAGTCCTTTCCGGTTCTTTGCCTTTGCCCCGTCGCCGAAGTTGCTCGCCCTCGATGTTGCCGCCAAACGCTGCTAACCCTTGACGCCACCATCGGATGCTGCTTGTCCCACCGTTGGACCCTAGTTGCCCCACACTCGCCTTGCCCTTGCCTCCCTCGATGCCATCACCCCTCGCTTGCCTCACTGCTCAACCACCGCGGGACGCTAGTCGGCCTGTGCTTGCCTCACCCTTGCCTCCCTCGATATCATCACCCCACACTCGCCTTGCCGCTCAACCGCTGGCCATCGACGCCGTCGATGGACGCCGCTCGTCCCCTCGATGGAGGCTGCTCGATGCTTGCCCAGTCGCCCCCCATTGCTCGCCTAGCTGCCCTTGACGCTGCTCACCCGATCGCCCCTGATGCCGCTCTCCACTCGCCTAACCACCCCCGACGCCGCTCACCTAGTCATCCCCGAAGCTACTCGCTCTGTCACCCCCGATACCGCTCGCCAAGCCTCCCTCGAAGCTGCTCGCCTAGCCCCTGACATCGCTCGTCTAGTCGCCCCGACGACGCTCGCCGCTCACTTAGCCGCCTCGACGCTACTAGCCTAGTCTCCGCCGACACTGCTAACGCAAGGTTTTTGGAACTCAGCAGTCAATATCATATGCTTTTCCTCTCCTTATTTATTTATGGTTTTTTTCAAAAACCAAAGTGTTTCGTCTATCTTTTTGAAGAGAATGTTGAGGGTAAATGCTCTGTAAATCCATGAGCGTGTTTGTCAGGTTATAGTATATCAATAAGGAAAGATGTGAGGAAATAGGCAGTGGTTAGACAGATGCTTGATATTTGTTGCTTGTGGGTATTTGCATTTGCATCTATGATTATTGAATGAGGGTGATTTTTTAGGCCTTTTTGACTGCCTTTTCTTACCCCTCTTTTGCAGTTTCATTTGATTGTTCTCATACTCAAGCTTAGATGTGCTTTTAGCTGTCAAATTTGTTATGTTTTGTTATTTTTTAAGCCAGGTAAAGGAACGTAGGATGAAGAAAGTGAGACAAAATGATCTCAATCCTTATATTTCTCCAGAGAATGCACTATTGGCAGAAAGAAGTTACTTGAGTGATTAAGAGAATATTAATTTTGATAATGGCTATCATGCGGAATGGACAAAGAAAATAGCTTAGCATGAGTTGCCTTCGCATGAACCCAAGTGTAGATTTAGTGCCTTTCCCAACCTTATTCTTTAAGTGACAGGATAATAATATATGTTGATGCAAGACTAGATGGTTGATAATAGTGATGATGCCCTTGCACGATGTCAAAAGATTTATGCACATGCTCATGATTTCAACATAAACTCAGTTTCGAATGACAGGTAATGATGGTTATTTTGTTCAATCAATTGAATAACTATTTTAGGTTATATTAGAACTTAATGCATAATATTTAGTTGCACTAGTATTGCATGGCTTTCTAATTAGCTGTTTCTTAAAAGGATTTAAGAATGAAAAAAATATCCTTTGTGCCTAATAATAGGTGTCTAGTGCTTTTTCAACACATGACAAGTCCCTAAGCGGTTGCATTTGTAGTCATTTCACACCAGTTTATTAGCAGAAGAACAGCCCAAGTGCCATAACTTGGCACGGGAGGACACTTAAATGTCATAACTTCAAAATGGTATACTTGAGTGCTAGTTTCGAAGTTAAATAGAACACTTAAGTGTCACTCCGGCGAAAAATCCGGCCAAATGGCTAACGTGGCAACTTTCCGACGAGTTTGATCCAAAACGACGTCGTTTTGCACGCCGACGTGGTTGAGAAAATGCAAAAACGACGTCGTTTCATGTAAATAATAATATAAAAATTAATTAAATTAGATTTAAACTTAATTTTATTTAAAATATTCAAAAAAATTTTAAAAAAATTAAGAAAAAATTAAAAAATTAAAGAATAATTAAAAAAAATAAAAAATTAATAATTAAAAGAAAGGGGAGGTCAAACAGGTGGCCGAGGGCCGAGCCCCGCGCCGCCACCTCCCTGCCGTCGCCAGGAAGGGCCGGCGATGGAGGGGGGAGGGTCGGCCGGAGTCGCCAGCCCCCGGTTGATCGACGGCGAGGGCTGAATCGCGGTGAGGGTCGCGACCCTCGCCCCATATTTGGGCGAGAGCTCGTGGGCCCTCACCGCCGGCCCCTAGCCAGAGCTCGGCGACCCTAGTCGACCCTCCCCACTCTGTCACCGGCTCTTCCCAACGGCGACGGGGAGGCGGTGAGGGCCCGCGAGCCCTCGCCGAGTCTGGGTGAGAGCCGCAACCCTCACCCCAGATCTAGGGAGGGCTTGCATGGGGCGAGGGTCGCAGGCCCTCGCCGCCACCCCGCCATCGTCGAGAAGGGCCGGCGATGGAGTGGGGAGGGTCGGTCGGGGTCGCTGGGCCCTGGCCAGGGGCCGACGAGGCCGGTCGACCGGCAGCGAGGGCCCGCGAGCCCTCGGCCCGCGAGCCCTCCCCCAGATCTAGGGCGAGGGTCGCGACCCTCACCGTCGGTCGGCCGGGGGCCGGCGACCCTAGTCGAGCCTCCCCCCACCATTGCCGGCCCTCCCCAACAACTGCGGGGAGGCGGCAGCAGTAAGGGCTCGCCCTCAACCGCCCCGTTCGACCTCCTCTTTTTTTTTTAGAATTGTTTTAATTTTCTTAATTTTTTAAATTTTTAAACTTTTTAAAATTTTTAAAATTTTTTGAATATTTTAAATAAAATTAATTTTAAATCTAATTTAATTAATTTTTATATTATTAATTACACGTAGACACAAAATGACGTTATTTTTACATTTTCTCCACCACGTCGCATGCAAAATGACACCATTTTGGACCAAACTCGCCGGAAAATTGACACGTCAGCCATTTGGCCAGATTTTCGCCGGAGTGGCACTTAAGCATTCCATTTTACTCCGATATTGACACTTAAGTGTACAATTTCAAAGTTATAGCACTTAAGTGTCATTCCGTACCAAGTTATGACACTCCAGGTGTCCCAACCTCCCAGTTTATTACTAGGTTAGTGTTTTTTAAAAAAAACAAGTAATTATCAACTAGACATTAAATCTAAACAATCAAGATATTCAATCAAATAAAGGATCAAAATAATCGAAAAAATAACCCGTTGTCTAACAGTCAAATTAACGATTATCCTAACCCTAATTATCACAACAAAGAGTTCAAAATAACTAAAAATCTTATCCGAATTCTTACGGATTAAATTAATAATTATATTGATTAAGTACTTAAAAACTATCAACAAACCCCAAAAATTAATGTAATTAAAAAAAATAACCCGACATCTTACGGGTCAAATTAATAATTACAATAAGTTTAGGGATAACTCTTGCGGATAACGCCTACAAGATTCATAAAGTAAACATTGGGATCCAATTAAATAACTAAACTAAAGAATATAAACAAAATAAATTAAAATAAATGAAAAAAAAAACTACCTAATCAGATTTTCTTTTTCTTTTTGCTTTTGTTTTTTCTGTTTCTTCTTCTTTTCCGTGCACCGCTCGTGGATCTCCAAAGGGGGAACCGGCGAATCGGCTCGGCGGTGTGGGCACGGCAAGCTTGGGCGTCGCGAGTCGTTGGTGGGGCTGGCGCGGCGGAGTGGGGCAGTGGTGCGTTGGAGGCTGGCGTCGCGGCGCCGGTGCAGCAGGTTGTTCGCGAAGCTCGGGCTCCGACGGTGTTGCTGGGCGTCGGCACTGGGTCGCGCGGCGCTACTACTCCGGTGCAGCAACTCGTCATGGGTCGTCGGGTGGCCGGTGGTTGATTGCGTGGTGATGCGGAGGAGCTTCGCATAGTCACGGATGGAGAAGCAACGCGGGGGCAGCAAAATTGGGGAGAAGATGAACAGTGGGGGTCAAATCACCCCCCTTTTCTGCTTTCTCTCTCCTATCTTCCTCTCTCTCTCACGTCACTTTTTCTCTTCCTTCGTACCCTTTCTCTCTTTTTCACTTAAGCAAAACACTTTTTCTCTTGACCTTTTCTCCTGAATTTTTTCAAAAGTAGCTCCCCCATCTCCACATACCCGATTGCTTTTTATAGGTGAAAATAGGTAATCTTCGTAGAATATTTTATCTCATTTTTTTAATATACACGAAGATAATTTATAACCTCCCGATCACCCAAAATCTTCTTATTCTCCTTATCTCCTAAATATTTTTTACTGATTCTTAAAGATAAGATCACAATCCAATTTTCTCAAATTCCAAAAAATCCTCATTTCAAATCTCAATTTCAGAAAACGGGCTTGGGCCAATTTGTACTCTCCATGGGCTTAGTCCGACCTGCTAATTTAAAACTCAATAACACTAATTCGACCCATCCGCCACCGGTCCAGTAAATAAAATGCAAAATATGCAAACTAAATGTAGCTATGCAATCAATATTTTTTTTCAGGGATAAAATTAACCCCTAATTTTTATGCAATAAATGACTAAATGGATTGCCAAAATTTAGGTGTCAACAGATATGCATTAATAATTCGTGCATATATGTATGATGTATTCAGATCAATGGCTTCAACCACAAAGAGTATAGTTGCCGAGCTAAACAAATGTGAAAAGCTCAATGGTGACAACTATGAAATATGGCACATGAAAATCCAATATGTGCTGGAAGAGCAAGAGACACTAGAAGCTCTTAACCTGAAGCTCTTAACCTGACCATGGTAGAACCTGAAGAAGAAAACACTGCACAACACAAAAGAGATAAGGAAGCTTTTGCTGCATGGAAAAGAAAGAACTCTCTTGCTCGCATCACGTTGCTGAGTAGCATTAAAAATGATGTCATGCGAGAGTTTAGGCGTTTTGACAATGCCAAGGAAATGTGGGAAGCATTGGTAACTAGATTTGGTCATACTTCGGTGACTAGACTGAGGCAGCTCACTATTAGGTTTTACTCTTATAAGAAGTCTCATGGTCAGACCATGAAGCAACATCTTAGAAAGATATCAAACATGATAAATGAGTTAAAAGATGCTGGCTATGTCCTGACAGATGAGCAGCAAGTGCAAGCAATGATTCGTTCCTTGCCTCAGAGTTGGGAGCATATGAAGGTACACCTGACCCATAATGAAAATATCAAAACCTTTGAGGATGCAGTGCGTCATCTTGAGTTTGAAGAGGACCGCCTTTTGGCGGCTAAGCTGAAAGCTGAACTCTATCATGCTGGTTCTAACTCACATGGAGCTTCGAGCTCCAAGCACAAATGTCCTAACTGGCTTGATAAAGGGAAAGGCAATGAAGTAGGTCCTTAAAGGAAGAAACCCAATCTTAACCAACATAGAAGAGGAAAACGTCATCGAATGAAGAAGCTTACAAGGGTGAAGTGTTATAACTATGACAAGAAGGGTCACTATGCTCGCGACTATCGTGAGCCAAAGAAGATAAACACTCATTGTACTTTTCAGAACTTTACTTTTGTGTCGAGTTATGTATTCTTAACTGAGTCCAATCATTTGTGGACTGTGGATTCAAGAGCGACAGACCATGTAGCGAAGAATAGAGGATCCTTCGTGGAATTCCGATGAGTACCAACTGGAACTAAGTGGGTTTATGTGGGAAACAACTCCAAAGCTGAAGTGAAAAGAATTGGCACCTGCCAACTGAACATGCGTGGTGGACGCACTTTTTTCCTTCATGATGTATTGTATGCTCCGGAGATTTGTCGGAATTTATTGTTTGTTTTAGTGTTGGTTAAACTAGGTTTTAATATGAATTTCTATAATAGAGGTGTTGATTTGTTTTTATATACAAATTACTATGGTTGTGGTTATTTTTTGGATGGTTTCGTTGTATTAGATATTTACTATGTTAATGCAAATGTTTGTTATTCCCTTATCACGTCTCCTAATTCGTATGATAATAATGTGAATGTGTGGCATGCTAGACTTGGTCATATTGGTCAACAGCGTATAAATAGACTAGCCAAAGAGAGCTTGTTGGGCAACATTGAAAATTTCGATTTGCACATATGTAAGCATTGCCTAGAAGGGAAAACGAAAATGAAACCATTTGGAAAAGGTAAAAGAGCTGAATTTCCTATGCATTTAATCCATTTTGATGTCTGTGGTCCAATGAATGTGAAAGGAAGGCATTGAACTGTTTATTTCATCACTTTTATAGATGATTATACTCGATTTGGATATGTCCATTTGATTTCTCATAAATCTGAAGTATTAAGTTATTTCAAAAGGTTTATGAACTTGGTAGAAAATCAATTAGATAAGAAAATAAAAACATTGAGATCCGATCGAGGTCGATAATATTTATCTGATAAGTTCAGAAAATTATATGATGAAAAAGGAATAGAAAAACAGTTATCTATTCCATACACTCCTCAACAAAATGGTGTTGTGGAGAGAAGAAACAAAACCATACTGGAAATGGTTAGGTCCATGATGGCGCATGCTAACTTACCTATTACTTTTTGGAGTGATGTATTGTTAACTGCTGCTTATATAATTAACCGGGTGCCTTCCAAATCAGTTACTTCCACTCCATATGAGTAATGGACAGGTAGAAAACCAGACTTAAGTTTTTTTAAGTCATGGGGTTGTGCTGCCTATACACATGAGTCCTCTCACAAGTTTTGGAAATTAGATCCTAGAGGAAACAAGAATATTTTCATAAGATACTCGGAACACTCGAAATGGTATGTGTTCATAGGTGAGCAGGAAAGTGGGAGTATAACTGAATTTGAATCACGGGATATCATATTCTTAGATGATGAATTTCTTAAGAAGGGCGAAATAAGGGAAGATTACTCCATATTTGAAACCTTAGATCAAGATAATGATATTAGTGGAGTTCGTCCAAATAGGAGTAATATGAGAAGTGATGAATTGAATTCAACTCATTCTCAATTACAACCACATGATAAGATGACATCATCATTATCTAATTCTAGTGGGAGCATAATGGGAAATGATGTGCAAAGTGTACAATCTCCCATACGGCGAACAAGTCGTCAAAGTATTCTCCGTCGACGTTTTGACATTGAAGGGGAAACTTTTATGGTTGCTCCACAAGATGAGGATGAGCCAAGAAATATTAATGAGACTCTGAATTGCCCTAGTAAGGAAAAATGGGTTCATGCAATGGAAGAGGAAATTGAGTTAATGAAATCAAACCAAGTCTGGGAACTGGTTGATCTTCCAAAAGGACGCAGAGCTATTGGGAATAAATGAGTTTTCAAAATAAAGCAAAAGGCTGATGGCTTGATAGAAAGGCATGAGGCCCGCCTTGTGGTGAAGGGGTATAATCAACAGGAAGGAATTGATTATGAAGATACATTTTCTCCTGTAGTGAGATTTACCTCGATTCGCATTATTCTGACAATAGTGGCTAGTATGGATATGAATGTAAAGATTGCTTTCCTCAATGGATAATTAGATGAAGAAATATATATGGAACAACCTGCTGGTTTCATAGTGAAATGCCAAGAAGAAAAAGTATGTCGACTTTTGAGATTGATATACGACCTTAAGCAGTCATTGAGACAATGGTATATACGTTTTCATAATGCCATAATGGCATATGACTTTACAATGATAGATGAGAATCATTGTGTATATATCAAAAAATCCAATGATCAATTTGTGATCATATCATTATATGTTGATGATATATTGATTGCCGGAAGCAATATGGAGTTTGTTAATACTGTCAAGAGTTGGTTGTCTTCCAACTTTGAGATGAAGGATATGGGTGATGCTGCATACATTCTTGGAGTTAAGATTTCAAGAGATCGTTCGAAGAGATCGTTGTCTCTTTCGCAAGAAACATATATAAATAAGGTTCTTGAACGATTTCGTATGCATTGTAAACCCATAGACACTCCTATTGCAAAAGGTGAATGATTGAGCCATAGACTGTGTCCAAGGACTCCACAAGAAAAAGGAACAAATGAAACATGTTCCTTATGCTAGTGCTGTTGGGAGCTTAATGTACGCTATGATGTGCACAAGACCTGAAATATGTTTTGCAGTTGGAATGGTGAGTAGATACCAATCCAATCCAGGTCCAACACATTGGAAGGCCATTAAGAGAATACTGAGGTATCTGAAGGGAATTGCTGATTACAAGTTGGGTTATCAAGGAAAGGATCTGCGACTTGAAGGCTATTCAGATGTTGATTGGGGAGGAGATTTAGATGAAAGAAAATCTACCTCTGGATTTGCTCTCTTACTGAACAATGACGCCATATCATGGAGTAGTAAGAAGCAAACATGTATAGTCTTATCCACAATGAAAGCTGAGTTCGTGGCATTATCAGCATCGGTACAAGAAGGAGTTTGGCTTAAGAGATTTTTGGATCATTTAGGTGTTATTAAGAAAACTGCAAATCCATTATTGGTTAACTGTGATAGCCAAGCAGCTAGCGTACACCAAAGATCCAAAATATCATGGTAAGACCAAACATATAGATACCAAGTATAACTTTGTCAAAGATATGGTTATACGAAAGGATGTGAACTTACAATACATATCTACGCATAGAATAGTAGCAGATCTTATGACAAAGTCAATACCTAGAGATGGGTTTTGTGGTCATATAAAATCTCTAGGATTGCGTAGAGTCTGATATACTGGATTGTAATTTCCCTGAGTTGTTCACATTTATGAACTAGTGTTGTTTCATTATTAATGTCTATGTATCTTTGTTTGATATTTATGTATCTTAATGCTCTGTGCATCATTTTAAATTGAGAAAGTATGTCGGACATATATAAGATTAGCCCACTCACACAGGTAATTGCCTCTATTTACTGTATGATAAATAGAGATGAGATTGTTTTAAGCTTATTATCTAGGTGATAATCGAGAGCTCAAGCTTAAAATACGTATGTTGCATTAACTAAGTGTTAAGATGAGGACATAATACTTATTATGTCCGAAATTAAAATACCCAACATATTTTACTTTATCTATCTATGATGCCAGATGTGAGTTCTGACGAATTTTGTGAATGAGTAGATACGTGAACTCAAGTCAGACATTGGGTATGTCTGAACTATCATCTGTATGGTATTGAAAGATGTAGACATACGCTCCACGGGAAATGAGTTAATACCGTAATACGTATTTCATACTACGTATGCATGAGACGACCAATAAGAGTGACAAAAGTTTGATCTCAACTTTTATGTCGTGTGAGACTCTTGAGGACAAGAGTTTCTCAATTTTTTATTCCCCTCATGACTTTTACTTATTTTCAAGATTTCTATTTAGTGTTTGCTATCTTAGGATGTTGCCAATGGTCATGAGTTGATTCGATCTAATGGGACATTTTTAGAAAAGCAAGCTGAACTGAAATTGAGAGTTTGAAGGGAAGAGGAAGATCAAATTTGGAGAATCACATTATTGTTTTGTATTCACTGGTCGACCAATTATGACTACCTTTGTGATAATTATAATTGTGAATACAATATATGTATCATTGTTTAAAAGAGATCAAGATAGATATAAATGTGATCGATCAATCTAGGGTACTGTATACTAAATCTACTTAGAGTGAGATGCCCATTATGAGCTGTTATATATTCCTAACAGATGTATAGTAATGAGCTCTCAAAGTATGCTAGTCGCACGGATTATTTACCGGTATAAATGTTGAAAAGAGGTAAAGAGAATCATGTTCGGTCCACCATGTGCGAGTGAGAGATGATGGTTTTATTTATAGTGATGGGCCTAAGTTGGCTCGTCCGCCCATGTTGGGCCTAAAAGCCCGGCCCGCAGAATTAGGGCCCATGGACGAAGGGGTACGTTTGTTCATTAGAGGGGACATATATAAAGGAGGAGAGAGAGGGAGAACGTACCCTTTGGCATAATTAACGTACATACGTCTCCCTCTTCCTCACTCTCTCTCCAAAAGAAAAGAAAAATAGTAAGCACAATGCAACGTTTTTCTTCCCTTCAAGGCGTCATCGGATCGAACAGGGCCAAATTCTCTTCCTCTTATCGGTGTCGGTGTTTAATCTGTGGCTAACAAGGTACGCTCGAATCCGTGGTGTGCTTTAGGATCGGTGATACGTGATTTTCCCGGGCTTGTCTTCCGCATTCATTTTAGAGGTTCGATTTCGTGTCGAATCCGATTTTGGGAATTCGTTATTCCCAACAGTTATTAAATTCAGTTGTCTGGGTCGAGCTATTAAGGTTTCTCAGATTTTTCGTTTTAGTTGAGGCAGAGAGAAGTTATAAGAGAGTGAAAGAGTAATGCTCATAAAGGATTTCATTAGAAGTTCTATCTTCATTTGTTACTGAGAAATTTGTGCATATAGATTTACGAAGGGGAGACCTACGGAGAATTTGCAGTTGGACTTTTAAGATTACTTTTATGTGTTTATAGGAATTCGGTAACTCAACATTGACATGGGTGTGCTAGCACAGTGGTACCTGTAGCTTACTAGTCGATAGCGATCACCCTTTGCCCTTGCCGCTTGAAGTCCGTGATAGGGTAGTAGTTTCAGTCGGGAAACAAAGACTGCCTCCAAAGGTGATATTACTTGAGGATAATGAGTTAGGGCTTGATTGATCAAATGCTTCTGATGCCTCAGAGGAGGCCTATACGACACCTTTAACTAGCTCGCCATCTCAAACTTTCATGCTGTCAGTACTTGTGTTATTTATAATTAACTAGCTATCTCCTGCTTGTGCGACTGAGTCAATTTTCTTATCAACAAAAGCCAGCCTTCATATTTTCTTGTTCATGAGGATATCAAAAAGAATGCAGCCACTCTAGACAAGGCAACCATGTAACGTAACAAACTTCCCGTAGTAAATTACTACACTTTGCCACAAAATACTCTTCAGAGATGCCTGGATAGAGTGGGGGATCAAATAAATGATTCAAATAATTATAATCCTAATTTTCGTACACTGGAGAAAAGTTAACCAAACGAGTTCTCTTTGATTGCTTCCTTCCTCCTCAGACAATTCCTGACTAAGTCGCCATGAGTTTATTAAACATATGCATTCAACAAATCTTATCTGTGATCTGACCTTGAAAAACCATGTCGGGCCACTTTCTTCTTTTGTTTCTGGCCTCAGCGATTGCTTGAATTGGTCTTGGTCTTCTCTCTTCTCGAGCCTCAACTTAACCTTCTTATGTTTACTCTAGTTTTCAAGATGTAATGCCAAAGTTTAGGCAGATTAAATAGTTGTTGAACATATATAATCAGAAATGTCAAATTAATAGAATTTCTGCCACTCTTTATTTAGAGACTTGCTGTAAAATTCTGGCACTTTACATGCTTCTGACTGGATTATATATGGTGATACTGGGTTGCATTTACTTTTGGAACTGCATGCTGGTAAGGATGCATTTACATAGGACATTTCCACTAATAGATTATTTCTTTTACCTCCTAGTCTGTTATTAAAGTTTTTATTAGGTTAATTTTGAAGTTTTTGAATTAGCTTTCATCTAATCAGGCATTAGAACTACCATGTTTGTTTGGTTGGACCAGATATATAAGTCAGAGAGGTTCTTGATCTTTTTATGCGGATCATGATTGATTCCTTTTATTTGCTTGGAAACGAGGCTTAGTTGAGTTGAGTGGAATAATTGGTAATTGAGTCGCTGGATACTTTAGTGATCATGACTTTCTTTGACAATATTTGATTTAATCATTTCTTGGCCTATCAGATATGCATTTTGCCTGCTGCAATGTAATTTCATTGGAGTTATCAACTTAAAATTTACATAAACTTGAGTTTGAAGTTTTTTCACTTGGCATAGGGGACTTATGATCACAACACAGTTTTCATGAGTTTTGCAATTGATAACGTTAGCAAGGACATTTCTAAGAAGCTTTGCTCACAAGCTCCATAAAATTCATGTCAGATGTTTCTTCGATTTAGAAAACTCTTGATTGATATTGCTGAGATGCAAAAACATCTCCTATCAAACTATTGAGATTTCTCACACTACAAAAATTGTGTTCTTGACTTCTCTTCGATTTTGCATTAACAATCAGGCTAACCGGTCCCCAGTGTTTGAAGCAATGCTCAAGAATGAGATGGAGGAAAGCTGAAGTGGCACGATTAAGATAAGTGATGTGTCCTATGATGCCCTCCGAGCATTTGTCGACTATCTTTATTCTGCTGAAGCATGGCTCGATGAGCAAATGGGTTGTGAGCTTCTAGTATTGGCCGAAAAGTACCAGGTAAAGCACCTCAAAGCTTATTGTGAGAAGTTCTTGTTATCCAAATTGAACTGGGACAACTTGATCGTAAACTATGCCTTTGCGCACCAGCACAATGCGAAACTTCTCCTTGAGGCCACCTTGTCATTAATCTTGGACAATATGAATAAACTCAGCAAATGTCAAGAATATTCAGAATTCATTGAAAAGCACCCCGCCCTTCTGGTGTAGATATATGAAGCCTGTCTTGCAAAGCGGGAAAACATTGCAACACCTAAGGATACTTTCACAAAGTCATAGTCTTGTACTGTACGGGATAACTGTTGACGAGAAAAATCAGTTGGGAAAATGACACTTCAATTTTATGGAATTTTGAGTTTGAAGGAACAGGAGTGGGGATAATTTTGTGCATGATTTTGTTAATAGATCTGATTGCCTTTGTGTTCATCGGGATATAACCTCTGGCATTGTCTCATTGGTATTGTTTTCCCGATTGAATGCTTTCGGCTTTGACAGTTTACTTTTATTGATTCAATGTGCTTATTCGATGTCATTACAAATTATTCATGTTAAAATTTGTCATCATATCTATTTATACTATGATCTAGGGAAATTTGAGCCTTGTCTAGGAAATTATGGATGGACCAAATGCTTACAAGTAACAGAGACTACATTTCACTTCAGGGTTTTATTTACATTAGCGTCATCAAAATTTGTTCTTATTTTCATCTGTTGTCTATTCCTTCCTTTTAACTTTTTTTCTAATTATATCACTAAACTTTGACTTGGCTTTCAATTAGTTCATTGGAGCTTGGATATTCCGGTCGACAACCAACCCAAAACTTTCTTTAGTTATTGAACTTTGATGCAAGTAACGTCCAGGAGACATTCTCATTAGTTTAAGACTTGCAATAGACATTATTGGCAATTAAGGCCATGTTTGGTATTCATCCAAACATACCAAATTCTGATTTTTTATTCCCAAAATTAGTTTGAGCCAAGAATCGCATTTGATAAAATTTTTGTTCCCGGGATCAGATTGGGAGTGGAATCAAGAACAAAAAAAAAAGTTGATTCTTGTTGCGAGAACAAGTTTGAGAATAAAAAACCAACTATTCTTCTTCTTCCCTTTGGCTATCTCGCGACCACCGTCCACCTCCGCTTGTCGTCGCCCGCTGGCCTCCACCGTCGTCCATTATCGATGCCGATCACCGTCCACCGATTCGGTGAGCTCGCCGGAGGCTCGCTAGGCCAAAGCGAGGTCCGACGAGCTCGCCGGAGGCAAGCCCAGCCACCGGTGAGGCTTGGCCTCGCTAGATTTGGGGAGGTCGAGCCTCGCCGGGATTAGGCAAGCCTTGCGACGCCTAGCCCCATCGGTGGCTAGGCGAGCCTCACCCAACCTCGATGAGGCTGGCCTGGCCACCGGCAAGCCTTGCCTAGCCCCGTCAGTGGCCAGGCAGACCTCGCCCAGCCCCGACGACGCTGGCTTGGCCATCGGCCTCCCCGAGGGCCGATGACGCTCCGGTGAGGTCACCGGCCCTCATTTGGCCAATCGCCCCACCAGAAGAAGAAGAAGAAGAGCAGGAGAAAAAGGAAAAAAAAAAAGAAAAGAAAAGAAATGAAATGAAAAAGTAAAAAAATTTATTTAAAAATTAAAATAAATTGATTTGTAATAGAATCAATTAGCACGGTACCAAACATAATTATATTATAGAATTAGAAATTTTGAACAGTTACCAAATACATTCTTTTACTTATAATTAATTCTCGGAAATAGAATAAAAAATAATTATTTTTTGTCAGAATCTCTTCCGGGAAGAGAATCGTTACCAAACGTACTGTTGGGACATAATACGCGGAAACAAACGACAAAATCTTCCAAATTACATCAACAAGAAATCACCAGAGAAATTAACGAGAAAAATCAATGACATTAGAAATTTACGTGATTCGGTCCGAGTATCGGTACCTACGTCCACAGGGGAGAGCCAGCAGCAAATAATCCACTAAAATCGGAGAATCAGAGTTTACAATCACTCAATCGGTTAAGTGTTTTCTGCACCTAGATTTAACCACAAACCCTAAGCGTATAACTAAACAACTCTGATTGGATATAAACTTACGGTACAAATTACCGTGCGACGAAACTTTCTACGTATGGCTTTGCGAGGCTTCACGATCTTGGGATCTTCTTCAAGCGGCGTGGACGTGCACGGCTTCTCACGTACGTAGGGCTTCGGCGTGCGTCTTTCTTTTTGCAAGAGAAGAGACGAAGAGGCTTTTATACGTGTGTGTGTGGGTGTGTGCCCAAGGTCAAAGGTTTGACCTTGGGCCCCACACTTCCCTCTTTTTGATTTTTCACGTGCAGGGTTTCGCATACTCCTTTCTCTTGTACGCTTCGGCTAAATGAAGAAAGCCCATGGCGTGGGCCCCACTGTGACCAACAAACACAGGTAAAGAAAATTTCGTATCTTCCATTTATTTTGTAATCCTTCGGACACCGACGAAATTCCTTCTTGACTTGAGAAATCTTTATCGATAAATTTGATTTATCCAAATTCAAAATCAAAACATTAATTTAACACGTACCCTAATTGTTTGGAGGTTTCTCACAAAATTATCGCCCTCCATCATGTCTTTCCGAATTTTTTAAACATTCCGTGCAAGGGACATATAATGTTTGATGGGATGGATTTGACTTGCTCCATCTGGCCATCACCATCGCTTATAATACTTTTCCATTTGAATCATGATTTGGCAATTAACCCGTATTTATGCTTTTTTCAACCCGAGTATGATGTGCAAGTCTTAATAGTCCACTCATGCATGCTTGATACGTGATATCCGCATGTGAAGATCTTCTATCACGTATCAAAAAGTATTTCATACATCGGATACATCACATATCATTTTGTCAAGTTAAACCTTGTTTAAAATCTTCAAAACAGGGTGAAGCGACAATACGTAATGAGTAACTATAATGGTACCAAAACATTGACTTTTTTTATAATCAATCTCTCGAGAACGAACTGCTAGGGTATTTTGGGTGCATTGTTGATTGCCTACAGATCTGCAATAAGCCAAATAAGCATATGAGAGAAGAGTAAGCACCATGTTACCATGGGAGAGCTAAGTATCACATAATTACAGCATTGAGTTCTGGCCGCATATCAGACTAACCAGGCAAGGTCACAGATCTTTCGACCACACATATTACCAAATGAGTTGTATGGACTATTTCCTCAAACGTCTGAGCAGATGAGACCAGGAGACAAAAAAATTCGTAATGACAACATTAGGCAACCTTTCTGCCCTCCAAACTAATTCCCTGCCATTCCAGACACCGTACAAAGAGGAATTTGGAAGTGCCAAGCGTAGAACAACAAACATCACCACTTGCTCAAGATAACTGTCCCAGCTAAAGCATGATACAAAACCAATACAGGACACCGTGCATTCCTAAAGACTGAACCATGGGCATGGGGAACTTGTTCACTTAGCTGTGAATCAGTGACAGGCAGATCCTTACCTAATCTGAGAACCTTCATAAAGTTATTCAAGATATCTTTTCTCTTGATTAACAAGGACAGAGCTAATTTCAACTCAATGACATATTTCAAGTTTATATGCAGAAACATTTAGATAACATCCAGATCACAAAATGATAAATAACATCACATAGATCAGGATCCAAAGGATTGACAGAAAACAAATGTCAGAACCAAAAGTGCGGAATTATCAAAGGGTAAGTTACTTTAAATGAAAGGAAAACAAGAGTAAAAATAAGAAAGTGCAAGCATAAGTCAGAAAGGCAATGGGCATTTGCTGTCTCAATCGAAGATACAAAAATGAACAGATTTTTACTAGTTCTCTTTGATCTATGAAAAAAAAGAGCACTTGCATCAACAAGAAGATTATAAGTTTCTATCAGCCTATATCATACTTCCTACATAACTTCTAAATGTCCATTATAGGATTTCTTCATCAGCATATTTGCCTTCTTGAAGAAGTAGGAGGCAGGATTTTAAAGCTTAGACACTTCTTTTACTAACAAAAAAACCAAGAGAAAAGAGACAAATGAACTCCAGGCTCAGACAGCAAAGTTTCAAAGTTTGATCCCTATCATTCATTGATCAAAGTAACTCAACCGAACCTAGAAAATGGCTTTCACCAGTGAAGCTAAAAATGCTCCCCAAAGCAAAAGTCATCATAATCACCTGAGAATCTATAACTGAAGTAGGAATATGATAATCTCCAACTGAAGTAGGAAAAGGAGAATCTCCAACAGAAGTAGGAAAAGGATTATTAAAACATAAAAAGCCCCCAATTCTTGTGGATACAAATTTCCTTTCTCCAAAGGAGACTATTACTTTGCAGAAGTATCAAGTGCTGCATTGTTTTGCCGCATCATTCCCGCCTCGAAAGAGATGCTTTTGCCGCATCATTGTCTTCCCGCCTCAAAAGAGATGCTTCTAGTAACTCCAACCCAAGGCGTGGGTTCACTTCAAAGAGTAGCGAGTATTCTTGACGTTTTCTGAGCTTATCCAAGTTATCTGAGATTACGGACGTGGCGGCGTCAAGTAGATGCTTGGCATTGTGCTGGTGCGCAAGGGCAAAGTATTTGATCGAGTTGTCCCAGTTTAATTTGGATACCAAAAAGTTCTCGCAGTAAGCTTTAAGCTGCTCCACCAGGTACTTTTCTGCTGATACCAGAAGCTCACAAGCCATTTGCTCATCGATGCATGCTTCGGCACGAAGAAAGTTGACAAATGCATGGAGGGCATCATACGACATGTCACTTATCTTAATGGTGCCGCTTTGGCTTTCTTCCATCTCATTCTCGAGCATTGCTTTAAATACCGGGGACTGACTAACCTGTTAGTAAGTAGAAAATTGAAGAGCACAAGTACAATTCTTGCAATGTGAAAACTCAATAGTTTGATAGGAGATGTTTATGCATCCTATCTACAAGAGTCAGAGTTTGCTAAACTGAAGATGTTATATTATGAGCATGAAAGAAAAGCTTTTGAACATGTCCTTGCTATTGTTATCAAATACCAAAATTATGAAAAACTATGTTGTGCTCATAAATGCTCCATGCCAAGCGAAAAACCATACTCAAGCTTTTGTGATGTTTGAGTTGATAACTCCAATGAAATGCACATAGCAGCAGGCAAAATGCATATCCGTTGGCACAAGCATCATTTAAATCTAATCTTGTGAAAGAGTCATAATGAATGAAGTATCCAGCAATTCAATTACTAAATATGTCACTTCAAATAAAGATTAAAATTCCACTCAACTAAACCGAACCTCATTCCAAGCAAAACTACCACCCTGTCATGAACTTCCAAGTGGTAAGTGCAAAGAGGGATCGCTGTCCACTAGCAAGACATAGGTACCATGGTGTTAGCATATCCCATGTCCAAATGTCGTGTTACCAAATTCTCATGAACACATAAGGAAAACAACATATTAAAAGTCCAAAAAAAAATTCAACGTAGGTTTCCCTTACTTAAATCTATCAGCAAAAACTACCAATGGAGTGGCCTTTTCTCAATAACAATTGTTCGTAGGAATGCCCACGACGGCCAAAGGTAGATAAAACTTCTAAAGAAATCTGAGAAAGCTTGATAACTGACCCAGACAACTGAATTTGATAACAGTCTGACCATCCCCGTTTTCAGACCATCATATATATCCACCACAAGCCCTCCAGAGTATCTTGTCTTCCCTCCCGGCAATTTGTCACAGTCGAGCACGTTAACATTGCAGAAATTAAGACCATCGAACAAAGACTCAGCATACAATGGTTTGCCGACTGAGAGAACTCATAAAGACCGTGTTCCCACATCCTATCTTCCCCACTTTCACCAAGAATTATTCTAAAACTTCTTCGTAAGGTAATTGACCACTTATTTACCATTGAGCACACAATTTGTCACCATCCTAGGAGACACGCCCGCTATTGGAACTTGAAGCAAGGAACAAAGAACAGAATACACGATCCCTCCCAAAGAATTAACTACAAACTAATCTACTCTTAACCGCTGTGCGCTAAATCCTCTCCCCGCCTCTGAAACTCCCCAAATACAAATGGAGATCGGAGAAAAAACAAAGGAAGACCCAAAATTCAAATCAAAGCGAAACCAGCAACGAAGATCAACGAACCGATGCTCACCAGAATGTCCCTGTCAACCAGCAACGGCATGGAAGGGCCTCCAATGGGACCGTCCTCGGCTGCGATCATTAAGACCATGTTGGCTAACCCGGGATCATGGGAGGAACCACTTTGGGGGGGCTGGTGGCCGGTCGGAGGCTCGAAACTCCTGAAGACCACTAACTTCTCTAACATCTCCACCTTTCGCCCGATAAATTCCACTTGTCGCTTGAGATCTTCCAAGGGCATGTTCTGTTCGGCCTTCTCGGGTAAGTCCCTCGTGGCGGCACCGACTGTGACGTGCTTCTTCTGTTTCCAGTCGGTCTCCTTCTCTTGGCATGATCGATGCATCTGCGGAGGGATAGCCATCTCTCGGCCTTCTTCTTTTTCTTTTGTCTCGCACAGGAACGACGAGCGATATTGCCGGAGAACTTCCGCGTTTCGCTCGGCAGCTTTCAGTATTCGCCTGATGACTTTTATGTCTCGCTCGAGCTCTTCCGAGGGCATGTTTTGTTCGGCCTTCTCGAGTAAGTTCCTCCTGGTGGCACCGCGTACGAGGTCCATTCTTTTTCTTTCGTCTCGCACAGGAACAGCAAGGGATTGCGTGCGGAGGACAGGAACAGCGAGGGCGGCGAATAGGAACGGACAGGAACGGCGACGGCTGAGGATGAGGACAGGAACAGCGAGGGCGGAGGACAGGAACGGACAGGAACGGCGACGGCTGAGGCGGAGGACAGGAACAGCGAGGGATTGCGGGCGGAAGAGTAAGAAGAGAATATCAGGTAGGGGTGAAAGCGGTTCCCGGGTAGAAATCTAATTTGGAAATCTTTTACAAGTAAAAACGTCCGAAACGACCAAGGATATAATTATAGTTATGGAAAGAAATCTCTCACGACAGCTCTGAAATCTCTATTTGGATTTGATTAATTTACCCTTATATCTCATCCCCAATTAATTTCCATTTGGAATCATAACATAATCCGATCTTCTTTGATTAAAAGCCGAATACGATTTTCGATAAAAAGATATCTTGTCCGCATCCAATTCCGACGAAACAATATCTAACTAATAAGTCTTTAATTCAAAGCACAATTACTAGTATAAAACGTGGAATAACGATGATGAAGAGATGCATTACAAATACAAACAATTTTCCACCGAAAATTTAAAAAGAGTAGATAATAGAATAAATCAGAAAAATTAAGAAAAGTTCCAATTTGAGGAATTTAACAAAAGCTCGCCACATGTAATTTGAGGTTTTCTGGGTTCGAAAAAGTGAGATTGTACTTTTGTTGATAGGATACTCAATTTGGCATAAGGTAATTTTTGTCTTCCCAGTTGTTAAAAATCGATGGATTTAAGTAAATTCTTGAAAGGTTTCTTTTAAACTCTGAGACGTAAAAATATGAGGTACTCTCTTGAGAGATGTAAGAAAAATATTTCTCCATTTAGGGATTTCATACTGATTTTGGACAGGAAATATCTCATGGTGAAGTAGTCAACTATGTTATTCTAGGAAGCTAAAAATTTAAGCAATGGCAAAGCACTCAGGGAAATGATTACACATCATAATCTAATCAACGGCACCAATTGGAAATAAAGTGTGATACAAAGCAATCATGAAATTTGCTTGAGTTTTTATTTGGGGGGTGGCTAGAGGTATTTATACTTTATAGTGACTCAATAAACAACTGCCTTCCGACGATTCTTGATAGTTGCAATCTCTTCGATCACAGATCTTCACGTTCCCTATTCTTCAACTTTTGCTTGCCTTTAAATTGACACTTTTAATCACACATCTTTCACGTGACCATTTGTGCTCCAACTAAAAGCACGTGCTTTTCAGAGTCATCAAGTGGGTTATTTTCACCGTAAACATATACCCTAAAAGATTTTGAATTCTTTTAAAATATCACTTCTATTGCGCACATTCTTATTATACGAGCAGCTCTAAAGATAAACGTACATTCTCCTGACCTTTCGTACTCTGTGCATAGTTGACCAGCCTGCGATATTCTATAACATTTAGACACATCACCTTGATTACTTCTAATCTACTAATCGTCATCATTATGGGTCATATCGTTTCACATCACTACTTTTCATGTGATCATTTACCTCGAGAGATATACATAAGAAAAATCCAATCTTTACATTCTAGTCTTAAACCCTAACCCTTCGTAAGACTTCAAACCCTTGATCTTCTTTGCCGCTACTCTCTATCGTCATGGCTCCCAAACCTAGTGAGTATTCCCTTGCGGATTATATTGCTTGATTCGATGATTCACAGGGAGACAAGTACTCTAATAATTGCTGCTTTCGCCTTTTATACTTAATCGAAGAATGACCTGAATGGCTTGTCCTTGGCCCCTGCTTTAAAGATCATCGAAGCCTTACTTCTCTCAAACCCTGTTTCCCCCCGGAAAAAAAAAGGGGAACTACCCCCCATCGAGAGATCTTTCGTTGTTGATATATTGACTACCCAGCCCTCACGATTCAGAGGTTTCCCGTCTTTTGAAGTTGATTTGTACGAGTGGTATCAGCGGATGAAATCCAATATTCGAATACAACTTGTTTGGAAAAGCCGGAATCCAGATGGCCTCAGCTTTACCTTCATGGCTGGTCATAGAGCCACTGAAACTACAGAAGCTCCTTCAAGTCCTGAAGATCAAGTTGTCTTCATCGACCAACCCTCTTCTGAAGACGACACTGGAGCAGATGCCGAATCGAGTTGCAATCCCCCATACCCTCTTTTTCAGGTGCATCATTTACTCTTGTTCCAACTCCTTTGGCAGGACGTGGTTATTACTCTTAACATGCTGCTCACTACTCTCTTTAAATGACCTTTTCCCAGCGGTGAACGGAACTGACAAATGTACTTCCTGCTTCAATAATCAAACCTTGCTAGAGGAAAACCAACGCCGCTTCAAAACAGCCTAGTTCATTGAAACTTCCTCTTTTACTTCTTCCAGAACCAGAACACAGTATGCATTTGCAATCTCTTTGCCATACTTAATCCTGTATTGTAGGCCAAACTAATTGGCAGCATAGTTACTCTCATCAGGCAACGTAGAGCTCTCTTTATTAACCTGATCGTCACCTTCAAGTCAAGTCATAAGTTTGGAAATCTTCTCCGATTCTGACGTCTAATGACACCACTCTTGCTGCCGTCACTGCTCCTGATGTTCTTCTAGCCTCGGCTTCCACTGGAGGTTCATCTCCCCCTCCAGCAATGCCGCTGCCATCTTCTCCATTGACTGAACAGTCAAATCAAAGCCGAACCAGGAAACCCTTCCAACATTTTGGCCGGGGCCAAAGCTTATTTTGGAAAAGGTTACAAAGCTTTTGACTCAGCCGATGGTGGACTCCAAGGACCCAACTTCCGAAGGTTCCTCTTCTTAGGATGTCATTTTGATGAGATGGTGAAGGACAAACTGTTAAGAATTTCTTAGAACTCTCGAGCGGTGGCCTTCCAATGATTGTACATCATTCATCAGCTGTTCCGAGACTCGAATCTCTACTCAGTGAGGTATGCAGCAGTGGCGTCTCTTCTACCATACCTTCGGAGCCTAGGCAGCAGTTCTGATGAAGTGGAGCCTTACCGACGGAACCACGAGACAATTCTCACATTGACCGTTTCGGGAGGAGATCGTCCACGCCCTGATCATGCCATCGAAGAGGCCACCCAGCATTTGAAAGTCAATAAGACTGCTTCGCAAGTAATAGCAGATGACTTGGCCAATCTAAACGCGGAGGAGGAAATGGATCTCGAAAAAAGATTTAGCTAAAGTGCGTGGCCAACAAAAACTCAAGCACGCTCAATGAGCCCTAGCAGAAGAAATTTCAAACCGAGGCACGAGCGACACCTCTCTCGAAAAGTTGAAAAAGAGAGAGAGGACCGTTTGGTGGGGCTGAAGGTTGAAAAGCGACGCCAAGAACCGATACCTTGGTGAAAACATCATTCCACTATTCATGTTTCCTTCCATTATGCACGTCTTGCTGTGAAACGTCGAGTCAGTTAATTGGAGCCAGCCTATTTTGTGTCAGGCCTTCGGGGTCGTCCCAGATATTTCCTTCTTCTCTATCTCTTCTTACATACCCCGTTTCCTTTCTTCTACCATGGCAAGAACGACCAAGAATATAATAATAATTATGGAAAGTAATCTCTCACAACATCTCTGAAATCTCTATTTGGATCTGGTTAGTTTACCCTTAGAACTCATTTCCAATTAATTTCTGTAAGGAATCTTAACAACTGTGAAGAAAAAAATTATCTTATGCTAGATTGAGCATGTTATCAAGAAAAGTACAGTCTCAATTTTGTTTCTTTGCTTCTCCCCCATAAATAAATGAATATTTATTATATATAATTAATTGATTAATTTTCAATTCTAAGTATCTTCTCTTAACAAAATTTTCTTTTATTTTTGTTGCATTCGTGCGCTTTTTTGCACTCAGCCATTGGATAGTAGGCTCGTGTCGCGGAAATAACGTAGATAACCTCTAATTATTTGTGGCTTGCTTTTGTTAATTTTCTCAAATTGGAACCCTTCTTAGTTATTCTCATTTATTCTGTCATCTACTCCTTTTTAACTCTATGCGAAAAATTATTTATAATTGAAATGCATCTCTCCGTCATTGTTGTTCTTCGTTTTCTGCTGGTTGTTCCACACGCAATAGAATGAAAACACTGATTTGCTGGGTTTTTATATCTTGGATGATCTAGGACTGAATTAGAATAGTCTTGGATGATCTAAGACAGGGCATCACGGCCGCTTAAGGATGAGACACACTCGAACCCAAATTCGTCTTAGGTCAATCGATGCCAGATTTCGACCCAAAAAAAAAAAAAAAATCGATGCTGGAATGAAAGAACGAATTGAACCACCTCGCAATTTCTCGGTCGTCACTCTCCAGAAAAATCCTACAAACTGAGAATCCCCTTTCTTCTCACCAGTCACCGCCATCATCGTGAAAATGTGCAAGTGTCTGGAGAACACAGTGGAGAACCAAGATGACTGAGAGAACTCGTCCAAGTCGAAGAAGAGTAAAGATTGAGCTTCGGAGAAGAGAGAAAAGAGCTATAGGAAGCACGATGAACAATAAAAAGAGAAAAAATTTAAGAAAAATTTTCAAATCAACATCGTTTTGAGTCGAGTTGTATATGTTGAATCATTGATTGTGCCACTTAGACATCCAACACTGACTAGAACTCCACACTATAATTTTTTAGGCTAAATGTAATACATAGATAAATCATCAAAAGATTTAGTTACATTGGTCAAATTAAAAGTTTAAAATTAAATTTAGTAATCATACATTATGTTTAAGATTGATTGAGTGATTATCTATATTTATCTCTCTTTTTCTTTTTCTTTTTTTCCTTGTTTATACCTAGGGAAAGTTAACGTCCCCAGCTCCAAAGCAAAACATTTATGGTTGGCACCAAAAGTGTGCATCTGAGCTTGTTAATTGTGTGTGAGCAATTGAATCAATTGGCTACTCCCGTGGAGTTCTATCCAAACCATACATAGGAAAGTTTGAAATTGATGTCCCCATTAATTTACTAAAATACCCTTAAAGCATTAATAATAAAATCTAAATTGGTCATCTTGTGCAAATTCTCTTCATCCTCAGTCACGCACGTAGGGCATGGGCAACAACTTGTTTAATACCCCGTATCTTGGCATTATCTTATTTTGAGAAAAATCTCTTGAAAATTAACTTCTCCCGCTCGAATTGAACATTTACCTCCAACTTCCACTTTAGAATTAAATCATCTCCTACCGAAATGTCTAAAATGTCTAGAAAGTGAAATCAATTCATGTCCTTAATCATGTGATTAAAATGCGTAAGTAAAGATGAGGCATGCGTGTGCGTTGAGGACTAGTATTGTTAAATGAAAATATGTGTGGGACCCAGCCCCGCATCAGGCATATGTGTAATTACCATTGCATGTTTAAAGGTAGAATTAGCATTGACGGTAGGAACATAGAGATGGCCAAAATACTAGAAAGGAGAATTGTCCAAATAATTCTAAACCTGTTGCATTTTTACCAATTCAATCATAAATCTTTTAATTTTCAATTTAGTCGTAAATATGTTATCAATTTGCCAATTGAATCCTAAACATTTTGACAATTTGTCATTTGAGTTAATCCGATCATTTTTTGTCGGAAATCACTAACGTGGATGTCGGTTGTCCTACGTGATATTGCTGGTTTTGATATGGATAATTTTTTTAAAAAAAAATTCCGAATTATTTATTTATTATTATTATTTTGTTTTTCCATTTCTTTTACAACTCTTGCCCATGGCTGCGATGGTCTAGCGACGGCTGCAAGCAAGTGTCGTGGCCCTCACCTACTCATCGGTCATGGTAAAAAAAAAAAAAAAAAACCAAAGAAATTAGAAGAAAATGAAAAAATGAAAAAGAAGATAAATAAATAAATAAATAAATAAATAATTCAAAAATTATTAAGATATTATTCAAATTTGTCTATGTCAACGCCGTATGATGGCTAGCATCCATGTTAGCGATTTTCGTTCAAAATTAATTATATCAATTAACAAAACATAAAAAAGGCTTAAAATTCAATTGATAAAATTTAAAAATTTAGAACTTAATTGGCAAAAATACAAAAAATTTATGATTTTTGGATAATTTTCTCCTAACTAAAATAATAGCACGCTGAAGTAGGAAGGGAGAGTAACGGTAGAAGCTAAACAAAAGTATGGAGTCATAAAAGTACATAGAATCAGTGTGATGTATAAAAGGAAATCCCACCCAAGACATGTCACGTTTTTGTAGATATCATCAAGAAATTGTAATCGACATCATGCTCTTTTTTTTTTTTGGTGAAAGGTAAGAATATATTGAGCTTTAACCAAAAATACAAAAGATCCGACACCACAAACTTGCACTCAACAAGACAACAAGTCAGGGTGAGTGGAAGGGAGCCGAATGCAAAAAAGGACCGCAAGAGCGAGCCTAAGTAAGCAAGATAGCCACATATGGCAAAGGGCAACAAAAGGCCGCAAGAGGCCAAAAGAACCACAATCTACGCATACATCCGGTAGCGAAAAAAGTGAAGAAGCATCAAGGAGCAGCCGTGTAGATGAAGAGTATCCAGACAGCAAACACCAGGCTAGGGCTCTGCAGAAGTAGAATAGTCCCTAGCTGAAAAAATGATTGGATCAATACCCCAACTACGCTGTAGCCTCCGGTTTCTATATGTATCATCCACATTTCTGTAGGTGACGGTTTTGTCTCTGACGGCCTTGATGAGTTGATTCTTCACCTCTGGGACGGATAAGCTTTGCTCTCGAAATAGGATGCTATTTCTGTGCTTCCATATGTAGTAACAAAGAGCACCAAAAGAGAAGCGAGCAATGCACTTATAAAAGTCTTTACCCATAAGGAAAGTGGCGGCCCAATTGAGATTCTCGACCCACGAATTGTTTCGCCACGGAAGATTGCACCTGGAGGCCCAAAAGAAGGCGATGCTAGCGGAGATGCGGCAGCCAAAAAATAGGTGGTCTATAGAATCCGGTACCTCATTGCAGAATGGACACAAGGCACTATCTATCCTACCATAAGATAATAATAGAGCTTGGGTAGGAAGCCTGCGTTTGGCAATAAGCCAAAGGTTAAATTGGTACCTTGAAGTGATGGAGTTGTTCCAAATGAATGTGTGCCAGGAGACCCGAGTCTTCCTCCTCCTAATCAAATCCCACGCTGAAGCCACCGTAAAGAGATGGGAGGTATTTCCCTTCCACCAAACGATCGGAAGAGTGGGTGAGGGTGGGAAGGGGATCCGCCCAAGAGTCCAAGACCCCTTAATCATAGCTCCACAATTAGTGAATAGGTCCGCCACCGCCGCCCGCCTAGGAAGGCCGGATGCATATATGGCCGAGTCCGAAAAGTACAAGTTCAAAGGGCCCCGGGGTGCCGTTATCAAACCAGAGAGATACCGAGCAACCATTCCCAATTCTCCAATAGAAAGAGCTTCGACACTCGCCCCGAGTTGGAGGATCTTCTTCCGTGCCCACGAACGACAGGTTGGCTTTTTGGCCACCTTAAATTCGCCCTTCTTAAGAAGGTCGAGTGAATCCATTTGCACCATAAAGATTCCTTATCGGTGAACGTAATCCAGATATGTTTTAACATGGCAGCCTTGTTATACTCCCGAAGCCTTCGGATCCCAAGGCCCCCTCGTCTTTGGGCAACAAACATCCTCCCAGAGACCTTTGCACCCCCTCTTCCCAACTCCGGGCCTTTCCATAGGAATTGTCTAAGTATTCGTTCAATTTGATCCAAGACAGCCGGCAGTAAGATAAAAACACTAGCCCGCATGCTTGGATGGCATGAAGGACTCGACCCGATCAATTGTAACCGACCGGCAAAGGAGAGGAAGCGATGGGTCCAAGATTGAATCCTCGCAGTGATGCGGTTGACTAGCACGTAGCAATCTGCCTTGCTGATCCGGGAAGTGATGATGGGAACCCCGAGATAGCGAGCCGGTAGGCTTCCTTCTAGGAAACCAAGGGTAAGAAGGATTTGGTTTCTTAAAGAAGGTGAACCTCCTGCAAGGTAGACTTCGCTCTTATTTGTGTTTGGAACCAATCCAGACCAATCAGAAAATATTTGGAGACCTTCCTTGAATAGTTTCACCGAAGGCAAGTCGGCTTCACAGAACAAGAAGACGTCATCCGCAAAGAATAAGTGTGTAAGGTTAGTCGATTTGCATCTCCAGTAATATTTGAACTCTGGCATCGGAGAGCGAGTGGTGAGAATACCTCGATAGTACCTCCATGACCAATGTAAATAGGTAGGGAGATAGAGGGTCTCCCTGACGAAGCCCACGGCCACTGGCAAAAAACCCATGTAACTCCCCATTCAAGGCAATAGAAAATTTAGGGGTCCTCACACATGTCATGATGAGCCGGGTCAAGTGATCAGGAAATCCGAAGGCCTGAAGGACAATCTCAATGAAGTCCCAGTCGACTGTGTCATAGGCTTTTCTGAAGTCTACCTTGATTGCACATTTAGGTAAGTATGGTTGAATGTGAAAGCCTTTAAAAGAGTTCCCGAGCGTAGGATATTATCCCTGATTCGCCGGCCTTTAACAAATGCGTTCTGGGAAGGGCCGATGACATTTTGTAGGATTGCAAAGAACCCGATTGGCCATGACTTTAGTGATGCATTTGTAGATGGTATTACAACAGGCGATTGGCCTGTAATCATCCACAGTAGTCGCATTCGGGGTTTTTGGTACAAGGACCAATATGGTGTTGTTAATCTCCTTTAAGAGCCTACCCATAATGAAGAACTCCTTCACTGCCGATATAACCAACTGACCCACCGTCTCCCAGTTATGCTTAAAGAATTCAACTGTGAAACCATCAGGTCCAGGTGCTTTTCCTCTAGCTAGTGAGAAAACCGTATCACGGATCTCTGAGTTAGAAACGGGCCGATCAAGGAAGCTAACCTGGTCAGAGGTGAGGGGAAAACGGATAGCCTCCCTGATGTCCCCAACCGAGGGTCTCCCATGTATAAGCCGTGGCGACAAAAGATCCAGGTAGTGTCTAACAAAATGCTGATGAACAAGCTCCGGTTCGTGATTTGGACACCGACGCATCCATAATCGAAAGAATTCTATTTCTTATCCGCCTTTTTTTGACATAATGATGGAAGAATTTGGTGTTACGGTCTCCTCCTCTAGCCACTTAACTCGGACTTCGCTCGAAAAATGATTCTTCTTTAGAGCGCAAGTCCAAGAAGGTGCACCTGAGACTTTTCCATTCTCGCAAGGGCAATAGAGTACGGGTCTTGCTGAAGGTCAAGTTGAGTAGTCTGGAGCGCAGCCCTCGCTTCAGAAGTCCTGATGGATATGTTGGAGTATGATTCATTATTTAGATTCTTGAGGTGATCTTTGAGGGCCTTGAGCTTGCACACCAGTCTGAACATGGGCACTCCCTCATCCGGCATCCCCCAAACTTGGTTGACAATTGGAATGAAATCAGGATGATCCATCCAAAAGTTGAAGAATTTGAAAGGCTTTCTTCGATGGACTGGATTTAAAACTTTGACCACCATAGGAGAGTGGTCAGATATACCTGGCGTAAGGAAGGAAGCTTCCGAGAAGGAGAAGACCTGGCACCATTTGGAATTGACTAGGACTCTATCAATCTTCCTTGCCTTCCGCAAAATACCAGAAGAGGTAGTCCATGTAAACCGACATCCGACATACCTCGATCATCTAACTCGCCCATAGATAAGCATTGTCTAAAATCATCAAAGCATGGTATCCAACTATCTCGATCCCCCAAGTCTATCGACATGTGTCTTTGATAGCGTTAAAATCACCCGCGACTAGCCAAGGTGAATCCCGTAGAGCTGCACTTTTCATGATAAGGTTTTCCCGCAGTGGTCTCCCGGAAGTGAAAGTGTGCAGCCCATATACAATCGATATATAACATGCTATATCCGAAGAGAGCATCTTAAGATTCCCATGGATCACTTGGGCATCTACCGAAGACACTTCAAAGCTTATAATCGATGGATTCCAGCCAATCCAAATCCTCCCTCCGGGAGCACAACTATAATTTGAAATCCAACTCCAATCCCTTATCGACTCAAGAGATAGAAGAGAACATGGCTTCCGGTACTTTCGTCTCCGAAGGCCAACAAAGCAAAGTCTATTTGAGGAAACCAAGTTACGAACCTCGCTTGTCTAGAAGGGTTCATTAGACCCCTAATATTCCAGATACCTATATACATAGTAATATATATAAGATGAGGGGCTAGAAACGGTTACCTCGGCTTCGGAGGTTTCCGGCGAGCGGAAGCCGAAACCATAGGAGTCGTGGTAGGAGGAGGATGAGGAAGTAGAGTTAGCAGCTTGTCCTGCATTGTCACCACTCTTTGGAGGCAGCCCTCGGGGACGTATCCACCTCCGGCAAATCCTCATCTTCATAGCTAGACGAGACATCCGATTCGGCACCTCTAACTTGCTGTTCGAAGGGCCTGGAGTTAGTTGGTTCGGGGCTCGACAGGGGTAGGACCACCTTCAAAGGAGTGGTCATTCCCTTTGATGGCTTGCGTGAGGATACGGGAGGCTCGGGTTTACTTGAAGCTGAGGTCTTCGCAGCACAGTGGATGCCCTCATCACCGGAGCTATTATGGAGAGACGTGGAACCTTCTTTGGGGGGAGCAGCCTTCTTCTTCTTCTTCTTCCCTTTTACCTGATTCCAGTCTTGGTGAGGCACAACCTCCGCTTCGGCTTCAACCGGTGATTGAAGGACCTGCTCTATCTCATGTTGCTGCTCTTCAGGATCCACCACCGGGACAGGTACATGAGATTGGACAGGGGGTGTCGGGTCAGGGGCATGAGATGGTCTAGCCCCCGTCAATGGAGGAGCATTCTGGCTCCTTTGCACAGGTCTACCTGCTCTGGTATTTGGTGGTGGGGCATCGCAATTGTGACCGAAGCAGCCACATCTTCCGCACTCCATCGGCTTCCACTCATACACAATGGCTATCGAGCGGACCACTCCTTCCAATTCCACATCTACAGAATTTCTCCTTGGCTGACCCGCATGGAGCTCCACACAAACCCTTGCAAAGGAGATCATCTTCCTCTGCTCCGTTCGCTCATCCACATATAGTGGTTTCCCCACGACACTTGCTATAGCACTAATAGAATGTGCCGACCAAAGTTCAAAGGGGAGGTTCTTCAATCTAATCCAGACGGGGATGGATTCTTGTTTTTCCTTTTTTAGCTCCATAAGGGGCTTCCATTGCTTCAAGATAAGGGGCACCCTTGCAACCGTAAGGGGGCCTTCTTCTAGGATTTTCCTTCGGAAGGTCGGGTCCGGGATATGGAAGTAGTAAAATTCTTGGTCATCCGCCAAAACTTCAACAAGTTTGGAGCCCCAAGTAAACTTCAATGAATTTTCCGTGAGCTTATAGGGTAGCGTTCTCCCTACATAGTAGCCAACGAGGTACTCATTCCACACAGGGTCCGAAGCCTCCATAGCCTCTTCCGAGAGTCGAACGATGGGCTTGTTGTCCACAAAAGAAGGTGGAATATAGGATAGATCGTATCCTTTTGCAGCAAGGCGAGCCACACTCGCCCATGAGCGAGCCGGAGTTGTTTTCGGATCACTTGATTGCTGAACAGTCGGCTGTGGTCTTTTGGAAGAGGACCGGCCACGGCTGCGACCTCTCGATCGGCCCGAGCGGGTTGAGGAGATCAGCCACCCTTTCTGCTTGACATCCGAACCAACTGTGGTAGGAATTTCCTGATCTGGAAGCCCCTGGGATGAGCTACCATGAACACGAGAGGTGGGGCTTCGTCCCCTTGAAGTACCAGCAGGTTGCTGGGATTCTCGGCCAGGGCCAATCACACCAGAAGAAACAACAACCATTTCCACAAACACCTAGTGTGCAATATAAATCCTACCAACGAAAAGCCATGGGGTGAAGGAGACTTACTAGGTCCAAGCTTCAATGGCACAATGTGGGATAGCAGGAGGAAAGAACCCAACTCAGCAATCACCGTGCAAGACGCTTCAACCACAGCAGACTCCCGAAATCACAGCAGTAGAGGTCAAGAGGCTGAAATGGCGAGACCTGGACTTCTAGACCACCTGCTGGGAAATGGTTCGGTGGGGGAGGTAAGGGAAGCAAAGTGTCCTCAGCCTCCAAAAATGAGCTCAAACCGACCACGGTAACCACCACATCCACCAAGACCCGTCGGATGAGCAGGAACCGAGGGAACAGAAACAGCGAAATCTGAACTTTAGGCCACCTGCTGCAAAAACGGTTCGGTGGGGATGAAGAGGGATGCAAGGCGATCTCACCCTCCAAGTTTGAGCTCAATACGACCACAGGAACTCCCTTAGCAGCCTAAACACCAGTTCGCAGCCCGGAACTCGCGCACACACCTAGGGAAGGGGAGATCTCGAGTTGCAGGACGACTCACTGGAATTCCTTCGGTGGAGATCAAGAGGAAGGTCGGAGGAACCTGTCCTCCAAATTTGAGCCCAAAACGACCGCTAGAACTCCGGGAATGATCGAGAGAGTGTTCTGGTGAACAGTGCCAGAATTCGCCCCGTAGAGAGGACTCGGGTGAACAGTACCCGCGAGAAGCGAAAGTGACATCATGCTCTTGAATTCCTCAAAATCGAGTTTCCCGTCGTTGTTAGTATCATACGCACGAATCATGCTGTTACGGTCTCTCCCGCTTCTCTCGTCCCATAACTCTAGTTTTGAGAGGACGCTCTGGAGCTCGTCGCAGGAAATGAAGCCGTCGTCGTTCAAATCGAACACCTTGAACGCCTCGGCAAGGTCGGTCTCTTGATTGACATCTCCTTCGCTGCTCTCTCGGGATTCCACTCCACCGCTCCTCCTGGTTTCTTCCGACGATATGGAGTCGTAAAAGAACAAAAACTCGTTAAAGTCGAGGCTCGGTTTCCCTATGGATAATTCCAGCTCGCCCAGGCTATGATGGATACCGATTTTCTCGAGCAGCCAATTGAGCTCCTCGAGGCTCACCCGGCCATCGCCGTTCTTGTCGAGGTTCTCGAAAATCCGATGTAAATCTCCAGTTCCGAGGGGAGACATAGTTATACAATGAATCGAAGATTGGTATGTATGTGCAGATTGGGGGAACTAATGAAGAAGTATGAGGAAATGCTGACGGCGCCGTGAGACGACAATTCTAATTCAATGACTCCACCGGTCTATTTATACACGCATCGAGCTTCCGTGGTACGGTTGTGTGCGTACGTGCACAGCAGGAACTTGGAAGAAGATTGTGGTTTCTAGGGTTTCACGGAAGTTAGCGAGAAGCTTCGTCGAAGAAGCGACCTTAGAAAGCTGAATTGATATTTTCTTGTTTTGGAATTTTATTGACTTTTAGATGGAGAAGATAAGAGCAACGCTTACATGCTTTTATCAACACGTATTATTTTTGTTCTCTCATTTAATGAATTATGCCATTGATCTTCCGAGATGATTCTTGGAAAGAAGAGTGGTCCTTGGTAAGCCATGCTTTTGACGCTGAGAAAATGTGCCGACTCAACTTTGGCATTCTCCTTCTCATTTTTTTTTTTTAATTGGTATGACGGATCTCACTAACTTCTTTGTTGAGTTCGTTCACTAATTGGAATATTAATTAACACTTTAATCAGGACAAAGTCGGAATCAGATTATGTAGTGATTGATGGATGTTCTTGGGACTTGTTATGTACGAATATTGCTGGTGGGGAGGTGGCTTATGGGGGAATCTCTGTGCATTCTTTCTTTTGTACTTATGCCGTCATATTGGAGATGTGGAGAGACGAGATTTGCACATGTAACTATCGGACCAATGTGTTAGGGAGAGATTAATTGCGTTATGTTTCCATGAAGGAGTTTAATGCGTTCCTTCACATCCTAATGTTTTGAAATCTCATCATTTTTCTTTGTGGCAATTTACAACCCCATGATACCAAACTTTAGTGATCCGATTTGCTCACAAGTATCTTTAATTCAGTACAAATCGAGTCATTATTATTTAGTTTGTGTAAATTGCCACCCTCAAATTGTTTCATACATTGACTTATTAAATTTCCTATTTTTACAATTTTCTTCACATGTCAAATTTCCAACGTAATGAAATAACTAAGTGCAGGTCACAGAAATGTTTTTTTTTTTTTTTTTATCGGAATACCGAATCATGTCAGGAGGACCCCAGTTACATACACCAACTTTTGTATCTATCTGCTTCTTTTACATTCTTTTTGCATTTTAAAATGTTAAACGGTTTCATCATTTTAATTTTCTATATAAATCCTCCTCCATTGTGATAATTAGCCACGTTAGCCACTACGCCATTAATTTCAGTGCCATATATGTCTATTACTCATTACTTGCCCTCCGATTATTTCCTTACTCTTTTATGTTTATTGCTTATATTCATGTGTAAAAGTGCAACTTTACTCGGGAGACGTAAGAAAAGACGACTAACTATGTGCTAGATAAATCTTGTGATTGTGAATACGTTATTTGACATCTTGAACTTCAATCTTTAAACATATGCATTCGACGGTCAATCTTTTCGGTGATTGGGCCTTCAAAAAGCATGTTGGACGGCTTTCTTCTTTCGTTATGGTCTCAATAATTGCTTGGATTGGTCTTTGTCTTGTCTGTTCTAGAGCCTAAACTTCACCGTTTTATGTTTACTCCAGTTTTCATGATGTAATGCTAGGCAGATCAAATCGTTGCTGAGCATATAAAGCTTGCATTATAAAAATCAATAAGAATTTCTGCATATCTTTATTTAGAGACTCGTGGTAAAATTCTGCCACTGTACATGCTTCTGGCTGGATTTATATGGTGATAACAGGAGTTGAAATTACTTTTGGAACTGCATGTTCATACAGATGCACCTCGATAGGACATTCCCACTAAAAGATTACATCCTGGTCCGATGTCAAACTCTCTCCGAGGTTGTTTTTGGGGTTTTTGAAGTAGCTTTCATCTATTCGGGCCTTATAAGTACATAATTGTTTGGTTGGACTAGATTTCTAAATGAGAGAGATCCTCAATTTTTAGTGCATTTGATTCCTTTAATTTGCTCGGAATGAAGCTTAGTTTTTTTTTTTTTTGGGTCGGTGAAGTTTAGTTGAGTTGAGTGGAATATGAATTTCTATCTAAAGCGACTTGTTTAGAATCTAAAGTGACTGATTCCATCTTTTTAAAAAGAATATTGAAATGCCATGAATCAAGGCTCTTTTTATGATTCAAAAGCACACTCACCATCATGATTTTCTCTATCACTTTCTCGAGATGAGAATGCAAAGTCATTTAATAACTAGAAATATAGGAAATGCAGGGCATATTTTAACTTGCAAGGCAAGTAGGTATGCTCTAGCTTTTTTCTTTGGTCAGCTAGGAATAACTTGATGACCCCCAGCCAACTTGCATTTCCTGTACTAGGGGAAATGTACTAAAAAAAGTTATAAACCTATTACATTGGTACTAATTGAGTCTTAAACTTTTCGATTAGATTAATTTAGTCATAAACATTTTAATAGTACCAATTCAATCTATTTGATCAATTTTGGCCAGCTAGCATTGACATAGACATCGGCTAGTGGCTAGATGCAGATATGACAATTTTTATGATTTTTTTTCCAATTTTTTTAATTAATTTTTTTTTTTTTCTTGTTTTTTCTTTTTTCCCTCATTCCTCCTTGGATTGTCCTTGCGGTGGCTAGCGAGCCTCATTGGCCATTGGGCGAGGGTTGTGGCCCTCGCTCGGTTTAGCCTAGGGCCGCGAGCAAGGCGGCTTCACCCAAATCTGGGTGAGGGTGCAACCCTCACCGATGGCTGGCGAGCCTCCGGCTTGGAAGCCCTCACCTCCGCCCAGGCGATGGCCGTCATGGCCTCGCTAACCGTCGGCAAGGCCACCTTCACTCGTGGCGAGGCAAGGCCAAGGCGAGGCTAACCTCACCCGGATCCGGGTGAAGCTGCCTTGTCGGCGGCCCTAGAAGAGGCCGAGCAAAGGCTGCAACCCTCGCCTAGTGACCGGTGAGCCTCATCGGTGGCTCGCCGACCACTACCGAAATGGTCCAAGAAGGAAGAAGGGAGAAAAGAAAAGGAAAAAGAAAAGAAAAAAAGAAAAATTATATTAAAAATTGCCATGTCAGCGTCTGACCACCGGTCAACATCCACATCAATGTTGGTCGGCCAAAATTGACTAGATGAATTGAATTGGTACCAATATAAAAATGTTTATGACTAAATTGATTCAATTGAAAAATTTATAACTGAATTGGAATCAATCAATATGTTTAAAACTTTTTTGGTACTTTTCCTCATGTACCAGAGAACATGATGTTTGACAAAATCACTTTAATTTACTTTTGTCTAAGTTATAACCATTAAGTTTATGACTCGAGTTTGAGATTCGCGTGACTCGCGACGGATTTACTAGAAAGGAAATAAAGTTGAAAAAGGAATCTGACCGTGGGGCCCAAAACCTTGGGCACGCACGCTCCACGCCCAATGAAGAAGTCCCCGCACGTAGACAAAATAGGTAGACCCAAGTCAAGAATTTGACTTTTCTTGGGCACACACGTATTTCCTCTTTCGGCGTGCACGAAGACCTACGTAAAAGAACCTTACGTAGAGAGGAGCCACACGTAGAGAAGCTTTTCGCACGTCCGCACCGCTTGCAGAAGCCCTACAAAGAGGATACGTACGTGAAGATACTGTTCTCCTTTTTCACCAATCATTCCATTTTTTATTTTTCCTTTTCTTTCCTTTGACTTGTGAGTAGTACTCAGCCATGGCTGGCACCGGCCATAGGCCAAGGTCGCCCTGGCCAAATCCATCGAGGGGTTGACTCTCGTGGCTGGGATGAAGGTCGCCCATGCCAGACGCCCTCGTTAGATCCGGAAGCTGTGGAGAAAGGTGACGACATCAGAGTTGTAGAGGACTTAAGGATGTAGGGTTGAGGGAAAGGGGGTGCTCGGGGTCACGGGTGATGACGGCGGGGACTGGGCTTGTTTTTAGACCCGAGGGCCACGGACGACTTCAATGGTGGAGCCGTCGCTAGTGGAGAGGCGCAAATGTCGGACTCAGATGAGGGAGAGGGCAAGTCAATGATGTTACCGCCACCCCAGGTGAGGGAGAGGGCCGGAGTAGGAGTGGGGTAACGGAGGAGGGAGCATGGTCCATGGGCTGCAAGAACGAAACAGAGAAAACGAAGAGAAGAGAGGGTCAAAAGGAGAGAACCTAATAAGTGGGCCCTTTATAGACACATGTTGCATAATGAATGCACTAAATCATAAGGCATCACCAATGTACCTAATATCTTCTTTCCCTATAGAATCAGCAAAAGACGAGTTGGTCAGGAAGCGAATCAAATAAAATCTAAAAAGTTGGAAATCTTTTGCAGCGAGGATATAATTAATAATTATGAAAAGTAAACCACTCACAACTCTGAAATCTCTATTTGAATTTGACTAATTTTATCCTTGTACGATAGCCCATCCCCAATTAATTTCCGCGAAGATTCTTAACAACTGTGTGGAAATTTTTTTTTTTTTTTGGGTAAGGTAAGAATTATATTAAGAAAAGCCAAATGTACAAAAGATCTCGTCACCAGCAACTTGCACTCCAAATGTGTGGAAAAAAATTATCTTCAACCAAATTGAGTATCTTATCAAGAAAAGTACCTTCTCACTTTTGTTTTCCTTGCTTCTTTTATATTTATTTTTCAAGCATCTTTTCTTTGGGGTGTGTATATTTCGTGGAAAACTCAATGATATAAAAAAAAATCGATAAAACATTTTCTAGAAGTATAGTTAATTTTCCTTTGTTTGTTAATATATGATCAAAAATATATTTTGTGTTTGGATAATATTAAAAAATGATTTCCTTTATTTCAAATTAAACAAAGTTCAAATATTTTAATTTTAAAAATTTTGAATTTTGAATTGTTTTATTTTTCTCTCTTTTCCTTTTTTTTTTTTTTTTTTTTTCTTTCCTTTTCTTTTTTTTCCCTTCCTCCGCCACCACCGGCAATGGCCATAGGCAAACTCCTCCTAGCCGAGATTGGGCGAGCTATGAGTTCGCCAGCCTTGATGGAGCCCAAGCTCACCAAGATTGGCCAAGCCTTGAGCTCGCCCACTTGCGTCTTAGCCACTCCCAAGTTGCCGGTAGTAATTGAGTCACTTAGTTGGCAAAGGAAGAAGGTGGAAGAAGGAGAAATGAAAAGAATGAAAGGAGAAAAGATAATAAATAATAATAATAATTAATTATTTTTTTAAATAATTAAAATTTTTATTTTTTCAAATAAATTATTTATAAGAATAAAATTTTTATTAATCAAGGACTCTAAGATTAGGAAAATATTTTGAAAAACATTTTCTGGTTCTTTCAAAGGGAAAATCATTTTTTTCTTTTTTCATTGACTTATTATCCTAAGGAACCAAATGCTAGAAAATGAGAAAAATGTTTTCTAGAGAATAATAAAAACAAACGCATGTTGCAAATGGCGTGACAATGAGATCTACACTGAGATTGCTGTGGAACCTGCCTGTCGCAAGTGGATATTCAAGAATGCTGAAGACGCTAATACGCTGCTTTCCGTTAAGCCAGAATCTGCTGTTGAAAGTTGGATACGATACAATGGCTTGCTAGAAAGTTAAAGGGCTTCGTCATTTATGAAAGTAGATGTGATAAGAAATACAATTCTTTGCGGTGTCTCACCCTCAATTTATAAAAAAGTCAAAGCAAGTATCTGAGGATAAACGCGAGGCTTTCTAATGAAGGAGCTTGAGGAGATAGTCTCAAGAGAAGGCTTGTCAACGAATCCTACTGATAAGGGCGAAACATATGGTCCTTCGCTCAAAATTCTTGCAACTGGATTTGTTAAGTAGATTTGATTAATAGGTAACCCTAAAATGGAGGCATTAACAGTTACCGTAATTAAGTTTGGGGGACCTACATACGAAAATGAAAGATTTCACCGCTTTGTCCCTCTCCTTTTTTTTTTTTTTTTTTTTTTTCTATTTACTGCTAATTTTGAGAAATCGAGAGTTGAGATCCATCTATCTTTCTAGATAATTCAAAATGCCATAAACTATGATCTCTTCGGTACCACACCTTTTTTATTGTTTCCATTTTTGCTATCATTACTAGAGTACATCAGCTACGTGGAGTCCATGTCCAATAGCATTGTCAACAGATGATTGAGAAGTGACAGCTTTTACATGTACTTAGCCGGATTTTCAAGAGTACTAGTCATTTTTCTGTATTTTCAGAGATCAAGGAAGTAAAGAATATAAAGAAAAGAGCAAAAGCGCTTGAAGGCATTGACACGAGCAATATAGTATCGAGTTCACGTAGGAGGACGTCTTGTAGATATGCAGCTCATCCAAAATCAGAAGTACCCGCGGAACGTAATAACGAAGAAGCAGGAAATTCTGATGCAGACGATGGTCGCAACGATGATGAGGAAGATGAAGATGAGGATGATGATGGCAATGATGAGAGCCAAAGCGAGAAACTCAGTGAGGTTAAGTGTTCCCCATGATTCTTCTTTTCGGTATGTTCTTTATTTGGAGGTGCAGGATGGCAGTCGAGGAGAGTTAAAAGAATATTTTTTGCTTCATCCATTCCATGGCACCATTTCTGTGTTCGCATTTGTGTACTTTAGCGAACTCTACTGGGCTTACATCTTGATAGGATGGGCAACCCGCAGAGGAAGAAGAGGGAAAAAGACAAAAGAAAAGAAAGAGAAAAAAAAAAGATATTAAAAATATGATAAATATTTAAAAATTCAAAGAATATTTTACAAAATTAATAAATTTTGAATACGTTAACACAGTCATGTCATATAGGACGGTCAACGTCCATGCAAGCAAGTTCCGATCAAAATTGACCTGATTGACTCAATTAATAAATTGAGAAAATGTTTGGAATTCAATTAAGAAAATTGAAAAGTTTATGAACGAATTGGTAAAAGTACAATAGGTTTATGATTTTTTTAAATATTTTCCCTTTTGTTTATATATATATGTATGTATTTATGTATTCATTATGTTCTTCTTGAAATTCATGCTTTCCAAATTAGGGGTGTGTAAAAGAACTGGGAATAGCCAAAATCGCCTAAAACCGACTGCTCTCATGGGGACCGGTCCGGTTCCAGGTTCCAATTTAGTGGAACCGGTGAGTATCGGTTTGGTTCGGTTCCTAGTTCTAGGTGTGGAGCCACCCGGCAATCCATCTAATATATATATTTAAAAAAAATATTCCATCTCTAAAGTTAATTATTTTGTAGTTTTTTAACAAATATGTATGTACATATATGTATATTTGTAGTTATTGGATATTATTAACTAATTTTGTCTCTTTTGGGTGTGTAATATGATTAACCCCCTACTTTTTGTTTTCACATTTTAATAATCCATTTACTTGCCTTTTTAACCAAAACAAAATAAACAAATGAAGAGAAATGAAAGGGTTGATTGGAAATGTCCATAACTATAGCAGCCCTTTATCGTCATGATACAAAATTAAGAGCCAATAGCTCGTTTTAATAGCATAAATAGAAATTAGGTCTCCCATGATATTAATTTATGAATGCAATTTAAAGGAATTGGGGATCGGTTCCATGGACCTGCCCGATAATCAGATCGATCCAAGTGCTCGAGTGGGTCCATGTAACCCAGTTCTTGGTTCCAAATTTTTAGAACCAATCCTTAATGGGTGGTTCCTAGTTCTAAGATGGGAATCACCCACCTGAAGCATGCTCACCCCTACTCTCAAGCTTTTGCGAAGTGAATTAGTTCTCTCATAATCCCTCACCACTCAATCTTCGTCTCTCTGCCTCATTCACTCACTCAGCAATGGAGCGACTGAGCGCATAGCGCAACATTGGCTTCTGGACTGAGTTCATGCCTTGCCAGTCCTGCCGTAAGAAGCATGGCACGAGCAAGCCCTGGCATTGAGGTGATTGCTATGAGAGAACGAACGAAGGATGAAAGCTGCAGACCAAGAATTCCCTCTTGACTATGACCAACTTCCGCCAGTTCTCCGATGTCCACTTGATCGTCAAGGATGGTTCCGAGGGGACTCCATCGTCACCAATCCCAAGCCACAAAATCATCCTAGCTAGCATTGCATTGCCATTTTGCTCTGATTTGAAATTTGAGTTTTTCTTTGATTTTGCTTGATCTCTGTGTTTTAATTTACCTACTACAACATTGCCAGCCCCTACCAAGATCCCAACATCACAATTCCATTTTGGTCTACATTGTGGAGTAAATGGACTTCCAGATGTGGTATTTCGTTAGTGATCCTTTTGGTCCTTAATTTATCATGTGAGTCTAAATTTCATATTTCCGTATATGAAGAGAAGTATATATATATATCTTCATATACCAAATGCTCGCATTTGAGAAACAAACGATCAGGTTTAGTTCACAACAAATTAAGTCCGGCTTGTATTTATGGTTCGAATTTTCTATTTCTTGCTCCAAATTGTTTTAGGAGAGCTTATTGTAGATATGGATGGTGTGAAAGGGATTGTGCTATGAAATCCAGTTGTCTAAGTCTAGATACAGTGGTATGTCATGGTCACGAGGTTTCTGCGACCAAGGATCGTGCATGATTGAAGAAGACCTCTCAAGATTGCCCAAGGTTTCCCCAAGAGCTTCCAGAAACACTCCTTGGGACGAGCAAGACGGTAGTTTGCCCAAGAGCTTCCAGAACACTCCTTGAGACGGGCGAGACCGTAATTTTGCTGAGGATCTAGAACTCTCTCAGCATAAATGTTGGTAGATGGTAGGTTAGAAGGCACAATCTTGTCCGTTGAATCGAAGGAGGATCAATGGTTGTAATGCGAGGGCCACTAGTATAAAAAAGGGTGACCTCCCCTTATTGCAATAATTCATTCATTTCATAATTAAAGTTTCATTCTCTCATTTAGAGCTTCTCTTTCTAGAAACTTTCTCTCTATACGATCCGAGTTAGCAAGTTAGTGAGCAATCAATCCAAGAAACACTTGGATTAGACACTCCAACTATAAGCCACTCCAAAGCCAATGATCCCAAATGATTCAAGAGAGTTGCAACAATCCCAAAGCCAACGATCCCAAATGATCAAAGAGAGTTTAGGTCACTGCATGGTCTCGATCCTAAACGATCGATCTGTGATTACCTGTGGCATTCTTCCTTGAACAAAATGAGTTCTATTAAAAATTTAGGTGGATTGAATAGTTGATGGGTATAATCGGCATTATCAATGTCTGCGACATTCTGCCACTTTATTTCTGAGTTTCCTCTTTTCACTTTCTATTTAAAATCAGGTTAGTCGGTTTCAGTTTTCAAAGCGATGTTTGAGTTTCCTCTTTTACTTTCTATTTAAAATCAGGCTAGTCGGTTTCAGTTTTCAAAGCGATGTTGGAGCATCCAATGGAAGAGAACTGGAGTAGCACATTTATTATAAAGGACATGTCACATGAGACCATTAAAGCCTTTGTCAACGGGCTTCGAAATTGTTGGTGTTAGCTGAGAGGTATTGGGTCATGCAGCTAAAGGACTATTTTTTGTCAACGGGCTTCGAAATTGTTGGTGTTAGCTGAGAGGTATCAGGTCATGCAAATAAATGACTATTTTGAGGAATTCATGGTGTCCAACCTAACTTGGGAGAACTCAATATGCGTTTGCACATGCACAACGTGAAGCTTCTCCTTGAGGCCGCTGCGTAGTCAATCATAAACAACTTGGTAAATTGAGAAACATCCAAACTATCGAGAACTCGCTGACAATAACCCAGGTCTTGCATTGGACATATTGGAAGCATGTCTTCTTGCAAAGGAGGAAAGAAAGGCAGCATTGGACATGCTTCCAACATGTCCAATCAAAGGGCTACAACCTCCGCCATCGTCTCATTGTCATCATTTCCCAATTGAAGTGTTTTCGGCTTTGACGGCGAACTTTTGTTGATTTAAAATGCTCATTCGATGTCATTACTTATCTATGCTAAAAGTGGTCACAATATCATATGTACTATGATCTATGGAAATTTGAGCCTTGTTTAGGAAATTTTGGACGAACCATTGCCAATAACAGAGACTACATTTTAGGTTTTATTTACATTATTAGCATCATCAAAATCTTTTTTTATTTTCATCTGGTGTATGTTTCTGTTTTAACTTTTTTTCATTCATATGATTAAACTTTAACTTGGCTTCCAATTAGTTCATTGGACCTTGGATATCCCAGCCGGCAACCAACCCAAAACTCTCTCTGGTCATTGAACTTCGATGCAAGTAATGTCCAGGAGACATTCAACGAAAGCGAAGACAGAGGATGTATCTCATTAATCTAAGACCTGAAATTGACATTATTTGGGCAATTAACTGTTTGGAGGTTTGTTAACGCCCTCTTTCGTAAGTCTTTTGCAATTTCTTGAACGTTCGGTGCAAAGGACATGATGTTTGATGAGATGGATTTGACTTGCTCCAGGTCATCAACGTCGCTTAGAATGGAATTATTCCATTTGAATCACGGTTTGTCAATTTGCCCAATTTTCTGTTTTTTTCAACGCGAGGATGATGTGCAAGTCTCAATAATCCACTCATGCATGCTTGTTACAAGCTCTTAATTAATCTATAGGCAAATATCATCTATCATGTATCATAAAGTATTTTATACATCAAATGTATCACATATCATTTAGTGAAAGTTAAACTTGTTTAAAATCTTGAAAATAGGATGCCACCAGTCAAAATGAAACAAGCCACGTAAGACTAGGTTTTACAGCATCGAGTTCCTTCTAGGGGTGATCGGTTCTCAGTTCGGTCCGGTTCCAAGGTGGAATTGGGAACCGGACTGGGAGAATCGGTTCCAAATTTTGGGAACCATGGACTGGACCATTTGGTCCTAGGACCGAGAACCTGACCGAACCATTGATTCTGGTCCGGTCCGGTCTGGTCCAACAGAATCGGCACTTTCTTTTTTCACTAAAAAACAATCATACTCCAGACCAATCAATCCAATTCAGTTCCCGAGCAATCTAATAAAATAAAACTACTTACACATATTCTCACGTGCAAAATATTCAAACTTCACTTGTGTGAATATCAATCATAGTTGATGTGTTTCACGCTTAATTTTAAGCATAAAAGCCATGAATAATTTGATTAAAGATTGTGCTTGGCTTAGGTTTTATAGACAATCTCTCTTCTATGCTTTGAATGTTTAGTCAATGTCGGACTCTTTGAGGCTTGAAGTGCCTTGTCATTTGCAAGTGAGGGAGCAAGAGAGAGAAAGAGTGTGAGCATGAGAAACTCTTAGAGCATTGTCCTACGATCAAGGGAAAGATGAGTACCCATCGGTCTAATTCAAAGAGCGAGAATGGTTACAGAGACAAAGAATCTGCAAAAGCATAGTTATGGCGAGACCCATGATAGCATGGGAAGCTACAAAAGTCGTGGAAATGGAGAATATGCACGGGAGGGCGACCTTCACTCATCAAGATCAACTAGAAATGCTCTCTTAGTCTCAAGCAGACAGATCACTCTTTTCTTAACATCTGAGAGTGACACCTACGTAAGATTTTAGTTGCTAGGATTTTGCAATTCACAAAGTATTGCTGATACACCCACATGTAGCATGAGCAAAGAACAGCGAAGATGAAACTAACAAGTAAGTTTTCTTTATAAATAAAGAGTAACAACAAGAGCTTTGGTGGTCTCTTGGCCACATAAGAGGTTGTTACCTCAATTGCAATTCCGATTGCTATAAGTTTCATATATAATATTCGTATATGATATATGTTTATATTATGTTTATATATTACATATATATATATATATAAATTATATCTAAAAAATTTGGTTCGGTCCGGTCGGTCCGCTTCCCACCTTGGAATCGGGAACCGGACCAACCGACCGCCAGTTCCAAGATTAGGAACCAGGAACCGGACCACTGACTGTGGGAACCGCCCAAAACTGGCCGGTCCGGTCCGGTCCCGGTTCGAGTGGTTTCCATTGCACACCCCTAGTTCCTTCCGCATATCAGACTAACCAGGCAAGATCGCGGATCTTTCGACCATGCATATTACCAAATGAGTTGCATGGATTATTTCCTCACACATCTGAGCGGATGAGACCAGGAGACGTCCAGAAGTAAAATTCGTAATGACAACACTAGACAACGCCTTTTTGCCCTCCGGACTAATTTCCCCTCGTTCCAGACGCTGTGCAAAGAGGAATTTGCAAGTGTCTTAATGGTAAGCGTAAAGCAACAAACACCACCACTTGCTCAATACAACTGTCCCAGCTAAAGCATGATAAAAAACCAACACAGGACACCGTGCATTCCTAAAGACTGAGCCATGGTCATGGGGGAACTTGTTCACTTAGCTGTGAATCAGTGACGCGTAGATGCTTACATAAGCTGATAACCTTTGATAAAGTTATTCAAGTTATCTTTTCTATTGATTAACAAGGCTAGAACTAACATCATGGACGGTATACGTTGTAGAGACTCAAGTTCATATGCAGAAACATTTAGATAATATCCATCTTAAGCATGCTTAAAATCATAAAATGATAAATAACATCACAGAGATCAAGATCCAAAGTATTGCTTGAAAATAAATGTCTGCACTAGAAGTCATGGAATTTTCAAAGGGTAAATTACTTTAAATTAAAGGAAAGCAAGAGTAAAAATAAGAAGTTGCAACCTAACTGGATAGACAATGGGAAGAGTCATTAGTTGCCTCAGTGAAAAATACAAGAATGAAGACAATTTCTTCTGGTTCTCTCTGATCTATGAAATGAAAAACACTTGCATCAACAATTAGTTGCGAATTTCTTATAGTTCTCTTTGATCTATGAAATGAAGAACACTCGCATCAACAACAAGCCGATAGGTTTCTGTCAGCCTTCCTACATAACTTCTAAATGTCCAACCTCTTCATCAGCATTTTTGCCTTCTCAACAGGTAGGAGACAGGATTTTCAGGCTTAGACACTTCTTTTACTAACAAAAGAACCAAAAGAAAAGAGACAAACGAACTCCAAGCTCAGGCGAGAAAGTTTCAAAGTTTGGTCCCTATCATACATCAACCAAAGTAACTGAAACGGTTTGTGTCAAACCTAAAGAATGAAAAGGATTATTAAAACTAACAAAGCATCCTTTTTTTTGTGGATACGAAATTCCTTTTTCCAAAGGAGACTATTACTTCGCAGAAGTATCTTCAGGTGCTGCATTGTTTTCCTGCCTTGCAAGACATGCTTCTAGTAACTCCAACACCTTGGTGTGGCTCCTTTTCAACGAGTATTGACTATACTTAGCTTTGTATTGTGCTGGTGCGCAAAGGTATAGTATCTAATCGAGTTATCCCGGTTTAATTTGGATACCAAGAACTCATAATAAGCTTTGAGGTGCTCCACCTAATACTTTCCGTTAAGCTCACAAGCCATTTGCTCATTGAGACTTGCTTCAACATATATTTATGTCTGCTCACAAAGCACGAAGGGTAATTGGTCAGATTTGTGAACGTTCCTACGAGGAAACACTTATGATACTCGAACTTATGCCTATCGAGCGTGTTATCCCATTTTTAAGTTGGTTTATTCAAGCCATTGCTTCAGCATAAAGAAAGGTGACAAATGCTTGGAGGACATCATACAACATGTCACTTATCGTAATGGTGCCTCCTCGTCTTTCATCTCGTTTTAGAGCATTGCTTTAAATACTGGGGACCGACTAGCTTGATAGTAAATAGAAAATTTTAAGTACAATTCTTACGGTGTGAAAACTCAATAGTACTATGGGAGATATTTATGCATCTACTCTATAAGAGTCGGAGTTTGCTAAATTGAAAAAACTCCTCATATGAATATTATATAATGAGCGAGCAAAGCTTTTGAAGCTGACTTTGCTAAAGTTATCGATTACAAAAATTATGAAAACTATGTTATGCTCATAAGTGCCCTATGCCACGGGAAAGACAAGACCATAACTCAAGCTTTTGTGATGTTTGAGTCGATAACGCCAATGAAATGCACATAACAGCAGGCAAAATGCATATCCACTGGCACGAGCATCGCTTAAATCAAATCTTGTGAAAGCGTCATAATGAATGAAGTATCCAGCAACTCAATTACTAAGGGCGCGTTTGGTTGTGTTTCGTTTAAAAATTGTTCCAGGGAATGTAAATAGAAAAAAGTATTTTGTTCCGGGAACAATTTTTGAACAAAATACGCGTTTGGTAAACTTGTTCCGGGAATAAAAATAAACAGAAATATGTTTGGTAAATTTGGATAATTTTTTTTATTTCTTTTATTTTTTCTATTTTTTTCTTATTTTTCCTTTTTTTTTTTTTTCTTTTTCATTTTTTTTTTCTTCTTTTGGCCGGCCGCCGGCGAGGGCCGAGATCACCTGGGCCGGCGGGCGAGGCGCGGCCTCGCCGGCCACCGCCAGCGAGGCCGAGGCTCGCCGGCCACCGCCAGTGAGGCCGAGGCTCGCCGGCCGTTGGGCGAGCTCGGCCTCGCCGGCCCGGGCGAGCTCGAGGCCCGATCCGGGCGAGATCGAGCCGCCCGTGCCGGCGCGAGGTCGGCCTCGCTTGATCCGGCGAGGCCGAGCTCGCCTGTGGCGGGGAGGCGCGGCCTCGCCGGCCACCGCGGGCGAGGCCGAGGCTCGCCGGGCCGCCGGGCGAGCTCGGCTCGCCGGATCCGGGCGAGATCGAGCTCGCCAAGCCGGCGCGAGGTCGGCCTCGCCATGGGCGGGCGAGCTCGAGCTCGCCCGGATCCGGCGAGGCCGAGGCTCACCGGCCGCTGGGCGAGGTCGGCCTCACCAGATCCGGGCGAGCTCGAGCCGCGCAGCCCATGGCGAGGCCGACCTCGCCCGCCTACGGCGAGCCTCGGCCTCGCCGGGGACGGCGAGCGTTGGCCTGCCGGGGCCGGCGAGCCTCGCGTGGCCGGGCGAGGCCGCCGGCCCGTCGGCCGGCGGTCGCCGGCCATGGCCGAGGCCGGCGACCGGCCAAAAGACTTTCGCCCAAACGGGCCAAACCCTCTCGCGGCATCACCGACGCCGCCGAAGAGGCGGTTCCGGGTCTGATTGAGGCGGCCAAGGGTGGCCGAGGGCGAGGCGGAGCTCCCATGGGTAGACGGTGTCAAGAGGTGGCCGAGGTCGGCCTCGATCCGGCGAGGCCGAGCTGCAGGAGAGAAGCGGAGGTGCGCCCGAGCGTGGCGTTTTTCCTCTAGTCTTCGGAGGCGCAAGGAGGAGGAAGGGGGGATCCGTCCGAAGGGAGTCGCTCACACACTCTCTCTCTCTCTCTCTCTCTCTCTCTCTCTTTGGGTCTTCCACTCCATTTTCCTCATAAAAATGGCCTAGAACTAAGGTAATTTAAATTTTTGGTTCTATGGGCATTGGACTTTTTGCGAGGCCCTCGCCGTCGACGCTACACGCGCATTGCCTCCCGTTTCCGCCGCCTCCCCTTGCCATTTTGGCCATTGCTGGGCGCCAGCCTAGGCGCAAACCCAACGACGTGGCCGGATCCCGCAGGCCAGCCAGCCGGATTGCCGGCGAGGTCGGCCTCGCCATAGACATGGCTACTAATTATTTGTTTCGGGGGCGAAGGTTCCGATTATTTATTTGAGCTCTACGCCGGAATTAAATAAATTGTGATATTTTAGGGATTTACCCTAAATTGATTTGGAATTGATTGAGATTGGAATGATTGATTAGTAGATGGCCGAAAGTATGTTTGTTTAACATTTATAATGCTTTGATTGAGTTGCGAGAATTCAAATACTCTGAATCGGGAATCCCGTGATAAATGTATTTGGGGCGAGCTCGCCTTTAAAGCCCGCCCATTAGCCGGTGATTTGGCGTAAAAGGGCCGACCCTGCGCATATTGTTATAGGCATGTGCGTTCGATTAAGGACTACGGCAGTCTATTAAATACATTGTTATAGGCATGTGTGGTCCCGGCCTCGCTTAAAGAACGCATACAATTGCTCCGTTTGGACGTCATAGACGAGTTCGAGGAAGAACAAGAAAATAAGAGAAAAAAGAAAAAGAAAAAAAAAGTATTTTCGATTTGTGTTCCGTAAACAAGAAACACAAAATTTGTGTTTCTTGTTTTGCTTTTTTTGTTCCTGGGAACAAAAGAACAAAAAGGAACAAACGCACCCAAACGCGTTTGTTCCTTTTTGTTCCTGTGAACAAAAAAACAGAAAAATTGTTTAAAAACACAAAAAAGAAGTGCAAACAAACGGGGCCTAAGTACGTCACTTCATATAGAGGTTAATATTCCACCTTACTCAACTAACCCTCATTCCAAACAAATAAAAGGAGACAATTACCTGCAAAAGAAAAATTTGTGAATCACTCTCATTTAGAAATCCGGTCCAAGCAAAGAAATATGTACTTCTAATGCCTGAATAGATGAATTCTAATATAAAAACTTCAAGATCAACCAAAGAGAGAGTTTAACAATTGACTAGGAAGCAAACCACATAATCCGCTAGTGGAAATGTCTGTGCATCTTTAGCAGAATGCAGTTCCAAATGTAAATGCAACCCCCCCTTTTCACCATATATACCCGGCCACAAGCATGTACAATAGCAGAATTTTACAGCAAGTCGAGCCTCGCTGAGGTCACCGGCAGTGAGAGGATGAAGAGGAAGAAAAGAAAGAGAAGAAAAAAAAAAGGTTTGATTCTAGATGTGTTTCTGGAAATAAAGAAAGAATTATTTTTTTTTTACTTCAAATCTATTCCCGGAACAAAATCATTACTAAACGAATTTCTATTCTTTTTTTTTCCAATGGAACAAAAGAATAAAACCAATCATGTTTGGCAAAAAATAAATAAATAAATAACTACAATGCTTATCCACGGACACTCTCGCCTCTTTTGGAAATTCTCAAATTCATATGGACATCAGAAGAAAAATTCAAAATTTAAACGGAGATCAGAGCAAGAACAAAGAAGACCCAAAATTTAAATGAAGATCAGAAAAGACACAAATTTTAAATCAAAGCAAAGCCAGCCACGAACCGAGCAAAAACGGATGCTCACCCTGTCCCTGTTCCCCACGGCAACCAAGACCACGTCGGTGGACCCGGGCCCATGAGGGCGACCACTGAGGTGGGGGTGGTGTATACGCAAGAAGGCGACTTTGGCCTTTAAATCCTCGATCTCTCGCTTGAGCTCATCGTTGGTTTCCTTGGTCTGTTCGGCCTCCTCGGAGCACTCCTTGCACGTGCCATCCTCGATCTCTCGCTTGAGCTCATCGTTGGTTTCCTTGGTCTGTTCGGCCTCCTCGGAACACCCCTTGCACGTGCCATCCTCGATCTCTCGCTTGAGCTCTTCGTTGGTCCGTCTGGCCTCATCGGAGCACTCCTTCCACGTGACGTGCTCCTCCTCGCAGGAGGTGCATGTGCATGGCATGGAGTCGGTCTCCTCCTCCTCGCAGGGTCGCTGCATTTGCTGAGGGAGAGCTAGTTCGCTTGCAGATCCCAAGAGATTTTGCGTGGATAGGGGCTCGATGACGCCTCCTTACTATTTAATCAGCAAAAGATAGAGTCAGGAAGTGAATCAAATAAAATCTAATTTGGAAATCTTTTACAAGTAAAAACGTCAACGACCAAGGATATAATTATAGTTATGGAAAGAAATCTCTCACGACAGCTCTGAAATCTCTATTTGGATTTGATTAATTTACCCTTATATCTCATCCCCAATTAATTTCCATCTGGAATCATAACTTTTTCTTACATCTCTCAAGAGAGTACCTCATATTTTTACGTCTCAGAGTTTAAAAGAAACCTTTCAAGAATTTACTTAAATCCATCGATTTTTAACAACTGGGAAGACAAAAATTACCTTATGCCAAATTGAGTATCCTATCAACAAAAGTACAATCTCACTTTTTGGAACCCAGAAAACCTCAAATTACATGTGGCGAGCTTTTGTTAAATTTCTCAAATTGGAACTTTTCTTAATTTTTCTGATTTATTCTATTATCTACTCTTTTTTAATTTTTGGTGGAAAATTGTTCGTATTTGTAATGCATCTCTCCATCATCGTTATTCCACGTTTTATACTAGTAATTGTGCTTTGAATTAAAGACTTATTAGTTAGATATTACACATCAGAATCTAATCAACGACACCAATTGGAAATAAAGTGTGATACAAAGCAATCATGAAATTTGCTTGAGTTTTTATTTGGGGGGACGGCTAGGGGTATTTATACTTTATAGTGACTCAAGAAACAACTGCCTTCCGACGATTCTTGATAGTGCAATCTCTTCGATCACGGATCTTCCGTTCCCTATTCTTCAACTTCTGCTTGCTTTTAAATTGACACTTTTAATCACACATCTTTCACGTGACCATTTGTGCTCCAACTAAAAGCACGTGCTTTTCAGAGTCATCAAGTGGGTTATTTTCACCGTAAACATATACCCTAAAAGATTTTGAATTCTTTTAAAATATCACTTCTATTGCGCACATTCTTATTATACGAGCAGCTCTAAAGATAAACGTACATTCTCCTGACCTTTCGTACTCTCTGCATAGTTGACCAGCCTGCGATATTCTATAACATTTAGACACATCACCTTGATTACTTCTAATCTACTAATCGTCATCATTATGGGTCATATCGTTTCAAATCACTACTTTTCATGTGATCATTTACCTCGAGAGATATACATAAGAAAAATCCAATCTTTACGTTCTAGTCTTAAACCCTAACCCTTCGTAAGACTTCAAACCCTTGATCTTCTTTGCCGCTACTCTCTATCGTCATGGCTCCCAAACCTAGTGAGTATTCCCTTGCGGATTATATTGCTTGATTCGATGATTCACAGGGAGACAAGTACTCTGATAATTGCTGCTTTCGCCTTTTAGACTTAATCGAAGAATGACCTGAATGGCTTGTCCTTGGCCCCTGTTTTAAAGATCATCGAAGCCTTACTTCTCTCAAACCCTGTTTCCCCCCGGAAAAAAAAAAAAAAGGGGAACTACCCCCCATCGAGAGATCTTTCGTTGTTGATATATTGACTACCCAGCCCTCACGATTCAGAGGTTTCCCGTCTTTTGAAGTTGATTTGTACGAGTGGCATCAGCGGATGAAATCCAGTTTTCGAATACAACTTGTTTGGAAAAGAGCCGGAATCCAGATGGCCTCAGCTTTACCTTCATGGCTGGTCATAGAGCCACTGAAACTACAGAAGCTCCTTCAAGTCCTGAAGATCAAGTTGTCTTCATCGACCAACCCTCTTCTGAAGACGACAGTGGAGCAGATGCCGAATCGAGTTGCAATCCCCCATACCCTCTTTTGCAGGCGCATCATTTACTCTTGTTCCAACTCCTTTGGCAGGACGCGGTTATTATTCTTAACATGCTGCTCACTACTCTCTTTAAATGACCTTTTCCCAGCGGCGAACGGAACTGACAAATGTACTTCCTGCTTCAATAATCAAACCTTGCTAGAGGAAAACCAACGCCGCTTCAAAACAGCCTAGTTCATTGAAACTTCCTCTTTTACTTCTTCCAGAACCAGAACACAGTATGCATTTGCAATCTCTTTGCCATACTTAATCCTGTATTGTAGGCCAAACTAATTGGCAGCATAATTACTCTCATCAGGCAACGTAGAGCTCTCTTTATTAACCTGATCGTCACCTGCAAGTCAAGTCATAAGTTTGGAAATCTTCTCCGATTCTGACGTCTAATGACACCACTCTTGCTGCTGTCACTGCTCCTGATGTTCTTCTAGCCTCGGCTTCCACTGGAGGTTCATCTCCCCCTCCAGCAATGCCGCTGCCATCTTCTCCATTGACTGAACAGTCAAATCAAAGCCGAACCAGGAAACCCTTCCAACATTTTGGCCGGGGCCAAAGCTTATTTTGGAAAAGGTTACAAAGTTTTTGACTCAGCCGATGGTGGACTCCAAGGACCCAACTTCCGAAGGTTCCTCTTCTTAGGATGTCATTTTGATGAGATGGTGAAGGACAAACTGTTAAGAATTTCTTAGAACTCTCGAGTGGTGGCCTTCCAATGATTGTATATCATTCATCAGCTGTTCCGAGACTCGAATCTCTACTCAGTGAGGTATGCAGCAGTGGCGTCTCTTCTACCATACCTTCGGAGCCTAGGCAGCAGTTCTGATGAAGTGGAGCCTTACCGACGGAACCACGAGACAATTCTCACATTGACCGTTTCGGGAGGAGATCGTCCACGCCCTGATCATGCCATCGAAAGGCCACCCAGCATTTGAAAGTCAATAAGACTGCTTCGCAAGTAATAGCAGATGACTTGGCCAATCTAAACGCGGAGGAGGAAATGGATCTCGAAAAAAGATTTAGCTAAAGTGCGTGGCCAACAAAAACTCAAGCACGCTCAATGAGCCCTAGCAGAAGAAATTTCAAACCGAGGCACGAGCGACACCTCTCTCGAAAAGTTGAAAAAGAGAGAGAGGACCGTTTGGTGGGGCTGAAGGTTGAAAAGCGACGCCAAGAACCGATACCTTGGTGAAAACATCATTCCACTATTCATGTTTCCTTCCATTATGCACGTCTTGCTGTGAAACGTCGAGTCAGTTAATTGGAGCCAGCCTATTTTGTGTCAGGCCTTCGGGGTCGTCCCAGATACTTCCTTCTTCTCTATCTCTTCTTACATACACCGTTTTCTTTCTTCTACCATGGCAAGAACGACCAAGAATATAATAATAATTATGAAAAGTAATCTCTCACAACATCTCTGAAATCTCTATTTGCATCTGGTTAGTTTACCCTTAGAACTCATTTCCAATTAATTTCTGTAAGGAATCTTAACAACTGTGAAGATGAAAAATTATCTTATGCTAGATTGAGCATGTTATCAAGAAAAGTACAGTCTCAATTTTGTTTCATTGCTTCTCCCCCATAAATAAATGAATATTTATTATATATAATTAATTGATTAATTTTCAATTCTAAGTATCTTCTCTTAACAAAATTTTCTTTTATTTTTGTTCCATTCGTGCGCTTTTTTGCACTCAGCCATTGGATAGTAGGCTCGTGTCGCGGAAATAACGTAGATAACCTCTAATTATTTGTGGCTTGCTTTTGTTAATTTTCTTAAATTGTAACCTTTCTTAGTTATTCTCATTTATTCTATTATCTACTCCTTTTTAACTCTATGCGAAAAATTATTTATAATTGAAATGCATCTCTCCGTCATTGTTGTTCCTCGTTTTCTGCTGGTTGTTCCACACGCAATAGAATGAAAACACTGATTTGCTGGGTTTTTTTATCTTGGATGATCTAGGACTGAATTAGAATAGTCTTGGATGATCTAAGACAGGGCATCACGGCCGCTTAAGGATGAGACACACTCGAACCCAAATTCGTCTTAGGTCAACCTATGCCAGATTTCGACCCAAAAAAAGAAAAAAAAAATCGATTCTGGATTGAAAGAACGAAATGAACCACCTCGCAATTTCTCGGTCGTCACTCTCCAGAAAAATCCTACAAACTGAGAATCCCCTTTCTTCTCACCAGTCACCGCCATCATCGTGAAAATGTGCAAGTGTCTGGAGAACACAGTGGAGAACCAAGATTACTGAGAGAACTCGTCCAAGTCGAAGAAGAGTAAAGATTGAGCTTCGGAGAAGAGAGAAAAGAGCTATAGGAAGCATGATGAACAATAAAAAGAGAAAAAAATTTAAGAAAAATTTTCAAATCAACATCGTTTTGAGTCGAGTTGTATATGTTGAATCATTGATTGTGCCACTTAGACATCCAACACTGACTAAATCTCCACACTATAATTTTTTAGGCTAAATGTAATACATAGAAAAATCATCAAAAGATTTAGTTACATTGGTCAAATTAAAAGTTTAAAATTAAATTTAGTAATCATACATTATGTTTAAGATTAATTGAGTGATTATCTACGTCTATCTCTCTTTTTCTTTTTCTTTTTTTCCTTGTTTATACCTAGGGAAAGTTAACGTCCCCAGCGCCAAAGCAAAACATTTATGGTTGGCACCAAAAGTGTGCATCTGAGCTTGTTAATTGTGTGTGAGCAATTCAATCAATTGGCTACTCCCGTGGAGTTCTATCCAAACCATATATAGGAAAGTTTGAAATTGACGTCCCCATTAATTTACTAAAATACCCTTAAAGCATTAATAATAAAATCTAAATTGGTCATCTTGTGCAAATTCTCTTCATCCTCAGTCACGCACGTAGGGCATGGGCAACAACTTGTTTAATACCCCGTATCTTGGCATTATCTTATTTTGAGAAAAATCTCTTGAAAATTAACTTCTCCCGCTCGAATTGAACATTTACCTCCAGCTTCCACTTTAGAATTAAATCATCTCCTGCCGAGGAAATGTCTAAAATGTGTAGAAAGTGAAATCAATTCATGTCCTTAATCATGTGATTAAAATGCGTAAGTAAAGATGAGGCATGCGTGTGCGTTGAGGACTAGTATTGTTAAATGACAATGTGTGGGTGGGACTCAGCCCCGCATCAGGCATATGTGTAATTACCATTGCATGTTTAAAGGCAGAATTAGCATTGACGGTAGGAACATAGAGATGGCCAAAATACTAGTTAGAAAGGAGAATTGTCCAAATAATTCTAAACCTATTGCATTTTTATCAATTCAGTCATAAACATTTTAATTTTCAATTTAGTCGTAAATATGTTAACAATTTGCCAATTGAATCCTAAATATTTTAACAATTTGTCATTTGAGTCAATCCGATCATTTTTTGTCGGAAATCACTAATGTGGATGCCGGTTGTCCTACGTGATATTGCTGGTTTTGATATGGATAATTTTTTTTAAAATTCGAACTATTTATTTATTATTCTTTTTCCATTATTTTTACAACTCTTGCCCATGGCTGCGATGGTCTAGCGACAGCTGCAACCAAGTGTCGTGGCCCTCACCTACTCACCGGTCATATTAAAAAAAAAAACCAAAGAAAATAGAAGAAAAGGGAAAAAAATGAAAAAGAAGAAAAAGAATAAATAAATAAATAATTCAAAAATTATTAAGATATTATTCAAATTTGTCTATGTCAATGTTAGTCGCACCATATATGATGGCTAGCATCCATATTAGCAATTTTTGTTCAAAATTAATTATATTAATTAACCAAACGTAAAAAGGCTTAAAATTCAATTGACAAAATTTAAAAATTTAGAACTTAATTAGCAAAAATACAACAAATTTATGATTTTTTGAATAATTTTCTCCTAACTAAAATAATAGCACGCTGAAGTAGGAAGGGAGAGTAACGGTAGAAGCTAAACAAAAGTATGGAGTCACAAAAGTACATAGAATCAGTGTGATGTATAGAAGGAAATCCCACCCAAGACATGTCACGTTTTTGTAGATAATCATCAAGAAATTGTAATCGACATCATGCTCTTGAATTCCTCAAAATCGAGTTTCCCGTCGTTGTTAGTATCATACGCACGAATCATGCTGTTACAGTCTCTCCCGCTTCTCTCGTCCCATAACTCTAGTTTTGAGAGGACGCTCTGGAGCTCGTCGCAGGAAATGAAGCCGTCGTCGTTCAAATCGAACACCTTGAACGCCTCGGCAAGGTCGGTCTCTTGATTGACATCTCCTTCGCTGCTCTCTCGGGATTCCACTCCACCGCTACTCATGGTTTCTTCCGACGATATGGAGTCGTAAAAGAACAAAAACTCGTCAAAGTCGAGGCTCGGTTTCCCTATAGATAATTCCAGCTCGCCCAGGCTATGATGGATACCGATTTTCTCGAGCAGCCAATTGAGCTCCTCGAGGCTCACCCGGCCATCGCCGTTCTTGTCGAGGTTCTCGAAAATCCGATGTAAATCTCCAGTTCCGAGGGGAGACATAGTTATACAATGAATCGAAGATTGGTATGTATTTGCAGATTGGGGGAACTAATGAAGAAGTATGAGGAAATGCTGACGGCGCCGTGAGACGACAATTCGAATTCAAAGACTCCACCGGTCTATTTATACACGCATCGAGCCTCCGTGGTACGGTTGTGTGCGTACGTGCACAGCAGGAACTTGGAAGAAGATTGTGGTTTCTAGGGTTTCACGGAAGTTAGCGAGAAGCTTCGTCGAAGAAGCGACCTTAGAAAGCTGAATTGATATTTTCTTGTTTTGGAATTTCATTGACTTTTAGATGGAGAAGATAAGAGCAACGCTTACATGCTTTTATCAACACGTATTATTTTTGTTCTCTCATTTAATGAATTATGCCATTGATCTTCCGAGATGATTCTTGGAAAGAAGAGTGGTCCATGATAAGACACGCTTTTGACGCTGAAAAAACGTGCCAACTCAACTTTGGCATGCTCCTTCTTGTTTTTCTTTTTTTTTTTAATCGGTATGACAGATCTCACCAACGTCTTTGTTGGGTTTGTTCACTAATTGGAATATTAATTAGCACGTTAATCAGGACAAAGTCGGAATCCAATTATGTAGTGATCGATGGATATTCTTGGGACTTCTTATGTACGAATATTGTAGGGGGGTTTAGGGGGGAATGTCTTTGTTTTGTATGTATGCCATCATATTGGAGATGTGGAGAGACGAGATTTGCACGCGTAACTATCAGACCAATGTGTTAGGGAGAGATTAATTGCGTTATGTTTCCGTGAAGGAGTTTAACGCGTTCCTTCACATTCTAATGTTTTGAAATCTCATCATTTTTTTGTGGCAATTTACAACCCTATGATACCAAACTTTAGCGATCCGATTTGCTCACAAATATCTTTAATTCAGTAGAAATCGAGTCATCATTATTTAGTTTGTGTAAATTGCCACCCTCAAATTGTCTCATACATTGACTTATTAAATTTCCTATTTTTAGAATCTTCTTCACATGGGCGATGTCAAATTCCCAACGTAATGAAATAACTAAGTACAGGTCCTAGATATGTTTTTTTTATCGGAATACCGAATCATGTCAGGAGGACCCCAGTTACATACACCAACTTATAAGGAAAGGAAAATGTAATGTAAATTAGATAAAAATTAAATGGTTCATTTCTCTTTCATTTTCATTTCGGTTAACTTTTGTATTTATATGCTTCTTTTACATTCTTTTTGCATTTTAAAATGTTAAACGGTTTCATCATTTAAATTTACTATATAAATCCTCCTCCACTGTGATAATTTGCCAGGTTAGCCACTACGCCATTAATTTTAGTGCCATATATGATATGCCTATTACTCATTACTTGCCCTCCGATTATTTCCTTTCTCTTTTATGTTTATTGCTTATATTCATGTGTAAAAACACAACTTTACTCGGGAGACGTAAGAAAAGACGACGAGCCATATGCTAGATAAATCTTGTGATTGTGAGTACGTTTTTTGACATCTTGAACTTCAATCTTTAAACATATGCATTCGACAGTCAATCTTTTCGGCGATTGGGCCTTCAAAAAGCATGTTGGACCTTTTTCTTCTTTCGCTATGGTCTCAATAATTGCTTGGATTGGTCTTGGTCTTGTAGCCTAAACTTCACCGTTTTATGTTTAATCCAGTTTTTCAAGATGTAATGCTAGGCAGATCAAATGGTTGCGGAGCATATAAAGTTTGCATTATCAAATCAATATGAGTTTCTGCATATTTATTTATTTATTTATTTGGTTAATGTAAGATATATATTAACTTGAAATCAAGAAAGCTATGCAACAGGAGACCTGGCACCAAAGACTCGCACTCAATAAGACAAACAAGTAAAACCGTCTATACATATTTATTAGAGACTTGTGGTAAAATTCTCCCACTGTACATGCTTCTAGCTGGATTTATACGGTGATAACGGGAGTTGAAATTACTTTTGGAACTGCATGTTCGTACAAATGCACCTCGATTAGGGCATTCTCACTAAAAGATTACCTCTTGGTCTGACGTCAAGCTCTCTCTGAGGTTGATCTTGGGGTTTTTGAATTAGCTTTAATCAATTCAGGCATTATAAGTACAAATTTGTTTGGTTGGACTAGATTTCTAAATGAGAGAGATCCTCAATTTCTAGTGCATTTGATTCCTTTGATTTGCTCGGAATGAGGCTTAGTTGAGTTGAGTGGAATATGAATCTCTATCTAAAGTGACTTGTTCAGAATCTGAAGTGACCGATTCTATCTTCTTTAAAAGAATACTGAAATGCCATGAATCAAGGCTCTCATTTTGATTCAAAAGCACACTCACCACCATAATTTTCTCGATCCCTTTCTCGAGATGAGAATGCAAAGTCATTTAATAACCAGAAATATAGGTACTACAGGGCATATTTTAACCTGCAAGGCAAGTAGGCATGCTCTAGCGTTTTTTCTATGATCAGCTAGGAATAACTTGTGGCCGATTCTACCTTCTTTAATGACCCCGCAGCCAACTTGCGTCCCCTGTACCAATACATTCCAAAGCTAAATATAAACTAAAGCTGTTCACAGAAATTCACAGGCATGCGAACAGCACAGCCTCTTCTAGAGGATACACCCTGATTTGCCACGCTCCATCTTTAAAGAAGACAGAACCAGCTCGCAAGGCAGTAAACTGCGATGCTGCACATCAATGCTGTGCACGTGAGCCCACGTCTAGCCAAAACCAAGCGCACAGACGAGTTTTCAGGGCTAATATTTCCTCACATTTCACCCCCAAAACAGAGGAGGATATGCACAAGAACCGTACCCTTATTCTCCCATTCTTCTTCTTGAGCTCTGCTTCGTCAATCAAGCTTGAACTGGCCAAACTTGCTTGGCCAAATTCCATTTCATGAGCTCAGATTACAGCTAGCACCAAACCGAGAACGAAAGCAACAGAGTGATTTTAGGAACCATCGACATCTGCACAGGAAATTATTATTATTTTTTTTAATCAATTTAGTTTGATTGCCTTATTAACTTTAGTTATCTAGTGTAATCCTTGTAAAACAATTTTCAGTAAGCCTTATAGCTGCCGAGTATCCATCACAGAACCATTTCATAGGAAAACTCCTTGGATTGCGATTGCGATTGAAAGTACTTGATATTTGAAGGCTCTAAGCGAAATAAGAATCTTCTTCACAACAAAGGCAATATCAAATATCCAACTTAATGAGATAACTGTATGCAAGTCTTAGAAAAGTTTTGATGACAATACCGAATCATGTTAGGAGGACTCCAACATACGAACTGACAAGGTAATGAAAATGTGATGCAGATAAGAAGAGCAAATTTAAATAGTTTCTTTCTCTTTAATTCTCATTTCAGTTAGCTTTTCACTTCATCTGTTTTTCATTACATTTTTTCAATTTTAAAAAATTAAACAGTTTCATTATTTAAATTTACTATATAAATCATCCTCAACTTTAAAAAATAGTCACGGGCATCGCCGGTGACGAAAGTGGAGAATAGCAACTCCAAACTCATGGGTCCATGGATAACCGGCGCCAAGAATCACAAGAGCACGACATAAACGAAAGGGAAAAACACCGATTCAGATTCAGTTCAACAATCAATGAAGTGGACATGAACCTAAGTCTAAACACCGCCGGATGAGCCGATTATGCAAAAATTCATTCAACGCTTCTCATGAGCAAATCATCGAACAAGTGGTGTGCACTTTGATATGAGTTTCGAACTCGGGTTTAATGCAATTTTTCATCTAAACAGGGTAGATAACACTCTAAACCAGTATGGATCACCGCAAATCAGGCTTGGTTCAGCAAGATTTTATGCATTACCTTTTCGATTAAGCCCAGCACCCTCAAACTCAGTAAAGCATCGTAGAACAGAACACTTGAGACCGAAGGGTACCTGGCTTTTGAAGCGAGACGTAATTGACTATCTCCGTGAAGGCTTGAGCTGGACTCGTCCTTTCTCAGCGACTTGAGCATGGCTTCTGCGATGTTTTTTAGGTGATGAGCGAGCGTATGAACGGACAACAGGGGGAAGAGATTTTCCGGCAATCCTCGTAGAGGAATCGGAGCGCTCTCCTCTAAAACGCCCCCTTTCACGACCAGTTCTCTCCCACCTTTTCTCCTTCTCCCCTTGGCTCCACTCAAGCTTCTCTCCTTCATTTTTTTTTTCAAACGGGCGAGCCCCCCTCGCCTTTAAGGGCAACCGGGCAAGCGCGCATGGCCTCTGCCATTGCCAGCTTGCCTGGCGGCCTGACTCCGACCCATGGATCACGCCGCTACCTGCCCCTCCTCGCGATCCTCTGCCTCCTCTGACTTGTGCTTTGCTTTTCTTTTGCGGAAGCGTGAACAGCGTGAAGAGGAAGAAGAAGACCAGCGCACGGGCCGGGCTGGAGGGTAAAGAAGATGGGCCGGCCCGCGCGAGGAAAAAGGGAGTAGGCCGGTCCACCCGAGAAAAGAAAAGAAAAGAAACAGGGGGCGGGTCCACCCGGCTTTGCTTTTCTTTTGTCGAAGCGTGAACAGCGTGAAGAGGAAGAAGAAGACCAGCGCACGGGGCCGGGCTGGAGGGTAAAGAAGATGGGCCGGCCCGCGCGAGGAAAAAGGGAGTAGGCCAGGTCCACCCGAGAAAAGAAAAGAAATGAAACAGGGGGGTCCACTTGGCTTTGCTTTTCTTTCGCAGAAGCGTGAACAGCGTGAAGAGGAAGAAGAAGACCAGCGCACGGGCCGGGCTGGAGGGTAAAGAAGATGGGCCGGCCCGCGCGAGGAAAAAGGGAGTAGGCCGGGTCCACCCGAGAAAAGAAAAGAAACCCGGCCCGACTCCGCCTTTTCTTCTTCTTCTTCTTCTTCTTCCACCATTTCTCCTTCTTCTTCTTCTTCTTCTTCTTCTCCCACCTTTTTTCAGCCATTGCCAGCTTGCCTGGCGGCCTGGCTCCGACCCATGGATCACGCCGCTACCTGCCCCACCCCGCGATCCTCTGCCTCCTCTGACTTGTGCTTTGCTTTTCTTTTGCGGAAGCGTGAACAGCGTGAAGAGGAAGAAGAAGACCAGCGCACGGGCCGGGCTGGAGGGTAAAGAAGATGGGCCGGCCCGCGCGAGGAAAAAGGGAGTAGGCCGGGTCCACCCGAGAAAAGAAAAGAAAAGAAACAGGGGGCGGGTTCACCCGGCTTTGCTTTTCTTTTGCGGAAGCGTGAACAGCGTGAAGAGGAAGAAGAAGACCAGCGCACGGGCCGGGCTGGAGGGTAAAGAAGATGGGCCAGCCCGCGCGAGGAAAAAAGGAGTAGGCCGGGTCCACCCGAGAAAAGAAAAGAAAAGAAACAGGGGGGTCCACCCGGCTTTGCTTTTCTTTTGCGGAAGCGTGAACAGCGTGAAGAGGAAGAAGAAGACCAGCGCACGGGCCGGGCTGGAGGGTAAAGAAGATCGGCCAGCCCGCGCGAGGAAAAAGGGAGTAGGCCGGGTCCACGCGAGAAAAGAAAAGAAAAGAAACAGGGGGCGGGTCCACCCGGCCAGGCCCGCGCGAGGAAAAAGGGAGTAGGCCGGGTCCACCCGAGAAAAGAAAAGAAAAGAAACAGGGGGCTGGTCCGCCCGCCCCGGCCCGCGCGAGGAAAAAGGGAGTAGGCCGGGTCCACCCGAGAAAAGAAAAGAAACCCGGCCCGACTCAACCTCTTTTTCTTCTTCTTCTTCATCTTCATCTTCTTCTTCTTCTCCTTCTTCCACCTTTTCCCCTTCTTCTCCTTCTTCTTCTTCTTCTCCCACCTTTTCTCCGCCATTGCCAGCTTGCCTAGCGGCCTGACTCCGACCCATGGATCACGTCGCTACCTGCCCCTCCTCGTGATCCTCTGCCTCCTCTGACTTGTGCTTTGCTTTTCTTTTGCGGAAGCGTGAACAGCGTGATAAGGAAGAAGAAGACCAGCGCACGGGCCGGGCTGGAGGGTAAAGAAGATGGGCCGGCCCAGGCTAGGAAAAAGGGAGTAGGCCGGGTCCACCCGAGAAAAGAAAAGAAAAGAAACAGGGGGCGGGTCCACCCGGCTTTGCTTTTCTTTTGCGGAAGCGTGAACAGCGTGAATAGGAAGAAGAAGACCAGCGCACGGGCCGGGCTGGAGGGTAAAGAAGATGGGTCGGCCCGCGCGGGGAAAAAGGGAGTAGGTCGGGTCCACCCGAGAAAAGAAAAGAAAAGAAACAGGGGGGTCCACCCGGCTTTGTTTTTCTTTTGCGGAAGTGTAAACAGCGTGAAGAGGAAGAAGAAGACTAGCGCACGGGCCGGGCTGGAGGGTAAAGAAGATGGGCCGGCCCGCGCTAGGAAAAAGGGAGTAGGCCGGGTCCACCCGAGAAAAGAAAAGAGAAGAAATAGGGGGCGGGTCCACTCGGCCTGGCCCGCGCGAGGAAAAAGAGAGTAGGCCGGGTCCACCCGAGAAAAGAAAAAAAAAAAGAAACAAGGGGCGGGTCCACCCGGCCCGACTCCGCCTCTGCTTTTCTTTTGCGGAAGCGTGAACAGCGTGAAGAGGAAGAAGAAGACCAGCGTACGGGCTGGGCTGGAGGGTCAAGAAGATGGGCCGACCCGTGCGAGGAAATAGGAAGTAGGCCGGGTCCACCCGAGAAAAGAAAGGAAAAGAAACAGGGGGCGGGTCCACCCGGCCCGGCCCGCGCGAGGAAAAAAGGAGTAGGCCGGGTCCACCCGAGAAAAGAAAAGAAACCCGACCCGACTCCGCCTCTTCTTCTTCTTCTTCTTCCACCTTTTCTCCTTCTCCTTCTTCTTCTTCTTCTTCTCCCACCTTCTCTCCGCCATTGCCAGCTTGCCTGGCGGCCTGACTCCGACCCATGGATCACGCCGTTACCTGCCCCTCCTCGCGATCCTCTGCCTCCTCTGACTTGTGCTTTGCTTTTCTTTTGCGGAAGCGTGAACAGCGTGAAGAGGAAGAAGAAGACCAGCGCACGGGCCGGGCTAGAGGGTAAAGAATAAGGGCCGGCTCGCGCGAGGAAAAAGGGAGTAGGCCGGGTCCACCCGAGAAAAGAAAAGAAAAGAAATAGGGGGCGGGTCCACCCGGCTTTGCTTTTCTTTTGCGGAAGCGTGAACAGCATGAAGAGGAAGAAGAAGACCAGCGCACGGGCCAGGCTGGAGGGTAAAGAAGATGGGCCGGCCCGTGCGAGGAAAAAGGGAGTAGGCCGGGTCCACTCGAGAAAAGAAAAGAAAAGAAACAGGGGGTCCACCCGGCTTTGCTTTTCTTTTGCGGAAGCGTGAACAGCATGAAGAGGAAGAAGAAGACCAGCGCACGGGCCAGCCGGAGGGTAAAGAAAATGGGTCGGCCCGCGAGGAAAAAGGGAGTAGGCCGGGTCCACCCGAGAAAAGAAAAGAAAAGAAACAGGGGGTCCACCCGGCTTTGCTTTTCTTTTGTGGAAGCGTGAACAGCGTGAAGAGGAAGAAGAAGACCAGCGCACGGGCCGGGCTGGAGGGTAAAGAAGATGGGTCGGCCCGCGCGAGGAAAAGGGGAGTAGGCCGGGTCCACCCGAGAAAAGAAAAGAAAAGAAACAGGGGGCCGGTCCACCCGGCCCGGCTCGCGCGAGGAAAAAGGGAGTAGGCCGGGTCCACACGAGAAAAGAAAAGAAAAGAAATAGGGGGCGGGTCCACCCGGCCCGACTCCGCCTCTGCTTTTCATTTGCGGAAGTGTGAACAGTGTGAAGAGGAAGAAGAAGACCAGCGCACGGGCCGGGCTGGAGGGTAAAGAAGATGGGCCGGCCCGCGCGAGGAAAAAGGGAGTAGGCCGGGTCCACCCGAGAAAAGAAAAGAAAAGAAACAGGGGGCGGGTCCACCCAGCTTTGCTTTTCTTTTGCGGAAGCGTGAACAGCGTGAAGAGGAAGAAGAAAACCAGTGCACGGGCCGGGCTGGAGGGTAAAGAAGATGGGCCGGCCCGCGCGAGGGGAAAGGGAGTAGGCCGGGTCCACCCGAGAAAAGAAAAGAAAAGAAACAGGGGGCGGGTCCACCTGGCCCGACTTTGCCTCTGCTTTTCTTTTGCGGAAGCGTGAACAGCGTGAAGAGGAAAAAGAAGACCAGCGCACGGGCCAGGCTGGAGGGTAAAGAAGATGGGCCGGACCGCGCGAGGAAAAAAAGAGTAGGCCGGGTCCACCCGAGAAAAGAAAAGAAAAGAAACAGGGGGCGGGTCCACCCGGCCCGGCCCGCGCGAGGAAAAAGGGAGTAGGCCAGGTCCACCCGAGAAAAGAAAAGAAGCCCGGCCCGACTCCGCCTCTTCTTCTTCTTCTTCTTCTTTTTCTTCCACCTTTTCTCCTTCTTCTTCTTCTTCTTCTTCTTCTCCCAACTTTTCTCCGCCATTGCCAGCTTGCCTGGCGGCCTGACTCCGACCCATGTATCACGCCGCTACCTGCCCCTCCTCGCGATCCTCTGCCTCCTCTGACTTGTGCTTTGCTTTTCTTTTGCGGATGCGTGAAGAGGAAGAAGAAGACCAGCGCACGGGCCGGGCTGGAGGGTAAAGAAGATGGGCCGGCCCGCGCGAGGAAAAAGGGAGTAGGCCGGGTCCGCCCGAGAAAAGAAAAGAAAAGAAACAGGGGGCGGGTCCACCCGGCTTTGCTTTTCTTTTGCGGAAGGGTGTACAGCGTGAAGAGGAAGAAGAAAACCAGTGCACGGGCCGGGCTAGAGGGTAAAGAAGATGGGCCGGCCCGCGCGAGGAAAGAGGGAGTAGGCCGGGTCCACCCGAGAAAAGAAAAGAAAAGAAACAGGGGGGTCCACCCGGCAAAGGCTTCTTTTGCGGAAGCGTGAACAGCGTGAAGAGGAAGAAGAAGACCAGCGCACGGGCCGGGCTGGAGGGTAAAGAAGATGGGCCGGCCCGCGCGAGGAAGAAGGGAGTAGGCCGGGTCCATCCGAGAAAAGAAAAGAAAAGAAACAGGGGGTCCACCCGGCTTTGCTTTTCTTTTGCGGAAGCGTGAACAGCGTGAAGAGGAAGAAGAAGACCAGCGCATGGGCCAGGCTGGAGGGTAAAGAAGAGGGGCCGGCCCGCGCGAGGAAAAAGGGAGTAGGCCGGGTCCAGCCGAGAAAAGAAAAGAAAAGAAACAGGGGGCGGGTCCATCCGGCCCAGACCGCGCGAGGAAAAAGGGAGTAGGCCGGGTCCACCCGAGAAAAGAAAAGAAAAGAAACGGGGGGCGGGTCCACCCGGCCCGACTCCACCTCTGCTTTCTTTTGCGGAAGCGTGAACAGCGTGAAGAGGAAGAAGAAGACCAGCGCAAGGGCCGGGCTGAAGGGTAAAGAAGATGGGCCGGCCCGCACAAGGAAAAAAGGAGTAGGCCGGGTCCACCCGAGAAAAGAAAAGAAAAGAAACAGGAGGCGGGTCCACCCGGCCCGGCCCGTGCGAGGAAAAAGGGAGTAGGCCAGGTCCACCCGAGAAAAGAAAAGAAGCTCGGCCCGACTCCGCCTCTTCTTCTTCTTCTTCTTCTTCTTCTTCTTCTTCTCCCACATTTTCTCCGCCATTGCCAGCTTGCCTGGCGGCCTGGCTCCGACCCATGGATCACGCCGCTACCTTCCCCTCCTCGCGATCCTCTGCCTCCTCTGACTTGTGCTTTGGTTTTCTTTTGCGGAAGCATGAACAGCGTGAAGAGGAAGAAGAAGACCAGCGCACGGGCCAGGCTGGAGGGTAAAGAAGATGGGCCGGCCCGCGCGAGGAAAAAGGGAGTAGGTCGGGTCCACCCGAGAAAAGAAAAGAAAAGAAACAGGGGGAGGGTCCACCCGGCCCGACTCCGCCTCTTCTTCTTCTTCTTCTTCTTCCACCTTTTCTCCTTCTCCCCTTGGCTCCACTCAAGCTTCTCTCCTTCATTTTTTTTGTTTTTCAAACGGGCGAGCCCCCTGGCCTTTAAGGGCAACCGGGCAAGCGCGCATGGCCTCTGCCATTGCCAGCTTGCCTAGCGGCCTGACTCCGACCCATGGATCACGCCGCTACCTGCCCCTCCTCGCGATCCTCTGCCTCCTCTGACTTGTGCTTTGCTTTTCTTTTGCAGAAGCGTGAACAGCGTGAAGAGGAAGAAGAAGACCAGCGCACGGGCCGGGCTGGAGGGTAAAGAAGATGGGCCAGCCCGCGGGAGGAAAAAGGGAGTAGGCCGGGTCCACCCGAGAAAAGAAAAGAATAGAAACAGGGGGCGGGTCCACCCAGCTTTGCTTTTCTTTTGCGGAAGCGTGAACAGCGTGAAGAGGAAGAAGAAAACCAGTGCACGGGCCGGGCTGGAGGGTAAAGAAGATGGGCCGGCCCGCGCGAGGAAAGAGGGAGTAGGCCGGGTCCACCCGAGAAAAGAAAAGAAAAGAAACAGGGGGGTCCACCCGGCTTTACTTTTCTTTTGCGGAAGCGTGAACAGCGTGAAGAGGAAGAAGAAGACCAGCGCACGGGCTGGGCTGGAGGGTAAAGAAGATGGGCCGGCCCACGCGAGGGGAAAGGGAGTAGGCCGGGTCCACCCGAGAAAAGAAAAGAAAAGAAACAGGGGGCGGGTCCACCCGGCCCGACTCCGCCTCTTCTTCTTCTTCTTCCTCTTCTTCCACCTTTTCTCCTTCTCCCCTTGGCTCCACTCAAGCTTCTCTCCTTCATTTTTTTTTTCAAACGGGCGAGCCCCCTGGCCTTTAAGGGCAACCGGGCAAGCGCGCATGGCCTCGCCATTGCCGCCTTGCTCGGCGGCCCGACTCCGACCCATGGATCACGCCGCTACCCGCCCTCCTCGCGATCCCCTGTCTCCTCTGACTTGTGCTTTGCTTTTCTTTTGCGGAAGCGTGAACAGCGTGAAGAGGAAGAAGAAAACCAGCGCACGGGCAGGGCTGGAGGGTAAAGAAGATGGGCCGGGCTGGAGGGTAAAGAAGATGGGCCGGCCCGCGCGAGGAAAAAGGGAGTAGGCCGGGTCCACCCGAGAAAAGAAAAGAAAAGAAACAGGGGGCGCGAGGAAAAAGAGAGTAGGCCGGGTCCACCCGAGAAAAGAAAAGAAAAGAAACAGGGGGCGGGTCCACCCGGCTTTGCTTTTCTTTTGCGGAAGCGTGAACAGCGTGAAGAGGAAGAAGAAGACCAGTGCACGGGCCGGGCTGGAGGGTAAAGAAGATGGGCCGGCCCGCGCGAGGAAAGAGGGAGTAGGCCGGGTCCACCCGAGAAAAGAAAAGAAAAGAAACGGGGGGTCCACCCGCTTGCTTTCCTTTGCGGAAGCGTGAACAAGCGTGGAAGAGGAAGAAGAAGACCGCCGCACGGGCCGGGCCGGAGGGTAAAGAAGATGGGCCGGCCCGCGCAAGGAAAAAGGGAGTAGGCCGGGTCCACCCGAGAAAAGAAAAGAAAAGAAACAGGAGGCGGGTCCACCTGGCCCGACTCCGCCTCTTCTTCTTCTTCTTCTTCTTCCACCTTTTCTCCTTCTCCCCTTGGCTCCACTCAAGCTTCTCTCCTTCATTTTTTTTTTTCAAACGGGCGAGCCCCCTGGCCTTTAAGGGCAACCGGGCAAGCGCGCATGGCCTTTGCCATTGCCAGCTTGCCTGGCGGCCTGACTCCGACCCATGGATCACGCCGCTACCTGCCCCTCCTCGCGATCCTCTGCCTCCTCTGACTTGTGCTTTGCTTTTCTTTTGCGGAAGCGTGAACAGCGTGAAGAGGAAGAACAAAACCAGTGCACGGGCCGGGCTGGAGGGTAAAGAAGATGGGCCGGGCTGGAGGGTAAAGAAGATGGGCCGGCCCGCGGGAGGAAAAAGGGAGTAGGCCGGGTCCACCCGAGAAAAGAAAAGAAAAGAAACATGGGGCGCGAGGAAAAAGGGAGTAGGCCGGGTCCACCCGAGAAAAGAAAAGAAAAGAAACAGGGGGCAGGTCCACCCGGCAGCGTGAAGAGGAAGAAGAAGACCAGCGCACGGGCCGGGGCCGGAGGGTAAAGAAGATAGGCCGGCCCGCTCGAGGAAAAAGGGAGTAGGCCGGGTCCACCCGAGAAAAGAAAAGAAAAGAAACAGGGGGCGGGTCCACCTGGCCCGACTCCGCCTCTTCTTCTTCTTCTTTATTCTTTTTAACAACTAATCTTTTAATTCTTTTAATTTTTTTCTTAATAATCTTTTAATTTTTTTCATTTATTTTTTCTTCTTTTTTTATATATTTTTAATTTAAAAATTTTTAATTAATGCTATCACTCTTAATGCAAAGGCTTCTAAAATCTATATGTTATACAATTTAATTGAATTTTTTTTTCTTTTTAGGGGTTAAAATCAATCCCTAATTTTGGTGCAACCAAATCTTAAATAAATAACCAAAATCTAGAAGTCCACATATCGCTACTTTGGGGAGCATCTTCTAATTTACTACAACCATTTATTTGGGTTACATTTGATTAATGTATGATAGGGACCAAACTTTAAAAGTTTGCCATCTAAGCTCAGAGTTCATCTGTTTCTTTTCTTTTGGTTCTTTGTTAGTAAAAGAAGTTCTTAATCCACATTCTACTTCTTGAAGAAGGCAATTATGCTAGTGAATAAATCCTCTAATGGACATTTAGGAGTCATGTAGGAAGCATGATATATCAAAATTATTATCTTATCGTTAACGCATTTATTTTTTATTTCAAAGATCAAAGAGAACTAGTAAAAATTCTTCATTCTTGTATTTTTTTTTTTTTTTATTAAAACAACTTATAACTCTTTCCACTGTCTTTCCAACTTAGGGTTGCAACTTCTTATTTTTACTCTTGCTTTCCTTTCATTTAAAGTAACTTACCCATGAATTCTAGTACAGACATTTGTTTTCTAGTACATCTTGATCATCGTAATGTTATTTTCATTTTTTGATTTGAAGCATTTGTTAGGATGGATGTTATCTAAATTCAAAATGACAACATTAGGGAACACCTTTTTACCCTCCAAATTTATTCGTTGTTCTTCCTAGCACTGTGAGGAATTTGGAAATGCCTAAATGGTAAGCATAAAGCAACAAAAGTGTCCCAGCTAAGTGTAGTGGTCTTGAGGTTTCTTATGCATGAGGAGTCGTGTGTAACCCAAGAAGACTGGACCAAGTTTTCTAGGGTTTCTGGAACATCTTAGAGATGGGCGATACGGTAAATGTGTCGAATTCTAAAGCATTCTCGATATAAATATGGCCAGTTGGTGAATAGGGTGATGCAATCTCCACCATTAGATCTATAGTGAATCAATGGTTGTAATTAGGAAATTTCTCATATAAATAAGAGAGCTATCGCCTCATTTGTATCCTTCCAACCATTTGAGTAATAGAAAGCATTATCTCTCAATGTGCCTCACTCTCTAGAAGAATACTCTCACCAATCCTATTTTCAAACCATCCATATCTACAATTAGATTTTCCAACGGTTGGTTAGAAGTATCCTAAGTGTTGTAGTCATTCCTAACTTGTCAAAACATGCTTCATATAACCTTCACATTTTGTTGATACGCAAAGGCATAGTTTGAGAGAGAGTTGTCTTAATTTAATTTGGACACGGTGAGAAGCTTCAGTCAGCCTATATCATGCAGAAGTACTGACTGCTAAGAAAACATGCTTCAAGCATCTTGAATGCAATGGTTGGATTATCCTTACCAAGTCTTTGATAGTTTGGATATTTAGCCAAGTTGTTTTTGATTAAGGACTCAGCGGCCTCAAGGAGAAGCTTTGCCTTGTGCATGTGCACAATCGCATAACTAAATATCGAGTTCTCCCAATTTAGGTTGGAGACCACGAACTTCTCACAATCATTTTGCAGCCTCACTACTAGTCTTCTTACCGGAAGATGCTCAAATCATCATCTCATCACTTTGCAGAGAAATTAAAGCGGTTTCATCCTCTTCCCTATTGGCAATATCTGTTCTCCACATGGGTAAAATGCAAAGCCCTAAATTCTGAAATTCACGCTACCATTATCTTTATAAAAAAAAAAAAAAAAACAGAAGCAGCTCGCTGGATGACCAGCAAGCTAGATAGGTTGTCCGTGTCCTGTGCCAAAATTGCCTAGGTCCTATGGATGCAGTTTTCAAGAAATTAGTGGACAATACAGAGAAGTCCAGTGCATCCTCTGCGAATGCAATCGATCTGTTCCAAAATTCTTATGGCCCAGTGCATATGAAGAAGGAATGCTGAGGTACTATTTCCAAGCACATGAGGCCACTAGAGATGCAATCCACTAGGCTCTAGAAGAACACGAGCATAATCAACCAGGGTCAATTTATTTCTCTCAAGACCCTTGAGACTTTGGATAGACATATATTTTATATGGTTAGCATGCATCATATATACAGCGACTCATTCGAGAACCCTCATATAATTGTGCACCATGAATCTACCAATAAGTGGATGTCAAAAAAAAAAAAAAACCTACCAATAAGTGGAGGAATTTTTCCAGATTGCCAATGGGCGAGCTTTATGCTTTGAAATTATATGCAAATATCTTTCTAGTTTATTGTGCTAATGTCACTTTAAAACTATCCATCTTGTATAAGACAGTCTATTCTCAAGATGCATTTTTGAAAATTGGTCATATGTGTTGGCCATTTAAGGCCTTATGCACGTGTAATGCCGTTGCCTTTACTTATAAAAGGCGATGAAGAGCTTTAATAAAATGGTGGTGAACTTCTGGAAAACCTTCATATTTTCTTCTATCATGCTCTTGGAAACATGGTAGTCCCTTAGGCATGTTGTTATTTGAAGGATGGTAATAAATATTTGCTAATGACACCCAGATTTTTGGTGGAGCATGTTTTCTCTACATTTGCAAGTCAAGGTGATCTCGTGGATCAAAAAGCTAAACTAATATTGAGACTTTCGAGTCTCAAGGTGACCATCTTAATGAGATTTGCGTACTAAAAGTCAGTCCTATTTTGATGGCTAAGGGAAGGGCCAATGTATTGTGATGGCATATTGATCTTAAATCTTCTTCTTGGTACTTTATCCCCTAGGGATATGCAACAGGAATTGCCCGAACTAGATTTTTTTTTTTTTTTTTGGGACTGGCCAGTTTTAAGTGGCTCTTAACGGCATTGGTCCTATTCTAAAATTGGAATTGGTGATGGGCAATTTGATTCCCGATTTCAGGGTGGGAAATGGACTGATATTGAATGTCCCCATTTAGCTCAATGCCCAAATGAGCCCAACAAGAATAGTAACCTACTTGTAAGAGAAATTAAGTGATCCTAGAGAGAGTAAAAGCCCACAACAAAAGGAAAGCCCATGCCATTGAAAATCTCTCTCTCTCTCTCTCTCTCTCTCTCTCTCTCTCTCTCTCGCTCACATCTACAATCGTAAAGATAAAAAAGAGCGCGTTAACAAAGCAAATTAAAGGGAATCAACGCACAAGGAGACAGTGCCATAACATAATCCACTATCTCTCTAGTTTTTCTCTCCCATATATAAGCGTTTATTTCGTTCAATTGGATGAAGAACTTTGGAGAGAATATACACTTTGCACAAAAAAAGGAAAAAATCCTCCCTCTTCATCGGTTTTGCTAGACAACCTGGGAACTGGATTGGATCAAGTTCAAGGCTAGGTGGTCCGGTTCTTGATTTAAAAAAAAAAAAAAACTAGGAAACAGTCCTCTAGGTCTGATTCCTGGTTCTGAGTGGGATCGGACCAGACTTTGAATCGATCATCCCTGTTAGCTCCCATTAACTCTAGTTATTATCCATGTTATTTCTTGCTTTTCTTGAATTTAATGTTATATATTATTTTGAGAAACTGAACATAGCATATAGCATGAAATTTTGATGTATTCCAAAAGATGAATTTGTCATACGTCAAATCAAATTTAATCTATAATAGTATTGAGGCATTAACTATAATGTGGAAATTTATTTGCTTGGAACAAGGCTTAGTTTAGTTGAGTGGAATAATTGGTAATTGAGTTGCTGAATACTTCAGTGATTACGACTTTCTTTGACTGTATTTGATTTAATCATTCTGACCAACCAGATATGCATTTTGGCTGCTGCAATGTATTCTCATTAGAGTTATCAACTTGAAATTTACATAGACTTGAGGTTTGAAGTTTTTTCGCTTGGCATAGGGGACTTATGAGCACAAAATAGTTTTCATAAGTTTGCTATTGATAACGTTAGCAAGGAGGCTAAGAAGCTTTGTTCACAGGCCTTGTAAAATTCATATCAGGTGTTTCTTTGATTTAGGAAACTCTTGGTATTGATCAGATGCACAAACATCTCCTATCAAACTATTGAGATTTCTCATACCGCAGAAATTGCATTTTTGACTCCTCTTCTATTTTGTATTTACAAGCTAACTGGTCCCCATTTTTTCAAGCAATGCTTAAGAATGAGATGGAAGAAAGCCAAAGCAGCACAATTAAGATAAGTGACGTGTCCTATGATGCCCTCCGAGCATTTGTCAACTATCTTTATTCTGTTGAAGCATTGCTCGATGAGCAAATGGCTTGTGAGCTTCTAGTATTGGCTGAAAAGTATCAGATTATTGATACCTAAATTTTGGCGACCCAATCATTTATTTATTGTATTAAAAATTAGGGATTAATTTTAACCCCTAAACAAAAATACTAAATTGCATAGCATATAGTTTTGTCTTTTGCATATAAATTGAACTGGCGAAAGGTGGATTTAGGTAGATGAGCTTGAGCGAGTAGTTCTGAGCTTATTGAAATAATTGGATCGGTGCAGGTATGGTTTGGGGCCCAATTACCTTGTTTGAGTCCATGAAATGAGATTAACTGAACTGAGTCCATAACTGAAATTACATTGTGCTCAACTTGGAAATTAATTAGGCTATCATCGGCATAATATTTCATATGGCCATAATTCTTCGAATATTGCAGCAACCGATTCTCTTGTTTAAGAAATAAAAGAAATAAAAGAAAGAAAATGATGCGGATGGGTTACATATGGCCTGAGTACGTAAGGCCAAAAAAGAAGAATATTTTTTGCATGGTCAAAGGTGGAAAGAAATAGAGGGGAATCGTGCATAATTCAGTAAAGGAAAGTGGAAGTTCAATTTTTGTCTTGGAGCTCAATCTTCTCATGAATATAAAGGAAAGACAATGGGACGTCTTGAGGGGGGCGGCAATTCAGAATCTCAGAAGGCAAACACACGTGAGAATCGAGACGAGAGAGAGAAAGCACGAAGGATGGTCTTCTTCTTCGGTGCTTGACCTACCTCAGCCATGTGATCGTCCAATATTCTTGCTGGCCACCACTCTACGAAGATACTGGATTCGCAAACGTCCAGGCTTGTTGCACTTCATCGTTCTTTGTTCTGAGTGCACCAAGACGCGCCACCCTTGCCAACTCCGTGCCGTTGCCATATCGTTGCCCGCTGCACCGCACCTGAACCCTTCGTTGTCGACCCGCTGCTGCCGCTCACTGTCGTAGAGCTGCTGCCCGCGTTGCCTCGACATCGAGTTCCACCCCCATGAGCCATGGCGATCCTGTTGCAGCTGTAACATTCCTCTGAATCCGAGCTGTCATTCCCCGACGTGAGCCACATCCATACGGCCTGTTAAGCCATCGCGGAATGCCTAGCAATAACGGCGAGCTGCTGTCCAAGCTCGAGCCTGACCATTCCAAACCGAGAAGTTGCAGTACCGGCGAATCACCGTTCTTATGAAGCCCACCAACGAAGAGAAAGAGGGGCACATAAAGAGCAAATAAAAAAAAAGGAATGAAAAGATCACTTTCTTTTTCTGTGCAGGCCATTCACATTGGCAGGTGAAGTCTTGCTGCTAGGCTTTCAATGAGGACTTTCTTTCCTCGTAATTTTTGTGTTGCAGGTCATCCCCTCGTCTTTTGGAGAAAGACATGAGAAGCCTTTCCTAAGTGTTGACCCCTGCATTGCATGACAACCCGCTGATTGTGGTGCCAGTCACGGGCCACACATTGAATTACACGGCCACAATTGAGAGGAGAGAGGAGACTCCCGTGGCCAACCCTTGGTCGAGATGCTGGTCTCGCTTCGCCCTCGCCATCCACCACGCTGTTTGCTGCGTGAGCGGACACCGTGCATCGCCCTCCTGTAGCCGCAAGTCAGCCATCCCCTTGACGACAACACCAGCTGATCGAGCAGTACCCTGCATCCTGAAGCTATAAGTCTTTGTATCGCTCTCCGCAATTGGCGTCTTCACCAACAATAGCCCCTGCGGTCTCTCTCTCTCCACAAGAGAAGATTACGACCGAATTAGGCGAGCGAAGCCTGTCAAAATTTCTCCACCGCCTGGACCTTGAGGAGGGTACACATAGCAGGCGTATTATAAGAAGACAACCCGGGGAAGTGAGCCGGGAATCTCCACTGAGTCATCATCCTCCACCATAGATCTTGGTGCACAGATATAAAGAGAAGTCTGAAAGGGGTTTGCTCGTTAAAAAGACCACACTATTGTGATTTCATTGCCCCTCTTGCACCGTGGTTTACTGAACATCGAACGCAGCTCGGATTCTCGTTCGGTTCTGGGCATCCCGATGCCCGGCTATCCATAGCACGGGTCCACCGTGGGCAACTCCATCACCGAGGCCCGCAAGCCTTTCCCTGGCCCAAATCGCTGAGCATTGCGGCCAAATCACCACGTGAGCACTTCATCGATCACTAGGCACCGCCATTCCCGATTGCGATCCCGGTCCGATTGCACAAAGTCCAAATTTGGAAGCCAATATTCGGATCAGGTAAGAATTTTATCTAATTTGATTTCCGAAAATTCCGTCGAGGTGGTGTCCGTAACTCGAGTAGCCTTCTAAATTAGAAAATCTTCCTAATTTCGCAACATGCATATGATTGACAGTCCGATTTCATACTCGAAATACGACCCAATCCGATCTCAAGCTCGAGATACAATTCATGATTTTATTTAAAAATTGGCCGATCCGATCTCTTGTGCGAGATACGATTCATCAATTTATTTCCAAAATTAAATGGACATGGATGATATCTTGCTTGATTTGTTGCTGTGATGTTCTCGATGCCTTTATTTGATTGCTCCCGTAAAGGAAAAACACAAAAAAAAATATTTGAGTTAGATTAAATGCATGTTAGGATATTACTAGTTTTAAGGTTATGTTGCATGTTTAGGATAGGAAATTTATTTCGAATTTCTTAAATAAAAAGACCAAAAACATTAATTTAGGATATCATATTTTCTTCTCATTAATTTAAATTGCACATTTAATTATTTGGCAATTTTAAATTTCGAATTTCATAATAAAAAAGAAAAAAAATTAGAATTAGAGCATTCTTTGCACATCATTGCATATTAGGATAGATTGCATGCTTATTAAGAAAAAAAAAATCATGTACACGTCATATAGCGTTAGGTTCATGAAATGCACGTCATTTAGTGATTGTTGCTAGGTTCATTTAATTAGAAATTGCCCGTCATTAAGATTAGGTCATTTTGGTTAATTTAGATTGCATATTTAATTATTGCATGTTCATTAAGAAAACATTAAAATTGAATGATTGCGTGTTAATTAGAAATCATATCTAGGGTTGATGATATGAATTTTGATCTAATAACGCAGATGCTTTCGTTGCTCTAAGGTAAGTTTTGCAATTTATTCATTACTTTTATCTTGGTGTTAAATTGATGGTTTGCACACCCGCATGATCACCTCACATGTTAGGGAAATAGATTTAAAATTAATTCAAACTATCTACCAAACATTTTTCGAAATAAAAGAGAAAGATACCAAAAGGGCGTTAGAGAAATCTAGCGTAACCAATTCCTCAAACTCATAAATTTCCGACTCGTAGGAGTAAAGTAAATCTCAATTACTTTGTTTGGATTTCTAATCGACCCATCAAAAATAGATTAGTGGCGACTCTTAATTGAACAATCAATTGCATATTAAGAATTTGAACCTAAGTCGCGAATTGGTATGAGCTTGAGAGAGCCCGAGCTAAGTCTAGGCTTAGCAATCTATTAGCCAAACTCTAGGTGGTGCACCTGAAAATTTGGTCGCGACGGACTCAAAGGAACCAACTTCCAAAGGTTCCTCTTCTTAGGATGTCATTTTGATGAGATGGTGAAGGACAAACTGTCTAGAATTTCTTAGAACTCTCGAGTGGTGGCCTTCCAATGATTGTATATCATTGTATATCATTGTATATCATTCATCAGCTGTTCCGAGACTCGAATCTCTACTCAGCGAGGTATGCAGCGTAGCGTCTCTTCTACCATTCCTTCGCAGCCGAGGCAGCAGTTCTGATGAAGTGGAGGTTTACCGACGCAACCACGAGACAATTCTCACATTGACCGTTTCGGGAGGAGATCGTCCACGCCATGATCATGCCATCGAAGAGGCCACCCAGCATTTGAAAGTCAATAAGACTGCTTCGCAAATCATAGCAGATAACTTGGCCAATCTAAACGCGGAGGAGGAAATGGATCTCGAAAAAAGATTTAGCTAAAGTGGGTGGCCAACAAAAACTCAAGCACGCTCAATGAGCCCGAGCAGAAGAAATTTCAAACCGAGGCACGAGCGACACCTCTCTCGAAAAGTTGAAAAAATAGAGAGAGGACTGTGAAACGTCGAGTCAGTTAATTGGAGCCAGCCTATTTTGTGTCAGGCCTTCGGGGTCGTCCCAGATATTTCCTTCTTCTCCATCTCTTCTTACATACACCGTTTCCTTTCTTCTACCATGGCAAAAACGACCAAGAATATAATAATAATAATGGAAAGTAATCTCTCACAACATCTCTGAAATCTCTATTAAGATTTGGTTAGTTTACCATTAGAACTCATTTCCAATTAAATTTCTATAAGGAATTTTAACAACTGTGAAGATGAAAAATTATCTTATATCAGATTGAGCATGTTATCAAGAAAAGTACAATCTCACTTTTGTTTCCTTGCTCCTCCGCCCATAAATAAATGAATATATATATAATTAATTTTCAATTCCAAGTATCTTCTCTTAACATAATTTTCTTTTATTTTTGTTCCCTTCGTGCGCTTTTTTGCACTCAACCATTGGATAGTAGGCTCGTGTCGCGGAAAGAACGTAGATAACCTCTAATTATTTGTGGCTTGCTTTTGTTAATTTTCTCAAATGGGAACCTTCCTTAGTTATTCTCATTTATTCTATTATCTACTCCTTTTTAACTCTATGCGAAAAATTATTTATAATTGAAATGCATCTCTCCGTCATTGTTGTTCTTTGTTTTCTGCTGGTTGTTCCGCACACAATAGAATGAAAACGGGAAAAGTGCCAATAAAGTCTTAAACCTTTTAGTTTTGTGCCGATTTAGTCCTAAATCTTTTTTTGGTGCTGATTTAGTTCTCAACATTTTTACGTTGTGCCAATTCAGTCATTTCCGACCAATTTTGGCCAGAATTTGCTGACTGGATGTAGGCCGGCCGACGGACGATCGGCGTTGACTTGTACAACTTTTAATAGTATTTTAATAATTTTTTATTTTTTAATTCTTTTCTTTATTTTTTTTATTTTTTATATTTTTCTGCTAATCTTCTTCCTCCAGCCGGTCGTCAGAGCTCGGCGATCGACTAGAGGCGACGGCCGACGAGGTCGAGACCTCGCCAACCACCTCGCCAGTGGCCGTGAGGGCAGCCTCGCGTCGGGTAGGCGAGGCTTGCCTTCGCCGAATCTGGCAAGGGTCGAGCCTTGCCCACGACCGGCGAGGCTCGACCTCTCCAGATCCGGCGCGAGGAGGAGCTGGTGGGGCTCGCCCTCGCCGCCTAGGCCTCGAGGGCGAGCCTCGCTGCCCAAGCCTCGAGGGCGGCCTCGTGCCGGGCGGGCGAGGCCACCCTCGCGGCCACTAGGGAGGTGGCCGGTGAGGTCGACCTCAACCTCGCCAGCCGGCCGTCGCCTTTGGCTGGTCGTCGAGCTCCGATGACCGACTGGAGGAAGAAGATGAGCAAAAAAAAGAAAAAGAATAAAGAAAAGAATAAATATAAAAAGAAAAATTATTAAAATATTATTAAAAGTTGTACACGTCAGCGCCGATCAAGCCACGTCAGCCGGCCGACGTCTAAAATTAGGTTAAAATTGGCCGAAAAGGACTGAATTGGCACAATGTAAAAAGGTTTAGGACTAAATCGACACCAAAAAAAGGTTTAGGACTAAATCGGCACAAAGCTAAAAGGTTTAGGACTTTTTTGGCACTTTTCTGAATGAAAACACTGATTTGCTGGGTTTTTATATCTTGGGTGATCTAGGACTGAATTAGAATATTCTTGGATGATCTAAGACAGGGCATCACGGCCGCTTAAGGATGAGACACACTCGAACCCAAATTCGTCTTAGGTCAATCGATGCCAGATTTCGACCCCACCCCCCCCCCCCAAAAAAAAAAAAAAATCGATGCTGGATTGAAAGAACGAATTGAACCACCTCGCAATTTCTCGGTCGTCACTCTCGAGAAAAATCCTACAAACTGAGAATCCCCTTTCTTCTCATCACCATCATCGTGAAAAAGTACAAGTGTCTGGAGAACACAGTGGAGAACCAAGATGACTGAGAGAACTCGTCCAAGTCGAAGAAGAGTAAAGATTGAGCTTCGGAGAAGAGAGAAAAGAGCTATAGGAAGCGCGATGAACAATAAAAAGAGAAAAAATTTAAGAAAATTTTTCAAATTGACATCGTTTTGAGTGAAGTTGTATACGTCGAATAATTGATTGTGCCACTTAGACATCCGACACTGACTAAATCTCCACATTAGAATTTTTTAGGCTAAATGTAATACATAGAAAAATCGTCAAAAAATTTAGAATTACATTGGTCAAATTAAAAGTTTAAAACTAAATTTAGTAATCATACAATATGTTTAAGATTGATTGAGTGATTATCTATATGTATCTCTCTTTTTCTTTTTCTTTTTCTCTTTTTCCTCGTTTATACCTAGGGAAAGTTAACGTCCCCAGCTCCAAAGCAAAACATTTATGGTTGGCACCAAAAGTGTGCATCTGAGCTTGTTAATTGTGTGTAAGCAATTGAATCAATTGGCTACTCCGGTGAAGTTCTTTCCAAACCATACATAGGGAACGTTTGAAATTGATGTCCCCATTAATTTACTAAAATACCGTTAAAGCTCCATAATCATTATAATAATAAAATCTAAATTGGTCATCTTGTGCAAATTCTCTTCATCCTCAGTCACGCACGTAGGGCATGGGCAACAACTTGTTTAATACCCCGTATCTTGGCATTATCTTATTTTGAGAAAAATCTCTTGAAAATTAACTTCTCCCGCTCGAATTGAACATTTACCTTTAACTTCCACTTTAGAATTAAATCATCTCCTACCGAGGAAATGTCTAAAATGTGTAGAAAGTGAAATCAATTCATGTCCTTAATCATGTGATAAAAATGCGTAAGTAAAGATAAGGCATGCGTGTGCGTTGCGGACTAGTATTGTTAAATGAAAATATGTGTGGGACTCAGCCCCGCATCAGGCATATGTGTAATTACCCGTGCATGTTTAAAGGTAGAATTAGCATTGACGGTAGGAACATAGAGATGGCCAAAATACTAGTTAGAAAGGAGAATTGTCCAAATAATTGTAAACCTATTGCATTTTTACCAATTCAGTCATAAACATTTTAGTTTTCAATTTAGTCGTAAATATGTTAACAATTCTTCAATTGAATCCTTTACAATTTGTCAATTGAATCCTAAACATTTTGACAATTTGTCATTTGAGTCAATCCGACAATTTTTTGTCGAAATCACTAACGTGGATGCCGGTTGTCTTACGTGACATTGCTGGTTTTGATATGGATAATTTTTTTTTTTAAATTTCCAAATTATTTATTTATTATTTTTTTTTTCCATTTTCTTTTACAACTCTTGCCCACGGTTGCAATGGTCTAGCTGGGCCGCAGGCGAGTGTCGTGGCCCTCACCTACTCACTAGTCATAGTAAAAAAAAAAAAAAACCAAAGAAAATAGAAGAAAAGGAAAAAAAACGAAAAAGAATAAATAAATAAATAATTCAAATATTATTAAGATATTATTCAAATTTTTCTATGTTAATGCCGGTCGTACCAATGGCTAACATCCATGTTAGCGATTTTCGTTCAAAATTAATTATATCAATTAACAAAACATAAAAAGGCTTAAAATTCAATTGACAAAATTTAAAAATTTAGAACTTAATTGGCAAAATTACAACAAATTTATGATTTTTTGAATAATTTTCTCCTAACTAAAATAATAGCACACAACGGTATAAGCTAAACAAAAGTATGGAGTCATAAAAGTACATAGAATCAGTGTGATGTGCAAAAGGAAATCCCACCCAAGACATGTCACGTTTTTGTAGATATCATCAAGAAATTGTAATTGACATCATGCTCTTGAATTCCTCATAATCGAGTTTCCCGTCGTTGTTAGTATCATACGCACAAATCATGCTGTTACAGTCTCTCCCGCTTCTCTCGTCCCATAACTCTAGTTTTGAGAGGACGCTCTGGAGCTCGTCGCAGGAAATGAAGCCGTCGTCGTTCAAATCGAACACCTTGAACGCCTCGGCAAGGTCGGTCTCTCGATTGACATCTCCTTCGCTGCTCTCTCGGGATTCCACTCCACCGCTCCTCATGGTTCCTTACGACGATATGGAGTCGTAAAAGAACAAAAACTCGTCGAAGTCGAGGCTCGGTTTCCCTATAGATAATTCCAGCTCGCCCAGGCTACGATGGATACCGATTTTCTCGAGCAGCCAATTGAGCTCCTCGAGGCTCACCTGGCCATCGCCGCTCTTGTCGAGGTTCTCGAAAATCCGATGTAAATCTCCAGTTCCGAGGGGAGACATAGTCATACAATGAATCGAAGATTGGTATGTATGTGCAGATTAAAGGAACTAATGAAGAAGTATGAGGAAATGCTAACGGCGCCGTGAGAGCACAATTCGAATTCAAAGACTCCACCGGTCTATTTATACACGCATCGAGCCTCCGTGGTACGGTTGTGTGCGTACGTGCACAGCAGGAACTTGGAAGAAGATTGTGGTTTTTAGGGTTTCATGGAAGTTAGCGAGAAGCTTCGTCGAAGAAGCGACCTTAGAAAGCTGAATTGATATATTCTTGTTTTGGGATTTCATTGACTTTTAGATGGAGAAGATAATAGCAACGCTTACATGCTTTTATCAACACGTATTATTTTTGTTCTCTCATTTCATGAATTATGCTATTGATCTTTCGAGATGATTCTTGAAAAGAAGAGTGGTCCATGGTAAGACACGCTTTTGACGCAGAGAAAACGTGCCGACTCAACTTTGGCATGCTCCTTCTTGTTTTTTTTTTCTTTTTAATTGGTATGACGGATCTCACTAACTTCTTTGTTGGGTTCGTTCACTAATTGGAATATTAATTAGCACGTTAATCAGTACAAAGTCAGAATCAAATTATGTAGTGATCGATGGGTATTCTTGGGACTTGTTATATACGAATATTGTTGGTGGGGAGGGGGGGGTTTGGGGGAATCTTTGTGCATTCTTTGTTTTGTACGTATGCCGTCATATTGGAGATGTGGAGAGACGAGGTTTGCATACGTAACTATCGGACTAATGTGTTAGGGAGAGATTAAATGCGTTAAGTTTCCGTGAAGGAGTTTAACGCATTCCTTCACATTCTAATGTTTTGAAATCTCATCATTTTTCTGTGGCAATTTACAACCCCATGATACCAAACTTTAGCGATCCGATTTGCTCACAAATATCTTTAGTTCAGTACAAATCGAGTCATCATTATCTAGTTTGTGTAAATTGCCACCCTCAAATTGTCTCCTACATTGACTTATTAAATTTCCTATTTTTAGAATTTTCTTCACATGGGTGATGTCAAATTTCCAACGAAATGAAATAACTAAATGCAGGTCATAGAAATGTTCTCTTCATCGGAATACCGAATCATGTCAGGAGGACCCCAGTTACATACACCAACTTATAAGGAAAGGAAAATGCAATGTAAATTAGATAAAAATAAATAGTTCATTTCTCTTTAATTTTCATTTCGGTTAACTTTTGTATTTATCTGCTTCTTTTACATTCTTTTTGCATTTTAAAATGTTAAACGGTTTCGTCATTTAAATTTACTATATAAATCCTCCTCCATTGTGATAATTAGCCACGTTAGCCACTACGCCATTAATTTTAGTGCCATATATGATATGTCTATTAGTCATTACTTGCCCTCCGATTATGTCCTTACTCTTTTATGTTTATTGCTTATATTCATGTGTAAAAATGCAACTTTACTCGGGAGACGTAAGAAAAGACGACGAGCTATGTGCTAGATAAATCTTGTGATTGTGAATACGTCATTTGACATCTTGAACTTCAATATTTAAACATATGCATTCGACGGTCAATCTTTTCGGTGATTGGGCCTTCAAAAAGCATGTTGGACGGCTTTCTTCTTTCGTTATGGTCTCAATAATTGCTTGGATGGGTCTGTCTCGTCTGTTCTGGAGCCTAAACTTCACCGTTTTATGTTTACTCCAGTTTTCATGATGTAATGCTAGGCAGATCAAATCGTTGCTGAGCATATAAAGTTTGCATTATCAAAATCAATATGAATTTCTGCATATCTTTATTTAGAGACTTGTGGTAAAATTCTCTCACTGTACATGCTTCTAGCTGGATTTATACGGTGATAACGGGAGTTGAAATTACTTTTGGAACTGCATGTTCGTACAGATGCACCTCGATAGGACATTCCCACTGAAAGATTGCATCCTGGTCCGATGTCAAACTCTCTCCGAGGTTGTTTTTGGGGTTTATGAATTAGCTTTCATCTTTCAGGCGTTATAAGTACATATTTGTTTGGTTGGACTAGATTTTTAAATGAAAGAGATCCTCAATTTTTAGTGCATTTGATTCCTTTGATTTGCTCGGAATGAAGCTTAGCTTTTTTTTTTCTTGGGTCAGTGAAGTTTAGTTGAGTTGAGTGGAATATGAATCTCTATCTAAAGCGACTTGTTTAGAATCTAAAGTGACTGATTCTGTGTTTTTTAAAAGAATATTGAAATGCCATGAATCAAGGCTCTTTTTCTGATTCAAAAGCACACTCACCATCATGATTTTCTCTATCACTTTCTTGAGATGAGAATGCAAAGTCATTTAATAACTAGAAATATAGGAAATGCGGGGCATATTTTAACTTGCAAGGCAAGTAGGTATGCTCTAGCCTTTTTTATCTATGGTCAGCTAGGAATAACTTGACGACCCCTCAGCCAACTTGTGTTCCCTGTATCAGGGGAAATGTACCAAAAAAGTCATAAACCTATTGCATTGGTACCAATTAAGCCTTAAACTTTTCAATTAGACTAATTCAGTCCTAAACTTTTTAATAGTACCAATTCAGTCTAATAGGCCAATTTTGGCTGGCTGGCATTGACATAGACGTCGGCTAGTGGCCAGACGCAGATGTGACAATTTTTATGATTTTTTTTCAATTTTTTTAAAATAATTTTTTTTTCTTTTTCTTGTTTTTTCTTTTTTCCCTCCTTCCTCCTTGGATTGTCCTTGCGGCGGCCAGCGAGCCTCACTGGCCACTGGGCGAGGGTCGCGGCCCTCGCTCGGCGTAACCCAGGGCCGCAGGCAAGGCGGCTTCACCCAGATCTAGGTGAGGCCGCGACTCTCACCGACGGCTGGCGAGCCTCCGGCTTGGAAGCCCTCAACTCCGCCCAGGCAATGGCTGCCATGGCCTCGCCAGCCGTCAGCAAGGCTGCCTTCACCTGCGGTGAGGCAAGGCCAGGGCGAGGCTAACCTCACCCAGATCCGAGTGAAGCTGCCTTGCCGGCGGCCCTGGAAGAGGCCGGGCAAGGGTTGTGACCCTCGCCCAGTGGCCGGCGATCCTCATTGGAGGCTCGCCGACCACTACCGGAATAGTCCAAGGAGGAAGAAGGGAGAAAAGAAAAGGAAAAAGAAAAGAAAAAAAGGAAAAAATTCAAAAATATATTAAAAAATTGCCACGTTAGCGTCCGACCACCGATCAACATCCATGTTAGTGTTGGTCGGCCCAAATTGGCTGGATGGACTGAATTAGTACCAATGTAAAAATATTTAGGACCGAATTGGTTCAATTGAAAAATTTAGAATTGAATTGGAATCAATGGAATAGATTTAGAACTTTTTTGGTACTTTTCCCCATGTACCACAGAACATGATGTTTGACAAGATCACTTTAATTTGCTTTTGTCTGAGTTATAACCATCATATAAAATTGGCTGTTCCATTTGAAATGCAATTTGGCAATTGGCCTATCTTTGTAATTTGTCAACATGAGGCTGACATGCTACTCTTAAGAGTTCGCACACGCATGCTTAGCTCGTGTTTTGAATGGATTGATAGGTTAAGATCATCTATCACATATTAAAAAGTATGTCATCCATAATACAGATCTCCTATCATTAATCAAAATCTAACTTGTTTAAACATTTGAAAACATGGTGCCCACATTTTCTATTTAATCGCCAGAATGAGACGCAACTTATTCCCCTTTTTCCTTCAAATGTCTACAGAATTTGGCTCTCTAGACTCCATTTAAGATGTTGATTAAGTTAATCATATTCCGAAAGCCCATCTGCGAAATCCTCAACCATGATAATCTTGTTTTTTAAACATGCTAAAGGCCATTGCTTGAGAATTCTCGAAATTAGGGCGAGTTAAGATGTACTAATACTGATTTACAAAATTGAAATATAAAAGCGCCCGATAGACTTTCATCGCATAATATCCGGTGCATGTATGAATGAGTCCACCCAGAATTTTTCTCCTTTCTTCGTGAAAAGATAATAAGTAAATTGGAAAGCGAAGCCTAAACTTAGGGATACAACTGAAAAAAATGGGAATGCAATACACCTTAGATGAGAAAAAGAACAAAGTTTGGTAACCCCAAATATTGGTAACCCCAAATATAAGTAAAATCTTGAACTGAATTATAATCTCTCTTAATCCACAAGAATTTGGTTTGTCCAAAATTTCCTGTACAAGGCTCGAATTTCACCTAAATCATAGTATTGATGCATGCGATGACCAAATATAGCATAGATAGATTTTTTTAAGGAAAAAAAGCATTTGGAAACCTGTAAAAACTACTTGTTAATACTTGAATTTTGACGACTCATTTAATCATTTATTAATTGTATAGCAAATTATGGATTAAATTTTAAATCCTTGTAAAAATAATTTCCATTAAATTTCATAAGCATTAGGTGTTAGGAGCAGCATTTACATTGATAGAAATATAATTTATTAATTTTTTTTAAAAAAGTTAGTTTTTAATTATTATTAATTTACAAGAAAAAAGCCAAAAAAAGAGAAAAGCGAAACCGGGCCAGAGGCAGCGAGCCCGACCTCTCTTTTTTCCCTCATTTTCTTTTTCGCTAGGTGGGCCGGTCAAGCCCATTTCCCTTGCTCTTCCAAGCCCAGCCCTCTCCTCCTCCCATCTTTTCCTCACGCGTTCTGCTACAGTGAAGGACGCGGGTTCAAGAAAAAGAGAGTACATAGGCAGAGGAGACAGGTGAGCCTCACACTAGAGGTGGTGGTCGCGGGCAGACCGACGGCAACAGCTCGCATGGCAGGAGGTGAGAGAGGAGCGAGTGAAAGAGCGGGGGGTTTTTTCGGTTCGGGGCTCGAGAGTGAGACCGAGAGAGAGAGAGTTTGAGCGAAGGAGCCACTAAGGCAGCGCATGGTAACATTTCTCTTCCTTCAAATTTCTGTTTCTTTTGTTCTTCTAAAAAAAAAAAAGAACATAAATGTTTGGTAAAACATTTATTCTCACGAACAATTTCTCTCTTGCAAAGGATTACGAGGCCTACCCAAATGGGCCATCACGGTCGGTGGAAAAAAAAAAAAGTAACTTTTTTTCCCGAGAGTAAATTTTAGAAATAAGTAAATTTTCTTTTTTATTTTTTTCTTTTCTCTTACCATGACCACCTCCAACCGCCGCGCCACCGTCGGCTGCGCGGCCTGTCACCCGTCGCGCCGCTTGTCGCCCATCTCTCGTGCCGATCTTATCCCGACCGCCTTCGGCGGTGGCGGTCGGCCGTGGCCGGCCGATGGGTTGTGGCCAATGTGATCGTGCGGTGGTAGTTGATAAGTGATGCCGGATCGGCTAGCGGTCGTGTGGCGGCGCGGGCGGCGACGGTGCGGCGGCGGCGGCCGACGGCCGGGCAATCCGTAAGCAAGAATAAAAAAGAAATAAATACAAAAAATACAAAATCTTGTGTAGTTCGAACGCATTTTTATTCTTTTCTTATTTATGGAGTAGAAATTTTGTGTAATTACCAAACATTTTATTTTACTCAAAAATTGTTCATTGGAATAGAAATAAAAAAAATTATTTCTAAACCCTTTCCCAACTAAGAAGCATTACCATTCGCATCCTAAAGGAGAACGAGACAGCTTCAGCCGATGCCTCAAGCTGCGCACGAGCTCTACCCGAAGTCCTCAAGCTAAACCCGAGACACCCTTCGTGCACCCAGTTTTTGCCCTATTTTGTGCGTGTCGAGCTGGAGCTCGCAACCGACCGGCTCACGCAAACTCTGGCCCTGTCCTTTCCTATGTTGGTTGTTGTGTGTTTTATTGCTTGTTGGCGAGAGTGTCCGTTTCGGTTCGGATCCCAGTTGAGTCGGAACCCGCATGATTCACAGGTCAATCAGATCTGTTTTTGTGCTTTCCCTTTTTGGCCAAAACTGAGTGTCCATGCGTTACATTCGCTTTGTTGAGGCGTTGTTTTTGTGATTAGCATTCCCAGCGTTGCTCGTTTAGTCGCTTTGCCACTTTTCCGCCGTTTCTTTCATCGTTTGCACGTTTGGCCGAGAGGGATCCTCAGCCAGTGGCGGGAAGATCGGCTGGCGAGCAGCGGTGCGGGTGCCAGTGACAACACGTTTGGAAGATGGTGTTGCTCTGGGTGTTGCTGGTTCGGAGAAGGCCGTCGCGCAGGAGAACGCTGCTTCGGTGAAGGAGGCATAGTGGGGGAGGAGAAGATGGATTAGAGAAAAGTAAAGAAAGGGGAAATAGGATTAGGCTTGAGGTGGGGGCTGTTTTGTTTTAGTGAATGTGGGCTTAAAGTTAGCTTTGATGGGTATGGGTTTAGATTGGGAATTTTCAGGTTAAAGTCGGATTGGGCTTAGTACGTAAGCCCCTTCCTTTCTAGGCTTCTCATGTTTTAAGTTCTTGTCCAAAGCCCGGGAGTCCAAGTTCAGCCCATATTCTGATTGTGCTCAACAGCCCAGCTCGGATCCCCTATCTTCGGATTGAAAATTAGGAAACATTTTAAAAATTAATAAAAATATTTTTTATTAAAAATATTAAAAATTTCGAAAATTCAAAAGAAAAATTGGAAAAAGCTTAGAAATTAAATTTGAGCTAGTCTTATTAGATTCTTTAGTGTTCCTTTAGCTATTAAAAAAAAGAAATCTGAAATCCTTTCATAAAAATTGTATCCAAATTTGAACAAGCATCTAGGGCTTTACAATAAGGGTTTTCTTTTCCTTTTCTTTTTAGAGACAATGCTAGGATGCTACTTGTGTGTTTCAATTTGATTATATTGATTCCACAATTTTAAAATGATTAGGATGAATCTTAAAATTTTTGATAAGTTGCCCCGACAATTACTTTAAGTTTATTAGAAAAAATAATAAGTGAAATTTTTGTGCTATTTAAAGAAATCGAAACCCAAGTGCACTAAATAAAAAGCTTGCAGATGCTTGTGGTGATGAGAATGGGTGTCCCAATTAATAAGTTAATGACTTAAAACACACAATAATTACCAATGCGTCATTCGATAACAAGGCAATTTGAGATTTTCAAAGGATCTATAAAGAAATTTAAGGATATTGTGTAGAGAAATTTTTTGAGGTTATCATTAGTTCTTGTTGTTCAATTGATGAAATTTGTTAAAAAATGAAGAGATTGTCATTTAACGGTCGAGAGTTACGTACCAATATTATGTTTTTGAATTGTTGTATTTTAGAATTTACCAAGAAGTCTTTTTCTTCGTTAAAGACAAGGTTAGGTCTTCTCCTTTCCCTATTGACTTTTAAGTTTTGTCCCAATATTCCAACTATTAAAAATCATTTGGAAAGGAGAAGACTAGACTTTTGTTTTCCCACAGAGGGAGAGACATTACCTTAAAACTCTCGATCAAAAGATTTATGATTAAAATGACACTGTTAAAAAGTTTAGAACTAAATTGACATAAATACAATAGATTTATGAGTTTTACAACATTTTTAATTGTTACTTCTATTATGCTCATAGTTAGATTAGATTAGTTTCTTCAAAAATGACTTTTGGTAACCATGATTGCGTTTCTTTAGCAATATAGGATGTTCCTCAAAATTATGAAAATTTAACAAAATATGTACAACACAGTTACTAGATTGAAGGAAAAATAAAATTCTTTGGGATGATAATTCTCCGCAATACATATCAACCACAATCCATATTAATTAGAAATTCTAGCCCAGAAAAAGGAAAAAAAGGTCCACTTGTGATGTATCTTGTCTTCATTTAAAAGTATATAAATGAATCTTATTTAGAATTCTGAATTTTCCAGCACACAATTGAAAAATTTTATGTCTTACCTCTTGGAAACTAATCGATTTCTTATTTTGAAGCTACACGTTATTCTTTCTCAAAATGCATATATATAGTCCAACAACATATACATATAATTTTTCGAGTACAAATCTATCCACCTCGAAACACATTTCATGCATAACCACTGGGGGTTCGCCCCAATGGCCACCCTTCCAACTTGGAAGGGGGAGGTGGGGGTTTAAATCCTCACATTCTCAGGGGGATTGGGGTGGGGACGATTTCATTTCCAAAGTGAGTTTCGATTCTCATGCTTTGCAAGGAGGTAGGACAAAAGTCTGAGAGTGAGTATTAGAGTAGGATTAGAGTAGAAGCGACAAAAAGAAAAAAAAAAACACATTTCATGCATACAAGCACCAGCTCAAATCAGTCTACTCTTGTAGATTTTCTTCTTTTCTCATTCTCCTGTTTTGGGGTTGTGATCTCTCCCCCACTGCATACGCTTACTTTTGTTTTGCTTGACTTCTCAAGTCTTGGCATTGTGATGAAAGTGGCCTGCATCATTGATCCTCTCTCTATCAATGATGCAGTCAAAATTGGCGGGCTATAACAAATCTTGATGAGACATATTGTCGTACATGAGAAACTCTCCAGGAAACCAACCAAGTTGACTTAGCATTTGCCTGAAACTCTATGAATGACCCTCAATAAATTTCTGAAAATCAATTTGGGACTCCTAAAGTCCTTTTTACTTAGCAACGATTAGATCTCGGACCATATCTGTGGCTTTTCTCTGAATTGGTAGATGTAAGTTGGTTTGGGGATTATGTTTTCTATTTTGCAGATTTAGACACCGCAAATTTCATTCTTCTCCTATATATAGGTTGGTTAGTTCTTGTTCTTTGAGATTTCAAATCGAAACTCAAACTGATATGAATCAATAATTTCTACTGGGGTGAGTCAACTGGCTCGGGCCATGTTAATTTGTTGAAGGACTATCACATTTGTTATATCTAATTGAAATTCTGCCACACTACCCTTATGATAGTATATTAAAAGATATTACATTCATTAATTCTATCTATTCTAGAGTTTATTTATAAAAAAAGAAACGTTCTGTTTATTTATGTGCGCTATAATTGTTAGAGTACAAGATAAGCTCTCAAATAGGCAACACAATGCTGCTATTAAACTTCCCATCGAATACTTTATATTTACCCTAAAATTTTTCTATATTTACCCTAAAATTTTTCTTTTTACACTAAAAACCCCAAACTTGTATCTGCATAATAGATTAACCCACCATCAAGATTTCTTCAAATAATTTTTCAATTAAAACGACGTCATTTTCATTTTACTTAAGCCATGTGGCGCTTTGTCAACAATGTTTGCCTTCTGTTGTTCATGTAGGTAAATTCTTATCAGTACTCATTGACGAAATCCTAATGGAGGGTAAATGTGTTACACATATACAAGTTTCACATTTTTGGTAACGCAATTTTTTTTTATAGTAAATATGTCACTATACGCATAATTTAGGCTTTTTGATAAATTTTTTCCCATGATTTTAACTATTTGCTTTTCATTTTTCAACAATCTTTGCCATACTTTTACCTAGCTAAATTCTTAAGAATCTTTTTTGAAACATATCAATTTAATAAATGATGAATGTAATTCTTCATAATTTTTTCAAAATTGGACAATTACTTTAAGTTTATTTAGAAAGAAAATAAGTGAAGTTTTGTTCTACTACAAATTTAGGGTTTTTTTTTTTTTTTTTTGGGGCTTTCATCCATAATTTTAAATATTTGTTTTTTTATAGTTTTTTTATATAGTTTTTCCAATTTTTATTAGACAATAAATTTTTAGAAAAATTCGAGATATATCAACTTAATACAGGATTGTATGTATTTTTTTCATAATATTTTCAAATTTTGACAATTAATTTAAGTTTATTACAAAAAAATAATAAGTGAAAGTTTTGTGCTATTTAAAGAAATCGAAACCCAAGTGCACTAAATAAAAAGCTTGCAGATGCTTGTGGTGATGAGAATGGGCGTCCCAATTAATAAGTTAATGAGTTAAGACACAATAATTACCAATGCGTCATTCGATAACAAAGGCAGTATGAGATTATCAAAGGTTCTATAAAGAAATTTAAAGATATTGTGGAGAGAAATTTTTAAGGTTATTCATTAGTTTTTGTTGTTCAACTGATGAAATTTGTTAAAATATGAAGATATTGTCATTTAACGATCGAGAGTTATGTACCAATATTATTTTGGAATTGTTGTATTTTATAGTTTACCAAGAAATCTTTTTCTTCGTTAAAGACGAAGGGTCAAGTCTTCTCCTTTCCCTATCGACGTTTAAGTTTTGTCCCACTATTCCAACTATCAAAAATTGTTTGGAAAGGAGAAGACTAGACTTTTGTTTTCCTAGGGAGGGAGAGAAGTCTTTTTCTTTGTTAAAGACGAAGGGTCAGGTCTTCTCATTTCCCTATCGACTTTTAAGTTTTGCCCCAATATTCCAACTATAAAAAATGTATTGAGGAAGGAGAAGACTAGACTTTTGTTTTCCCACGGAGAGAGTGACATTGCCCTTCAAACTCTAAATTCCTAAAAATAATTTAAGAGAATATTTGAAAAATAAGAGCAGCCCTCTTTTGACGAGAGCACTTCAGTCTCCGGCTCGCATGGGCTTTGTTTTCCCACGGAGAGAGTGACATTGCCCTTCAAACTCTAAATTCCTAAAAACACTTTAAGAGAATATTTGAAAAAGTAAGAGCAGCCCTCTTTTGAGGAGAGCACTTCAGTCTCCGGCTCGCATGGGCTTGTTCTTTTCAATGAGTAACGCCAAAAGATTCAAAAAATAAATATGTCGAATAAATCATTTGGAAGATGTAACCGTGCACCGCCACCTTAAAGACTTTGTCACGCGGAATTGTTATTGTGAATCGTCTCATGCATCATTGAGACTCTTCATCAATGATGCAGTCAATGTTGGCGGGCAATGACAAATCCTGATTAGACATTGTCGTACTCAAGAGATTGTCGGGGAGACTGATCCATTAACTTGGCATTTACCTGAAACTTTACAATTGACTTACATAATTTTCTGAAAATCAATTTTAGACTCCCAAAGTCCTTTTACTAAGCAAGGATTAGATCTCAGACCATATACGTGGTTTTACTCTGAATTGGAAGATGTAATTTGGTTTGAGGATTATGTTTTTCATTGTGCAAATTTGGACACTGCGGATTTCATTCTTTTGCTACATATAGGTTGGTTTGTTTTTGTTCTTTTCAGATTTCAAATCGAAACCTGAACCAACCTGGATCAACAGTTTTTTGCTAGGGTAGGTCAATTGGTTTGGGCCAGGTTAATTTGTCAATGGACAGTCATGTTTGTTATATCTAATTGACGTTTTCCCACGCTGTATTAAAAGATATTACATTCACTAATTCTATATATTCTATAGCTAATATATTGAAAAGAAATATTATCTCTTTATGTGTGGTATAATTGTTAGAGTACAAGGTAAGCTCTCCAATCGGCAACACAATACTGCTATTCAATTTTCCATTGGATAATTTGAATGAAGAATGTACGTTATTGCTTAAATAGACGTCTTGCATATTGGTAATTTCTTTGTATATATAGCAATGCAACATATATTCAACTAAACAAGGTTCTAAATCAACAAACTTTGAAAGCCATGCACCGCGCCTGATTAGCCGCGCCAATAAGTAAAATTGCTAGAATCTACAAAGAAGAGTTGACAGGGAAATTAACGAGAAGAGCAGACCTTTTCTTTCCACTAAAGGAGAGGCTTTGACATAGTCCCCGTTTATTAAGGAGAACTTGATTATTATATTATGTTAAAATATTTTGTGAAAATTCAAGCCAACATCAATATTTAGAATAATATAATAATTATAGTCTTAGACCCATGCGCACCAACATCTTACTAGTTCAGCCAATAGCTGGGAGCTGGGCAATTCATCGAGCATGAAGCTATTTCCAGCAACTAAAGTAAGCCATTTTAAGGAATTTGGCGCCTTTAACTCTAATAGAAAATGACACATGTAAATCAAAGTCTCTTGGGAGATGTAAGTAAAGTTCTGCACAATGTTTTGAATAATTTTAGCAAAAAAGCCTTGAAAAACCATAATTTATGACCAATATAACACATTTACTTTAATTTTGTTTGGGACATTAAAAAAAATGAAACTGTATTTACTGTAACATATTTACTCTAAACTTTTAACATAAACAAACCCCAAACTTGTACCTATATGGTACATTTACTTCTTGTCAAGATTCTGTTAGATGATTTTTCAACCAAAATAACACCGTTTTTATTTTGCCTAAGCCTTGTGGGCACCATTATCAATACCGTTTGCCTTTCCTCATTAATATAGGCAGATTTTTTATGGAGCTCATTAACGAAACCTTGATGGAGGGTAAATGTATTATGTAGGTACAAATTTGTGGTTATTCATGTCACAAAAAAATTATAATAAATATGTCACAAAGTAGGCATAATTTGGAGTTTTTTTTTTTTCATGGCTTTCATCCATAATTTTAAATGCTTTCCTTTTGATTTTTTTTTTTAAGTTATGCTAATTTCTATTAGACACGAAATTCTTAGAAAATTTGAGATATATCAATTTAATACCTGATGGTATGTATTTTTTCATAATATTCTTAAAATTTGACAATTACTTTAAGTTTATTAGAAAATATAATAAGTGAAGTTTTGTTCTATCTTAAGAAATCAAAACCCCCGTGCACTAAATAAAAAGCTTCCAGATGCTTGTGGTTGTGACAGTGGGAGTCCCAATTAATAAGTCAATGAGTTAAGACACAACAATTACCACTGCGTCATCCCACTACAAAGGCAGTTAGGGATTTTTCGAAAGGTCTATAAAGAAATGTAAAGATATTGAGAAGAGAAATTTCTAAGATTATCATTAGTTCTTGCTGTTTAACAAATGAATTTTGTTAAAAAATAAAGAGATTATCTTTTAACGATCGAGAGTTACTTTGCATTATTATGTTTTGAAATTGTTGTATTTTAGAGTTTACCAAGGAATCTCTTTCTTTTTGTAATTAAGTCCTAAAACTTGACGCGAAAGTGCAATTAACTCATAAAATTTTCAAAAAGTGCGATCAAGTTCTAAAATTTGTCCAATTGTTCAATTGAATTCTTTTGTTTATACCATCAATTTTTCTAACAAAAAATACTAACGTGGCATTTTTAAATTTAGTTTATTTTTCCTCTATGGCAATTCTATTACTTTTTTTGGTAAAGGGTAAATATATATTGGCAATTCTATTACTTTTTTCTTCTTATTTCAATAAAAGTAAAAAAAACTTTAAAAAGCTAAAATAATTTTAAAAACCAAACTGGAATAAAAGAAAGGAAAAAAAAGTTAGGAATCGTGACTAGGCACGTCGCCGCCACCCGTCGTTGGGGAGCCTTACCAAGGTGGTGAGGGCCAGCCCCCCTCTGCAGCCTAGGGCGCGAGGTCGCTGGCCCCTCCAACGATGGCAGCGATGGCAGTGCCATGTGAAAATGCACATATCCCATATTTTTAATGATTTTTACTATTTTTTTCCTCAGCCTTTTATATTTTGCAAGACTTTTATTAAACACGAAATTCTTAAAATGTTCTCGATATAGAAAATTAATATAGGAATGAAAAAGTTGGCAGATGCTTGTGATGGAGTCCAAGCCCTAGTTAATAAGTTAATGAGTTGGGACGCACATCACACGTCCATGCATCATCCAATTTAGTCGGCAGTTTGGATTTTCAAACAGTCCATGAAAAGAAATCCAAGAATATTATGCAGAGAAATTTCTAAGATTGTTAGCTGATGAAATTTGTCAACAAGTTGGCTTTTTTTCATCAGTCATCGCCGTGTAACGACTGGCAGTAACCGTCCAATATTATGTTTTGGAAATGTTCAAACATAAAAAGCGAATGGTCTTGTCCTTTCGCTATCAACTATTAGTTTTGGATTAATATGAACCACCAAAAAAAAAAAAAGAGAAAATTGCCATGCACAAAAGCAACATCCCCAAGATACATTGTATCAAAAATCGATAGGGAAAGGAGAAGACCAGACTTTTTCTTGTTCCCACGGTGGGAGAGATTTTCTGGGAAAGTTACCCAAAAATCTCTAAACCTATTGTATTGGTACCAATTAGTCTTACACCTTTCAATTAGATCAGTTGAGTCTTAAATATTTTAACATTGATATCAATTCAGTTCATTCGACAATTTATACTAGAAATCAATGATGTGGAGGCCCTGGATTGAAGCCCCTGCGAAGCAGGGGGGCTGACGTGCTGTGTGGTGACATACCCGGGGTACGTGGGTGGTGGTTTCCTACGTGCCTTCCCAGCTGTCGGCTGTGCGGAGATTCCCTGGGTCACAAAAAAAAAAATGATGTGGATGCCGGCGACCCTATGTGACATTGTCGGCATTGACATGGACATTTTAAAATGATTTTTTTACTAAATTTTTTATTTTTTTATTTTTTAGTTCTTTATTATTATTATTATTATTATTATTATTATTATTATTATTATTATTATTATTATTATTATTATTATTATTATTTTAAATTTCTTTGGACTATGGCCGATATTGGCCATTGCCGTGACCGGCCACATGTGGGGGCTGGCGAGGGCGTCGTGGCCCTTGCTGGATCTGGTGAAGCTGAGACCCATGCGGCTTGGGCAAGGGCGGTGAGGGTAGGAAAGGAAAAAAGGAAAATTAAGAAAAATGAATTTTTTTAAAGATAATAAAAATATCAAAAAATTAGTAAAAAATATTTAAAAATATCCATATCGGTGTTGGTGATGCCACGTAGGATTACTAGTGCCCATGTTACCGGTTTCTAGCATAAATTGGCTGAATGGACTAAGTTGGTACCAATGTAAAAATGTTTAGAATTAAATTGGTTCAATTAAAAGGTTTATGACTGAATTGATACTAATGCAATAGATTTAAGACTTTTTTTGTACTTTTCTCGATATTTTCTTAGACTCTAGAATCATAGATTAATCTTTCAAAGATTACTTAGAAAAGTAAGAGCAGCTCATTTTGTGACAAGAGTACCTCAGTCTCTGGCTCAGAATATAGCTTGTCTTCTCGATGAGTAGCGAAGAAAGATCCAGGAAAAGTATGTCAAATTTACGTTACGAACTTTCGTGAAGAGACGTGCACACGCATTGCTCAAGACTTCGTCACAGGAGGAATTATCGTGGAATCGTCTCATGCAAGTGGCTATGACCACTTGATGTTAACTCCACAGACTTGTACTTAGACAACAACTACAATTACTTGACCGAAAAAACAGCGAGAAAAGGAGAAAAAACCCATCTTACTTCTTCTTATATACCCCAAATCCATCAAATTAATTCATCGAAACAACAAAAATTTATGAAGGAGTTGAAGGAAGAACCATGGTCATCCATAAGCTTCTCTTGAAAGTTGTGGTGCTTGGGATCATCATATTGGGTCCACACCACAATCACATAGCAGAAGCTGATGATTCATTGACCAAGCCCGGATGCCAAGGTTCTGTGGAAACCTCGAAATTCCATACCCCTTCGGATCGAGCGATAGTGATCCCAAATGCCGCAACGATCATCCCTCATTTAGAGTCGTTTGTGATAACTCTACCGACCCTCCCATACCTTACATGAATAAAAAAGTAGTGGCTTCCAAATACTCAACATTTCTGTCCAGGATCACGAGCTACGCGTTAACGTTCCGATTGGTCGAGACTGCTATAACTCTTCCGGGAAAGATTGTCTTCAAGCATATATCCAGTTCTCACATTAGCAAAGTTCCCATATCCAGCACCAAGAACAAGTTCACTGCAGTCGGTTGCGACACGTCGGCTAAATTCCGAGACCGCAATGGGAAGTTCTTTTTCGGTTGTATGTCTTCGTGCAGTAACATTTCAGACGTCAGCAGTGGGTCGTGTTCCGGCATCGGTTGCTGCCAAACGGCATCCCTAAGAACACCTTGGGCTACGAAATCTTTATTGGGAGCTATTCCAATCATTCCGATGTCCTAAATTCAATCCTTGCAGCTATGCCTTTGTCGCCGAAAATGACTTCTACAACTTCTCGGTTGATGATCTTTCACGCGGCTTAAATTTAATGAGTCTGCTCTAGTTCTCGACTGGGCGATAGGGAATCAAACATGCGAGGAGGCCCAAAAGAACATCACAAGCTACATGTGCATCAAGAACACCAATTGCACCAATGCTGAAAACGGATTTGGTTACAGGTGCAATTGTTTAGAAGGTTACCAAGGCAATCCTTACCTTGAGAATGGTTGTTGTGGTACGTTGATAACATCGACATTCTTTAGCTTGTTATTTGTATTTATATGATCTGGAGAATTTGATAATTTAACATGTGTTTGTTTAACTTATGTAGATATTGATGAATGTGTGGATCCAGAGAAATGAACAAGTGTGAGAGAAAGTGCCATAATATTGAGGGGAGTTATACATGTTCATGCCCAAAGGGTTATCATGGTAATAGCAAGAAGATTAGTGAAGATGGACAAGGATGCATTGCTAATTCATCACATTTGATGAAGATTTTGGTTGGTAAGTTTTTAATTTTATTTGGACTTCATGACTCAAAAAAATACTATTATCCTAGCTGATTTTGAGAATATATAATTTAATTTGTCTGTGGTGTAGGAGAAAATTAACCATTCATATTTTTGCTTGATTTTTCTTCCACTGTTGCCCTTGCTTGAAAAAAATCCAAAATGAAACTTTCTATGTCCTTCTCACTGAAGTTCTCTAATCAGAAGATGAATGAGATCATCTAATGCATTAAGTACATCACGTGTTAGTAATTACATCACGATTGAGCTCTCTTAAAATTCAAGAGTAGATTAATTTCACTCTTGTCAATTTCTGAACTGTTCGAGCATCTTTTGACTTGGTGACCTTGGGCTTTGGTTAATTGTGAATACATCTTCCATGTATCGAGATCAAGTTGCGATTGTTCATATTGGTACCGTATGACTTGTAGTTGCGTGATCTTCACTGCCACTTAAAGCGCGGAGTCGCAAGGTTGTGGCATTGAATTAGTCAAAATATTGACCTGAAAAACCACGTCACAAAATTGCGGTTTTCTATATATATAGAAGACTTGACGCATCTCAAATATTTCGTCAGTAGGCTTTCTGTATCGTATCGTATTTTAATGATGAGCAATGCTAACATAATGGTACTATTATTAAAATGACGGTGATTTTGATCCAATACCACAATTTCAAGAAAAATCGGCCACCGAATGTTTACAGTCTATTCAACTTCTTTTTATAAATAAATTAAGACAATTCCTTGAAATTAAAACTATTCTTTGTTCTTCCTGACTACATCTCTTTGAATCTCAATCTTCATCTCATCTTTCCTCTATGAACAATCTTGCAAGATAATCAGTTTTTTTATTTGTGGTCAATTTTGCATGTTGTTCACAACCTCATAAAATAAAAATTTTCACATTCTACAACATTTTACCCTTGGTAAATGCTGAAATGTCTGTACCTCGTAATCATACACTTGATTATGATGAAATGACGCAATGGTCATCAATAAAAAATTGACATTTTATAAAGTTTCGCACTCATGACGTGATGTTGTAAATCTTTCATTTTTTTTGGTAGTAAATTGCACTCACCTTAATAAAACTATCGTCAATTGTGCAAAATTTCAAAATCTCAGCATAATTGTTTTTATGCGGTTTTTGTATTACGATGCAAACATTATAAAGTCTTTACGAATATGGTCTAATATTTAAAGGAAAACATGTCTTTATGCTTTTACATTCTTTGTTTTACTTAATTCATCAAATGTGGAAAAGTCCTAATAATAGAATGTTGTTGAAAATAAAAAAAATGATTAGAGGTTCTGGGTGATCTGGTAAAAGAAAAAAAAAAAAAGGAATAGAAAGCCATGAAAAAAGGAAGATGAAAAATAGGAATGTGCTCTCGAACTGGCTAAATCTTTCCTCAAGTTGGCTACACAAAACTTGAGGTGGAGAGAGAGGACAGTCATCCTTGAGAGAATGAGAATGACAAATTGTTGATTAATTCTATTGAACTAAATCAAAACAAATGCTAGATCTTATCGTCTTAATTTCTCAATCTCCCCACCAACAACTCCAACATCACCCCTCCGCTCGTAGCGACCACTTCTGGTGAAGTTAACACCGGGTGCCGCCGAACCACCACCACGACCTCAAGGGGCTCTGTCTGTCTCTGTTCTTTCCCCACGCTTGCGCCCTTATGTTGCGTACCTTTAGAAAGGGGTGGCCCGGGCGTGAAGTTGGATGGCGATGGTGTAAATAGGGATTTTACCAATCCAAGTAGATATCCTTACTTCCTGATCCCAAATAAAACGTGTGAAAGCCCGTGATCAACGGATTTTGGGGCAGGGATGTGGTAAAATTCTTCTGCTCCACATCCAGGCTGGGGGATAAATGGATATGGCTCGCCCTCTTTTCCTCTTGCTCTTTCTTTATTCCCCCTAAAGATTTTCTAGCTTTAGTGTTCTTACCAATATTCTTTTCGCATTTAACCGGGAAAGATTTATATAATAAACACAGCTTAATTCTGCACAAACTGTGGGATTGATCAAATTTTTCCTTGCCAATATAAAGCCCTCTTTTCCTCTTGTTCTTTCTTTATTCCCCCTAAAGATTTTCTAGCTTTAGTGTTCTTACCAATATTCTTTACGCATTTAACCAGGAAAAGTTTATATAATAAACACAGCTTAATTCCGCACAAACTGTAGGGATTGATCAAATTCTGACTCAAACTTTCAAGCTTGCCAATATAAAGCCCTCTTTTCCTCTTGTTCTTTCTTCATTCCCCCTACAATTTTTCTAGCTTTAGTGTTCTTACCAATATTCTTTACGCATTTAACCAGGAAAACTTTATATAATAAACACAGCTTAATTCCGTACACACTGTAGGAATCGATCAAATTCTGACTCAGACTTTCAAACTTGCCAATATAAAGCACTAAGTTTGACAGTTATTTCAAATCTGGCACGCCGTTAGCTTGAAATATATACAAAATTTTAGCACGTTGATGTTATCTCTTTATTACCATGACACTTCTTTTACTCCTTTACTCTGTCGTTTCTATCTTCTTACAATAATAGTTAACTCCACATACTTGCAATTGCATGGGCGATGATGGGATAAAAAAACTTGCTCCACATGAGGCATGAGGTGACTGATTGAAATGTGGATTTGCATGTATTTTTAATCTCATTAGAGAGTCCCAATCCTTTTCTTCTTTTTTTCGAGGTTCCTAAAAGTCAAACCTGTTCCTTTCTCTATTTAGTTTTGATTAGCATGTAAGAACTGATAGAATTAGTTCAATGGCTATTTCGTCTTTCTTTTATGTGTGACACAACTTACACAACTCTTTTAATTTCTTCACAAGCCATATTTATCACGATATCATTTAGATAGCTAGTTGATTACTAGTGACTTAACAACATCCATGAAAGGTGACGATACAAATAAAAGAGGAAGATATAAGCAACTTTCGCACCGAATACTAATTTGTTTTAAAAAATTTCCTCAAGGGTCCTTGCCATTTTCATGTCATCAGAAGGGATCAAGCTGAATACAAAGAGGGACTTGTATTGAGTTATTTAAAATCATGCATAGTTCGACGAAAAGGTCTCTATAAACGTATGCTTTAGATGGCGTGAATTTGGTTGCGTAAGACCTAAAGAAGCTGTAAGCAAGTATACTGTGGGACCATAGGAAAAGATAAGTATCCTTGTAGTTAGTTTGAGTTTATACTTTTATGACTTCTTTCATGTCGAATTAAACCTGTTAAACTGATGACATTTTTGTAGACCGGGACGATTGCGATTTTCTTCCTCTTTTTGTAGATTAGCTTAACCAAATCCATTGTCCTATTTCAGACTCAAATTGTCGCAAAACTGTGAAGTTTTTCGAGGAAACCTCACGATATAATTCTACATAAAGTTAGAATGCGTGGCCGCTTTTACATGGTGCAATGATTTGTTGTGCAGATAATCATGTGTTAATTATTTTGTAAAATCGGTGTTGTATACAGGTGTTGCTGTGGGAATAATAGTGCTGCTTTTCAGCATAGGCTTTATGTATTTTGGATACAAACAAAGGAAGCTCATCAGGCTTAAAGAACAATACTTCAAGCAAAATGGCGGTTTGCTTTTGCAACAACAATTACATGAATGTGGTAGAACCACAAAAGCTACTATTATCTTCAGCGCTGAAGAGTTAGAGAAGGCCACCGACAATTATGATGAGACTAGAATAATCGGGCAAGGAGGTTATGGTACTGTTTATAGAGGGTTGTTGCCAAATAATATGGTAGTTGCCATTAAGAAGTCCAAGCTCGTGGATCATGGCCAAATTGAGCAGTTCATCAATGAAGTCGTTGTGCTTTCTCAAATTAATAATCGCAATGTGGTCAAGCTATTGGGATGTTGTTTGGAAACCGAGGTGCCTTTATTGGTGTATGAGTTTGTCAATAATGGAACTCTCTTCGACCACGTCCACAATACAAACAAGTCATCGAAGCTGATCTTGGGAGACCCGGTTGAGAATCGCTTCGGAAACTGCTGGAGTCCTCTCATACTTGCACTCCACGGCTTCCACTCCCATTATCCATCGAGATGTCAAGTCAGCAAACATCCTTTTGGATGATAATTACATCGCGAAAGTCTCCGACTTTGGAGCTTCAAGATTAGTCCCACTTGATCAAACACAATTGTCTACTATGGTTCAGGGAACATTGGGATACTTAGATCCTGAATACTTTCACACAAGCCAATTGACAGAAAAGAGTGATGTTTATAGCTTCGGGGTTGTGCTAGTTGAGCTATTGACAGGGAAGAAGGCACTTTCTTTTGATCGACCGGAAGAAGAGTGGAGCTTGGTAACGTACTTTCTTTCATCATTGAAAAATGACAAATTGTTTCAAATTGTTGAGGAAGTTATTGCAAACGAAGGAAACAATGAGCAGGTGAGGGAAGTTGCCATTCTTGCCAAGAGATGCTTAAAATTAAAAGGTGGGAAGAGGCCAACCATGAAGGAAGTAGCAATGGAATTGGAGGGACTCAGAGCAATGGCTAAGCATCCATGGGCCAATGGTATCAATGTGAATCAGAAGAGACAATTCATTTACTAGGAGAGAAGCCCAATGTTTACATGGATAGTATTGTGATCACAAACACTGAGTACATAGATAGCATGAAAAACCATGTCCTACCACTAGTTAGTAGTGGGAGATGACAATAATAGGTTATCGATATTTGTTTGGGTATGTTGTGTTGGATGTTGTGGTTGCACTAGGTCTCCATTGACTGCACTGGTTCATTTGGTTCTTTCACGTTCAAACTTCATAGGTAGGAGCGTTTGGGTTGCTTCTTGTTCATTAATAAGGGTGTATTTTATCTTTAATAAGTGTCTTTCTCCATGCAGCATAATTTAGCTTTAGAAAGCTTTTGGATTCAAATCAGTGTCATAATGTGAAAATGGTTTACTCCTACTGTTTGTTGGTGGAGCTTATCAGATTAGGGAGCTATATTGTCTTTGAGTGTACCGAAGTTAAAATGATATGGAAGTGCAGATTTCTGTTTGCTTAAGAATGTAGTATGTCCAACTTGGATGAATCTTTTTTTTTTTTTTGGGCAATTCCATGATCTTGCCTTACCAGTAATACAATGAAACTTTCATGTGTCGATTAGACACTTGATAAATGTTCAATTCCGTACACCATCAACCCAAATGAATTTCACGTTTGACTTTTGCTCGTGTGTTACTCATTTATATAATCAATGGAGTTCAGTCATGTTTGCCTTATTGAGTTACAGTGACGAATGTCATCTTGTGGCCAAGTTTTTATGTAGTTAATGTCCATATTAATAATCAACAAATCGAAAACATTACCATAAACTAGTGAGGGAGAAAAATGAAGTCCAATAGAAGCACGTATTTCACCAGGTGGAGGGTTTACTTACCTAAGGCTAAGGGGGGTTCTTTTCACCAGAAAAATAAAGGGGTATGCTTTTTCTTGGGCACAAGACAAAAAAAGTCAATCGGTAAAAAGCTAATCAATTTAGGATATGCATAAACTAGCATCCAATGCGGCCATTTGCCATATATAAGACCGAGAATTAGTGTTGACATCCGCCTAATTCTTTATGATTATGGGGTTAACATATATGTGGATATCATAGTATTATATCACATTAGAGCAAGTGCAACTGATTGGGTTGATCAACTAGCTGGTCATCTTGAATATATTGGTCAGTTATTCTTCTTACAATTGATTAATCGGAAATCCAAGGGATTATTATCTTTGCAATTGATCCTTCTTTTATGTATATTGTCTTTGCTAAAGGTCAAATCAATTATCTGTTAATTTGACCAGTATAGCAACAACCATCACAATAATTTACCAACGTTTTATCTTACTTCGGTTTGAGAAATACCAACATTTCTTCACACTTCTAGGATGACCGACTGTTTTAATAACATATCAACATTTATACTTGTGCTTACAAAGACCTAAGAATTTACTAATTTTCGTTTGAAATTACCAACCTATAATTGATTTACCAACATATGTCAAATTGACACACCAAATTGCATTAAAGATGTCGATAACTAGAAGAATAGAAATTGGTAGATTATGAAAGTAGTTGATAATTTTGGAAGTAGAAGAAATGTTCGTACTTCTCAAAACGAAGCAAAATATAAAAAGTTGGTATATGACTGTAATTAGTTGGCACTTAATTGGATGAATGTCAAATTGAGGTTGGTGATTTCGAATAAGAGTCGATAACTTCAAAAGTGTTGGTAACCACACTAATTGACACGTGATTGTGCAAGCAAGTTTCTAGTCACTTTTTTGTACTAGCAATATTTGACATTTGCTAGCCGCATTCAAATTCACTATGTACCATCATGGAACAGAGTTACGTATTTATGGCTACGAACGCTTGCAATCTACTAAGCCTGTACTCGTTATATGATAAATGAACTCTCTGCCAATGCTTCTCTTTGGATATATGGTGCTATCTGTCATGTGTGCAAGGAAAAGAAGTAAAAGTGGGGATCTTTATAAATACGCTACTTTGATTAATATTAAATCTTCGAATTCATTGTGGTAGAAAGCAAGTTAAAGTTTTCAATATCGGATATAAGAAAGTAAAGATAGTATTGTATATCATCGACGAGACTTTAGAGAAGCTATCTATGTATATTGATGTCCATTATCAACCAATTTTGGCATTAAATTCCACAAAAAAAAGTGCTAAATTATAATGTTTTCCTTTCAAAGGTGGATCATGTAGCATGTTTATCATCACTGAAAAAGCTTTCAGAAGATTCCATCGATGATGTTGGCTGACGCAACGGCATATAATTATCATGATGAGCCTATTTGTGACCTTAACCAGCTTTTTAATTAATGGAGGTGGTAAAATAATGTTATTCTCAAGGTTTGGCTTATGCAGACTAAAATTTTGAGTAGTAAAAATCTTCCATTATATACAAATCTTCGCGGCTTTCGATGCTGTGGCTTTCCCTGTTGAACTTAAGCGGTTCCATCGGTTGTTGTTTCATAACCATACAATTGGTGTTGATTTTCTGTTGCGATAGGGCGAGCGATCGAACAATAATATAGACGGAAGAAGAAAATAAATCGGACACCAGATTTACGTGGTTTAGTCGTAAAGACCTACGTCCACGGGAAGAGCAGCAGCGAATTTTACTATAGATCAAACGATACAAGGAGATTACACATTCAAGTTACTCAAACACTCTCTTGGTGTTTCCCAAGCCCCAATTACACCCAATAACACACACAGTGTTTAGCCCCAAAATTTCTCAAGAAATAATCTCTCAATCTCACGAAGGAATTACACGCAAATCTTACCACAAGATTTAATTGGCTTTAATACTAAACCTTCTTGGATGTAATTCACGACAAAGAAAATCCCTCCCAAGCACTTGACAACGAGGCAGCATTTCAAGACCAATTCTTCACGATCAACGGCGGAACACCAAGCACTCACGCGGCGTTTCAAGATAATTTATGATCCACCTCTATCACCCACGGCCTCAAGTCTATATATAAGTAAAACCCTTATTCTTTTGCCAACTTCTCATAGGATTTTGTTTCCTATACAAAACATATCTTTGTATATTTTAAACAAAATCTAAGTCCTAGTCAAGGTTGGACTTTCCTATCTTAGTAGCCAGACTCTCCAATGTAGATTTAAATTTGGGAAGTTGATCTTTGGATCTTCTTTGCTTGATTTCAAATATCCGCAACATATCTAATTCGGAATATTTGTAATTTTGCAATGGGCTTAAACTCGAGACATATTTTAATAATCTCCATCTTGGCTCGACATTTGAGCTAAGTCGCAATCGCTTCGCAAAATTTCAAATTCTACTGCTACTTTCCCATAGTCCCCGATGGGCTCAACCGCCACAGATATTGTCAAAGTCTAAGCCTCGCTTGAACTTCGCTATAACCGAGGACCTCATCAGAATACTAACTCCACATGCACCTTTAACTGCTCCACAAGAATTTTGCAACATAACCTCCTTAACCGCAGATAAAGCAAAACCATCGAATACGTACCTTGTTAATTTCAGCAATTACAGCAACCATTGGCTCTATAGGCTCCACCTCGCTATGAGCACCATCTGTGTCGATTACTTTGCTAGTACTCGTGCTCGCTATCTCAGGAGTTTCTAGTCACAACTCCACCTCAAGCTGAACACCGTTCAAATCCATTTGAACATTGCTATAATCACTCCTAGCCAGAAGTACTGGAGACTCGTCAAAAATAACTTCTCTGCTATTAACAGGTGAATTTATATCTAAGCACCACAACTGATCGCCTCGCTCACCTTGTGCATAGCCATGGAATATGCACATTACCATCCAATCAAGCTTACCATCTCTCACTCGAAAATAATACGGGCAATGTAACATTCTAATGATAGAATAACCAGCAACGTTACCTGACCACACTTCTTCAGGAGTCCGCCATTCAATAGCAGTTGATGGAGATCTATTCACCAGGCAGCTTATCGTACTTAGTACATCAGCTAGGATTCTCCTAGCAATACCAACACTAGAGATTATTTTACAGGCCATCTCTAGTAATGTTATACTCATCAATTATGCAAATTGTTGTGATTTACTGGCTCTAGTGCGGTGTTTCACTATGCTCTCTTTCATGCAGAATATATTTGTCAGCTCCAAGCAGAACTCCATGCTATTGTTAGTCTGCACATGCTTGATCGACTTACCAGTCTCCGTCTTGATCAAAGCTCTTAACTGCGAGATCATGACACCAGCATCAAACTTGTGCATTGGCACAAACACCCAGGTCTTCTTCGAGCAGTCATAGACTCTCGAACAGATGCATCCGACGTCTCTGTAGCGAAATTTGTCACTGTCTCACCTTGAAGTTTATACAGGCCTCCGTGCTTGATTCCTTTCATTATCACTAAGGCACCTCGAACATCCTTCAGAACTCCACCTTTTGAAGAATACCTGCAACCAGCTGAATTTAGGGCACTCAAGGAAATTAAGTTATTCTTCAACTTTGGAACATGTATCACTCTAGTCAATGTCCTTACAATGCCATCATGCATTCTGATTTTAACATTACCAACACCCACAACATCGCACTTAGCGTTGCTCCTGTTGGAGAAATTCTCTTGAAGTATTTTGAAGTTGACAAAACATTTCCATCAGTCTAGTCTGAAGGTTTGTAGACTCTGCCATTTAAAGTCTGAAGACCTCCAGACAGCCAAACTCAAGACTCAAAGTCTATCCTTATTGACAGTCTCTAATTCGTTGAAGAAATGTTACCAAGAACTGGATGTTTTGTTAAGGGCTTGATCTTATCAACTGGAGAAGATCTCGTGGCTGGAATAAACACAACGGAATTCTTTGATTGATCGAGATTGACTCGAAGATTAATGAATCGATGATTGCCTAAATATTCTTGGAAGGTTCTACTTATGGAAATCGAGATCCTGATTGTATGGGCAAACATGATTGATGGGCTATCGACACGTTCCTTTAATAGCTGAATGATCTTCCTAATTGATTCCGTCCAACGGGTAGATTGGAGGAATTCCTTTGGTAAGTGCCAACGGGTATGATGGCATAAAGGAGTATATAAGGAAGACGTTCTAAGTTGTTGAGGTGTGCGCGATAGAAGAATTTCAAAGTCCGAAGCTCCTTGTTGTTTAAACAATTCCTTTGAGCGAATACTTGTATACAAAAGAGAGTCTATATTTGTGAGAAACCTTGAGGAGGTGTGATAGAACATCTACACTGTGGAATCAAGGAAAAGCTGAGCTGTAACTTCTCTTTTGTTCATAGTGAAATCCAGCCAATGGGCTGTCAGTGCGGAAAAGTGGACGTAGGCTTGGATTAAGCCGAACCACTATAAAACCTGTGTTCAATCTTCTCTCTCTCACTTTCTTTACTTTGATCGTAAATCATTTTATGAACTCCTTTCTATCGGCTGTCTAGAATCGCTTCCGTATCTCGATAAAGTGTTTGTGCACCTATTCAACCCCCTCTAGGTGCTTATACTAGTTATCTCAATTGGTATCAGAGCTCGTGTACTCACTTTTTTTGAAGTGTTTTACTTCAGAGTAAAAGATCCATGGCTAGTATGTTGGCTCCAGGGCTGGTAGAGGGCAAAGTAACACCAGACCACCTTACTTTGATGGAAATGACTACAACATATGGAAGAACAAGATGAAGGCATTCTTAAGATCAAAGGATCCTCTAGAATGAGACGTTGTAGAAAAATGAATCATTCTTAAAGTTGCATTTGTCTCAGAAAGAGGAAAGGACACTGTTGAGTCCAGCGAAATGAGTCAGGAAGAGATAATCAAGAGACAAGCTCTTGATGCAAAAGCAATTTACTCTTTATATTGTGCTTTATCACCTACTGAATATAACAGAATATCTTCTTGTGATACAGCCAAAGAATTCAGGGATAGATTACACATTACCTATGAAGGAACCGATCGAGTGAAAGAAACAAGAATCAACATTCTTCTCGGTCAATACGAAGCCTTCAGAATGAAACTAGGAGAATCTATAACTGACATGTTTAGTCGTTTTACAAAAATCGTGAATGGTCTTGAAAATCAAGGTCAACCAATTTCTGATCCCATGAAAGTAAACAAGCTACTGCATGGACTCTCCAAGGATTGGAATCATATTAAGACCTCAATCAGAGAGACTCAAAGAATCATGCCACTGTCTGTTGATGAGTTGGTTGGGACCCTTCAGTCTTATGAAGTGGAATGAATCAATGAAGACGAAGATCCCAAAGGTAAGAAATCAATTGCATTAAAATCTAATGATGATTCTGATGTAACAGATTCTGAAGACGACATGGATGATGAAGAACTTGCTCTCATGATAAGAAGATTCAGAAAGCTGAATAGAAAAGGAAGAAGATTCAATTCAAGGAAACAAAATTTTCAAAAGCAACAGACCAAGTCTGCTGAAGACGATGAATCAAACAAAGATATAGTTTGCTTTGAATGCAAGAAAAAGGGAGACATCGACCTAACTGTCCTCTCTTCGAGGAAGAAGAAAGGAAAACCGAAAGGTATCGAAAGGCTCTCAAAGCTGAAAACGGAGTGATATGGAGTGTGAAGATAGTGATGATGATTATGCCAACATATGTCTAATGGCATAATCGACTCGTAATCAAACTCCGAGACTCGATTCGACTCGAGAAAGTGAATTCGAGGTAAGTAATTTCAAAATCCCTATTAAAGTTTCAAAATACATCGATGAATTATGTTTTAGTCTTAAGACTTCTCTTAAAAGAATTTCTCGAACTCAAAAAGGAAAATTCTGCTTTAAAACAACAAGAGAATGTTTTGAAAGAAAAAGTGAAATGCTTAGACCGGGATGTTTCTTCTCTCAAAGAAAGTGAAGATAATCTTTTGAAAGAAAATGCATTTTTGAAAAATGATATTTCAAATGTTTCCAAAAGATTTTCTCTAGGATCTGAAAAAATGGAGAAAATACTTTCTGTTCAAAGACCTTATTTCAATAAATCTGGTTTAGATTTGACTGCTGAAACCATTCCTTTAATCGATTTTCCTAAAGTAAAAGAAAGAATTAAACAAAGCCAACAAGGAATGCTTACAAAAACCATTTTGAAAGGACCTTTGTCAAACCAGTAGGTCGCAATGCTCTTAGATGTTCAAAATGCAATAGTGCAGATCATTTTGAGAAAGAATGTCCTATGGCTTGGAAACCTGTCAATAAAGTCTGGGCAAAAACCGTATATCAGACTAACTCAAAAGGACCCAAGAAAATATGGGTACCAAAGAAAGCCTGAGTTTCTTTTCAAATGTAGGTCACTATCAAGAAAAAGGTGAAATGGTAACTGGATAGTGGATGCTCGAGACACATGACAGGAGATTCAAATTGTTTCATAAAACTTGTTCAAGTTAATGGTGGAAAAGTCTCATTTGGAGGAAACAAAGCAAAGGAAAAATAGTGGGATTTGGAACCGTAATGATTGGGAACCTCACAATAAGCAATGTTTCTTTAGTTGAAGGGCTCAATTACAACCGCTCAAGATCAGGGTCAGCCTTTGTGATGCCGGTTTCAAAATCAACTTTCAAGAGGGTATTTAATCAGGAACCAGTAAAGACTCTACTCAGTCTTTCATGGGTCGAAGACATGGAAATATCTACCTCTTAGATGTGAAACCAAATGAATCACAATGTCTAATCTCAATCCAAGACGAAACGAATTTATGGCACAAAAAGCTTGGGCATATCAACATGAAGCAGATAATCAAAATCTCAGCAAAGAAGTTTGTTTGTGGTCTACCTAATTTATCATACCAAAAGTCTGATCTATGTACACCATGTATATTAGGAAAACAGGTAAGAAATTCCTTTAAGCCAATAAATCAAGTTTCGACTAACCGTGTACTGCAGCTCTTGCATATGGATCTCTTCAGACCAACAAGAACGCAGAGCATTGGAGGTAAGAAATATTGCCTAGTAATTGTGGATGACTACTCACGATTTACATGGGTATATTTCTTGGCAAGTAAGTCTGAAACTTTTCTTACTTTGAAAAATTTGCTAAGAAGGTTCAAAATGAAAAGGGGTATGTTATTTCGAGCATAAAAACAGACCATGGTGGTGAATTTGAAAATCACGATTTTGCTAAATTTTGTGATGAATCTGGTTTACAGCATTTGTTCTCTTCTCCATATACTCCATAGCAAAATAGAGTTGTGGAAAGGAAGAATAGATTTCTTCAAGAAATAGTTAGAACTCTCTTAATTGAAAGCAATATTTCTTTACGGTTTTGGGTTGAAGCAGTTTCAACATCATGTTATATTATCAATAAAGTTTTTCTAAGGCCTATTCAAGAAAAAACCCCTATGAATTATTCAAAGAAAAGAAGCCAATTGTTTCATATTTTCATGTATTTGGATGCAAATGTTTCATATTGAAAAATGCAAATGATCGAGTTGGTAAGTTTGAAGAAAAGTCCGATGAAGGCATCTTCCTTGGATATTCAACCACAAGTAAAGCGTATAGAGTCTACAACAAAAAGTCTCAAACTGTGGAAGAATCAATGAATGTAAAATTCCAAGATTCTATACAAAATGAATCTATTCAGACTCATTTTGAAGAGACTGATCTACTCCAAACTCTACAAAGTCTAATTCTCAAGAAGCGGCTCAGACTTTGAAGGACCAGCAACAAGTGACTGTTGAAGATTCTAGTGAAGGAAGTGATCATCAATCTGATAAATTAACCAGCAACTGAAAACATAAGTCCAGTCATCCCAAAGATCTTATTATTGGCAACATCAATGAAATAATCTGCACAAGATCCAAAAGGCGAGAAAAGTCTAGTGCTGTGGCTCTTATTTCTGAAATAGAACCCAGGAGCATAGAAGAAGCTTTATCCGATGAAAGCCGGATTGAAGCTATGCAAGAAGAACTCGACAATTCAGAGTTAATGATGTCTGGGAGCTGACTCCTAAACCAAAAGGTAAATCAATTGTTTGAGCTAAATGTGTTTTCAGGAACAAGATGGATGAGAAAGGAAAAGTCATAAGAAACAAAGCTAGACTCGTGGCCAAGGGATACACACAAGAAGAAGGGATCAACTATGACGAGACTTATGCACCGGTAGCAAGGTTAGAAGCAATTCGTTATTACTTGCATTTGCTTGTCATAAAAATTTCAGGTTATTTCAAATGGACGTCAAAAGTGCTTTCCTAAACGGTTTCATCCGTGAGGAAGTCTATGTGGAACAACCACCAGGGTTTGAAGACCCAAAGAAACCAGACTCAATATTCAGACTCAAAAAGGCCTTGTATGGCTTAAAGCAAGCACCTCGAGCTTGGTATGACATATTAAGTAAGTTTTTAATTCGAAATGGATTTGTTAAAGGTAAAGTAGACACTACCCTTTTTATTAAAAGAGAAAGCAAAAGCTTTTTACTTGTTCAAATATATGCGGATGATATTATTTTTGGATCTTCTAATGAAAGTCTATGCAAGAAATTCTCTAAGACTATGCAGGATGAATTTGAAATGAGCATGATGGGTGAGTTAACCTTATTTCTCGGGCTCCAAGTGAAACAACTGGAGGAAGGAACTTTCATTCACCAAGAAAAGTATGCAAATGATCTTGTCAAAAAATTTGGACTGGACAATTGCAAAAAGGCTGACATACCAATGTCAAGTTCCTTGAAGATAGACAAAGATGAAGGAGGAAAGAAAGTCGATCAAAAGCTGTACGGGAGTATCATCGGATCACTTCTTTATCTTACGCTTCTAGACCGACATTTCGTTTAGTGTTTGCATTTGTGCCAGATTTCAATCAGACCCAAAAGAATCTCATTTGAATGCTGCGAAGCGTATTATCAAGTATATTTCATCAACATCAAGCTTTGGTCTCTGGTATCCAAAAAGGGGAGACTTTACTCTTCTTGGATATTCAGACGCAGATCTTGCTGGATGCAGAGTCGATAGAAAGAGCACCTTCGGTACTTGTCAACTACTTGGAGGCAGGACAGTGTCTTGGTTTTCAAGAAAGCAAAGTATAGTAGCTCTCTCTACAGCAGAAGCAGAGTATATAGCTCTCGGAAGTTGTTGTTCACAAATTCTGTGGATAAAACAACAGCTAAGAGACTTTGGAATTGAAGACTCATGCACGAAGATTCATTGTGACAACACCAGCGCTATAAATCTCACCAAAAATCCGATTCTCCACTCAAGAGCAAAGCATATAGAGATTCGACATCACTTTATAAGAGACCATGTTCAAAATGGAGATGTTTCAATTCAATTTGTTGACTCAAAGAATCAACTGGCGGATATATTCACAAAGCCTTTGGAGAAAAATCAATTTGAGTCTATCCGTTCTAGACTCAATATTTTGAGGTATGAGGAAATCAAAGTCTAGAGACGTTCAGACTCAATTATACAAGACTTTAAATTAGTCTTGGTATGACCGTCAGACTGTAAGTCTCTCTTTCTCTCTCTCGAATCTTATCTTGAAGAGAACGATCGTCAGACTGTGTTTAAATTGTTGCTATATTTAATCGACGAAATTATTGCATCGTTTCTTTTTCAAAAAGGGAAGTTATTTTTGAAATGACTATTTTCGCGGAAAAAGACAGTTATGTTGAAAAGCATTTTTTATTTTTCTTTGTGACGCTTCGTTTATCTTTCTTTTTAAACCGATCGTGTACTGTTGATCGCTCTTCACTTCACTCTCAAAAACCCTAGAAAGCATCGATCCTCCATTCCCGTTTTCTTCCATTGTTTAATCTTCGAAAAAATTGTCATCTTTCTTGGGAAAGTCAAGTAAGGAATCTTCCAAAAACTAAGAAAGATGTCGTCTTCAAGAAAGTCTTTGAGAATCGCAAGCAGGGGACCACGGCGAATGAGTGAGGGGCCTACGCACTTCGATCTCACTGAAGAAGATGTGGCTCCAGAACAGCAATCGAGCCCACAACATTCTTAGCAGCGTCACTCTCCTCCATCTAGCCCTCAAGGCGTTGATCATCAACAAGAGGACGAAATCATCGAGGATGCAGACTCTGTAAGAGTTCAAAAGCCCGCTTCTATTTATAAGTTGTATCGTGTCTTAAAAGCAACGCTTACTCCCTTGAAATATGTCGATGATTTTATTAAAGAGAAGGGGTATGAAAATGAATACATCTTTTTGCGAAGAATGGAAAGTTTGGGAATTGCTCGTAAAGGGTTGGCTGAGGAAACTCCTGCGAACATCCAGAGTGATCCTCGTGATTGGGGACCGAATCTTGTAGATGGAAATGATGATGACAAATTGTACAGTCAATTTCAACCGAGAATGGGTATTGTGGCTGAAAGTCGAGGAAAAAGAGGAGATTTGTTCAGATCGAAGGAACAAAGGGATTTGTACTCGAAATTGCTGAAGCGTGGGGGTAATAAACCCTATAAGTGTGGATTTTGATTTTCTGGATGCTATAAATGTGAACTTAAGGGAAAAGTTCGGATATCTTCAACTTGAAAGGTTTTGCTTCGACACTACAGAGGCCTATGCTGAATTAACCGCATATTTCCATTCAAATCTTAGCTTTTTAGATGCGAATAGATTTTCCTTCAGTTTCAAAGATCAAGACTATGTTGTGGATATGGATATGCTGGCAGATGTGTTGGGAGTCGAAAGGGGAAAATATCAACCGATCAAAGTTTCTATTGCTGGTGCTACATTGGAACTTGTCAAGGACAAGAGAACAGAGGAAAAGATTTCCTACTTAAGGATGAGTGCATTCAACATCTTGCTGCACAAGATTGTGATCAATTGCCTTCGACCAAAATCAACTTCCAAAAGTGATGTTTCAAGTTCAGAGGCAAAGCTGATGTATGCCATTCTCACTGGGAAAATGTTTTCTCTTCCTCACACTATTATGTTCCACATGTATAGAGCCATGATGAAGGACAGAGGCCAACTTCCTTACCCAAGTCTTGTGACAAAGTTATTCAGACATCTGAATATTCAGCCTCTGCAAATCTTTTGTGTTCGATCGTGCGATCATACGGTGGTAGGACTGAAAATGGTAACCAAGATGCGTCTGAAGGAATTGAACAAGGCGTTGGAGAAATTCAAGGAGAAGACTTCACTCAAAACTCATCAACCTTCTTCTTCATCAAAGCGGAAAGGAAAGGAGCCATTGGTTGCTTCAAAACCGAAAAGAAGACCTCTTATTGTTGAAGATGATGATGATGATGAAAATCTCACATCTCTGCAATGGCTTTGAAGAACTTAAGTCGTCCTGTTCCAGGGAAAGAATCGGAAGAAATGATGAAGGAAATAGAGATGAAGGAAGCAGAGGAGAAGGAAGAAGAAGAAAGAGAAGCCGAGAAGGAAAGAGTTGAGACAGAAGAAGAAGAAAGAGGAGAAGAAGGAGAACCTAACGAACACTCTTCTCCACCTATAGGCATGGAAACAGGGGGAGATCAAGAGAAAAGAGGGAAGTCCTCATATCCTGACGCAAGTGAAGGAGTTAGTCGCTCTCCTGCAGACCCAGAAGACGTTTATGCCTCTCAATTTCCAGAAGAAGGTCATGAAATTTCATCGCCAAACCTGCGAGATTATGCTGATCTACCATCGTCTGCATTTACTCCACCAGATCGAGCCGAAGCAAGTACTCAGACTGATAATGCAGCAGATTTTCGCAGAATCATGGATATTCTCTTGGAGATGCGATGTCAAATTTATGCCTTGGGATGCGAGGTTCAAAACTTGCAAACTGCAGGTCAAGTTTCTTCATGTTCATTGCATGATAAAATCCAAGCTCTCACTGTTCAGAATCAGGCCAATGCCAAGGGTGAGGAGATCGCGCAACTGAAGGAAGACTTGAAAAGGCTGGAAGGCATCGTTCAGTCTATGGGAGATTTCTAGCTTGTCCGTGTTCCCAAGCAATCTTAACTTTATTCCATCTCAACCTTTTTTTTAATACTGACAAAAAGGGGGAGAGATGCAAGATCTGAACAATTTGACTTTTAATCGTGTGGTTTGTTGGACTGGTTATTTAATTTTGTGGATTGTTGACTTTGTTTTTGTGTCTGGATGAGAACTGAACTAGACTTGGACTTGACTGCTTTTATTAATTATCATTGGTATCTTATGGATGTCTCTATCACTTATTAGACTAACCTATTTTCTGTAGTTGCAGATTCTAGTGTTATTCATTTAGCCATTTATCTCTATAAGATATGCATATGTGTTTAAGAAATGTTTTGCAGGTCAAAGTTTTCCAAATCTGCAGGAAAGTTTTGTCACAATTAAAAATGGGGAGATTGTTGGAGAAATTTTCTTGAACTATTTTGAAGCTAACAAAACATTTCCATCAGTCTAGTCTGAAGACCTCCGGACAGCCAAACTCAAGACTCAAAGTCTATCCTCATTGACAGTTTCTAATCCGTTGAAGAAAGGTTACCAAGAACTGGATGTTTTGTTAAGGGCTTGACCTTATCAACTGGAGAAGATCTCGTGTCTGGAATAGACACAACGGAATTCTTTGATTGATCAAGATTGACTCGAAGATTAAGGAATCGATGATTGCCTAAACATTCTTGGAAGGTTCTACTTATGGAAACCGTGATCCTGATTGTATGGGCAAACATGATTGATGGGCTATCGACACGTTCCTTTAATAGCCGAATGATCTTCCTAATTGATTCCATTCAACGGGTAGATTGGAGGAATTCCTTTGGTAAGTGCCAACGGATATGATGGCATAAAGGAGTATATAAGGAAGACGTTCTAAGTTGTTGAGGTGTGCGCGATAGAAGAATTTCAAAGTCTGAAGCTCCTTGTTGTTTAGACAATTCCTTTGAGCGAATACTTGTATACAAAAGAGAGTCTATATTTGTGAGAAACCTTGAGGAGGTGTGATAGAACATCTACACTGTGGAATCAAAGAAAAGCTGAGCTATAACTTCTCTTTTGTTCATAGTGAAATCCAGCCGGTGGGCTGTCAGTGCGGAAGAGTGGACGTAGGCTTGGATTAAGCCGAACCACTATAAAACCTGTGTTCAATCTTCTCTCCCTCACTCTCTTTACTTTGATCGTAAATTATTTTGTGAACTCCTTTCTATCGGCTGTCTAGAATCGCTTCCGTATCTCGATAAAGTGTTTGTGCACCTATTCACCCCCCTCTAGGTGCTTATACTAGCTATCTCAGCTCCATAACTAAACTTTACCACTACCCGTGCACTGATAAGTGATAAACCAGTTTATATTTGGTGTGGCATGAAAAGAACAACCAAAATCCATAATCCATCCATCAAACGATGAATCATTAGTGACAGACAAGACATAATCGACATTATCTGCTACAGCTGCAACATTATCTGCAAAATCAACTACAAATTTCCTTACCCTTCTCATTCTTCAGCTTAAGGCAATCCCTTCTAAGATACCCCCTCTTATCACAGCTCCAACGAGACAACACTAGCAGTCCTAGATTGACTACGTCTCTGTTCATATTGGTACTACTTTTACCCACGTGTTACAGATTTTTCTCTATTTTCACCTACTAAAGCAGTAGAAATAGATTGGTCAGATTCTCTTCTACGAATATCCTCGCTTAGAATCAAATCTCGAACCCCATCAAACGTCAAACTTGTTGACCCAGAGGAATTACTAACAGTAGTAACAGTAGTATTCCAACTATCAGGTAATGAGGATAACAGAATCAAAGCACGTACCTCATCTTCAAAGTCAATCTCAACTGAACTCAATTGACTAACAATCACATTAAATTCATTAATATGATTAGCAACTGACGCACCTTCGCTCATCTTTAAATTAAACAGGCGTCGCATCAAACAGACCTTGTTGATCGCAGAGGGCTTCTCGTACATATTCGACAGCGCTTGCATCAAATTAGCAGTGGTCTTCTCCTTCAGGATGTTAAACGCGACGTTATGAGCCAATGTCAGCCGAATAACACCCATAGCTCATCTATCCAGCAAATCCCAATCAGCTTGCTTCATCGTCTCTGGTTTCTCCCCAGACAAGGGCAAGTGCAGTGTTTGCATTTTCCAGAAACTAAAATCCTTCCTATCAAATCTGTCGATTCTCACTTTTACTTCTTCTATCGCCATCGATTCGCTTCAACTTAGCCAAGCCTGGCTCTGATACCACATGTTGCGATAGGGCGAGCGATCGAACAATAATATAGATGAAAAAAGAAAATAAATCGGACACCAGATTTATGTGGTTCAGTCGTAAAGACTTACGTTCACGGGAAGAGCAACAACAAATTTTACTATAGATCAAACGATACAAGGAGATTACACATTTAAGTCACTCAAACTCTCTCTTGGTGTTTCCCAAGCCCCAATTACACCCAATAACACATACACACACAGTGTTTAGCCTCGAAATTCCTCAAGAAATAATCTCTCAATCTCACGAAGGAATTACACGCAAATTTTACCACAAGATTTAATTGGCTTTAACACTAAACCTTCTTGGATGTAATTCATGACAAAGAAAACCCTCCCAAGCACTCGACAACGAGGCGGCGCTTCAAGACCAATTCTTCACGATCAACGGCGGAACACCAAGCATTCACTCAGCGCTTCAAGACAATTTGTGATCCACCTCTATCACCCACGGCCTTAAGTCTATATATAAGTAAAACCCTTATTCTTTTGCCAACTTCTCATAGGATTTTGTTTCCTATCCAAACATATCTTTGTATATTTTAAACAAAATCCAAGTCCTAGTCAAAGTTGGATTTTCCTATTTTAGTAGCCAGACTCTCCAACGCATATTCAAATTTGGGAAGTTGATCTTCGGATCTTCTTTGCTCGATTTCGAACATCCGCAACATATTCAATTCAGAATATTTGTAATTTTGCATTGGGCTTCAACTCGAGACATATTTTAACAATCTCCACCTTAGCTCAACGTTTGAGCTAAGTCGCAATCGCTTCGCAAAATTTCAAATTCTACTGCTACTTTCCTATAGTCCATGATGGGCTCAACCGCCATAGATATTGTCCAAGTCTAAGCCTCGCTTGAACTTCGCTATAACCGAGGACCTCATCAGAATACCAACTCCACATGCACCTTTAATTGCTCCGCAAGAATTTTCCGACATAACCTCCTTAACAGTAGATAAAGCAAAACCATTGTTGCATCCATATCTGTCAGGAGATCGAATACGTACCTTGTTAATTTCAGTAGTTGCAGCAACCATTGGCTCTATAGGCTCCACCTCACTATGAGCACCATCTGTGTCAATTACTTTGCTAGTACTCGTGCTCGCTACCTCAAAAGTTTCTGGTCGCAACTCCACCTCAAGCTGAACACCGTTCAGATTTGTTTGAACACTGCTATAATCACTCCTAGCCAGAAGTACTGGAGACTCGTCAAAAATAACTTCTCTGCTGTTAACAGGTGAATTTATATCTAGGCACCACAACCGATCGCCTCACTCAACTTGTGCATAGCCATGGAATATGTACCTTGCCCTCCAATCAAGCTTACCATCTCTCACTCGAAAATAATACGGGCAACGTAACATTTTAATGATAGAATAACCAGCAACGTTACTTGACCACACTTCTTCAAGAGTCCACTATTCAATAGCAGTTGATGGGGATCTATTCACCTGGCAGCTTATCGTACTTAGTACATCAGCTAGGATTCTCCTAGTAATACCAGCACTAGAGATTATTTTACAGACCATCTCTAGTAATGTTCTACTCATCAATTCTGCAAATTGTTGTGATTTACTGACTCTAGTGCGGTGTTTCACTATGCTCTCTTTCATGCAAAATTTATTTGTTAGCTCCGAGTAGAACTTCATGCTATTGTCAGTCTGTACATGCTTGATCGACTTACCAGTCTTTGTCTTGATCTAAGCTCTTGACTGCGAGATCTTGACACTAGCATCAAATTTGTGCATTAGCACAAACACCCAGGTCTTCTTCGAGCAGTCAATAGACTCTCGAATAGATGCATCTGACGTCTTTGCAGCGAAATTTGTCACTGTCTCACCTCGAAGTTTATGCAGGCCTCCGTGCTTGATTCCTTTCATTATCACTAGGGCACCTTGAACAACCTTCAAAACTCTACCTTTTGAAGAATACTTGCAACCAACTGAATCTAGGGCACCTAAGGAAATTAAGTTCTTCTTCAACTCTGGAACATGCCTCACTCCAGTCAATGTCCTCATAATGCCATCATGCATTCTGATTTTAACATTACCAACACCCACAACATCACACTTAGCTTTGTTCCATAACTGATCTCTACCAATACCCGTGCACTGATAAGTGATCAACCAGTTTTTATTTGGTGTGACATGAAAAGAACAACCAAAATCCATAATCCATCCATTAAACGATGAATCATTAGTGACAGACAAGACATCATCAGCATTATCTGCTACAGCTGCAACATTATCTGCAAAATCAACTACAATTTCCTTACCCTTCTCATTCTTCAACTTAAGGCAATCCCTTCTAAGATGCCCCCTCTTATCACAGCTCCAACAGACAACATTAGCTGTCCTAGATTGACTACGTCTGTTCATATTGGTACTACTTTTACCCACACGTGTTAAAGATCTTCCTCTATTTTCACCTACTAAAGCAGTAGAAATAAATTGGCCAGATTCTCTTCTATGAATATCCTCACTCAGAATAAAATCTCGGACCCCATCAAACGTCAAACTTGTTGACCCAGAGGAATTACTAACAGCAGTAACAGTAGTATTTCAACTATCAGGTAATGAGGATAACAGAATCAAAGCACGTACCTCATCTTCAAAGTCAATCTCAACTGAACTCAATTGACTAACAATCGCATTAAATTCATTAATATGATTAGCAACTGACGCACCTTCGCTCATCTTTAAATTAAACAGGCGTCGCATCAAATAGACCTTGTTGATCGCAGAGGGCTTCTCGTACATATCCGATAGGGCTTGCATCAAATTAGCAGTGGTCTTCTCCTTTAGGATGTTAAACGTGACGTTACGAGCCAAAGTTAGCCGAATAACACCTATAGCTCGTCTATCCAGCAAATCCCAATCAGCTTGCTTCATTGTCTCTGGTTTCTCCCCAGACAAGGGCAAGTGCAGTTTTATCTAATAAAGATAATCTTCAATATGCATCTTCCAGAAACTAAAATCCTTCCCATCAAATCTGTCGATTCTCACTTTTACTTCTTCTATCGCCATCGATTTGCTTCAACTTAGCCAAGCCTGGCTCTGATACCACTTGTTGCGATAGGGCGAGCGATCGAACAATAATATAGACGGAAGAAGAAAATAAATTGGACACTAGATTTACGTGGTTCACTCGTAAACACCTACGTCCACGGGAAGAGCAGCAGCGAATTTTACTATAGATCAAGCGATACAAGGAGATTACACATTCAAGTCACTCAAACACTCTCTTAGTGTTTCTCAAGCCCTAATTACACCCAGTAACACACACAGTGTTTAGCCCCGAAATTCCTCAAGAAATAATCTCTCAATCTCACGAAGGAATTACACGCAAATCTTACCACAAGATTTAATTGGCTTTAACACTAAACCTTCTTGGATGTAATTCATGACAAAGAAAATCCCTCCCAAGCACTCGACAACGAGGTGGTGCTTCAAGACCAATTCTTCACGATCAACGGTGGAACACCAAGCACTCACGCGGCGCTTCAAGACAATCTATGACCCACCTCTATTACCCACGGCCTCAAGTCTATATATAAGTAAAACCCTTATTCTTTTGCCAACTTCTCATAGGATTTTGTTTCCTATCCGAACATATCTTTGTATATCTTAAACATAATTCAAGTCCTAGTCAAAGTTGGACTTTCCTATTTTAGTAGCCAGACTCTCCAACGCAGATTCAAATTTGGGAAGTTGATCTTCGGATCTTCTTTGCTCGATTTCAAACATCCGCAACATATCTAATTCGGAATATTCGTAATTTTGCATTGGGCTTAAACTCGAAACATATTTTAACAGTTTTTCTGTCTGCAGCCTCACTACTAGTTTTCTTACCGGAAGATGCTCCAATCAACATCTCATCACTTTGCAGAGAAATTAAAGTGGTTTCATCCTCTTCCCTATTGGCAATATCTGTTCTCCACATGGCTAAAATGCAAAGCCCTAAATTCGGAAGTTCATGCTACCATTATCTTTATAAAAAATGGAAATAGCTCGCTGGACAACTAGCAAGCTAGATAGGTTGTCTATGTCCTGTGCCAAAATTGCCTAGGTCCTATGGATGTAGTTTTCAAGAAATTAGTGGACCATACAGAGAAGTCCAGTGCATCCTCTGTGAATGCAATAGATTTGTTCCAAAATTCCTGTGGCCCAGTGCATATGAAGAAGGAATGCTGAGGTTCCATTTCCAAGCACCATAAGGCCACTAGATATGCAATCCACTAGGCTCTACAAGAACACGAGCATAATCAACCAGGGTCAATTTATTTCTCTCAAGACCCTTGAGACTTTGGATAGACATATATTTTATATAGATAGCACGTATCATATATACAGCGACTCATTCGAGGACCCTCATATAGTTGTGCACCATGAACCTACCAATAAGTGAAGGAATTTTGCCAGATTGTCAATGGGCGAGCTTTATGCTTTGAAATTATATGCAAAAATCTTTCTAGTTTATTGTGCTAATGTCACTTTAAAACTGTCCATCTTGTATAAGGCAATCTATTCTCAATATGCATTTTTGAAAATTGGTCATATGTGTTGGCCATTTAAGGCCTTATGCAATTCATGTAATGTCGTTGCCTTCAGTTATAAAAGGCGATGGAGAGCTTTAATAAAATGGTGGTGAACTTCCGGAAAACCTTCATATTTTCTTCTATCATGCTCTTGGAAACATGGTCGTCCTTAGGCATGTTGTTATTTGAAGGATGGTAATAAATGTTTGCTAATGACACCTAGATTTTTGGTGAAGCATGTTTTCTCTACATTTGCAAGTCAAGGTGATCTCGTGGATCAAAAAGCTAAACTATAATATTGAGACTTTCAAGTCTCAAGGTGACCATCTTAATGAGATTTACGTACTAAAGTCAGTCCTATTTTGATGGCTAAGGGAAGGGCCAATGTATTGTGATGGCATATTGATCTTAAATCTTCTTCTTCTTGGTACTTTATCCCCTAGGGATATGCAATAGGTATTGCTCCAACTAGATTGGACCGGCCAGTTTTAAGTGGCTCTCAATGGCGCTAGTCCTATTCTAAAATTGGAATTGGTGATGGGCATTCCGATTCCCGATTTCAAGGTGGGAAATGGACCGATATTGAATGTCCCCATTTAGCTCAATGCCCAAATGAGCCCAACAAGAATAGTAACCTACTCATAAGAGAAATTAAGTGAGCCTAGAGAGAGTAAAAGCCCACAACAAAAGGAAAGCCCATGCCATTGAAAATCTCTCTCTCTCTCTCCCCCCCCCCCCTCATGTCTGCAATCGTAAAGATAAAAAAGAGCGCGTTAACGAAGCAAATTAAAGGGAATCAACGCACAAGGAGATGGTGCCATAACATAATCCACTCTCTCTCTAGTTTTTTCTCTCCCATATATAAGCGTTTGTTTCATTCAATTGGATGAAGAATTTTGGAGAGAATATACACTTTGCACAAAAAAAGGAAAAAATCCTCCCTCTCCATCGGTTTTGCTAGACCACCTGGGAACTGGATTGGATCGAGTTCAGGGCTAGGTGGTCCGGTTCTTGATTTCAAAAAAACTAGGAAACAGTCCTCTAGGTCTGATTCCTGGTTCTGAGTGGGATTGGACCAGACTTTGAATCGATCATCCTGTTAGCTCCCATTAACTCTAGTTATTATCCATGTTATTTCTTGCTTTTCTTGAATTTAATGTTATATATTATTTTGAGAAACTGAACATAGCATATAGCATGAAATTTCGATGTATTCCAAAAGATAAATTTGTCATACGTCAAATCAAATTTAATCTATGTTAACATATATATAATAGTATTGAGGCATTAACTATAATGTGGAAATTTATTTGCTTGGAACAAGGCTTAGTTGAGTTGAGTGGAATAATTGGTAATTGAGTCACTGAATACTTCAGTGATTACGACTTTCTTTGACTATATTTGATTCAGATATGCATTTTGGCTGCTGCAATGTAATCTCATTGGAGTTATCAACTTGAAATTTACATAGACTTGAGGTTTGAAGTTTTTTCGCTTGGCATATGGGACTTATGAGCACAAAATAGTTTTCATAAGTTTGCTATTGATAATGTTAGCAAGGAGGCTAAGAAGCTTTGTTCACAGGCCTTGTGTTTCTTTGATTTAGGAAAAGATGCACAAACATCTCCTATCAAACTATTGAGATTTCTCACACCGCAAAAATTGTGTTTTTGACTCCTCTTGTATTTTGTATTTACAGGCTAACCGGTCCCCAGTTTTTCAAGCAATGATTAAGAATGAGATGGAAGAAAGCCGAAGCGGCATGATTAAGATAAGTGACGTGTCCTGTGATGCCCTTCGAGCATTTGTCAAGTATCTTTATTCTGTTGAAGCATTGCTCGATGAGCAAATGGCTTGTAAGCTTTTAGTATTGGCTGAAAGGTACCAGGTGAAGCATCTCAAAGCTTATTGTGAGAAGTTTTTGGTATCCAAATGTTGGAGAAATCTTTCCAGAATATTTTGAAGCTGACAAAACGTTTCTATCAGTCTAGTCTGGATAATTACAGACCTTCTGTTTAGAGTCTGAAGACTTTCAGATCACCAGACTCAGCACTCAAGACTCAAGACTCAAGACTATTCTCATTGACAGTTTTTCTAATCCAGTGACGAAGGCAATCCAGAGCCAAAGTATTTGGTTGATGATTTAGTCCTATCCTCTGGAGAAGATCTCTTAGCTGGATAAATATAACGGATTCTTTTATTCGTAATCAAGATCGTTTGAAGATCCGATGGTCGACGAAATATTTTTGGAAGGTTCTATTCTTGGAAACCAAGATCTTGATTGTATGGGCGAATAAGATTGATGGGCTATCATCAGGTTCCTTTAATAGCTCGAATGATCTTCTTGATTGATTCCGTCCAACAGGTAGATTGGAAGAATTCCTTTGATAAGTGCCAACGGGTATGATGGCATAAAGGAGTATAAAAGGAAGATGTTCTAGTTGCTTTAGTGCATGATCGATACAGAAATTCCAGAGTCTGAAGCACTTTGATTATTAGTCAATACATTTTGAGCGAAATTGTATACACAAAGAGTGTCTATACTTAGTGATACATTGAGCGAGTGTGGTAGATCATCTACACCGAGAAATCAAGGGAGAACAATGCTGTAACATCTCTTTGTTCATAGTGGAATCCAGCCAATAGGCTGTCAGTGCATAAGAGTGGACGTAGGCTTGAAATAAGCCGAACCACTATAAATCGCGTGTTCAATTCTCTCTTCCCTTCTCTCAGTCTTGCTTTGATTATTGTTTGTCTCAAATCTATTAACTGTCTAGTATTGTGTAATTATCGAGAAAAATCTTTTATATACCTATTCACCCCCTCTAGGTACTTATACTAGCTATATCACCAAATTGAACTAGGACAACTCAATTGTAAACTATGCCTTTGTGCACCAGCACAATGCAAAACTTCTCCTTGAGGTCGCCTTGTCATTAATCTTGGACAATATGGATAAACTCAGAAAACGTCAAGAATATTTGGAATTCGTGGAAAAGCACCCTGTCCTTCTGGTGGAGATATATGAAGCATATCTTGCAAAGCAGGAAAACACTACAGCACCAAAGGATACTACTGCAAAGTCGTAGTCTTGTCTTGTAAGGGTAACTGTTGACGAGAAAAATCAGTTGGTAAAATGAATTTTCACTTCCATGGAATTTTGAGATTGAAGGAACAAGAGTGGGATGACTTTTCTGCATGGCTTTGTTAATAGATCTGATTGCCTTTGTGTTAATAAGGATACAACCTTTGTCATCGTCTCATTGGTATCGTTTTACCGATTGAAGTATTTTTAGCGAACTTTTATTGATTTAGAGTGCTCATTCGATGTCATTACAAATTATCTATGCTAAAATTGCTCATCATATCCATTCGTACTATGATTTAGGGAAATTTGAGACTTCTCTAGGAAATGTTGGACGAACCAAATGCTTGCCAATAACAGAGACTGCATTTCAGTTCAGGGTTTTATATATTAGTGTCATCAAAATTTATTCTTATTTTCATCTTGTGCATATTCCTTTTTTCAACTTTTTTTTTTTGATTATATCAGTAAACTTTGGCTTGGCTTTAAATTAGTTCATTGGACCTTGGATATTAACAACCCAAAGCTTTCTTTGTCGTTGAATTTTGACGCAAGTAACGTCCATGAGACATTCAACGAAAGTGAAGACAGAGGGTACATCTCATTAGTCGAAGACTTGCAATTGACATTATTTGGGCAATTGACTGTTTGGAGGTTTGGTGGAAAATCAATGCCCTCTTTCATAAGTTTTTTGAAATTTCTTGAACGTTTGGTGCAAAGGACATGATGTTTGATGAGATGAATTCGACTTGCTCCAGGTCATCAACGTCGCTTAGAATTGAATATTCCATTTGAATCACGATTTGGCAATTTGCCAATCTTTCTTCTTCTTTTTTCAACCCAAGGATGATGTGTAAGTCTCAATAATCCACTCACGCATGCTTGGTACGTGCTTTTAATCAATATATAGGTGAAGATCATCTATCATGTATCATAAAGTACTTTATACATAAAATACATCACATATCATTTAGTGAAAGTTAAGCTTGTTTAAAATCTTGAAAACAGGGCGCCACCAGTCAAAGTGAGATAAACCACGTAAGACTAGTTTTTAAGCATCGAGTTCTTTTCGTATATCAGACTAACCAGGCAAGGTCACGGATCTTTCGACCACATATTACCAAATGAGTTGCATGGATTGTTTCCTCACACGTCTGAGCAAATGAGAGGGGAGACAAGGATGTCCAGAAGTAAAATTCATAATGACTGTTGGATATTTCAGTAGTTTTGAAATATTTATTAGAAATTATGATTGTCATGAAAGTCATCATTTTCGTAACAGCTTTTTCAACGGTTATATAATGGCTTTCTAATGGTTGTATAATAGTCGTCTAACAGCTTTATAATTTTTGATTTATTACTTCATAAACTCTTCATTATTTTGTAACGGTCATCTTTTTAATTACTAATTGATTTGTGATGATCTCCTAATGGCTCTCTCTTTTCCTTGTTTAAATATAAATTAAACTTCAAACCACAATCTTAGTAGATACAATATGTTCTCACATATTTCTTTTTTTTTTTTTGCCGGGTTATACACAAAAGTTGTTATGTTTCCTTCTAATATTCAGTGCAGAGTATAGAAGAAGGTCTGTTGTATCTTAGGAGGATAGCCGCTGAAGCCTTACGCACCGAGTTTCATACTCCAAGGGGCGGTATTATCCTTAAGGACAGTGTTTACACACCTCAGACATTTCACTTTATTTTCTAATATTTTGTAATGCATTTCCAATAATTATTTTTATTTATGTATTATAATACTTTTTCCAACAATCTTAAGGATAATTCCCTTAAAGCTTTCAAAGTTGGAATTGCTGGTGCTTCCACCGACCTTGGAATTGAACAAGGATTTGGAGATGGTGAAGGACAAGTTTTGCATATTCGTGGATGGTTTGCCATGAGACATTGCTGAGCATTAACGAAAAAGTGCTTTTGATCATTTTGGTAAGGTTATCAAGTGTTAGGTAAAATTGTTTTTTGAAACTTCATCATCTGTGTCTTTCCGAGAGGAAGGTTGATGTTTGTTAGTGTTTTCTCTCTCAAGTTTGTAATTATTATTTGGTAAGCATGCATCTAGGAATGGAGTTTGGGGGCACTCAATGACTTTATATTTTTCACTGATGAATTCATTAGTTGGTGTTTGGAATTTCACTTTTAGTATAATCAATCAATTTGATGCTGGATTTTTGTGGTATTTAATTTGGAGGTAGTCTTTGAGAATGCTTGTGACATTGTGTTTCTAGCCAATTTATTAGGTAAATTTTGGTAAATCTTGATTTTATCGTCGAAGGGCAATACTCCAGTTTGGTTAACGATGCTCTGTTTTCATCTTTGAATTGTTTGATTGACTGTATGATCCTATGAATGTGGGGCTGATTGGGCCATGCATGTTTGGATTGTTAAGATATAATGTGCACTACACGTCTTGTGGCATTCGATCTGAAACTTTTGGGATTGTTTTGCTTCTTTGAGATCCGAGTGTAATGAGAAGTTTTAGTTGGTCAAATCTTGTGGCTGTTTGGCTTGTGTAGTCATTCTCTTTTTCGGACTTGTGCTCTTATTATGTTGGCTACGTTGTTGGTGCTTGAGGAGAAAGACAAAAGTAAACTTTATAGTTACCATATTGTGTAGCGATCTAGGATGATATTTCTTTCTGTCTTTGCTTGCTTTAAGCTGTTTCTTCGGATTGTCTAAGAATGTTTCTTCATTTATTAGTGTGATTATCAAGTTGGTAAAGGTAATGAAGTGCAAACTTGATTCGTACCTATTTGCTGCTTGTTGTTCATCATCATGCTACGCCATATACATCACCACCGTTTCTACAAGTCTATTTGACTAGCCGACTCCTAATGGTATCTAAAAAGGTTGAACTCCTAATTCAATTATCATCTTGCTAATCTTCTTTTTCTTGGTGGAGAGTCAGATTCAGTTAAATGGCAAATGAATTTTATGGGATTATTGTTATGTTTTTAGGGGCAATCTTAAATCACGTAATGCCAAGTTGACGGAAATTTTTGTTATTTCTTTTGGCATCTAGCATGTGCATATCACATGAATATTCTGAGTTTTATTTATTGTCATGTTTGTGTACGTTAGCTTTGGATGGTTGTTGAAAAGATTCACCGTCATATTTAATATAATGGGCATTGTTTTGTTTTATAACATGAACATAACATGAACATTTTACAACATGAACATAACATGAACATGCATATCTATATGTTTGATATGATGTTTATACATGTTGTATCACTTGTTGTGACATGGTGAAAGTATGTATATGTTATGGGCTCTAGCCATGGGCTGTTTTGCTCTTCTCATTGATATTCTCTTTGCTAGCAATGCCTCATTAATCTAGATTATTTTATAGTTGATGGGGCATGGCTAAAAGCTATATGTTCTCCACTGTCTAGGATGCCTCGCTATGATCTAATTAAGGCATCTTATATAGTGGATTTCCCACTATATTAGAAGGATACAATGATGTAACTAGATTTCAAATTTAGATGAGACAAAATCCATTAATGGATATATGATCACCTTTGTGGAGGTGATATAGCTTGGAAATAAAACAAATTGGTGGGGGAAATGGCAATCTTGCTAACCAAAAGTCGACTTGGTTGAAGCAGATGATTTGATGAAGTAATTGTTGTGGTCATTCCCATGCCAATATATGGCTAATCGAAATTATGGGTGGTAGACTCAAGTGTTGCCAGGCATATATGTGTAAACAAAATGCCTTATCCTCTTAAGCTCCAATGGGGAAGGAGAAGAAAATATTCACCATTTTTTGGTAAATTGAGAACTATTCAAGTTCTTGAGAAAAAGAGAAAATTCTTCTCACTCATATATGAAAATGAGGCTAAGTAGTTGAAAAACTCTTAGCAGATATTCCTTTGGGAATAAATTGACACCTTATGTGTCTAAGTATCGTGATTGCCAAGTGGCAATAACCATTGCAATGAAAAATTTTCAATGGTAAAAATGGACTCATCTGATTGAAGGATGACGTGATAAAGCAATTGCTTAATGATGGAATTATGTCCATTGATTATATGAAGTCGGAAATGGATTTTGGCCAATTCTCTGACTATACATTGAGGGGAATGGGACAAGCCAACTGAAGAAAATCAACAATGATAGTAACCCAACCTATGTGATAGGCGATCCCATGAATTAGGTTCATATGGGTAATAACAAGTCATTTGTTAATCTAGTGCACTGTAAAAAATTATTGTCCCTCATAAGGTGAAAATAGTGCAAAATTGCAAGGAAAAAGAGGTTGAGCTAAGCTCTTAATGAAATTCCATTAGCCATTATTGGTGGTGTATTAATCTTTAATATACACTTGATGGAATCACCTATATAAGTGTGGATTGGGGCCGCTCCTATGAGAATTTTTGGCGAAAATCTGTAAAGCATTTATGAATAAAACCAAGCACGCGCATGACCTATTAGCGCAAAACCGCGTTGAACAACAAAGTTTGTGGGAGTGTAATGTGATCGGTGAAAATTATAATTTACAAAAAGAAATTTTTGGTTCATAGAAGTTTCAAACTTCACAAATAATTTCGTGAATTATATTTCATTTTTTCTAGGGTTGGTTTATAGCCTAACAAACACCAATTCCGATGCATTACTCTCCAATAACCTAGCATTATTCATTTTCTTGTCAAAACTTTCTAAAATATGTGGGGGATTGTTGGATATTTTAATAGTTTTGAAATATTTATTAGAAATTATGATCGTCATGAAAATCATCATTTTTGTAACGGCTTTTTCAACGATCATATAATGGCTTTCTAATGGTTGTATAACGGGCATCTAACGACTTTATAACTTTTGATTTATTACTTCATAAACTCTTCATTATTTTATAACGGTCATCTTTTTAATTACCAATTGATTTATGATGATCTCCTAACGGCTCTCTCTTTTCCTTGTTTAAATATAAATTAAACTTCAAATCACAATCTTAGTAGATACAATATGTTCTCACATATTTCCTTTTCTTTTTGCTGGGTTATACACAAAAGTTGTTCTGTTTCATTCTAATATTCAATGCGGAGTATAGAAGAAGGTTTGTTGTATCTTGGGAGGATAGCCACCGAAGCCTTACACACCGAGTTTCGTACTCTGAGGGGCAGAATTATCCTTGAGGACAGTGTTTGCACACCTCGGACATTTCATTTTATTTTCCAATATTTTGTAATGTATTTCCAATAATTATTATTATTATTATTTTATGTATTCTAATACTTTTTCCAACAATGACAACATGAGGCGACACCTTTTTGCCCTCCGGACTAATTCCCCCTCATTCCACACACCGTGCGAAGAGGAATTTGGAAGTGTCTTAATGGTAAGCGTAAGCAACAAACACCACCACTTGCTCAAGACAATCGTCCCAGCTAAAGCATGATAAAACCCAATACAAGACACCGTGCATTCCTAAAGACTGAGCCATGGGCATGGGGGAACTTGTTCACTTAGCTGTGAATCAGTGACGCGTATGCTTACATAACATGAGAACCTTTGTAAAGTTATTCAAGTTATCTTTTCTATTGATTAAGGCCAGAACTAACTTCAATTCAATGGTATAGGTTATAGAGACATATATCAAATTTATATGCAGAAACATTTAGATAACATCCATCTCAACCAATGCTTCAAATCACAAAATGATAAATAACATCAAATAAATCAAGATCCAAAGGATTACTAGAAAGCAAATGTATGCAGTAGAAGTTGTGGAATTATCAAAGGGCAAGTTACTTTAGATGAAAGGAAAGCAAGAGTAAAAATAAGAAGTTGCAATCATTAGTAGGAAAGGCAATGGGGAGTCATATGTTGTCTCAATCGAAGATACAAGAATGAAGAGATTTTTACTAATTCTCTTTAATCTACGAAATAAAAAACACTTGCATCAATAATAAAATAATAAATTTTTGTCAGTCTATATCATGCTTCCTACATAACTTCTAAATTTCCATTAGAGGATTTCTTTATCCGCATATTTGCCTTTTCAAAGAAGTAGGAGGCAGGATTTTCAGGCTTAGACACTTCTTTTACTAAAAAAAAAAGAGACAGACAAATGAACTCCGAGGTCAGGCGGCAAAGTTTCAAAGTTTGGTCCCTATCATACATTAACCAAAGTAACTCAAATGATTGGTACCGAACCTAAAGAATGGTTTCCACTAGTAAAGCCAAAAATGCTAATCATCTGAGAATCTCGCAAAGAAAAAGCGTTATTAAAACTAACAAAGCCCGCTATCTTGTGGATATGAAATTCCTTTCTTCAAACAAGACTATTACTTCGCGGAAGTATGTTCAGGTGTTGCATTGTTTTCCCGCCTTGCAGGGCATGCTCTTAGTAACTCCAACCTAGGGTGTGGGTCCTTTTCAATGAGTATCGAGTATTCTTGATGGTTTTTGAGCTTATCCAAGTTGTTTGAGATTAAGGATGTGGTGGCCTCAAGTAGAAGCTTTGCGTTGTGCTAATGTGCAAAGACGTCGTATCTATTTCATCTCAGTTTAATTTGGATACCAAGAACTTCCCACAATAAGCTTTGAGGTGCGGAGCCAGTACTTTTTAGCCGATACCAGAAGCTCACGAGCCATTTGCTCATTGATGCATGCTTTGGCATAAAGAAAGATGACAAATACTCAGAGGGCATCATACGACATGTCACTTATTTTAATGGTGTTGCTTCGGCTTTCTTCCATCTCATTTTCGAGCATTGCTTTAAATTTCGGGACCGACTAGCCTGATGGTAAATAGAAAATTGAAGAGCACTTAGAGTACAATCCTTACAATGTGAAAACTCAATAGTTTGATAGGAGATGTTTATGCATCTTATATATAAGAGTCAGAGTTTGCTAACTGATGATGTTATATTATGAGCATGCGAGAAAAGCTTTTGAACATGTCCTTGCTATCGTTATCAATTAACAAAATTATGAGAAACTATGTTGTGCTCATAAGTTCCCTATGCCAAGCGAAAAACCATACTCAATTTTTGGCCCAATTCTTCTTCTGATGATCGATTCAACCTTTGATAAAAAAGATATACCTTGGTTCTATTTCATCTCTTCGACAAGTTTAGTAATGAGCATAATGGCCCTATTGTTCTGATGGAGAGAAGAACCTATGATTATCTTTTCAGGAAATTTCCAAACGAACAATGTCAACGAAATCTTTCAATTTCTTATTTTACTATGTTCAACTTTATGTATTCCTCTATTCGTAGAGTACATTGAATGTACAGAAATGGCTATCACAAAGTTTCTCTTATTCTTTTGTGATGTTTGAGTTGATAACTCCTGTTAGAAGTAAGAAGGGTAAATGGGTCTTTTCCACTTTTAGAGTTTATTTTGATGTACATATATTAAACTTTATTGAGTAATATGCTGTACATTTTCCTCACATGGTATCAGAGCCTAGGGCTTAACCTTAGACGCCAGAACAATCGTCGTCGCCATCATGAAGCCACTCGCCAGAACAGTCGCCGTCACAGCTAGTTTCCGTCGTGTGTCCCTTTTCTCGCACGACTCTTCCTTACGAGAGTTCTCTCTCGTGCGACCTCGTGCCTCGTGCAATTCACGCTCACCTAGTTCATGGGGCACCCTCGCGCGGCTCGCCTATCTCGTGCTACACCCTTGTGCGGCTTCTCTAGTTCGCTTGGTTCCCTTGACGCAACTCTCGTGGTTGCTGGGATGCTGGTCGTTGACTTTAGTCATTGATTTTGGTTGCTGGGGTGCTGGTCGCTGACTTGAATTGCTAATTTTGGTCGCCTCCAGCATTGAAAAATATATATTGGTGGCAGGTTTGCTTATTTCTGGGATGTCGATTCTTGGTGAAATATATGAGTTGATTTGGACAGGTTATTTCTTAAGAATGTCTCTGGGTATATGAGTTGCTGATTATTGTAGATATATGAGTTGATTTTAACGTATTTGCTGATGTTTATGGGTCATTGAGACTTTTTTATATGGAGATATATTATCAATTTTGGTGAGTTATTGATTTGTTGGGGCTGAGTTATCTAAAGAAAGCTATTGTGAGAATTTTTCTGTCGTTCTTGGAAAATGGGCGATCACTCGAAGAGTACAATTGAAGTAGATCCTGAGAAGAATAATACTATGATGACCGAAGTGATTTCCTCTTCGTCTAATCGAATTACTGATAAGAAGCTTGCAAGTAGTGCTAACTTCCACCAATGGAAGAAAATCGTGAAGCTTACTTTGACAGGTAGGAATCAGAATAGACATTTAAATGAGTTTAAGCCTAGAGATGATGTAACTTGGGATGGTGTTGATGCACATATTCTTGGTCAAACGCTGAATTCTATGGAGAGTAATGTAGTTGATAAGGTAACTCATATTGATATAGTCAGAGAACTATGGGAGTATTTGAATGTGTTGTATTCTGGCCAAGATAATTTGTCACAGATTTATGAGCTATTGCAGGAGTTTTATCGATTTGAAAGAAAGGGACTCTCTTTTACCCAGTGCTTTACAGACTTTAAGAGATTGCATGTCACACCCCGATCCTCGAGCATACACACATCCTTCTACTTGGTTGATTTTATAATGCGATGTCCCAGGACTAAGTATCGCTGACCCTTTTGTTTATTAAGCACATGCAGAAGCAGTTATAAATCCCCAAACAATAAAATAATGGGATAGAAAAATAAGGCCATATTTTTCATATTGAAATCCACAACCGAACCTTTATACATGGCATAACTCAAAGTCTATTCACAAGAACATTCATAACATTCTGGTCTCACACTATTCACATTTAGATAGGATTCACAAAAGACGATGGGATCTCAGTCCTTATCCGGATCGTACTCAGGATCATCCTGATCCTTTTCTGACTCTTCTTCATTAAGCTCACATCCTTCAAGCTCTTCATCTTTTATCGACTCATCGTCCTCTTCTGGTTCCTTCTTCACAGGCTCATCTACGGGCCTGAAATGTTGTTCTACAACCGGGATGAGACTACGTCTTAGCAAGTTCTACCCCACTAAGACTCAATTAGGAAACTAATACGCTAACCAGGCTGCCTATACACGCACGAGTCAGAGGACTTACCTTGGCCTTAGATTCCACCTGCATATTAGCACAGTTCAATAGGCACCCAAGCAATTACATCACAAATCGATATCTCGATCAATCAACCTAGTCAATTTCATGTCAATTCGACCATTCCCCAGTCGTTTCCCTTATTCAGTCTCAAATCGTACTCACGACTTCACGAGCAGAGTCTACCACTTTTCTTGGCAACAAATTACGGTCCAAATGACACAACTTATCTTTAGGTAGCAAATTACGGCCTAATGGGCGCAACCTTTAATAGGTGGCAGATTACAGCCTTATCAGACGCGACCCCTATCGGGTGGCAAATTACAGCCTTATCAGGCGCGACCCTTATCGGGTGGCAAATTATGGCCTTATCAGGCGCGACCTTTAATAGGTGACAGATTACGGCCTTATCAAGCGTGACCGACTCCAAATTCGATGGCAAATCTCGGCCCAACTGGCATAGCCATACTTCAGCGGCTTCCGAGGTTCAACTCACAACCTCTCACAGTCAAATTCTAATTAAATACTGACATTGATCAATCTTGGGATAAATCCCCACATACTCATAAACTCACTCAATTTTCACACGGTATTAACATACCTGATGGATCTTAGCTAAGAGTATATTCAAATCACTCTCACAAACTTCTCCACTTAATAGTCCATCAAAGCATTATTGACACTAAACAATCATACTCGGCCATCCACAACTTAATTACTCAATCTCAATCAATTTAGGAAAAATTCTTCAAATTGCACAATCAATTCAATTTAACACAACGTAGAGCTCAAATAAATAAATGAACTGCACCACGACAATCAGCACGAAATTCTGGTCACCGGCCATCCCAATTGAATTTTTGAAAAAAAATAATTAAATAATGAATTTCGAAAATTAATTATTATTTAGCAATAAATCCAATTTAGGCCTGTAATGCATGATTGGAGCCCGAAACGGGTCGGGAAAAATCCCGAGATGCATTCAATAAATAATAGTACGTCTCTACTTGCTAATTGCACAATTCAATTGTCTAACATGCATCTCAATTATCTAATAATCACTAATCTACTCTAATTAACTACCTAATTGCATTTAATTAAATCTAATCAACTCTTAAGTATCATTAATTTACTAAGCAAGGATTAGTGAGATTACTCACTTGACTAAAAGCGGAGACCAGGACACCGCGACGGAGACGCAACGGCGGTCGAAATCGAACTTTCGACAACATCGGCGGGCTTGGACCGGGCCTTAAACTTGGCCCAACAAATCTCAGCCCAACTGAGATTTATTCTTGCTTTTGGGCTGGACCCAAATTGGGCTGGGCCTGCTGAAGATGGGCTTCAAGTTGTGGACTGGACTTCAATTGCTTTGCTGCAAATTGGGCCTCAAAATTTCAGTTGATGGGCTGCTGGATTGGACTTAACCAAATAACTCACTTGGACTGCACTGGGCTTAAAGATTTGCTGTTGGATTGATGGGCTCGAAGACTGCTGAAGATGGGCCAAACTGCTGCAGGCTTATGGGCTTCAAGTGGGTGAAACAAAAACTGAACTGGGCTTTTCTTGCGGGCTTCAGTTCAATTGAAGAATGGGCTGCGAGCTGGAATTTCGCTGGGTTGCTGCTGGAAGAGGCCCGCGGATGAAGCAACGTGGAGACGCTGGTTGATGGGGTTTCGTTGGACGCTGCTCGGTCAACAAATCAAAGGGGGCGAGTTGCTGGAGTTGACCGGTGTGCTGGCAACTTGAGGACGCTCGGAGGATCTCACGGCCTGCTTCGTGCACCTCACTGGCAGCTGGATTGAACCGAACGAAAGGGAGAGACGCAGCTTCGGGCGTTGCTTTTGCTTCGGTTGACTGCAACATAGAAGACCCGAGCTGACGAAGAAGCGGACGCTTGAGAGGGCTGCTCGAGCGTGAACTGAAGGCACGGGATGGATGGACGAAGACGCTGGAATCCGTGGCCGCTGGAGCTTCGATGGAATTCTGGGGCTTCTTCAGACGGTGGTAGCTCAGCAAAATTGAAGACGCGTGGCCTTGGGTCTTCGGTGGGATGCTGGGCTCAACCGTTGCTGTGGCGTTGAAAACACGTGCGGCTTCGTGGATTGAAGAAGCTGATGACGCGCGGAGATGCTCACCAAGAGGAGTCAACGTCCGCGGGCTCCTTGCTGGGAAAATCCGCCGGTTTATTGACCGTGTGTAGGGACGACAAGCAGCTTCAATCGTTGCTTGCTTTGCGTGGACAGCTGCAAGAGGCCTTGGTGGACTCCTTCGGTGGAACTTGAAGATGCGTGGCTGAAATCGAAGTTGCTTCGGTCAACAATTGAGGAGTCGGCGGAGGAATTCCTTCGGTGGATTTCGTGAGTGGACGGTTGTGTGGGCGAGTTGGTGGAGGAGCAGGCATCCAAGGAACCGAAATGAAAAGCAGAAGTAAAAGTAGTCTTCGGCTGAGGATAAGCCCGCGCGAAGGAGATGGAGGCCAGCAGCTGGGACGTGCTCAACAAGCCAAGAAAAGAGGAAAAGATCAACACAAATATCCCTTCACTTAAATGCTTGGTCCCCTCTAAAGTCCACATAATTATCCTAATGTCTCCCACTTACTTTCCAACCACTTTCCACCAAAATAAACCAAATTAAAGCCAAAAAAATGCAACCCTTAGTCCAATTCTGAATTTCCTTATTTTTGGTTCCAATTCTTCATTCGATTCTCCAAATCAACGTCCAATTTTGGTGATGAAAAATCCCGAACAATTTTCTATAAGTCCCCGACACTCAAAGGCTTGGCTTGGAAGTCCAAATTTCCTCCCATTGAGCCCATTTGAAGCTCCGCTTAATTTTCCGCAACGTCCGAATTAATTTTCGTAAAAATCTCGAAATCTTTGAAAAATCTCCCGAGATCGAGTCAACGTTCTTAAATATTTCTTGACATGACAGAACTTTCAATTTCTAAAATCGGATTCGAATTCACGGTTAATTTCCATTCGACGCTTTTTTTTAGTGTGACCTAGACTACCGGGTAACTTTCAGAACTTTTTAGTGCAAATGACTCGTGGTCAATTTTCTTCGAGCCACAATGAATCCACTCAACTCAATGACGACTCTCGATTGTCGTGAAAATCTCGAGGATTCAAATACGGACACAGGGTACCAAAACGATAAGAAAATCAGTTTAGTGTTGGTCGACGAGAATTTTCCAATTTAATGGTGTCACCAATGATTAGCCACATATCTTAGTCGAAACAACCTATCTCTGATCTCGAATTGACTTATATCGATGTCGTAATGACCTCTAAAGATGGACACGGTCGAGAAGTCGATTCCTAGTCGAATTCTCAAGTCTATTGCATTAAAATTCTTAATGGTTTCCCCAGATAGTCTAGTTATCTCTAGAATGATCAGTTCTGAGAACAGCCCTATAGACGCGTCAATGAAATGCCCGATTTATTCAATAGAAAACATGACTGAAAATCTGGGATGTCACATTGCATGAGGAGTTGAATGCTATTCTCCCTATTTCAGCTGATGTTCAACAAATGCAACGTCAGAGGGAACAATTAGCTGTAATGGGATTCTTAGGAAGTCTTGGTTCTGAATATGAAACTGTTAGGTCTCAGATTCTTGGAGGAGAGAATATAGCGTCACTCACAAATACGTTTGCTCGAGTTCTTTGAGTATCTCGTGAGTCTTCTCAAGATACTACATCAATGGTGGGGAGTTTAGCTCTTATGTCCCAGACTCAAACTGGTAGGGTAATAGGAGAGATGGAGGAAACCGTGGCGGATATAGTGGGCGTGGTGTCCGAGGAGGAGGCCGAGGCATAGGAATAGGGAGAGGTCAAGGTCATCAACATCCTTATGGACAATTCCACATATCTACTGATAATTCGAGGACTACACAAGTTTGTCATTATTGTGACAAACCTGGTCATATTCAAAAGTTTTGTTGCAAACTACATAGGAGAGGGCAACAACACCAGTTCGCTAATACGGCGTCTAATATTGACTCTACTCCACAGTCATCTAAAGACAAGGTAGTGGTTATGTCCAGTGAGGAATATGCTCGGCACAAACAGTCTCAAATCTCACAGCCTATTTCTTCCATTGCTACTTTGGCACAGACAGGTAATGCTACTACATGCCTTTCGACTACTTCTCGTCCTTGGATCATTGATTCAAGAGCTTCCGATCACATGTCAGGTCTTTCAGGTATATTTTCCTCTCTTTCTCTGTCTTCGTCCATAGTTACTCTAGCCAATGGATCACCTACACATGTTAAGGGAATTGGCACAGTTAACCCAACTCCTTCGTTGCTGTGGGCTGTATGTACTTGAGGATGCTTTTTCAATTGCTTGCTCAAGTGTTGCATCCCCACATCAAATCCATTGTCGTCTTGGTCATCCTTCTCTACGTAGTCTTCAAAAGTTGGATTCTAGTTTGCAATCTCTTTCTAGCCTAGAGTGGGAGTCATGCCAACTTTGCAAATTACATCGTGTTAGTTACAAACCTCGAGTCATTAAACGAGCAGCATCTCCTTTTTTTTTATTAGTTCATTCAGATATTTGGGGTCCATGTCATGTGGTTTTTAATTCGGGTTATAGATATTTTGTTACTTTTGTTGATGACTATTCCAGAGTTGGTTATATTTAATGAAAGATCGTTCAAAATTATTTTCTATTTTTCATGCATTTATATCAAAAATTTATACTCAATTTGGCATGCATGTTAAAGTTTTGCGTTCTGATAATGCTAAGGTGTACTTTTTCCACATCCTTTTCTAATTTTATGACCCTACATGGTATGATTCATGAATCTTCCTGTCCTGATATTCACACAACAGAATGGCGTTGCTGAAAGGAAGAATAGGCATTTATTGGAAGTTACTAGATCCATGTTATTAAAATGACCGATCGTGGGTGACTCTACTAAATTGGAAAACTCTCGTCAACTGACACTAATTTGATTTTACTGTCGTTTTGGTACCCTGCGTCCGTATTTGAATCCTCAAGATTTTCACGATAATTGAGAGTCGCCAATGTGTTGAGTGGGTTCATTGTGGCTCGAAAAAATTCGACCACGGGTCATTTGTCCTAAAAAGTTCTGAAAATTACCTAGTAGCCTAGGTCACATAAAAAAAAAATGCGTCCGAGTGAAATTAACCACCAATCTAAGTCCGATTTCGAAATTGAAGTTTTCGTCATGTCACAATAAATTCTAGGAGTATCGATCTCGGTCTCGTAAGATTTTTCGACACCCGACACTTTTTAGGAAAAAGTCGTTGTCGGGTTGTTTTAGTGCAGAAATTGCCGAAGGTGGTTTTTGGTCGCAAAATTTGGGATGCAAGCTGGGTTATTGGATGAGGAAAAATAACAATTGAAGCATTGAGACATCGATTAATTTTATAGAGGCTAAGTGAGAGTGAATCAAGAGAGAATGATTGTGCAATTGAAGCCTTTGCTAAGAAATTCGTAATCCCCCCTAAGCCTAGCAAGATTTGACCAATTGAAATGTCATTTGGGGTGTTGGTGTGGCCCATTATGAGCCAAGGATGATACTTGGCTAAGATGGAGTCTAAAGGGATAGAGTTGTGAAAAATATCAAGCCAAGGGTCCCTCATCTCTCATCCCTATCCTCTCCCTCACTCTCTCTCAATTCCACCGTCTATCTCTCTCTGTCCAATTCACTCAGCCCCTTGACCTCTCTCTTGCGGATGAACGCACTCATGCCAACCCCCACAAAATCATAACAGAACCTTCATTTTTCTGCTCCACCGAAACTGCTTCGGCGTGGAAGCTGCTACTGCACGTCGCCAGTTCAATAAGCAGAAGTCAGCAAATGGTGAAGCCCTCCATCTCCACACACGTCTCACGTCCGCACACCACTCCACCAAAACACTCAGCAGCAAACCAAGTCAACGATCTCCTCTCGTGTCGACTGCCAAGCGTCCTGCGAAGTCCATGTCTTCAAGCCCCGGTGCTAGCAGTTCCTTCTCGTCTCTCAGCTCTGCCGCGTTTAGCCACCAGTAGTCACCGAAGCTCTCTCTCTCTCTCTCTCTCTCTCTCTCTCTCTCTCTCTCTGTGCTCAGTCCACGATCCACCGAGAAGCTCAGCACCCACCGGTTTGGCGCCAGCGAAGCAGCCCAGGCCAGTCAACCTACAACCGTTAGAGCCCAGGGTGTTGACCGAAAATCAGTCTCTCTCCCACCGAAGCTGCAGTTGATCGCCCCCTCCACTAGCTTGTGTCCTCGTCGAGCAAGTTCCAATAACCGCGTGTCTTCGGTCAGCTGCTTTCGCCTTTGTCGACCCCGCATCCGTGGATTTCCTTGCCGAAGCAAGCCGCCCGCGTTGCCTCTCTCCTCTTGCTCGTGTCTGCGGCCCAGCAAGTCTAGCGAAGTGGACGGTCCATCGTCAACAGCAGCCCATCTTCGGTCTTCATTCAACCCATGGTTCGGCCCATCTTTAGCTACAACAGCCCAAGTTTTCAGCTCACTTGAAGCCCAGTCACAACAAGCTCAAGTGTTCAGCCCATAGAATTCAACGAGGCCTATCTCCACAGCAGCATTTGGGCCCAGCTTTGGCAAATTAGTTAAGATCTCTCGGCCCATTTAAGTGCAGCTTGGTCCATGCAAGTCTAGCGGGCCTCCACCCAACATCTTCGGCCCAAGCCCCGCTTTCTCTGTGGGCCTGCAAGGCTTGTAGGCCCGGTCCATGTACCCATTGGCGCCGCCGAAAAGTTGGAATGCGGCCACCATCGCGTCGCCGTCGTGGTGTTCCGATCTTCGCTTTGCCAAGTGAGTTTTACTCACTAATGCTTTCTTAGTTTGCTAATGATGCCTAAGGGTTGATTAGATTTAATTAAGTGCAATTATGTGATTAGATTAGTTTAGAACAATTAAATTAGTGACTTAATGATGCATGTTAGGTGGTTAGACCTAGTCATTAGCGAGTAGAGAGCATTAGGGGTGAGCGTGGTTCCGGGTAGAACCGGGAACCGGAACCGAACCGGAGGAGGGTCCGGTTCGGTTCTCTGTTCAAGAGGCCGGTTCCGATTCCCGGTTCCTTTTTTCGGGAACCGGCGGTTCTCGGCTGGTTCCGGTTCCCATGGGAACCGGAACCGGAGGAATCGGAACCGGCCAAGTTATAAAAAAAAAAAAAAAAACCCTAGCCCGCCCCCACGTGATTTCATTTTCCCCCCCTCTGCCGATTCTTCCCCCCTTTTCCCTTTCTTTTTCTCTCTCTCTTTCTTTTCTCCCCTTTTTCCTCCTCACGTCACTTCCTGCCTCCCCCAAACTTTTATCTTTTCTTCTCTCTCTCTCCTCTCTCCTCTCTCCCCTTCTTCTTCTTCTTCTTCTTCCATCCTCTCTTTTTGAGGGGCTCCTTTTTGGCCGAGGGAGAGAGGGACCAAGCAAGGGAGAGCGACAGAGAGAGGGAAAGCAAGGGGGTTTCTGGTTTTTCCGTAGATTTTGGGCTGAGAGAGAGATGAGCTCGAGGGAGAGAGATCGAGAAGGAGAGTTCAGTGCGATTGAGGGAGAGCGGGAGAGGTTCAGCCGTGCATGGGCTCGGTTAGAGAGCGAGACCGAGAGAGAGACCAAGGGAGTGAGAGAGAGAGTGAGTAGTCCGCTTCGTCTGTGTGAGAAAGTAGTAAAAGACTCGCGTTGCCGGAGGCCAGCCCACCGACCACCGCCCGCCACAACACCGCGCCGGCCCAGGTAGGCCTTTCTTCATCTGTACGTGCCTTGTTTTGGGCACGCGGGGTCTGAGTTCGCGGCCGTTCAGCTTATGTGAACTCCGGCCCTGCCGGTTCTCCGTTGACGCTGATGTGCATTCTGGTACGCTTGTTGTGTGTGCTAGACTGCTAGTATGCCTATAAAGAGTCTTCGTTCGGGCTTAAGCGGGGGTGAGCACCGGAACCGGAGAACCGAACGGACCCTCCCGTTCTCTACCTCTCGCCGTCGCCGACGCCACTCGCCCTCGACACCGCGCTGGACGCGCCGGTCGCCGCGCTCGTCTCGCCCTTGCCTCCTGCTCCCTCGACGCCGTCACCCCTCGCTTGCCTCACTGCTCAGCCACTCGCCGTCGACGCCACCAGTGGATGCCGCTCATCCCCTCGGTGGCACCTTCGAGCACATATAATCTTCTTAACGCATCAGTATACACCTTAATGAATGACAGGAAAATGTAAGGTTAGATATCAGTATCTAACCCACTGCACATTCTGGAATTCCCACTATCATATGTCGCTCTTGTTCACATCTTTCCCATCGATTGATGAATAGGGTGCCCAACTTGCTGCTGACGAAGGGAAAAGTGCAGCAACTTTAGCGGCTTGCCGAACTTTGGCTGAAGAACTCACAGAATCACGATTTCCAGCTCCTAGAATATTGGCATTTAAGGTTTCTCCTCCACACTTTTAATGTTTAATTCGTCTTATGTTATTCACGTGATGAGATGCTCATATTGGTTTTCCTGTTCAACAGGAGGGAAGCTGTACATAGTGAATGAGAAGAATGATTCTGAATCAAGGGTGATTTTTTTTTGGTGCTTTTAACTCTTTTACACACTCAAAATGTTTATTTTCTGCGTGTGTTATAGTAATTGAGTTTAGTGATCTGCTGGCTAACTCATTGGTTGCTACTAGCTCATATTATCATCCGTCATAGATGTCTTAGAAGTCATCGATGTGACAACTCGCTTATATGTATAAACATGTTGCATCAAATGTCCCTGAATGGCCAATAGAAAATGTCAATTCTGGGACAATAGATTGATTAATTTTAAGCTCTGTTCTTGTTGTCTAAATATCTACTATTACACCAGCAAAAATTTTTTTGGCAAAAAAAGAATTAACTAGTGAAGCTTTTGTTATACGTCAAATATGTATAGTAGATAGAGAACAGAGGGAGTCCTCATTGGTTCGGCAAAATCATCAGTGGAGAAACCAATTGCCTACTCACTGTACATTTACCGTAATTTTTCATTGCAGTTCAGAGAAAATCTTGTACTTCAATCTCTCTTCAGCTTTCTCATATCCTAATCTGTCTGTTGCAATAATGCCTCACGCTGTTCTTTTCGTGTGAAATCAGGAATGGCTGCAAATAGTTTATAGTTATGATGACAATTAATATCTTTTACTTCAGCAGGAGATCAGACTTCAAGGTTTAAGATGACATGTTTATGTTTTTGCTGTCTAATTTGGATTAAAAATGTTTTGATAGGGTTAAAAGTCTATATCCATATTGGACGGTCTAATTGCTGGTAACAGAGAGAAAATTCCTCCATCACCAGTTATCAAACAACTAGCTGTGCCTGTAGAGTAAGTCTTTATTATCTACAAGATAGCCATTATAACTTTTAGCTCTATATATTTCTTCTATCACTTAGACATCTTTGGAAACTTTTCCCAGGAATGGGAAGAAATTTAGCTCAATGAAAGATTTTCTGGCAACAAACAAAGGTTCTTCTCCTATCAAGGAAAGGGCAGGACTAAGTCTCTTTGTTGTAAGGTCGCTTGTGCATTGTGAAAAGGAAGATAACATATCCAAGTTTCCCGATGAAGTGAAGCTTTATTCTTTGATTAGTTTGCTGTTTGATGCAGGTAAAACAATAATCAGATTATCAAATTTACTAGTCCATGAAATAATACTCATCCATTATAAAAAATTTATCGGTTCTTTTTTAAAATTATCCTATGATGATCTTTCACTTCTGTTGTAATATCTGCAAGATATTTGCAGGGGGATAGTTTCTCAGAAGAAAGATTAGTTCTGGTTCAGAAACCACTGCTGCAACATTGTTGAGAGATATTCATGCAGCTCCACTTGAAAGCTTTGTTACTAAAGTTGCCGAAGTCATTGGAAGCTATAAAACAATGAGGGATATGGCTTTATTTTGGTGCAGGGTTGTTGCTAAGGTAAGGGACTTTGTGAAGTGAACCGCTGGACTTTGCAAAAGAGAAATAGTTCACATTTTAGAATATTAAACGCTTATGAGTATTATAGATTATGTTTGTGTTATATTTTCTTTGATGAATGACAAGTTTGTTTATTATTGCTACATTCATTTCCATTTTTTTAAACTAAAAAATGAAAAAAAAAATAAGGAGAAAAAAGAACCTGTTGGAACCTGGAACCGACCCCGGAACCCGTGACAGGGTAGGTTCCAGGTTCTTGGTTATGACGGGTAGGTTCTAGTGTTCCAAAAAATGAGGAACTTGCACCGAGGTAGGTTCCAGTTCCAAGCGGAACTGTCAGAAGGAACCGGAACCGCTCACCCCTAGAGAGCATCTATTATCTATTGAACGCATCTCAAGGTTTTCCTGACCCGTTTCGGGTTCTAATTAGACATCATGAGTCTAATTGGATTTTTAATATTTATTTAATTAATTTTCGAAATTAATTATTTAATTATTTATATTCCCGAAATTCAACCGGGATGGCCAAGTGATCGGGATTTTATGCTGATGATCGTGGCGCAGTCCGTTTATTTAATTGAGCTTTACGTTTTGCCAAATTGGAATTATTGTGTTTATTTATTTTTTGAAATTAATTATTTAATTATTTATTTTTCGGAAATTCAACTAGAATGGTTAGTGATTGGGATTTCGTGCTGATTGTCGTGAAGCAGTCCGTTTATTTATTTGAGCTTTAATTCATGTCGAATTGATTTAATGGTGCATTTTGAAGTTATGTTCTTAAATAATACAATTTTGGCTTTGTGATTGAGGATTGGTCAGGTATCGGTTGTCAGTATCGAAAGTGAGTTGGTAAATCACCTGGAGAATGCACGTGGCCCGATGAATTGGAGTGTCACCTGGGAATGACACGTGGCTCAGAGACTCAATATGTCCTCCTGGAGAATGCACGTGGCTCGGTGACAGAGTATGGCATCATAAAATGGGCACGTGGGCTCAATGAATTTATGCATCACTTTGGTGTGTTAGCACCTAAGAGAAGGAACGTGGGCCCATGCATCGTGAAAAGGGCACGTGAGCTCGGTGATTTAATGCATCACTTTGGCAAACTAGTGCCTAAGAGAATGCACATGGGCCCAGGCATCATAAAAAGGGCACGTGGCTCGGTGAATCGATGCATCACCTTGGCGAAAAGTGTCGCCTGAGAGAATGCGCGTGGGCCCAATGAGTAAGTATGTCATCTTGGAAAAGGAGCACGTGAACTCGAGGACTTGGGATGTCATCCTGAGGTATTCATGTAGGCTCGATGATTAAATATTCCTGTGTGGGGAATGTATGGTCTGATTGACATGTAATCGACTAGGTCGATTGATCATTACTTTGATATGATGTTGTGAATTGATTGATCGAATGGAAATGACCGTGAGTGGTCTTGTTGGCGTGTAATTGACTCGGTCAATTCGATCGATGCTTCGATCAGTGATGTGATTGCTTTGATGCATATTTGATATGTGTTAATATACAGGTGGAATCTAAGGCCAAGGTAAGTCCTCTCATGTTGTGCATAGGTAGCCCTAAGGTGTATTAGTTTACTAATCGGGTCTTAGGGGATAGAACTTGTTGAGACGTGGTCTCAATGGTTATTGAATAACCATTTCAAGACCATGATGAGGAGCCTAAGGAGAAGGAATCTGAAGAGGAGAACCCTAATGTGGGATCAGATGAGAAGGAAGATTTTGGAGAAGAAGATGACCATGAGGAGGATCCTGAGTATGACCCAAATGAGGGCTAAGATCCCATCCTGTTTTGTCAGACCTTGATTATATGTGGATAAGGGTGAGATCAGACCCCTGAGAATAGTATTGCATTATATACTATGAGGTGCTTGTATAAAAGAGTAGTTGTGAATTTCAGTATGAAAAATATGGCCCTACTTTTCTATCACATTGCTTTATTGTCTGGGGATTTATAACTGCTTTCGCATGTGTATATAAAAATGAAAAAGGGTCGGCGATATGTCTTGGTATATCACTTTCAAAATCGACCAAAGGTAAGGGATGTGCGAGTGCCTAAAGATCAGGGCGTGTCAGAAACCACCTCCTCTCCAGGTTTATACTCGACGTCCTCGTGTCGGTATTGCTCCCCCCGCTCCTCCCGTCACTACTAAGTCATCTTTTGCTCCAGATTCACTATTAGCTAACCTTCCTCTTGAATCTGATTTTGATCTTCCTATTGCTCATCGCAAAGGTACACGTACTTGTACTCAACATTCTATTGCAAATGTTATTTCACACTCTTCTGTGTCTCCTACTTTTCGAGCTTTTTTAACTACTATTGAATAATATCCTGTCCCCAAGTCTGTCGCTAAGGCATTACAAAATTCTGGCTGGAGGATAGCAATGGAAGAAAAATTAAAGGCTCTCGAGATTAATCAAACTTGGGACTTAGTACCACTTCCTCTAGGCAAAATTGCTATTGGTTGTCAATGGGTATATGCTGTAAAAGTCAACCCTGATAGTTCTCTTGCTTGTTTAAAAGCAAGACTTGTTGCCAAAGGGTATGCTCAGGTGTATGGGGTTGACTATCTAGACACATTTTCTCCTATTGCCAAACTTACCTCTGTTCGTATTTTGATCTCTCTTGCTGCAACGTATAACTAGCCTTTATTTCAGCTTGATGTTAAGAATGATTTCTTGCATGGCACTCTTCATGAAAAAGTTTATATGGAGCAACCTTCGGTGTTTGTTGCTCAGGGAGAGTCTGGATTAGTTTGCAAATTAAAAAAATCTTTATATGGTTTGAAACAATCTCCACGGGCATGGTTTGGAAGATTTTCTGAGGTTGTACTGTCTTTTGGGCTATCAAGATGTGGAAATGATCATTTTTTCTTTTATAAACAATCAGGGGGAGACAAACTATTCTTGATTGTGTATGTTGATGATATTATCATCACAGAAGATGACTTGGTTGGTATAGCTGAGCTAAAAACATATCTTCAGCAACAGTTTCAAACTAAAGACTTAGGAAAATTGAAATGTTTCCTAGGAATAGAAGTGGCGCAATCACAGAAATGTATTGTTCTATCACAGCGAAAATATGTCTTGGATTTGCTCACTGAGACAGGTATGTTGGGATCAAAGCCTCTTGATTCACCCATGGAACAAGGGGTTAAATTAGTTGCTGATGGAAGAGAAATTTTTAATAATCCCGAGAGATATAGAAGACTAGTAGGTAAGCTAAATTATCTTACAGTTACTCAACCAGACATTGTTTTTCCTATTAGTGTAGTAAGCCAGTTTTTGTCTTCCCCTCGTACATCTCACTGGGATGTAGTTATTCTGATATTGAGGTATTTGAAGAAAGCTCTGGGGAAAGGAATTATCTACCAAAACCATGGTCATATCAGGGTTGAAGGATTTTCTGATGTTGATTGGGCTGGGTCTCCAAATGATAGAAGATCAACTACTGGGTATTGTACCTTAGTCGGAGGAAATCCGGTATCATGGAAAAGTAAGAAACAAAGAGTTGTTGCCCGCTCTAGTGCTGAGTCAGAATATAGAGCCATGGCACAAGTGACATGTGAATTAGTGTGGATCCGACAGTTATTGACTGAGTTAGGCTTTAAAGATTTAGTACCCATGACTATGGTGCGATAATAAAGCTGTAGTGCATATAACTTCAAACCCAGTGTTTCATGAGAGAACAAAACATATTGAGGTTGATTGTCATTTTATTCGAGAAAAGTTGCAAAGTGGAGTAATTCTTCCCAGTCATATTCGAACCAGCGAACAACTTGCAAACATCTTCACTAAATCCTTAGGTAATTGGAGGATATAACATATTTGTAACAAGCTGGGCATGATTAATATTTATGCTCCAACTTGAGGGGAAGTGTTAGAAGTAAGAATGGTAAATGGGTCTTTTCCACTTTTAGGGTTTATTTTGATGTATATATATTAAAATTTATTGAATAATACATTGTACGTTTTCCTCACAACTCCAATTAAATGCACACAGCAGGAGGCAAAATGCCTATCCGCTAGCACAAGCATCACTTAAATCAAATCTTGTGAAAGAGTCATAATGAATGAAGTATCCAATGGCTCAATTACTAAATATGTCACTTCAAATGGAGATTAAAATTCCACTCAACTCAACTGAGCCTCATTCCAGGCAATTAAAAGGAAACAGTTACCTGCAAAAAAGAAATACGAGAATCTCTGATTTAGAAATCCAGTGCAAGCAAACAAATATGAACTTCTAATACCTGAATAGATGAAAGCTAATATAAAAAAACTTCTAGATCAACCTAAGAAAGAGTTTAACAACTGAATAGTGAAATAGCTAGTACAAGTACCTAGAGGGGGTGAATAGGTATATAAAAGATTTTTCTCTTGATAATCGCGCAATACTTAGATAGTTGAAGGATTTGCAACAAATGATAATCAATGCAAGACTGAGTAAAGAAAAGAGAGAATTAAACACGTGGTTTATAGTGGTTCGGCTTGATTTAAGCTTACGTCCACTTTTCTGCACTGACAGCCAATTTGGCTGGATTCCACTATGAACAAAGAGATGTTACAGTGTTGATCTTCCTTGATTTCTAGGTATAGATGATCTACCACACTCGCTCAAGGTATCACCAAGTATAGACACTCTCTCGTGTATACAATTTCGCTCGATCAGATCGACTAATAATCAAGATGATTCGACTGGAATTTCTCTATCGATCACACTTTTAAACAACTAGAACGTCTTCCTTTTTATACTCCTTTATGCCATCATACCCGTTGGCATTTTCCAAAGGAATTCCTCCAATCTACCCGTTGGACGGAATCAATTAAGAAGATCATTCGAGCTATTAAAGGAACCTGACGATAGCCCATCAATCCTATTCGCCCATATAATCAGGATCTTGGTTTCCAAGAATAGAACATTCCAAGAATACTTCATCGACCATCGGATCTTCAATTGATCTAGATACGAACAAAAGAATCCGTTATATTTATCCAACCAAAAAGATCTTCTCCAGAGTATAGGATTAAATCCTCAACCATATACTTCGGCTCTGGATTTCCTTCGTCACTGGATCAGAAAGACTGTCAATGAGAATAGTCTTAAGTCTTGAAACTTGAGTCTTGAATCTTGTGTCTGATGATCAGAAAGTCTTCAGACTTTAAATTAGACGATCTGCAGATATCCAGACTAGACTGAAGGAAACGTTTTGTCTGCTTCAAAATATTCTGGAAAGATTTCTCCAACAAATAGAAAGTATAAGACATAATCTGTTAGTAGAAATGTCTCAATAGGTGCATATTTAGCAGCATGCTGTTTTAAATGAAAATGCAACCCCCATTTTTGCCATATATATCCGGCCACAAGCATGTACAGTTGCAGAATTTTACAGAGAGTCTCTAGATAAAGTATTGCAGTATTTCATATTGAGTTGATAAAGCTGATTATACACGCTCAACAACTATTTACTCCACTAGATTTGGCATTGCATCTTACATAAGAAAGTTAAGTTTAGGCTGAAAAAGAGAGAAGACAAAGACCACTCTAAGCACTTATTGAGGACAAAAACGAAAGAGGGAAGTGGTCCAACGTCATTTTTTGAGGCCAGATCACCAAAAAGATTGATCACTGAATGCATATGTTTAGAACTCTTGGTGATTTAGTCAAGGCTTGTCTGAGAAGGAAAGAAGCGATTTAGCATAATTTGTTCGGTAGTGACATGCTTGACAAAAAGGCATAAATCTAATATGAATAATTGCAGTTTCTTTTTAATTGGTTAGCTTTGCTCCAGTACACAACAATTAGAATAGTAATTATGTGAATTCTTTACGCGCCCCAGACTCTATCCAAGCATCTCTGAGGAGTATCTCGCGGCAAGCGTAGTCATTAACGAAAGGAAGTTTGTTGCATTACATGGTTGCCAATTCTAGAGTGACTGCGTTTTGATTGATATCCTCATGCACAAGAAAATATGAAGGCTGGCTCAACTGATGCAACCCAACGAGCAGGAGATGGTTAGAGGATCTCAGTCGGCTGTTAATAATAAGTACTGTTCTTCAAGAATACGACAGCATGAAAGTTCAAGATGGCGAGCTAGTTAAAGGGATCGTGTAGGTTTCCTGTGGGGCAACGTAAGCATTGAATCACGCAAGCCCTCACTCGTTATCGTCAAGTACACTCTTTGCTTCCGGACTGAAACTACCACCCTCTCACGGACTTCCAAGTGCTAAGTGCAAAGAGGGATCGCTGTCCATTACTAAGACATAGGTACCACTGTATTAGCACATCCCACGTCCAAATGTCGTGTTACCAAGTTCTCATGAACACATAAGGAAAAAAAAAAAAAAAAAAAAAAAAAAAAAGCATCTTAAAAGTCCAAATACAAATTCAACGTAGGTTTCCCTTTCTTAAATCTATCAGCACAAACTACCAATGCAGTGGCCTTTTCTCAATAACAATTGTTCGTAGGAATGCCCACCACGGCCAAAGGTAGATAAAACTCCTAAAGAAATCTGAGAAAGCTTAATGACTGACCCAGACAACTGAATTTGATAACATTCTGACCATCCCCGTTTTCCGACCATCATATATCCACCACAAGCCCTCCAGAGTATCTTGTCTTCCCTCCCGGCAATTTTTCACAGTCAAGCACGTTAACTTTGCAGAAATTAAGACTACCGAACAAAGATTCAGCATACAATGGTTTGCCGATTGAGAGAACTCATAAAGACCGTGTTCCCACATCCTATCTTCCCCACTTTCACCAAGAACTATCCTAAAACTTCTTCGTGAGGTAATTGACCACCTATTTACCATTGGGCACACAATTTGTCACCATCATATGAGACACGCCCGCTATTGGAACTTGAAGCAATGAACGAGGAAAAGAGTACACGATCCCTCCCAAAGGATTAACTGCAAACTAATCTATTCTTAACCGTTGTGCCCTAAATCCTCTCCCCTCTTCTGAAAATTCCCAAATACAAATGCAGATCGGAGAAAAAACAAAGGAAGACCCAACCGATGCTCACCAGAATGTCCCTGTGAGCTGGCACCAACATAGACGGGCCTCCATTGAGACTGTCCTCGGCGGTGATCATCAAGACGACATTGGTGAACCCGGCATCATGGGAGCAACCATTTAGGTGGGAGTGGTGGCCGGTTGGAGACTGGAAACTCATGACGGCCACCAACTTCTCCATCTGACGCTTGAGACCTTCTATGTCTCACTTGAGCTCTTCTAGGAGCATGGTCTATATGGACTCCTTGGAGGAGGCCTTGCTCTAGCTGGCATCAAGCATAATGTACTTGTCACAAGCCAATTGTTTGGGATAGAGACCATGTGGCGACCTAAGCTCTTTTGGATTGTTTGGGATTGTTGGAGAGCCTAAACCAAGCCTTTCTTGGGATTGATCGCTTAGAGAGAGTTTCTAGAGAGAAGCTCTAAACAAGAGAATGGAACTTTGATTTTAATATAGTTGGATGATTACCATGAGGGGAGGACACTCCTTATTATAGTTGAGGCCCTTGGATTACAATTACTATTGAGATCATGCCTTCTAACCTACTACTGATATTTATGCCGAGAGAGTTCTAGATCCTTGGCACAATTACCGTCTTGCCCGTCCTTAAGAATGTTCTAGAAGCTCTTGTAGAAATCTTGGGCGGAGATTTCCTCGATCATGCACGGTCCCTTGGTCACGAGAACCTTGTGACTGTGACATTTGCCCCCACTCATTCGAGCGGCATCCTCAGCGCTCTCGGCTTGGAGAGTGATCTTCTTCTTCACATGACCTTGAGCTCTTTTGTTCCTATTCCACATGGTTCTGAGCCTCACAATCAGTAGACAATACAATACCATCTTCAACTTCGGTATGGCACATGGCAAGTACTCGACCTTAGGGAAGAGCACTTGGATCGACATGTCGCAAGTTGGAGTGGGAGGATACAACCCTACCTTTGGCTTCTCCAAGGATTGCGGCTTCGATTGTGACTCAATCGTGCGTTTCTTGGCCTTTAGATTTTTTGTTGAGGTGTCAGATCATGGTGATGGTCTTGGTGTTTATCACACCTTTGATCATTGGGATCATCATCGGACATTGCAAGTCGAGGATCATGATAATCTTGGTCCTCATGTTGATCATGGATCTCACACTATGGAAGAATTGCATGCCCAACATAATATTGTAGTCATTGAGGGGAATTACCTCGAATGAGGGCTACTCTTTCCATCCTCCAATTTGGATGTCCACGTCAGGAGTTGAGCCCATCGAAGTTGACTGTCTTGAATGATTTTCTAGTTGGCTCCACGCGAAGTCCCAAGGCTTTGGCTACCTCGGTGGACATGAACATGTTTGAAGCACCCGTGTCAATCAAGGCATATAGAGCTCAGCCACATATCTCAATTTCCACGAAAATGGTTTCCCTCTTTTTGGGTAGTGATCGCATATCTCGATTTCCACGAAAATGGTTTCCCTCTTTTTGGGTAGTGATCGAGGTTGGACGACATTAAGAACCTTCACGGCTCCAAGTCGAATTTGCCTCTTCTCTTCTTTGGGCTCATTCTCCTCTTCTTCTATGGTGAGGAGAGCATTGATCTTGCTCTTCTTTGGAAACTTTTGGAATGCAAACCTTTGCAAATGAAGCATGGGGATGGCGGTGATTGATCAAACTTACTCATGATGAAGTCTGCTTAGGGTCGACCCTTTTGGAAGGACGGCTTGGACATTCCCTCTGCCATGACTTAACTCGGCCACCTTGGTATTTTGGCCCACGGGGAGTGTCTTCACCTTCATCCTTGGAGTGTCAATCCGCTCTCCAATTCAATTGCTTTATATCTTGTTGATTCGGCTTTGTTGAGGTCAACAAGAGACTCGGCCACAGTTAGTGCCTTCGAGAGACTCTTCACGTCTTGGCGCTTGAGCTTGAGTTGCACCCACGACTTAAGTCCATCTATGAACACTCATAGAACCTCCTCCTCTTCTAGGTTGTGGATTTAGAGTTTGAGCTCAGTGAATTTCTTCACATACTCTCAGATCATCCCGTTCTAGGCAATGGAGTTTGCTATGGGCTTCTTGTTGAGCAAACTCACGGAAGAAGTAGTCCTGAAACTTTTTCATAAAGTCATCACATGTATTCACGGGACTAGCATTGTGCTTGGTCTCGTCGCACCTATTATGCCACCAAAGCATTGTGATATCGGTTAGGAATATCGAAGTGGTTCTTACTTTGGTTGTCCCATCTTGGATGTTGAAGGTGCCCAAGTAGTGCTCCATGCTCCATACAAAGTTGTTTACCTCTTTGACAAATTGGTTGCCTTTGAATTCTTTGGGCTTTGGCACCTTTAGCTTGGGCATCGCTTGCATGGGCATTGTCCCATTCACAATGCTCATCTTCCATAAGGCGAGCTCAGTCTTAAGCTCTTGAATATCTGTCTTTATGGTTTCGGCCTCATCTCTTTAGGGATTCTCTTCCTTGAGCACTTACTCTATCCCTCAGAAGATCAATTGACACTTCGAGGGCTTCATTGCTGTCGTGCAACAGGCCATGGCTTAGTTGATGCCAATCGTGAAGTCTTCAAGGAGCGTGATCTCAACTTCCATAAAGCGGTCTCTAACTTTGTCAAGCCTTCGAACTTGGCCATGGCGCTCCTCACTTTCATGAGCTTCTCATCAAGCGTGGCCACGCAACACCGTCCATCGAGGCTTCGCTTCTCTTGATACGGCAGTGGGTCTCCTTAACTTGGATGACCTCTCCATCCATGATAGTTTCTTCACTCAACATTCTCTCGAACAATTGGTGCTCCTCAATCTCTTTGAACGAATCTCTATTTTTGCTCCAATACCATTTGTCCCAGGTCAGTCGTTTGGGATTGAGACCGTACGATGACCTAGGCTCTCTTGAATCGTTTGGGATCATTAGAGTGTCTAAGCCAAGCCTTTCTTGGATCAATCGCTCGCTCACTCGGATCTTAGGGAAAGAAAGTTTCTAGAGAGAGAAGCTCTGAGCGAGAGAAGGGAACTTTAATTTTGAAATGATTGGGTAATTACAATGAGAGGGGCATCCCTTTTTATACTTGAGGCCCTTGGATTACAATCACTAATCATCTTTCGATACGGCGGATGAGATCTTGCCCTGCCTTCTAAGCTTCGATCTGGCGGACGAGATCTTGTCTTGCCTTCTGAGCTACTACCTATTGGCATTTATGGTGAGAGAGTTCTAGATTTTTTGTGCAATTACCGTCTCGCCCGTCCCTAAAAATGTTCCAGAAGTTCTTGTAAAAATCTTGGGTGATCTTAGGAGGTCTTCTTCAATTATTCATGGTTCCTTGATCACGGGAACCTCATGACCGTGACACGCTTCTTCTTGCAGGATGTGCAAGCCATTGAGCCAGTCTCCTCCTCTTCGCAATGATCAATGCATCTACAAAGGAGCTATTTCGCCTAAAGGGCCCTCTCGGCCTTCTTCTTTTTCTTTTGTCTTGCACTAGAACGGCGAGGGATTGTGTGAAGAGGGGCTCGATAAGGAGAAAATATTAGGTACACTCCTGTCAATTTTTTGCGAGTTCATTTGATGTGCCACGTGTGGGCGTAGTTGTCCGATCCTTCCCTTTCCTTCTTCGCTACCCTTTGTTTTATTTTCTCTTTCCTTCATTACCCTCTATCTTCTTTCTTGGTTTTCTCCTTTTTAACCAATCCTTCCTTTTTTCCTTTTTTTTCCTCTGGCTTGTGGGTAGTACTCGGCCATGGCTGGCACCGGCCATAGGCCAAGGTCGCCCTGGCCGAATCCATCGAGGGGTTGACTCTCGTGGCTGGGATGAAGGTCGCCCATGCCAGACGCCCTCGTTAGATCCGGAAGCTGTGGAGAAAGGTGACGACATCAGAGTTGTAGAGGACTCAAGGATGTAGGGTTGAGGAAAAGGAGGTGCTCGGGGTCACGGGTGATGACGGCGGGGACTGGGCTTGTTCTTAGACCCGAGGGCCTTGACGACTTCAATGGTGGAGCCGTCGCTAGTGGGGAGGCGCAAATGTCGGACTCAGATGAGGGAGAGGCCAAGTCAATGATTTTATCGGCACCCCATGCAGGTGAGGGAGAGGGCCGGAGTAGGAGTGGGGTAACGGAGGAGGGAGCATGGTCCATGGGCAGCAAGAAGGAGACAGAGAAAACCAAGAGAAGAGAGGGTCAAAAGGAGAGAACCTAATAAGTGGGCCCTTTATTGACACATGTTGTATAATGAATGCACTAAATGATAAGGCATCACCAATGTACCTAATATCTTCTTTCCCTATCGAATCAACAAAAGACGAGTTGATCAGGAAGCGAATCAAATAAAATCTAAAATGTTGGAAATCTTTTGCAGCGCACGGTCAAGTAAAGAGGCGCAAAAACGACCAAGGATATAATTAATAATTATGAAAATTAACCACTCACAACTCTGAAATCTCTATTTGAATTTGAATAATTTTATCCTTGTACGTTAACTCATCCCCAATTAATTCCCGCGAAGATTCTTAACAACTGTGAGGAAAAAAATTATCTTCGACCAAATTAAGTATCTTATCAAGAAAAGTACCATCTCACTTTTGTTTTCCTTGCTCCTTTTATATTTATTTTTCAAGTATCTTTTTATTTGGGTGTGTATGTTTCGCGAAAAACTTAATGATATAAAAAAACATTTTTTGGTAAAACATTTTCTAGAAGTACAGTTAATTTTCTTTTGTTTGTTAATATATGATCGAAAATATATTTTTGTGTTTGGATAATATTAAAAAATGATTTCAATCTCATGACTTTATTTCAAATTAAACAAAGTTCAAATATTTTAATTTTTAAAAATTTTGAATTTTGAATTGTTTTATTTTTCTCTATTTTCCTTTTCTTTTTCTTTTTTCTTTTCTTTCATTTTCTTTTTTTTTCCCTTCCTCCGCCACCACCGACGATGGCCACAGGCAAACTCCACCTAGTTAAGAGTGGGCGAGCTATGAATTCGCCGGCCTCGATGGAGCCCAAGCTCACCAGGATTGGCCAAGCCTTGAGCTCGCCCACCAGCCTTAGCCACTCACCAAGTTGCTGGCAGTAATTGAGTCACTCAGTTGGCAGAGGAAGAAGAGGGAAGAAGGAGAAAGAAAAAGAGAAAATAAAATAAATAAATAATAATAAATTAATTTTTAAAATAATTAAAATTTTGATTTTTTTTTCAAATAAATTATTTATAAGAATAAATTTTTTATTAATCAAGGACTCTAAGATTAGGAAAATATTTTGAAAAAAAATTTCCAGTTATTTTCAAGGGAAAATCGCTTTTCTGAATTTAAGTTCCCATTGACTCATTATCCTGAGGGAAACAAATGCTAAAAAATGAGAAAAACGTTTTCTAGAGAATAATTAAAACAAACGCATGTTGCAAATGGCGTGACAGGGAGATCTACACTGAGATCGCTGTGGAACCTGCCTGTCGCAAGTGGATATTCAAGAATGCTGAAGACGCTAATACGCTGCTTTCCGTTAAGCCAGAATCTGCTTTTGAAAGTTGGACACGATACAATGGCTTGCTAGAAAGTTAAAGGGCTTCGTCATTTATGAAAGTAGATGTGATAAGAAATACAATTCTTTGCGGTGTCTCACCCTCAATTTATAAAAAAAGTCAAAGCAAGTATCTGAGGATAAACGCGAGGCTTTCTAATGAAGGAGCTTGAGGAGATACTCTCAAGAGAAGGCTTGTCAACGAATCCTACTGGTAAGGGCGAAACATATGGTCCTTCGCTCAAAATTCTTGCAACTGGATTTGTTAAGTAGATTTGATTAATAGGTAACCCTAAAATGGAGGCATTAACAGTTACCGTAATTAAGTTTGGGGGATCTACATACGAAAATGAAAGATTTCACCGCTTTGTCCCTCTCTCCTTTTTTTTTTTTTTTTCTATTTACTGCTAATTTTGAGAAATCAAGAGTTGAGATCCATGTATCTTTCTAGATAATTCAAGGTGCCATAAACTATAATCTCTTCGGTGCCACACCTTTTTGATTGTTTCCATTTTTGCTATCATTACTAGAGTACATCAGCTACGTGGAGTCCATGTCCAATAGCATTGTCAACAGATGATTGAGAAGTGACAGATTTTACATGTACTTAGCCGGATTTTCAAGTGTACTAGTCATTTTTCTGTATGGTCAGAGATCAAGGAAGTGAAGAATATAAAGGAAAGAGCAAAAGAACTTGAAGGCATTGACACGAGCAATATAGTATCGAGTTCACGTAGGAGGACGTCTTGTAGATATGCAGCTCATCCAAAATCAGAATTACCAGCGGAACCTAATAGCGAAGAAGGAGGAAATTCTGATGCAGACGATGGTCGCAACGATGATGAGGAAGATGAAGATGAGGATGATGATGATGATGGCAATGATAAGAGCCAAAGCGAGAAACTCAGTCAGGTTAAGTGTTCCCCATGATTCTTCTTTTCGGTATGTTCTTTATTTGGAGGTGCTGGATGTCAGTCCAGTAGAGTTATAAGAATATTTTTTGCTTCATCCATTCCATGGCACCATTTCTCTGTGTTCGCATTTGTGCACTTTAGCGAACTCTACTGGGCTTACATCTTGATAGGATGGGCAACCCGCAGAGGAAGAAGAGGGAAAAAAACAAAAGAAAAGAAAGAGGAAAAAAAAGATATTAAAAATATGATAAATATTTAAAAATTAAAAAAATATTTTACAAAATTAATAAATTTTGAACACGTTAACGCCAGTCATATCACATAGGACAGTCGGCGTCCATGTAAGCAAATCCCAATCAAAATTGACCTGATTGACTCAATTAATAAATTATGAAAATATTTAGGATTCAATTAAGAAAATTGAAAGGTGTATGAATGAATTGGTAAAGGTATAATAGGTTTATGACTTTTTAAATATTTTTCCCTTTTGTTATATATATATATATATATATATATATATATATATATATTCATTATGTTCATCTTGAAATTCATGCTCTCCAAATTAGGGGTGTGTAAAAGAACTAGAAATCACCAAAATCGCCTAGAATCGGCTGCTCTCATGGGGACTGGTCCAGCCCAAGTTCCAATTTAGTGGAACCGGTGAGTATCGGTTCAGTTCGGTTCCTAGTTACGAGCGTGGAGCCACCCAGCAATCCATCTAATATATATATTTATAAAATAAAATAAAAATTTCTATCTCTAAAGTTAATTATTTTGTAGTTTTTTAACCAAATATGTATGTACACATGTATATTTGTAGTTATTGAATATTATTAACTAATTTTGTCTCTTGGGTGTGTAATATGATTAACCTCCTACTTTTTGTTTTCACGTTTTAATAATTCATTTACTTGTCTTTCTAACCAAAATAAAATAAACAAATGAAGAGAAATGAAAGGGTTGATTGAAAATGTCCATAACTATTGTGGCCCTTTATCGTCATGATACAAAATTAAGAGCCAATGGCTTGTTTTAATAGCATAAATAGAAATTAGGTGCCCCATGATATTAATTTATGAATGCAATTTTAAAGGAATTGGGGATCGGTTCCATGGACTTGCCTGAGAATCGGACCAGTCCAAGTGCTCGAGTGGGTCTATATAACCAATGGGTAGTTCTTGGTTCCAATTTTTCAAAACCAATCCTTAATGGACGTTTCCTGGTTCTAAGGTGGGAATCAGCCACCTAAAGTATGCTCACCCCTACTCTCAAGCTTTTGCGAAAAGAATTAGTTCTCTCATAATCCCTCACCACTCAGTCTTCATCTCTCTACCTCATTCACTCACTCAGCAATGGAGCGACTGAGCGCACAATGCAACATCGGCTCCTGGACTGAGTTCATGCCCTGCCGGTCCTGCCGTAAGAAGCATGGCATGAGCAAGCCTTGGCATTGAGGCGATTGCTATGAGGAGAACGAACGAAGGATGAAAGAGCTGCAGACCAATAATTCCCTCTTGACTTTGACCAATTTCCGCCAGTTCTCCGATGTCCACTGGATCGTCAAGGTTGGTTCCGAAGGGACTCCATCGACGCCGATCCTAAGCCACAAAATCATCCTGGCGAGCATTGCATTGCCATTTTGCTCTGATTTGAAATTTGGGTCTTTCTTTGATTTTGCTCGATCTCTACCTACTAAAACATCACCGGCCCCTACCAAGATCCCAACATCACAATTCCACTTTTGTCTACATTGCGGAGTAAATGGACTTCTAGATGTGGTATTTCGTTAGTGATCCTTTCGGGTCCTTGACTTATCACGTGAGTCTAAATTTCATATTTCCATATATAAAGAGAAGTATCTATATCTAAGAACTAGTGAGCAACAAGTACTTATCACAGGTCGATCATTTAGGATCGAGACTGTGCGGCGACCTAAACTCTCTTTGATCATTTCGGATCGTTGGCTTTGGGATTGTTGGAGTGGCTTATCGTTGGAGTGTCTAATCCAAGTCTTTCTTGGATTGCTCACTAACTTGCTAATTCGGATCGTATAAGAGAAAGTTTCTAGAAAGAGAAGCTTTAAACGAGAGAATGAAACTTTAATTATGAAATAGATGAATGATTACAATAAGGGAAGGTCACCCTTTCTTATACTAGTGGCCCTTGGATTACAACCATTGATCATCCTTCGATTTGATGGACAAGATTGTGCCTTGTAACCTACCATCTACTAGCATTTATGCCGAGAGAGTTCTAGATCCTCGGCAAAATTACCATTTCGCCCGTCCCTAGGAGTGTTCTGGAAGCTCTTGGGGAAACCTTAGGCAATCTTGAGAGGTCTTCTTCAATTATGCGCGGTCCTTGGTAGTAGAAACCTCATGACCATGACATACCGTTGTATCTAGACTCAGACAACTAGATTTTCATAGCATGATCCCTTTCACATTGCTCTCCTAAAACAATTTGGAGCAAGAAATAGAAAATTCGAACCCAACCATAAATACAAACCGGACTTAATTTGTTGTGAACTGAACCTGATCGTTTGTTTCTCAAATTGCAGTAATATTCTGTCACTGTATTTTTGAGTTTCCTCTTCCACTTTCTATTTAAAATCAGGCTAGTCGTAACCAGTTTTCAAAGCAATGTTGGAGCATCCATGGAAGAGAACCGGAGTGGCACGTTTATTATAAAGGACTTGTCGCATGAGACCATCAAAGCCTTTGTCAACTATGTTTACTCAGCTGAAATATATTGACCAACTGGCTTCGAAATTGTTGGTGTTAGCTGAGAGGTACCGGGTCATGCAGCTAAAGAATCATTGCGAGGACTGTCCAACCTAACTTGGGAGAACTCGATATTGAGTTATGCGTTTGCACACATGCACAACGTGAAGCTTCTCCTTGAGGCTGCTGCGTAGTCAATCACAAACAACTTGGGTAAATTGGGAAAACATCCAAACTATAGGACTCGCTGACAATAACCAAGTCTTGCATTGGACATATTGGAAGCATGTCTTCTTGCAAAGGAGTAAATGAAGGCAGCATTGGACATGTTGGAAGCATGTCTTCTTGCAAAGGAGGAAAGTGGCTTTCCTCCTTTGCAAGAAGACATGCTTCCAACATGTCCAATCCAAGGGTTACAACCTCTGGCATCATCTCATTGGGTATCATTCTCCCAATTGAAGTGTTTTCGGCTTTGGCAGTGAACTTTTGTTGATTTAAAGTACTCATTCGATGTCATTACTTATCTATGCTAAAAGTGGTCATCATATCATATATACTATGATCTATAGAAATTTGAGCCTTGTTTAGAAAATTTTGGACAAACCAAATGCTTGCCAATAACAGAGACTACATTTCATGTTTTATTTACATTATTAGCATCATCAAAATCTTTTTTTTTTTTTCATCTAGTGTATGTTTCTATTTTAACTATTTTTCATTCATATCACTAAACTTTGACTTGGCTTCCAATTAGTTCATTGGACCTTGGATATTCCAGCCGGCAACCGACCCAAAACTCTCTCTGGTTATTGAACTTCGATGCAAGTAATGTCCAGGAGACATTCAACGAAAGCAAAGACAGAGGATCCATTTCATTAATCTAAGACCTGCAATTGACATTATTTGGGCAATTAACTGTTTGGAGGTTTGTTAACGCCCTCTTTCATAAGTTTTTTGCAGTGCAAAGGGCGTGATGTTTGATGAGATGGATTTGACTTGCTCCAGGTCATCAACGTCGCTTAGAATGGAATTATTCCATTTGAATCACAGTTTGTCAATTTGCCCATTTTTCTGTTTCTTTCAACCTGAGGATGATGTGCAAGTCTGAATAATCCACTCATGCGTGCTTGTTACAAGCTCTTAATTAATCTATAGGTGAATATCATCTATCACGTATCATAAAGTATTGTATACATCAAATATATCACATATCATTTAGTGAAGGTTAAACTTGTTTAAAATCTTGAAAATAGGGTGCCACCAGTCAAAATGAAACAAGCCACGTAAGACTAGGTTTTACAGCATCGAGTTCTTTCCGTATATCAGACTAACCAGGCAAGATCGCGGATCTTTCGACCATGCATATTACCAAATGAGTTGCATGGATTATTTCCTCACACGTCTGAGCGGATGAGACCAGGAGACAAGGATGTCCAGAAGTAAAATTCCTAATGACAACACTAGGCAACGGCTTTTTGCCCTCCGAACTAATTCCCCCTCGTTCCTGACACCATGCGAAGAGGAATTTGCAAGTGTCTTAATGGTAAGCGTAAAGCACCACCACTTGCCCAAGACAACTGTCCCAGCTAAAGCATGATAAAAACCAATACAGGACACCGTGCATTCCTAAAGCCCGAGCCATGGGCATGGGGGAATTTGTTCATTTAGGACGCGTTTGATAACATTTCTGTTCCATGAAACAATTTTGAGCAGAAATAGATTTTTTTGTTTATGTTCCTAGGAACAATTTCTGAGTATAAGAACATGCTTGGTAGCTGCAAAAAATTTCTACTTCAGGGAGAGAAATGCGTTTGGTAAACTTTTGTTATTTCTTTTAATTTTTCAATATTTTTATTATATTTTTCCTTTTTTTCTTTTTTTCTTTTTTTCCTTCTTTCTCTTTGTGGCCAGTCGCCGGCCACGGCGGCGACCGGTAACCGACTAGGCAAGCTTTGGCGAGCTCGCCAGAGCCTCGCCAAGCCACCGCAAGGCTCGGCCTCGTCGGTGGCCTCAGTGGCCAAGCGAGCCTCGGGCTGGCGAGGCTCGGCCTCACCAAGCCAAGGCGAGGTCGGGCCTCACCAATGGCCTCGCGAGGCTCGCCTAGCCATTGAGGCCACTGCCGAGGCTGAGCCTCGTGCCAGCCTACGAGGCTTAGCCTCGCTTGGGCCAAGCGAGGTTAACCTCGCCATGATCTAGCGAGCCCGAGCCTCGCCGAGCCTCACCCAGCCGCGGCGAGGCTCGGGCCGATGATGCTCCAGCGAGGCCACCAACCCTCGTCCAGCTAGTGGCTAGTGCCAACCATGGCCAAGGCCGGCGACCGCCAAAAGGAAGAAGAAGATAAGAAAAAGAAAAGAAAGAGAAGAAAAAAAAAAGAGGAGAGAGAAAAATTGTTTCTCGGAATTGTTCCGAAAACAAGAAACAACTTTTTTCTACTTCTTGTTTCTATTCCAAATCTGCTTCTAGGAACAAAATTTTTATCAAACGCGTTTTTGTTCTTTTTTTTTTCCCTAAAATAAAAGAACATAAATTTTTGTTCCGGGCAACAGAAATAAAATTTGCCAAATAGGCCCTTAGCTGTGAATCAGTGACGTGTAGATGCTTGCCTAATCTGACAACCTTTGATAAAGTTATTCAAGTTATCTTTTCTATTGATTAACAAGGCCAAAACTAACATCAACTCGATGGTATAGATTGTAGAGACATATATCTGCTTTTTTATGCAGAGATTCGTGCTCCAAAACTTTGTAATCATACATTACCATATTCCCTATTAGGATACTTAGTGGATTGCCTGTACAAAGGGCCTTTTAAAGTTAATTAATTTCGATTCAATGGGCAGTGATCCTCTCTTTTGTGTGGAAATAAAGTAGAGAATTTCCACTTCTAACTACATCTAATGTATTCTCTTTTAGATTTTGAAAAATGGAAAAAAGAAAAAGAAGTTTATATGCAGGAACATTTAGATAACATCCATCTTAAGCATGCTTAAGATCATAAAATGATAAATAACATCATAGATCAAGATCCAAAGTATTACTTGAAAACAAATGTCTGCACTAGAAGTTGCGGAATTTTCAAAAGGTAAGTTACTTTGAATGAAAGGAATGCAGGAGTAAAAATAAGAAGTTGCAACCTAACGAGGACAGGCAATGGAAAGAGTCATTAGTTGCTTCAATAAAAAATACAAGAATGAAGAGAATTTTTCTATTTCTCTTTGATCTATGAAATGAAAAACACTTGCATCAGCAATTAGTTGCGAATTTCTTCTAGTTCTCTTTGATCTATGAAATAAAAAACACTTGCATTAACAAGAAGCTAACAAGTTTCTGTAAAGTTTCTGTAAGCCTATATTATACTTCCTATATAACTTCTAAATGTCCATAAGAGGACTTTCTTCATCGGTATATTTGCCTTCTCAAAGAAGTAGGAGGCAGGTTTTCTCAGGCTTAGACACTTCTTTTACTAACAAAAGAACCAAAAAGAAAAGACAAATGAATCAGGCGGCAAAGTTTCAAAGTTTGGTCTCTATCATACATCGACCAAAGTAACTGAAATGGTTGATATTGAGCCTAAAGAACGAAAAGGATCATTAAAACTAACAAAGCCCTTTTCTTGTGGATACGAAATTCTTTTCTCCAAAAGAGAGTATTACTTCGCAGAAGTATCTTCAGGTGCTGCATTTTTTTCCCACCTTGCAAGACATGCGTCTAGTAACTCCAACCCAAGGCGTGGGTCCTTTTCAGTGAGTATCAAGTATACCTGATGTTTTCTAAGCTTACCCAAGTTGTTTGAGATTAGGGACGTGGCGGCCTCAAGCAGACTGGTGCGCAAAGGCATAGTACCCAATCGAGTTGTCCCAGTTTAATTTCGATACCAAGAACTTCTCACAATAAGCTTTGAGGTGCTCCAACTGATACTTTTCGGCCGATGCCAGAAGCTCACAAGCCATTTGCTCATTGAGCCATGCTTCAGCATAAAGAAAGATGACAAATGCTCGGAGGACATCATACGACATGTCACTTATCTCTTCAGCTTTCTTCCATCTCGTTCTCAAGCATTGCTTTAAATACTAGGGACTGACTAGCCTGAGAAAGTACAATTCTTGCGGTGTGAAAACTCAATAGTATTATAGGAGATATTTATGCATCTGCTCTATAAGAGTCAGAGTTTGCTAAATCGAAAAAACTCATATAAATATTATGAGCATGCGAGCAAAGCTTTGAACATGTCCTTGCTAAAGTTATCAATGACAAAAATTATGAAAACTATGTTATGCTCATAAGTGTGCTATGCCACGGGAAAGACCATAACTCAAGCTTTTGTGATGTTTGAGTCGATAACGCCAATGAAATGCACATAGCAGCAGGCAAAATGCATATCCACTGGCACAAGCATCGCTTAAATCAAATCTTGTGAAAGGGTCATAATGAATGAAGTATCCAACAACGCAGTTACTAAATATGTCACTTCATATAGAGGTTAATATTCCACCCTACTCAACCCTCATTTCAAGCAAATAAAAGGAAACAATTAGCTGCAAAAGAAAAATTTGTGAATCACTCTCATTTGGAAATCCGGTCCAAGCAAATAAATATGTACTTCTAATGCCTGAATAGATGAAAACTAATGTAAAAACTTCAAGATCAACCGAAGAGAGAGTTTAACAATTGACTAGGAAGTAAACGATATAATCCGTTAGTGGAAATGTCTTATGTAGGTGCATCTTTAGCAGAATGCAGTTCCAAATGTAAATGCAACCCGCATTTTCACCATATTTACCTCGCCACAAGCATGTACAATGGCAGAATTTTACAGTAAGCAATAGAGAAAGAATAGAGAAAGAGTAAAAAAAGAAAAGGTTTGGTTCTAGATGTGTCCCCGAAAACAAAGAATATTTTTTTTACTTCAAATCTATTATTGGAACAAAATCATTGCTAAACGGATTTCTCTTTTTTTTTTTTTCAAGGAATTATAAAATAGAAATAGATTACCAAATACACCCTAGTCCACTCAAAAAATTAACTGCAATGCTTATCCACGGGCACTCTCGCCTCTTTTGGAAATTCTCAAATTCAAACGGAGAAAAACTCAAAATTTAAACTGAGATCAGAGCAAGAACAGAGAAAGACCCGTAATTTAAAGGGAGATCAGAAAAGACACAAAATTTAAATCAAGGCAAAACCAGCCACGAACCGAGCAAAAACAGATGCTCACCAGAATGGCCCTGTGAGCCGGCACTGGCTTAGAGGGGCCTCCGTTGGGACTGTCCCTCGCGGCGACCAAGACCACGTCGGTGGACCCGGGGCCATGAGGGTGACCACTGAGCTGGGGGTGGAGTATACTCAAGAAGGCGACTTCGGCCTTTAAATCCTCGACCTCTCCCTTGAGCTCTTCCTTGGTTTCCTTGGTCTGTTCGGCCTCCTCGGAGCACCCCTTGCACGTGCCATCCTCGATCTCTCGCCTGAGCTCTTCGTTGGTCCGTCTGGCCTCATCGGAGCACTCCTTCCACGTGACGCCATCGAGCGTGACGTGCTCCTCCTTGCAGGAGGTGCATGGCATGGAGTCGGTCTCCTCCTCCTCGCAGGGTCGCTGCATTTGCTGAGGGAGAGCTAGTTCGCTTGCAGATCCCAAGAGATTTTGCGTGGATAGGGGCTCGATGAGTCCTCCTTACTATTTAATCAGCAAAAGACAGAGTCAGGAAGTGAATCAAATAAAATCTAATTCGGAAATCTTTTACAAGTAAAAACGTCCGAAACGACCAAGGATATTATTATAGTTATGGAAAGAAATCTCTCACGACAACTCACTCTGAAATTTCTATTTGGATTTGATTAATTTACCCTTATATCTCATCCCCAATTAATTTCCATCTAGAATCATCACGTAATCCGATCTTCTTTGATTAAAAGCCGAAAAACGATTTTCGATAAAAAGATATCTTGTCCGCAGCCAATTCCGGCGAAACAATATCTACCTAATAAGTCTTTAATTCAAAGCACAATTACTAGTATAAAACGTGGAATAACGATGATGGAGAGATGCATTACAAATACGAACAATTTTCCACAGAAAATTAAAAAAGAGTACATAATAGAATAGATCAGAAAAATTAAGAAAAGTTCCAATTTGAGAAATTTAACAAAAGCTCGCCACATGTAATTTGAGGTTTTCTGGGTTCTTTACGCAAGACGAGTCTACGAATGTACGGTGGAGTGCAAGAAAGAACACCAATGGAATAAAATAAAATAAAAAAGGAATTTATTTTAAGGAAGGACGAAAAAGTGAGATTGTACTTTTATTGGTAGGATACTCAATTTGGCAAAAGGAAATTTTTGTCCCCACTTGCTAAAAATTGGTGGATCTAAGTAAATTCTTAAAAGATTTCTTTTAAACTCCGGGACGTAAAAATACGAGGTACCCTCTGAAGAGAGGTAAGAAAAATATTTCTCCATTTAGGAATTTCATAGTGATTCCAAACAGAAAATATCTCATGGTGAAGTAGTCGACTATGTTATTCTAGTGTTGTCTATAGGAAGAGGAAGTACTGTAGATGCTAGTAAGCTAGAATGTAGATAAATTTTACCGGAATTTAATTAACAAAGAGCAAATACACCCAAAATAGAGATATTGTGCCAAAATTTAAGCAATGTCAAAGCACCTAGGGAAGTGATTACACATAAGAATCTAATCGATGACACCAATTGAAAATAAAGTGTGATACAAAGTAATAATGAAATTTGCTTGATTTTTTATTCGGGGGACGGCTAGAAGTATTTATATTTTATAGTGACTCAAGAAACAACTGCCTTCCGACGATTCTTGATGGTTGCAATATCTTCGATCACGGATCTTCACATTCCCTATTTTCAACTTCTGCTTGCCTTTAAATTGAAACTTTTAATCACACATCTTTCACGTAACCATTTGTGCTCTAACTAAAAGCACGTGCTTTTCAGAGTTATCAATTGGGTTATTTTCAGTGTAAACATATACCCTAAAGAATTTTGAATTCTTTTAAAATATCACCTCTATTGTGCACATTCTTATTCTACAGGCAGCTCTAAAGATATACGTACATTCTTCTGACCTTTCGTACTCTGTGCATAGTCGACCAGCCTGCAATATTCTATAACATTTAGACACATCACCTTGATTACTTCTAATCTACTAATCGTCATCATTATGGGTTATATCGTTTCAAATCACTACTTTCCATGCGATCATTTACCTCAAGAGATATACATGAGAAAAATCCAATCTTTACGTTCTAGTCTTAAACCCTAACCCTTCGTAAGACTTCAAACCCTTGATCTTCTTTGACGCTACTCTCTATCGTCATGGCTCCCAAACCTAGTGAGTATTCCCTTGCGGATTATATTGCTTGATTCGATGATTCACAGGGAGACAAGTATTCTTATAATTGCTGCTTTCGCCTTATATACTTAATCGAAGAATGACCTGAATGGCTTGTCCTTGGCCCCTGTTTTAAAGATCATCGAAGCCTTACTTCTCTCAAACCCCGTTTCCCCCCGAAAAAAAAAAAAAAAAAAAAAAAAAAAAAAAAAAAAAAAGGGGGAACTACCCCCCATCGAGAGATCTTTCGTTGTTGATATATTGACTACCCAGCCCTCACGATTCAGAGGTTTCCCGTCTTTTGAAGTTGATTTGTACGAGTGGTATCTGCGGATGAAATCCAATATTCGAATACAACTTGTTTGGAAAAGAGCCGGAATCCAGATGGCCTCAGCTTTACCTTCATGGCTGGTCATAAAGCCACTGAAACTACAGAAGCTCCTTCAAGTCCTGAAGATCAAGTTGTCTTCATCGACCAACCCTCTTCTGAAGACGACACTGGAGCAGATGCCGAATCGAGTTGCAATTCCCCATACCCTCTTTTTCAGGCGCATCATTTACTCTTGTTCCAACTCCTTTGGCAGGACGTGGTTATTACTCTTAACATGCTGCTCACTACTCTCTTTAAATGACCTTTTCCCAGCGGTGAACGGAACTGACAAATGTACTTCCTTCTTCAATAATGAAACCTTGCTAGAGGAAACCAACGCCGCTTCAAAACAGCCTAGTTCATTGAAACTTCCTCTTTTACTTCTTCCAGAACCAGAACACGGTATGCATTTGCAATCCCTTTGCCATACTTAATCCTGTATTGTAGGCCAAACTAATTGGCAGCATATTTACTCTCATCAGGCAACGTAGAGCTCTCTTTATTAACCTGATCGTCACCTGCAAGTCAAGTCATAAGTTTGGAAATTTTCTCCGATCCTGACGTCTAATGACACCACTCTTGCTGCTGTCACTGCTCCTGATGTTCTTCTAGCCTCGGCTTCCACTGGAGGTTCATCTCCCCCTCCAGCAATGCCGCTGCCATCTTCTCCTTTGACTGAACAGTCAAATCAAAGCTGAAGCAGGAAACCCTTCCAACATTTTGGCCGGGGCCAAAGCTTATTTTGGAAAAAGTCACAAAGCTTTTAACTCAGCCGATGGTGGACTCCAAGGACCCAACTTCCGAAGGTTCCTCTTCTTAGGATGTCATTTTGATGAGATGGTGAAGGACAAACTGTTAAGAATTTCTTAGAACTCTCGAGTGGTGGCCTTCCAATGATTGTATATCATTCATCAGCTGTTCCGAGACTCGAATCTCTACTCAGTGAGGTATGCAGCAGTGACGTCTCTCCTACCATACCTTCGGAGCCTAGGCAGCAGTTCTGATGAAGTGGAGGTTTACCGACGCAACCACGGGACAATTCTCACATTGACCGTTTCGGGAGGAGATCGTCCACGCCCTGATCATGCCATCGAAGAGGCCACCCAGCATTTGAAAGTCAATAAGACTGCTTCGCAAGTCATAGCAGATGACTTGGCCAATCTAAACGCGGAGGAGGAAATGGATCTCGAAAAAAGATTTAGCTAAAGTGCGTGGCCAACAAAAACTCAAGCACGCTCAATGAGCCCAAGCAGAAGAAATTTCAAACCGAGGCACGAGCGACGCCTCTCTCGAAAAGTTGAAAAAGAGAAAGAGGACTGTGAAACGTCGAATCAGTCGATTGGAGCCAGCCTATTTTGTGTCAGGCCTTCGGGTTCCTTCTTCTCTATCTCTTCTTACATACACCGTTTCCTTTCTTCTACCATGGCAAGAACGACCAAGAATATAATAATAATTATGGAAAGTAATCTCTCACAATATCTCTGAAATCTCTATTTGGATTTGGTTAGTTTACCCTAAGAACTCATTTCCAATTAATTTCTGTAAGGAATCTTAACAACTGTGAAGATGAAAAATTATCTTATGCCAGATTGAGCATGTTATCAAGAAAAGTACAATCTCACTTTTGTTTCCTTACTTCTGCCCCTATAAATAAATGAATATATATAATTAATTTTCAATTCCAAGTATCTTCTCTTAACATAATTTTATTTTATTTTTGTTCCATTCGTGCTCTTTTTTGCACTCAACCATTGGATAGTAGGCTCGTGTCGCGGAAAGAACGTAGATAACCTCTAATTATTTGTGGCTTGCTTTTGTTAATTTTCTCAAATTGGAATCTTTCTTAGTTATTCTCATTTATTCTATTATCTACTCCTTTTTAACTCTATGCGAAAAATTATTTATAATTGAAATGCATCTCTCCGTCATTGTTGTTCCTCGTTTTCTGCTGGTTGTTCCACACGCAATAGAATGAAAACACTGATTTGCTGGGTTTTTATATCTTGGATGATCTAGGACTGAATTAGAATAGTCTTGGATGATCTAAGACAGGGCATCCCGGCCGCTTAAGGATGAGACACACTCGAACCCAAATTCGTCTTAGGTCAACCGATGCCAGATTTCGACCCAAAAAAAAAAAAAAAAAAAAAAAAAAATCGATGCTGGATTGAAAGAACGAATTGAACCACCTCGCAATTTATCGGTCGTCACTCTCCAGAAAAATCCTACAAACTGAGAATCCCCTTTCTTCTCACCACCATCATCGTGAAAAAGTACTAGTGTCTGGAGAAGACAGTGGAGAACCAAGATGACTGAGAGAACTCGTCCAAGTCGAAGAAGAGTAAAGATTGAGCTTCGGAGAAGAGAGAAAAGAGCTATAGGAAGCGCGATGAACAATAAAAAGAGAAAAAAAATTAAGAAAAATTTTCAAATTAACATCATTTTGAGTGGAGTTGTATACGTCGAATCATTGATTGTGCCACTTAGACATCCAACACTGGCTAAATCTCCAATACATAGAAAAATCATCAAAAGATTTAGAATTACATTGGTCAAATTAAAAGTTTAATTGTGTGTGAGCTTGTTAATTGTGTGTGAGCAATTGAATCAATTGGCTACTCCGCGGAGTTCTATCCAAACCATACATAGGGAACGTTTGAAATTGATGTCCCCATTAATTTACTAAAATATCCTTAAAGCTCCATATTCATTATAATAATAAAATCTAAATTGGTCATCTTGTGCAAATTCTCTTCATCCTCAGTCACGCACGTAGGGCATGGGCAACAACTTGTTTAATAGCCCGTATCTTGGCATTATCTTATTTTGAGAAAAATATCTTGAAAATTAACTTCTCCCGCTCGAATTGAACATTTACCTCCAACTTCCACTTTAGAATTAAATCATCTCCTACCGAGGAAATGTCTAAAATGTGTAGAAAGTGAAATCAATTCATGTCCTTAATCATGTGATTAAAATGCGTAAGTAAAGATGAGGCATGCATGTGCGCTAAGGACTAGTATTGTTAAATGAAAATATGTGTGGGTGGGACTCAACCCCGCATCAGGAATACGTGTAATTACCATTGCATGTTTAAAGGCAGAATTAGCATTGACGGTAGGAACATAGAGATGGCCAAAATACTAGTTAGAAAGGAGAATAATTCTAAACTTATTGCATTTTTACAAATTCAGTCATAAACCTTTTAATTTTCAATTTAGTCGTAAACATGTTAACAATTTGCCAATTGAATCCTAAATATTTTGACAATTTATCATTTGAGTCAATTCGATCATTTTTTTGTTGAAAATCACTAACGTGGATGCCGGTTGTCCTACGCGACATTACTAGTTTTGATATGGATAATTTAAAAAAAAAATTCCGAATTATTTATTTGTTATTATTTTTTTTTTCCATTTTCTTTTACAACTCTTGCCCACTGCTACGATGGTCTAGCGACGGCCGCAAGCAAGTGTCATGGCCCTCACCTACTCACTGGTCATGGTAAAAAAGAAAAACCAAAGAAAATAGAAGAAAAGGAAAAAAATGAAAAAGAAGAAAAAGAATAAATAATTAAATAATTATTAAGATATCATTCAAATTTGTCTATGTCAATGCTAGTCATACCACGTACAATGGCTAGCATCCATGTTAGCGATTTTCGTTCAAAATTAATTATATCAATTAATAAAACGTAAAAAGGCTTCAAATTCAATTGATCAAATTTAAAATTTTAGAACTTAATTGGCAAAAGTACAACAAATTTATGATTTTTCGAATAATTTTCTCCTAACTAAAATAATAGCACGCTGAAGTAGGAAGGGAGAGTAACGGTAGAAGCTAAACAAAAGTATGGAGTCATAAAAGTACATAGAATCAGTGCGATGTATAAAAGGAAATCCCACCCAAGACATGTCACGTTTTTGTAGATAATCATCAAGAAATTGTAATCGACATCATGCTCTTGAATTCCTCAAAATCGAGTTTCCCGTCGTTGTTAGTATCATACGCACGAATCATGCTGTTACAGTCTCTCCCGCTTCTCTCGTCCCATAACTCTAGTTTTGAGAGGACGCTCTGGAGCTCGTCGCAGGAAATGAAGCCGTCGTCGTTCAAATCGAACACCTTGAACGCCTCGGCAAGGTCGGTCTCCTGATTGACATCTCCTTCGCTGCTCTCTGGGGATTCCACTCCACCGCTCCTCATGGTTTCTTCCGACGATATGGAGTCGGAAAAGAACAAAAACTCGTCGAAGTCGAGGCTCGGTTTCCCTATAGATAATTCCAGCTCGCCCAGGCTATGATGGATACCGATTTTCTCGAGCAGCCAATCGAGCTCCTCGAGGCTCACCTGGCCATCGCCGTTCTTGTCGAGGTTCTCGAAAATCCGATGTAAATCTCCAGTTCCGAGGGGAGACATAGTTATACAATGAATCGAAGATTGGTATGTATGTGCAGATTGGGGGAACTAATGAAGAAGCATGAGGAAATGCTAACGGCGCCGTGAGACGACAATTCGAATTCAAAGACTCCACCGGTCTATTTATACACGCATCGAGCCTCCGTGGTACGGTTGTGTGCGTACGTGCTATACACGCATCGAGCTTCCGTGGTACGGTTGTGTGCGTACGTGCACAGCAGGAACTTGGAAGAAGATTGTGGTTTCTAGGGTTTCGTGGAAGTTAGCGAGAAGCTTCGCCGAAGAAGCGACCTTACAAAGCTGAATTGATATTTTCTTGTTTTGGAATTTTATTGACTTTTAGATGGAGAAGATAAGAGCAATGCTTACTTGCTTTTATCAACACGTATTATTTTTGTACTCTTATTAAATGAATTATACCATTAATCTTCCGAGATGATTCTTGAAAAGAAGAGTAGTCCATGGTAAGCCACGCTTTTGACGCTGAGAAAACGTGCCGACTCAACTTTGGCATGCTCCTTCTCGTTTTTTTTTTTTTTAATTGGTACGACGGATCTCACTAAGTTCTTTGGGTTCGTTCACTAATTGGAATATTAATTAGCACTTTAATCAGGACAAAGTCGGAATCAAATTATGTAGTGATTGATGGATATTCTTGGAACTTGTTATGTATGTATATTGTAGGGGGGTTTAGGGGGGGATCTCTGTGCATTCTTCATTTTGTACGTATGCCGTCATATTGGAGATGTGGAGAGACGAGATTTGCACACGTAACTATTGGACCAATGTGCTAGGGAGAGATTAAATGCATTATGTTTCCGTGAAGGAGTTTAATGCGTTCCTTCACATTCTAATGTTTTGAAATCTCATCATTTTTTTGTGGCACTTCACAACCCCATGATACCAAACTTTTAGCGATCCGATTTGCTCACAAATATCTTTAATTCAGTACAAATCAAGTCATCATTATTTAGTTTGTGTAAATTGCCACCCTCAAATTGTCTCATACATTGACTTATTAAATTTCCTATTTTTAGAATTTTCTTCACATGGGCCGATGTCAAATTTCCAACGTAATGAAATAACTAAGTGCAGGTCATAGAAATGTTTTTTATCGGAATACCGAATCATCTCAGGAGGACCCCAGTTACATACACCAACTTATAAGGAAATGAAAATGTAATGTAAATTACTATCAAACAAAGATTCAGGATACAATGGTTTGCCGCATCTTCGTCATCCAATGGCCGAGAGAACTGATAAAGACCGTGTTCCCCAATATTATCATCCACATTTTTGCCAAGAACTATTCTAAAATTTCTTATCGACCACTTATTTACCATGGATCAGACACCCCGCTATTAGAACTTGGAGCGAGAACAGAGCATTCGAACCCACTCTACAAACTATTTTAGCTGTGGAGTAGACCTCGTGCCTCTTCTGAAGTTCCCAAACTTCAAAGCGAGATCAAAGGAAAACCCAAAATTTGGACGGAGATCTGAGAAAAACCAAAGAAAAATCCAAAATTTAAATGGAGATCAGAGCAAAATCAAAGGAAAAAACCCATAATTTAGACGGAGATCAGAGCAAACGCAAGGAAAAATCCAAAATTTAAATGAGGATCGGAGCAAAATCAAAGAAAAATCTGAAATTTAGATCAAACCAAAATCAGCAATGATATCAAGGAACCAAGCAAAAGCCAGTGCTCACCGGAATGGCTGTGAGCCCGGCTCATCAGTACTCGGACAAAGCAATTACTTTGTAGCGCTGATGAGCTATGTCTTAGATAATCTAATAAGACTGAATTGGAATGTAAATACTTTTCTAAATGCAGCTGTTTGACCTTTGAGGGCGTGTGGAGATTGACAGAGAAGGAACTTAGGCCGGGAGACGCATGCATTGCATGTTCATAGGAGATTTCTAATGCAATGTTTACTGGAGGTAACATTTGAAATTTGATTTTCTTGCTCCCTCCGTGCCACCCGATTATGAGATTCTCAATTATCATTGCTCATGATGCTCTTTGGCATAGTGTTTCGAGCCAGCTTCAAGTGAGTAATTTAAACTTTAAATTAAGACTAAAGAAAGTAACAAAACTTACACGCAACGATGATTGAGCTGAAATTCAAAATTGAAGGTCCATATCCACCCTCAAGTTCATTAGAACACCCTTAAAATTCCATGACTCTTATAATATTAAAATCTAAGTAGGTTATTCTATGCATTTGAGTAGGTAGTTTTATTGCAAATGACAAAAGTGTCAAAAGTAAAATTCACCGTTGTTCAAGGCACTATGCCCCGTAATTGACAACATTAGGCAACACCCTTTTGCCCTTTGGACTAAAACCCCGTTGCTCAAGGCACTATGCCAAGAGGAATTGGAAGTACCTTGATGGTGCATAAAGCAACAAACAGGCTAATTCCCAAAAAGCAACACCAACTTTAGGTCAAATGACAATTCTGACCTCATTTTTTTATCTCGCAAAAAAGAAAAAAAAAAAGAACTTGAAATTGAGTGACAATTCTACCCTCAACTTTTTCTTATCTCATAAAAACTCAAAAACTTTTATTATTATCCCAAGTTTAGCCTGAACCATACACTTTCTGCCTGAAATCAACCTTTTTTGAGGAAAAAAGATTCTAGTCGTGAGCTTGGCAGATCTTATCCATGGTGTCTCTCGACGAGTGATGGTCTACAGCTTCAGATTACGACAAAACGATGACGTTTGGCCAAAGAAATTCAATCTAGAGGTTTTTTTTAACTTGTCAATGAAGCATAAAAGACGATGATCAGCTTCACCATCATTCTCCAAGCTATGACTCGAAAAAGAAGACAATGAATAATGTTTTAAATCCAACTAGCAAGTGCACATGGATTTATTGCCAGGGACAATCAATGATTCTAAGTTAAAGGGAGCCAGATTTGGGATTTAAGTAAAAATTGATGATTTTTTTAGACAAAAAAAGTTAGGGCCAGAATTGTTACTTAACGTAGAGTTAATACTTTTAGAGAGAAAAAAAAAATCAAACCAGAATTGTCGCTCAATCTAAAGTTGATAGTTTTTTTTTTTTTTTAATCAGGCCAGCAACAAACACTGCCACTTTTTTGAAGACAGCTATCCCATCTAAACATGATAAAAGCCAATACCGGACACTCTGCGTTCCTGAAGGCTGAACCATGGTCATGGGGGATCTTGCTCATTTAGCTATGAATTAGTGACGGGTTGCTGCTTACTTAATCTGAATACCTTTGGTAAAAGTTATTCGAGTTATATTTTTCTATCGATTAACAAGGCCAGAACTAACTTCATCAAGTTGCTTTACTCAATGGTATAGGTTGTAGAGATGTATCAAGTTTATATGCATAAACATTCAAGATAACATCCATCTCAACCAGTGCTTCAGATAACAAAATGATAATATCATCACCCAGATCAAGATCCAAAGTATTACTAGAAAACAAATGTTTGCACTAGAAATTGCAGAAATAAGTTAGCTTTAATGAAAGGAAAGCAGGAGTACAAATAAGAAGTTGCCGCCCAAGTTAGAAAAACAATGGGAGGCGTCATAAGTGGTCTCAATTGAAAATACAAGAATGAAGGAATTTTTACTGGTTCTGTATGATCTATGAAATGAAAAACACTTGCATCAACAAGATAAGATAATAAGTTTCCATCAGCCTATATCATGCTTCCTACAAAACTTCTACATGTCCATTAGAGGATTTCTTCGCTATGTCATAATTGCCTCCTCAACGAAGTAGAAGGTAGGATTTTCAGGCTTAAGACACTTCTTTTAATAACAAACAAACCTAAAGAAAAGAGATAAATAAACTCTGAGCTCAGATGGTAAAATTTCAAAGTTTGGTCCCTATCATACATCAACCTAAGAAAGTCACATGCATGGTACCGAACCTAAAGAATGGCTTTCACTAGTAAATCAAAAAATGCTCCCCAAAGTCACAGTGATCATAATCATCTGAGAATCTCCTATTCCTGTAGGAAAAAGATTATTAACACTAAAAAAGCCCCCTTCTTGTGGATACCAAATACCTTTCTCCAGACAAGACTATTGTTTCGCAGAAGTATCCTTAGATGCTGCATCTTTTTTCTGCTTTGCGAGAATTGCTTCATATAACTCCACCACAAGGCGTGGATCCTTTTCAACGAGTTCTAAGTATTCTAGATGATTTCTGAGTCCATCCAAGTTGTCCATGATTAAGGACAAGGCAGCCCCAGGAGACGGTTCGCGTTGTGCTGGTGCGCAAAGGCATAGCATTTGAGTGAGTTGTCCCAGTTTAATTTGGATACCAGGAACTTCTCACAATAAGCTTTGAGGCGCTCCACCGGGTACTTTTCAGCCAATACCAGAAGCTCACACGCCATTTTCTCATCGAGGCATGCTTCAACATAGAGATAGCCAACAAATGCTCGGAGGGCATCGTATGACACATCACTTATCTTGATGGTGCCATTTCGGCTTTCTTCCTTCTCATTCTCGAGCATTGCTTTAAATACTGCAGACCGGCCAGCCTGATAGTAAAAAGAAAAGAGCACTTAGAAATGCAATTCTTGCAGGGTGAAAGTAAGTAGATTGATAGGAGATGTTTATGCATCTTATCAATGTGTGTCAGAGTGTGCTAAATTGAAGAAACTCCTGAAATGAATATTATGAGCATGCAAGCAAAGCTTTTGAACATGTCCTTGCTATCATTATCATCTACGAAAATTACATAAACTATGTTGGGCTCATGAGTCCTGTATGCCAAGCAAAAGACCATAACTCAAGCTTTTGTGATTTTTCAGTTGAGAACTCCATTGAAATGCACCGAGCAGCAGGAAAAATGCATATCCGGTGGCTCAAGCATCAGTTAAATCAAATCTTGTGAAAGAGTCATAATCAATGAAGTATCCAGCAGCTCAGTTACTAAACATGTTACTTCATATTGGGATTAACATTCCACTCAACTCAACAAAGCCACATTCAAGGCAAATAAAAGGAAAAACTGCAAAATAAAATTGAGAATCTCTCTGATCTAGAAAGCCAGTCCAAGAAAACAAATATGTACTTCTAATGCCTGAATAGATGAAAGCTAATATAAAATCTTCAAGATCAACCTAAGAGAGAGATTATCATCAGACTAGGAAGTAAAAGACAATCTGTTGGTGAAAATGTCTGATGTACTTCCAAATATAAACGCAACCCCCATTTTCACCATATATATCTGGCCACAAGCATGTACAGTGGCAGAATTTTACAGCAAGTCTCTAGAAAAAGAGTCGCATGAATTCATATTGAGTTGATAATGCTGATTATACACGCTCAACAACTATTTACTCTGCCAACTTTGGCATTACATCTTGAAAACTCAAGTAAACACAAAAAGTTAAGTTTATGTGAAGAAGAGAAAAGACCAAGACCAGTCCGTGCAATTATTGAGGCCAGAAAAGAGAGAAGGAAGAGGTCCAACATCCTTTTTGAGGCCGGATCACCAATAATATTTATCATTGAATGCATATGTTTAGAATTCTTGATGATTTAGTCGAGACTTGTTTGTGTAGGAAAGAAGTGATCTAACAAAACTAGTTTGGTAGTAACCCACTATATAAAATTTAAAGTGGACGAAGGCATAAATCTAAGATGAATAATTGCAGTTTCATATCAATTGGTTAGCTTCACTCCAATACACAACAATGAGGATAGTAATTATGTAAATCTTTTATGTGACCCCCATCCAAGCATCTCTGAAGAGTACCTTGCAGCAAGCGTAGTCATTTCCAAAACGAAGTTTGTTACATTACGTTGTTGCCAATTCTAGAGTGCTAATTGATTTCCTCATGCGCAAGAAATATGAAGGCTGGCTTAACTGACGGGCAGGAGATAGCTAGAGGATTTCACTCAGCTATTAATAACATAAGTAACGTTCTTCAAGCTTGTTAAAGGGGTTGTCTAGACCTCCTCTGGCGTATCAGAAGCACTTAATCATGCGAGCCCAAACTCGATATTCTCAAGTAAAATCACTTTTGGGGCACTCTTTGCTTTCAGACTGAAGCTACCACCCTGTCATGGACTTCCAAGTGGCGAGGGCAGAGAGCGATCACTGTCGACTAGTAAGCCAAGGTACCACTGTGTGAGCAACATCCCATGTAACCAAATTCTCATGAACACATAAAAGTCATCTTAAAAATCCAACAGCAAATAAACCACAGGTTCCCCTTAAATCTATCAGTACAAACTATCATTACTCGTTTGCAAGAATGCCCACGAGAGCCAAATGAAGACAAAACTTCTAAAGAAATCCTCTATGAGCATTGCTCTTTCCCTCTCTTACAACTCCTCTCTGCCTCAACTAAAATGAAAGATCTGAGAAACCTTAATAGCTCAACCGGGACAACTGAATTCATAACACTCTTCCTTCGCATTATTTCACAGTCAAGCCCGTACTTTGCAGAAATTAAGACTATCGAACAAAGATCCAGTATACCTCCGTTGGCTGATCACTAAGACAACTCATAAAGACAGCGTCCCCGCATCCTATCTTCCCTACTTTTACCAAAAATTATTCTAAAATTTCATTGTGACGTAATTGAACCATTGATCACCTATGAGACACGCCGGCTATTGGAACTCGGACAAAGGAACAGAGCATTGGAACGCACCCAAAAATCAACTGCAAACTAACGGCGCTTTCTCCCGAAGTTCCAAAATTCAAACGGAAATCAGGGAAAGGCAGAAGAAAAAACCAAATTTAAATGGAGATAAGAGAAAAAACAGAGAAAAACCCAAAATTCAGATCAAAGCAAAATCAGCAATTCATGCTCACCAGAATAGCCCTATCAGCCGGCACCGGCGTAGACGGGTCTCCTGTGGGACCGTCCTTATCGGCGACCAAGACTACGTCGGTGAACCCGGGGTCATGGCAGCCACCGCTGAGGTGGTGGTGGTGGCGGCCGGTCGGAGACCAGAAACTCAAGAAGGCGACTTCGGCCTTCAAATTCTCGATCTCTCGCTTGAGCTCTTCCTTAGTCTGTTTGGCCTTCTCGTGACACTCCTCGCACGTGCTGCTGGAATCGAGAGTGACGCAGCACTCCTTGCAGCACTCCTTGCAGGGTCGCCGCATTTGCTGAGGGAGAGAGCTCATTCGCTTGCGAAGCCACTCGACTTCTGCGACAGAAAGAGGTTCTGTTAAAGACGAGTTGGGAACTGAACGAAATAAAATCTAAGGTCGGATATTTTTGCCAGCCCACGGTCTCTCCGGGTGGAAAAAGAGGAAGAATATAATTTATAATAATGGGAAGTAAATCCTCCCAACAACACTGAAATCTTTATTGTGATTTGATTAATTTGCCCTATGGAAGGATGCATGGACAAGTAAATCCCTTATGAATTACAACTCTTAAAGGATTATCGTTCAAAGGGAAGTAGATTACTCATATCAGCTCTCTCGTGTATGCGAGTCTCTCTCTATCCTGTGGTAGCATTGTCTTCTCCACAAACCCTAGATCTTGATCCTCTTTCCTGTCTTTTCGTCCCTTTTACACAATGATTCACAAAAAACAAAAACCCTAAACAATGTTTCGTCCGATCTAGCTTATGCTGAGTGCGGAGGCCTTCTTTTCATTAAATAGAACAGTAGTCTCGGTCGATCGGCTAGAGCTCCGGTTTACGAGACTCGCACCATGATTGGATCTCTCTTCCTCTTTCTACATGTTGGCGGAGCTAATGGTTTTGAAGTATCGCTTGGGATTGCTTGGAATTCATGCAGTAGCCGTTAGTGATGTGAGTACGATTCTGGCTCTAGACTTCTGGCATAGTTTGTGCGTGGTGTGAGTACGATTTGGGTCTGCACTTTTGGAAAGAAATCACTGTAGATATTCTGTGAAAAGGGTCTGATCAGCGTATGGGTCCAGATATGATGAGGATACCTACTAAAAATAGTGTTGAGTTCTCTGTCAGCAAGATGCTTGGAAAAATGTCCAAGAGGAATTTCGGCCGAATTCAGAAGTATTGACAACCTTCAGAGCGACTTACCTTGCCTCTCTTAGTATGTCAATGCTGATGTTCGCCGCTGCTTTTCTTTTTAGTATCCTTTGCTCTTTAACTTAGTCAGACCGCATGGATAATAAAGAAGAAAATGAGTTGCGGGTAGAGGCATTATGTAAACGATTAGGACATCTCTGGTCTGAGGAAGATGTGGTTGAAGTAAACCCGGAGATATCCTTACAAAAAAGAGATGAATGCAACAGAACAATTTTGGGTAAACTATACTCTAAACCCAATGTCAATTTTCCTGCATTCTTCACAACTATGAAGAAAGCATGGAAAACAAAAGCAGTATAATGTGCACAAAAAGGACCAAGTCTCTTTACCTTTGTATTTCAATTAGAGGTGGAAAAGGATAGAATTCTCAAATCAGCACCTTGGTCTTACTCCAGCAATTTGCTTGTATTGAAACAGTGCGAGCCTGAAATTACAGAACACTATTATGATTTCTCTAGAGCAGCTTTTTGGGTAAGAATTAAAGGTATTCCCCCTGGTTGGAGGGTTGAAAAAGTTTACCATGATCTAGGGAAAAAGCTAGGCTAGGTCCAGGAAATACAGCTCGAAACCATGGGAAATCTGCAGCAAAAAGGAGGAAGAGTTAGAGTGGAAGTAGACTTATCTACTCCTCTGAAAGCAGGAACCATTTTGGACATCGGCAATAAATGGTTGTGGGTAGAATTTAAATACGAGAGATTAACCCATTATTGCTACTCATGTGGAAGAATAGGCCACTACGCACAAGATTGTTCAGAAATCCCTTATTTAGAATCACCATGGGCAGTCGACAAAATTGGCTCCTTTGGACCATGGCTGAAAGCAGAAGTCAGTGATCATGGTCCTTATTGGGAGGCTTTTTATGGCAACATCGAAGAAAACATTATAGTAGAAGAAACCATACCTGTAGCACCTTCTCCAGGTAGAGAGCAGGATATAACCATACAGGAGAAAGGTCCAAAAATGCGCCTAGCAGCTTGCAGCAAAAAAAGAGTAGAAAGTCCCATGGAGCCGGAGATAGTGGAAGTCCCCGTTACAAATCAGCAGGTACTTAAAGATCATGGAAAACATATCATTTGCTCAGACGCTCCCATACAGAACTCTTTGAAAATAGGAAAGAGTAGCAAAAAGAACATGAAGGTGTAGAAAGCTAAGAAGCAGAAATGTTTACCTGAACCTACCCCTCTTCTCATTGATGATTCAGGCATGACGGAGACTCCAGTGAAGTTTCTCAAGGATGGAACAGATTGGGCTTTGGTGGCTAGCCCTAATAAGCCACCAAAGACGACATGAAAATCATTAGCTGGAATTGTCAGAGGCTAGGCAACCCCCTGACAATCTAGGAACTAAGAGCATTAATTGCTCTTGAAAGGCCCAGTATGGTTTTTCTAATGGAGACTAAAAACAAAGCAATGATGGTGGAAAGTATATGCAGGAAACTTCAATTTCAACACTTATTCTTAGAAAACCCAATGGGTATAGCGGGGATTGGCGTTAATGTGGAATGAGGAAGTAACATTGCAAGTGCAAAGCAGTTCAAAACAATTTATTGATGTCAAATGCACTGATCCAGCTAGGAAAATAGTCATGCAGATTACTTTTATTCACGCTTCCACAAATTTTGGTGAGAGGATACAATTATGGCAGCAATTGAAGACATTAAAACCTCACAGTTCCAATCCATGGATATGCATGGGGGATTTCAACGAGATTTTATATGTATGGGAGAAGGTTGGGAAAAGAGAAGCAGATAATAAAAGAATAGCAGCTTTTAGAGATATGCTCAATGAGTTGTCTCTAATGGACATGGATAGCCAAGGATGTGCATTTACGTGGGCAAACAACAGAGAAGGGGAGGATCTTGTTAAAAAAAAGACTGGATAGGGTATTATGTACCTTGGAATGGCGAGTTATCTTTCATGATGTAGAAATACATGCACTTCCAGCAATAGGCTCGGACCACAGCCCTCTTGTCTTGAGGCTATATCCTGCACGCAGGAAAAGAAGAAGAGAATTTAAAATGAAGGCTTTCTGGTTAGAAAATGAAGAATATCATGATATTATTCACCACGCATGGACCCATACAGCCTTTCCCCAGGCCACTTTTTCAGAAAAACTTCAAGAAACCTCAAAACAACTGACACAATAGAGTCAAAAGAAGTTCGCTCATGCACTCAGCAAGATAAAAGAGTTAACTCAGGCCCTAACAACCATAACCAATCAGCCACAACAGCATACAAGCAGAAAGGAAGTGAAAAGCATCATTCACCAGATAGACACACTAAGAAAGTAGGAGGAACAATATTGGGGATTGAGGTCGTGAATTAAATGGTTACAGTGGGGAGACAAAAATACACGATTTTTTCATGCCACAATAGTTCAAAGGAGGCATAGAAATCATATTACAATGCTGCAATTGGAAGATAATAGATGGTGTCGGGATCCAGGAGAAATCAGAAATCATATCCAAGCTTATTACAACAATTTATATCAAACAGAAGGGAAACGAAATTATTAGCCAATCTTAAGCCAATGCCACTCTCCTATTGATGATCGTATAAATGCATCCCTGGTGGCTACTCCCACGATGGAGGAAATTAGAACAGCAGCTTTTCAACTGGGAGCCTTGAAAGCGCCTGGTCCTGATGGGTTCAATGGCTTGTTCTATCAAAATGATTAGGATATTATTCAAACTGACCTATTCCATCTGGTGCAGAGTTTCTTCAACACAGGTGTTTTAGATCCTCATTTAAATCAAGCATATATTGCCTTGATTCCCAAAGTGAAAAATCCCGAGACAATTAGTCAGTTTAGACCCATCAGTCTTTGCAACTTCAGTTATAAAATTATCTCAAAACTACTAGCAAATAGACTGAAGAAGTGGCTGCCAGAGATAATCGCACCTGAACAGAGTGCCTTCGTTTAGGGGCGACAGATACCAGATAACATCTTCATTGTGTAGGAAGTGTTACACCAGCTCCGCATCACCAAAAGAAAGAAAAAACATCAGGCAGTACTCAAATTAGACATGTAGAAAGCATATGACAGAATTGAATGGGATTTTATTCGGGATTGCATGCTGAAAATGGGTTTTTCTGAGAAATGGGTGGCTCTAATAAGGCAATGCATAACAACAGTGACCTTCAGTGTTAATCTCAATGGCGAACCTACCCCTTTTTTCAGTCCATCCAGAGGTCTAAGGCAAGGAGATCCCCTATCACCTTATTTATTCATCTTAATCACAAATGTGTTAACATGGTTGATGCAAAAAGCAGTAGCAGAAGGCAGCATACAAAGTATACAGCTCAACAGGTCTTGTCCTAAGCTCTCTCGCCTTCTTTTCGTGGATGATGTTATTTTTTTCATGGATGGCACTTTAAAGGAATGTCAAAATCTGACACTTACAATTAACCAGTATTGTTATGCAACGGGGCAAGCTGTTAACTTAAACAAGTCAGGCGTTTATTTTAGTAAGAATTGTCCCTTACCACTTAAGAGGAACATGGCTCAAGAACTGAGAGTGCCTTTTTTTGACAAGACAGGAAAATACTTAGGTATCCCTATAGAATGGGGACAATCTAAAAAAGAATTATTTGCATGGATACTAACGAGTAAACTCAAAGCTGGAGGGTTGGAAGGAAAAGTTACTCACCAAAGCAAGAAAGGAAGTCTTGATTAAGAGTGTGGTACAGGCCATACCAACCTATGCCATGTCAATCTTTAAGCTGCCAGTGTCCATTTGCAAAACAATTGAAAGGCGAATAGCTTCATTCTGGTGGCAGAAATGAGATACAAAGAAAGGCATCCATTGGAAGAACTGGGAAGATCTGAAGAAAAGAAAGGATGAAGGAGGGATGGGATTCAAAGACTTAATTACCTTCAACTGTGCAATGCTTAGTAAACAAGTCTGGCGGTTACACACTTCCCCACATGCATTATGGAGTAAAGTTTTAAAGGGCATATATTTTCCTCATTGAGATATATGGAATGCACAAAAGGGCCAGCGATCATCTTGGGGCTGGCAAAGCATGCTGTTGGAGCGAGATTCTATTAAACTAGATATCAAATGGTTAGTTGAGGATAGCAAATCAATCAAAATCAGGGAGGATAAATGGCTATCACAGGAGTTAACAGGAGGACTAGTAAACCAAGCAGAACCAACCATGGTGGAAGGTCTGATCAATGAAGATTCCCGAACATGGAAGCAGACCCTTATTCATCAGTATTTTGAGGAGAAAATAGCAAATGAGATTCTAGCTATTCCCCTAAGTAAAGACCCCAAACTAGACAGCAGAATATGGACAGGGAACAATAAAGGTGAATTTACAGTGAAGAGCGGATATAACAAGGCCCATGCATCAACCACCAAACTAAACCTACAGAAAGCTTCTTGTTCTTACCAGCCCCCACAAAATTTATGGACACAGATCTGGAGTCTCGCTATCCCACCGAAAATCCGAACCTTTCTCTAGAGCATCTATCAAAATGTCGTTCCCACAAGGGAGAATCTCTACAAAAAAAAAAAAAAAGATCAGCCCAGATCCTTTATGTCAGATGTGTTACACGCATGTTGAAACCACTGAACATCTGTTCCTATTTTGCATGTGGACAAAACAGATCTGGAAAGACAACAGGCTATAGGGAACGAATATGATGAAACAATTCCAACAGCTCGATCAGTGGCTCCTGGCGGTATTCGACTCACGAAGGAAATTACCTGAGCGCGAGTTCATCGCAGGGGTTCTCCAGCAGATCTGAAAGGCTCGAAACTCATGGATCTTCAGAGAAAAAGCCCCAAACCCGACGGATGTCCTTGATCTCGCACAAACCCAGAATATAGCCTTCAGTAGAGGAATGACAAAAAAGCCAAACCAAACTACAACTCAACACTTACCAAAGGACTGGACACAACCGGGAAATCGTGAGTTGAAATTGAACGTGGATGCGTCATGGGTACCGAGAGAATTCCTTTGTTATGTTGCTGGAATCGCCAGGGACAAAGCGGGGTGTGTCGTCGACGGATTTGCAACGGAGGCTAGGGTTTCTTCGTCAGTACAAGCAGAAGCGGAAGCCCTTCTACACGGGTTACGCTTTCTCACGAACTAGAAGTCGTCTCACGTGCAAGATGCACGAAGTCAAGCAATTCACTTTATTTGTGAAAGCGACAGTTTAGCGGTGGTGGATTTCGTCATGGGCCGGGCCGAGATACCGTGGAATTTATGAGACATAATTCAACGATGCCGACAGAGCTTCTTCTGTGCCAAAACATATCAGTAACCTTATGACATCCAGATTTTCGGGTTCTAATTTCGATTGGATAAACAAGGATGTTTTCATTCGGTTGAAGCCGGGGATTTTGAAATTGAGGAGTATGAGGGATTTTTGGATGGGGAAAATAATCAATTTGATAATGGAGATATCAGTTGATTTTTTGTGAGAGTTATTTGAGAGAAATTAAGAGAGAAATTGGATGCAGATATGCAAGTGGGGATGAAGAACTCTAAGTTGGAAAATCCTTTTGAGAATCTATGAGCTTATTTAAAAAAAATTGGGATTAGGACATTCTATTTGAGGAAATCCTTTTATTTTTGTGATCTTCCCATTTCTTTTCCATTTTTAGACAAGCACTCTCTTTTTCCTTCTCTCTCTCTCTCTCTCTCTCTCTCTCTCTCTCTCTCTCTCTCTCTTTCTTCTTTGTCTTTTTCCCTCCCTTCCCCTCTCTTTTCCCTCATGTGAAACCCCCACCGACTCCCTCTGCCAGTTTCAACTTTGCTTCCCCACCTTTTTGACTTTTCAAACTTATTCTCTCTCTCTCTCTCTCTCTCTCTCTCTCTCTCTCTCTCTCTCTCTCTCTTATCTCTTCTTCTTCTCTCTCTCTCGGTAGACTCTCTCTCTCCCTTTGGTTCGAACAAAGGCAGAAGGCAGAAGCGGAAGCTGCACGAAGACAAGAGCAGCTCAATGTCGTCACTGCGCATCATCCACGTGCACCGCTGCTCACCGTACGCCTTCCGCCTCCCTCTCTTCCTCCGGTTGCCATCGGTTTCTTCTTCTTTGGGTTGTTCAAAACCCAGTAGATCTGGGAAACCGAAGACTGAGCTGTGCGACGTCCCTGCAAGTTGAAGATCAGAACGGAAGTAGCTTGCCTGGGTTCGGAGCAGCAGCCGACGTCGCCGGGAGCCGCCGCACACCGCCTCGCCGTCGTCCATCTCCCTCTCGTCCGCTCGAACGCCCTCCGCCCTTCTCTCTCTTCCTTTCCCTCTCAGTCGTTCAAGCATAGCAGGGGCAGAAGCAGAGACAGCAACTTGCTGTCACAACCAGCAACCGAAATCGGAGCCAAGGCCGTTGTTGCCGCCTCACGCCATGCGCCGTCACAGGTCCGCGACCATCCAACCGCGCCGACCACCCCGTCCAGTCGAGCTCCGTCCACGAATCGCCTGGCCAACTGCTATTTGGTGGTCATGAGGGATGGTAGAAACCCATCGGAGCTCCATCCGACCACCTCCGGCCACCGTGCGCCTTCACCTCGACCTGCCGAAGCTCCCTTCACCCTCCGCCAGCCTTGCCTCGCCATCTCAGTCCTCAATTCAGTCCCAACCAGTAGCACACAGAGAGTGCAAAAAATGGGTATCGCAGAGGGTTTTGTCTCGTTTTGGCCGCCTTTCCGAGCCTGGATGCTCGGCCCGCTTTGAGGAAAGTCGATCCTTGCGTCGAGCCCGTTGTTTTGAGTGAGTTTTACTCACTAATACCTTCTTAGTGCGCTAATTATACTTAAAGGTTGATTAGTGTTAATTAATGTAATTAGGTGGTTAGATTAGAATTGATTAGTGATTATTAGTTAATTGCTTTGAATATTAGTTATGTGAATAGTATAATTAGATAGAGAATTGCCTATAGTATTTATTGGATGATTCTTGGAATTTTTCTCGTCCCTTATCGAGTGTTAATTAAGCAAATCGGGCTTAGGTGGAATTTTTAGGAATTAAATATTAATTTTCGAAATTAATTATTCAATTATTTATTTCCGGAAATTCAACTGGGATGGCCAGTGACTGGGATTTTATGATGATGATTATATTGTGCTAAATTTAATTTATTGTATTTATTTATTTATTTTTCAAAATTAATTATTTAATTATTTATTTCCTGGAAATTCAACCGGGATGGCCAATGACCAGAATTTCGTACTGATTGTCGTGGTGCAATCCGTTTATTTATTTGAGCTCTACATTGCATGGAATTGATTTGATTGTGCAATTTCAGTGATTTATCCCAAATTGAATGAAATTGAATGATTGATTAGTTGATGGCCGAGTGTTATTATATAGCATCGATAATGCTATAATGAACTGTAAAGCAGAGGGAACTATGAAAGTGAATTGGGGAAATTCTCGGCTGAAACCAATCAGGAATGATATAATGAGACATACGTGGTTTGGTGATTAAAGGATATCACTGGTGAAAACGGCGCCTTAAAGAGCGCACGAGTGCTGTCTATTACATGCAGCAGTATGGACATACGTGGTTCGGTGATGGAGAATATCACTGGTGAAAACGGCGCCTTAAAGAACGCACGAGTGCTGTCCATTATACGCATCACCTTGGCAAAAAAGATGCCCGAGAGCATTAATGAGGCTCTGTGACTAAGTATACTGTTGGAGATTATCGTGATCGGTAATTGGTACGTCACCTTGGCGAAAAAGACGCCCGAGAGCATTCATCTGGCTCTATGACTGAGTACCCGAATGGAGATTATAAAGTATGGTGTTGATGTGACCGAGAGGTGGTCCGAATGACATGTAATCGACTAAGTCGATTGATCATTGCTTTGATATGATGCAATGAATTGATTGATTGGATGGAAACGACCGTGAGTGGTCTTGTTGGCATGTAATTGACTAGGTCGATGTGATCGATGCTTCGATCGGTGATGTGATTGCTTAGGTGCCTATTGATTTGTGTTAATATGCAGGTGGAATCTGAGGCCAAGGTAAGTCCTCTGACCCATATTGTGCATAGGCAGCCGTAAGGTGTATTAGTTTACTAATCGGGTCTTAGGGGGTAGAACTTGCTAAGACGTTGTCTCAGTGGTTATTGAATAACCATTTCAGGACCTGGATGAGGAGCCTAAGGAGCATAAATCTGATGAGGAGATCCCTGTTGAGGAACCTGAAGAGGAGTACGTGGAGGAGGACCCCGAGGATAACCTCGAGTACGACCCGAATGAGGACTGAGATCCCATCCTATCTTGTTAGACCTTGTTTGCATGTGAATAGACGCTAGACCAAAGTTGCGTATATATAGTATTGTAGAATACTATGAGATGCATGTAAAAAGATGTAGTTGTGAATTTTCAGTAAGAAAAATATATGGCCTGCTTATCTATCCCATTGTTTTATTGTCTGGGGATTTATAATTGCTTCCGCATGTGCATATATAAATAAAAGGGTCGGCAATACATAGTCCTGGGATATCGCAATTTAAAATTGACCAAAGGTAAGGGATGTGCGCGTGCTTGAGGATCGGGGCGTGACAAACCTATTGTCCCCAGGAGGCAAATCAAGCGGCTGATTGGCTAGTACGAACACATCGCGCAAAGAAACTCCCTCTAAATTGGGTGCATATACCCCCTCTATCTCTCTGGGATATTTTAGTTTCAGATTGTCCATCATCGTTGTGTTCTAAGCCTACTTAATCTAATGCATCAATATTTCTTTTGACCAAAAAAAAAAAATTATGTAGTAATTTCGAATTGAATAAAGAATTCTAAAATTGATATCCAGGCGTTAAGCTCAGGTGGTCCGTTTTATTTATTTCCAAGTTCAAATTGATGTGATATCTTTGGTGATCAGAGCTTATCTTGTGCAATTTATACCTTATATTGTTTGATTGATTTCCTTGTTTGAAAAATATACAACAAGATAACATTGTAAAATAGATAGATTTATTTTTCAGATTAGATTTTATGTTAGGATAATATCTATCTAATCAGGATAAGTTTCTCAATTAAAATAGGATTTAATCTAAATTATTTTAAGATGACTTTTTACTTTGTATTGTTAATTTTCATTATTTATCATCCCCAATCAGTTTCTGTGAAGATTTTTGACAATTATGAAGCCCTCTTCCAAATTGGGTATGTTATTAAGGAAAGTACAATCTCACTTCTGTTTCCTTTACTTCTCCTATATATAAATATGTGTGTGTGTGTGTGTGTATACATATGTAATTCTCAATTCCAAGTATCCTCTTCCTTTTTCTTTTTTTTTCATGTTCTATACGTGCTTTTTTGCACTCAACCATGCGATGGTATGAGGCAAGCATGAAGTGATTACAGCAAAAATTTAAAGCAATCTATATTATTAATAATACAATAAAATGAAAAGGCGACCAATAAAATACATATTGATTATAAATATATTGTTTAGTTAAAAATATTGTAAAACGGAAGAGCATCGCTTTATTGAAGTGAAGTGCGCACACGTTGTCATGGCATCAACTTGGTCTTGCTCAATGAATGCTTTGACGGATTTAGCAATAGCTTTTTACGGGTTCCAACATGCTTTCCTTTTTGTTGCGATGAGTCGCCTAATTATGATTTAGGTCATTAGGTGAAATCTCAGCAATGTCGAGAAAATTTTAGATAAGCCAAATGCGTGTGGTCAAGAAAGACTATATTTCAAGTTGTTACATTTGGGGTCGTCAAACTTTGTTCTAATTTTTGGTTAGGGTATATTGCAATTAAATTCTTTTCAATCATATCGTTAAATTTTGACCTCAATCTCAATTAGTTTATTCGATCTTACATATTCCGACCAAACACCCAACCTACAAAACTTCGTCCTGTCATTGAGCTTTAATGTGAGTAACATTTAGAAAATATTCAAAAAAATCGAGAGAGATGATCCATTTTCACTCATTTAGGACATGTCAATTTTTGTTTTTTGTTTTTTTTTTTTTTGTCAGTAGGACATGCCAGTTAAAATTCTTTGGACAATTAACTATTTGGTGATCTTTCAGAAAATTAACGCCCCTTTTACCTTTTGTGATTCCTTGAACAGTTAGTCAAAGAATATGGCGTTCGAGTAGAGTGAAAGGACGACTCACCAAATCCTTCCTCTCCTCCCCCCGTTGGAACACATCCTTTTCATGTTCATGTTTGTTGCACCAGGTAAAAGGTCAATAGGTCATGTTGATCTGCCTTGGGTAATCTAGGGAACTCACGAAACTAAGCCCGATGACAATTTCACGTGTTTCTCCTAGTAAATATTTGTCTGTGATTCCGAATGACTACTATGAACGTGGGAAGACATTAATGTTGCCGTCAGAAAAACTAATGGTGAGGCATGTATATCCCTCTACATCATCTGAAAACTTGACTAGCAAAGCTAGTTATGTTTGGTAATATTTCATTTTTGTCCATCTAGCTCTCTTAACTTGAGACAGTTACAAGATGCGAACGTTTTAATCGATTAGGAATAGTACTACATAACAGCAATCTCAGTAGCCGTAAAAGTGACATTATCCACTGGATTAGAACATATAAACTTTCGACCAGAAACAACTTCTGAGAGACATAGAAAACCCAGAATAAAAGGACAACCCTGAAGTGAATCTTTGCGGCTAATGACACTTCACACTTATTATGCAGTTGTGCACTGTTCTTAATTAAAATGTTCACACAACTGATTGCGAAGTGAGCCTGTACAAGAATTTACGTTTGATAAAAAATTCAGCATTTGAAAGAAAGAAAGCAGAACATTCATATTCCACAACCACCAATTCTTATCTGGGGATGAGGCAGCTGCTCGGGAGTATGTTGAGCTTACAATTGCAAAATAAGGATGAAAATAAAACCGACCGTCTTGTGATTGTGAGTACGTTTTTTGACATCTTGAACTTCAATCTTTAAACATATGCATTCGACAGTCAATTTTCGGTGATTGGGCCTTCAAAAAGCATGTTGGACCGCTTTCTTCTTTCGCTATGGTCTCAATAATTGCTTGGATTGGTCTTGGTCTTGTTTGTTCTGGAGCCTAAACTTCACCGTTTTATGTTTACGCTAGTTTTTCAAGATGTAATGCTAGGCAGATCAAATGGTTGTTGAGCATATAAAGTTTGCATTATCAAATCAATATGAGTTTCTGCATATATTTGTTTAGAGACTTGTGGTAAAATTCTGCCACTGTATATGCTTCTAGCTGGATTTATATGATGATAACGGGAGTTGAAATTACTTTTGGAACTGCTTGTTCATACATATCACCTCGATAGGGCATTCTCACTAAAAGATTACCTCCTGGTCCGAGGTCAAGCTCTCTCTGAGGTTGATCTTGGGGTTTTTGAATTAGCTTTCATCTATTCAGGCATTATAAGTACATATTTGTTTGGTTGGACTAGATTTCTAAATGAGAGAGATCCTCAATTTTTAGTGCATTTGATTCCTTTGATTTGCTCGAAATGAGGCTTAGTTGAGTTGAGTGGAATATGATTTTCTATCTGAAGCGACTTGTTCAGAATCTGAAGTGGCTGATTCTATCTTCTTTAAAAGAATATTGAAATGCCATGAATCAAAGCTCTCATTATGATTCAAAAGCACACTCACCACCATAATTTTCTCGATCCCTTTTTGAGATGAGAATGCAAAGTCATTTAATAACTAGAAATAAACTAAAGCTGTTCACAGAAATTCACAGGCACGCGAACAGCACAGCCTCTTCTAGAGAATACACCCTGATTTGCCACGCTCCATTAAGAAGACAGAACCTGTGACATCCAGAATTTTCAACCCTGTCTTCTACTGAATAAATCGAGCATTTCAATGACGCGTCCATAGGGTTATTCTCAGAGCCGATCACTCTCGAGATAACTAGACTAGTTGGGGGAAATTATTAAGGAATTTTAAGGCAATAGACTTAAGAACTCGATCGTGATCGGCTTCGACCGTGTCCATCTTTAGAGGTCACTACGGCACAGCTTAAAAAAATCGATTTGAAATCGGAGAGATAGACTGGATCGATAGAGATATGTGACTAGTCGTGGGTGACACCTTTGAATTAGAAAATTCTCGTCGGCCGACACTAGGATCGATTTTCTTATTGTTTTGGTACCCGTGTCCGTAATTGAATTCTCGAGATTTTCACGACAATCAAGAGTCGCCATTGAGTCGAGTGAGTTCATAGTGGCTCGAAGAAAATCGACCACGGGTCATTTGCCTTAAAAAAGTTCTAAAAACTACCCGATAGTCTAGGTCACGCTAAAAACGCGCCGAATGAAAATTAACCGACAATTCGAGTCCGATTTCAGAAATTGAAGTTTTGGCCATGTCACAATAAATTTTAGGAGCATCGACTTAGTCTGAAAAGATTTTTCGGAGATTCGGGAAATTTTACGGAAATTGGGTTCGGACGTTGCGGAAATTTGGCGGAAGTTCAGATTGGCTAAATTAATGGGAAATTGACTTTCAAACCGAGCCATTGTGTGTTGGGGATTTATAGAAAATCATTTGGGATTTTTCTACGTCAAAATTGGACCTTAATTTGGGAAATTATTGGAGAAATTGAAGTTCAAATGGTGAAATTCGTATGATTGAATGAGGCAGCAATTTTGGACTTTAAAATTGTTTATTTGTGATTTGATAAGCTTGAAATTGATTGGGGGGACAAAGAGGAGTGTATGGTGGACTTTGTGGGGCCAAAACATTAGATGTATTGGCTAAGATTTCTGATTTTTCTTGTCTCCTCTTAGCTGGCTTCTCACGCTCGGCAACCCTCCCATCCGCTCATTATTCCTGCTTTTGTTTTAATCTCTCTGCCGTGCGGAGCAATCCCTATCCAACCTCTCTCCATCTCCATTACTTCTCTTCCTCAACCGAAGCCCACACACTCCACACGTCCGCCAGCGAAGCTTGAAGAGCAGCAACGCTTGAAGATCAACGGCACAACTTCTGCGACGCTGTTTTTCCTCCATCGTCCACGCCGGCACGCCCCCATCTCCATGGATGTCACCTGACTGCACGCCACCGCTCCATCTCCATGCTGCCACCTGCCCGCTCCTCCTTTTGCTTCGGTCAACAAGCAAACCACCGAAGCCCTAGTTGACCGACTCCCACGAAGCCTCAAATTGAAGCTGCTGCCGTTCATTGCTTCTCCAGCGAAGATCCCTGCAGCAGTTCCACCGAATTCTCCCTGCCAGCAAAGCCCATTTTCGTTTGTCTTTGTTTCCACCGAAGCTGATTCTGCCAAGCTTGCTGCCACTTGGCCGTGTGTGCATCTGGTTCGGTCAACAACAGCTTCAATTGAAGCTCTTGGTTGACTGCTTGAAGCCCACGATTCCACCGAGTTTGGTCGGCCACTCACGCCACACCAACAAAGAAGCCGCAGGAACGGAGGCAGTCAACCACGCCATCCACCGAAGACCAAGACTCCCTCACGTTGCCAAGCGTCCGCCATCGTCCACGAGCGGCTTCCGTCTTCAGCCTTCTTTTGTTCGTGGGCCAACCTCAGCGAGCCCATTCCAGTTTTCAGTGGCCCAACCTCAGCTCTTTGGAAGCCTGTGATCAAGCAGCCCACAAGCCCAGTTCAGTTCAATGACAACCCAGACCAGCAAATTGTTTCAACCCTTTTGAAGCCCAATCCAATGAAGCCCAGCGAGTTTTAGTTTCAGCTTTGGGCCGCAGTTCAAGCCCAATCAATTTCTCACCATCAGCAGCCCATCAGCAGAGTTTTGTGAGGCCCAATTCCAGCAGTAAAGCCCAGCCTTGCTGAAGTTTGTAGGGCCAAGTCTTAAGCCCAGTCCAAGCCCACCGGTGTTGTTGAAAATCCGATTTCGGCCGCCGTCGCATCGCCGTTGCGGTGATTCGATTCCCGTTGTTAATCAAGTAAGTTTTTCTCACTAATGCTCTATTAGTTTGCTAATTACACTTAGGGGTTGGTTATATTTAATTAAATGCAATTAGGTGGTTAGATTAGTTTAGATCAATTAAATTATAGACTTAATTATGCATGTAGGTGGTTAAAAATAAACATTAGCAAGTAGGCATGCCATGTTATTTATGGAACGAGTCTCGGTAATTTTTCGGGTTCGTATCGGCTTCCAATTAGGCTATAACGGGCCTAAGTTGGATTTATTGCATTTATTTAATATTTTTCGTAAATATTTAATTATTTATTTATTTTCCGGAAATTAGGCTGGGATAGCCGACGGCCGAAATTTTGTGCTGATTCTAATGGTACTTTCTGTTTATTTATTCGAGCATCAGATTATGAAATTTTAGTGAAATTGGTGAATATGAGAATTTATCCCAAAATTGGGAAAATGTCGGTACTTGAAAGGAAAGTAACTGTATGAGGTTGTGAGTTGGATTAAAGATTGCCAGGTGGGGCCGTGATGCCACCAGATTGAGAAAAATTGCCAGGTGGGGCCGTGATGCCACCAAGTCTAGAAGATTTGCCGAGTGGGGCCGTGATTCCACTAAAAATAAATTATGCCTATAGGGTCATGATTCAGAGTTAAGAATGAAGAGTCAGGATGACCATGTAATGGTGTTGATGACATGTAATCGACTGAGTCGATTGATCGTTAAGTCGATCTGATTGATTGGGTGCTGTGATTGTCAGTATTTATTATTTGAATTGACTTGCAGGAAGGTAACTGAGGCCAAGGTAAGCCTTCTGATCCATGATGTGCTTAGGCAGCCCTCAGGGCGTATTTTCTTACTAATCGAGTCTTAGGGGGTAGAACTCGCTGAGACGTGATCTCATTGGTTATTGAATAACCATTTCAAGACCCTGAGGAAAAGCTGAGGAGGAAGAACCTGAACGGGAGAAAGTATTTTGAAGTAGAAGATGATCCAGAGAGGGATCTTGAGTACAACCCGGATGTGGATCGAGATCCCATCCCTTTTGTGAACCCTGTCTTAGTGTAGATAGGTGTGAGACTTTTATGCTGTAAATAGTATTGTAAATATACTATAAGTTGTGCTGTTAATAAAAGTGTGGTTGTGAATTTCAATATGAAAAATATGGCCTGCTTTTCTATCTCATTGATTTATTGTCTAAGGATTTATAACTGCTTCCGCATGCGTAATAAAATAAAAAGGTCGGCGATAATTAGTCCTAGGATATCGCACTTTAAAAATCAACCATTTGAAGGATGGGCGCGTCCTCGAGGACGCAAGGCGTAACTTCTTCTTCTTCTCATTCTCTTCTCCTTCTGTCCTTCTACTCTTTCTTA